>JALPQD010000094.1:5175805-6542223 GCA_023101885.1 Typhlomys cinereus
TCTTGAAGGGTGACGGTATACAAAGCTGAGAAGCTGCTTGACCTAACTGTCACTGTTTGGTCTGGGTTTCTGTTTGCAGCTGAGTCACTGGTTCTTTAAGTGACTGTCTTACACTATTTAGAGAATCTGAATGAAAAGGTTTTTATGCACACAATTTCTCTTCCAGAATTAGCAGTTTTCTTATGTTTTGCACAGACATAAATTGTTCTTTAGAACCTAAAAGAACATAGGATAAGCAATTTTACAAGGAAACTTCTTGTTTAAATTAAGCTTCTATAAATTGTAAATGTATTTATTTTTGTTGCACTCTCATGTGAAAAAATTTACAATGGAAATCGACATTCAGAATTTCCATAATTTTATAGGATGCTTTCTTATGGAAAGTCAAGATGAACACAACTCAACTGATAGTATTTACAAAGGTAAACATAACAATTATAAACTCTAACACAAAAAATGAACTTCTATCTGAGCATCACAGTCATTTTACACATTAATTTTTCAGTTTAAGCATTTTATAAATACTAAAATTAAACATATAAATGTTAAAATGCTATTTATGTTGCAAAAGCTTGTAAATACTTATTTCATTTTGTGTTTCTTTACCTATCTTGTGAGGGGGCACATGCTGTGGCCTGTGTATGAAGGTGAAAGGATAGCTTACAGGATTCATCCTCTCCGTCTACCATGTGTGTTCTGGGGATCTTTGATTGTTTTTATCACAAATGCTGATCCATCTTGCAGATCCCAGAAAATATAATCAATACTAGACTTGATGATAATATGTGAAAAATAAGGCAACAAAGCAGGAAAAATACACAATTTTTATAGCCCTTGTGACATTGGAAGTAAAAATATTGACCTATAGTTTCACATTCATGTGCAGTTTTCTTCCTGCACATGTATCTTGTAATATCACTTCCTTCTTATAGCGTTCTATGACTCGAACTATGATTATACTTTATATAAGGATATTCACCAGTCGTATGGCTTTTTCTTTCTCTCTACTCTAGCCCCCACCATATATGGAGGAAATTTTTCCAATCCAGCATTACAATAATGAAGAGCTCTGTTTCACTGTTGATATCATCTGCTGATAGTCTGTTTATGTCAATATCTATAGACTTCTGCCTTTTTCAAAACTGGTTACCATGTAGTATTCAACTCTAACCATATGTTACATATCTTACATACTCAAAATCTTCAGAAAAAAATAAATGCCTCCTGCTCTCTCTGCATGTGAATTTGTTTACTTACTAGTTATTATTAATTAAAATTATTTGTCTCCATGTGTTTTTGTCTGCCAGGCAGCTATAAATCCTTTGAAGGTAGGGCACATTCATTGTTTTGAGACTTTTAATGGGAATGCCAATATATGCTTGTTAAATTAATTGAATCTTACCACATTCCTTTATATTATAAACGACAAGCTGGCTTCTATTATTCTCTAAAGATTCGATTGAATTCTTAAAACAATTGTTAATAAAACCAACACTGTCATCAATTTTGAGTAGCCTTGCTATAAAACTCTGCTCTCTAATTTTTGCTAGCTCCTTTGAAGCATATTTCATTTTCTCATATTTGCCTAAGGGAATTAGAATAACAGTTTTCTTCACTGAATGCTATTCAGATTTAGTGAAGTTTCACTCTAAAAGAGTGCATAAGCTTTGTGGAAAAACAGATTTTAACCTTGGAAAAACTTTCTTTTTCAAAGTAAAGTGATTTTTAAAACTAATAGACTAATTAAGTATTTTGAACAACAAATGGTATTTGTCAAAATCCAGTGGGTGAATCATGTTTCAATGCATTACATTCACAGAAAATAAATTTCCCTTAAAATATTAAAATGCAGAAAAATCAAGTATATATGAATGTAATTGTGTCCACACATATTCTTGAAATTACATTTGAAAAATTATATTTTATTTTAATTAGGGCTGCTCTCTGTGAAATGTATTTAGGGCAACAAGATTATCCAGGCAAATTAATTCTCTAAATAATTAAACATTGTAATTAATAATGTTAAATTCCATTATGGCAATTGACTCTTGGGAAAGTTATATCAAAGAACCATATTTTAAATTATCTAAAGCTTTTCAGCAAGCTACAGTCTATAAATTTGTTGAAAATGTCATATAGTTTTTATTCTGCAGTTTGGGATGTGATGAATCTCTGAAACTTTCTCTTGCTGTTGCTGTAAACCTACACTTGCTGTTAAAAGGTGAAGTCTTAGACACTACTTACTGCATGCTTAGGTGGGTATTTTTTTCTGAATCTAAATATTGAATCTTACATACAAAACATTTTGTCAGATTGTTTTCCAGAAGTCTATATCCTTAATCCTGTATCTTGAATAAATTAATAAAAAGCAGTACAAGATTAATATATTACACATGGAGCTAGAATTATTACCGTTTTCACAGTGAACTGATTTAGTAAGAAAAATTACAGAATTTGAAATGCACACGCACAAATAGATCACTTGTAGATCCTTTAAAAATTTAGATTTTGAAGGACATTCTGTTCGTGTTTATGTGATAGTTTACCTGTTTTATGCTTCTGTCTACAAGTCTTTTTTTCCTTTCAAAAATGATTTATTTGGATTTTCCATATCATTTAATCAACTTTAAATATATTATAGTCAGGAAAAGCAAAAGAAGACACAAAATTACATTGTTTCAATGCATATAGAACATACACATCACACCCACACTTGCATTTTCCCAGGTTTTCATGAAGAAAACAGGTCATCATATTGCTCAGTGAAGACCCACACTACACTGACTAACCAGAGACTTTAAAGCTGTTTTTTTTTCAAAAAGAGTATTTTTAATAGACTAAATAATGATTATCACTGAGTTTTTTTAATGCAAAAGTCTTATATACTGTCTTTTCACATTATAGAAATCTCAGTTCTTATACAAAATGTCTACCTGTTTGGAAAGAGTGCTACTTAGTTTGTTATAGCATTTATGTAGTATACATGTTAAAATTTCTTTTAATTACTTTCACTTATCTAAAAGTAAAGTACATTTCATTTTAGTTACTCTAATAGCTAAAAGCTGTTAAAATATGCATGTCTCCTTTTGTCTGTGCAGTTTAATAATTAAACAACTCTAGAAGAATAAAAATTAAAGAAAGGCAAATGAAAAGACAAGTAGTATATTAATGAAATAAGAATTATTGCAGATAAAGTTCACCATTGAGTGTGCATTCTCTTTACAATGAAGATCCAGCAAGTCTATATTCCTCAATATGTTCAATGAGATATTAAGTGTGAAAATCAATGTGCACATTAACTTTTGTGTACATCTTGCAAGTAGTTGTCATAAATGGCAGGAAGGTGATTGCCACAAACACAATTGTATTTTTACACTGGTTATCACAGCTTGAATATGAAATATCACCCTCTGGCTCATGTGTTGGAGTCTTGGTCACCACCTGGTGGCACTATTTTAGGAAGTGGTAGAAACTCTAGGAGATGGAACCCAGCTGGATGAAGCAGGCCAGTGGGGGGCTAAACCACATCCAACCCCTTTTGCATTTTGCTATTCTGTTATGCTCAGTTCTCTGCCTTCTGTTTGCCGTGAGGCAAGCAACGCTTCTCCACTACGTTCCCAAAGATGATGTTTTACCTTTCCTTTGGCAGAAAGCAATGAAATCCATTGAGCATAAGCTGAAAACTCGCAAATCCTAAGAAAAATATCTAATCCCTCTTTTTTTTTTTTTTTTTCTCATAGTGGCAAAAAGTCAGCTAACACAGCAGTTAACATGCACTAAAGGTGTTGTCAGAAAGATAGAGTCCATGTCTATTTCCTGATTCACTTGTTCTGCAGATCTTAATTCAATTGAATCAAGATTGCAAACATATCTTGTACAGTGATTATTCAGTAAATTTTTCTTTTATAAATTTTCTTTTATAGTTTTGCATATGTGTACATTTTCTCTGCATATTACTCTACTTCATCTTCTCTCATCCCACTGAAGATCTTCTAGACATAATTACATTCAACTTTCATGTGTGTATGTGTGAATGTGTGTGTGTGTGTGTGTGTGTGTGTGCATGAGAGAGAGAGAGTTTAATAAGGGCTGCCTACATAAGCACTTGCTACAATATGGAGATAAAAATTGAAGCAGTACATTTGAAGCAAGTGGGATCCTTCATCCAAACATAGTTAACCATCAATATTTACTTGGGAGAGAAGCATCATGAAGAATGTAAGGTCCAGAGTGTCTGGAAGAGAACTCTCAAACAACACTGGACACTATACAGCTATTGCACCCAAGAACTTTCTGTGGTTCTGCTTACATGCACAAGACCCACATAAGATGGGGCCTCTCAACATTATATCATGGATGGGAGAAGAACTTGTTTTTCTTTTTATAATTTTTCTCTATTCAGCTGTGGCGAATTAAAATGTGATGAGTATACTATGCTTTACTAGGAGTTAAGTTTTATAATTTATTCAGCATTATAATGTGAGCATCTATCATATTGCTTATCAGAAAGCCAAAATGTAATGTTCAGGGAATGAATGGATACACTTTAAGATACTTTTACAGAGAAAATAATTCAAAACCACTGCTCATGGACTGTATTTCTTGGGTCTTGATGGACTTATGTTGAAAATCCTAAATCTGTGATGATCCAGCTTTTTTATGATGTTTCTATGGCACATATCATTATATTCCTTGATAGCTCTTTGTTCTAATTACAAATTTGTTTTATATTGCATGCCCTACAATACAGGTTTAAATAATTTTCATGTCTTCATTCTTTTGCTTGCATTTTTTCTTGATAGCTTTATAATTATTTTAATGAATTCTAGTAATTTTTATTAACCATCATTCTCTCAACCCCCTTGCTGTCCTGATGAAACCCTTCTTCTCAACAACTTTCCCCCCTACTTTACAGTCTTATAGTGTGTGACTTACTGAGGTGAATGAGGTTTTCATATCCAAATGTGAGTGGGAAGGAATAAATACAACTTATCAGTGGTTACGCCACTCAGAAAAGTGAATGACATACCCCCCAACATCTTGTGTGTGCCTCAGGGAGGAGGGGGTTTGAGCCTCACAGGCTCCTCCCTGATCTATAAGGACATGTTGATGGGCCCAGTCCTGTGTAGATTTTGTGCAAATAAACCAAGCTCCAGTGAGTTTCTGAATATAAGTGCTGTATCATGTCCAGAAGTTTTGAGGGAGAGAGGGCAGTAGGGCAGATTGGACATGAAAATAGGGAGTGGAAAATCTCCGGTGGGAAGATCTAAACAAGATGGATGTGGGAGGGTACAGAAGAGGAAGGAAGAGTGGGAAGATGTAACAAACTAAAGATAAGAAAATATCACAAGCATTTATCTTTTAATCATATAATAAATAAAAATGGTTAAAATGCAAAAAATTACAAGGCTGTTGACTTTTACAATTATTTGCAAGGTTTCTTTTAATAGAGGCCTCTTACCTTTCTTTGTTTCTTTGTTACTGTCTACTGTCATTTTGTTTCAACTTAACTTCTCTCTTTAGCCTCTTTTCTGTCCAGGTAGATTATAATAAACACTTCTAATTTTTACTTGTGTGGAAATGTCTTAATATCTTCATTTTTAAAGCAGAATTTGGTTGTACTTACAATTGCTGCTTGAAGAACTGAAGATATTGCTCAGGGGTTAAGATTCTGACTTGCAAGCAGAAGGTCCTGAGTTCAGTTCCAAGGTCCCACATAAAAATTCCAGGCAGAATATGTATCACCTTTCACTTACAGCCACAGAGCCCAGGAAATCCCAGAGTAAAGCAAAAAAGAGGTAGTAGAATCCAGGATGATTCCCAAGGTAACATTTTGTCCTTCACATGAACACCCAGTGGCTTCTGATCTCACACACACCAACACACACACACACAATAAATAAATAAATAAATAAATAGATAAATAAATAAATAAATAATGAATGAATGAATGAATAAAAATTTCTGCTTGATAATAATCACACATGTGACCTCTGTACTTTCTGATTTAAGAAAATGTGCTTATAAATTTCTTATATATAATAATTTTATCCTTGTTGATTTCAAAATTTATCTTTTCACTAACTTCCAGCAATTTGATTATGATGTGTCTCTGTGTGAATCTGTTTGAGGATATCCTACTTGGATACTTTTTTTTGGGAAAAATATTAGTTACTATTTTTGCTGGTTTTCTGTTCCACAGGGCACTTTGCTTTTCCAACTTCTTTTTGTTCTGTCTGTCAACATGTTTCATTTCAGTTAATTTCTATAGTTCAGTATTTTCTTCTGCTACTTGCTCAACTTTCTTGGATGCTTCAGTCAATTAATTTTCAGTTTGATTTTTTTACTATCAAGGTCCTGATTTCAAACTGTTTCTTTTATCATTTTCATGGTCTAAGAATTATTATTATTTCTCCACACTATTTTCATTACCATTAGGTATTTGTCCATTGTTTCATTTTTCTCTTTGAGAATATAAATGACATTTTGCTTAAAATACTTGTCTATGAAGTACAATGTATACAATTTGCCAGTGACTGTTTTCTGTCCATATTCTCCACATATATGGGTGACTAAAAATATGCTTTCTTTATATACATTGAAAGTGCTTGTTCCAAAACTGAACATTTATGTGGACTTTTCAGAAATAATACAATATTCTTCAGAAATCAACTTCTATTTCTTTCTTTATCTTAATATTTCTGAATGCATGAGCTGCAATTATTCACATGTACACAGATTGTTTTCCAAATATTTCAGCAAAGATTGCCTTGGTTGTCATATATTATAACATAGTTTTTTGATTTAGTATTTTGAGATTTCCTTTAATTCCAAAATGCAAGCAGGAAACAAGCAAACTTTCTTCACTTCGGTAAATTTCTCCTAGTAATAGTTCACCTTCATTGTTGCTGATAAATTACCACCAAATAAATTTTAGGAACAAGGGGTTTATCCTCTTATGATTGGTTACAGCTCTTGGTCCACCTTGCCAGGAGAGTGTGCACCATCACCAAGGGCTGAGGGAAGTGGCCACATCATATCCATGACACAGCTGAGAGAGGGACAATTCTTACTTTCCAGACCAGAATGTAAAGCCAAGTATAAAGAAGGATGCCCATTTTCTCAAACAGTTCTCCCCACATTATTCACCTGGTTCGAGGATTAGTCCCATCCACCATGGACTAGGCTTTCCCCATTTACTAGATAATCTCCTATAGGCTTACTCTAGGCTTAATTTAACTACTAATTATCTACAAATGTGCCCAGAGCTTAAACCCTCAACTGTCAAGTTGACACCTGTGCCTCACTATGACAATTTTGTTCTTGGCTCGTTCCTTCAGTGTGTTTTGCACATTGTTTACAACTCTGTCTTTAGTCATCATTTACAACTTACATTCTGCTATTGATTTTTCTAGCAAGCTCTTTTTCTATGTAATATTTTAATATATATTTTATTATTTCCACTCATACAAACTTAATAGGTAGACCAGTTCCCTCCCTCCCTTCTCCTCCTCCCGAAAGCCCTGCTCCCCCTCCCTCCCTCCTCATCCCCCAGCGCCTCCCCCCCAATTCCCAGAGAGTCCTTTATTGTGTATGCCTAACTCTCCTCTGGGTCCTCCTCTCCGATGACGTACAAGGACCCAGTAGCATTTCTCTGAACCCTTTTTCATGTTCCCCTTAAACATAGGAACACTACTGTGGCTGTCAATCCCTTGCCTCTAAGGATCTTGGTGCCTTTAGCTGATGCTAGACTTTGTGAGGTCAACAGTGTGTTGGACATTGCGCAGGGCATGCAAAGTCCAATTATGATTGCTTCAGCCCTAACTAGTGTGGAGAATCTTGCAAATAATTGCTCCTCCAATCCTTTTGCTCTTACACTCTTACCGCCCTCTCTTCTGCAAATGGCCCTGGGCTTCAGGATGGGGGGAGATTAGTCTGGCCTAGTTCTATGTGGTTGATATAGAGTCTCTGAAGTTCTGGATTGTGGTTTGTTGATTTTCTTTTGCAGTTTTGCTGCTCCTGCAATGCTCTTCACTCCATCCTGATGGGCACTGTATGTTACCCCCTGGTCAGAGACAAAAAGCTGTTAAACTGGAGTCTTGTTATAATTGCACATTCAAGGGTAGATGTAATAAAAGCAGGAAACCTCGGTGAGGAAGGGGTCAGTCATCCATTTACAAAATGATCACCTTTCATCTGCCAGACTATATGCCCTCCTCTTCTGGTGAGATCATACCCCCTCAGTTGTACATGATCAGGAACGAACGTCTGTGAACTTAACCAGGTGTCACATTACTTACTTGCATTCCTTGGAGACCAATTTTCTCTGCTGTAACATGGTCCCTTCTCTCCTTGTGTCTGGTGTGGCCCTCCAACCCCATCCCTCCTGTTCATAATCCTTGGAATTACTGTATTACATGGGTTTAACTTTGAGTGTCTCAATGTGGGCTGGGTGAGTTTGGTACTAGGAGCCACCTATTAGGGAGTACATACGGTGCTTAACTTTCTGGGTTTGGGATACTTCACTTAATATAATTGTTTCTAATGACTTCCATTTCCCAGCAAATTCCAGTAATTCATCATTTTTGATGGCTGAGTAGTACTCCATTGTATAGATGTACCACCTTTTCCTTATCCACTCGTCAACTGTTGGACATTTGGGTTGATTCCATGACTTTGCTATTGTAAACAGTGCTGCTATGAACATGGTCGTGCTTGTGCTATCGAGGTGAACCTCTGCTGTATGGGGAGTTATACCCAAAAGTGGAATCGCAGGGTCATATGGCATTTCAATCTTTAATTTCTTTAAGAATCTCCAGACGGCTCGCCAGAGTGGCTGTATTAGCCTGCACTCACACCAGCAATGTAGGAGAGTTCCCCTCTCTCCACATCCTCTCCAGCACTGTTGTTGTTTGTATTGTGGATTTTTGCCATCCTAATCGGGGTGAGATGAGATCTCAGGGAGGTTTTGATTTGCATTTCCCTGATGGCTAAAGAAGAGGAGCATTTTTTAAGATATTTGTTAGACATTTTAATTTCTTCCCTGGTAAAGTTTCTTTTAAGTTCCAGGACCAATTTTTTAATTGGGCCATTGGTTTCCTTGGTGTTTAATTTTCTAAGTTCTTTGTGCACTCTGGATAGTAGAGCTCTATCAGATATGTGATTTTTGAAGATTTTCTCCCATTCTGTGGGTTGCCTTTGAGCTCGTGTTACAATCTCTTTATCTGAACAGAAGCTCTTTAATTTCACAAGATCCCAACTGTTGAGAATTGGTAGCAGTGACTGTGCCATTGGATGTCTGTTTAGGAAATGTTGGCCTAGCCCAATCAGCTTGAGGGAGTTCCCTATCCTTTCAACTATGGTTTTTATAGTCTCTGGCCTGATATCAAGGTCCTTGATCCATTTGGAATTAAGTCTTGTACATGGTGACAAGTACGGGTCCAGCTTTAATCTTCTGCATGTGGAGATCCAGTTTTGCCAGCACCATTTGTTGAAGATGCTATTCTTTTTCCATTGGATTCTTTGGGCCCCTTTGTTAAAGACCAAATGGCTGTATTTTTGTGGGCTTATATCTGGGTCTTCAACCCTTATCCATTGATCTGTGTGCCTATTTTGGAGCCAGTACCAGGCTGTTTTTATAACTATAGATTTGTAGTATAGACTAAGGTTTGGTATGGTAATACCTCCAGCAGTGTTTTTGTTCCTCAGGATTGTCTTTGCTATTCTGGGTCTTTTGTGCCTGCATATGAATTTTCAGATTATTTGGTCAACTTTTTAAAGAATTGCTTTGGGATTTTAATTGGCATAGCATTGAATTTGTATATTGCCTTTGGTAGGATGGTCATTTTTACAATGTTGATTCTGCCAATCCGGGAACATAGGAGGTCTTTCCACCTTCTGGTGTCTTCTGCAATTTCTTTCTTTAGGGTTTTAAAGTAAAGTTCTTTTACCTTTTACCTTGGTTAGGTTTATACCAAGGTATTTCATTTTTTTAGGGGCTATACTAAATGGGATTGTTTCTCTCAAGGCTTTTTCACTTCTTTCATTCTGGGCAATAGGAAGGCCTCTGATTTTTGCACATTTATTTTGTATCCTGCCACCCTGCTGAACTACTCAATTAGTTCCAGGAGCTTCCTGGTGGAGTTTTTGGGATCACTTAGGTATAAGATCATGTCATCTGCAAATAGGGATAGCTTGACTTCTTCTTTGCCAATTTGAATCCCTCTTATGTCCCTTTCATGTCTTATGGCTTCAGCTAAGACTTCAAGTACAATATTGAATAGAAGTGGTGAGAGTGGACAGCCTTGTCTAGTTCCTGATCGAAGTGGGAATGCTTTCAATTGTTCCCCATTGAGCATAATCCTTGCTGTGGGCTTGTAGACAGCTTTTATTATATTGATAAAGGTTCCTTCCATTCCTACTGTCTCTAGCATTTTGATCATAAAAGGCTGTTGGATCTTGTCAAAAGCTTTTTCTGCATCTATGGAGAGTATCATGTGGTCTTGGACTTTGGACTAGTTTACATGATGAATTACATTTATTGATTTGCATATGTTGAACTAACCTTGTGTGCTGGGAATGAAGCCTACTTGGTCTCTGTGAATGATCTTTTTGATATGTTTTTGAATCCGATTTGCTAAGACTTTGTTGAGAATCTTTGCGTCTGTGTTCATCAGAGAGATTGGCCCATAGTTTTCTTTTTTAAGTGAATCTTTATTAGGTTTTGGGATTAAAACGATATTAGCTTCATAGAAGGAATTTAGTAGTGTTCCTTCCTTTGCTATTTGATGGAACAGTTTAAGGAGTATTGGTGTTATTAACTCCTTAAATGTCTGGTAGAAGTCTGTGCTGAATCCATCTGGTCCAGGACATTTTTTGGTGGGAAGATTAGAGATTACTTCTTCGATTTCCTTATATGTTATAGGACTATTTAAATAATTCACAACTTCCTGATTCAATTTAAGTAAGTTGTGTTTACTTAGAAATTCATCCATCTCTTTTGTGTTGTCAAACTTCACAGAGTATAAGTTTTTGAAATATGATGTTATAATTCTCTGGATTTCTTGGGTATCAGTAGTGATAACTCCACGTTCATTTCTAATTTTGTTAATTTGGGTTTTTCTCTCTCTTGCTTTTGGTTAATTTAGCTAGGGGTGTATCAATCTTATTGATTTTTTTGAAGAACCAGCTTTTTGACTGGTTGATTTTTTCTATCGTTTTCTTAATCTCGATTTCAGATATTTCTTCCCTTATTTTGCTAATCTCCTCTCTTCTACTACTTTTGGGATCAGATTGCTCAAGTTTCTCTAAAGCCTTAAGCTGCATCATTAAGTTATTTATTTCTGATGTTTCCATTTTTTTGATGTAGGCATTAAGAGCTATGGACTTACCTCTTAGGACCACTCATTGTGTCCCAGAGATTTTGGTAAGTTGTATTTTCATTAACGTTCACTTTCAGGAAATCTTGAATTTCCTTTTTAATTTCTTCCTGAATCCATTTCTCATTCAGCATCATAGTGTTAAGTTTCCAGGAGTTAGTGTATTTTCTCTTGTTTGTTGTGTTGTGGATGTCTAGCTTTAGGCCGTGGTGGTCTGATAGGGCAACAGGTTAGAATTTCAACTTTTTTGTATATGTGTAGATTCATTTTATGGTCCAATATGTGATCTATTTTGGATAAAGTTCCGTGTGCTGCTGAGAAAAATGTGTATTCTTTGGTGTGTGGGTGAAAAGTTCGATAGAGATCTGTAAGGTCCATTTCTTTCAGGGTTTGATTAAGTTCCAAAGTGTCTCTGTTAAGCTTTTGACCTGTTGATCTATCCCATGTTGAGAGGGCAGTGTTGAAGTCCCCAAAAATTATCGTTTGGAGGTTGATTTCTTGCTTTAGGTGCTGTAGGGTTTTCTTAATGAATGTGGAGGGGCCCGTATTGGATGCATAAATGTTCAGTATTGTGAAGTCTTCCTGGTGAATTGTACCTGTGTACTAAAATGTAGTATCCATCCGTGTCTCTTATGATTTTCTTTGGTTTGAAGTCCACTTTGTCTGAAAGCATAATTGCTACCCCTTCCTGTTTCCTAGTTCCATTAGCTTGCAAGATTTTGGACCAGCCTTTCATTCTTAGGATGTGACCATCTTTTGTGTTGAGATGAGTTTCCTGAAGGCAGCAGATTGGTGGATTGTGATTTTTAATCCAAGTTTGTAATCTATGTCTCTTAATCAGCAAGTTAATACCATTGACATTTAATGTTATAATGGAGATATTATTTTTAATTCTGGACATTTTTTATGTTTAGTAGATTTTGTAAGCATGTTGTTTGATATTTATGTTGTGGTGGTATTATACTTCCCTTCTGTCCTCCTGGGTACGTTTGTTCTTTTCTTCAAGCTTGAGTATCATTTCTAGCATTTTTTGAAGTCCTGGTTTGGTAGACATGTATCCCTTCAAGTTGTCTTTGTGCTGGAAAACTTTTTTTTCTCCCTCAATCATGGCAGATAGTTTTGCCGGGTATATCAGTCTGGGTTGGCATTTTTGCTCATTTAATACTTGAAGTATGTCTCTCCAAGCTCTTCTTGCTTTTACTGTTTCCATTGAGAAGTCATTTGTTATTCTAATAGGTTTACCTTTAAAAGTGAGTTGCTTTTTTTCTCTTGAAGCTCTCAGCACCTTTTCTTTGTCTTGAATGTGGAGTGTTTTGACTATTATTTGCCGTGGCAATTTTCTATTTTGGTCATATCTGTTTGGAGTGTGAAATGCCTCTTGTATTCAGATAGGCCTCTCATTCTTTAGTTGTGGGAAGTTTTCATTTATGATGAATTGAAATATTTCTTCCGGTGTGGTATTTTGGGATTCTTGTTCTGGTATTCCATGAATGTGCATGTTAGGCTTCTTCAGGGTATCCCATATCTCTTGAATGTTCCTCTCAAGTATCTTTTTGGCTTTAACAATCTCTTCCATTGAGCTGGTTAATTCTCCCACTTTGTCTTCAAGATCTGAAATTCTATTTTCTGCCTCATTTGTTCTGCTGATAAGACTCTCTGTTGAGTTTTGGGTTGAAGATAACTTGTCTTTTAGTTCAATTTTAAACTCTGCCTGAGACTGTTTTAACTGCTCTATACCTATTTTTGTTTCTTGAACTGTTTTTCTCAACTCCTCCAAGTGCCTGTTGTGTTCCTGTTCAAAGTGGTTGATACGGTTGTTTAATTCTTCTCGGATTTCCTTTTATAGTATTAATCATGGTAGTGATCATACTCTGAAAGTCGTTATATTGGGTCTGGCTTTCCTGGCTATTTTCTGTGGATTTGTTCTGGTCAGAATCCCTCCTTATGGGATTGATTCTTTCGGTGGGAAATTGGTCTTCTTGGGTTTTGTTTCTCGTGGATCTGCACTTTGACTTGTACATTGTTGTTTTGTTTTTTAAGACCTTTCAGTTTCTGTGTGTTTTTCACTGAATTGACTGTAGTTGGTATTGTTACACTTGCCAGTTATTACTAGTGCTTGCCTTGGATTGAGTATGTTTGTGTATTGTTATTGTTATATCCTAGATGAGGCTACTAGGCTGTTAGTACATCAGTTAAGTCAGGTTATGTTACCAGGGGGTGAATATTAGTTTGGTAGTGCACTTTTACGATTTAGTATCTTGATGAAATGTTGGGGTGAGTGGTGTACTCCCTGGAGTTGTATGTTTTGGGGTGGCTGTGTATGAGAAAGTTGATCTACAGCATTGATACTTTAAAGGATCAGTAAAGTGAAAAAAAAAAGTTTACTTATCTTTGGGCTGGATGAGAAGAATCTCACCCACGTGATATATTGATTGTAGTGGAGTCCGGATGTATGGCCTGTGTTCCCTTTGTTCCTTTTGCTTGAGTTTCCTTTGGACTCTATTTAATTCTGAGTAGCAGTGTGTCTTCATTGGACCACGTGCATAGGTCCCCGGTGGGCCAGAGAGGCAGAGGGTCTGATGTTGATGGCACAATTCTTCACCTGCGACCTGTGGCAGGGGACAGAGACACGCGGGGGTGGGAGGGTGCGAGGGGCTGGGGTCTGGGGCGGGGCCTCGTGGGCTAAGCCGGCGGCCGCCGGGCGCAGTGCTGCTGACCTGGAGTCTTCCGGGTGGGGGGCGGGGCTGGGCTGGGCTCCTCTAGTAAGCTCTTTAGAGTACTTTTTTAAAACTAGGGGATCAAGCAGTTTAGTAAGCTAGTGATCTTCCTGAGCATATATTGAACGTATGTTCTCTTTGGGACATTCATGGAGTTCCTTAAATTTTCTGTTTAAGCACATATCAGAATGCTGTGCCTTATCTAAGAAATTCTCTGTGTATTTTTTCTTCCCATACTTTAGGCCACTTGCTTGGTGGATTAACTATATAACACTGTGTTATGCAGTTGAAGAGTATGTTTTCCTCTTATTAGTTTGAGTTACATCCTTTGCTTTCATTTCCTTAATGAGTTGCAGTCCTCCAAGGCTTCTATTCTTTTGGGCAGCCATTCAAATTCTCTGTGCCTCAGTTTCCTTGTGTATAAAATCAAGAATTAAATAGCATAGCTATATATAATTGAAGAAATGTTATTTTGTGCTGTTATGAATTTTCTAAGCTTGTTTCAAACTGAATGTTTATAGTCCAAATAACATGGATATCATCTTCATTCATTCAGGTCAATACAAAAATTTCACGATTCATTTTTGAGAGTACTTCCAACGTCAAAACTTTGTACATACCTGCTAAATATAAGGGAATGCATAAGCCTTTCAGAGGTACTGATCAGCAGAGAATATATAGTGCCAATGAAATAAACTCTTGAATGCCATACAGTATCAAAGAACATTAAGGTTCTAGCAAGTCAGTCCAGCAAGTCAACATTAAAAGAAAAAAGATTTCAGTGTTTGGAAATTAGTCCCTCATTATTCTTTAAGTAAATCTTGGAATTCTGAAGTGAGGATGCTGCATTATAAGCCAAGGAAATAAAATGCGACATTACTAATATGTGTGTGTGTGTGCGTGTGTGTGTTACAAAATGGATACACAATTATTCATTTCTCTGATTTACTTTTCAGGTATTTTTGGATGGGACTTCTGTTGCATGTGCTGCTATAACACATGTTGTTGCCACATTTATGGTATATTTCCAAAGAGGAGACTGGCTTAAAGTTGCCATTCAAGCACTTAGATCACTCATAAACAAATGCTTGCATTAACATTAGTTAGAAAATAATGGATCTTCAGATTTCATCTGGGCACATCTATATTCAATTCATTGACAGAATCCAATCACATAGCATGAAAGAGAAAAACCATGATGCATGAAAAGTCTTAGCAACAATCATACTGATGGGCTTGGCATGAGTAGTAAATAGCTGATATTGGTGAAACTTGTCTTATACATAGCAGCTGATATGAATGTATTATTTATACATTTATTGCATGTCCAACAAGAATAATTAGTTTTTCTTTGATTAAATCATTGAATGTTGACACAACCGTTATTACTTTCCACTTAAAAATTAAATATAATAGCTATTTTAATATACTTTAATTTTAATAGATTATTATGTTTTTTCAGTTCTAAGTTGATGCCTGTACATAACTGAATATTAAGAGTCAGAGCCACAAAAATAATTGAAAGAAAAATTGCCTTTATTACAGTTATAATTTATAATTATCATCACAATTTGCATGTAATTAAGTTACCCAAAGTATTATGTCAGTTCTCAAAAGTTCACAAGAGAGATTAAATGGACAGAAATTTTTCTAATAAATGTTATAGTGTAATGAGGAATTTTTTGTTATAGATATATTAACTATGGACATTTGGGTTTTTCTAACTCATTTGCATAAATCTACTTCCCAGATATTTACAGGAGGGATTCTGGCTTCTATCAGGTCTCACAAGACTATAAATGAATTCAGTAAATTATCTTAACAATTTGGAACCAAAAAACAAAACACAGCAACTCTTTATGCATATCTTTAAATTTTGCATGTGTTCTCTAATGAGCATAGTGTATCAGAAATAGTTTGAAAATTTTATTTGTAATGAAACAGAGCATGCTTAAATCACATTATAGGTGAAATACTTCCCTGATCATGTTTGTAGTGGCATTTCTCAGAGGTGGAGTTAAATATCTATTTATAGTTCAGCCAAATTAAACACAAATCTAACACAGCCTAAATTTAATGACCAGTTAGAGCAATCAAGCCAATTACAAGTTCCGAAGATTGTTTCTTTGAAATTACAAGTACCATGGGATCTTCAATGATCAAACCACGATTTTAATTTTACTGCTCCTTGGAGCAGTCTACTGATTTGCTTAGCATAATGGAGCTTTGACTTGATTATGACTCCATTTGACTCCATAGAATAAAAATAAATGAATAGTCACTATTATTTTGTTGTTTCTTATTTGTCTTTAATTCCAAAACCTATTCTCCAGATATTGTTCTAAATCTTGCCTATATATTTTCAAAGGAAATGGTGAAAACTTGAAATATTTTTCTCTTGAAACTCAAATTTCTATGAATTTTCCAAACTTGTTTCAAACTGAATGTTGATAGTCCAATAACATGAATATCATCTTCATTCATTCAAGTCAATACAAAAATCTCATGATTCATTTTTGAGAGTACTTCCAACGTCAAAACTTTGTACATACCTGCTAAATATAAGGGAATGCAAAAGCCTTTCAGAGGTACTGATCAGCAGGGAATATATAGTGCCAATGAAATAAACTCTTGAATGCCATACAGTATCAAAGAACATTAAGGTTCTAGCAAGTCAATCCAAGCAAGTCAACATTAAAAGAAAAAAGATTTCAGTGTTTGGAAATTAGTCCCTCATTATTCTTTAAGTAAATCTTGGAATTCTGAAGTGAGGATGCTGCATTATAACCAAGGAAATAAAATGGGATATTACTAACTTGTGCGTGTGTTACAAAATAAATACACAATTATTCATTTCCCAGATTTACTTTTCAGATATTTTTGGATGGGACTTCTGTTTTCTTTCTCCACACTAAGAATTCCTGTATCTGGAGTTGTATTACCACAACATCTCTTTGGTTCATTTTTTTTCTTGATACATTATTACTGTCCTATGGCTAATTTTGTGAATTTTCAAAGCTCTTCCCCTTGTTCCTTTGGGATAGCCTATTCTTTATCCTATTGACTTCATTCTCTTCACCAGGTTACATGGAGACAGGCTGACATCCTACTTGGAAGTCTTTTTTTTATACTTGTTATGATGAGGAACACATTGACAGTTAGCAAGTGATAGAATTTCTGCTCATGTCAGGACAACTGGAAAGCAAAGAGAAAGAGGAGGCACCAGGACCATAATGCCCATGTGAAAGACATACAGTGATGCATCTCTTACAGGTCTTAAAGCTTTGTGCTGAATAGAAAAAAAATATGTAAGGTTATCTGAAAGACAGTTAAGAATCCAATCATAATGGATACTAATAATTACTCTTTTTAACTATAATCCCAGCTACTATACTTAATTAGCTCAGTTTTTAAATTAAATCAATCATTATTACCTTAAAATTCCTGTATTATTGATTAGCATCCAGAAACCTAAGTGTTTATGTGATCTTTGTACTGAATTTTACTTACTGGTTTTCTTAACTGAGGAGATAAATAAAATTTGTTGATGATTTTATTTTATATCTGTGCTTCTTTCATGATTGCTAAAGATAATGGTTTCTACTAAGAATAGAAAAATGACTTATCTGCTAAGAATTGGAAAATGCACCCTTTATGTTTGTCTTAAAATTGTTTTGTAGTAAAAGCTATCAACTTTTTTCATGCACAAATATGCTACTTTGCTTCTAGGGAGTAAGGCATTCGTGTATAAAATGTCTGTAATACATAGTATTTGCTTCTTCTCATATGTTGAATTAAAGCAAAATAATTCATGGATATAGTTTAGGAACATAAAAATGCAAAACCTTGATAAATGCAAAACCTTGCTTTTAAAGTAACCCATTTAGTATAAGCTTTATACCACTTAGAGCTCAACTACAAAGATTGCTAGTCAGGAAAGGATCAAGAGAATGTTGTGATGTTCATTTGTAAATGATCTAGCTCTTGTTTTACTTTGAACTATTTGTGTATCAAAGTCATTCCTGGTAATGAAAGAACTTTGGGCAGATTTCTAAGTGGCAGGTACCATTACTAATAAATTACATCAGAGTGTAAAAATGTGACCCCTTCAGGTGGTTCACCCACATTGTTTGCAAACTGTGACTAAGTATCAAATTCCAGCTTTTTTGCTGAGCACTCACCATGGAACAATACAGTTCCACTCTTTGGTACCTTAACACTGAGTATGTGGGTCATAATTAGAGATTCAGCTGGAGATGAATGGAGAAGAATGTGCTATGCAATTGGCTGTGACCAATCTGACCCAGCTTGACCCAGCCTTTTTTCAAAACCTGTGGCCTCCTGTAGTCCCTGTAGCCCTACGCCTGATTCTGAATGTAGTTAACACAGCCTCCCCTACGAGCCTTTCATCACAAGTCTTTCCAAGCCATTACTTTGCTTTGTGGTCTTATCAAGGCATTCATTTTGAGGTGTCATAAATCACATCTAGTAGTTCAAAGTTTGTCCAGCACAGTAAGAAGAGTCACAGAGGGCACTTCAGCAAAGAAGGAAAGACATTTTGTTGAAATCTCCCATTTTAAAAAAAATGCACATTCAAATTAGGAAGGACAATGAAAGAATAGATTATTGGGGAAACAAATGCAAGGCATCTATTTTAATACTCTGCTAAGCTATAATAATCCAATTTCACAATTTTCATTTAATTCATCAGGATATAGTTGGTAAATTTTCCATAACTTTTTATTGGAGGAAAGATAAAACAAATGAATCTAAAATATTGTCGATCTTAATCCAACCATTTCATGTTCACAGGATAAAAAAACAATAACAGATAATCTCTCAGCAGAGATAAAGGTAAATGTAATTTTTCAGTGAAGGTTTTAAACTTCTGTTTACATTTTAGTAAATTTAATAAAGTTGAGCTCAGTCTTAGATGCTCTAATAGGAGAATGTGAAGATATATCATCATCCCAACTGTCACTAGTTAAAAATTAGATGTAGTTATATAAATTGTCTGTTTTTATACAAGTAGCATTAGCATATATATATTTGACATTCCGCAAACACAGTGATGGATGTACCAGAACATATGATCAGGGATACATGATGGTTGTTAAATAGAAGAAATAATTATTCCAGACAATAAAATGTTTTATTATATCCCATTCATGTTTATATCCAATGATTTTTTTTTGTTTCATCTCACAAATGCAGTTAGTTGTTAAAATGCCAAGTAGTCTGTACATATTTTTTCTACTGCTTTAAAAGTCAAGTACCAAAGAGAGGAAAACATTTTCTCTGCTTTCTGTTGATATTTCAAAAAGTTAGTTTTCCTCTGTTTGACAGAAAGAAAGACACATACACACCATAGGAACATGTGTGAATATACTTACGTCCCGTAAGCTTATATAGACTTTGTAGTCCTTGTTTCCTTTTTAAACCTTCAACTTTAGAGTCTAAAAAAAGTTGTATCTCCTCAAAGAAAACTGGGAAAAGCTCTGTCCAGTGGTTGCTACTGTGTCCAGATAAGCTAATCTCCCAGGTGCAAGTGTCCTGGGAAAACAGTCAAATGGCTTTCAAGAATCCAAGTGTGAAGAAATACAAATACTTTTGAATGCACTAAAAGCACAGGGTTAAATGCTCCCCCAAGCAATTTACCATTTCCGTGTTAATTCAGTTTGTAGAAACATATAATTAGAATCTCTAATACCTGCATTTTTCTTTTCTTTATGAGAAAAACATGTGCACGGAGCACTGAATACACTGGGAAAGGAACACTTGTGGGGTGGCTTTATGTTCCCTGCTGAAAGGCCACAAATGCTGCACTTCCAACCGAAAACAAAGACAAATGGCATTTTATTCCTTTATTGGAAACTCGCACCTCTCCTTAAAACTGGAAAAGTGCTTTTATGTAACATAAGTAATTTTCCTCTTTACAGGTGTTGAGCAAAGTAGCCTGGGGAGTTTGCAATCTGGGCTTGGAATTAAATCCAGGTTGGTTATTTAATCATATAATATATAACTGTATAGGCACAGGCTGCCATTAAAGGAATGCCTTTTATCTTGAAAATTAGAGGGGAAGGGGGCCTTCCAATGAACAAACCACAGTCACTTCTAAATGAAAAAAGATGTTGTATATGTTTATAAACACATTCATTATATGCATATATGTTCCTTTACAGAATGTATGAGGTTGCATGAGATACCGTGTTTTTCTTGCGTGGAAAACACTTGGTCATAAAATACAAGAACTTAAGATAGTTTACTTTTGTTACTTCTTTTATAGGAATGAAACACTTCTAGTTTTTACTTAAGATTGGCTTTTTAAAGAAAACACTTTCTTTAAAATTAGTACTAGTAAGATTGCTACATGTGTAATTCATATTAATCATGTTTTTCTGAACAGAAAAAGTGAAAAGATTTAATTAAGATTAAATAAGAATTGTATTTATATTTCTTTTTAATTAAATGAATATCGACATAGTTTATACGTTAGAATACTGGAAACCATGATTCTCTGAGGAATGAAATTTATGCATAACCTCATAGTTTTTATTTAAATGATATTTTTCAACAATACCTGTTTCTACACATCATTTGCCAAAGCTTAATTTTTCTCACCCAACTTATTTGGTCCAGGAATGTTGCTGATTGAGAAAACACACTTGCTTCATTCCTTTCATTGGGAGCTATTAAATCTAATATAAATAAATTGGTCTTTTTTCTTTTAACTTAGGAGAAATTTAAAAATAACATTTCTATTCATGGATGCATAAATGAGTTCTAGTGAAGAAAGTAACCTGAAACTATAAATTCTGAGCAAATTTTAAATTGAACGTAATAACATGAAAGATTCTGTCTCCTTCAAGGTTTGATCTGAAAAGTCAAACATAGTCATAAAATGCCAAGGAACTAGCACCAAAAGCGCTGATGTGAAGATGTCACTGAGATTTGCACAGGCAGGACTGCTGGTCTCACAGACTGGGGGGGGGGGATACAGAAAAACAAACAAACAACAAACTGTCCACTATCTTTATTTATTTATGGACTTCAGAAAGCAACAGAAAAAGAAAGACAGCATATTTACAATGTGTAATACTTCACAATAGATAGGAAGCACTTTTCTAAGCATTAATCAATAATGCCACATTTGATCATGTGGGAACACTTTTGGGCCCCCAAAGTGAAAAAATCTCCAGGTTCATTTAAATCAAGGTAAAGATCTTAGTCTAGGTTCTGAAAAGTTCTGAAAAGCATAAAATCAAAAACACTTATTATTACTTGCAATAACAAAAAATAAGATGGAACCAATTTCGAAACTTCAAGAAACTATTGGCTAGAAAATTAGGGAAGTAGCATTTGGAAACTGGAAAAACTCAAAATGAGTTTGGCTTCATTTCACTGTTTAGAATCTTAGCCTTTAGCAAAAGTACAACAAAAAGGTATAGATCAAATAGCAAAATGCTTGATATGTGTGCAGACCAAAAGCCATCTTCTTGTCTACTGTGTTCCATGCCAGGTTTCATGTGCCACATTGTTATCTTCATTAGTTGCAGTAAGAAATCACAGCCCGTGAGCCACACTCTACAAAATGACACATCATCATATAAGTCAAATTGCCTCTAAATGATTTGAAGCCCAGAGGGATCAACTAAACTTTTAAAAAGACTTACCTAGAAAGTTTCATCTGATTCCTCCCCACAGTGCCACATAGAATGTAGGAAGTCACAGGGACCAATGGAGATGTAGTACAAAAGTGAAGACTCTCATGTACAGCACTTGGACAAAAGTGCAGAGAATGATGTTGAGACCTGCAAGTATTCCCTTGCAAACTGTCCACGCATGGTTACTGAGAAAATGACTAATCACTTCAACATACTTGGCTATACATACCATAACTTTGATCTGAAGAAAACATTTAAAACAATAAACCCAATGGGTTATTATTGATTTTAAAAATAGATTTGTCTTATATTGAAATCCTGATCTGATATTTTTGTATGCTTTTGAAACTATGCCTTGTAGAGCCCTGTGAATTTTCCAAATTTTCTAACAGGTACTTCTGGTAATTTGCCAAGTGTTTGTCGCATAATAAGAACTCAATGTATGTTTACTATTATAATAAGAGAAATGTTTAAAAATACCTGAAATGTAGATCATCAGGATCTGAAAAACATCTCAAAAGACAATTATCATATTTGTGTTTTTTTGCAAGTGTACATATGTATTGCTAATTAATCAACTTTTTGACAATGAAAAACTATGTAACTTTAATGACTGTGTTGGATAATACAAAAAAGAGATCAGAAATATGTGTATCATATTTCACTTCCTCCTAACCTACTAATTACCAGACTAAAGATTTATCCTAACTTCAATCTGCCTTCAGGTATTACATATGTAAACATGGCCTCTCAGGTTTTATTATATTTTGTGGTACCATTCCTCTTTAATCAATATTCTGATATCATATTTGTATTGCTTTATTTTACTCAGAACTTGTTTTCAAAGGCCATTTCTTGACCTTTATTCTAGAAAAATGACTGAATGTTTTGATTATTAAATGCTATTTTAATTTTGTAATTTATAACAGCTTCTCTCAATTTATAACTGGGTTCTATTCCATTATTAAATATTATACTTTGCCGGTTCCTGCTTGGTTTTCCTAATTCTGGAACTTCCAGCAAACTTATTGAGCCTTTTTCAATAAACTCTCTACCTCCTTATCATCATATATTTTGATATCTGCTATGATCTTTGAGAATCTTCTCACAACTATTCAATTTGTCTTTGAATTCTCTTTTCCAACTTAATACATTGAAATTCTCATAATAGTTATTTTTTCATTTCAAAAGCTTCCACTAGATTCATTTTTGAATTTTAATAGACAACAGTTACAACTATCAATCCTCATTTAAATGCATACTCATATTTTTTGAATAAACTGTCCTCAATTCATAAAAATTATGAATTGAAATTTAGATTTTGTGTTTTTTTTTAATTTTTTTATTATTATTTATTCAACTGTGCACATGTGCATGCGCATGTGTGTCTGTGTGTGTCTGTGTATGTGTAGAACCGCGGACGAATTCGCAAACCACCATGGACACCTCCACCTCCTTCTGCCCCGGGATTCACAGGCTCCGCCCTACCAGGACCAGAAGCGCAGGCCGCCCCCGCTTCTGCCTGGCGTCTATACGTGGGATCTGGGATCCGAACTCAGGACCTTCTGCCTGCAAGGCAGAGGCTTAACCCCTGAGCCACCTCTCCAGCCCCAGATTTTGTGTTACTATCTGCTGTCAGGAGACCCAGATTAAGTTATGTAAATATAAGAATCAAATGGTCATGAAGATAATATTTTGGTTATAAATTCTCAGAGGATAGTTTTTTTTTCCTCCTTAAAGCAAGTGATAAACGTAGGTTTATGTACCCTCTTATTTGTAGTGGATTATTATAGGTTTTGTCTTTTGTAAAGCAGCTTCTAATAATACCTCCAATGTTGAATATACTCAAAGCTTCTTTTTATGATTTTTTTTTACCCTGAATGGGAAATAACGCAAAATTAGAATCCCCTGTTTTGGTGCATAAAAGGAGGACAAAAATTGGATTTCAATCCATCTAAATTCTAAGACTTTATTTTCACTGTTTTAGGTTCTCTGTGTTCCTTTATTTTCACATCTGATTGGAACTTCAGACCCTTCCACATTTGGTAGAGCTCTGTCATAGCTTTCATTGAAAAGTACTTATAGATGTGTCTACAAATTATTGGCTGTCAAAATGTTTTGTACTGAATTAAGGCTACATATGCTTTATATTCTTATACCTAAGCATTGTGTTTCACTATGTTAAAGCTTTAGTTTTTGAAGAATTCACTTGTTTTACTCATTTTTTATTATACTTCTCATACATATATGGAGCCCATGTTATTTAAAAGGTAATGAACACATACATATAAAGTTATTCTTGAGGGCACAGAAAACTGTACCTCTATGAATTACACACTAAAGTTAACATGCCAGGTTTTTCTTAATTATTCTTTAGAGAATAGCAAGGAAGTCACAGGATGCTATGTTATTTTTATTTACATAAAAATCTTTCTCAACATGACCAGGAACAGTACACTGATTTTCCAAAACATTTGATATACTTTGTTATGAAGAAGCACTAATGACCTACTAGGATTGAGCAACTGAAATGCTTCAAAGGAAGGGAATGCTTGATGAATAGTAATAATGGTGGTTTGTTTATATCTCAACGTGATTTATACAATTATTTAATGAAGTGATTTGCCAAAATTTTAAAGAGATCTACAAAATTCATGACAATTGATTGATTTTTCTTTTTTATCCTGTTATCCAGTTTTGCTACCCTACCAGTTTTGTATTAATCCAATAATGTTGCTCTCTGTTCAGAATATGTTTCACTGTGGTGGAATCTTATGATTTGATATCTGTTTTAGAATGTCAAGTGTGATCTTAATCACTAACTATGCGGAGCCAAGTGGCATATTAACACTTCAAATAGAAAACAGACAGAAAAATCAACAGAAAACCTACATGGTGTTCTCACAAACAAAATTTATGAGCAGAAGGACTATTTTTTATTTCCTATACTAAAATAGTTAATACACTAAATGTTGCTGGAATTGACTCAGCAATTGTCACCCCGTTGAGGTAATGAAAATAATTTTAAAATGCCACCAGTTTTGTTTTTTTTTTTACTTAGTACAATATATTTAAAAGTATCAATAAAAAGTATCTTGCAGGCCAGATGTTCAGGAAGGGTCCTTCCAAGTTAGCATCGGTATTAGAGGAAGTTTTAAAGTTTCAACAGAATGTTGAAACCAGGATTTGCACTACTTTAAGAACAGAAAGAGGGCTGGAGAGATGGCTCAGTGGTTAAGATTCTGTCTCACAAGCCAGTTGGAGAAAGGGCCTCCACTTCTGGACCTTGTGGGTTGAACCTGGGAAATCTCAGAATGAAACAAGAATGAGGTAGAAGCAATCCGGGATGGTTCCTGAAGTCACCCTTGGTTCTGCACAAGGACACACAGTGCCCTCTGATACACACACACATACACACATGCACACAATAAATAAATATTTTTTTAAAAAATGAACTAAGAGTCTCGAACACAGTCTTTACTTTAAGCTATGCGTATTTATTTTTCTTTATGCAAAGAAATTTTATTTCTTTTTTTAGGATAGAGATCATATCAGTCTAGGTTAATATATCAGCATCTAATTTCAGCTTTCACAATAAATGTCAAATTGAGAAAATTTGTTATCTTTAATATATAATATATATTTTTTGAGGTATAATCCCTCTTTTACTCTCTGTTTTTCATTTTGCTTAAAATCAAATGTTTAGATGCCTATAATACTCGCTGCTCCATTTCAGGAATTCCTTCATCTTATGTAAGTTTGTTAACATTATTGTAAAAAAATTGCTGTTGGTATATTTCAGCAAGAAAATAGGGGAAATACATTTTCATTCACATGCACTTAATGTCTCTCCTTGCCATCACGAGAACTTTAAAATTTCTAAACATAATTACTTACCTAAACAATACATTACATGTGGAAAGGAATGTATAGCTTATGTTATACACAGAAGAGTATCTCCAATCAGCATTCAGCAGGTATGTTTAGGGTCTCTGTACAATTTTATTAAATTTGACATATTAATGCTGCCGAGACTTTGGAGGTTTGTGAATTGTTTTCCTGCCAGTCTCGGCTAGACTACTCAGCAGCCAGGTGTGTACCATTGAGTTATAAAATTACATACTTGAAAATCAAAAGGGGGAAATGAAACCATAAAAAGCTACATAGACGAGAATTCCAAATGCACTCTCAGGGTGCATCATTACCTACTTCAGACTCACAAAATCGGCCTCCTTCCTGTTAGCAGTGCAGAGAGAAATAAGACATAGTGCAATGCTTAGGGAAAGGTATTGCTATTTTTCAAGAGAATGGAATAATTCCAGCATACTTGGAAGGTCAAAGGCCAAATAAACTGAGTCTATTTCATTGCATCAATGAAAAGTTCAATGATATTTTCTTCATTTAGTTTTGTGTTTGGAAGTCATAGAGATTAGCTTTCTTTACAAAGAATGCAATTGTGAGTACATTGAAATCTCCAACCCAATATCCTTAATGGGTCACTTGCTCTTCTTTTCTTCTCTGCATTATGTCTCCTCTCTGCAATGTGTTCCTTTTAATTTTTTCCTTTGTAATTATAAAGGGCAGATGTTTATTTTACTTTGGTTCCCCAGACTGTTACACATGATTCTAAAAGGACTGAAATAGTTACAGTCAACTTTTATTTTTGCAATCACACTAAGAAAGCTGTGTTTCAACTCAATCTTTGGGAGCATGGAAGGAAAATGGAGGTTTCCCAGAAGCACATAGCAATTTAGAAGAAACATTCCTGAGCCTGTTATCTAAACTGAAATGAGCTTTCTAAATGAAATTCTCTGATAATACAATTCTTCTAATAGTCAACATGACCCTGAAATATATGACTAGTATATACATTTCTCTACCTAGGATTTAGTATATTTTTACAGTTAAGGAAAGCATTTAATCTCTGAAAGTATAAGCTTTTCTTTGTTTTCCATATAAACATAAAAGTTGGAATTTTGTAGTCATAATCTGTTGCCTGAACATGTACTAAGCATATAGCACCGAGGTATTGAAAATTCCATAAAAAATTTCGGATGTCCTTAGATCATGTCTTTAAATGCAGTAAATAAAACATCATACAATTCCTGATGTAAAAAAAAAGTGCTTTTAAAACACTATTGATTCAAAAGGAATTATCTGGTAATTCTTTTAGTTTTCTAAAGCACATAACTGTTTCCAGTTCTCTGTAAAGAGATGTCTGAAGCACTCATGTTATAATTGCTTACCTACCAACTTTTCTGAAAACATCTAAATCCAGGAAAGCTTAAGAAGCAGGTAAATGTTTGGAAAAGCTTTTTAAGTATAGATCTACTACATGAGCTAAGGACCTACGTGTCTGCTGACAGACCTTTCAGGGAGATTGAAAATCAGATATTCTGAGATTTGAAAGAATCTGTTCATTGCAGCTATTATTTATTATTATTGTTCTAGATCTAGAGTACATGCATTGCTTCTCCACAAACACTCTTTGTTATTAAGGACTATTGCAGCATAGAAAATAAAGTGAGCTGTACTTTTCATCTATATTTTTCATGATTCCATTAAGTGAGTTATTGGCATTGTGCACAGGTGGTAAAGTTAACTTTCATGGCTTACGTATAACAACCTGGAATGGCAAACCCAGGAGAGTAACTTCTAGTAGAATCGTTTAAATGATAGTAAACATGCCTGTTGTGACAGATGTGAACTTTCCTTCTATTGATATATATTCAAATTGTTTAGTCAGAGCAAATAAATATGGAATCTGGATATGTCAAACATGTCTATATGCTAACAGGCTCTGTGTTTAAAGAGATGTGGCTTTTTAGAAGTCAGGACAGCCACACAGTAATAGATCAGATCCAAAGTTGAAACTCACATTTCTTTGATTTGAGAAGAATTCATACCTGTACCATGGAACAAACATTTTTAGTAAAAGGAAACAGACAGGGAACAATATGCTGGTATTAGCAACAATATAAGGGAAGCATGTGCATCTATTGTTTAACCAAAATTATTACTGAGCTTTATCTAAAATAAAATGAATTCTTCTGGGTCATTAAATTTAATGTGCCCCAACTTTTTCACCTCTCCATTACTATTACTTACCTCTTAATCCATAGTTTACTTATAATAGTGTTATAGATATGTGCTTTAATTTCCAAAGAATTTAAACTTCATTCTAAGAAAGTTTGTTAAATTTGAAATTTCCAAAGAATTTAAAGTTCATTTTAAGAAAGTTTGTTAAATTTGAAGTTTTCAAGCAAAAATTGGCTTTAATGTTTTTGTCTAATGACAAAAGAAAAAGATTATTTCCTGGATTGAATTGATTTACATATATTCTTCTGCAGCAAAGTTTAAATTAAATATTTATCATAGGACTGCTACTAGGAGTCAGTGATAGAATTCCTAGCTATCTGCATAGTATGACTCTCCTCACTGTAAATAAATAAATAAATAAATAAATAAATAAATACAGTATATTTTTGGTATGGAAGAAGAAAAATGTTAGTATAGCTAGTTAACATTGATCAAGTACTTCATAGATATTTGGTATTTTCCCATAATTATCCTGTTTAATCTTTTTGAACAGCAGATTACTTACCTAATAATCCAAGATTGATGACATTCTTAACTGTTGAAATATAAATTGTCATTCACTATTTTCTGTTTTAAATTAATAACTTTACTTCGATATTATTGCTATAAACATTTAAAATTTAAACAATGTGGGAATCCTGTCTTATTGCAGACAATAAAATCCCTTCAATATCCCATTTTACTCTCCACATTCTTGGATAACTTTGCATTTACTTTAAACTACATGCCTGTGTGGGAAGAAATATCATGTGTTTCTTTTCTGGCTTAAGACAAGACAATCTGAGGCCCCTTTTCTGAAGACTCTTTGTTCCCCTTCTGTAGTTAAGGGTAATTGTGTTGTGGATTGAAAACATCAAATCAGCATGGATCACGTTTAATTTCTATAAGGTCAGTGCTCCAAAGTTTGCTCAAATATGCAATGATATGTGGTTTTCAAAAACCTAATATCCTAATATATCAGGTTTTTATTGACTTAAAGCTCCTGTAATATGTAAGCAGAGGAATCTGATGGTGAAGAATTTAGAAACAATGAGACTCACTTTACCTAATGACATCCTTAGCATAATATAAACAGATATACCTGATCTGTTGCTGTATTTGAAGCTTATGTAAATGGTGGATGTAATGTGCTATACATTATGTATGAAAATACATATGAAGGAAATGGCTCAGAATAGAACTGATTAGTCTGCAAATCATATGAAAAGAGAGATTATCCTATGTATACCTGTTTAGTGCTGGAAAAATAACTACATTGTTGTCCCAATAAAAGATGAGTAAATAAAAAAAATAAATAAAAATAAAAAAAAATAAAAATAAAACGGGGCTGGAGAGGCGGCTCAGGGTTTAGGCCTCTGCCTTGCAGGCAGAAGGTCCTGAGTTCGGATCCTAGACTCCACGTACAGACGCCGGGCAGAAGCGGGGGCGGCCTGCATTTCTGGCCCTGGTAGGGTGGAGCTTGTGAATCCCGGAGCAGAGTATACAAGGAGGAGGTGGAGGCGGTCCATGGTGGTTCCCCAATTCACCCGTGGTTCTACACACACACACACGCACGCACACACACACATGTACATACACACACATACATAATTGAATAAATAATAAAAAATTTAAAAAATGATTAAAAAATTTTTTGGAATAAATGTCTAATACTGTATTTCCAATTGGATAAATTTCCTCAAAGCAAAGATTAAGAATGTATCATCTAAAACTGTAGCTTTCCTAAGAAGTTCAAGCAAATTATGTGCATTGAGAACGTGAATAATGGAATAACAGATCAAAATATTCTAGATACAGCAAAAGTTTGGAGTAAAGTTGTGCTATAACAAAACCATGAATTTCAAACAATTCAAAAGAAATAAAACGTTAGTAGATTTGAAATGACTTTTATTAGCCACAATCATTAAGAAGGTAGCTTGGGAAGGTGTTTGTTTTTTTTTTTAATCACTTCCTTTAGTATAGAAGAAACACAAGATACAAAGAAAGCCCAATAGACATAAAATGGATTCGAATCGGCAAGGAAGAAGTCAAGTTATCTCTATTTGCAGATGATATGATCCTATACCTGAGTGATCCCAAAAACTCCACCAGCAAGCTCCTGGAACTAATACAGAAGTTCAGCAGGGTGGCAGGATACAAAATAAATGTACAAAAATCAGTGGCCTTCCTATATGCCCAGAATGAAAGAAGTGAAAAAGCCCTGAGAGACTCAATCCCATTTACAATAGCCCCTAATAAAATAAAATACCTTGGTATAAACCTAACCAGGGAGGTAAAAGACCTTTACAATGAAAACTTTAAAACCCTAAAGAAAGAAATTGCAGAAGACACCAGAAGGTGGAAAGACCTCCCATGTTCCTGGATTGGCAGAATCAACATTGTAAAAATGACCATCCTACCAAAGGCAATATACAAATTCAACGCTATACCAATTAAAATCCCAAAGCAATTCTTCAAAGAAGTTGACCAAACAATCTCAAAGTTCATATGGAGGCACAAAAGACCCAGATAGCAAAGACAATCCTGAGTAACAAAAATACTGCTGGAGGTTTCGTTATACCAAACCTTAGTCTATACTACAAATCCATAGTTATAAAAACAGCCTGGTACTGGCTCCAAAATAGACACACAGAACAATGGATAAGGGTTGCAGACCCAGATATAAGCCCACAAAATTACAGCCATTTGATCTTTGACAAAGGGGCCCAAAAAATCCAATGGAAAAAGAACAGTATCTTCAACAAATGGTGCTGGCAAAACTGGATCTCCACATGCAGAAGATTAAAGCTGGACCCTTACTTGTCACCATGTACAAGACTTAATTCCAAATGGATCAAGGACCTTAATATAAGGCCAGAGACTATTAAAACCATAATTGAAAGGATAGGGAACTCCCTCGAGCTGATTGGACTAGGCCAACATTTCCTAAACAGACATCCAATGGCACAGTCACTGCTACAAACTTACAACAGTTGGGATCTTGTGAAATTAAAGAGCTTCTGTTCAGATAAAGAGATTGTAACTTGAGCTCAAAGGCAACCCACAGAATGGGAGAAAATCTTCACTAACCACATATCTGATAGAGCTCTACAATCCAGAGTGCACAAAGAACTTAGAAAACTAAACACCAAGGAAACTAATGGCCCAATTAAAAAATGGGCCCTGGAATTTCAAAGAAACTTTACCAGGGATGAAATTAAAATGTCTAACAAATATCTGAAAAAATGCTCCACTTCTTTAGCCATCAGGGAAATGCAAATCAAAACTTTCCTGAGATATCATCTCACCCCGGTCAGGATGCCAAAAATCCACAATACAAACACAACAAATTTTGGAGAGGATGTGGAGAGAGGGGAACTCTCCTACATTGCTGGTGGGAATCCAGGCTCATACAGCCACTCCGGCGAGCCATCTGGAGATTCTTAAAGAAATTAAAGATTGAAATGCCATATGACCCTGCTATTCCACTTTTGGGAATAACCCCCCATGCAGCAGAGGTTCACTTCGATAGCACAAGCACGACCATGTTCATAGCAGCACTGTTTACAATAGCAAAGTCATGGAATCAACCCAGATGTCCAGCAGTTGATGAGTGGATAAGGAAAAGGTGGTACATCTATACAATGGAGTACTACTCAGCCATCAAAAATGATGAATTACTGGAATTTGCTGGGAAATGGATGTCATTAGAAACAATTATATTTAGTGAAGTACCCCAGACCCAGAAAATTAAGCACCGTATGTACTCCCTAATAGGTGGCTCCTAGTACCAAACCCACCCAGACCACTTTGAGACACTCAAAGATAAACCTATGTAATACCTACAGTAATTCCAAGGATTATGAACACGAGGGATGGGGTTGGAGGGCCACACCAAAAACAAGGAGAGAGGGGACCATGTAACAGCAGAGAAAATAGGCCTCCATCAAGGACTGCAAGTAAGTAATGAGACACCTGGTTAAGTTCTCAGACGTTCGTTCCTGATCATTTACAACTGAGGGGGTATGATCTCACCAGAAGAGGAGGGCATATAGTCTGGCAGATAAAAAGTAACCATTGTGCAAATTGGTGATAGACCCCTCCCTCACTGTGGTTTCCTACTTTTATTCCATCTACCCTTGAATGTGCTCTTATAACAAGACTCCAGGTTAATAGGTTTTTGTCTCTGGCCAGGCGGTGACATACAATGCCCACCAGGATGGAGTGAAGGGCATTGCAGGAGCAGCAAAACTGCAAAAGAAAATCAACAAGCCACAATCCAGAACTTCAGAGACTCTATATCAACCACTTAGAACTAGGCCAGACTAATCTCTTCCCATCCTGAAGCTCAGGGAAATTTGCGGAAGAGGGGGTGGTAAGAGTGTAAGAGCAAAAGGATGGGAGGAGCAATGATTTGCAAGATACTCCACACAAGTTAGGGCCGAAGCAATCATAATTGTACTTTGCATGCCCTGTGCAATGTCCAACACACTATTGACCTCACAAAGTCTAGCATCTGCTAAAGGCACCAAGATCCTGGAGACAAGGGATTGACAGCCACAGTAGTGTTCCTATTCTTAAGGGGAGCACAGGAAAGGGTTCAGGGAAATACAACTGGGTCCTTGTACGTCATCGGAGAGGAGGGCCCAGAGGAGAGTCTGGCATGCACATGAGAAAATTCTCTGGGGATTGGGGGGGAGGCACTGGGGGATGGAGAGGGAGGGGTGAAGGGGGAGCAGGGGGTTGGGGGGAGGAGAAGGTAGGGAGGGAAGTGATGTAACTATTAAGTTTGTATGAGCAGAAATAATAATAAAAAATGTTAAAAAAAAACCAAAGAAATCCCAATAAAGTCCAAGTGCCATAATTGGTAGCCTGGGAGGAATTAAAGAAAAGTCTGTCCTCAGTGTTCTTGGGAAAGAAGTGTTGAGGAGACAGCATGTCACCAGGCCCTCAGTGAATCTAGCATGGATCTAGCTCTTCACCAAAGTGAAATGCTGATTTTCCTTGTCATGGTCCTGGCTTTGCTCCCGTGCCCTTCCTCCGGTGTTCAGAAGTATTCCAGCTCCAAGCACGGCTCCTTCCTTCAGTTCCTTAACATTTTCACTTAGGGGAGAAGGCTGCTTACCCTGTGGTGGTCCCAGGATCCCAGGGGAGTTGTCATCCTGCATGATAGTGACACGAGGCAATCTCCCCAGTACCGTGTTTGCTTTGTTTGTTGAGCTTAGAACCTGAAGACTGGGGTGTCTCAAGGCTTCTCAAGGGCTTGTCTGAACTCTGACAGGCCACGGGGGTTTCTGTGGATTGTTTTGCTTGCTCTTTAGAAAACACCTCCTTGGAGGAGCGCTCTATCGAGTTCCAAGGTAGTATCTGGTCCTCAAGGGATAACTGAGTATCCAGCGGCAAGTACAGTTCAGAAGAGAAAGGTGCTTCTGAGGCCGAGCAGGCTCCAGGAGACAGCCGAGTCGGAGGTTTTGGTCTCAAAACGCTGCACTCGGCAGTTTCATTATTGGATTCTGAAGGTCTCTGCTGTTCATCTTCATGGGTGTTGGTGCGATTCCAAGGGTAGGAGAACGGGCATCTGAGCCCTGAGCCTATTTAGCTCCTTCAGCTCTTCGGTTGGCAAGGTTGGCTGTAGATAGCTGTACACCCGATGTCCACACTGGGTGAACGTGGGTCTGCCACGATGCTTGCTGTGCAGCAGAGCCCAAGACGGGATGACCATGATGGAGTTGACCAGCCTCAACTGTTGGTTGAGCCATCTCCTTCAGAGGTGGGGAACAGGGGGCAGCGGGCCCCAGTTTTGCCATGGGAGGAGCACAGGTCTTTGATTTTAAATTGAGGACAATTTGTAATATTTATTCTTTATTTTCTATGAATGAATGAATACATACATACACACACACACATATATATGAATGAAAAAATATGAAAACTGTCCCTATGAATGGAACTTTGAGACACTGAAAAAAATGGGTTGAAGATTACAAGATTACTCGAAGGGAGGCACCAGTCCAGTCCCAGGTTAGTATTCCCAAACTGCCTGCTCGGGGAACCAAAATGTCTACAGATCAGACTTTTAATGTTTCACATTCTTTGGATGCTGTCTGGAACATCTTAATGATTGTTTGTGTAAATGAATGTGTGTGTGCTCGGAGGGGTTTTTCTTTGACTTGCATTGAGAGCTCTCATGGCCCAGAGCCAAGAGGAGGCATCAGAACGTGATGTAGAAACATTACATACTAGAGGACTGGGAGGTCTGCAAGCATGGCTACTTCGATCCTCTTTGCTGCCTCGGGGAGTGCTTTAGGAGGTTTCTCTGTAAGTTAAAGGGAATAAAGGTTATTTGGTGACTCAGGCAGCTCTCAAAAAATGCCACCCACATCTGTTGCTCCTCTATCTTTGCTTGCTTCAGAGGATAGGAGACACCAAAAACTACTCTTTCTCAATAAAGGAAAAGTGACGCATGAAACTTATAGGTCAAGAAAGTTTGGCACTTACATGATTTTTCAAATTCTTGCTCTAATTTTACAACATTAAAAGCATGTGTTGAGAAAGTCTCGTTTGACATAGTAGTGTCTGACTAACTCACAGGAAGCCCTGGGTTCTGTCCCCAGCATTAATAAATTAGTGTGTGGTCCATGCAGTGAGACCACCTTTCAGGAGGTTGAGTCATCCTCAGCTACATAGCAAGTTCAAGGACAGTGTTTGAAGTGGGGAAGAGGTGGGGGCTAGAAAGAAAATAGGTGCATGGTGTTTTTCTTGGTCTCGGAGTTACTTTACAGAAGATTTTGACCTTAGGGTATCTCGTGGCTCCACAGTTCACAGTACATTTATATGGATGAAAAAATAAACCTTTGTTATATCAGGATTCTGATATTTTATTGTTACTGCAACAGAAAATTACCGTCATTAACCCACACATCACTATCAATTTATTTAATGTAAATTATAGGCATACAATATTACCTTGCTTTCAGACATGAAACATGTTTGGCTAATGCTTATTAATGAAATTATGTCTGATACATTTTATTTTAACATGTTATGTGATCATATAGCAATAACAAATTATTTTAACATGCTACATTAGCACATCATATACAGTAAACTCATAAACTATGAAACTGATTTCATTGCACTTTTCAGATTTTAAAATGTTAGAATTATGTTCTATCATAATTTTGTCTTTAAGTCTCTGTTATACTTAGACTGAAAATAAAATTGAACACATGTGGACAAAGTAAAAATAACATGAAAAATGTAGATGATTATTTTTAAACTTTCTCTTGTCATAGAAAATTGATCCCTTCTCTAACTAGCATCTTCCCAAGAATAAATGGAACAAGGAACCAATGAGTTATTTAAAGGCCTCATTAACTTTCATATGACCCTATTTGTAATTGAGACAGTTGTGTCCTAGAAGTACCCTCTAAGAAATGATTAATGAGGGTTCTGAATACTCTAAATTGACTGACATGGATGGGAGTAAACTTGTGTTTTAGCCAAACCTGTGAAGTACAGACAAAAGAGAATTTATCTCTTAAATTCACAATAATGTCTGATATGAAGCACATGAAATGTAATTATTTTTCTTAAAGAGTTTAAAATCCAAGGTCAGTAAGAGGGTACATATACAAAACATTCTCTGTAAATCGATTAAAGTTACAGCAGGTTTAGATATAAAATCTTTTAAACTTGCTCATGGTGTTAATAGACTTCCTACAAATGTACCCTAGAGCATAGATGTTATTTTTGCCATTTTTCTATTGTTTTAACCTAAGGACTAGATGAAAGTCCATCTATAACATGGGAGGCTGAATCCATTCTGTTCCACCTGAAGATAAATAACTCATTTTAGAGGTTATAATTACATTATTTCTTTTGTTATCTAAGGATTGAAATTATCTGCATTATGACTGAATTTGTACCTTCACTAGTATAAATTTGTTACAGTTATACCTGTGGGGTAAAATATTAGAAGTAAAATAGGAAAATGTTAGTATCCCAGTATCTTTTTGAAATGATATTTTTGCAAATATGCTGCATTTTTAATTTTTTTTCATATTTAACAAAAGCAGTTTATGGGGATGGGTTAATGAGCCTACATTTCCCAGTAAATCCAAACTAATGACACAAGATCTGAAAAGCAAAGTACCTTTATTATCATGTTAGGTGACAATTCTGTTCCCTGAGTTTCCTGAAATGGAAGAGTCATTTTGCCAGGACTGAAGACAACATGCCAGAAACAGGAAATGGCAAGGTCTGGAGTGTACAGTGAGAAGCCACCCTACTGAAACTTTGCTTAAGCCCCTGGCTTCAGAAATATGACTTCTAGAATTGTCAAGTCCTGCACTGAGTTTTCCTTTAGTCACAATTTTTATTACTTTTGCACGGCTTCAAGCAAAAGCTTAATTGCTATGTCAAATCCAAATCTCTGTATGATCTTTGCCAAAGTCCTCACCCATCCACTGCCTATTGAAATAAAAAAAAAATAAAATCCTTTGTGTATTTAGGGTTTGAGGAAACTTTGGCTTTTTCTAACTCATTTCACAGAGTTTTCCTGTATTGTACAACATGAAGTAAAACCCAGAAAGGCCTCTCAAGGAAGATTTTTTTTTGAGGACTGGGGAGATGGCACAGGGAGTTAAATGCTTGCTGCCACTTGTTGGGACCAGCCTTTGAATCCCCAGGACCCAGAGAAAGTTGAGTCTGAATTTGTAATCCCAGATGTGCCACAGTGAAATGATCAGGAGAGCAGAGAATGCCTAGAAGCTTGTAAACCAAGAAGTTGGTATGAACAGTGGTGAGCAGGGAAGACATACCGTCTCAACATGGTAGCAGCATGTGATCATTGGCACATGCATAGGAATCCACAATCATGTATATACACACAGGCATTCACAATCTGTACATATATACATATGCAACATGTACCTACATATACATATACATACATATTTTGTCTAATTATGCTGCCAAATTACTATGTGATCATATCATGGAAGTTGCAGCAATCACCTTTAAGTCTTGCAGTACATCTCGAGAATGTGCGCTTTTAATTGCCCTTGGATCATTTGTAGCAACAAAGCCATGATTTAAATGTTTTAAAGAAAAAATGTTTTATGTAGAAAAGCAGCTCATTTCATTTGCCATATCATCAATGTATTTACTAAAAGCTAAATAATTAAAATATGTCTCAGAAGTTCTACTTCTAAGCCTTGAGAACATGTGCTGGGGCAAAACATTCTGAATCCACACAGAAACTTTGGTGGAATTCCTCAGAATGCCTTGGACTTCATAGAAATAGGAACTCCACAGTTTAATGTTTGCCAAAATGTCTCATATCCGAAGCATAGTTCTCATGTGGATTTTTACCATTTGAGTAACAATAGTTCCAGATTAGGTGGCACAAGAATCTAATTTATGTTTCTAGTAACTGTATGTGATTCATGCTGCCAATGTTTTTGCTTTACTTGCTACAAATTATCCATAACTGGAAAATATACTAAGCAATAAAATATGAAGAGAAAATTCATACATACTTTGAAGCTTAATGACTAAAAAAATTGTATTGGTTTTTCTAAATTACTTATGATGAGCACAGAGCTTAATTTTGTCACCTCATTCCAGTGATGGGTATTTTTCAAAACCAGGCTATTTCCTCTAATTGATACTTTGTTCTTACAAATAGACACAATTATGTTCACATGTTTGTGGATGAAGCAGTAATGTGTTAATTGAACAGAATCTCTCTTGACTGGTTTACTTAATTCTTGGGAATTTCATTCTTATGTCAATGAATGAAGATAATTGAGTCCAAAATGTTTTCCTTGCTGACAATAAATGTAAACTTTTTTCTGTATAAACATGTGCTTTATCTTGCATGCATTGACTAATTGAATAGGAAAAGCTTTGGAGATATTTACCATTGTTAGTGGAATATTTAGCTATTATATACCATAATATTTCTCTAATTTATTGAAATTTTGGGAAAATAATTTAAAATAAGGCAACAAATGTTAACTTTCCCATTTCTCAAGTCACAGAAGTTAAGCAAACTTAAGTATACATATAACATTTTTCCAATTTGCTTTTTGGAATATTAATCTAAGTTACGCAAAACATTTTTACAGGTATATTACATGCACATTTAATCTTTTTCTTATAAATTGAAAAGACTTTAGATTGATTTTAAATATTAATTTCAGTATATTAATTATGACATGGAATTAGAGAAACCTCTGCTTTCTTACGAATGTTGGAAAAGTGACATTTAATTTCACAAGGCACATCATGGTTATTCTCATCATTTTCTGACAAAGTGCCATCAATGAAAAGTTCCTGATAACAGAAAATCTCTTCTGGCCACAAGGAAGGCTTTGGGTTGAATGATCAGAAGAAACTTGTATAAATGACAGTCCCTAAGGAAGTACTTTCTGATTCTGGTAACAGGACTGTATGCACAGAAATATCATCTCAATAGGTAGTAACCAAAAAATAATTGCCATTAAAAACATGTGATGCTATCAAAAATCAGAACACCTAGTGGGATGTCTCAGAGAGTTTCTCATATTTGAGTCACTGGTAGAAAGCTTACCATCTTATCTTGATATGTCTCTATATGAGGATTAATACCAGAGGTCAGTAGATAACAATCCAAACACATCACATATTAAACTACAAAAGTTCTACTTCTAGGAATGCCTTTTCACATCATGTGAACTCAGGAAAGTTCCTTCTCGTCTCAAGGTTCCTATTCTTTATTAACAAAGCTAGATGAGATACTAGAAGATGTATACTAGCAATAGGTTGAGGAGATGTTAAGTGAAGGGATGCACCAGAGCACTCCAAACAGCCTAACACTGGGAAAATTTTCAGTGAATTCCAAACATCTGCCATGTACAAGGTTATTAGAAGGATGAGAGGCAAGATGGTGTATGTGAAGAATAGGTCTTTGAACCTGACATACAAAATTCCACAATAATGTTACTTTCCTAGGATGCCTATTTTAAAGTACCTGATCATTTTGAAAAAAATCCTATATCTACCCTGGATTCTGACAGTGAGCCAGAACACATGGGGTTGGGCCGTACAAGATATGACCAAATGTCTAGGCCAAGTACTTCAGTGTCACAAGTATATTAAGTTTTGATTCCCTGCACATTGGAAATCATATTCTTTAAAAATAATATACAGAATATCATCCATGGAAAGATCCACTAGACCAAATATATACCAAAAGTTAGTTTCTATAATTTTTACATATAAACCTGTCTTTCATTTTTTAAAAAAGCAAATAGATTAAGTTTAAGTAGACCATTATGCTTTTTCTTGTTTAAGTCATTCTTAGAGGGTATTTTAGCTTTATGACAAAGGCAAAGAAATATATAAATTAGACAACATTTGAAAAGGAAATCAGGGACCAGAGAGATGGCTCAGAGGTTAAGCCTCTGCCTCAGAAGCAGTTGGACCTGAGTTTCAGATCCAGGATCCCACATAAAAAAAGTCTTGTACAAATGGCAGTGACCTGAATTCTGGCCTGGGAAGACTGAGTCTGAGAAATTCCAGAGCAGTAAAGAGGAAGAACAATCCAGGATGATCCCTAGTGTCATCTTTGGGCCCACCACAGGCACACAGTGTGTTTCCAACTTCCCCCAATTCCCCTACACACACTGCATTTACACACGTGAAAAAATATAAATAAATAAATAAAAATTAAAAAAACATTCCACCACTCACATCTTTACATCTACACACACATACAAATATACTGTCTCATGACTGGGATTATATTAGAGACAAGTTTTACATATATTCAATAAATATATGGACACATACAGAAATGTGTGTATATGCATTCCTAAAAATATATATATTCCTGAAACATATGCTTAATAAATATGCACCTTAACACAGAGTTTATGTTGCAAAATGTACATACTTTTCTTTGAAAGGTACATGGGTATTTTCTATTTCCACTTTTATCTGTAGTGAAGTAATTCATATCTTGTGCAAAAGGCTTTCCCCACATATTTGTTTCTACTGTTTGAATCAAATTCTTGACATGGAATTTCTGGCTAATGTTATATACATGGACACACACTTTCTCATGTAAACTTGCTATTGATTTGTCCCCAATGATATAGCAGTGTCTTAAGGCTGGCATGAGCTTCATTCACTACTTCCCTGTTTTTCTTCCCTGGGCTGCTGCCCAAGAAAGTCTGTCTGAAATCTTATATTCTCTTGTATTCTCATCTCACACCCACTGTTTCCATGTTTTTAATTTATTTATTCAATTGTACGTGTGTGCGAGTGTGTATGTGTGTGTAGAACCATGGGCGAATCCAGGAACCACCATGGACACCTCCACCTCCTCCTTGTTTACTCTGCCCCGGATTCACAGGCTCCGCCTTATCAGGACCAGAAAGGCAGGGTCGAGGATCTGAACTCAGGACCTTCCACCTGCAAGGAAGAGGTTTAACTCCTGAGCCACCTCTCCAGCCCCATCCACTGTTTCTTGATCCACTTTTGTTGTTATGGTATTTCAGCCTGGCCCTTTCTTTACCCTTGACTATTCTTTTACTTCTCTCAAGTCAATTTAATGATATTTGACTAATAATTTTCACAAAATATACTAGATAAAAATATGCATGGTACATTGCTAATAAACAATGGAGAACTTTTTTTTAAAAAAATGCTCTTTTTTATTTGTAATACACCTAGCAAAATCTATAGAAATCATAGAAATAATTAAGTCCCACTTCTAATATCTTCATTGTAATAAAAATCTGTAGCTTAAAAAAGTCTTAATTATTTTCCAGGTCAAGTTGCTTTTGCATAGCATGTTTGAACTTATTTCTGTTTTTGTTTCAATTCTATTTTCAATCATAATACAAATTTCTTGCCTTTGGAAATTGAGAAACAAATTTAGAACACAGTCATATAATCAAATCACGATTCTGGAAAACAACTCCACTGATACAAATCAATTTTACAAACAAAAATAAATTTAGGACACAGGAAACCTAAGCTGACTTTTGAGCAACTACTTGATTTCATAATGAAAAGTTACTTTTCCACCTAGCTTCTTTCCTTACAATGATTGAAGATATTCTAACCAAAATCTTACTTAAATAAACTACTACCTGCTTGTAGGTAACAAATTGTCTTCTTATACATTAAAAACTGGTAAAACAAATCATGTAATATTTGGCTCCCTTAGGGAAAAAACAAAACAAAGCAATGATCTCAGACATTTTTAGTCTTATTTAAGCTTGCTGTAAGTACTAAAGGCAGGCTGCTACTTCTGACTTGGTCTGGACTCCAGTTTGCTTTTTGGCTAGTCCTCTGCTGATATCTCCGCCATTTCTCTGGGAACAGTGGGAAAGCCTAAACTTGTCTATCTTTTGGCAAAAAATAAGCACATAAAGAAACTTGAGGGGCTGGAGAGGTGGCTCAGGGGTTAAGCCTCTGCCTTGCAGGTAGAAGGTCCTGAGTTCGGATCCTAGACCCCATGGAAGCAGGGGCAGCCTGCGTTTCTGGTCCTGGTAGGGCGGAGCCTGTGAATCCCTGGGCAGAGTAAACAAGGAGGAGGTGGAGGCGGTCCATGGTGGTTCCCCAATTCGTCCGTGGTTCCACATACACACACACACATACACACACACACATACACACACACATACACACACGCGCACACACGCATACATGCACAATTGAGTAAATAATAAATAAAAAAATTAAAAAAAAAAGAAAATTGAAACATTTCTTGGGTCTCATGCTTTAAAGGGATCCTTGGTCTGGTTCCCCACAATTCTCTTGTTTAAAAAAAAAAAAAAACAAAAAAAAACTCTCCTTGCCTAATATAAGCCAAGGAATGAGTAATCACATGCCAACTTGTGGGAAACTTGCCAGTCATATGCCCAAGAACTTGAAGAAATTAAAGGAGAAAGGGTTGGGGTTACAGAAGCAAACTACTACTGAAGCAACTGGATCTTTCTTTGAAAATGTGTTCTTTCCCAGGGAAGTTAATTAGCCTGTACTCTGAACTGTTTGATCATGAACTGCAAGGAAACGGAATTCCCCAGGGAGGGAAAGGATGTTGCAGACTTTCTAGTCGGTATTTTCTTACCACACAATGCTGTTGCTCATGTTCTCTGAGTCTCTCTTCCTCTCATGTGTCTCTCTGGATTCAGTTTCCAGCGCTAAAACCTCCCCATGAGTGACTCATTAAACCAGTCACCACTATTTCCACCCACTCGCCCTCCTGCCTTGGCCTCTAAAGCTGCGGCTGCTGTGTCACACGAGCGTGAAAACTGTAGAATCCGGAATTCTTACTCAACTAGAGCCAAAAGGCATGTCTTAAAATTTAAAGAAAACATTTGAGAATAATTGCGTGCAAGCAAACTAGCACGCTTGCTGCGGAACCAGATCCTAAATGACTATTGCTCACTGGCAGTGTGTTCCCCGGAACTGGAGCCGAGACTTCGCCCAAAGACAGAAGACCGGAAACCTTAGGGCAGCTGAGGGCGGCACACACGTTGTCTGCAAAGATAAGTCAGCTAAACGGAGTGTGAGAAGACACCAGACAAATTTACACACACACACAAATAATGGAAATGATCTCTCAGAATCCAATTTGGGAAGAAGAGAGGAAGATAAGAGTGTTGTGAATGGCTAGTGATGAGATGACAGAGTGGGCAGACTCCTGGGAGGTCAGTAACATTGCCAAGGTGTCAGGGAAGCATGCCTCGCGTTGGGTAGGACTACTTCTTTTATCTTTTTCTTTTCTTTTCTTTTTCTTTTTTTCCTTTTTTCTTCTTTTTTCTTCTTTTCTCTTTTCTTTTCCTTTTCTCACCTCCCCTCCCTTCTCCTCCCCTCCCTTCTCCTCCCCTCTTCTCTCCTCCCGTCCTGTCCCCTCCTCCTCTCCTTTCTTCTCCTCTCCTCTTTTCTCCTCTCTTGTCTTCTCTTCCTTTCTTTCCTCCTTGCTTGCTTGCTTTCAAACCTGGTGAGTTTGCAAAAAAAGTTAAAGATTTGAAAAGATCAAATATAGAGTTTTGTTTCTTTGTCTACTTTGCTTTTCAGACTGTTTTAAAGCACTATTGATGGGGCAACCAATAAAGTAACAAGGGAAGAATTCCTAAAGAAACAGTCTTCAGCTCAGCACGTAAGTGGGTATAAATTTTATCTCTAAAGGTCATTTTCATTTCTGGGGTTTGACTCCAAGTGAAGCCCAAATAGCTTTAAGGAGGTCATTAATATTTTAAGTTCTTACAGCCAAACTGCTTATTATACTATTCAGAAAGCATAGTATATATGATATCCAGTAGCTCATTTATAGATTCCAAATATTGTTCATTGATTAAGAGTGTGCTTTGTTATAGACAATTTATAAAGATTGTATGTTTTAATATTTTATTTTCCTATATATCAATTAATTGCAAGTAAGTAGTATAATCAGAACAATACTCATCAAAAAATTTCACATGAGAGTACAAAATTTTACATAGGAAATTACTTTTCCTCCAAAAATGCAAGCGTTTTGTATTAGAGTGAAAAAAGTAAAAATAATGACGGCTTCTACTTCTTAATAAGCTATAATCTGACTTGAAGTATTGCTCTACCAAACTTGTAATCCTTTAGTATGTATAATTAACACATGTTAATCAAGATAAAATTAAATAAAGTTGAAAAGTAGACTGCTCTGGTTCCATTTATTCTAAAGATTCCATGTGTCTATCAGTCCCATGCTTAATGACCTAGAGAAATTCTTCAGCACTTTACCCAGATGATCATCCACATATGGCATTTCTGATTATATAGCAAATTTCTGAAAGGATATTATAGGTAATAGAGGGATATATCAGTGGAAAGGTGCTGTACAAATGGCTATTCATATGACATAGTTTTTAGTTTTTCTGTTGAATTTTAAAAAAATTTATATTTTGTATGCCCAAATATGCATGTAATTTAATATATACACATATGTATATAATATATCCCTATGCTACAATATGTATGTTAAATCAGCTATATGTGTACATATGCATTATATGTATACAATCCATCTGTATTTCTACTATTATTTAGATGTCTTTTCTATCTACATTTATATCTATTATTTATCTCTATTTTTCTATTTTCCATATATAAATAGGTTCTCCTATTTATATATCAAACATATTCAACTTTCCCCTAGTTAGATGGTGTAACAGTTACTCTTAACTATTGCTGTGAGAGAGCACCCAAAATCAAGAAACTTAAGGGAGAAAGGGAGGTTTATTCAGCTTACAGTTCCAGAGGGAAAGTACAGTCTCTCAAAGCAGAGGCGGCATGGCTGGCTGGCCAAAGCTGGAGGAGGCTAAGTCACCCCAGACATCTTGGAAGCTGAGAGCTGCAGACTGCTTGCTGCAAAGGCAGACTTCTCCTGGAGGTAGGGTGGGACTAATCCACCTCAAGACCCACCCCTTGTGACTGCCTTCCTCCAGTGAGGCTCCACCTCTCAAGGTGCCATGATCTTGCCAAACACATGAGACTGTGGGGGACACATTTCAAACCATGACATTCCACCCCTGGCCCCCACAGGCTCATTGCCATCTCATTATGCAAACCATACTCAGTCCAACTTTAAAAGTCTTCATAGACTACAATGGTAGTCCCAACAGTCCAAAAGTCCAAAGTCCAAAGCCTCCTGTAAAATCAAAATACAAGTTACATACTTCCAACATACAATGGCACAGAATAAACATTCCCATTCTAAAAGGAAGGAATGGGGGCATATCCAGGAAAGATCAGTTCATAACAGACTGAAAACCAGCAGGACAAACCCCAAATCTTGTAGCTCCAAGTCCAACAGGTGAGCCTCCTGTTGAAATCATCTCAGTTCCAAAGCGCTTTGGTTCCATCCCTCCAGTGCAGCTGCCCATAGAACACATCACTCTCTTGGGCTGATTCCTCCCAGCGTATACAGCTCTCTTTGGCAGGTGTCCCACGTTGTTGTGTCTGGAATCTCTAACATCTTTACTTCTCAATGGCAAACCAGGCTTTAACTCCACAGCACAAACTGCCCTTTTTGGGCCTCTAAACTGCAGGCTTCTTGCCTCATGATGCCTGGATTCTGCCAACTTTTGAAATCTTGGAGGAGGACTCCGTGATCTCCTCCCTCTTGCATCACTGATGCCTCTAAAACCAGAACCACGTGGACGACTTTGCCAAGGCTGGCCCCCTTGAATCACAGCTGATTCTGCTTCTCTATGTTGACCATCTCTTTCAATCCTGGGCAGTTGCTTGGTAAGAGAAACCAACTCTTGCTTTGGAACTCCACCCTTTAGCTCCAGTCTTCTGAAAGGATTTGCATTCTTATTAGTGGGAGCCTTCTTTGAGGATCCTGCCCTCAAGCTAGGGCCTCTCCTATTATCCAAACTGAGAGCAGGCTTCGATTTACAAATGGAGCTAATCTCTTCAACAGCCATTTTGTTCTCTGCTTCTTCCTGATTTGACTCTAAGTTTGGAATTGTATTTTTCATCATTAGATTTTACAGTTTTTACTTCTTTCTGCCTGATTCTTTGCTCTTTTTCACAACTCTAAAGACAACTAAAATGTAGCCATATCACATAGTCAAGACTACATTGCTTTGAAATTTCCTCCGCCAAGCACTCCAGCTTTTCCGGCAAGCTTTCAGGATGAGAGCAAAACTTCACTAAACTCTCGGCCAACACATGGCTCCATGTGTCACTCGTCCACTTGCAAACACAGTCTCTGTTCCCCTCTGGACCATCACAAGCTGGGCTTCCACTGTCTGGTCTCTTACAGCATTGCTCTCCTCTGAGCTCTCACAAGAAAGGTCCCTTTGGCCCAACTGCCAAGACACAAAGACTTTCCCAGCACAAAGTCCCAAAATTCTCCGTATTTCTCCCAACAAACAGTTCTAAAGGCACACTAGCCACATCACAGCATTGGCCATGCTTCTGGGTACCAACTTTTCTCAGCTTCACAAACAGCTTCACTTTATGGTACCAGCTGTTCTTATCTCACAGCAATACCCCACTATCCGGTACCAATTTCTGTAAAAGTTACTCTTAACTATTGCTGTGAGAGAGCACCCAAAATCAAGAAACTTAAGGGAGAAAGGGAGGTTTATTCAGCTTACAGTTCCAGAGGGAAAGTACAGTCTCTCAAAGCAGAGGCGGCATGGCTGGCTGGCCAAAGCTGGAGGAGGCTAAGTCACCCCAGACATCTTGGAAGCTGAGAGCTGCAGACTGCTTGCTGCAAAGGCAGACTTCTCCTGGAGGTAGGGTGGGACTAATCCACCTCAAGACCCACCCCTTGTGACTGCCTTCCTCCAGTGAGGCTCCACCTCTCAAGGTGCCATGACCTTGCCAAACACATGAGACTGTGGGGGACACATTTCAAACCATGACAGATGGCATTGTTCATTAATGCTGTTAGATGAAGAAACATGAAGTATGAAAAAGTTTCTCTCTTCCTTAGGAAAATATGTATTTATTTCCTTGTTATTTATATAATTATATTTATAAGTATCCTCATGGGTATCAGCAAAGAAATTTCATCACCATGAACATAGTTCATCTATTATAAAATCAAATATGATCGCATTACAAAATATTTTGAGGTCTAAATAAATTGACATATTATTAAATACTTTGGAAGGCATAATATTTACAAACTGAAATGGAAATATAATAAAATAATGATTGTACAATTCATAATTGACTAAAATATAAATTTACCATGTTTTTTAAAAAATCCTTTAAAATTAAATTTAACTCATACTAAAAGTTATAGTTTAGATAGGACCTATAAATAGTCAATTCTATGAGGTATTTATTATAACATATACATCTGAGAGAATCTATGTTTTAAAATTAAAAAAATGTAATGTCAGCTGTAGACACCTTCCTGATTCTCTAAAAGACTAGAAACATTCAAATGACTGTATGGACACAGATTTCTGGATTATAAATAGCAAATTTAATTTCCTCTGTTCCTAAATAAATAAGTTCAAGCCTATACTCAAAACCACAGTACTTTTCTTTGTCTGAAGACCAAGTTGCTATTTCCTTAAATTGATAATATAGGTTATCAAGAATATGGCCACCTATGTCTATTCATAAGATTATGTATTTTAATTTGAGTAGTTTTTGTGTGTCACACACAATTTCATAAGCTTTTTATATCCTTATTTTACTTTGTCATTTTCTTTTCCACTTGGGATAGCTTCTGATCTTAACTGAAGTTTTTGCATTCTTTAAGTAACAGGTCAAGCCTTTACCAAAGGACATAATGAACCAACCCAGCATCAGAAAATCTTACTGATTTTCATTGTCATGGAACTCTTTAAAATGATGAAAAGTAATGAGATTTTATTGTATACATTAGTGAGGATGTAATAAGTTAACTTAAATAAAGAGTTATAAGAGCATTTGTTTATAAATTCTAAATTTCTGTAAGATATTTTCTGAGTGCTCTTATATTGCTAATATTTTTCTACATACATCCCAAATTATGGATAATGAAAGACTAACATATTGTTAATTAGAATGCTATCTTATTACTTGAGAGAAGGAACAATTGCAACTTCATATAACCCAATTACCACACTCCACTCTCTGAAGATAAGAATGAAAGAAAAAGTATATTTGAAATACTAATAGTTGAAACTGGCATAGAGCTGTGTAATTCCCACGTATTTCAACTTTCATTCCCATCACATAGTCATCATATCATATCTTTCCTGACTAGACTCTGCCCTCACCTTTGCACCTACATATTAGTTTTGCCATAACAGACAGAATGGTCATTTTATAATGTCAGGGTCATCATATCCAAATTCTCTAGTGGGATCTTTCATAGTTATGATGAAATTCTCATGCCTTAATGTCACATCAGTATTTTTAACAGACTACCACTGACCGGTTCTCCTGCTATACACTCCAACAGAATATAGCCTCTTATCTGCTTCTTGTGTTTGACAGGGACTAACGTGTCACACATGTTAACATTTTGCACCCCTTGCCCCCTTCCACACATCATCACATCCTCACAGATGCCTTCTCTGGGCAGCATAATGGAAATGTCGCCATTCTGTATATGCATCCTCTGCTGCATGTTGTCACAACACTAGTCACTACTGAACAAACAGTACATCGGATATTTGTGGGGTCTTTTACCTGTTGCCAATGATCATTTGAAAGAAAGTCATAGCTTTGAGTGAGGAGCAACTATATTACCACATAGCATGTGACTAATCACCCAATCTCTTTTCCATAAATGAATTACCATTTTCAGACTACTAACAGTCTCAAGTCTGTGTATACCCATTTAGTTTGAAGATTTGAGACGTGAATGGGATTTTAAAAAAAGACAAACTGAACAAGCATCCAAATACTAGTCTTATTTTGTATCATCTCTGAAGTTTCTCTGCATCTCAGTTCATCCTTCTGAAAAACAGTGATTTTATCTTTTTGTCACATGTGGCCTTGAAACTGATGAATTAAGCACATTAAATACCAAAAGTCATTTTAATTTTCAGTTATTTTAATAAATTTCATTATGACAGCCTCACACATGAGCACCATGTGCTTTGTTTATTCCCCTCTATTTCCCCCTCTTCATCCTTCCTATATTACTGGCCTGTTTCCTCCCTATAAGCAAACAAAAATCACTGCTCATTATTTATTATTGGGATGAATAAGAACGTTACTCTTCCAAAAACATAATAATGTTGTTTAATAAAAAATTCCTCACAAAATAAGATTAACAAAAAACCAGGATATTAGAATATGCTTAAAATAAGTTTCAAGACACACTAACCTTGTAAAATATCTGACTGCACTAGGTTGAAAACTTCATGGACTCAAATATAGGCTCATGTGTCTGATATGTCAAGATTTATATTATTTATTTGCCATTACTTCAAAGCAGGCTTGTGATTTTCAGCACTGATATTATTCTTGTTGTGTTGATTAAATAGTTTCAAAGTGTTTTCATAGCTACAGTTTTGGAGCTGGTTAATGGTCATAGTTACACAGAGTTGTGGAATTGACCATTGAAGTCTCCAGCTATGGGAACAGTAGTGAAGAATTAGTAGTTGAATCAAATCCTGAGCAAGGCTGTAAGATATTGTCTAATTGATGGGTAAGGCCCAGTCCCTAGTGGATAGAACTTTTATCTGGGCATGTGGAGAAGGTGAGTGGAACTGATCCAGGGCAATTCCCTGTGCACCTGTCAAACTGCACTAAGAGATGTAGAAAAACAATGATATATTAGAATAAGATCCCTTCTTCACCCTTAAGTCTTCTGGTTGTGGATTTATCTGCAGCATAAAGAGTAAGCATAACTATGACAGAAATTGATTCTGATAAGACGAAGAGAATCTGATCCCAGAAAATTAAGCGTTGCTCTTAAACTAAAAGAATTTGGTACTAGAAAAGGTGAATGCTGTAGACAGGCATGCCTGGATGTGTGACTTTTGTAGATTTTGAACAGTTTTTATTGGAGTGGAAATGTTTGAAGACTTTGAGACTGGATTATAAAAAAACTATTGAGCAGAGTTTAGTGAGCCCTCAGGAATATAGCAATGATGAGAAAGTCATGAATTGTTTGAACCCAGATTGTGATGAAGGGAGCAAGGACTTTGACATAGCTGCATTTAATGATGATAGAATGGCTTTCTTAGTAGAGCGCTATTTTGCAAGTTTTGGATGAAGTGTGCTTTGCACTGGGGTGTTAGAAGTAATGACTACTGTCATAGAGAGATCTGGAGTTTTGGATTCCTTTAAGGATAGCAGCCTAAAGCTGAAGCAGTTTCTTGCCTTTCATAAGCTTTGGCTGCCTAGAAAAGAGTTTTTCTAGGGTCAGTATGTAGAAGTTGACATACCTGTGGTTCCAGTGGGCCAGGTGATATTTCATCCTCACAGCAGAATTTGGCAACATTGTCCAGGTGGTGCTGATTTTAATGCAAGATTCAGGGGTTAGTTGAGAGCAACTTAGGCTTTTCACTGTCAGGTTTGGAGTTCAAAATGAAAGTGAAGCTTATAGCTGCAAAAGAGAATCCAAAATATTGTCAATATCAAAACCATGGGACATGGACTGAGATACAAGTACAAATTTGACCAAGTAAAGTGAATAATTGCTTGCTCAACAAGTGAACCGAAAGGCTGGGATGACAGAATTGTCCAAAATCTTGGAGACTACCTGAGTACATAACGAATAGTGTAAGATAGACAATGAACTGAAAGATGTATTTACTTCATGAAACATTTTTTAAATTTTGTAATTGATATTTTCTTATTGTATTATAATGTTTCAATTTTAATGTTAAGTCTGTGCTGAAGTTTTCAACTTTTCTGATTTGATAGAACTTTGTGTGTGTGTGTGTGTGTGTGTGTGTGTGTGTGTGTGTGTGTGTATGCACATAAGAGTATGTGCATATCAGAGGGCACTGCGTGAGCCTCTGGAGGCCCAAATGTGACATTGAGAATCATCATGGCTTACTCTACCACCACTTTGCTTTGCTCTGGGATTTCTCAAGCTCTAGTCACCAGGGCCAGAACTGAATGCTGCTGCTATTTCTGCCTGACGTTTTTACATGATATCTGGTATCCAAACTCAGGTCCTTTTCCTTGCAAGGCAGAGGCTTAACCTCTGAGTCATCTCTCCAGCCTTAAATCTTATACCTAAGAGATTTTAGACATTTAAAATGTTGGAACTGAACTTTCAATGAGTGACCATTTCAAAATTGCACTCAGAGAATTTTTGATCTTGGACATTGAGAACTAAAAATGTTATATGTATTTTATATCTATCATAGGATTAAATTTAACACCTATGGAGACAAGGAATAATGCTTAGAGCTTAAAAGCTATTGTGTCAAATGATGTGAAAAGAGATGAAATACCAGTGTTAGGTACATGTTTCAAATTGACAATTGACAGCTGGAACTCTGGGCACAGTTTGAAGAATTAGTAGTCCTGGTAAACCCTAATCAAGTCTGCAGGAGATTGTTTAATTTATGCGCAAGGTCCAGCTTAGGTTGTGTGCAATTATCACCTGGGAAGATCGGATAAGACAGATGGAGGTGATTAAGGAATTTGGCATTCTTTGGCATACTTGGCCATACAGAGTGATCTTGAAAGTGAGGATTGTATTTCTCTCTCAGCAATGGACATAGATATGGTATGGCCAGTTTTCTGAGCTCCTGGTGTTGGTATGAATTCCTTGTTCCTCCTTAAGTTGTTTTGTCATGAATTCATCAGTAATATGAAGAGTAACAACAACACTTATTTATATTCCTTGGTTTTTATACAATCAATATTATATATGTATTAATATTTCCTATAGCTTACACACAGTATTTAGCACAGAAAATAAATCAACAAAAATAAATCCCAACCCAAATTTTGAGCTTTTGATGTAGCGATTAAGACATGCATAATTTTCTTAATTTTAAAATTAACTTTATCTTCATGACTGATGCTGCAAATATGAATTACATGCTCTTAATTATATCTTGCTAATAACTGATGCTGACTTACAACTAGGCATGGTTTTCACACTGAGTTCATATTCTACTGGTTCTTATGCATTGAACTGATTACATTTCATGACTTACTTAGTCCTTCTTAAAAGCTTACTCTTTTGGGGAGATGATTCAAATAATAGTACAATGAATAAATTTGTATACTATTCCTGAAATTGCAATGGAATTACATGAGTATTTTTCTATACTATTTTAAATTGTAATGGCTTATTGTTTGTAAGTAAGCTCACATTTATTTTATCAGCTGAGTTTTCAAAGTGCAATATATTTCCTTCTTTTGTAGCCAATAAGTGATGCAAGTTTACCAGCTAGACCTTAACTTTTTTTTCATTTTAGATTTAGAATAATTTCTGGAGACTGGGAAACTTTTGTTTATGTCTATCAGAATATATTCTAACAGAAATGAAAACAAGTTCTTCCATGTTAATGTATAATCTGATTTAAAGCTATGATAGAATACATTAATAAGCCTATGCAAGTGAAAATTCTTGTGAAACAAAACTGAATAGGAAAGTAACACTTCCTGTTTGTGACCCTTTCACCATCTTGTGCAGTAGAAGTTCTCATATTGCATCTCAGTTAAATGTGGAGAGCTCCAGTCTGCAATCTTTGTAATCAGGAACTGCAAAATCTTCACAGAATGAGAGTGAGAGAGATTAGTTTTATGCTAATATAGTTTTGAAAAAGCTTCCACATTGCTGTTTCTCTAGTTTTTGAGGAACTTAGATCTCATGAGGGCAGATCATACTCTGAGAAACAAGGCTACACTCACAGTGAGGATTATCCCCTCACATAGTGAAGCTACCATGTAAGTAAGGTTGGCATGGCTTGGAACTGACAGCAATGTGTACTTTGAACCATACAGTGTATCATCCTGTTTCCATTTAATTTAGAAAATCACATAAAATTAAATAAAAAAATGTGAATCTGATAAAGTATGAAATTGTATGTTTCATGTGATCATTTTGAATATTTGTAGTTGTATTTTTTTAAATTGCTGGAAATGTGAACTAGATGAAACTATTCTACATACCAAGGGGAAATATATACACAATTTATCCATGATTGCCTTGGGGTATACATACAGATTTTCAAATACACAATAAATGAAAACAATGACAATGTATTTTCTTAAACTACTGTGGGATACATCACAGGATTGCTTTCTTCCAGGATCTCTGTTCATCTAGGTTAATGAATCAGTTCTCTGCAGTTTAAAATTAGGCTCAGAATAGCTGCTTCCCAAGTAATTCATTTCCTTTGTCTTTGATGAATGGAATTTTCAATAATGAGTGTCAGGATATGTCAGATGATGTGACTTTGCTGAAAGAGAATTTCAGCAGATATGTGTAGACTGATGATGCTTACTGCTTTGATTTCTGAAAAATTTGTGTTCTGTGGTAGAACACATCACCTGTTTCGTCCCTCCAGTTGGCTGCATGGAGGATCTCTCACTCCTGTATCATCGCCTACCAGATATCCTTCCCATTTTTCTCATCCATTTCCTTTATAGCATGGATTAGTAAGTGTTCCTCCATGGATTAGTAAGTGTTCACCTCTCTGGCTCAGGCAGAGTCTCCTTAGGCCTACCTTCAAGTAGCCAGGAGTCCAGTTTACACACTTTGCTAATTAGTTTGCTTTTCAAAGAGTAGTTTCATCCTTATACGTTTTGTGTGGACCTAATATCAATAAGTTGACAAGAAAGTCAGTTGACAGCTATACAATATTAGAGTAAAAATGCTGAGGCTTTATGTAATTATGTTGAGATATTAATTAATGAAATTCTATTAATGCAAGAGAGGTTTCCATATACTGGTTTTCCATAAGAAGATCCAAGAATGTTTTGCAAGGTGAGCTAACTGAAAAATGAGATGATAATACACAGAAATGAAGAGGTGCAGGGACCTATACCTGTCCCGCCTCACCATAGTGTTTTATAATTTTGACAAATAGGGACCTGGGTCTCGCCAAGTTTTAGAACGTTTTGAAAATATCTTCCAGTATTGTTTATGAATTTCATAGTCTGGGATAATGACATCGAGGTAACATCCTTTATGTATTTATTATGTATTTGGAATTGTGAGCTTTTCTTTTAAGTCTTTCAACATGGCTGGGAAGAAAGTGCTGCTATCATCAGCTCTGCTAACTTAGTCCTGTAGATAATAATTTAACCAATTGGTATAGTTACTTAGTCTTAAAAATAGAAACTATGTCAGAGATAATTTCGTGGTTTTAATTATTTCTAATAAATATACTATAAATTATATGAAATTATATTAAAAACTATACTTAATGTAATTAAATATAAAATAAACCATTTTAAGCAATCATAAAATTATTACAGAAACATAGGAATGCAGAGTCCTGTTTTGGACTCTAAGACTGTTCATAGAAAGACAGAAAGAAACCTTGTTGGACAGTATATCTTCCTCTTCCAAGTCTTTCCACTGACTATCCAGGCCTATCCTGGATGCTTCTGCAATGTGAAGATCCCATTTGTATCCACGTGAGTTAATTGTAAAAAGTTTCCTTGGGTTTCTCCTTGTTTAATTCCCTTTTCCAGAGGTTTAACTTGCTCATCATACCATAAGATTCATTGTTGTGGGAATATCACTGATATTAAATAGCTATTCTTCTCTCATTTATATACCTTATTTTCTACAACTATGATATAATATTGAATACAATATTGCTTCATATTTAAAGCCTTTAATTTTATTTTCCAGTAAAATGGATATATTTACTTGTACATGCACAATGTTCCTAGGTAATACTTCCTCTATTACCGTTTGTAATTTTACTTTTATTTGTTCCTCTACATTGCTTCAGAATATTGTAATAATTATTTCTGTGATGTGGCATTCTTTCCATTCAATATGAATGCTCCAATTCTTAAAAAATGCCTTAGGTCCATTGGCTGTCCTTAGCACGTCATGCAAATGTGACCCTCGTTTATTTATCTCTTCTTTGGAACATATTTGTAGCAGAAATCAGTTATTGTGGTTTATTCTTGGGTCTGCTTTGAAACTACAAAAATAGCTTATTTCTTACCAAAAACTAATCATGCAAAGCTTCAAAGCTTGGCCTTTCATTTATTGCTCTTTACTTCTTCCTGATATCTACCAGAAACCAATTAATACTAATGAGCAACAGATTTGAAAGTCAATTAATTGTAAGCCACCCAAAAAAACCCAGTGAAAGGTCTCTACAAATTAAACAGAATTAAATTTACCTTCCATAGAAACAACAAACCTTGACTCCATCCAAAATGTAGTGTCTTCAATAACAGGAGGTCTCACATTTCCTTCCTGTGACCATAGGCTTAATGAAGGCAAGATATCATGTTAGCTGTTTCTTTGAAAATTGTTTCTTCCTTTGTGGGATCAGTTAAATCTATTCATTTCCTCATTTTTTTAACTCATAGACTTTGCTCTTTGACAATTTTCCAATTGTCTCCTCCCCCTTATGTCCCATTCACCTCTGCCAGTCCTTCTTCTCTCAAAATCTCCCATATTCATGACTTCTGTTTGGTGTGTGTGTGTGTGTGTGTGTGTGTGTGTCCCAATGTGTTTTTCCAGGTTGTCTGTGTGGTCATGTGCATGGAGTCTGTGTTACATAACTGAGTACCATGCTTTTCCCTCTGTCATCCAGAATCTATTAGTTTCCAGTAGCTTAGAACTTCAGATTCTTATGCCCCTCACGCACTCATTATTCTCTGCTGTTGCTATCAGTCTGGTGACGCCCCAGTGCTAGTAACGACTTCTATGAGTTCAGTGACCATCATGAGGGTTTTTAAGATGGATTTCACAGCCCTTCTTTCTATCCTAGGCTCTTTCAGCCTTCTCTTCAATGATGGTCACTGTGACTTGAAGGAGTGGCATGATTAGCACGTTTGGACTCAACCCTCTTCTGTCACTTATACACAGCATCTTATGCAGCCATAAGTCTTGAGTTTTATCTCTGTTCACTACAAGTAGAGGCTTCTCTGACTAAAGTCAAGTGTAGCCTCTGTATGTGGACATAAACATAGATAAACAGTAGGGCTTGTCTCTAAGAGCCAAGATCATTTGGGTTTCAGTTACTTTTGTATTTGTTGCAGAAAAGCTTTTGTCTAATATTCATCTCTCTTTTATGCCATCCTTTTGTCTGGTTCATTCAGCATTAACTTACATGCTATTGTAAATGACTCTCTTTGCCCTTCTTGACATTTGCACAAACAGTGATATTGCTTTTCATTTGCTTTCCTCCTGTCCATCTGGCTTTCCTCAGTGTTGAAGTTATTACATACTGTTTACTCCACATCTCAAAACATGATTGTCAATTATACATGACATGAGAAAGAATGAAGACAGTCAAGCTCTACCTTTGCAGAACAATTTAATTTCTTTTTATTGCTCTTGGGTAAATAATACATTATTTTAGTATATTCTTGCCTTGCATTCCTTCTTAAATTTTTTTTAAAAATGGGACTTTTTCTAATTGATGAAGTCTGACAAAATATTTCTTACAGTAAAATAATAAATATTTTGAGGATGAAAGAAAAAGAACAAAACAGAAAATTAAATATTATGTTATAACTTAATTCCTAAAATTTTTATTTTTTAAGTTCTTTTTATTATTTTTATTATTATTTATTCAATTGTGTGTGTGTGCGTATGTGCATGTGTGTGTATGTATGTGTGTGTGTAGAACCAGGGACGAATTCAGGAACCACCTCCTTGTTTACTCTGCCCCAGGATTCACAGGCTCTGCCCTACCAGGACCAGAAACGCAGGCCACCCCCAATTCCGCCCGGCGTCTGTATGGGGGATCTAGGATCTGAACTCAGGACCTTCTGCCTGCAAGGCAGAGGCTTAACCCCTGAGCCACCTCTCCAGCCCCTAATTCCTAACATTTTTAAAATGCCAGTTTTACCCATATGCTTTACAAACTTCAGCCAAGATATAACTCTTCAACATGTAGTTATAACACATTTAGTTCCCCTCAAATTGTTATTGATTTCAATAACTGAATAAAATGTTGGCTTCCTTGATTCTGCTTTGAAAGTTAGCACATTATCATCAAACTGCATAGTTAACTGTGTGCTTTGAAGGGATGTTGAAACTCTCCAATTAAATTTGGAAAGGTGAAAATTAGAGCAGTATTATTATACTTATAATCTCCTTACCCTCACTGTAACACCTTCCAAACCCATTGAAGTATTCAGAACTGATTAATTCAGTCAGTCAGGAACTAATTAGTCAATGTGAAATATCAGAAAACATGTATTATAATTCATATGCTTGGGTAATTTTTTTTATTAATATATTTTTTATTATTATTTCAGCTCATACAAACTTAATAGGTAGACCAGTTCCCTCCCTCCCTCCTCCGCCCCCCCCCCGTACCCCCTGCTCTTTCTCCCCACCCCCTCCCTTCCAATCCCCCAGTGCCTCCCACCCCAATTCCCAGAGAGTCTTTTCTTGTGCATGCCTGCTTTTCCTCTGGGCCCTCCTCTCCGATGATGTACAAGGACCCAGTGGCCTTACCCTGAACCCTTTCCCGTGTTCCCCTTAGGTATAGGAACACTGCTATGGCTGCCAATCCCTTACCTCCAAAGATCTTGGTGTCTTTAGCAGATGCTAGACTTTGTGGGGTCAATAGTGTGCTGGACAATGCGCAGGGCATGCAAAGTCCAATTATGATTGCTTCGGCCCTAACTAGTATGGAGTATCTTACATATCATTGCTCCTCCTATCCTTTTGCTCTTACACTCTTACCGCCCCCTCTTCCCCAAATTTCCCTGGATGGGGAGAGATTAAGCTGGCCTAGTTCTAGGTGGTTGATATAGAGTCTCTGAAGTTCTGGATTGTGGTTTGTTGATTTTCTTTGGCAGTTTTGCTGTTCCTACAATGACCTTCACTCCATCCTGGTGGGCATTGTATGTCACCCCCTGGCCAGAGACAAAAAGCTGTTAAACTAGAGTCTTGTGATAAAAGCACATTCAAAGGTAGATGTAATAAAAGTGGGAAACCACAGTGAGGGAGGAGTCTATCACCCATTTGCAAAATGGTTACTTTTTATCTGCCAGACTATATGCCCTCCTCTTCTGGTGAGATCATACCCCCTCAGTAGTAAATGATCAGGAACAAAAGTCTGTGAACGTAATCAGATGTCTCATTACTTATTTGAGTCCTTGATGGAGGCCTATTTTCTCTGCTGTAACATGATCCCTTCTCTCCTTGTTTCTGCTGTGGCCCTCCTACCCCATCCCTCCTGTTCATAATCCTTGCAATTACTGTCTCTAGGTGGGCTGGGTGGGTTTGGTACTAGGAGCCACCTATTAGGGAGTACATATGGCGCTTAATTTTCTGGGTCTGGGATACTTCACCCAATATAATTGTTTCTAATGACATCTATTTCTCGGCAAATTCCAGTAATTCATCATTTTTGATGGCTGAGTAGTACTCCATTGTATAGATGTACCACCTTTTCCTTATCCACTCGTCAACTGTTGGACATTTGGGTTGATTCCATGACTTTGCTATTGTAAACAGTGCTGCTATGAACATGGTCGTGCTTGTGCTATCGAGGTGAACCTCTGCTGTATGGGGGGGTTATTCCCAAAAGTGGGATAGCAGGGTCATATGGCATTTCAATCTTTAATTTCTTTAAGAATCTGCATTCCCACCAGCAATGTAGGAGAGTTCCCCTCTCTCCACATCCTCTCCAAAATTTGTTGTGTTTGTATTGTGGATTTTTGCCATCCTGACTGGGGTGAGATGATATCTCAGGGAAGTTTTGATTTGCATTTCCCTGATGGCTAAGGAAGTGGAGCATTTTTTAAGATATTTGTTAGACATTTTAATTTCATCCCTGGTAAAGTTTCTTTTAAGTTCCAGGTCCCATTTTTTTAATTGGGCCATTGGTTTCCTTGGTGTTTAGTTTTCTAAGTTCTTTGTGCACTCTGGACAGCAGAGTTCTATGAGATGTGTGGTTAGTGAAGATTTTCTCCCATTCTGTGGGTTGCCTTTGAGCTCGTGTGACAATCTCTTTATCTGAACAGAAGCTCTTTAATTTCACAAGATCCCAACTGTTGAGAGTTGGTAGCAGTGATTGTGCCATTGGATGTCTGTTTAGGAAGTGTTGGCCTAGCCCAATCAGCTTGAGGGAGTTCCCTATCCTTTCAACTATGGTTTTTAAAGTCTCTGGCCTGATATCAAGGTCCTTGATCCATTTGGAATTAAGTCTTGTACATGGTGACAAGTACGGGTCCAGCTTTAATCTTCTGCATGTGGAGATCCAGTTTTGCTAGCACCATTTGTTGAAGATGCTGTTCTTTTTCCATTGGATTCTTTGGGCCCCTTTGTCAAAGACCAAATGGCTGTAACTTTGTGGGCTTATATCTGGGTCTTCAATCCTTATCCATTGATCTGTGTTCCAGGCTGTCTTTATAACTATGGATTTGTGTATAGACTTAGGTTTGGTATGGTAATACCTCCAGCAGTGTTTTTGTTCCTCAGGATTGTTTTTGCTATCCTGGGTCTTTTGTGCCTCCATATGAACTTTGAGATTGTTTGGTCAACTTCTTTGAAGAATTGCCTTGGGATTTTGATTGGTATAGCATTGAATCTGTATATTGCCTTTGGTAGGATGGTCATTTTTACGATGTTGATTCTTCCAATCCAGGAACAAGGGAGGTCTTTCCACCTTCTGGTGTCTTCTGCTATTTCTTTCTTTAGGGTTTTAAAGTTTTTGTTGTAAAGGTCTTTTACCTCCTTGGTTAGGTTTATACCAAGGTATTTCATTTTTTTAGGGGCTATAGTAAATGTGATTGTTTCTCTCAAGGCTTTTTCACTTCTTTCATTTTGGGCATATAGGAAGGCCTCTGATTTTTGCACATTTATTTTGTATCCTGCCACCCTGCTGAACTTCTCAATTAGTTCCAGAAGCTTCCTGGTGGAGTTTTTGGGATCACTCAGGTATAAGATCATGTCAATTTTTAAAAAATCAAGTGCATAGTAGCTTTATATGATCAATAAGGACACAGAGCAACTTCTTCTGCTTTCTAATTTATACAGCATTATTCATGACTAATATTCTATGCTATTTCATAAACATGAAATATTCTATGTTTTAATTTATATATTTAAATGTATATTTATTTTATATATTTTTATATATTTAATATTTTATAAACAAAATATTAAAAGCCAAGCAAAACATAAATGTCATAGAGAAGCCTTATCAGAATTAAATTTTTGTGGTCTTAAAAACCATACTTATTAGTAAGGTAATTGTGATATTTTCATTTGATTAGATGGAGGATAATTGGAAAATTAGTGTTGAAAGAAAATGACAGGACTGATTTTTATGTTCATATTTTGTAATAGATGCAACAGCTATACATACTTACATACAATAAACTTTTCATTTATTCATGCATTGTATTTTTATGTTTATTTTAGTGTGTGTGTGTGTTTGTGTGTGTGTGTGTGTGTGTGTATCAGAGGGTACTGTATGCCCCTGTGGAGAACCAAGGGTGACTTTGGGAAATATCCTGGATTGTTTCTACCTCCTTTACTTAGTTATTCTCCACATCTCTTACAGTTCTCATATGCTCTCAGCTTGCTTTTTCAATTTGTGTGTTTGTGCCATAATTCAGAAAATCAGAGACGCTACATCAAAGGCCAGTTTAATCTCTCCCCATCCTAAAGCTCAGGGAAATTTGCGGAAGAGGGGGCAGTAAGATTATAAGAGCCTAAACATGGGGAGGAGCAACGATATCCAAGATACTCCATACAAGTTAGGGCCACAGTAATCATAATAGGACTTTGCATGACCTGTTCAATGACCAACATATCATTAAACCCCCAAAGTCTAGCATGGATCACAGGCACTATGATCCTTAGAGGAAAGGATTAACAGCCACAATGTTTCTATACTAAAGGGGAACACACACACACACACACACAAAGAGCTCTAGGGAATACTACTGAGTCCTTACACCTCATCAGATAGGAGGACCCAGAGGGAAATTTGACATGCACACTACAGGATGCTACAGGAATTGGGAGGGGGGGGCACTGAGAGAAAGGGAGGGAGGGGGAAAGGAAAGGGAAAAGGTGTGGGGAGGGAGCAAGGGGATCCAGGGAGAGATAGAGGGAGGGAGGGGAATGGGTACTTATCAACTTTGTATGAATGGAAGAAATAAAAAATTAAATTAAATTAAAAAATGTGTGTGTGTGTGTGTGTGTGTGTGTGTGTGTTAGAGAGTACTGTGTGTCCTGTGGAGGACTAATGGTGATTTTGGGAATCAACCTGGATTGCTTCTATATCCTTTTTGCTTCTCTCTGGGATTTTCCAGGCTCTGTCCAACAGGGCCTGAAGTGCAGCCTGCTACAATAGGGACCTGGGATCCAAACTCAGGAGCTTATGCTTTCAAGAGTCTTAACCGCTGAGCCATCTCTCCAGCCCATGCGTTACATTTTTATAAAAATGTTACATGATTTCAAAATGAATTGTTTTTAGCTTATAGAATTCAGTTAATATCGATTTATTAAACTTTTTCTAACCATTAGTATAATATTAAAAATATACTTGAGATACTTTCATTTTTAAAGATATATTCATTTTTATCAGGAAGAAGTTAAAAAGTAGAATGCTATTTATACTCTCGTAATTAGAGCAAAAGAATAAGATCTGTTTTTGGATTTGACTATTAGATATAATTTAGGAGTAAAGTTAATTGGCATTGGTGTACAATAATTAAGTGATTATCTTTCTTGTAAGTTTTTTTTTAAACTTGAAAGTTAGCCTGGAATATTAGCACATATCTAAAATAGTAGAACTAAGAGACAGAGGGAGGAGTTTTACCATACAGTTGACTCCATACAGTACTGTATAAGAAAGGCGCTATCTTACATGAATGAATCAACATTTAAGAATTAAAACAGAGTGATTAAAATTGACATATTATGTATACTTTAACATTGAAAGGCTAGAATCTATGCACTGGCATCATTTCCAAAAGATTTCAAAAAAAGTCAATCAAATTACATTCAAAATGAAAATATAATACAATTAATATTCATATATCTTCAATTATATATCTTCAATTATTGTGCATGATGAGTGAGATTTGTAAATCCTAATTCATGAATTAGAAGTAGTGAGGTTGTTGTCACCTACTGCAATTTCTAAATATAGATTAAAATATAATAATATTTTAGTGTAGAATATTTACATTATTTCGTAGCATATATAGCATTCTGAAGGCCAGGGGAACATGATAGTGGACAGCATATTTTATCAGGCAAAAAATATGGATTGAAAAAAATCTCTCATTCTCAAGAACTTACAAATTGTCCTTTTATCCTAGTCTACTATTTTAACATTTCAAAAAAAAAAAAAAAAGCCCAACTCAGGCTCATGTATCCATCAACTTTCTTCAATTTTCTCTTTATTCTATTGTTTAGATTTGATCCACAGAAATTTTTTTCCAAGAAGAAAAAACATGATACAGACTTGTAATTACATTAAAAATAGACTATATTGGGAAATTACTTAGAAGAAATTGTAAGAAATGGCCTCTGTCTTGATGAAGTAAGTCTTATGCTACTTTCTTCCTTTTCTAGTGTTTACAACCTGAATTTCCAGCTTCAATAATACATTATTTCTTTTTTTTCCAATTGATATTTTGAGAGTTCAAATACTTATATGTTTCTTATATGGAAACTGAATTTCTTTGTCAAAATGGTATTGAATTAGAAAGCATTTGTGTGAACATGCTGTAGATAAAAATGACAATTGAATACAAAATGATAGTCATAGCCAGTAATCCAGCACTGGCTCCCATTTTTCACTTAGAGCCAAAGGCCTAGTAAAGGGAACACATATTTTGTCTAAAGAAAAAAGAATATCTGTACATGGCTAAACTCTACATAATTAGGTCAGTGGAATAACTCTAATCTTTGAAATGGCTAGGAGGTTGCACAGTGTCCCAGACTTCAAAAGCAGCATTTGTTTTGTTATAATAAACTTGTAAGACAGTAACAATTTGGTTTCTGGTCAGAAATGTTCCTGCTTTCATATTATGGGCATTCGGATTTAGAGAATTCCATTCCATGTACTTAATTTCCCAGGGAATCTTAACTGGAAATGATGTGTGCTATTCTTGTCTAGCCATGAAGGTCTGGTATGCAGATGTTGTGCACCATTTCATTCTGGAGAAGTTACATGAAGAGAAAATAATGTTTTGTGACTTGGTTAAGAGAATAAAATTTGCATGATCAAAAGAATCACAAGAGCTTATTTTCCTAACATTTTTGAAGGAATAATTTATTCTGCATTAGGAGATAATTTTACCTCTTCATTTCCCTGCCGATACTATCCATACTTTAATTAATTATTTGCGGGGCACTTACATACACACAACTCAGACATTATGATTTTTGTATGCAGTCTCATGCAAAAGAAAATCAAGTATAAAAATCTTTCATAACTGTTAAGAAAAGCAATGATGTAATTCATAAAATTTTTCTCCACATTGACAAAGGAAAAAATGCTATAGCCATATTATTTTGTCATTAGTGTATGACTAAGCAAAACTAGCTATGCACATGATTTAACATGATGGGAGACAATAGCTTACTGTCTCTACTTGGGATCTTTTTCTCTTTAAGAATGTTTTTTTCAATGAAGCTGTGCTGATTGCTGGAAATATAGGGATGTATGTAGGAAAATAAGTGGACATTGGAATGGAAATTGAATGTGTAGAAGAAATTGTTCAGAAAGACTTTCTTAGAATTAATTGTCAAGTCTATTTTAAAACTTATCATTTCTCTGTTTGCCCTTAAAGAACTGTCATGGCTTCAGCTGAACACAAGCATTGCTCTAATGCTTCTTAATTGTTCAGCTCAATTAGAAATGAAGCAATGGCTTCCTGTTGAAGGAAGCAGATTACTTGTGCTTTTTAGCATACCTTTCTCTCCAGGAAATTTGTTGAGTTGTGATATCATTATAAAGGTTGATATATATATATATATATATAACTTTATTTTCAACTAGAAGGAAATAACATTTTTATTTCCTTAGTTTTTCCATGCATTAAGCTTGTATTACATGAGTTAAGAGTAAGCATTAGTGTACAGAGATAACGTATCTTCCCAATAGGTAACTGGAATATACAAGAAGAAAAATGTGATTTAATGGTGCTATTTTAGTACTTATAGTTTGACATATGGATTGACAATAGGATAAAGTCAGCAGTCAACATACACAGAAAGACAGATGGAACTTCTGCTCTAATTTAGAACCTATCCTTCACAACATTTTAATACTGTGATCATCAAGGCTTTCTTATCCTCACCCCAAAATCCACTGTGGAAAACAGCAACATTTCAACATTTGATTAAGATTCTGTAAAGAGCATAACATGTCAATTTCTATTCTAATATGATGAGGAAAATGAAACACTTTCTCCTTATACCATGCTAATTTACTCATCCATATTGATCTATGCTTATCCATCTGAAATTTTATATTTCTATGAAATATATGGCATGTAAGATGACAGAAATAAATTGGCCATCTGGAAAACATACAATGGAATACTTTGTCTCACAGAGCACATTTACTTGTGTGAAAATTTAGGTTAGGATTACATTAATTTTATGTCATACATTCTTGTTCTGTTATAATTACTTAGATGCAGATAGAGATACTTGTGCTTGCACTTATGCTGCAGATTTATAGTATTACAGATTATTTTGATGCTTGATTTTCAATTAACAAATTCATACCTATAGCTATTCCTAAGTGACATATCAGTCTTCTTTGTTTTTGATAATTGGTGGGAGTTATAGTAAAAACGAATGACTAACATGATAGTCCAATTCTAACCTGCTTATTTTCTCATATTCTTGGGTGATTTTTATGATACAATAGATTATTTATAACACTAACTTCTTAGCCCTCCACACTAAATTCTGCCATATCACTTTATCTTATTCTATGTTCACTCTTGGCTCTTAGTATCTTGCCTGTGTTAGAAATCCGCTTCTTGTTTCATTATAAAACTATTCTAATTGGAATATGTGTTTGAATTTCTTTAGTGCTGTTTACCTCTTCTGGAATATAGAAGTCAAAAATTAGCTTTGGAATCTTGCCTTTCAATGTGTTATCTAAGGTAAGATCCTTGGAGGTAATCAGTAAACCTATGAATCTACCAGTGAATTTGAGAGCAGCAATATAATGGTGAAAAGGGGTGCTGAAGGCTGCCTCAGACTTCATAAGCTTTGGCACTGACCAAGTCCTATAATGTCCTCTTTTACTCATCTCAAAAATACTTCCCAATTTGTTTTGTTTGGTATGTGCATATTTATTCTTAGATGATTCCTATGTTAATGTAATTATGTATTAATATTATTAATATGATGCCTTGAAAATAATTTGCTTCCAAGGGAGATGACAGAGTATACATGATTCAGCTTATATTCCATCAATAATAAGTCTTCAATAAAATTACTCATCAGAACAAATCAAGTTGACTACCTCTCAAAAGTTATTTGAATCATTGAGGAAAATCACTGAGAAACATGTAAATTGTGAAAATGACAATTCACATGGTTAAAAATTTAAGTCTTTATTAATATAATAAATTGTAGTGATTTCTTTGGCTTTGACAAACAACATTAATAATGGTGGCTTCTATAATTCCAAATTTTGAACACGGTATATTACAGCAGATGTGATTTTCCATAAGGTTAAATTAAAATTTAGTAATATTATATCTTCTATTTTTGGAGAACATATCTTCAAGAATATTGAATTCAGTGACCTCAGTAATGGTATATGCATATTATTTGTGTCTAGGGTTTATAGCACCATAGGTTGCATAACCAATTGAAATAAAGTATTTTGTAAATATTAAGGTAAATTTGAATTTGTAAGATTTTCAAGAAAGGTAATTTACCAAAAAAATGAAACTTTTGTTGGAGTAAAGTCTATATTATTTCAGTGAAAATGTACAGTTTTATATGCTTTTAATTGGCAGTAGCATCCTTGCTTCCTACTCCCAGCTGAATATCTGATTAGCCCCAATAAGTTAAGTTGTTCCTTTTTGTGCTTTTAATTACATCCTATCATGGATATATCATATGTCATGGATATGTCATACTTGTGTACTATTTGACAAAATGTGCTTTATTCTACTTTGTCTTAGATCGTTTCTCTTACAAGTAAAGCTGCTGCTGTTAATTTTTGAATATATATGTATGTGATTCTATAAAGTGCTTTTTCTATAAAGTACTTAGAGTACTCCACACTTGTAGAGAATTAGTGGTTGGGTTAAGCCCAGAGCAAACCTGCAGAGATTGTGTAGCTGATGGGGAAGGCCGAGGGGGATGGGATTAGGCCCTGGAATAAAATACAGAGAGCTGATTGAGAAAGTTCACATTCTTGTAAGGATGTAAGGATTGTCCCTCTCTCAGCCATTAGGTAGAGATGGTGTGGCTATTTCTCTCAGCCCTGGTGTTGGTGTATGCTCTCCCAGCCATGCAGACAAACTGCTACATGCTGAATCATACCAACACCAGGGCTGAGGGACTGGCCACACCATCTCTACATAACGGCTGAAAGGGGGACAGTCCTTACTTGCCAGACCAAAATGTCTGGCCAAATGTATACAAGGATGCCAACTTTCTCAATCAACTCTGCATTTTATTCCAGGGTCTAGTCCCATGCACCATGGGCTGGGCCTTTCCCATCAGTTAGATAATTTCCTGCAGGTTTCCTCTGGGATTAACTCAACAAATGTGCCCTGAGGTCCAATCCTCAACTGTCAAATTGACACCTGTGCCTAACTATGACAAGCAGATTGTACTGGAAAAGTATTCATGTTTTAATAGATTATTTCTTAAAAAAATTATGGAAAAACTTTTTATACTTCTTTTCCTTGCATTCCACCTTTGTATTTACAAATTTTTGTTGAAATTTTCACTTGGCTATCTGATAACTATATCATGTACCAATCAGTTCCAGATTGTTCTCACAAGATTCTTCAGACTTGCTGTTTTTTAGAGAAACACACTTTAACTAAAGATGAGGTGGGAGCCAACAATGATTTGAACATGCATATGTTTCCCTCCCTCCCTCCCTCCCTCCCTCCCTTTCTTCCTTCCTTCCTTCCGGCAGTGTTCATAATTGAACCAATGACATAGTAGGTAAGCACTGAAGCACATTCCATTGATTATGTATTTAGTATGAGTAACAGGCTGAATTAAATGACCTTTAAGAATGCTAGCTGACAAGCTAAGTTATAGGCAATTTAGTGCAGTCATAAGCAATTTAATCAAGCTATCCTCATTAACTTCCCATATGGTCCGCCATAGGAATCTGTCTAGCAATACCCTAGATTATAATTATCATGCTTACTGACTCCCTAGTTTTTTCTGTCACCTAGAGCACAAAAGTTTAAACTACTAAATGTGGTATACAATAATTAATTTGATTAGAATTTACAACTTTATTTTCTAACCTTTCTATCTTTGCTCTTTTAAAGGCGCATAATCCTGTTGCATTTTTTATCTCTAGAGCGTGGATTTCTTTTTTTTTAATCTCTTATAACATATTCATTTAAAATTTATCAAAATACTTTAATGTTATGGTTGGCAAATAAATTTATGAGATGACATGAGTATTACATTGTGTAAATTTAAGTGACTATATACATGAAAGCATACTAGATTTACTACTTGAAAAGTGTCCTTTAAATACTTACAACTTGTATTTTCACTTGCCTATGTTTTCAAAAAGAACTAAGCCTAATGTGAAAGCCATAGGATACAGGAAAGGCTAAGATGTAAGATCAGTTCACTAAGCTGCATAATAGAATATGAAGGCCTATTATTTTCCTGAAATCTTTTAATTTTTTTAAATTTAGATTTCATTTATTGAAACAGACAAGGTTCCATCCTTGATTTTCCAGTATAGATTCTAAATAAGTATTTGACAAAGATGAGAGTGTAATCTTTGAGAGTAAATAAAATATCTATAGCAGGAAAGAATAAAGTAACCTGATTTGAGAATTTAATAAAGGCTTTCTTGGTGTGGTAAGTTATAAGATCATTTATGAATATTGAGTAGAAAACTATCTGGGAAAGAGAGAGTAGTATGTATAATGTAGTATGTATAAAAATGCTATTTTGTTACAGAGCATAAGGACTGCTGCACAAGGTCTTTGTTCATCAGTATTTTCTGGGGTTATAATGTCACTCTCAGATTCTGTAATTCCAAACAGATAGTAGTTAACATGTCCAGAGTCATTGTGCTCTATATTACTTTAATGATAAGAAGGGCAAAGTCCACACTCAAATTCATAAAGGGAATGCCCCAATCATCCCAGTTTGAGATGATAGGGCTGGCAAATGTGCTGCCTTTGTACATGCAAAGAAGCAAGAGTACTGGGAACTATTCAGAAGGGTTTATTTGTAGGTCCTGCAAATGTATTGAAGATGAGTTCATGAAGGCCAAAAGAAAAGAAAGACGTTGAGGAATCTAAACTGGTGCAATAATGATCAGAATGCTGACAATTTCTCATGATCTGTAATTTAGAGGTGATGATCTCTAATGACACTGAATATAATATTTTATTTTAAAATAGAAAAACCACATATGATGTTTTGAAAACTAATAGGCACGTTAGATAGTATGTGCTTACCCAGTAGGTGCTGGATATTTTTGTCAGAGTCAGCTCCTTGACTGAGTGTTCAGGCATGAACTGAGAGAGTTATGCTTTCCATGTAGCTTATACTGTTGTAACTGATGTCATCACTAGATGAAATGAAAACTTGGCTTTCAAGTTAATCAAATAACAAACAGCAAAGGAATTCTCTCCACCTTTATGTTTTTGAATGCAGTCACATGCAAAGAGGCAAGTATAAAATTCTTTCATGGACCATGAAGAAAAGCAATATTGTAATTTATAGAATTTTAAAGTAAGTCATCATGACTTTGTCTCCTCTTATTTGCCTTGTATATGGACACATAATTATTATAAGTTTCAGCCTAATAAATTTTAGCTATCATCATTCAAATTTCACTTTTTATATTTCAAATTTTATAAATTTCAACACAAATTTCTGGTGTTTCATTCATTTGTGACCATAAAAATTACTTTCTCAGGAAGTGTTTGTAAGGGTTCACTATACTTTTGCTAGAATTTCTGAGACTATTATAAATTTATAAACATTAGATCTAAACTTAATATTTTGAATATGTTTGTATCTTTGGAAATATATATACATAACCTAACAAATTTTGTATAGTTGTATTGCACATTAAAGGATGCTCCGGGGATTGGGGGGGGCATTGGGGGAGGCACTGGGGGAGGGGAAAGAAGGGGGAGGGGAGGGAGGGAGAGGACCAGTATACCTGTTAAGTTTGTATGAGTGGAAATAATAATAATAATAAAAGATGTGGAAACTCAACACACCCTCCATAAAAAAAAAAAATGAAAAGACTGTGGAGGACATATACAATTGCTTGAGCTGATAAATGTTCTTCAGCAAGAATTGTATTTCTCATCAAAGGAACAGGAATTTTGACAAATTATTAAGGTGTCTTACTGTCTATAATCTATGAATGAAAATATACTTTCTCTAACATCCTCATGAAACTACTGAAAAGATTCAGCACACACTTTTATTTATGTACTGAGTAAGTATATTAACTAAACACTGATTTCACTTTACTTGAGTTAAAAGATTTCAGCACAGTTATTAAAATGCATCATAAACACTTTGAAAATATGTATTTTCTTATCAATGGGTTGATTTATTTTCCAATATAATTTTTAATTCTTTCATGACTTTTCTCTCCAAATAGCTCAATATATCCTAATTGATGATACAAAATTTGGATTTTCCCCAAACTAATATATGCATTCTAAATTATTATAATGACTTTAAGTTTTCAGGAATGCCATCATAACTTTGCAATAAAATGCAAGATGCAGAAAGACTATCTTGAATGTTTTAAATATTGTTGGAAAAATTGAGAAAGTGGAGAATTCTAAATCTACTTCTTAAAATTCTTTCCTGTACTACAGTTATCAAAGAAAAACAAAATGTTAGAGAAGTCTCAGAATATTTTAGCCTCATGATAATTGTATGAATGAGGCCCAAATCCCCAGCTCAAAATAACTACCCTTATATTCTCCAGCTCCATACCTTATGTGCTCAGAACCACAACTATGAAGAAAAGTTTTATAAGCATTATTTAAGTCACCAAACCCTTTCCACAGTTCCTGCCAAACTTCTACACAGTAGGAACTATGAAAACCAAGGCCAAACCCTCACGTTCCTGATATAGCTTCCAACAGCTGCAAACCCTTAAGCTTCAAATACAGCTGCCTTGAGTGGACCTATTGAAAGGAGCCACAAAGGCAGATACACAAATTACACATGTTCAATAACTTTAAAGTAATAATAAGAATATGTGGTTATATTAAGGCCATTAGACAGGAGGGAAATTGCACCAGCAGTCTCTAATTGACCTTACAGTGAGAGTCAGATCTCCCTGTTGTGCCTCCATTAGTCTCCAGATCATCTGCTTTTGTTAGCTTTCCATATTCTTTCAACACACAAACCCACACCAAATAGGAGCAATTACATGGGCCCAGCGAGTGCCCAGTTTCTTATTGGTAATGTTCCAAGGGCGCTCCACTTGAACAGTTAATTCCTGAAAAGTCTCAAGCAATTCCTGGCACCAAATCATTCCTGGGAATCCAATATCTGTGGTATATGCACCACATTGGAGAGTGGAACCTCTACGGGCAGCCATACAGACAGAGTTCCACCATAGAAAAACACAGAATCTGTTGAAAAAAAAAATACCTAAAACCTGTTTCTCTTCCAGATTTTTTAAAACCAGATATGGCCATGCAATTTTCTTGTTCTTATAAAAGAGCAAAACTAACTCAGCTAACAATTCAAAACTTCTTTCCTTTTCTCTTTAAGAATGCTAGAAAATTGCAAGCTGCTGTTTTGTTCTTTAAACTTTCAATTTTTTGCAGCTGAATGAACATTAATGGGCAAGATCAAGTGAGGGTAGAAGTAGCATTTAAGAATTTTTTTTTTTGTTACTACAGGATGAGCGTCCTTGAATCCAAGATTTTGACTGTTAGTACCATTCCAGTTGTTTCGGTATTTCGGTCAGATCTCCTATTTCTTCAAATATTTGTCTTTAGAGACAAAGAGGTAATCCTGAAGTTACAAAGTGTAGGAGGAATTGATATGTCACTGGTAGTAACATGCTTGAACCTATTCAGCTTTAATTTTTAAGATATTAAGTATACTAACATCTAAAATTCAAAATACTCTTCGATTATTTACCTTATTGTTCGATTGCATCCTCTATAAAAAAACTTTATATTACAAGTAAACAAAAAAACAGATATTTATTCTATACCCATAACAAGGAATATGTGTATCTGTTTGTGTTATTCAATTATATAATCTGCCCCTATATCATATTTACTTGCTATCTTGTGGGACACATAATACATTTTTCTAATATTTATAAATATATACACACATTTAATTATAAATTGTGTGTGTGTGTGTGTGTGTGTGTGTGTGTGTGTGTGTGTTTGTATATATATGCATGCATGTGTATAACACTGTGAGTAAAGTTTGTCTTGAGCCTCTGGATAACATACACTATTTCTAACCAAGAGGAAATGGGGTCTTATCATTTCCCTTCTGTTTCAAATCTTTCATGACGTATCACTGCTTCTTAAGCTGCACTGTGGATAAATATTACTTCTTAAGCACTTATACACAATTTTTGCTTTGCTCGGAGTTACGTGTCCTTCAATAAAATCTACCACTTCTTGTATTACTGAGATTTATGACCACATACCCCAGCTTCACATGGCATTGAGGACTCTAGGAAGATTATAGCAAGGGGTTGCCAATGATCAGGAATGCAAGCTTGCATCTCTGAAATCTCAGAATGACAATCCCTCCTTCCAATCCTTTTTATGTTAAATTGAATTGGAAGCTTTTGCTCAGTGAACTTTAATCTTGAGCTAATAGTTATTCACTGTTCCTTGGATTCACGAGACTTTGGAGGCTTGAGGTATGTTTAACAACATTCCAGTAACCATAAGAGAAGGGCACACAATGGATTATTTGCTAATAAGATTTCAGAAGAAACCTTGAATGGTGCCTATACTCTCTTAGAATAACTTCTTTGTTATTCTTCATTATTCTTGAAATACCCATCTTAATGCTAAGTATTCAGCAGATAATTCCAGGTTATGTTAATTAACATAACCAATTTTATGTGATGTGATTTACTTCCATTGTCCAAAGTCACATGGTGAGCTAGAGTCAAACCCAGATGGTGTGTAAAGCACCTCTTATTCCTAATCTCAGTAATTCACGTCTGTAACAAATACACTGGGAGTCTATAGAAGGGGTTGTCATGTCTGATATCTTTAAAAATATATTTATGTAACCATTTCTGTATTTAATTGAGATAATGCAAGTTTATTCAAAGGTATGGACTGTTTTATGAGACTATAAGGCACATCACTGGTCAATGCTGTGGTTATGCACACATTTAATAGAAATATTTATCATGTTTTTTATGAACCAGCTCAAGGGCATTTCTGTAATGGAAGCCCGTGCCCTGTGTGCCTGGGCAATGACTTGCTTCTCTGGCATTCTGGTTCCTCTTCCTTAGATGTGTTTCTCTCACAGGCTCACAGAACACTGTCTCACTGTATGTTAGAAAATGGAGGTTGTGAATTGCAGTTCATGTTTTCACTCTTGCTTTGACTGAACATCTGCTCACCCAAGACCAGCTTTTTTAGTTACATCTACTCATTACTATGGTTACCATGGTATATGCTCTATTTTAGGCCTGTATCTATTGGCTTGTGTCCATTTTCTCTTTGGGGGAAAAAAGAAAGAAGTTTTCCAGAGCCAAACCACCCTTCTATTCAGTAAATATGGTAATTTTTGCCTATGCTGAGTTTCCACCCATCCCCTTTCCTTTCACACTTGGTGTTCTTCTGTTTGAAAAAGGATCTTTCCATCCAACATTTTTTTGTGTAGATTTAATCACACATTTTCTACTTAATTACCCTCTCTGTTCTGAAAAGTTTCCCCTTAATTGCACTCATATAGGATTTGTTTCTATAGTCACTGTGACATTTAAATGTGACAGTTGCCTGCTTATATTCTTCTAATATGGTATCTAGGAAGATGCTTCAGATTTTAGAATGAAGATCACATGGTTAATGAAGCTGAACCGCCCTATCAACCTTGCTGTCTGGGCATAACCATTTGTTGAATGTGGGAAATGACTTCTTCAACAGTAATAGGTTCAGATGAGGTATTTGTATATTAAATATTTAGTAAGAAAAATTAATATAAATTACTCAATATTATTTATATTCTAAATTGAAGTACTGTTTTGCAATATAAAATGAAATGTATCATTAAAAGTCACTATATCTTTTAAAATTTAGGCATGACTGCACAGAAACATAATATGTAGCCCACACTATATTTCATCTTGATAGGGATGCTTTAAAATCATTTATAATAAAATAATATAAATTAAGATAATGTCAATAAGGAAAATCATAATCCATATATTAATTAATTGAAGTTATGTATGAAACTCATTGTCAAATATATAGTCTTTGCCTACATGTGTAGTTCCATAATTAAAACTGTCAATCATTTAAAAATGTCAAATTGCATTCTCAGGAAAAGATGTGAAGCGTATTTAATTTCTAACAAGGACAGAGGTATTATATGCACATGATTAAGGAGATAGGCAGGTATAGAGAAAGGCAACATACAGATTTCTCTTTCTTCTTTATACATAAATATGGACACAATCATATATGTCAATCATGTGAATTTTTAAGTTGAGTTAATAAATTGTTATCCCCATGAAAATTATTTAATTTTTCCATTGTAAATAATTTCTTTTCAAAGAGGGAATACATTTTAATTGTCAAAATAAACATGCAAAATATATTGGGCATAAAATTATAAAATTCATGGCTCTTATACGGAAAATATAGTGGTTGTCATATCAATATCAATGTAAGTGATGTATATACATATATAGAGAGAGGTATGTTTATTTTGTAGGACTGTTGACTCAGGTTCTACCTGCAACCATTATTCATAGATTAATAGTAAAGGAAATGAATTAATAGGAGATTTAGGAACCAACAAATTCTATTTCTCTTAGGACTTTTTCTGTATAATGCTTCCAAATTATCTCTCCATCAATGAGGACATATGGAAAAAAATAGTCATAGTACTAATAATTGCCAAATGTTAGAAATTAGTAGCTTTAATAGTGGAAGTACTTTCAGTTAAAAGTCAGTGAAAAGTATTATTTTATTATAGGATTTTATTTTTATTTATTTGCTTATCTTATTAAATCATCTTGTAATTTGATCTTTGTGCTACTCTATTTTTTTCAAATTTTAAATAAAGTTACTTGGAGTTTACTTTAGCCACTAAAATCTGGATAAAGTTTCTCTAGGCTAAGTATGAAATATTTTTAATATCTCACTGGAGTTTTTAGCACATATATCATATTAATAAATATATCATAGCACAACTATAGATACCAACAAATGAATGGAAAGCAAATCTCCATTCCAAATATGTTTTCTACTGAAGCACCAATGATTTTGGACTCATGTGGGTATGAAATAGCAATGAATTAAGTGTATCCTTTAGAATTGTTGCTTTGACCTTCAATAAATTACAATATTATAAATGGATGTAAATGTTATTTTTTCAATGCACAAAGTAGACTCCACGTATACAACAATCTCTGTTGAATCTAGGACACAGCAGAATCCACAATTTGAAAATTACTTATCTTTCTTTAGTGCCCAAAGTTTTTAATTTCTGACCATGGAACACAATATAGTATGAAAGATTTGAAATTCATTCCCTTTAAATTTAAGAAAAACTGACTTTGTGGATGTCCCAAGGCTTAGAATCCATTTAAATTATGGTAAAATTTAGTTGCTTTGTATGTACAGCATATGTCTTGAATAACCAGGCAGAAAACCAAAGAGAAGAAATGTCACTGTTAATAAGGACTTTTCCTTTGAAATTTTCCTTTCTAAAACATTTGAAAATCAGCACACTTAACAGATAATCTTTAACTTTCTGGTCTCCAGAACTTCCATAAAGTTTTCTTTAGAGGTTGGACATGTCATGACAAGAAAGAAGAACTTTAATTTTGAGATAGTTTGTAACAACTTCTGTCCCTCATGTAGTGACTTTTGGGTTGTATATATGCTTTAATTTATCCTATGAATACTGAAAATTGAGTCAAAAGGTAAAATGAAGATCGTAATGAATAAGGAATCAGTGTTTTGGAAAACTGGAAGTACAGTCATTTAAAATTAATATTTGACTAGAAGTGAACATTATCGGCCACAGAACATGCAGTACCATTATTTGTCTGGGGTAAGGGTGACCACCAGATTAGAGAGCTCCCAGAAGCCGCAACAATTATAAGAGTTTTCACATTAGCTTCTATTGAAGGATATGTGTGTGTGTGTATGTGTGTGTGTGTGTGTGTGTGTGTGTTTCCGTGTCTGTATATGTGTGTGTGTTTGCAAATGCATGCGTTTGCAAATGCATGCATGTATATATCTATGTACTTCTGTTGTCATGTGTGCTTGTGCATGTGTGGTAGCTAGAGAAAGACTTCAAATGTCCTTAATATAGCCACCTTATTCTTTTTGTGACACCACCTTTCCATGAGTCTGGAACTAGGCTGGTGGCTCACACTCCACAGTGCTGTTATAATAAGTATAAATTGTCATGACCTGTTCAATGAGTTCTGGGATTTGAGCAACAGTTCTTATACTCCTATAGCAATATTCTTACCCTGTGAGTAATCTCCCTAGATCCCTCAACAGAGGATTTTTGAAGATTATGGCTTTAAAAACTCTTCAATTTTTCAAATTTAGCACCAAGTTACTATTACTATTTTCTCCATTTTTCAAAGAAATACTCTATGATACCCACCTTCTTGTTGCAAAAACAGCAAGAATGTTAGCAAATAAATAACTGATTAGCCAACTCTCAAGGTCAGTGCTGATCAAAATGCCAATTTAGCTTGAATCATAAGTTTTAAAAAAGAAGACTGATGATTGGACAGAAAACTGAGGAGTTAAGTGTTTGCCTTACAAGCAGAAAAAAACCTATGTTGGGATCCCAAACCTAGGATAAATAAACAAACAAACGAACAAACAAATAAATAAATAAATGAAAAACAGAAACAAAAACGCCTGGTAGAAATGTCAGCAGCCTGCACTTTCAGTTCTTAAAGGCAAGAGTTAGGAAATCCTAGAGCAAAGTGATAAAAAGGTAGAGGAATACAGAATGATTCCAGAAGTTACTCTTGGGCCTCCATACGCGAACACACACACACACACACACACACACACACGTACACATACGATGCCCTTTTCTACAAACAGGCAAACATCTACAGTCCAGTTCACACACATATACACACTGGCATATACATACACATTAAAAAAGAAAAGAAAACAGAACTATTCTACCTATCCTAAATAAAATCAGTGATTTACAATCCTAAATTATCATGTTATGCTACAGATGATATGCTGGCAGTAAGACACTTACTTTGTATAGAAAATTTCAGTTTACTTAGTGCTTAAATATACTCAAGAAGCATTAATATTTACTCAATAGTAAAAAAATAAGCAGTGTCAAATTATTTTACTTCTTACTCTGAAGCAAAAATGTACATATATAACATTTGATAATTCTACATATTATTTAAAATACTGTACTGAGATGTACTAAAAGCCTGAGTGATTAGTTTCTTCACATTTTGACATTTTTAAAAATTTCTTTTGTATATTTTAGATTTGACCTAAATGAAGAATTGCATATTGGCCTAAGCTTCAATATCCATATATTAAAGAGAAAATCAATTGACTTTAATTAGTGTAGATATGTAAATATTTATAATCCATTGCTTGGAATGCCCTAGATTAAAACTTTAAAGTTTCTTTTCTTCTGGTAACGGGCAGGTGGCACTGTCATGAACAATAGTGCAGCTGAATTTACAACCACACTGTTAGTACATTTTAGCACAGACATTATTGTGTCATTTCTTTCTGGAGGTGAGTCATTGGGACTTAGACTTGTGGGTGTATTTGTAATACCCTGATAGGAACATCTGTTATGAGCTTTTTGACTTTAACATATGGCATACTTCAATGACCTATGGTCTCTGAATCCCGTGGGAACTCTTTCTGAAGAGATGTGGATGGAAAAATAATGGTTTAAAAAAGGGACAACTTAATCCTACTTATAATGTTTTTCATGAAGAAATTGAAAAGAAGCAACACTCATTCTTTGAGTTCTAAACATTAATTATATAAATTATGATTTGTACCATGTGCCACAATATTTCACTAATGATAGAAAATACCTTATTTCCAATATAGTTGAACAGGCCCTGACTTTCCCTCCTTCCACTTCTTTTTCTATCACTAAAGAAGTATGTACACACACAGAGGCTTCATTCTCTCTTTGCCAGCTGTGATGCTGAAATGCCAATGTTTGAAATTTTATAAACAGCAGCAGCAGCAGCAACATCTGGATCTATGAAACTAATCTTGGCTGCTTTCCTTCTCTAGCTTCTTGGCCTTCCAGGCACCTGTGCATGTCCTGTACACATGCAATGACATCAAACAGTACTTGGAAATCTGATGCCCTTGGCATAATGAACAATGATTATTGAGAAACATATCAAACCACAAACAGCTAGTCATAAAGAACAAGTTCCATGCTCTGTAGATAAGAGACACTGGACTTTTAAAAATCTAAGTGAATTTACCCAACAGTGTAACAAGAGTCACCTGAATCATTCTTTTTCAAACTTCATTATAAAATTGTGGATTTGGATTAGAAGCAGAAACCGAACAGAATTTATCTGAGATAGAAGACTCTTGAAACAAAATATTAAGCTTTGATTTCAAGCTAAAAGAACTTTGGAAGAAATCCAACAAATTCTTTTAAATATCCCTGGCAAATTTCTTCATCAATTTCCTTTTACTTTCATACCCTGAAGTTATTGGTGCTTTTTTGAGCCCCAGACTAAGTGACGTTAAAGTAGAATTTGAAGCTTTTTCATGAAATCTATTCATAGTCAAAAATTAGAAAATTTTAATGTCACCATGGACATGTTGACATTCAATGATATAAACTTCAACAGAAGTCATTTCTTTTCAAATAAATCCAAAGATAGTTGTTTGTTGTAATAAAGCCCAACAGTGCATGCATCTGTCCTGACTTTCCATGGTGGAGTATTACTGTCCATGTTTTGAAAGCTTTGGCTAACTAACCTCAAATATATTCAGTATATATAGTAGAAAGTGATAGGGCACAATCAACTTTATCCTTAGTCATTCAACAAATCAAAACCATTCTTATGGCAAGTTATAACAGAAAGATATTGCCATTTTAATGTGAGAGTCATGCAGGAGCTAGAATAAAAATTAAGACTTCGCTGAAAAGTTCAAATGATGCAGATACATCATTTAGATATGTGAAAAATAAACTGAAGGACTATTTTCTCCATTGACACACAAAAGAGAAAATGCAAGAGTCTGAATTGATATGTGACTGTTGAGAGCAGTTGAAAAAAATAAGAGATAATATCTTTCCAACTCTGAAAGAGAAGAAAAGGTACTAATCTCTTCCTCTTCTTCCTTAAATACTCTGTTGTTTATACTACGAAATGTTTGCTTATATTAGCCTAAACGATTTATCTCTGCTCAAAACATTTGAGAGACTGTGCATCTTACTTTTTAAATATATGTGATATTTGATTAAAAATAATTTAACATTTTTCTTAAATATCTTCCAAACTTTAAATATTAGATATCACAATTGCCTAGAAGTATTCTTCAAACCATGTTTTCCATGTTCTGTCTTTGATGTGTAAAAAAGATTATTGTCAACCTCAATTTTCAGCTATACTATATCTTTTGGGAATATTACAATTATCACATTGATGCCACATAATTAATACTTATTCATATTGATTTAAAATGCATAATTAATTATTTAATAGAATAATTATAAAAGTGAACAATGAGATTCATATCCAAGGCCGAAAACATGTTTACTGGTGCACATGATGTTTTAAGGCCTTAAAACATATTGAATGCAAGTGACCTTATTTTCTTTCACTTGAATTACATCTTATGAAAGTATTTTCAATGCCGTAAGAGTTCACATATCGATATTGATTTTTATGATTGGTAATTAGTTTTATTGAATTTATTTTGCATTGACATTCATTTTTCAAGTTAACAGGGACAAGCCCTACATCTGCCTGAAAAACAAAAATTAAGACAGTATGGAATATAATTTATTCCAAGACCCAAAATGCTTCATCTTCAGATAGAAAGAAAAGAGAAAACAGGCAAAAGAGCAAAAATACATTTTTTAAAACTATAAACTGTTCACTCTTCTGTTTTGCTCAAATATGTTACAGAGTATGATTTTCATGATTGCTAAGAAAATGCAGAAGAATTATTTGTAATTTTAGTTTTGTGTGCAGAATCCTGGCTTCCATTTTAGTTTGGCTGTGCATGGGGATGTTCCTGACAGTATTTCAATACTTACAACATGGCCTTTCAGAATCTTTTCCTGGAGAGTTTATTCTGCTCTAGTTATGTTATAACATGTTGACTTGGAATTATTTCCTGCCTTCTCTACATCATCTCTGTATCTTCATGCAGTTATATCTTTGTATTCCTTTTTCTAGATAAGTTTCTTATCCCAAAATTTATTGTCTAGTTCTTCTCTTTCCCTTTTCCATTGTCCATTCCCCCCTAAGTCTCTGCTCTCTTCCATCCAAGAGCTAGTGATATTTTATGTATAAAACTTCCCTAGGAAGTGTGCTAAATTGTTCATTAATGTTTATTTATGATGAACAAATTTTCTTGTGATGATGCGAGTCAGATTTTTGAAACGTAAATGAGGACACTCAAAATATTTTCCACATATGCTGCCAATAAAAATTAACTAGTTTCTTTATACTCACTCATTCTTCATTCTCTGAGTAATGGTCCTAATGATTAAACTTGCTCTTTAATTCCTTTATGATTTAAAAATACCTTAATATGTACAAAGGGAGCCATATACAGTCTAATAAAAACAGGCTATTTAGAGATAAATGAAGCTTTCATAAACAAAGAATTTTAATTCATGAATCCAAAACCGTATGCAACCAAACATTATCCAATTTTAATTTTCTAATGAATTTCTGCACAATATCATTAATTCTAACTTGAGTCATATCTCATGTTAAAAGTTCTAAATCAATAGGTAAATATCCTTTCTTGTTGTATATTAATCAGAAACCATTTTCCATAATTTCTTTCTGCTATTGAAGTATTTTTCGCATTTGTATGCATTTAAGTTTAAAATCTGTGAAAAATATCACATTCTTTGGGTGAACCAGTCACAGTAAAAATTATAAAATTAGAGCTATTTCGGGGCTGGAGAGGTGGCTCAAGGGTAAAGCCTCTGCCTTGCAGGCAGAAAGTCCTGAGTTCGGATCCCAGATCCCACGTATAGACGCCAGGCAGGAGCAGGGACGGCCTGCACTTCTGGTCCTGGTAGGGCGGAGCCTGTGAATCCTGGGGCAGAAGGAGGTGGAGGCGTCCATGGTGGTTCCCGATTCGTCCGTGGTTCTACACATACACATACACATGCGCGCACATACATACGCACACACGCACAATTGAATAAATAATAATAATAAAAAAATTAGAGCTAGGTCAAGTTAATAAAACATTGAGAATTTAAACTCACACAACTGTAAAATAAGACAGTTGTAGCATGCCATAATAAAGTCACAGTTGTTTTTTTTTTTTTTTACAAAAAGTCTTTATTTTATTTTATCTGATTAAATCTATTTTGCATGTTCTCATGCTTTCTCTGCCCTAAATGCACATTCTCATTGATAAATACTTGGTTATCTATGAGAGATGCTGGCATAGTTCTCATTCATCAGCATTTCGATATTTATTCACTTTTTGTTCACTTGTATTTTTCTCCATTTCTCTTTTTTCTTCCTTTTTAATATTCTCCATTTAACCATTCTGTGTGAAGTGTCCCCTAATAATTTCCAGAAAGTTTCCTGATTATTGTCAAATATATCTTGAATATATCTCTATTCTATGAAGTAATCTTTGAATTACATTCTCTCATATATAAAGGTTAGTTTTCAGGTGTATTGTGAATCTTATGAAGGAGAAAGAAGTAACAAATTAGTGGATTTTTGTACAATCCAGAAAACATAACCCTTCTGTGTTGGAAAGTTTCTAATTTAACACTCATATATTTACATAAAATGGATTCAAAAATCAAATAAAAGAGTTAATAGTTACATTCTATAATATAAATTCCATTTTTAATAGCAAGTTTTACAAGGTAAAATGGATCACTTTCTATGGTTTAACAAATTACAAAATACTCCGTAGTTTCACTGTAAGTCTAATTTATGTCTTATAGGCAATATTAGTTAAGGGGAAATAATTTAAGAAAAATATCTTCTGCTCATGGTTCATACACCACTTGACTATTTGTTCAAAATATTTATTTTCAACTTTTGCACATATGTGTTTGCATGTATAATGTGTTTTTGTGTGTGTGTGCACACAGACATGTCTATGCCATCATACATGTTCTTTTGTGTGTGAGAAGGTCAGAAGATCAGAGGACAACTTTGGGTGTTAGTCTTTATGTAAGACAGTCCCTTATTTGCTATTGGAGGTATCAGGAAAGCTGCTCTATGAACTTCTTGGAATGTTTCTGTGTGCCATCCATCACACCACCAGATTTCTGGGGCTGCAGATCATATTATTCCTGCCCACATCTGGTTCTGGAGATCTGACTCAGTCCCTGATGCATGTGCAACAGGTTCTTTACGAATGTCCATTGTCTCAACTTCTGGCTTCCAACCTTTTATCCTGAAAATATAGAAAGGGTTAATTTAAAATTGACCAGAACATTTATTCAGTAGATAATACCATGAATACCTGTTGCACAGGCAACAACTACTTTTCCTTTAACTGCTGTGAAAACTTCAGAGCTACATATTTGCCTCTTTGATTGTACAAGAAACTGAAGCAGTCTGTCTTCCATTTTATTATCTAGAATTCTTGTTGTAATCAATTTTTCAGATAAGTACTTTTAAAAAAATAGATCTCTATGGATTATTTTTCAGAATTTTAAAAGAGACATTGTAGTTGAATCTTGGAGATAATTACATTAAGGCAAGATAAAGATGGGCAAGTAACACATGACCTCGTATACATGCAGAGCCAAAAAATGTAACTCATGAAAACAGTGGACACAAGACTAATAATGAGAATGTAGGTTTGGTTGCAAGAAACAACTTTTCAGTCGTAAGAAGGAAAGTCCTAGGGATCACCTTATACCATTAATAGTGATGTAAGTGTTAATTTCTTAAGTTATAGAAAATGCTGATATATATATGTGTATATATATATATATACGTATATATAGTGATTCAATGCACTTCCATACCTAGAATATGTTTAAACTAAAAAGCAATAAATGAAATGGATTAGATCCGTCCACTCCTCTGTTCCAAATCCTCCAACAACTTATGATGCACCTCATAACTACCCTATCTCTCCGATGTCTAAATCTTTTTCAGTGGTCAGATTCCCTGACTTTTCTCTGATCCACTAAATAAATTCCCAATAGCTTAGTACACCAAAGATACACAGGCTTCCCTTCTATTTCTATTTCTAGTCTTCCTCAGGTTCAGTTACCCTGTGGTCACTTTTATTCAATCAGGTCATATGAAAATATGGCTTTATTGGAAAAGCTGCCCAAAAAATTTTAATTTAAAATAGTAATTCCCATCACTCACTTTCTTTCCAATGACCTACATTGGAACTTGTTTCTAAAATCACACTTTAATTGATTTATTGATCCATATGTATTTTTTTATTTTTTGGAATATGATTTTTAGATTGACTAATAATTTGTTTGTACTTATTTAACTCCAAAACTTAGAGTTGTATCTGTTTCATAGCTGATATAAACTACCTATCTTTTTATCTTTAAAAAGATATAAAGATAGGTAGGCAGATATATCCTTACTAGATAAACATGCATGAATACAGATATAAGATGTTTCTGCTACAGATACGTAAATATGTTGTAGAATAGAGAAATACAAATTGTAGTATAGGTAACATATTTCTCATAAAGTTTACTGTACTTTAAAGTCTCTAAAGTTAAGCATGTTTTACATGTATTTTCTTTTTATAAGGGGTTTAATATCATGCTTTATTATAAACTTCAACTTGGAAAATAATTCAGAAGTTATTTCAACTTTTCTTGTTAACAACCAAAAACTTTTGTGCTTTGTCTTCTAGAATTTTCCTTTGATAAAAGTTGTATCTAACTCATGGATTTATACACTTATAAAAGTACATATTTGCCATTTATCTGCAGCCCGAATAACATTTGCTTTGTTTCCACCATATGTTCTTTGCTCCTTGCTCTATAACAATCTCAGTTTTGTTCCTTCATTGGAACTGGCAAAAAACTGTGAGGATTTGAATTCCAAAGGCAGTTCAACATTAACTTTATATCCATGACAAATGTCAAATTGAACTCTATCTAATAAAAATATTGAGTAATCTCATGTTAATCTTTTCTGTATATGAGCTCTGACTGGCACTAATGAAGAGGGTTTGATTAGAAACTCTAGTTAATTGCTGCTCTCCTATAACTTTTCTTTTGTAAGAAACCATGCTGTGGCTCTATTCCACCCAGATAAGTCAAGCTGTTGGAGATATTGAAAGTTCTTCATTCACCCTATAGCTTTGTCGTTTAAAAACATCCTTGACACATGGTACCAGGGATATGAGTAGGTTCAGCCATCATAATGAGAAGGCTCTACTTTTCCAGATCATTACGTTATTTTTTCTTTTACAAATTATGTTGCTTTCTCAGTTTATTAAACACCCTGGGGTGCAATCCATAGTTGAAAATTTTAAAACACTCTAAACCACTTTCGAAGATTAAAATGTGTTGCTTTCTGAAAGAGAATAAGCAGATGTACATGATTTTAAAATCACATTGTAAATATTTTTTACATAAAAGCATTTGACATAAATATTTTTATTGTGCAGATGTTCTGTAATAAAGAAAAAAATCATGGTATATTGTTTTTTGTCTACTGTAGTACCAAAGAAATTAAATGTTAAACTTAAAATGTGAAATCCTTAGCTTATGTTGCATAATCCTTGAATGACTGGTAATCAACCATGATGCATGACTAAGGCACACATCTGTCCATATGACTTATGAAGGAATATAATCAGAGAATAAGCTCTACAGTTTTCAGAGGACGATAGTTCATTGTAAGATGATGATCTTGCTTAGCATAGAAACATGGAAGTGTTTTCTTTATTTTACATTTGTAAGGTTCTACCATTCCCTCTGTATTCATTTTTTTTCTTTTACTCATTATATGTACCAAGTACTCCTTTGTGAATGTCCATTCAAGAGTTGACATGATTTTCCCTCATCACAGAAACATTTTTCTTTATAAATACTTAGGATCTGCTTTAGCTGAAGGCATTTTCTCTGTTCATCATGGTATGTTTGATTGTACCATAACTAATGGCAAGAAAATATATGCATTAAGAACTTGGCTTAAGTGAACATTAGCTAATTTTAGTAACCTTATTCTGATGATTTAATATTGTATTAAAAATACAAAATGATCTAGTGTCAATCTATTGATAGATATCTTCAGAGACCAATAAAGATTATTCAAAGCTTGTTGCCAATGATTGTAGCTTTAGTATGTATTTAATAGTATTCAATATTGGATGAGTTTCACTGAATTGTTGCTCAATAGTCAATGCAGATGGAACAATGTACTGTCTTTCTTTCTCATTGCTATGCCATGGAGCTCAAGGTCTTAATCATGTGTCAAGGTTGTGCAGCTGGCTGAAGTCTGTGCAGTGCAGACCCATGCCTACGACCACTGTGCTTTTCTGTCTCATGTTGCAGCAGGATGCTCTCTAATCACATGCAAACTCCTTTCCAAAGTGGTATTCACTTGGAATGTGACCGATTTCCTATTTATATGCAATCAAATGATTTTACCTTTCTTAAAATATGTGTTTTCTTTGAAGACATTTAAAATGAATAAAACTAATTTTAATGGCGATGATAGCATTGTATTCATAATCTTTATTGATATGTATGTTGATAGTCATTGTTTTCAATGAGTAATAATTCCAACAGTACCAGCAGGTAGGGCATTGTTAATATGTTCATATTAAATATGATTAAATTGATGTTGTAACTCTACTGAATTCATAACATGTTTTCAGAAGATAAATGAGCTTCATGTAGGCAACATATTTTTTGTTTTGTTGATTTTTATCCATTTCAAAACTTTGTCTTTTAGCTGGATAATTTATTTATTTATTTTAACTGGAGAATTTAATAGATTGACATGTGAACAGATAAGGCATTTTACTCATAATATTTTTCTGAATTTTATCTCATTTTATCTCAATTTTAGCTCATTGATCACTTTCCCCTTTAGTTTCATTCAATGGTTAAATGCTTTAACTCAACAGAGTTTTGATACCTTGCTATATATGTTGGTTTTCCAATTATATTTTAATTTATGGTTATTTTGAAGCATATCATGTATTTTATCATAACAAATTATCTTAAAATTAAAGATATTAGCGTATTCATTGAGGAAATAAATCCACTTGCATTAATATAGATGTATTATTCTGAAGTGCACTAGTAAATGCTGTAGTTGCACCTATTCCTGTCCACATTGCAAAAGTTTACAGTGCCGTCTTTCTGTAGTGCCTATCTTAATATATTAATGTTTTTAGTTAGTTTGCATTTTAATTTTGTACTAAAGATAAAAATATTTTAGGCACCATGCTTATTATTCAGTATTTGGAATTGCATATATGTACTGGGGACTTTAAATGAGGCATTTGGTTCTCCTCTTATTTTCTAAGAGAGACAATTTTGATTATGTTGTAGCCTTTTTTGGTTGCTTTCAGGTTTTGATGAATAACATACAATAAGAGATTCGACATGAATCTGTACAAGTATCACCCTCTAGTGCTGCTACAGTGACCATGTACAATCTGCAGATTTCTGGCAAACTTGGACTGTAGGAATCATGTAGTGACAAAATAGAATTAGCAATGAGATTTAAAGCCCGCTTAGAAATCTGGAAAGGACAGACACAGATAAATACTTATATTCAGCACTGTAATAAATACCTGAACTTCCCATGATCATCCAATATCACCCCCCAAAAATAAAGATTTCAGAAAAATAATCTGTTGCCAAAATATTGTGTGACAAATTGGCTAGGTAGCAACCTGTATAGATTAATTCTTCAGTGGAGAATTTGAATCAGTTATTTTAAGAAAACTTAATGAGGTTTGACAACACAGACTGAAGATTCAGTATTATAACAGAAAAACAGAGAACTGGAAGCTATTTAAAATGTCAAATGGAAATCCTTAAGGTGAATAATACACTAAATGAAAAAAGAGTGAGATGGAACATATCAATATGTCTAGAACAGATCACACAGAAAAATCAATCTACGATTTTAGAAACTAGATATTTGAAAAGACACAATAAGAATAAAAAAAAGCAGATATAACGAAGAGGAAGAAAGAATCCAAAAGGAATGTTGGAACAACACTGAAAGTTCAAATGGACAGACTATTGACATTCAAAGGACCCTAGAATGACAGTGGACTGAAAAGTTAGTGCAAAAAAGTCACAACAGAAAATCACTCAAACAGAAAATAATGTAGACATAGAAGTTCAGGGAGTTCATATTTAATTCAACCATTCTATCCCCAAAACGAGTTAGAGTCAAATTTTGAAAGATAAAAGATACAGAGAAGACCTGGGGACAGATGAGGAAGATAAAACACAGCAAACTCAGAAACCTTGTCAGGTACCTCAGTTCTCCTTAGAACAGACTTGGCAAAAGAAAAAAATTCTGGAAAGAGCAAGATAGGTAAGAAAAAACCTGGGGAATTTGTCACTACCCAATGAATACTACAAGAAATGCTGAAATGGGGGGCTTTCAAAGGAAAACTGAAGATAATGATGAATAAATGGGATAACTCTTACTGAAAAGAATAGAGAGAACAAACCCCAATTAACTAAAAATAACCACATGGATATGTCAGGAACAGGCAATATAAAAACTTATGAGGTGGGGAATATTAGCAAGGCTATTTTTATATACATAGTTGTGGGTTTCTTTTGTTTTTTTGTGCTCTTTGCTTCGTGATCATGCTAAGATTCCATCTTTTCAAAATAACTTTATGACCAAAAGTTGTATTAATTGAGTTGAGAAAACATGCATACTTATTTTAAAATATTTCATTTTATATGTTTTAAAACATAAATTTTTGCTAAATATTTAAAAGGGCTCTTGCTTATTCAATTAAGTGAACATAGAAATTCAGGTATGATATACAAATATTTGTGAAAAATTATTTTTTAGCAATGTTCAGTGCATCTCAGCATTTATAGTCTGTTTCTTTCAAGGGATGAATCCATAGTGAGTATTTCTGGGTTGACTGAATTTTTAAAAAGAAATATATATTCTTAAATGACAGTTGTTTCAAAGCTCATTTAGAAACCTGGCATTTTCAATATAATTCTGCAGTGGAAGGCTTTCCTGAAGTGGCTGCATTTTCATGGACTTCATCCTAAGAAATGTGTCTACTGGAGAACAGTTGTATCAGCTAAATAATTTATTGGCAACTCAGCAACCATAATGACTGATGAAATATGTTGAGACAAGGAGCATTGAGGTACAGTGAGTGTGAAATACACTGTGAATTCAGAACACGAAGAGCACATGCCAAGACCAATAAGAATAGCAACCACAGAGCATTCAGACTGCATTCATTTTCAATATTTTAAGATAAAAAATAATGAGATGTTTTCTTGTATACAAATTAAAAATAAAGTAACAGTCTTAAAGTCTAAAATGTGAGTTCAAAAGGACAAAAATAGTAGCCTTCTGCATTCATTTTAGGTGAAAACTAAGGAATGGATTGTACTAGAGTATGATCACACCGACGCTTGGGTAAGTAGTGTGCGATTCAGATTTAATTTTATATACATAATACTTTTAGCTCCAAAGGAAAGGTAAATTAGGAAAATAAACAGGAATGGAAAAGGTAAAGCAACTTTCATAGGCTTATTTTATTAGCCATCACCTGCTATGACCCAGTTGTGATATGTCTTGTTTTTTTTTCTCTTCCAAGGAAAGAATCCTTATATTACTCCCATAAGTTTTATTTTAAAGTCCCTTAAGGCTGCATGTGGTGAATACTTCTTTGGGTCAAAAGTAGCCCGAGGGCCGTAGAGTCTTTAGGGTCCCTGCACTGAAGCCCACATTAATATGGAGAGAGGCTCTCTTAAAGGGTGGGTGCCAGGTAGCAATAGAATATACTGATGTGTGAAAAAATGTTTTTTGCTGGTGTCACGAGCTTTGTGCTGGGCGTACTGTTTATTTGGAGACTGCTACTTGTGAAAGCTGCACCTTCTCCATTTTTAGAAAATGTGAGGCAGCAAAAAGGGTTTTGACACAGAACAGATCCTGCAGCTTAATGACCTCCGCTGCGGGCACCAAGCACCACTCCTGCTCCTGTTCATTTGACCAACAGCAGTTGGAGGTTGGGGGGGGGGAGCGAAATCAGATTCTGGATTATAATTTTGAAATACAGTAAAGGAATGTAATTTTCCAAGATTAAAAACAGCTGCTTTATAAAATGATCCGCAAGTAATAAAAAAGAAGAGACCCAAGCGTGCCTAAATGGTAATTCTCTCTTCTTTCTCTCTTTCTGTTTCTCTCTTCCAAGAATAACTTTTAGTATTTTGACTTAGACAGTCTCTTTGATTTTTATATTGTTTAATATTTTATGGGTGTTCATATATTTGTATGATTCAAAAAAATGTTAAGCTTGTAAACTATTAGATATGAGGTATGTGTGTGTGTGTGTGTGTGTAACATATTGTGTGCTGTTAAAGAAGTCCTTTTCTAAATTAAATGTTTTAAACTGTAATTTGAAAACTGTCTGATTATTTTCTAATTAGCTCCTTTTATCCAGGTTTAATGTGGTTTAAATTTGGTTATAATGATACTAAAAATGAGCATAAATGAAAGTGAATGTGAAACGTCAAGTAAAATCTGAAGGATTTAATCTCAGTAAATTGTTTTCAGAAAAAATTAAAAAATATTAGAATAAAAATAGCAAATTACACTGGATTTTTTAATAAGAAAAGAAAGCAAATGAAGTTAGGGGAACATATGTAAACTACAATGTAGAAAAAATAGTAATATAAACATTCAAGAATCTAAATTATGAAAATAGAGATATCCTTAAAATTTAATCCAGTGTGTCCATTTAAAGTAAATGATTGCATTATTGGGTCAATGAGTAAATAAAGTATAGCATTGAAATACTTTGAAGCATTTTTGAAGTTATGGCATTTTTAGATACAATAAACCTTTGTCCAAAATTTTTATTTTATAACTTTAGAAATAGCAAATTTATTTATTTAAACAAGAATGTACAGTATATTGCATTTATCACTTTCATCTGTTGTTGTTAGAGTATTAAATGTGTGAAATATTTACACATTAAACATTGATTAACTAAATGTTTGGGGAAATTAAATATTCTTTAATCTGAGTTAGCTATTTTTACTATTTGATATTTACTATAGTTTTATGACTTAATATACAGAGTTGCTGTTTTAAAAAGAGAACTTAGAATCCTATTATTATTGAACACATCATCCAAAAATATCAGAAGTCTGTAATTTCTGTATCCTGTAGTATCTTCCATGGGGTTTATTGTTACTTTGGGCTATCATTTATATGAATAAAATTGTCCAAAGTAAATATAATGGAGAATATTTCCTGCATTTTTCTATCCCAAGCATCTATATTAGTTTACTGAATTTGATAAATTCACCTTTACAGCTGTACACCTTTAAGTGGTTCTACACACACACACATACATACACACACACATGCACACACACACACACATGCACAATTGAATAAATAATAAATAAATTTTAAAAAAAATTAAAAAAAGTTTCATTGTGATATGCTCCTTTACAAAATTCTTGAATTTGACTCGTTAAATTTTCTACTTTAATATTTGGATGATTAACTTGCTGATCTAATCCATAAGCTAGAATAAGTAGATAGTAATTCAGAGCTAACAATTAAGTCTCTAGATAATATTCTCTAATATTTTATTATGTATTTATTATTTATATTTTTATAGTGTTTTACTGAATTTATTGTATGATTACAGAAAATCACATTGTTTCCTCCATTAGTTTTGTTTTCTTCTTCCCTTTTATATTAAAAAACAGAAGCTAGTTTTCTGTTGCTGTTTTGTTTTTCCTTTTGGTGATTTTTTTTCATAACGTGTCCTCGTGCATGCTAAGCAAACACTCTACTAGTGAGATGTATCTACATGCTAAACTAACTTTACTTGGGAAATTGAGTGTTCTTACCATATCTAGCTCCTATTTCTCAGGATTTCTTGCTGCAAAAAGGCACACAGCACAAAATGTGTCATGTCTAAAGAATGCTTTGTTTGGCTGAGCAATAGTGAATTACATATCTGACGTCTTATTTGTCAATTTCTTTGCTCCTGTGTGATTTTGATTGGAGTGTTCTACCAGTGGAGCTAGACTAAGTAGAATTCTGGTAACAAATGACCTCAACATCTGTGTTCCTTATAGCAACACTGTTTATGTACTGCACATGTTCTATATCCATCACAGGGCAGCTTAGGTCACATGCCATAATTCCAAGATGAAGAAATAGTTCCTGTAGGAGCAATACTGATCTCATAGCAGAAGGAAAGGCAGAAGCATACTGCCATGAGCAAGCCCACACAGCTTCTGTTCAAATGATCACTGGCTACTTGAAATCACGAATCAAAGCCCAGTGAAAGTCAAAAAACCATATATGAAGTCAGTGTTGTAGGACATGTAATCTGCCTCCAGTGATGTCTTCCTACATTCTGGGTACTGGAAGTATTTTAATGGAATTTTGTCATAGACTTTTGTAGGCATCATGCTATCAGAATATCTCTTCTTTTTCAGTAGCAATATTAATTTAGTTTTTTTTATGGGGTTGCTAATGATTGGACTAAGGACCACATGTATCTAGGCAAATATTCTACTACTGAGCTCCACCCCTATAATATTTAAATTAAATATTTTTTTAAAAACTCATTAAAACAGAAAAGCACCAACATTGTCAATATAAACAGATGTTTTAATTCATGGATACATTGGGCAATGTTTAAATCAGGCCAGGTCTGCCTATCTCTAGGTTTCAGGTTGTGAAGTTCATTGCTGTTTTTCTTTCTTTTTTTTTTTTTTGACTTATCAAACTATTTATAAAATTTTTAATAGAGACCAAGGTATTTGTTTTATAATTTTTTTTATTTCCACTCATACAAACTTAACAGGTACACCGGTCCCCTCCGTCCCTCCAACCTCCCACCGCCCTGTGCCCCCATCCTCTCCCCCCTCCCTCCCCATCACCTAGTGCTTCCCCTTCCCATCCTTGAAGCGTTCTTTAATGTGCATGCCAAACTCTCCTCTGGGTCTTCCTCTCTGATGAGGTGCAAGGACCCAGTGGCATTTCCCAGAACCCTTTCCTGTGTTCCCGTTAAGCATAGGAACACTACTGTGGCTGTCAATCCCTTGCCTCCAAGGATCTCATGCTGTTTTTCAAACCGCCTTGCTCACATGTGGCTTACCGAGTTACTTACTACTGTACTACTGCAACTCAGAATCCACTAGTCGTCTGTCTCATCCTTCTCTCCAACTATCTTTCTACTCTCTGACCACTGTTCCAAACTTTCTAGAAATAAACTTTTTGCGAGTCATCAGGGGTGACAATATGTGGTAGGACTATAAAATAAAGGCCAGATTTCAAAAAATGCTTGACAATCCTTGCCAGGAAAATTTGGTATAGTGTTTGCTTAAAAAATGAAATAATCTGTCTTTACTAATCACTGCCACACATTTGAAAATCAGCTTATACTTCTAGATATATCACAAATTGATTCCAAAAGGCACAGATGAATATTTCACTTTAACTCTGAAAAGTTTATATTACCATCCAATTAAGAGAAAAGATACCTAAGTTATTAGTGAATAAATGAGAATAAAAGTATTTGGACCAACATGAAAGACCATGGAATACACAATAAATAATTAGCTTAATAACACTAAAGGAACATGAATTGATATTTATATTGTTTTATATAATTTTAAGAATTGTTTTTATACAATTATTAATTATTAATCTGTATACAAAAATACAGATTATTCGAACTCTGTTTTTTTCTGTTTTACCATCAAACTCTAATTCTATTATATAGGTATTAGTAGAGCTTTAAAGAGAAATAAATATTTGCAAATCTAATATAGTCAATATTATAAGATATTGACAAATGCTAATGTATAATATGATTGGAATCAAATGATAAATCTATTATATATGGCCTCAAAAAGGAAAATTTTTGAAAAAAATTAAGAATAAGAGGTGTCACAAACATGAAGAAACACCAAAATGCTTATTGCATTTATGTCTGCAGCTGTTACTAAAGACTAATTGAAAAGCCAAAGCCTTAGAAAGAGCACGTATATTAAAAATAATTAGTTACATACATTTAGAAAGATATCAAACATATTCAAAATGGATTAGGGATTATAGAAATGTTGGTAACATATTTAGGAGATGTAAATCAAAATTTAAGTCTATATCACTCAGGTACAGATTCTTCACAGAGTGTGTATGAGTTGTGCATGAGGCTGCTCTTTATTATAAATGTATTATATAAATAGTAGTGTACATTTTAAGTTGATTCATTTACTTTATGTGTAGGAGCATGCAAGTGCTATACACTAACAATGGAAAACAGAAGCGGCTACCAGGGTGATTCTTTACTTCTATCATAATGATTCCAGGGCCAAGTTCAGGTATAATATTATCATATAAGTGAATTTAAAGATTAAAGTTTAAAGATTACTACTTATATAGAATTTGTTTTTAGTTTCTGAAAGAAAATTTTTCTTAGTGTAATTTTTAAAAAGGTATTAGTCATTATTGCTGCCTTTGGAGCTTTCTCATGAACTTTTAAGAAGCCAAACTAGATCCAAAATTTGTCCTGTTTCCTTTAGACTGCTAAAGTCAGCACTAATTAGGGAGAAAATTTAAATCTGTATTTGTTCTTAAAGGTCTTATATCAATTTGCTCTTCTATAGTCTGTGTAATCTCAATGTAATACTATTAAAACATTTTGCTTTGGGATTTGCTAAAAGACAGTCAAACAAATTAATTTAAATTTATATCCCACACAAATATTTAAGACAATTTATGTTTCATTTCAGCCTGTAAGAATTAGTGTAAGGTCACCAGTGGATTTTGGTAGCCCTCACCTGTTGGTTTTGGTATCCCCATTAGCATTTCAACTACATTCAAATCTATCACAAATTCACAATGTAATTTATCTTTTGTTTCAAATTGTCCTTAAATGGACATGGTTGATGGAACAAATCTGTAATCCCAGCTACTCTGAAGGCAGGGACAAGTTGAAGATCAACCAGAATGACTCAGTAAGATCCAAAATTAAAAGTTAAAGAAAAGATAGGCCTATAGTTGAGTGGTATCATGTACATTAATACATATTTGACATGTTTTAGTGAGTAATATAAATTACATATTTTAGTTCATATTTATTTGGGGGCAATACATGTATTGACATTATTAGAAATATTCAATTTCTCTAATGGAAACTATTTAGAATTATGCATGCTAATTGAAATTCATCCTCAAAGGATTTTTATTAACTTTTTCATTACTGCCCATTCTATGCCATCTTCCTTATTCTCTTATGGGAGAGACTACAAGAAAAGGAAGAGAAAGGAAGGGATAGAGTTAAAGCAGACAAAGAAGGAATTATTCTAAATTTTAATTAACTTTGCTTGTAATCATAATGGCAGTTTTAAATATTTCTAACAAGTCTACTATTTTTAAAAAAGAAAATTACCAGTGTCAGTTTCAGTTTTTCTAACTCCTGGTAAATCATTGCTCAATGAAAACTTGTATAGTAGAATGTGGAATATTTTATTTGCTCTTGGTTACATCCCTACAGGAACTAGAAGACATCCTATTTTTCATTGTCAGGATTCCTTAAGGTTTCCAGAAGAGCAGCAGGATCAAAGAGAAGCAGATAAGATAAAGAATAATTATTTATTTGTAACAGAATTCTTCCATTTATGTTTTACTTGTTACTATCCTTTTAAAGTAACTTGAAAGTGTGCTTGTTAGAAATCTTTAGCTGACACTAATGGAACCTCTTTTGGCAGACCTTTTTTTGGAAAAATTATATGGTGAGAATGGTAAAAAAAAATTGTCAGATGGAATCAGTTATTCTGTATGTGCAGTGCCTGGTTGACTCACAAATACCTAGAAAGAGATGGGAGGGCGTACCTGTGCCAGCAGATTCTCTGCATCTTTTTTACAGAATATGAATGATTTTTTCTGTCAAATAGGTGAATTTTAGTCATAGTTATAGTGTTTAATTAAATGTTATTCTATTTGTTAGCACATTAGTTTTGGGTCAGCATAACCAGTTTTGATCAGTTTAATCCAGAAATATCTAAAATAATGAAGTATCCATTGTGAAAGTAAACTGCTTTAATTATAACATGTGGTTGTGTGATTGTGATTATACAATATTTTGCTTTAGCCAGTATATTATTACAGAATACAATGTGTACTTATGGCATTTATCTTGGCAATATTTACAGCTTTTTTCCTATCAGTTGAAATTCTTTTTATAGTTATAACCATATTATATTATGCATCTCCATCTTTATCCTGCTATTTCATATCCACTTACTACTTGATGATTTCCTTTGATGTTTAGAGACTTGCCTCAGAGCCTTTTTATTTATTTTTCCCTGGTCTATCAAAAATTTTTCAAGATTTCAACGTGGTTTCATTCTTCATATCTCATCAATTCAGGGAGAACTTCCTTGACTGTCCCAAGAAAATGAACACTCAGCATATTTCATTCTCTTATTTCAAAGTATTATATAAGAGGAAAGGGCAACCACAAGTGGTGTAGGTTCTTCTCTTACAGTCCAGACATTGTGAGAGCTATGGTGGAAAAAAGTATCTGAATATTCCTGGCTAGCACTCACAACTTTCCCTTTTTTTTTATGGGAACTCAGTCTTGTCCCTATGTCCATCTTGGGAAACTGAGGTCTTAGTTTATCATGCCCCCTTTCTTATTTTATGTCAGTTATCATAAAGGAGATCAACTACCATGTCAGCACTGATCACCAAACTTTAGTCCCAATGTTCTAATTCTGTGTCCTGACATTCTAAAAGCTCTGGCTCTCACCAACAAAGTCCCTTTATCTTCAACCACTTTTGCTTCTTTTTCCTTATCTCCTTTGCTCATGAAACCCATGACTGCTTCTTACACCATCTTTCAAGAAGAGGCTATATCCTTCCCACAACACTTGAATCATTAAGATTGGAAGTGAGATAATGCCCTCTCAGCTCTGTAGTGTTGAGTCCTGAGGAGTCTTTGAAGAGTCTTTTTCCTCTTTTTTAAAACCTGTAGATGAATGCTCATGACATTAGGAGATAACCTGCTAATCACTCATCCATAAGTATTTTATTTTACGTTATTTTTTGCCATGCTGATTGCTGAGTGCTATATAAATATTTCACCCCCTGCCATCCCTGCCATTCTTCTGTCAAATTTTGTCATTTACATTTTCTGCTAAGATTTTTAACCCTTGCTTACTAACTTTCTCAAATTATATTTTTATCTTGCAATTTCAAAACTTCCATATCTACTCAATTGGAGGTTCTGTGGATCAGAATTTGCTTTTCATGTATGAGACAGTGGGTTCTATCTGTTGGTTCATAGAACACTAGTTACAAAAACACTAGTTTGTACTCTAAGGGTCTTATTTTCCTTCTAATTTCTACCCTGAAATATTTTTTACCAGCTTAAGATACGTATATCTAAGAGATGTTTGATACGCTGTTGACATCTGAAATTTCAAACTTTGTCTGCAGTGTTGAGAGAAGAGCTTATCATTTGGCTAAATCCACTCATATTTTCTAGAACCGTATCATATAGGTGCACTAATAAATATATCTTGCCATGATAGAGATGGAACATCATATTTCTTGAAAACAAAGTTATATAGAAATATTATTTCTCAGAATTTTACTGTAATGGTCATGTGTGGAAATAGCAAAGAGATAGTCATTACTTCAGAATTTGTATCATACTAGTCATTCTTTGAACTTTAATAAAATGAATAATGTTTAATATCATAAACAATTGGCTACTGACTCTTAAGTGGATCTTTTTCATTTTTAATTATATATTTTTCTGAAAGCAAAACATTATGAGTTTGGCCGATTTGTGAATTATTTTTATTTCCTTTAATAGATTGCTTCTAATATTACTCAATATTATGATTAGTTATTCTTATAAAGAGTATAATTTATTAAAATGGATTGCTTAAAACATAATTTTGTATTCATAAAATTAATAACTTAAAATTTAGACGTCCCTGTTCTTTAATCACAACAATAGCAACACAAAAGAAAATTTTTGCTGAAGCAAAATCCAGTAACTTGCTAACAGTACCATGAAATTACTGCTTAGTTGGATTGTCAGTGTGAGTCCTTCATTGTCAATGGTAAAAATTGTTAATGACATCATAGCTCTATAGAGAAATCAATAGACCATGTTAATGTTTCTACAAATTATCTGATAAATCAGCAATTCTGTACAGTGTCAGATCTTAAATAGCAAATTGTTTCAAAGTACTTTGAATCTAATTAGTGAGTACAAATTGTAACTATTTTGAGGGAGTCAGAGTGAAATGATTCTTAAATGTATTGTTAGTCTCTTTAAACAATTGGCTACTGAATCTTAAGTGGATCTTTTTCATTTTCAATTATATATTTTTCTGAAAGCAAAATATTATGAGTTTGGCCCATTTGTGAATTATTTTTATTTCCTTTAATAGATTGCTTCTAACATTTGAACTTTCTTTTGAAGATATTAAAATAGCTTAAAGAAGTTTTCACTGATCTTTGATAGCATATCTGCTAGCATATGACTAAATATTTGATTTATACTGAACTTTAAGAATGATCATGTTTATTTTGTAGGATATTTAAAATACCAATGTCCTAAAGAATCAAGTTGGACTGAGGAAATGTGTCTGAAGGAGTGAGAAGTTTTCTTAGTAAAAGGTAAGTTATAAAGTATATGTATGCATATATACTCATAACTTTTGACAAAAATTTAGATGTATTGATACATGTCATTAATGTTTACTTTAGAATATAACTATTAAAGTTAAGAGCATTTTCTTTCTTTGTCACAGAGTATTCTATTGTGTGGAATTTTGGATATATGGGAGCTTTCTAATATTTCAGAAAACACTACTCAAGAAGGCCACACTGTGGATTTAGAATAAATGCCAGGAAGTAGATGGCTACTTTTTGAAAATCTTTGTACTTTGGAATTTCTTGGTCAGCCCCTTTTCCAGGAGCCTTAGAGCAGAGGTAGCTTATATTTGGGCAAATTGCCATTTAGAAGGATCCTTCAACTAACTTGCTCCTCTCACATTTCCTAGACTGCATATGGTTACTATCAGTGAGAATCCATTCAAAAGCTCCTGGGTCAAGCTCTAGAAAGACATTCAGTTCTAATGTGCCACACTGTCTTAGTTTTGGCCAAAGATACAAGATTGAACTCTCTCACTTAATGCATAATACAGCTAGGATGTATAGATAAATGTACACTTTTAACTTACTTCAATAAATCAAGATTAGCTTCACATATAAAGTAGGAAGAAAGTTTTGCAAAATTAAAACTGTGATATTGCCATGCGACATATGTTGCCATTAGAAGGAATAAATTAAATGGCCAGAGAGATTAAAATGGGTGCTTGGATGTCTATGAATAATAGGTCACAGAACTGGTAGGAAGAAAACAAAACATAATTTAAATGTGTGTTTTGTTTTTTCAACTGTGAATTATCGACTAGAATAAAATTCATTCATAAGTATATTTGATTTTTTAAAAGTGTTTCCGATTTTATTGGATTCCTTTGAAATATATATTATACACACACACACATACACACACACACATTCATTATTAGGCTGCTCAAAGTTTCTACATCCATAATGCTGTCCAAGAAACATGTATGTCAACTGTGATCCTGTCAACTCATAAGTGTTTGATTATATCGACCCCTTTCTATCCTTTCCCTTTATTAAAATTTGCAGAAAAACCATATTTATTTGCCATTGTATTATAGTATTACAGGTAGATACATATATAGAATGAAGGTAAATCTAAGCATCTAACATATGTATTACCTCATATAGTAACTTTTATGGTGACCACACATGACATCTATTTCTTAGCATCTTTCAAGAAAGCAATATATTGCCATCAGCCATAATTTCCATTCTATATGATAGATTCTTGAACATATTTCTACGGTACATTATAAAACACAATTTATCCCTGAAGAAACTATGCATCTCATTTGTAATAATATAGATGATGATGAAGGTTATTATGCTTCATGTTTTGCACATATTCTTTCCAAGTTCGTACTTTTATCACCATTTAATCTTACTTTTAATGCTTTTGCTTTGACATATATTTTAGGTGTTTATATATTGTAGTCAATTCAGCATAGTAACACCAATTATTTGCATTAATCCATTCTCAAGATATCTTGTAGTGTTTCAATTGAGTCAATATCCTCACTTCTTTTTCTAAACCAAAGAGAGTATCTTCTTGGGTATTATTTCTTAATCATTGTTATTCTGAAATATTATTATGTTTCATTCATTACATTAAATGCTAAATATATACTTTCTTTAAGTTATAAAATTAGATGCATGCAGATGTACATTATGTGTATTAATGTGTCTGATTCATATAACATATACGTATATACATATCTGTTTTACCATAGTGTTATTTGTAATGTGATATTAACATCTTTTTAAAATTTATTTATTTTTATGCTCATACAAACATAATAGGTACCCCTGTCCCTTCCCTCCTTCTAACTCTCCCTGGACCTCCCTGTTCCCTTCCCCCTTTTCCACTTTCCCCCCTCCCTCCCTTTCTCCCAGTGCCCCTTCCCCCCATCTCTGAAGCATCCTTCAATGTTTATATCAAACTTTCCTCTGGGTCCTCCTCTCTGATGAGGTGTAAGGACTCAGTGGCATTTCCTAGAACTCTGTCTTGTGTTACCCTTAAGTATAGGAACACTATTGTGACTGTTAATCACTTGCTTCTAAGGATCCTAGTGCCTTTAGTCCATGCTAGAATTTGAAAAGTCAATGATACGTTCGTCATTGTCCAGATAGTGCAGAGTCCTATTACAATTGCTTCGGCCCTAACTTGTGTAGAGTATCTTGCATATCTTGACTCCTCCCATCCTTGTGCTCTTACAATCTTACCGCCCACTCTTCTGCGAATTTCTCTGAGCTTCAGGATGAGGAGAAATTAGGCAGGCCTGATTCCAGGTGGTTGATATAGAGTCTCTGATGTTCTGATATGGTTTGTTGATTTTTTTTTTTCAGTTTTGCTGCTCCTGAAATGCCATTGACTCCATCCTGATGTGTATTGGATGTCACCCCCTGGCCAGAGATAAAAAGCTGTTAAAATAGAGTCTCATTATAAGGATAGAATCAAAGGTAGATGGAATAAGAGTAAGGGGTGGGGCAGTCTCCCATTGCAAAATGGTTACCTTCTATCTCTAGACTATGCCCTCCCTTTCTGGTAAGATCATACCCCATCAGATGCAAGTGACCAGGAAGGACAGTCTGTGAGGTTAACCAGATGTCTCATTACTTACTTGCGGTCCTTGATGGTGGTATTATCTCTGCTTCAGCATGATCCCCTCTCTCCTTGTTTCTGGCAGGGCCCTCCTTCCCCTTCTCTCCTGTTTATAATTTTTGCAATTACCGTAGGTATTACAGAGATTTATCTTTGAGTGTGTCTCTAAGTGGGTTTGGTTCTAGGATCCAGCTATTAGGGAGTACATACAGCACTTAATTTTCTGTGTCTGTGATACTTCACTCAATATAATTGTTTCTAATTCCATCCATTTTCCGGCAAATTGCATTAATTCATCATTTTTGATGGCCGAGTAGTATTCCATTGTATAAATGTACCACTTGTCAACTGTTGGACATTTGGGCTGATTTCATGACTTTGCTATTGTAAACAGTGCTGCTATGAACATAGTTGTGCTTGTTCCATCGAGGTGAATATTGGCTGTATGGGGGATTAGTCCCAAAAGTGGAATAGCAGGGTCTTAGGAAATTTCAATCTTTAACTTTTTAGGAATTGCCAGACAGCTCGCCAGAGTGGTTGTATGAGCCTGCATTCTCACCAGCAATGTAGGAGAGTTCCCTTCTCTCCACATCCTCTCCAGCATTTGTTGTTGTTCGTATTGTGGATGTTTGCCATCCTGACCTGGGTGAGATGATATCTCAGGGAGGTTTTGATTTGCATTTCCCTGATGGCTAAGGATGTGGAGCATTTTTTAAGATATTTGTAAGACATTTTATTTTATTTTTTTGTATGTATTTTTATTATTAATACATTTTTATTATTATTTCAGCTCATACAAACTTAATAGGTACACCAGTTCCCTCCCTCCCCCTCCCTCCGTACCCCCTGCTTCCCCTCCCCACCCCTCTCCCTCCCCATCCCCCAGTGCCTCCCACCCCAATTTCCAGAGAGTCCTTTCTTGTGCATGCCTGATTTTCCTCTGGACCCTTCTCTCCGATGACGTACGAGGACCCAGTGGCCTTTCCCTGAACCCTTTCCCGCGGTCCCCTTAGGTATAGGAACACTGCTGTGGCTGCCAATCCTTTGCCTCCAAGGATCTTGGTGCCTTTAGCAGATGCTAGACTTTGTGAGGTCAACAGTGTGTTGGACAATGCGCAGGGCATGCAAAGTCCAATTATGATTGCTTCAGCCCTAACTAGTATGGAGTATCTTACATATCATTGCTCATCCCATCCTTTTGCTCTTACACTCTTACCGCCCCCTCTTCCCCAAATTTCCCTGAGCTTCAGAATGGGGAGAGATTAAGCTGGCCTAGTTCTAGGTGGTTGATATAGAGTCTCTGAAGTTCTGGATTGTGGTTTGTTGATTTTCTTTTGCAGTTTTGCTGCTCCTGCAATGCCCTTCACTCCATCCTGGTGGGCATTGTATGTCACCCCCTGGCCAGAGACAAAAAGCTGTTAAACTAGAGTCTTGTGATAAAAGCACATTCAAAGGTAGATGTACTAAAAGTGGGAAACCACAGTGAGGGAGGGGTCTATCACCCATTTGCAAAATGGTTACTTTTTATCTGCCAGACTATATGCCCTCCTCTTCTGGTGAGATCATACCCCCTCAGTAGTAAATGATCAGGAACAAAAGTTTGTGAACTTAATCAGATGTCTCATTACTTATTTGAGTCCTTGATGGAGGCCTATTTTCTCTGCTGAAACATGGTCCCTTCTCTCCTTGTTTCTGGTGTGGTCCTCCTACCCCATCCCTCCTGTTCATAATCCTTGCAATTACTGTCTCTAGGTGGGCTGGGTGGGTTCGGTACTAGGAGCCACCTATTAGGGAGTACATACGGCGCTTAATTTTCTGGGTCTGGGATACTTCAATTAATATAATTGCTTCTAATGACATCCATTTCCTGGCAAATTCCAGTAATTCATCACTTTTGATGGCTGAGTAGTACTCCATTGTATAGATGTACCACCTTTTCCTTATCCACTCGTCAACTGTTGGACATTTGGGTTGATTTCATGACTTTGCTATTGTAAACAGTGCTGCTATGAACATGGTCGTGCTTGTGCTATTGAGGTGAACCTCTGCTGCATGGGGGGTTATTCCCAAAAGTGGAATAGCAGGGTCATATGGCATTTCAATCTTTAATTTCTTTAAGAATCTCCAAATGGCTCGCCAGAGTGGCTGTATGAGCCTGCATTTCCACCAGCAATGTAGGAGAGTTCCCCTCTATCCACATCCTCTCCAACATTTGTTGTTGTTTGTATTGTGGATTTTTGCCATCCTGACCAGGGTGAGATGATATCTCAGGGAAGTTTTGATTTGCATTTCCCTGATGGCTAAGGAAGTGGAGCATTTTTTCAGATATTTGCTAGACATTTTAATTTCATCCCTGGTAAAGTTTCTTTTAACTTCCAGGGCCCATTTCTTAATTGGGCCATTGGTTTCCTTGGTGTTAGGTTTTCTAAGTTCTTTGTGCACTCTGGACAGTACAGTTCTATCAGATGTGTGGTTAGTGAAGATTTTCTCCCATTCTGTGGGTTGCCTTTGAGCTCACGTTACAATCTCTTTATCTGAACAGAAGCTCTTTAATTTCACAAGATCCCAACTGTTGAGAGTTGGTAGTAGTGACTGTGCCATTGGATGTCTGTTTAGGAAATGTTGGCCTAGCCCAATCAGCTTGAGGGAGTTCCCTATACTTTCAACTATGGTTTTTAAGGTATCTGGCCTTATATCAAGGTCCTTGATCCATTTGGAATTAAGTCTTGTACATGGTGACAAGTACGGGTCCAGCTTTAATATTCTGCATGTGGAGATCCAGTTTTGCCAGCACCATTTGTTGAAGATGCTGTTCTTTTTCCATTGGATTCTTTGGGCCCCTTTGTCAAAGACCAAATGGCTGTAACTTTGTGGGCTTATATCTGGGTCTTCAATCCTTATCCATTGATCTGTGTGTCTGTTTTGGAGCCAGTACCACGCTGTCTTTATAACTATGGATTTGTAGTATAGACTTAGGTTTGGTATGACAATACCTCCAGCAGTGTTTTTGTTACTCAGGATTGTTTTTGCTATCCTGGGTCTTTTGTGTCTCCATATGAACTTCGAGATTGTGTGGTCAACTTCTTTGAAGAGTTGCTTTGGGATTTTGATTGGTATAGCATTGAATCTGTATATTGCCTTTGGTAGGATGGTCATTTTTACTATGTTGATTCTGCCAATTCAGGAACAAGGGAGGTCTTTCCACCTTCTGGTGTCTTCTGCTATTTCTTTCTTTAGGGTTTTAAAGTTTTCATTGTAAAGTTCTTTTACCTCCTTAGTTAGGTTTATACCAAGGTATTTCTTTTTTGGGGGGCTATAGTAAATGGGATTGTTTCTCTCAAGGCTTTTTCACTTCTTTCATTCTGGGCATATAGGAAGGCCTCTGATTTTTGCACATTTATTTTGTATCCTGCCACCCTGCTGAACTTCTCAATTCGTTCCAGGAGCTTCCTGGTGGAGTTTTTGGGATCACTCAGGTATAAGATCATGTCATCTGCAAATAGGGATAGTTTGATTTCTTCCTTGCCGATTTGAATCCCTCTTATGTCCCTTTCATGTCTTATGGCTTCAGCTAAGACTTCAAGTACAATATTGAATAGAAGTGGTGAGAGTGGACAGCCTTGTCTAGTTCCTGATCAAAGTGAGAATGCTTCCAATTGTTCCCCATTGAGCCTAATCCTTGCTGTGGGCTTGTTGTATACAGCTTTTATTATATTGATAAAGGTTCCTTCCATTCCTACTGTCTCTAGCATTTTGATCATAAAAGGCTGTTGGATCTTGTCAAACGCTTTTTCTGCATCTATCGAGAGTATCATGTGTTCTTGGACTTTGGACTGGTTTACATGATGAATTACATTTATTGATTTGCGTATGTTGAACCAACCTTGTGTGCCGGGGATGAAGCCTACTTGGTCCCCATGAATGATCTTTTTAATATGTTTTTGAATCCAATTTGCTAAGACTTTGTTGAGAATCTTTGCGTCTGTGTTCATCAGAGAGATCGGCCTACAGTTTTCTTTTTTAAGTGAGTCTTTATTAGGTTTTGGGATTAAAACGATATTAGCTTCATAGAAGGAATTTGGTGGTGTTCCTTCCTTTGCTATTTGATGGAACAGTTTAAGGAGTATTGGTATTATTAACTCCTTAAATGTCTGGTAGAACTCTGTGCTGAATCCATCTGGTCCAGGACATTTTTTGGTGGGAAGATTCAAGATTACTTCCTCAATTTCCTTATATGTTATAGGACTATTTAAATAATTCACAACTTCCTGATTCAATTTAGGTAAGTTGTGTTTCCTCAGAAATTCATCCATGTCTTTTGTGTTGTCAAACTTCACAGAGTATAATTTTTTGAAATATGATGTTATAATTCTCTGGATTTCTTGGGTATCAGTAGTGATAACTCCATGTTCATTTCTGATTTTTTTAATTTGGGTGTTCTCTCTCCTGCTTTTGGTTAATTTAGCTAGGGGTGTATCAATCTTATTGATTTTTTCAAAGAACCAGCTTTTTGACTGGTTGATTTTTTCTATCGTTTTCTTAATCTCGATTTCAGATATTTCTCCCCTTTTTTTGCTAATCTCCTCTCTTCTACTACTTTTGGGATCAGATTGCTCTAGTTTCTCTAAAGCTTTAAGCTGCATTGTTAAGTTGTTTATTTCTGATGTTTCCATTTTCTTGATGTAGGCATTAAGAGCTATGAACTTACCTCTTAGAACAGCTTTCATTGTGTCCCAGAGATTTTGGTAAGTTGTATTTTCGTTATCATTCACTTTCAGGAAATCTTGAATTTCCTTTTAATTTCTTCCTGAATCCAATTCTCATTCAGCATAGTTTCCAGGAGTTACTGTATTTTCTGTTGTTTATTGTGTTGTGGATGTCCAGCTTTAGGCCGTGGTGGCACAGGTTAGAATTTCAACTTTCCTGTATATGTGAAGATTCGTTTTGTGGCCCAATATGTGATCTATTTTGGAGAAATTTCCATGTGCTGCTGAGAAAAATGTGTATTCTTTGGTGCATGGATGAAAAGTTCGATAGAGATGTGTAAGGTCCATTTCTTTAAGGGCTTGGTTGAGTTTCAAAGTGTCTCTGTTAAGGTTTTGGCCTGTTGATCTATCCCAGGTTGAGAGGACAGTGTTGAAATCCCCAAGAATTATTGTGTGGGGGATGATTTCTCGCTTTAGATGCTGTAGAGTTTGCTTAATGAATGTGGAGGGGCCGGTATTAAGTGCATATATGTTCAGTATTGTGAAGTCTTCCTGGTGAATTTTACCTGTGACTAAATTGGATTTTCCATCTGTGGCTCTTATGATTTTTTTGGTTGGAGTCCAGTTTGTCCGATAGCATAATGGCTACCCCTGCTTGTTTTCTGATTCCATTAGCTTGCAGAATTTTTGACCAGCCATTTATTTTTAGGATGTGCCTATCTTTTGTGGTGAGATGGGTTTCCTGCAGTCAGCAGATTGATGGATTGTGATTTTTTTAATACAAGTTTGCAATCTGTGTCTCTTGATCAGTGAGTTAAGTCCATTAACATTTAATGTTATAATGAAGAAACTATTTTTAATTCCGGACATTTTTTATATTTTGTAAGAGTATTGTTTGACATTTAGGTTTTGGTGTTATTATACTTCTGTCCTCCTGGATATGCTTGTTTTTTTTCTTCAATCTTGAGTATCTTTTCTAGCATTTTTTGAAGGCCTGGCTTGGTGGACATGTATCCCTTCAAGTTGTCTTTGTGCTGGAAAACTTTTCTTTCTCCCTCAATCATGATGGATAGTTTTGCGGGGTATATTTTTGCTCATTCAATACTTGAAGTACGTCTCTCCAAGCTCTTGTTGCTTTTACTGTTTCCATTGAGAAGTCATTTGTTATTTTAATAGCTTTACCTTTAAAAGTGACTTTTTTTTTTCCTTGAAAACTCACAGCACCTTTTCTTTGTCTTGAATGTGAAGTGTTTTGAATATTATTTTCCATGGTGAGTTTATATTTTGTACATATCTGTTTGGGGTACAGAATGCCTCTTGTATTAGAATGGTCCTCTCATTCTTTAGTTGAAGGAAGTTTTTATTTATGATAGTTTGAAAATTTTTCTTAGGTGTGATATTTTGGGATTCTTGCTCTGGTATTCCATGAATACGCATGTTAGGCTTCTTCAGGGTGTCCCATAGCTCTTGAATATTTCTCTCAAGTATCTTTTTGGCTTTAAGAACCTCTTCCATTGAGTTGGTTAATTCTCCCACTTTATCTTCAAGATCTGAAATTCTATTTTCTGCTTCATGTTCTGCTGATTAGACTCTCTTTTGAGTTTTGGGTTGAAGATAACTTGTCTTTTAGTTCAATTTTAAACTCTGCCTGAGACTGTTTTAACTGCTCTATGTCTATTTTTGTTTCTTGAACTATTTTTCTCAACTCCTCCAAGTGCCTGTTGTGTTCCTGTTCAAAATGGTTGATGTGGTTGTTTAACTTCTCCCGGATTTCCTCTTTCATAGTATTAATCATGGTAATGATCATACTTTGAAAGTCGTTATCTTGGGTCTGGCTTTCTTGGCTATTATCTGTGAATTTGTTCTGGTTGGAATTCATCATTATGGGATTAATTCTTTCAGTGGGAGATTTGTCTTCTTCGGTTTTGTTTCTCATGGATCTCTACTTTGACTTGGGCATTGTCGTTTTGTCTCTTACTACCTTTAAATTTCTGTGTGTTTTTGACTGAACTGATTTAGTTGGTATTACTACTCTAAGGCAGTTATTACTAGTGCTTGGCTTGTGGGTTCGTTTGTCTGCTCTTAGTATTATTTCCTAGATTAGGCTATTAGGCTGTTAGTACATCAGTTAAGTCAGGTTAAATAGACAAGGGGAGAATATTAATTAGTAAGGTAATGCACTTTTATGATTTAGTACCTTGGTGATATGTGAGGGTGAGTGGTATAATCCCTGGAGTTGTATATATTTTGGGGGTGGCTGTATGGAAAAGTTAATCTATAGTGATTAATACTTAAAAGGAACAGTATGGTAAAAGAAAGAGATTTACTTATCTTTGGGCTGGATGTGAAGAATGTCTCCCATGTGATAGGATAATTTTAGAGGACTTCAGATATATGGTTTTTGTCCCTTAGAGCTTTGCTTGGGTTTTCTTTGGATTCTGTTGAATTCTGAGTAGCAGCGTGTCCTCCGTGGACCACGAGCGATGGTCCCCGGTGGGTCGGAGGGGGAGAGGGGCTGGTGGTGATGGCAGAACTCTTCACCTGCAACCTGGGACTTGGCTTAGTGGCCCAGGGATGGAAGAACCAGAGCAAGTCCTGGAGGAACAAAGGGGCTAGGGCAAAAGGGAGGCAGCCTGGATGTTGCTCGAGCTGGCTGGTGGGAGGAGCTGAGACAAGGGGCAACCTGGGTCCTGGATAACTCACCTGGGATTTAGGACCGACCAACCGAGAGCGAGTCCCGTCTTGGGTGGGCAGGAGGGAGAGAGGAACAAAAAACGATATTGACATCTTTAATGTATTAATTTTCTTTTATTTTATCATGTAACATTTTTGCTTTTTTACTTCATCAAAATTTTTCTTGGCTTTGTATTTTAGCATTTCTATTTAAAGTATTATTTCATTTTCCACAGTCTTAATTCCTAACACCATTTGATTCACTGTCCTCTATCTTATTGCCTTGTTTGGTTCTTTTTAATATAATGAAAATATTTTCTTTTTTATTTCTGGAGGCTATCAGTTTTATTTTTTGTCATAGTCTACATTTTTCTCTTCTCTTTTTTTCTTCCAATATCTTTTAGTTAGTGATTTTTTTTGTCTTGTTGTTGTTCATTATTTTTGTTGTTTTCTTTTTGTCATGGACTAGATAATTTGAATTTCTGCAGTGGCATTTGTGAGATAATAGATTACATTTTCCTTCATGTTTTGTATATGAGGTGTTTGTATATGATGTGTATGTGTGTATGATTGTGTACATTCATGTGTTTGCATATGTGAATGTGTGTACATGTGTATGGTATATGTATACAAGTGTACTGGCGTATGTGTGCCTAGAGTGATATTATGAATCATTCTTGATCACTCTTCCACCTTATTGCTGTGGGCTTGGGTTTCTAATTAAACCCAGAACTCACTATTAGAACTAGCCGGTATAGTCAACTTGCTGTGGGGATTTCCAGGCTCCACCTTTCAGGGATAGAAATTATAGGTGGAGCACCATACCTGCTCAACATTTACTACATGGGATTTAGAGATTACAACTCAGTTCATTTTGATTGTATGGCAAAGATTTTAGCCACTATGCCACCTGTCCAGTTCTGGGATATCAGATCTCATTTGAAAGTAGAGTCTGAACTGTACATGGGACTGAGGTGAAGATGGAAAAATGATAGATTATTACTTTGAACTTTATATTAATCAATAACGTTTTTTCACTATGGATCTACCCATAATGTACACAGAATAGTTTCTTTAGTATTTTCTAGGTTTTCCACCACCTGTTAGAAGGCAAATTGTTGATGTTTACAGAGTAGTGTAGGGAAAATGACCTTTGCATGTCTTCCAGTAGGGTTTTATCCAGTGTTAATTATGCCTCAGCATCATCGATGAAAACAGACTTGTTTACCTTTAGGTTTCTCATTCCCTTTACCAAGTCAATGATTTTATAAGAATTCTTCACTCACCAAATTGTTGCAAATGTTATGTTACTGTAGTTACTTTTATTATTCCTTTGGTATTAGTTGATGACTTTATTTCACTCTCTCCCTCTTTCTCTCTTAAAATTTTTACTAAACCTTTCTCTTCAGTTAAGGAGAAGACTTATCTCTGGCTTAAATGAATTTTTTAATATTCTCAATGAATAACGACACACTTTACTTTTATTTAATTCAAGCATTATTTTGAGTAATGATGATGTGTATCCATCAGTTTGGTGAAGAAACAATATACCAATTAGTTATTCAGAACCATATATAAACAAATAGTCTCGTCAGTCTTTTCTCCTTTGTGATCATTTTGAGTATAATTTTATGTTATTGGCAACTATAACACAGGAAACACAGAAACTCACAACTGTCTATTTTAATACATGCTGTGATGCTTTACTAAGAATGATGGAAGAGGGATTGGATGTTAGTGGCTGAAATGATGCTTTGGGATTATCTATAGATTTCATTACCTATGTAATTTCTTTTCTTCTATTACCACAGGTAATTAACTAAGTTTAAGTGGTGGTAAGAATGAAAATATAGTCACAGCCCATCTGGGTTTCATCAAAACTATGTCCCTGTTGGGCCACAGTGGGTCTTTGAAACAATTTATGTCTGCAAGCGCTACCCAGAGTCACTGGAGATTTGTCTGAGGTCCAAAAGAGTTTCTATGGAAACAGACCTACTTCTTTCTTCTTTAGCAAAAAGTTAGCAGAAGTTAACCTGAAATGAGGAAAAATCAATTCAGAGAAATTGTGTATTAATAGTCAGGTTGGTAGAATGCTGCTTCTAGGACCATCCAAGTAAAAAGTAGTTATATCTTGTGTGAGTGGCTACTGTGTAAAATAAGCATTCTTCCATTCCTTACCATCAATTATATATAATTTTACTAGAAGAATATTATTTAAAAATATTATCATTTAATAGAGGTAATATATGCAGAATTGTCCAGTGTGATGGCATTTGGTTGCTTCAGTTGGTTGCCAAAATGCCGAAATTTAACCTAATTGATTTTCATTAGAAAACCAATATATGAAAATAAAGTTTTTGAACATAAGTAAGATAGTTTTTCACTACTGGACATGTGGTATTCATTTCAGAAATTATGGAAAATAACAATATATTCTTCTGAAAAATTTTGCCCTAAGAAAAAGATAAGTTATGACATTTAGAATCTATGAATGAAGTAAATCTTTACCTCCATAGTTTAACTAGTTGCCTAGAGCCAGCCAAGAAAAATAATGAGCCTGATGTCATTCATTCAATGACAAAATGAAATTGTCAGCATTTTGATAAATGTGTATTTTGGATTCAGAAACCAGTGAGTTTGGTAATATTCTAAACTGATTTCTAGGCTAGAGTGTGATGCTTGCCAGAGGTGGTTTCTGAATTAAGAACTTCATATTCCACAAACTAGGATCATGCACATCTGAGGTATGTTAATTGAAATCCACACAGTTGTCAATTGCCAAGCATGGATGAAATTGCCATACTATAAAATGTAAAAATGTGAGAAAAAGATCAGTTTAATAACCAGGTACTATAACAAGGCCCCTTGAAAATCACTGGGAAGAGATTGCCTCTCAATGTTCTCAATTCACAGGCTTAAAGTTGCTGCTGTTCTATTTTTAACTCCAGAAAATAAATTAGAAAGCTAGAAAAATTAAGGCAGTCAATGTTTTCTTGAGTGCTAAGAAACACCCTAGTGTAGGAATGGAAAGAAACTATGTTGGTGCTGATTCATAAGATGTAATAAAGAAATACTTACTAAAAAAGAAATATTAGTTAGTCAAGAACTAACTCCTAAAATAGTGCATATTTTAAGAACACAAACATATTAATAGAAACAAATAAAAACCCCTTCTAGAGATATGAAAAACAGGACATTGGTAAAAAGTTTACCAATGCCATGTGGTTGAGAATTACTGAATATTGAGGAGTGAGGGCCTTATAGTTTTTCCACATCTACATGAACAAATAATTAAGCTAACAACTTGCTTTTGACTTGAGATTTTTTAACAATTGTGAGATTACTAATTTTATGCTGGAACTATCTTTTGGTATCACTCATCATGGCAACAAAGACCTAAGTGCAAGCAGTGAGCATTCTCTTCCTCAGTAACTTGTTCAAGGCCGTACAACCAATAGCTGAAATACAATTGATTAGTGTTCAGAAGGTAACTCTGGCATATTTGGTTCTTTCCAAAGGCAGTTATGAGAAAGAAAACCATATTTTTTGCATAGATAGGCTTTCAGAACACAGAGGTTCTGCTTGCTGCTCTGAGTAGACAATTATGCTGGTCCATTGCACAGGGCACCATGGCTTAACAGCCATGAGGCACCTTTGCAGCAATGACTGGTCCAGATGTTTGATTTTTAAATTCTGTTTGAATTAGAAACATTCAAAAATATGTGCCTTAATTGTAGACATGGAAATAATTATTCTCTGCCTCATCCATCACCCTGCCATGTCTGTAGTAAATAGTGCTTTTGTCTGATGCATTTGTAAACATACTTACTGATTGTATATAATTTACTACAAGAAATATGTAAATGAGAAAGGAGGGAACTGGTGTACCTAATAAGTTTGTATGAGCTGAAATAAAAAAAGAAATATGTAAATGAATATTTCATATATTCATTGACATACTTAACAATTATGTCTCATCTAACTGGTCAAGATGCAAAAGTTTCATAAAGCCAGGTAAGATGGTTCCATACTACAACTAGCCTATAGATTCACAATAAACTATCAAATTTAAATATGTGACCAAAGGGCTTTGACAATTAAAGCAAATTACTGTTTTCTAAAAAATGTCAGTCATTTATAGTTTTGTGCTTTCTTTTTGTAATCATTCTTGAATATTACAGCTTTTGTTTAACATCAAATCTTATGATAAAGTTTGCTGATGAAAATTAGCAATAAGTTTTGGTGAGTTCTAATTTTATGTCTTCAGATTTTTACATAATTTCACATGGTATTCTTTAGTTAAATATACAATTAGGCACAGCTTCCTTTTTGTTCATAATACGGCTCTTCTCTTAACTTATATTTTTAAGTTTTATGCACTCATGTGATTATATTTGACCCAGGCTATTTATCAAGGAATAACTGCATACTGTAGTGATGGATGGTTTTACTGAGTCAAAGATTCAGTGTAATTCAATTTTGAATTAATTGCTTGATGTGAATTTATGAAACGAGCCATAATGTATAACAGCCTTTTTTAAACCAAGCGTATCACACTGATCCCATACTCTACTTTCTCATTTTACCTTACAAATTAACACTGACAATTAGACAACATGTAACATTTATCATGCTTATCTTCACAGTAACAGTGTCTCTGGAGATAACTAAGAAAGACAAAAAGAATTTTTGGGTGGGTAAAAAATTAAAAATAATAGAAAGTAAGGATTGATTCCCCTTTGCTGGTTGAGTGGTTTGCTTTAGATAAGCGGATTTGTAGTGAGGTCATCAGTCACAATTGGATGGTAATTTGGAAATGGATTAGTTTAGAAGTAGCAATTTCTGCTCCATGGGTTTCAGTGAAAAAGTCTGCCTAATTCTGTAAGAGACCTCATAAACTGGCAGAGATCAATGCCTACCTAATGTGCCATTATGCACTGGGCACACTTCAGTGATTACAGCACAGCTGTGGCTGGGTTTTGCTTGATATTTCTTTAGCACTTGCCCGGCAGGTGCCCCACATGAGTATTTGGCCCAAAGGAGTAAACTCTTCAGGGAGTTAAATGGACTCCGGCTTTTCCTAGTAAGAAGCTTTCTGCGTCTGAACTGAGGAAAGGCAAGTGTGGGGTATCAGTAGTGTAAGCCCATTAACAAATAAAAACTGCATATCAACTTTAATATCCTATGTCTGGGTGGCACTTTCTTACTTTTAAACATTATTATATAAGACTACTGCTCATGCACTTCAAAGAACATAGAAACTTAATATTCAAGTTTGAAATATGTGATGCTATAAAGATTAGCATGAATAAAATTTAAGAGAGCATTACATAGTTAAGGTGACTTTTTTAGTCTTTTAGGAAGGCTATGCAAATTAGAAGACAAGGTATAATGGAAGGAAATCCAGTCAGATAAAGTGAAATTTGAGTATGATACATCATTAATAATCTTTGCATTCTTTCTCTCTCCATTGACTTCTACAGATTTCTCAACTAGTTCCTTGAAGAAACCATGAGAAAAAGTTTAAGAACACAAAGATAGTTTTAAAATGCAAGTCTAATGTTGCACATAAAAGTGAATTCTATCTTACAAAGGCATATTTAATAACTTTATTTGAAAGTTACAATCTTTAATTCATTATATGTTATAAGTGGAGTAATATAAATAATTTTCTGGGTTAGTACGATATACAGAAAAGAGTTTATTGAGAATAATTATATGATTAATTACCTGAAATTCATCTGAATATCATGGTACATAATTTAAACTCCTTAATGTATTTTCATTATCTTTGATTAATAACCAAACTTGTCAAGCTTAATCCTGATACTTGACCTAGTTTAAGTGAAAATAATACAATATAATAATTGGATAAATAATACTGATTAGTGTTGAGGGTAAAAGAAAGGGTTTCCTGTTCCAAATTAGTTCGTAATTTGTTCTTATAAAAGCTTTTATTTTAAAAATGCTTCTTTTAATTAACACACATGGAATTTTAAAGACAGACTGTCACACAATAACTTTTAATGTAAAACAATGAAGAATGGAATGAACTATGCTGAAAACAATGACCAATGATCAGTCATCTCCAGTAGAAACAAGTTCAGAGAAGAGATCATTGAATTGTAGGCAGAGATCATGAATGCAGATGTGATCTGGGACTTTCTTTGTTCTCATTTTGTTAATTCATAAAATTAATTGGTGCTATGTATGTATCTTAGCTGATAGAGATCTTTTCAACATGCATGAAGCCCCGAGTTTGAGCCTCAACATTGCATAAACTTGGTGTGCAGGTACTATCAGAAATTTCAGAACTCAGAAAAAAAAGCCAAGAAGATCAGAATTTCGTAGCCCTCTTTAGCTACTTGAGAGTTCATGATATATGCTATATGATATATCATAAAATTAACTATAAAATAAAATATACTATTTAGTCTGTCTCCATATCCTGACTTTTATGACTATCATGATAGAAAATAATTCATAACTCCTGTTGGGGAGGTGGAATAAACTAAGTTGTAATCTTTTATTGCATGCATTTATTTATTGTATGTGTTTTCATATGTGTAGATGTGCATGTCATTGTTCACCTGAGGACCAAATTGAGGGAGTAGATTTGATCTTTTCATCTAAACTCTTGGGCTTGTACTTAGGACATAAGTCTTGGTGGAAAGTGCCTTTAAGTGCTGAGTCACCTTATTTTTATTACCTAACTTTGGAATCACTCAAAAATTCAATTGTTTTATAATTACTAAGTTATCTACATATACCTATTTATGGTTAAAAACTGTGCAAGTAGCTATTACTTGATTTATAGAAAATGGATCCTTATTATCTAAGAGAGTAGATCCTTGGACTTAAATGCAAACAATATGAACACTATTTTTCTAATCCAACACTGAGCAATATTCATACTATTGGAATATATTAAGAGTTTACTACAACATGAGTTCATATCGCAGATTCCACTTAAAAACCCAGGGGAGAAAGGTAATAATAACAACTGCCTATACTTCTGGCCTGGATGGCAGAGCCTGGGAATTGCCATAGTAAACTAAAGGAGGTAGCACAATCTAAAGTGATTCCCAAAGTCATCCTTGGGTCTCCATAGGCACATATAGTGCCCCCTGATACACACTCACACACACACACACACACACACACACACACACACACACACACACACATACTTTTTTTTTTGTCACAACTCATCTAATTCTATATTCACTTTCAGAGCCAAGTTAAAACTTTTTAGTGGTGAAAAATGACAAAGGCTTATGCTGAGTTTGCCGGTACTAAAGCAAGTCGGTCTTCTGTGAGCAAGTAGCACTTAGAGCATGGTTAGCTACACAGTAATCTTTTGAATAAAAATATGGGTTTTAGTTTCTCTTAATTTGCCTGTCATTAATTAATACACTTAATCACAAATTTCGAAATAAAAGTTGATTGCAGTCACATTTTTAAAAAATTTTCTGCATTTTGCTTTTGTGAGCACGGTGCCATAGGTTGACATCAGGAAACACCCTGGATTTCTCTACGTCTTTTTTTTCTCCCACATTTTATTTTTTTCCTACTCATACAAGGTAAATAGGTACTCCAGTCCTCTCCCTTCCCTCTCCCCTCCCCAGTCATCTCCCATTGCACTCTCTCCCATTCCCCTTTCCTTTCACCCTCCTGGCTCCCTCCCCCTCTCCTGGTGCACCTCCCCTTTTTCCTTCCCATCCCTTGGATGGAGCATCCATTCATGAGAACTGCAAGTTTTCCTCTGAGTCCTCCACTCGAGTGAGTGTTCAGGCCTCAGTGGCATAGCTCGGAGCCCCTTCTTGGACTCCCAATTAGTATGGGAACTTTATTCTGACTGTTTAATCCTTTGCCCCTGGAGTCTTCTCCCATGCTAGACTTTGGGGGGTCTCTGACATGTCAGTCATTTTGCAGGTCAGGCAAAGTCCAATCCTGGCTGCTGCAGTCCTAACTTGTGTGAAGTATCTTGCATATTGTTGGTACTCCCCATCTTTAGGCTCTTACATTCTTGCCAACCCCTCTTCTGCAATGTTTCCTGAGCTTAGGATAGGGAGAGATTTGGCTGTCTCTTTTTTTATATGCTCTGGGGTTTCCCAGGCTCAGCCTTCCAGGGCCAGATATGCAGTCCACTGCCATTTACATCAGGTAATTATATCTGTGATCTGCAATCAAAACTGAGTTCCTTCTGTTTGTGAGCCAGAAACTTTAACCCATGAGCCTTCTCTCTAGTCCCTTATTTTGTATATATATATATTTTTGGAAGAAGTGCCTCATGTATCCTAGACCTCAAGCTCACTGATTACCTTTAGCTTCTGATCCTCTGAATATTGCCCAAACATTGTGCCAAAAATAGTGTCCAAATACACACACACACACACACACACACACACACACACACACACACACACAAACACAGATGTAAAATAAATAAAATTTTATAAAAGTGGAATTAGGTGAGGTTTATGGACAAAAATATCTATATTGAGAATTCCAAATAAGCAATCTTTTCAATTTTAAAAATGGTATGTTTATTAAGTATCTCCATGGCAGACACATGAAAATATATGCCAACAAATAAGTTGAGGGATTTGCAATGAGCTTGATGAGACAATGATTTAAAAAATTGTATTTCTATGAAATTAGCTAATATACATTTTAAATATGTAGAATTTTGTTTTTTATACACAAATAAAATTGGAAAATGCATATTGAAGCATCACTAATAACAGAATACTGTGATAATGGAATTTAGTGTTCTAAATCTACAAATAAAGAACCCAGCACAAGTTTAACTATTTATAACAAACTAAGATAAACTAAGATTTAGGTTTGTTGATAGATTAAAAATAACTGTAACTATGGTCACTGCAAAGTTAGAGCAAAACCTAAGAAAGTTCTTAATGTATAATCAATGCCCTTCATTTCTTAAATTTAATTATTCTGTTAAGCTCATTGATAAAAATGTTGGGTTGAGCACCTAAGATCTTCTTTGCTTTGCCCATGTATACTCTAGAAAATGGTGTATACTCTATAAACATCACAGAGGTCTGAGTTGGAGAAATAGCTCAGTCAGTAAGTACAGCCCTTGTTTCTCAAACTTGAGGAAATTAGTTTGGGCTCCAAAAACCACATAATATATTAAAAAAGACATGTGTAGTGTTAAAAGTTTAAAATTCTACTTAGTATTGGTGAAGCAGAAGCAGGAAGATCCTTGAAATTCCATGACCAATCAACTCAATCCTACTTGGAGAGCTTCTGGCCAGTCAGAGACCATATATCAAATAAATCAAACAAGAAAGAAAGGTAGACAGTACTTAACTAGTACCACCCAAGATACTTCTCTCACTTTCACGCATATGCACACACATCCACATTACATCTACACATATATACGCAGATTTAGAAGCAAAGTATCAAAAGATTACTCAACACTATAAGAAAAAAATACACTGCTTCTTTAAAAATTATTTATGTATTATTGGTTATAACTGCATAAAATATTAAGATACTTGGAAATATGTTTATTCACTCATGCATTCAGTCACATGTTCATTCATTGATTTATATCTCCAGTTCTGGGCATTGAACATGGAGTTTTATTCATGCTAGGCAACTGCACTAACCCTGGACTGTTCCCCATCCCTGTTATTGATTCCTAACTGGTGTAAACACAATTCCTTGCATTTATAGGTTGAAATATATAAAACAAAGCCAGGTCCTAAATCAGTGCAGCATAGTACTGAAGAATGGCAGCACTGGTGAGAAGGAATTTACAAGGTTTGAGGTGTTACTTACCTTTGCATTCTGGCTTCACTGATTGTTATCTCAGTGCTGGGAAGAAACAATATTTCCTGTTTGACACAGATATTTCGAGACTAAATCAGATAAAACTTTAGGATAATTTTAGTCAAGTAATGCTATATGTTGGCATCTAATGATTTAAGAATCCTTTCAAATCAAAGGTTATATTTGGATATCTATGAATGGTGATTCTGCTTTTCATTGTAGAGACCGTGTTTGCTACTCTGATGTTCATTGCTTGTCAGGCTGTCTTGTGTGGAATAAAATATTTTCAATGATTCTTAAAATATTTTTCTTAATGCAAGACATTTTTTATCAAAATGTAATTCCAAATCCATAAATTCCATCTCTCTCTCTCTCTCTCTCTCTCTCTCTCTCTCTCTCTCTCTCTCTCCCTCAATGTCTGTCTTTCTTCTTTTTCTACATTCTTTAGTGTTCCGTCACTGAATTCAATGGGAACTCAAGACATGAATGAAATGGTTTAATTTGGATAGATGTCAAGCCAAAGCCATTATATTAAACTACTTGCTTCACTTTTCTTACCTTAATTTCTCTACCATGAGTCTTTTAGCCTGAGGTAAGGAGAAGAGATTAAATTTACATTTTTAAACAAAAATTATGCATAGAATTTGAAGGGCCTATACTTTTTGAATGTAAACAGCTCTTTTTATTCCTTTCTCAACAAATGATCTTTAAAAAGATCTCTTGATATGCAACTTTATATGAAACATCTTGTCAAAATCAAGATATAAAATCATCCAAAGAATCTCTCAGAAAATTAAAAGAGAATGCAGCATTTTAGACATGCATTTTAGTGACTTAAAGTTATTGGCATCACTGGTCTTTGTAATTCATTTAAGGAAAAATGTTAGCATTTTCCTATTAAATATGCTGGACGTTAACAATTCCCCTTACTATTACTTCATGTGTGAGGAATTCAGTTTTAGCATGTTTGTGTGTATGTTTACACACACACTCATACATTTTTTTCTTATATACTCTTGCTCTGTCCATATACCTTTAATTTTCTAAAAAGGTCTACGGAGGCCCACATTCAAATTTTTCATATTTTCCATTTGTTTAATGCCTTCACATGAGTTTTCTGGTGTCTGCTCCATTGTCCTCTGTTTTTTAAGTGAAGATAGCATTCTCATGTTAGAGAAAAATTTCATATTCACTTCTGAAATCACCATGGAATTGAAGATAAACTCTGTTAGGTAAAGTGGGAGAAGAAAAGTTTTAGACCATCACCCTCATAACATGATAATATAAAACAAGCCTTTGTCACTTTGTTAAAAAAAAAAAAGTATAACAAATACAAAGGATTCTACAATGTGCCTGGGTACACATTTGAACTTGTTGCTTTCTCTGTTGTTGACCAGAAGGCTTTGATTTTTGTCTAATTGTAAGAAAACATAAACTTTGGCAAAACTATCACTAGATGTTTAGTGACCCCACAGTGTTTTAAGCAATACTTACATTTGTCTTCCTAAAGAAAACCTCTGCATGCTTGTGGTCTGGATGTTAGTCTCACATACTCAATAAACTATCAGAAAAGTACTCATCATATAGAAAGACTAGAAAGAGTTTCAAAATGGCTCTTGTTAGCAGTAACTATGGAAAGCTCCTCCAGGCACAGGGCACGAGGTCTAAAGAGCACCTTTTTTGAAGATTTTCTTGTAAACTTGGTGAATACAAGGATATAAAGTATTTACAGACTTCATCTTGTCAATCACACACTCTGCGTGTGAGCATACCCTAGAATTTTGTGTAGAATGTTTGATGATCTTAGTGATCAAATAAGCAGCTATTTTTTTGTCAACGTTTGTGTTGTTTTACGATTAGACAAAATCAAAGCTGTCCAGTCACCGACAGGGAAAGCAGGAAGTCCAAATGTGCATCCACAGGGTACATTGTAGTATCCACTTGTATTCTTTATGCTTTTTTTGTAAATGGGCTGCATTTCATTAATTATTTTCAGTATTTCGCAGTCTACCTCAAAGATCACTATTGAATGCATGTGTGTGTGTGTGTGTGTGTGTGTGTGTGTGTGAATGCAACTCTTGGAAAATAGCCTTTGACAGTCATAAGAAGCTAACTGAATATTTCAGTAGGAGATGACACCTCTAGTGTTCCTAATAGCCTGTGTCTGCCAGAGATCAAAGTAAACACATATTCAAAGATATGCACATTACATTTGCATAAAAAGAGAATTCTACAGTCACATGTCAGAGGGAAAGGGCTAGATACACAAACCATTAAAAACATGATTCAGATTATTAACCACTCACATGAAGTCTAGTATGAGGCATGATCCCAGCATTGGAGGTAGGGCAGAGCAAGGAGGATCACAGAGTAATACTGACCAGTCAGACTATCAGAAGTAACAAGCACCAGGTTCAGAGCGTGACCCCATTTCAAAAATAAAGTGGAGAAATGATTGAAAAAGATATCCTGGAGTCAACTATTGATCTACACAAGCTCCTACAAAAGTGAGAACATTTGCACATATGTGTACATACACATGCACACATGCACACACTTAAACTATAAATTAGTCATTTGTTTTCTTTCAATCACAAAGTACTTGGATTTAGAAAGAAAATTAGGATATCTTGGTTTCACCTACTGGTCTGCACAAGTTCCTACAAAGGTAAGCACACTTGCAAATGTGTACACACACGTACACAAAGATACACATATACTTAAACTATAAATTAGTCATTTGTTTTCTTTTGATCATATAAGTATTGTTTTTTTTGTTATTTTTTATTGTGACAAGATGTTTATTTTACAACAGGACTCTGATAATATTATTTTTTTTCAGCTCAATTTTTTCACCTTATTTTTTTATAATACATCTGTTATTATTATTTCAGCTCATACAAACTTAATAGGTACACCAGTTCTCTCCCTCCCTCTTCCTCCCCCTGAACCCTCTGCTTCCCCTCCCCTCCCCCCTCACCCCTCTCTGCCCATCCCCCAGTGCCTCCCGCCCCAATTCCCAGAGTCCTTTCTTCTGCATGCCTGACTCTCCTCTGGGCCCTCCTCTCCGATGACTTACAAGGACCTAGTGGCCTTTCCCTGAACCCTTTCCCGTGTTCCCCTTAGGTATAGGAACACTACTGTGGCTGTCAATCCCTTGCCTCCAAGGATCTTGGTGCCTTTAGCAGATGCTAGACTTTGTGAGGTCAATAGTGTATTGGACATTGCGCCAGGCATGCAATGTCCAATTATGATTGCTTCGGCCCTAACTTGTGTGGAGTATCTTGCAAATCATTGCTCCTCCCATCCTTTTGCTCTTACACTCTTACCGCCCCCTCTTCCGCAAATGTCCCTGAGCTTCAGGATGGGGAGAGATTAGTCTGGCCTAGTTCTAGGTGGTTGATATAGAGTCTCTGAAGTTCTGGATAGTGGTTTGTTGATTTTCTTTTGCAATTTTGTTGCTCCTGTAATGCCCTTCACTCCATCGTGATGGGCACTGTATGTCACCCCCTGGCCAGAGACAAAAAGCTGTTAAACTAGAGTCTTATTATAAGAGCACATTCAAGGGTAGATGTAATACTTATACCCAAAAGTGGAATCACAGGGTCATATGGCATTTGCCAATAGGAGGGGTCAATCACCCATTTGCAAAATGGAAACTTTTTAATCTGCCGGACTATAGGCCCTCCCTTTCTGGTGAGTTCATACCCCCTTAGTTGTAAATGATCAGGAACGAATGTCTGTGAACTTAACTAAGTGTCACATTACTTTCTTGCAGTCCTTGATGGAGGTCTATTTTCTCTACTGTAACATGGTCACTTCTCTCCTTGTTTCTGGTGTGGTCCTCCAACCCCATCCCTCCTGTTCATAATCCTTGCAATTAGGTAATACATAGATTTAACTATGATTGTCTCAAGATGGGCTGGGTGGGTTTAGTATTAGGAGCCACCTATTAGGGAGTACATACGGCGCTTAATTTTCTGGGTCTGGGATACTTCACTTAATATAATTGTTTCTAATGACATTCATTTCCTGGCAAATTCCAGTATTTCATCATTTTTGATGGCTGAGTAGTACTCCATTGTATAGATGTACCACCTTTTCCTTATCCACTCGTCAACTGTTGGACATTTGGGTTGATTCCATGTCTTTGCTATTGTAAACAGTACTGCTATGAACATGGTGGTGCTTGTGCTATTGAAGTGAACCTCTGCTGTATGGGGGGTTATACCCAAAAGTGGAATAGCAGGGTCATATGGCATTTCAATCTTTAATTTCTTTAAGAATCTCCAGACGGCTCGCCAGAGTGGCTGTATGAGCCTGCACTCCCACCAGAAATGTAGGAGAGTTCCCCTCTCTCCACAACTTCTCCAGCATTTGTTGTTGTTTCTAGTGTGGATTTTTGCCATCCTGACCAGGGTGAGATGATATCTCAGGGAAGTTTTGATTTGCATTTCCCTGATGGCTAAAGAAGTGTAGCATTTTTTAAGATATTTGTTAATTTCATCCCTGGCAAAATTTCTTTTAAGTTCCAGGGCCCATTTCTTAATTGGGCCATTAGTTTCCTTGATGTTTAGTTTTCTAAGTTCTTTGTGCACTCTGGACAGTAGAGCTATATCAGATATGTGGTTAGTGAAGATTTTCTCCCATTCAGTGGTTTGCCTTTGAGCTCATGTTACAATCTCTTTATCTGAACAGAAGCTCTTTAATTTCACAAGATCCCAGAAGTTGAGAGTTGGTAGTAGTGACTGTGCCATTGGATGTCTGTTTAGGAAATGTTGGCCTAGCCCAATCAGCTTGAGGGAGTTCCCTATACTTTCAACTATGGTTTTTAAGGTCTCTGGCCTTATATCAAGGTCCTTGATCCATTTGGAATTAAGTCTTGTACATAGTGACAAGTATGGGTCCAGCTTTAATCTTCTACATGTGGAGATCCAGTTTTGCCAGCACCATTTGTTGAAGATGCTGTTCTTTTTCCATTGGATTCTTTGGGCCTCTTTGTCAAAGACCAAATGGCTGTATTTTTGTGGGCTTATATCTGGGTCTTCAATCCTTATCCATTGATCTGTGTGTCTATTTTGGAGCCAGTACCAGGCTGTTTTTATAACTATGAATTTGTAATATCGACTAAGGTTCGGTATGGTAATACCTCTAGCATTGTTTTTGTTACTCAGGATTGTCTTTGCTATCCTGGGTCTTTTATGCCTCCATATGAATTTTGAGATTGTTTGGTCAATTTCTTTAAAGAATTGCTTTGGGATTTTAATTGGTATAGCATTGAATTTGTATATTGTCTTTGGTAGTATGGTCATTTTTGCGATGTTGATTCTGCCAATCCAGGAACATGGGAGGTCTTTCCACCTTCTGGTGTCTTCTGCAATTTCTTTCTTTAGGGTCTTAAAGTTTTCATCGTAAAGGTCTTTTACCTCCTTGGTTAGGTTTATACCAAAGTATTTCATTTTTTTAGGGGCTATAGTAAATGGTATGGTTTCTCTCAAGGCTTTTTCACTTCTTTCATTCTGGGCATATAGTAGGGCCTCTGATTTTTGCACATTTATTTTGTATCCTGCCACCCTGCTGAACTTCTCAATTAGTTCCAGGAGCTTCCTGGTGGAGTTTTTGGGATCACTTAGGTATAAGATCATGTCATCTGCAAATAGGGATAGCTTGACTCTTCCTTGCCGATTTGAATCCCTCTTATGTCCCTTTCTTGTCTTATGGCTTCAGCTAAGACTTCAAGTATAATATTGAATAGAAGTGGTGAGAATGGACAGCCTTGTCTTGTTCCTGATCGAAGTGGGAATGCTTCCAATTGTTCCCCATTGAGCCTAATCCCTGCTGTGGGCTTCTTGTATACAGCTTTTATTATATTGATAAAGTTTCCTTCCATTCCTACTGTCTCTAGCGTTTTGATTATAAAAGGCTGTTGGATCTTGTCAAAAGCTTTTTCTGCATCTATCAAGAGTATCATGTGGTCTTGGACTTTGGACTGGTTTACATGATGAATTACATTTATTGATTTGTGTATGTTGAACCAACTTTGTGTGCCGAGGATGAAGCCTACTTGGTCTCCGTGAATAATCTTTTTAATATGTTTTTGAATCCGATTCGCTAAAACTTTTTTGAGAATCTTTGCGTCTGTGTTCATCAGAGAGATCGGCCTATAGTTTTCTTTTTTAAGTGAGTCTATATTAGGTTTTGGGATTAAAACGATATTAGCTTCATAGAAGGAATTTGGTAGTGTTCCTTCCTTTGCTATTTGATGGAACAGTTTAAGGAGTATTGGTGTTATTAACTCCTTAAATGTCTGGTAGAACTCTGTGCTGAATCCATCTGGTCCGGGACATTTTTTGGTGGGAAGATTCAAGATTACTTCCTCAATTTCCTTATATTTTATAGGACTATTTAAATAATTCACAACTTCCTGATTCAATTCAGGTAAGTTGTGTTTACTTAGAAATTCATCCATGTCTTTTGTGTTGTCAAACTTCACAGAGTATAATTTTTTGAAATATGATGTTATAATTCTCTGGATTTCTTGGATATCAGTAGTGATCACTCCATGTTCATTTCTGATTTTGTTATTTTGGGTTTTCTCTCTCCTTCTTTTGGTTAATTTAGCTAGGGGTATATCGATCTTATTGATTTTTTCAAAGAACCAGCTTTTTGACTGGTTGATTTTTTTCTATCGTTTTCTTAATCTCGATTTCAGATATTTCTCCCCTTATTTTGCTAATCTCCTCTCTTCTACTACTTTTGGGATCAGATTGCTCTAGTTTCTCTAAAGCTTTAAGCTGCATTGTTAAGTTATTTATTTCTGATGTTTCCATTTTTTTGATGTAGGCATTAAGAGCTATGAACTTACCTCTTAGAACAGCTTTCATTGTGTCCCAGAGATTTTGGTAAGTTGTATTTTTATTATCATTCACTTTCAGGAAATCTTGAATTTCCTTTTTAATTTCTTCCTGAATCCAGTTCTCATTCAGCATCATATTGTTAAGTTTCCAGGAGTTAGTGTATTTTCTCTTGTTTGATGTGTTGTGGATGTCCAGCTGTAGGCCGTGATGGTCTGATAGGGCACAGGTTAGAATTTCAATTTTCTTGTATATGTGTAGATTCGTTTTGTGGCCCAATATGTGATCTATTTTGGAGAAAGTTCCGTGTGCTGCTGAGAAAAATGTGTATTCTTTGGTGTGTGGGTGAAAAGTTCGATAGAGATCTGTAAGGTCCATTTCTCTCAGGGTTTGATTAAGTTCCAAAGTGTCTCTGTTAAGCTTTTGACCTGTTGATCTATCCCATGTTGAGAGGGCAGTGTTGAAGTCCCCAAGAATTATCGTTTGGGAGTTGATTTCTTGCTTTAGACGCTCTAGGGTTTGCTTAATGAATGTGGAGGTGCCCGTATTGGGTGCATATGTGTTCAGTATTGTGAAGTCTTCCTGGTGAATTGTACCTGTGACTAAAATGTAGTATCCATCCATGTCTCTTATAATTTTCTTTGGTTTGAAGTCCACTTTGTCTGATAGCATAATGGCTACCCCTGCCTGTTTTCTGCTTCCATTAGCTTGTAGAATTGTTGACCAGCCTTTTATTTTTAGAGCGTGCCTATCTTTTGTGGTGAGATGGGTTTCCTGCAGGCAGCAGATTAATGGATTGTGATTTTTAATCCAAGTTTGTAATCTGTGTCTCTTGATCAGTGAATTAATTCCATTAACATTTAGTGTTATAATGAAGAAACTATTTTTAATTCCAGACATTTATTATGTTTAGTAGTTTTTATAAGTATATTGCTTCGCTTTTAATGGTGTTATATTTGCCTTCTGTTCTCCTGGATATGCCTGTTTTTTCTTCACACTTGAGTATCATTTCTAGCATTTTTTGAAGGCCTGGTTTGGTGGACGTATCCCTTCAAGTTGTCTTTGTGCTGGAAAATTTTTCTTTCTCCCTCGATCATGACGATAGTTTTGCAGGGTAAATCAGCCTGGGTTGACATTTTTGCTCATTCATTATTTGAAGTATGTCTCTCCAAGCTCTTCTTGCTTTTACTGTTTCGACTGAGAAGTCATTTGTTATTTTAATAGGTTTACCTTTAAAAGTGACTTGTTTTTTCTCCCTTGAAGCTCTCAGCACCAGTTCTTTATCTTGAATGTGGAGTGTTTTAACTATTATTTGCCCTGGCGTATTTCTGTTTTGGTCGTATCTGTTTGGGGTGCGGAATGCCTCTTGTATATGGATGGGCCTCTCTTTTTTTAGATGAGGAAAGTTTTCCTTGATGATCATTTGAGAAATTTCCTCAGGGGTGGTATTTTGAGATTCTTGCTCTGGTATTCCAGGAATACGCATGTTAGGCTTCTTTAGGGTGTCCCATATCTCTTGGATATTTCTCTCAAGTATCTTTTTGGCTTTAACAACCTCTTCCATTGAGCTGGTTAGTACTCCCACTTTATCTTCAAGGTCTGAAATTCTGTTTTCTGCTTCGTTAGTTCTGTTGATAAGACTCTCTGTGGCTTCTGGGTTGAAGATAACTTGTCTTTTAGCTCAGTTTTAAACTCTGCTTGAGTCTGTTTAAACTGCTCTATGCCAGTTTTTGTTTCTTGCACTGTTTTTCTCAACTCCTCCAAATGTCTGTTGTGTTCCTCTTCAAAGCAATTGATTAGATTATGTAATTCCTCCTCGATTTCCTTTTTCATATTATTAAACATGGTAATGATCATATTTTGAAAGTCGTTATCCTGGGTCAGGCTTGTCTTGGCCTTTTTCCCTGGGTTTGTTCTGGTTGGAGTCTAACATGATGGGATTAATTTCTTCAGTGGGAAATTTGTTTACTTGAGTGTTGCTTCTCATGGATTTGCACTTTGACTTTGGTATTGTCATCTATAACTCTTAAGATCTTTCAATTTCACTAAACTGAATTATTTGGCCTGGGGTTCTGGGGGTGGACAGGGACGGAGCTTACCTAGGTCGTGGATGAGGCCTGGCTGGACCTCGCGCGTGTCCCCACCGGCGGAGCAGGGTGGGGAAAGGGAGGATGGGGGCGTCGGCCTGGAGCTATTTAACCTGAGGGGAGCTGGGGCGTGGGCCCGGGCACAGGGGGAGGTCCTCCTCGTCCCTCCTGCATGCTGCTCCGGTCCCTTGGGCTGACCTGGGGTTCTGGTGGGCGGGCGCACGTGGAGCTTACCTAGGTCGCTGGTGAGGCCGGGCTGGACCGCGCGTGCGTCCTGACCGGCTGGGCCGGGTGGGGAAAGGGCAAGTATTTGTATATAGAAATAAAATGAGGATATCTTGTTAATGACTAATCTGCACATGTACACACACAAACACACACTTAAACTGTAAATTAATCATCTGCTTTATTTTGATCATATGAGTATTTGGATTTAGAAAGAAAATGAGGGTTTCAGAAACTTTCAGAAAGTTTCTGAAATTTTATATTTCATTGCTAAAACATTCTCATTTCAATATTTTGTATGCACTTTAGCATTCATTCCATCCCAAGTGTCTTTTTTTCCTTCCTTTTTTTTGCTTTATTGATTCATGTATGAATATAAACTCCAGTCCCATCTTCCCTCCCTTTTCCCTCTACAAACCTCTTCTGTCCTGCCACTCTCCCTTCTATTATCTTGGAACTTTTTGTTTATTTTTGCTTTGTTTTATGTGAGTGGTACACAGGGTCACCCCTTTCAGGGAGATATGGGGCTACTTGAGTTCTCTGTCCTTTTCTGGTTACCTGTGGGTAGGAAAAATCCCAAAGTAATCATCAGGTGTGATCATTACTCCCAACTTCAAGCTCTTACAGTTGGAAATTCTAAAGCCCAATTTTACATTGAGGCCATCTTTTTATGTGACATTGACTGATTGATTGATTTACTTATTTATTTATCTAGTTACACGAGCTCAATAGGTTTCATCCTTCATCCTTCTTTCCCTGTCCTCCCTCTCTTTCTCTGGGCTTTCTCCCATACCTCTCTCTCTTCCCCCTTTCCTCCCTCCATCCTCTCTCTTGGTGTTTCCTGCCTTCAGTACATCAGGGTCCTAAAGTTTCCTCTGAATCGTCTACATTAGTAAGGATTCAGGACTCTGTGTCATACCTTAGGGCCCTTCTTGGGCCATCCACTAATATGGGAACTCTGTTATATCTGTCTAATCCCTTGCTTATAACAATCCTATTGCATAAAGCCATCTCCCCTGAGGTCCCTGCTAGTCTATGGAGTCTTGTTGACATATCAGTCTTTATGTCAAGTAAGGTTGAGTCACACTGTAGCAACGTTCTGACTGCTAAGCCCAGACTTGAGGGGAGTATCTTGTCCAGTAGTGGTCCTCTCCATCTTTTAGGCTCTTACAATCTTGCCGCCCCCTCTTCTGCTAGGTTTCCTGAGCTTTAGGATGGGAAGAGATTAGTTGAGCCCATCTTAAATGATCCTCTAGTTACCCAGTAAAAAATACTAGATGAGTTTATGTTTTATCTTTAAAAAACCAAAGTACAGTTATACAGCTAAACAAAAAGAAAAATTCTCACGTTGTGTTTTCCTGGAACTTGATATGCTGCCATCTGCAAAGTTAAATCTTGAAAAAAAACCAGAATCAATGGATCCTGTCAGATGAGTAGATGCGGTACATCCTTTCAGATGAATAAATCCAGTCTCTTATTCAATTTTTCCTCTTTATTATCATTGTTCCTGTGTGAATTACATAAAAATAACTCATATGTATTAATAGGCAGCTGGTTTGCTTCTTTGTTTCACTCATGAATTTTTATCAATATCTGTTTAATTGTTTTATCTGCCACATCCAATAAATGCTTATGCTCTGTACATTCTCCTGTATAGCAAACCTTGTGCAATAATTACATTTCTATTGACATTACCTTTCTTTGAACCCTCTTTTGCTATTTCTTAGTAAATCAAAGTTCTTGGAAGGAATCACCGATTTTTTTTGTAGTTTTCTTTGATTTTAATATTGAGATGGTGGCATGTGAACTTAACAATAGCATATGAAATAGAAATCTCAAGGAAAAGTATGACCTTAGTTTTGGCCTGATTTAATATGGTCAGTTCCATCAGAAATATCCACATGCATTTTAAAATGTGCACCTATTTGATGTATTTGTGTTTGCTTCTTTATATCAATAATTTAATGGTGTAATTGTTCTGAATTCAGAGATGTTAGTGTTCAAGTAGGACTTACATGGCACAAGCTACCATGTACCAACTTACACATACATATATATACACACACACATACAAACATAAAAAAGATTTAAAGAATAACAATTGGTAGTAATCTTAAATTTTAAGATATTTTTCTGTAGCAAAGCTATAACAAAACTTAGTTTTGTTCTCTTAGTTCTGTTTATTCTAGCTTGTAAATACTTGAGGGAAAGTGTGCCTGTTCCTTTTTAAGATACATCTGTTCTTGTCTTAAGTATTGCTTATTGACCATTTAATGAGAGGAATAAACAAACTTTAAATTTGGGAAGGGACCAACGGTGTTTTACATTGGGTAACACAATTATGTTTTGTAATAAAAAGGGATAAATCAATAGAAGCCTCAATAAATTATAAGACATTAAGAGAATGCCTACAGTAGAGATTAGTCTAATCTTTTATATAAAAATGAGTCTACTACATCAGCATTAGTCTTTATCAGTCTCTCAGAGAGGTGTAGAACTTCTTGAGATATTTTTAATAATATGGTAAAAGGTTGGGAAGTTAAATCTAACCTCAGTGTTGCACAAACCATGAGTCCCACAGATGAGATTTGATAAAGCTTATTTTTAATCACCTGAATATATATATAGCATCAAAACCTAGAAGATACTTATAATGATTTGAACCTGTAAAAATCAGAAATACAAATGAGTCAAAGAATCCCAAAATTTCATGAGTATGATGATAATGTGTTCTCCTGTTTTTCGTAGGAAGAATGAGTCATTCATATATTTTATCTCAATGTGTCTCATAAATGATGACCACTTGGTTTATCCACATAGTACCTCTGCCTCCCTAGCTTCCTTTCAGTCTTTGGTTGATTCCCAGGGCTACTAATGACTTCTGTCAGACTTTAAGGGCTCGCAAATGCTTCCTTTTGTCCACTCGGAGGCAGGTCTTCCTTTGGAGCTCTTCTGTGGGATCTCAGTGCATCACTTCCAGCCTCCTGGAAGAGCAGCCAGTACGTCATCCTGATATCACTTAAGGAAATGAAGATCCAGGGAAATTGCTTTACATCTCATACTTAAGTTTTCCAAGAGGTATGTTATTACTCTCAAGTAGTATAGAACATGCTATTGGATTTGAAAATCCTTTTGAAGAAACTCAAACATAAGAAAACATTTTATTACATAGCAGCACACTCAAAAGCACATTGAAGATGTTCACCTGACATATCTAAGTGAGGAATTAAATAGAGGAATAATATTTATTATGTAAAATAAGAAAATTTCACATTAGAAGATTGATTATGTCATTTAGAATAAAATTTTTCATCAATGAAATCCAACTTGACAGCTCAAATGATTGAAATCTAGTATCATGGGAACTTATCAAATTTCATGAAACAAATTAAATTAAATATCAAATAAAATGAAAATCTCCAGGTTATGAATAATTTTTAAAAATTACATTGTAGTATTAATATTAATATTTCTACACAGATATTTCAAGAGAAAAATACTGATTTAAAAGCTACCTTTGTGTAGACAAGTGATAAATGATTTAAAGTAAACACAGTGTAACTTTGCCACTGAAATGGATCCAGTCATGTGCTGGTCTATTACAGCAAACTTCCGACCATCAACTTATAGAAGAACTAAGAGACAGTGAAATGTATCCTGCTTTAGAGTATGGAGAGTTCTGGGAAAAATACAGAAATAATATTTGAAGAGACTGGGAGGACAAACAATGACTGAAAACATTTCATTATAACAGATCACATGAAAATGCATTCATTTGTAGAGAGAGAAAAATGAAAATTGTAACACAACAGTGTGGGCTGGGAAAATAACTGATAGCTCTTATGAGTATACAGGTTTGGTTTGACCCAGTACAAACTGTTTAGAGTTATCTCCTGTTGCTACATCGTTAAAGAAATTAGAACTCTTGGATTTATCGTTTAGGAAAACTAATTTTTTAGTACATTTCTTTAAGAAAACTAAATTTAGAAGGCAAAAATCCATAAAAGATATATGAATTCCCCCACATTTCCCTTGCCCATTTGGGAATCTCACCTACAGACTCCATCAGTGGTCATAACCAAGGATCAATATTGAGTAGTTCTCATGCATGCCACATCTTGCCACATCTCCTTCAACAAGATCAGTTCTTCAGTGTTTCTTTCACTTTAACAATGTTGATTCATTTGATGGTTACAGGACATTTGTAAAATTTAGTCTCACTGAGAGAATGTCTCTATTTAGGGTTAAAATATAGACAGCGCTGAATAACATATGATGTTACTAAATCCCATCACTGGTTTCTCTACATTGATAATTACATTACTCATATTCTCATATTCTTAGGTTGGAGAGATAGAGATATGTCATATTAGTCATATTCTCAGGACCTGATTTCTCCAATAAAAAAATTATTTTTTGTTTCTTTTCATTTTTATTTCGGGTGGAACAGGTCTTGATATGTGACCCATACTGGCTTTGCAATTATCATTCTTCTGCCTCTGCTGCCCAAGCAGGTGCATGGCAAACATGTGCTACCATGTACAGCTCTTTGAAGTACTACTAGTACTTATTAATTGTCAAAACTATTATTGCATTTTGCCTTTATTATAACTACCATTTGTTAAATAATTATCTTATAATTTAATTCTTCTAAATGTATTTTTTGGGCAGTGTTCCACCAAAAAAAAACACATATCTGTTTCATATACTTTTGTCCCTTTATATATTGGAATACAATATAGCGGTTTTATTTAATATGTTACAATTATCTTATAAATATCACATATTTGAGGCTGGGGAAGCTTTTTTCTCACATGCAAAAGACTTGAGTTCAGATCCTGAGATCTACATAAAAATATTAGGCAGATAGGGTAGAGGCCTGCAATTTTGCCCCTGGAAGGAAGAACCTGGGAAATCCATGCAAAAGTGAGAAATAGGTACAACAATCAGCATGATTTCCAGTGTCACCAATGAGTTTCCACAAGCACACACATTCCAATGTCCTCTTTTGTATACACACACACACACACACACACACACACACACGCACACACACACTAAGAAAATTCTCAGATGTGGTCAATGGGACCTCATTAAACTAGGTCCTTTATCATTCTGATAAATATTTGTTACTATTAGGCTCAAAACATCTCAAGCTCATTTTATACTGTATTTTAGTCACAACTCAGAGATCATACATTCCTCCAAGAAGTGTTTTTTATTGCCTGTTTTAGTCAAAAATTGTTTGTAGAGATCAAGCCCTTAATGGTAGATGTACTAAATCTATTGAAATTTAGTTTCCATCTATCATTTTACAAGATGTGTATTTATTAACAGAGGGAGAAACAGAGAGAGGGAGATCCATTTAGCTTTCTGTGAGAGATACATTCATTTTTCTGTGTGAATCTCCATCTTTACCTCTACCAGTACCTGTCTATTAAATCATGATGTCACATCAATAGATATGACATTAATCTGTTGTTGCTGAAACCAGCTCTTATGCTAAAATTGACAAGAAAAAGAAAGAATTGAATGACCTCAGTCAGTAATCACTGATATTTTTTAAAATACTTTGTTAGTATTCACAATGATTCATTGAATTTTAGAACTGTGAAGAATTTTTTTTACATAAAAAGGAAGATAGAGAGGAGATTCCATTTGCCAAAATAGTTGATCAATACAGAGTGATGAATTTTCTTGGAATTCATAAGCCTTCTAATGCTTTACCCACCAAATATAATTTTACTACTAATAAGGTAAATAACAATAAAAATTCTAAAAATGGACTATTTTGATTCAATATTTATTGAGCAGTCACTACAATATCTTTACACTATATCATGAGTGATTCCCTTCAAGAGAGACATATAGTAGAGATTTAGAATCCATTTCACTTATGTGACTAGTGTTCAGGAATACTAGATAATTTCCTTGAAGTAAAATAAGTGCACTAGACATCGATTGAATTTTTGCTGAATTTGTTTTAAGTCTTATGAGCTAGATAGTACACAAGAACATAAAATATTTGTAATAACAGAAGGAGGCCTGAGGCAAACCATGCCAAGAGATAATCAAATTAAATAATCCTTACTTTGAAAAAATCAAATCAGTCTTTATAGATGCAGCTCAACTTTGAGCACTTGCCTAGCATAAATGAGTTGGTTATGATACCAGCTTCACAAAATTCTGAAATGCATAAGATGGAGATGGGACTGTAGGCATCTTTGTATCTGCTATCCAAGTATTTACCAGTATCATCTAGTTTATTGAGTTAATTTGATTCAGTTAAAAAAACAAATAAAATTGAAAAGTAGCTGTTTTGCTAAAAATAAGTCCACATTCTATGTCTAGTTTGTGAGTCATTTCAGCATAAAATCAGCATTACAATCTTGATGAAATATGTTATATTGACTGTTGTAATAAATCTTGAACATCTAGTATGTATTCTGTATTTATACAAATATTGAAATAAATGCAGAAATTAGTTTATAGAGTAACCATTACAAACATAGACCTATTAGGTTCACACATTATTTGCAGGAATATCAGAATGTTCTCTGACATTAATGTCTGGTAATTTGGAGTAAGATCTGAAGTACTTGAGAAGAGCAAGTATGTATTACTTGTTACTCATTTTTGGAGAATTTATTTCTCAAATATAATATTAGTTTAATTTCTGTCATTAAATAAGATAATTTTCAAAAAGTTGAATCTATGAAATATTTAGGCACATCTGAGAAAGCAGGACCAAGTCAGAAATGCGGTGTAAATAAACCTTCTGATACTTGTAGAAAGTCTTCTTCAGTATGAAGTATAGGTAACAATTATGATGATGTCATCAAAACTATGAAATTGGGGACTGAAGCTGCAAAATAACCAAAATTGAATTGTAGATGAAGAGCCCTAGAATTAATGGGGGAGCTTAACTCTAATTATATACAGAGACTTTGAAATATCATCTAATAGGGCTATAGGTCTTTATGCAAATAAGAAAGTGTAATTTTTTTAATTTCTTTTTTCTTGCTAAACACTTCTCTATGTTCACATCTGCTAGGGAGTTCTGACTTGCAAAAGTTGTTCCAATGCGATTATTAATAGAGTCAACCTTTTTTCTAAAAAAAAAAAGAGTCCTTGTGTGAGAGATAAATGATTTGTTCACTTAGTTATAACATCTATTTCAAATTTACATTTGGCATGATTTGTTTTGTGTATATATTGCACATTTTGCACGTTATATATATATGTAATTTTAAAATGAGTGATCCTAGGTTCTGGTAGAGATTTGATCTAAAAATACAGTATTTCGAAGATCCCGCGTGATGACTTGACTTGCTGGGATTGGAATGCATCCCAGGTTCACCCTTAGCCCATGTTTAATTGTTTCAGGCAACCCCCTTCGGGCTGAGTGAATATGTTCCCTCTCAAACTGATGCAAAGTGACAGTCTAAGCAGTATTGTGGACGGTGCCCTCTCTCCTCTCTCCACTCCCTGAATTGTGGGAAGGGGGGAAATAATTGTTAGGAATGTCAGAGGCCTTTCCTGCCAAGCAGCTTGTTTACTGACCTAAAGAAAGGCAGAACCCACAGGAGGCAGCCCGGAACAAGTCAGTGACCATCATCCAGGAGAGTCTGCATCCACAGAGTGGACCATCTGCTAATGGTAACCTGGGAAAAGTTAGGGTATTCTGGGAATAGAAATTCCGTGTTTCAGCAGAAAGAGTAAAAGTCAAAATGAAATCTTGTAAAGTGGATCATATAGCAAGTAATCGGATACTTTTATTAGCTCTGGAAATCTGTTGGAATCCTCGCTATCAACATATTAAGGAAATAAAACTTATGTAAGTGTACTATTCCTTTCATGGAAGTAAAGTATTCTTTTTACATCCCAGAAAAAGCTTAACAAAGTTTGAAAAATTCATTTTTGAGATTTTTGTGACCTATAGAATGAAACAGGTAAGACTCTGAATGTGGGGTAACTGAATGACTAGTTGAATGACCTTAAAATGTACAAATAATATAAACATAACATTGTTTGTTAAACATGACATTTACAATGAGGTAACACTAGACCAGGAGAAAAGATTGCAATTATACCAAGCATTTGATAAGTAATGTAGAGATTTTAAGTTGTATGTATGTGTATTTTACTACAGAATGTATAATCACATGAAAATGTTCCCTTGGTTTTGCCAGAAATGTGTATGACATATTTTAGTATTTTTCATGTAATGATGTTTGGATGTAATTTCTTAATATGTGTGGCTTTGAAGACTATGTATTCTAGTATGCCTTGGGGAAAATGTGCCACATTTAAGTAACTGTGGGAAAAATTGCCTATCCTGAAAAATTACTGTCCTGAAATACATTTCACATATTCACATGCTTAATGGTGTTAGAGTCACTTGAAATAGCTATACTCCCTGTCTAACTCTTTGTCTAGCCATGATTAACATAATCTTATTAAACTATAGACATATAGTTAGAATGAGATCTTCTAATATTACAAAAGAATGTGTCTCTCAATAAATGTTTTGGGTGGCACTGTGCTAGAGGGATTGTTGCTGATAATAACAGTTCCTGGCATGCTGTGTGTGATCTCATCAAGAGCTGAGTTTTAAAATATTCAAGCACAGTTTTGGACAAATATTTCAAAATATTTGAAGTTTGGCTACTTGGACATTTCTCTTTTTTCTGAAAAACAATGCTATTTTTATGCCTGGGGTAGAGTATCAGCAGAGGACCTGGTAGACAATCTGACAAATGCTACTGAAACATTCTTTCATGGAAACGTTGAGCAGGAAGGGTAACATGCACAGAGCTCCATGCATATTCAATATGCAGCACACCTCTGTAAGAACACAGACTGTCTTTCAGATGAGTGTTGTGGGAAGTCATCAGTGTTTCCATTTAAATAATAATATACCATTGGAAGTTCACGACATTTATTTTCAACTGATGATTCCTATTTGCTTGTATGGTGGAAAATAGTTGAGCTTCATTAACATGAAAATTCTCTAAAGGTTTGCTTGTTGGGGCCCAGAGACCAACTAGTATAGTTTTCTAGATGCTCAGAGATAATGGTGTAACCTGACCTGCCTCTAGGAAAACTAACTTCGTGAAAGTGTGAGAAAATATCTTGAGGAATTACACTCTGCAACCTGGTCTCATTTATTCTCACTATAAGTGGACAGTATAAAGAATAAATATATTCAATGGGATTGACAAAAAGTGATATTAAAGGTTCTCCTAAAATGCTATTCCCAATACAATGTTGTTTTGTTACCTAGCTTCCCAAACCAAGTTCTTAAAACATTTTTCTATCATGTTTTATTGTTATTGGTTAATTTAATGTTACATTAATTGCAACAATTGGTGAAAATTGTGCCTTCTGTAATGACAAGTAATTAAATTATAACTGAGGAAGTAATATAATACAAACATCAGAAATGTATGACCACAATTGTTACCAAAGCAAAAGCACCTTTTTGAAAGCATTGAGTTTGAAGAGTGTGCATGTGAAGTTATCCCAAGTACAATATAGCTTTCTTTTACTATTCCATGTTTTCTTGATTTTTAAATCTTTGCTGTGACTAATTGCAAACTTTTATTAAAGTAATCTGTGGCATTGCTTTTACTAAACTGTTATTGTTTTAGTTATCTTGCTCATCCATTATCATTTGCTCAGCTGTACAAGAAGTGCTACCTGCTATGATGATATCTATCAAGACAGCAGACTGGATGTTCTTCAAGCACCAAAAAAATTGTAAGACAGACAGACAGCAATGATAAAACAAAGGAATCATACTTAGTACCAAAGACCAAGTTTGAATTGGGCAAAATTAGATACTGTAATCATTATAAATTTAAATATATTTTCTATTGATACATGCTAGTTGTACATTTAATGGAATTCATTGTGAGATTTCTGCATCATGCAATTTTCTTTATTTCCATTTATTTATTTTTACATATTTATATTTGCCAGTTTCATGCACGTGTCCTTTGTATTCTGATTATAATCATCTTATTAACCTCTCTTATGGCTATCTCATTCCCACTGAAATACTAGTCTTCCAAAACAGTCCTCTTCTTATATACGTGTGTGTATGTATGTGTGTGTGTATATGAGAGAGAGAGAGAGAGAGAGAGAGAGAGAGAGAGAGAGAGACAGACCCACTGAGTTTAGGTAGCTTTGCTGATATAAACATAGATGATATTTTCATTATTAGAGAATGGAGAGCTTACTAGAGACCAAACTGGTAAACTACTGAAGAAAATGACTCACCCTCTATCAACAAATATTAACTCCTCTCAGTGAGATGTACTGCATCATGAGTTCATCTCTCATCCAAGATGGAATATTGATAGACCGACCATATCTTCAATGAGCAAGGTTAAAGAGAAGTCACTATTGAAAAATAAAGGACACTAGGTGGTTTGCATAAATTTGTTGACAATTATATTTATTTATTTATTTTTATTATTTATTCAACTGTGCGCGTGTGCATATGTATGTGCGCGCGAGTGCGTGTGTGTGTGTTTGTGTGTGTGTGTGTGTCTGTGTGTGTGTGTGTGTAGAACCACGGACGAACTCGGGAACCACCATGGACACGCCTCCACTTCCTTCTGCCCCGGGATTCACAAGCTCCGCCCTACCAGGACCAAAAATGCAGGCCGCCTCCGCTTCCGCCCAGCGTCTATACGTGGGATCTGGGATCCGAACTCAGGACCTTCCACCTGCAAGGCGGAGGCTTAACCCTTGAGCCACCTCTCCAGCCCCGACAATTATATTTATTAACACCACAGTTAAATATTAAATTTCTTAGCTGCTTGACTGAGTTTATGACATTAGACAGGAGCCAAAAAATATGTTCTACTCAAGTTGATACATCAATTTTTACCTTATTAACTTTTAATATTTCCATTAAAGGTTATTTGAATATTATTATCCAATGATTTCTGAAAGGCTATTATGACTAAGGTTAAAAACTACTGAGCTGTAGATTTCTTATGAAATACAATGCTTTGAAAATTTATCCCCAAGTCATAAATGAAATTTATGAAAATTATGAGGTAATAGTAGAATGAAAGTAGGAACCACATATCTGGGAAAATATCTCAACCAAATGAACAGGTGAAACAGGTAAATAAAAGATTTAAAAAACAATTTACACTAAAGTTCCATTTTAATTAAAATATCTTGTTAAGAGAACCTACAAAAATCATGTTTATCTATTCAACATGCTTCCTAATTTTTTTAAATCATTGTTAGCACATTTTAAAATTTAATATTTACTGTGTTTTCATTCCAACAATGAGTAACACTTAATTCCTATGTATCACTGATACTTACTAAACTAAAAAATAATCAAGATAAATGAACTATACATGTATAAGAATATAAAAAAGATATTATGCTCAAGGTCCAAACACCAGCAAGCCTACATTATCGAGCTAGTTAAATTTTCTGATAGTAAAAAGTAAAATTTAGTCTTAGTTTAATCTTCCCTTGATGCTCTGGTTTCACAAGTAGATCCAATCAAGTACTGCAGTGTGGTGTACACCACAGATATTCTTCAAGGCATACAGATGTTTGTACTTGGTTCACAGGTGTTTCAGATTTTATTTTCCATCCTGCCAAGAGCAAATTTTTTAGGGGCAAATAAGTTACACAAATTCTTCTACCTGATTCACAGAATTCAGCCCACCCAGGCTGAAAAATAAAACAAGGCTCCCTTCGCACTATTCCACATCTCACGGCCAACCAGACAAGCAGGTAAATCATTTGAGAAGATTTCCAAGCTTAATCCTTTGAAAACTGATCTTACCTCAGGGGGATACCAAATCATGTTCTTCATCTGAGTATTCTTTCTTCAAACCACACTGGTTCAACTAGTTTTGTGAGGGAAACAGTAGTTTTTGCTTTGAAATAACATGACTTCATGGAAAACAGCATATTCTTATTTTCAGAGTTAAACTGTTTTTCTTTTAAAATGTTATTTTTGTTATAAAATAAATACTATTATTTGCTTATATAGGCCATGAAATTTGGCAAGAGAATTTGTATGCATGCAAGAGACATTAAATATGACATTCAACAGTAAATTTATGCTGAAAGTAAACGGTAGTTAAATTAGACACAGTCATTTTTTGAGAAAGCAAAATTTTATACAGAGCTGCCTGTAGAAACCTAAATACTGATAATATTTACTTCCTTAACAATGCACTAACGTACACATGTTACAAATGTGAGTTGAATGTCTTGTGAGATAAATGACCCCTACATAAATCTGTGCTCTGCTAGCAATTAGCTGCATTATCATATGCAACTCCCCTAACTTTTAAAATTCAAATGCAGTTATCCTTCAAATTGAATAGTTGCTTCATTACCCATTTCCCTGCAAGTTCTAGAATTTCTGAGATGCTGTAAGACTAACCTCTCATAGTTTTCACTCCATAAATTCATAAGGCCCAGTTTTTTTTTTTTAATCAGAGTTCACTTGGACATTGGGTCCAAGGACAAATAATATGGAGTCATGCAGAACTTCTTATGATGAGTTAAAATATGTTTTTAAAAAAGTATTTATTAAATAAATTATAACTCCAAAAATTACACAAAATCAGCTTCAGAGAGATAGTAGAGTAATATCTGAAGTATTTGTTTATTTCTGTTCATAAGGTAATATAAGCATTTTTTTCAGTTAATAAATTATGTCTGTTGATAGTCCAGGATGACAAAAAAGATAAAGAATCCCTCAGAGAGGGGAAAGAAGGCAGGCAGGATGGCAGGAAGTCAAGAAGGAAGGAAGAAGGAAGGATGAAAAGAAGGAAGGAAGGAAAGAAGGAAGGAAGGAAGGAAAGAAGGAAGGAAGGAAAGAAAGCAGGAAGGAAGGAAGGAACGAAGGAAGGAAGGAAGGAAGGAAGGAACGAAGGAAGGAAGGAAGGAATGAAGGAAGGAAGGAACGAACAAACCAAGGAAGGAAGGAACGAAGGAAGGAAGGAAGGAAGGAAGGAAGGAAGGAAGGAAGGAAGGAAGGAAGGAAGGAAATTTTCCTTCTAATTTTATTCTAAGGTTCATTTAAGGTTCCTTTCTTAAGAGGAGTTTCTGAGATTGTTCACTGATTAGCCACCTGCATGAGAATCATATCAAAACTATCCATTTTCCTTGAGACGCAGTTGTAATTCTCAAGAGTATTGTGGATACACTGGTGGGTCATGATTAGGTGGGAGATGAATTTCAAGTAATTTGATATTTGTTAAAGGAGCAAACTTGGCAAATGATTTTCTTTAAAATAAATCAGAACACATTTAGGTTAAGCCTATAATAACAACCCTCTTGCTTCCATTCTGACATTCTATCTTAAAAGGGAACAAGAATGGAGCTGTAAAAAGCTGCAAATTGCTCCTGACCTTCGGAGTGAATGGTTTTGTGGCTGAGAAAGTCAAGGACATGCTAGGTGAAAATGATTTAAAACTCTCAGTTTATCCAAAGGAATACAGTAAAACACTGGAAGAACTAGGGTAGAATTGGGAGCTGGCTTAACTAAAGCAGACATACAAATATATCTTTTAGCCTTCTTGCTTAGCTTCACATGGGTTCCTGGGAGGTTTATGCTTTCTTACAGACTGAGATGATAGTGAATGGGACATTTTAACACAAATGCATAATTCTTTCTTTCTTACTGTATATGCACACAGATACACACACACAGACACACAGACACAGACACACAGACACAGACACACAGACACAGACACAGACACACACACACACGCACACACACACCACACACACAGAGCTCTTCTCAGAGAAGGATTGTCCTTCACAATGTTTAGTGTCCCTTCTACATGACAGACAAGTTACTATGAGCATAGGCAAAAAGACATGTAGCCAATGTAAACTAAGAAAATATAATTAGTCCCACAAACCAAATGCCACGATGATAAGGAAGGAGTGTTCAACAAAAGTGTTTCTATAGAGCAAATGCTTAGGATTATTTTTCTATTTAACTACCCCTTCAGCAATAAGATTTAGAAAGTAGAAATAAGTAGCATAGATGCATATTTTTAATCACATTGTCATAGCTGTCATGGAGCTTAAACTATATTTAATATATATAATTATACATATGATATATATTATTATATTATATATAATATAATAATATATATTTAATATAAATATAATTTAAATCTTTCTGTCTCTGTGTCTCTGTGTCTGTCTATCTGTCTGTCTGTCTCTCTCTCTCTCTTCTGACATGGTCTTACTATGTAGTTTAGCATAGTTTTGACATTGCAACGCCCTCCTGCCAGGCTCGGTCATCTATATTACAGGTTGCAGATATGTACCACAAGTATTTATTTCTGTCAATCAGGCTACAGACAAAAGTAGAATTTAGCATACCAACCAATCTGTTCCTACCAGAAATATGAACCAAGCATCCAAGGTGATTTTGAAAAAGAAACAGGGCTTGCCTTTTTAAAGTTAACTTGAATTTCATAGTTATGTCTTAAAAGATACTAATAAAATTAGTGTACATGAAAATATGTATTTAAGAATATGTGATGAATTTTTTAAACAGTTTAGACATTCATATGGACACCAAACCAACCTGAATCAATATATCATCCCTATTGTGCAGTGAAGTACAGTGGCATATCATCTTGTTGGTTATGATATTGTATGTGTGTTCATCCTTATATTTTAAAGTACGGGTCTATATCCTTATATTTTCAAGTATAGGTCTATAAAGGAAGTGGACTTACAGCTTGCAAATCCTCATTTAAAAACACAAGAAATGTGGTAATGGTAAAGGACTTAGCACAATAATATTTGTTACTAATCTGTATAGTGTTAGTACCTCTAGTTTTCGGATGAGTCCTAGTTCCTTGGATAAGTTAGTAATTTTAAACTTCTGCATATGGATGTATGAAAAAGATGAATTAGGATAAAAATCTTAGAAAACATATTATTTGAAATCCATGTAATTTTTTGCCTAAATATTCACCCTATGGAAACAAATTTGAACTTTCATAAAATAGAATTGATTTAACATGTTTTCATTAAGTACATTGAGAATATAATTAGGGGATACAAATGCCTTTCCTAAAGTTTACTCTAGTTCATTTTCTAGACTAATGATAAATATTTTGCTACTGTGGTTGATAACCTCAATGACTAGACAATGCTTACATTTAACATGTTAAATATTCTTATGAGCTCAGAGGACAAGAGTCATAAAACAATAAAATGTTCTAGCAAGTCTTGTTTCAACCAAGTATCAGCTAATTTATAGCTATTCTGTTCTCATACACCAGTTGGATACCAATCAACACCTCAAGTTTCTGTTCCATTGTGTTCTTAATGTTTTAGAGTTTTGTTTGGAGTTCCAGTTTACTATACTTTTATATACTACTTCTTTTTCATTAGAGTATTCCTAAGCTCTTCATTCACATCCTTCTTATTTCAAAACTGCAATTCCCTCAAGATTGGCAAATGATAATACTTTCATATTGCATATTTATAACTTTCTACAAAAGGTACTGTATTTTCAATTTTGCTATTTTTTATCTGTCCTGTATTCCATATTGCTAAAGTGGTCTTTGATAGTTTCCTGCTACCATTTAAAAGAGCTATTCTAAGATATCATGTTGAGGTATCCAAAAATAGCCATTGGACCCCGATTTATATTCTAAGTGACTTTTAAATTCTGCAATCTACCAGTTAAGAAAAAAATTGTCTTATACTAATAATTGTCTATTCAGGTTTTCCCCCACCACTTTAAATATTCTGTTTCAATTACATTACTTCTTCTTCTGAACATCATGAATAATATTTATGCAAGTCTTTTATTTATAAAAGACAGAGAGGTCTGAGTTATAGGGTAGTGAGTAGTGGCTCAGTTGATGCCTTATAGCTCACTATCCCCATGATGCTGGACCAGGTCTTTAGGAACAGGTTATTTTCAAATATTCTGATAGGGCTGATGACATAGCAGAACAGAACAATTCTGATTCATTTAATATACCTGATAACAGAGCTCCTTGACTCTTGAAATTCCCTGTGCAATAAATATAGTCTCACTGAGCTTGGAGAGAGTGATTTCTGAATCTGTGGGGTATATACATATGGCTATTTCACGAGTTTGGGCTACATTTTTGACTATTATTTGGACACTTTTGTCTTCTACTAAAAGATAAAAAGATAAACCAGAATAAAAGAATCAGCTTAAAGGAAATGTTCATGAAGGTAGAAATTAAATGTCTGCCTATACCAATGAACTTGAAAGTCAACTTTCCCGTATGAGCATTCATTCCTGGGGAAGAAGCAGGTAGGGGATATTATTTCAACTTTTTCTGACTCTATAGTAGTTCTAGAAATTCCAAGACGAGCTTCAAAGGGAAGTTTTAATCCTTAAATTAATTATTCTGTTCCAAAACTAGTATACTGAATAGACCCTCATGTTCCTGGAGAAAGATCAGTAGGTAGACCACTGTTAACATCTTCCTTTTCTTCCCTGTTGATTCTTATGAGTCTCTCAGGGAGGTTTGGAGCTTCTTGAGATCATTCCCTTTTCCTGGCAAGATATTGATAGGATAGTTCCTATGCAGGTCTCTTCATGTTCAGGAGTTAGTATTTGGTCCATTATCGGGCTGCTTCAGACTCTTACAGTCTTACTGCTCCTTCTGTGATGTTCCCTGAGCCTTGGGATAGGAATGGATGTGACTTAGATATCATTATTAGGGTAGAACGGTATAGTCACTTATATTCTGCAATTTGGCCTGCTGTGTTTATCTATAATACACCTCTTCTGTTGCAAAAGGAGGTTTTGAGGTTGAATGCTGAGTACTTCTCTTGTGGCTAAAGTAACAGGTGTTTGAAAGGCAGTTTGGTGTAGTGTCTTCATAGATGAACTTTTATAGCTTGCTCTTTCCTAGGATACTTTCATAGGTACTTATTCTAGTTTAGAGGAATGTGATCCCTTCTGACAAGCAGGCCTTAAATATGACCAGAAAACTGTTTGCTACCTCCTTGATATTCATGCTACTATTACACATATGGTTACCTCTTGCCATGGTTATTGCTGTTGTAACTTGACCATTTCACAGATTGATGTGATTTTTGATTGCATTTCACCTGCAGTAGCTTCAATAGTACTCCTTGTTACTTTATAAGCTATCCAGCAAGGAGGAAGCTTCTAGAACAGTTTCAACTGGTGATTTTTGTCCATGTCCGGTGATCCATATGTGTTGCATCTCCAGTAATAGGGTATTACTGTCAGTTTTTAGAGAGCAATCAAGAGCAATGGCAAAAGCTCTATTGCTTTGAGGCAATAGACCTCTCTGATCAACAACTTACCAGAAAGTATCGCATGTCTGTTACTTCTAGTATTGTTTGTCTCTGGGTTCTAGTTGGAGTAGCCCAAGGTATTATTTGTTTCTTTCTTGTCTTCCTTCCTCTGTACTCCTCTGTAAAGGCTGTCCATTCTTGTCCTTATTTATTTTATTAAGCTGAGTTTTTTTTAATTTTTTTTATTAAATTGTGCTTGTGTGCTCATAGTGTGTGTGTGTGTGTGTGTGTGTGTGTATGTATATAGAACCATGGGCAAATTCGAGAACCACCATGGATGCCTCCATCTCCTTGTTTACTCTGCCCTGGGATTCACAGGTTCTGCCCTACCAGGACCAGAAATGCAGGCCGCCCCCGCTTCCGCCCGGCGTCTATACCTGGGGTCTAGGATCCGAACTCAGTACCTTCCGCCTGCAAGGCAGAGGCTTAACCCCTGAGCCACCTCTCCAGCCCCAAGCTGAGTTTTTTTTTTTAACGTCTTTATCACAAGTGAAAAGTTTCGGAAATAGAAGGGAGTGAGAGAGGGAAGGTGAAGGGTTGTCAGGCGATTGGCATGGAAAGGATGGGAATGGAGAGTAAGGGGAGAGAAAAATAAAAATAAAATTATTAGATAAAAAATTAGCAAGGCTTATGATACAATAGGAACTCATAATATAGGCCAAGCAAGAAATGTGTTTCAGAAAATTGGTACATAAATTTGGAAGACCTCATCTCTTTGAAAATCAAGAATCGAATTGCCTGCCATTGAGACTTGACCCAGAAAAGTTAGCAATATCCTGTAAGAGCCAATCTATAATTCCAGTTCTGAGAAAAGCAAAGATAGAAAAGAAGCGAGTATGTCCTGTCTCACTCAAGCCAGTTAAAGGAAGTTGAGATCTTCTCAACACTCACTTAAACACCCAAATGAAAAGACAGATAAATTTTGCTTAAGCTTCTAAGGAATGTCTCCTGGGCACCAGAATTCGATCTCGAATTGATGAATATCTTAGATTTGTGCACCTGTATAAATCTTATCTGAACCACATGGGTGCACAACTGAATCAGAAACCTCATGAATATATATCATCTTTATGTAATTGGGTATCCCTGGATTTACATCTAGTTCAGGAACCAGGAAAAGAAAAGGGAATATTTTTTTCTCAAAGAATTCTGGCATTTCTACATTTATTTTTAGCTAGAAGCACAATGCATTATTATTCAGACAAATTGCAAGGAAGACAGGAAAGAATTATCCCCATTTCTGTTGCCCCCCAAGTAGTTTGCTTCGGGTTACTCTTTGTTTTCCTCAAAATATTTGCATAGTTTTATAGCACATTCTGGAATTTTCATGTCAAGCTGTGTTAGGTATTCAGTCCATGTGACTAGCTGATGAGAATTTGTAAACCTGTATTAACAAGAAAGAAGACTTGTGAGCATTTAAACTATTTTATCAGATAAAAGCAAGAAAAACAAAAGGTGATATAATATATAAACCATGAAGGATTGATCACCTATTCCTCCTTGAGGATACCAATGGTTATAATGGAATCATGAATCTTTAGTTTTCATTTTAAAAAATCTGGTTTATTTTATGTTTTATACTAAATTGTTTTAGATATGATAGATAAATTTTTGTTTCCATTGTCCAAACTTAGTCTTTTTGCTCTACCTAAAGAATTTTCAAATTATATACAATTTACCTGGTGATTCATTACTTCCGTTTAAGAGTGAGAATCATGAATATAAGTGTGATCTGATTGTAATGTAGGCCTAAATAAACTAGAGAGCTAGGGAAGAACTTTTTTTCAAATACTATGGAGATTAAATCAGGAAAAAAAATGAGCTTGAATATTACTTTCACAGAGGTAATATTATAAAGCAAAATGGACATACGTGTGTTTGTATGTACTTTTAAGTTTGTGTGTGTGTGTGTGTATGAAAAAGAGAAAGACAGAGAGACAGAGACAAAGGGAGAGAGAGGAAGAGAAAGACAGAAAGCAAAAGAGATAAATGGATGGACTATTGGATAGACACAAGAATATAGAACAAATGAGATATATGGCATTGGTTATGAGCCAAATAAGCTATAAATGCTATTTAAACATAATTAAATTACTTTATACATATTTAAGCAACTTTAATCCTAGCATATTTGTATTATATACTTTTGTCAAACTCATTTCAATGATACAGAAAGATGAAGAATACAAAATATCTAAATGGAGTAAGCTGAAAACAATACAAAGAAAAGATGCGAAAGAGTACCATAATTTCTTTCATTCACCCACATCATAATTACAGGCTCTGAAAAATTGGGATTCTTTAGTTCTGGTATAAGGATTTCTGACCTTGTTTTCTGTACTGTCTATAAGATTTTCCGAAAAGGAGCAAATAAGACTCCCAGACCACAAATATCCCTGCCTAGCATGCTTCATTCTGGTTTTCAGGATTATACAAAAACACTCATTCCAATATATATACATATCATGCAAAGCAATTTGCATGTGGGTGTTTATTACAATAATTTCAGCACTAGGGAAATACTGCCATAATGAAACATAAAAGGAAAAGAAACTGTATGTAAATAAAATGTCCATCTGTTAAAATATATATTTCCATATTTTGTTTTATAATTTATGCCACACTCAAGAAAAATATAAATATATAACTTATAAGTTTCAGTATTTTAACTTTTTAATGTTAACTACTTCTACCTCTCCTAAAAATACACCATGTCATTTTCCCCTCTTGCAGGACATCCACAAAGTAACATCTTCCTTATAAACTTGATCCTAATATCTAAGCAAAGTTTATAAAAACTTTCAAGTTCTTGGTTTACATTGTGCAAAATAGTCATCCTATTTGTAAGACTGATAAAAAAAAGAACAGAAAGTAAAATATTTACATATCATTGAAACATTGAGATAGTTTATCATAGCATGGGAAGAAATAACAAGTTATAGCTCAAATGTGTATATAGAGTTCAACACTCATCTAATATATAGGTGAATTTTCTGACACAGATGTAGTTCTGGGTCTTCATTGGCTATTTTTCTTATCATGTGAAGGAATTTAATGTAAAAGAATTGTTATTTGTTAAAATGACAAACATTTGAACATGGTGCCGTAAATATGTACAATGGTATGGATTTATGCCAAATAATACTGAAAAGCATGCTCAGCACAAGTTAAGAGTCACATTTTTGTGTCTCCACTGATATTATACTATAATGTAATATGAGTACATGAGTATAAATGTGCATTGCACTGATACATGTTCTTAGTCCAAAGGGTCCTAGATTGCTAAAGGAGTATCTATCTCTATAACAAATGATTATGAGGATTATCAATAAAATTAATAGTGTATCTACTTAGCACCTGGGAAATTATTTGGGAAAGAGTTGTATTTTATTTATTCTATATATCCACTGATGACGTCATTTTATTGTTTTCATAAGTTTTTATTATTTCATTCATTTGTTCACTGACTTGTTCATTCAGGGAATATGTATTGCATATCTTCTCATACTAAGCACTACTTTCTTCGTGGATAAAATATAGCACATGTCAATGTCTGAAAGATGAAATGCTTGGTGGAAAAGAGTGTCAGGGAGTTTTGCTGGTGACATGCTCATTGTTTTACTCCAGGTTACCTCTTTCCCATGAAGGTGTGTGAGGGGCTCTTCACTCACTCTATGACTTGTCCTTGTTCATGTTTTCTACTTTCATTTCCAGTGGGTTAATCCATCAGATCATCATGGCTTCTTTCTGTCTTCTCCTACCTCATATTTAACATCTTCATCTTCTGCTAGTTATATTTTAATAATGCTATAAATTGTATCCCAGAACAAGAAATATTTTTTTTTCTAAAATAAATACCCAGGACATAATAAGAGAAGACTAAATGTTCACTTCTGTATGTTTCTTCTTCTTCATACTTTCCCCAAACCTTTCACTCAAGCTTCCCCAGGGGTCTTCTCCCATAATACAAACATAATTTATGCACCTTTCATCTGAGAAGTCTATTTTGCTTAGGTTTAGGGAACCTATTTGAGGTCTTCTCATAATGGATGAGATCAAGGTATGAAAGAAAGAAAATGTACTTTTCTCTTTGGTTATAATTTGCTGTATAGGTGATATACTTTCCAGATCAAAGACATAGGAAAACAATGCTGTTTAAAGATTGATTATTTTATATGACAGAATTGTTTTTCTGGAGAATAAACTACCAACATTGACCTCTGACTGATAACCTGAACAAAACCAGTATCATCGCCATTTTTAAAATATAATGTCGATTTTGGTATCTGTAATACTTTCTTTAGCTGTTTTTAGGAAAATCTGTTATATAAAATGCAAGTATTTTATTTTGCAATATTTTAGTGTTGAAATTGTTTGAGCACATTACTTTTACAAATATAAGTTCACTGTATAATATCATATATCAGTGCTAGAACTTCAGTTTCTTAGTCATAGAAGTCAGTTGTGTGCAATAAGGAAAGTATAACAGATGGCAAAGCCACAGCTCAGAGAGAAAAAAAGTCCATTCTGGTTTAGAAAATCCCTAGAGTTTTGACTTTAGAATAAGACTGGTTTCCTATGTCAATACTCTAGAAATAAGAGTGAGGTCTTGTGGTTGGAATTCACAAGAAATGAGGAATCCTGAGTTGTAATTACAATTATGTTATTATTCATAACTTTTGAAGCAGTAACATAGTACTGATTAATAAATAAATATTGACAGACCATTTTGAGGACTCTGTGAGTATAGTGAGTAAATGCTCATTGTCACACGAAGCATTTAAATTTTTTTTCAAATATCAGATGGCTGAGAAAAATTAAAATCAAGAGACACTTCTATTTTTTACTAGACTGCACATGTGCAAAGTTCTGCAATATCCCTGAAGTTTCTCCCACAGTATTGAAAGAATTATGTTGTAAAGAGTAGAATTATCTTTTCAAAACTCAGTATGTAAATCTTTCTTTAGATTTCTGTATCACATTTTGTCTTGGCCTTGAACTTTCACATGGAGGAAAGTTCAGAGGAAACATCATGTAACTGAACATCCACCTCATTTTTATTGCACACAGGAAGTGAGTTGGATTTAGTGACAGTCATATTCACCAAGGACAGTATCTGACTTTTGGAAACTAGAGCTTCTACTCAGAGCACTATTCTGAGGGTCAGTTTTCATCCACCCACTGACCCTGCAAAGACTCAACTTAAGTAAATGAAGTGTTGAATGTGAATCCATGTGATGAAGGAGGTGAGGCCAGCCATATGCTGACCCTATGTAGGAGAGTGTTGTCAGAAGAAAGGTAACGAGTCATCTTTGAACATACAGATCATAGCCTCCATCTCAGAGCACCATGTGACTGTCACTTTCACATCAGGAAATCACCAAGGGACATGCAGTTGCATCTCAGCTATCACAGAAAAGGAAGGAACTGCAAAAAATGAAAGAGCATTCTACTGAATTTGCATAAAATAGGATAAAATTCTGCATTTTTTTATTATTTAGCAGTAAATGATTAATTAAGATGTATGCCACAATATTATTCTATATAAATCATTTTCTTTTTGCTTCGTTGATTGAAAAAAGTATTGTGAAGATTAAATGGGTATTTTTATATATTTGTGCATTGCCCATTCTATGATCATTAAAGAAGAGCTGGTAACATATCGTTGATGAAACAGATGAGAGAAAATCTTACCATGCACCTTATAACTTATGCTGGGAATCATTGGCTATTCTCCTTGAGGATTAACATTTCAGTGAACCCACAGACTGTTATTCTAAATCAAGTGCGTTGAGTCTCATAATTAATGTTCATATGTTTATGCTTCATAATACTTTAAGTGGTATCTGATGACAATGCATGGAATCCTAAAGATGTACCCAAATAATTAATGAAAGGCACTTTTTAACAATGCATGTGGTGGTGTATTCCTGATTTCCTGGGGAAAGATGAAAGTCCTAAGAAGGTAATATCGAACATCAGATTTTTTATATTTGAATAGCATATGGGTTATTTGTCATAAGTTAAAAAAATTCTAGCAGAGATAGTTTGATGGATTGATATATCGATAAATCAATAGATAGATCCATCAACAGTATATAGATAAGTCAATAGACGGACAGACAGACAGACAGACAGATAGATAGACAGATAGATAGATAGAAACTTATTGTTTCCTTTGCTTTTTCTCCCCATGGCAAATATCTTGTGTGATTTAGGAGGGCCATTAATCTAGTTCCTAGAGAGTCAGAAATTAAGTTAGTTAGAAAATGATATTCCCTAGTTATTTTTTGATTCATGGAAAATCTTGGAAATACTTTTGTTCCCTAAATGATTTTTTAGACAGATTTTTACATTCCCCTTTCAATCGTCTTAGCCATCTAAGTCTGAAATGTCACTATCAAAGGATGAGGGGGAACAAAAGAACTAGGTAATATGTTACACTTTCAGATTTTGGTTTGTCCAGTGTCTGTTTGTGCTTCCACAGGGCTTGCTGAGATTCAGACAGATGCAAGAATCACTGCTTGGCCCAACACCACTGAGTTTCCATTCAGGGAAAAAAGTCATTATGGGGTTTAGAGTACTTTTCATTTATGTCTCATAAACAAGTTTAAAAATAACACCAAAAAAGGATGTTAACCATATGCCGCCTCACAGTTTGTGACTAAAGGGGATAAAGTTACCAAAGTTCCCTCAAGCCCTTTGAACTTGAGAGCCAGAGTGCATTTTTCCATTCTCTTATATGCTATGATAAACAGTAACCCCTTCATGGCAATGCTGACATGTGTTGCAGACACTCTTTGTTCAGCAAATATACGACATCATATCATTTTTATGACTTTAGTTAATGAGAGTCCTCTCAAACAGATGCTTGGATTTATAGACTTTTCCTAATTTACCTTTTTAAGGCAATCTTATTAGATAAAGTATTCATTGAAAATCATAGCTCTAAAAGACACAAACTATTTTAAACTCAGAACAGCATTTAGGATGAATTTTGACAATATTTGCAGTATACATTTCATTGTTTAAAGGTAAGTGCATTAAAGATATCATTAATTTTAAATAATCATGAACCTTTCATTGCTTCACAAATACACATTATTTCATATAGAAGAAAACCAAAATATATTTTCCTTTATTTTCTGGACATATATATATCATATATTTCACATATAAACATACATATATGCATTTCAACCAGTGAAAGAGCTGCAAAACCACATGATTGAGCATGCATAGATTTGAGTGGCACTCACTTCTTTACATCATTTCTGTCACCTCCATGAACCGCATCATCTTCAAAAGATTCCAAATGCTAATTGCACATTACATTTTATTCTTTACTAGGGGAAAAGATCATAAATCTCTGGATACTCAATAAATCTGAATTAAAAAGTGATACAAGCAAGATTGTTTTGTCTGCCATTGCAATAATGGGACATTAAAATTTTTAAAGTTTAGCATATTTTACTATTTGGCAATTGTTTAAAGGATCAAAAAACATCAATGCAGCATTGCTGAGTGTTTCTGTTTTTACTTTGTGAAGTGACTTTGATATCATTGTTCTTTTTTTCTCATTAGCAGTATCAATACTCATAATGAGGTTGATGATGAATGCAAGGTTTAGGATAAAATCATAAATGTTTTGAAATTCATAGACATCATCAAGGACACAGAAGGGAACAAAATCTGAAGCTTGTAGGAGAGACTGACGAGAAAAAAGAGATATATTCCAGAGAAATTCACCAAAGATTCAAATGTGAATAAATTGCCAGATTTCTAGTTTCTTCAGAGTTGTAGGAAGTAGCAGATATGTTATTTGCCTTTCTAGAAGAAATTCTACAATTTTCATAAGCTTAGTTTCAGTGTGCTAAGAGTTTGGCTGTGAGAAAATGCTGCCTTTTTTAAAAGTCTAGATAGAAAGTCTGATTTGAATGAGATTTTCTACAAACTTACTTATGTACTTTATATTAGATAGCTATAAAAGTATGGTAGAATAACATAATCATGGATTTGACAAAGTGAAGATAGCACATATACATATATATGTATGCATATATACGTACAAACATATATATTTGCTAATGCCATGCCTTCGTTTTCACAGATAATGAAAAGTAACTGTTAGTTCTATATGTTGAGTTATTTTAATTCATGTTTGTACCAAATACTTCTATGAACAAGGACTCAGAGACATCATTAAGTACTAAACCCTTTGCTTCATGTTTCACAATGATCTAGATCTGTGTAAGCTTTGATGTGAATGGATCATTTTATTCCTGTCTACCTATTTATTTTAAAAACTTAAGCATCTTTTCAAATACATGTGCACCTTTTTTTCTAAATTAGAAACCTCCCAAGCATTATTTCATTCAGTGTTAAAGATGACAATCAAAACTGGCAGTAGTGTAAAGTTTAGGCAAACAGAGATGTTCAAATTCTTTATATTACATAAGAAACAGACAAAAATATTCTTGGAAAATATCTGGTTATTAAGTTCCTATATAACTTGATAAATAGTGACCACAAAAAAGCACAAGTACATTTCTGGGATAAACCTTTTTATATCCTGACTTGGTGGCAAAAATGATATGGCCATTTTTTAAGGATTTACCAATTATAATCGCACAGTATAACATGAATATTTACAATACTTGAAGAAAAGCTATGTAGAATTAAGACTCTTCATGAAGTATATTTTATTTAGAATTGTCACTGGACTATTATGGGTAATTCCTATTTTAGTTCAAATTTCCAGGAAGCCACTAAGCCACTGCACCTCCACTTTTAATTATAAACTTATGTACCATGACACTCAGCTTGGCCCCCCTTTATTATTCTTTTTAAATCACATCTAAATAATTTCCTATAATTTACTCAAGGTTTTAGCACCCAAGTCTGTTTTTTGTTTTGTTTTGTTTTGTTTCTCTTTGATTCATCAAAAAGCTATTGCCATCTTAAGGAGATCCGCTCACTGCCTTTGTTCATGCAGATGGAAACTTGTGTCCTCATTGCTTTGGTCCCATCTCCTCTTGAGTCACCCTTAAATGCCATAGTCACATCTGGGGCTTGTCATCGCCTTGAAGCATTTCCAGTGAAGATGGAAATGACTATGACTGGTGAAGGCCCCTGTTCTCAGAATCCCATTCAGCTATTTGACAGATGTTTTGTCTTTATCTCACATGGAAACTGATGTCTTTATTTTCTCAGCCCCAACCATGTGCCTATTTCTTTAGTATCTTCTTTGGTTAGCTTATCAATATTTCCTATGATAGTATCTCATTTCTCCAATTGAATTTCCTTGCATGACTCTTCCAAACCTCAGTCTTAGATCATGTAAAGCAGTGTGTCATCTCAATGCTCAAAACAGAACTGCTGGAGGAAATCACAGATCAAAGGAAGGTGGTAGCAGTACACCATCACCATGCTCAGCATAACTTGCCACATAGTATCCAATATCTTCCACAGTGTTCAGTGATTTTTCTCTCTAGTTCTTCACAACACTCATGTAAAAATGCCTTTGCTGTTCTCATATCTGCTGCACCCCTCCCTGTCATAGGTAATTTAGCTTGCTACTGTCTTAAGGGAAACAATCACCATCAAATAAAAAGTATACTAGCATTCTGCCAGTTGTTGGAGAAATAGAAATATCTATATATCTATAAAACTAGGCTTTAGCCAAGTGAGCAACTTGGACACAAGGAACTCTTATTGTTCCTTACCTTCTTTTTGATTCCCTTTACTAAGACAGAAATTCTGTCCTGTAGAAGGTACTCTGCAAATATTTTCTGGGTGATTTAATGGTAGAAAAATTGATACAGATTTCTAAAAAATTGTTTTCATGAGGATGTATAATTCTCACTAAACCACAGAGGATATAACAAAGTTCTTGAGCAAATATTTCTTGACAATTTATATTCCCATGATTTGTATTTAGAATAAGTTGACCATTTTATATTCTCTAATTTTGAAAGTAGAAAGAAAAGTAAATAATGTATTCAATATAATATCAAACAATATCTATTGTTTGCTCACCATGTGTGTATCTATAGTTTTCCTGTACTAGAGTCCAGTCAATCACAAACTCTCCACAGAAAACTATCATATCACATCAAAAGGACACAATACTGTTTTATATGTATGTATGTGTGTGTGTGTGTGTGTGTGTGTGTGTATTTGGTTCCCAAAAACTCATAAAAACTGGTCAGTCATTAGCAGTAACTTCTGCAGGATTTGTATTTATGACAAGGACTGCTCTGTTACCCAACTGTGCTATGCACACTGCAGCAGTGTAGAAAATCCTGGAAAGAGTCTTAGCTCCTGTGTTGACTTGTAGTTTGTCTTTAGTTGGAGATTGCTGATCTTCTAACTGAATATGTGTTCTTTTCACTATCAGTCTTCACATTCATGTGATATTAATTCTACACTTTTAACAACTCAATCGAATGGCAGTATGCCTGATAACAGTCACGTGACCTGTTGTGTATTGACTTTTGCTCACTGCTTAACAAATTCTCCATAGGGAACTATAACATCTAAAGGACATAGTTCTGGGCTGGAGAGATGGCTCAGGGATTGAGATTCTGCATTGCTACTTGTATTTCTGGCCTTAGTGGGCAGAGTCTGGGAGATCCCAGAGGGAAGCAAGAAGGAGTAGAAGCAATCCAGGATGATTCCCAAAGTCATCCTTAGTCCTCCACAAAGACAAGTAGTGCCCTCTAATACACAAACACACACACACACACACACACACCACAATAAATAAATAAAATATTAGAAAAGGAGTTACATTTATGAAAAATAAAAGACATAATTCTGTGGAAAATTCATTTTCTATCTATTCTTCCTGAGTTCAGATAATCTTCAGAACTGTACTGCCAATTACTTCTCTGTGAATAACAGAATGTAATTCAAAACTCTATATTATCCTTTCAGTTTTGTTTCAATTGACTCTAAAGCATCGAATTTCAAAGGGCCCTAATTTTATTTTTTTCTGTTCTCCATAGGTAAATGTTCTCTCTTCTCTGCAATTTATTAATTTTCATTTTTTTTTTAATGTGGGACCTGGGATCCGAACTCAGAACCTTCTGCTTGTGAGACAGAGTCACAACCCCTGAGCCATCTCTCCAGGCCCCAATTTTCATTTTGTGTACATTGAATGGTACTCTTTATTTTATTCATCCTCTTTGTCTAAGAAGCAGCTCATAAGATAGAGGGAAAAAAACAAGTCTGAATTCCTTTATTGCTCATAAGTCAGTCAGAAGATGGTTTGGAAGCCTCGAGATACTTCCATCTATGCAAAATCTTGCGAATCTTATGGCAGTTGCTCTAGGGATAAAACAGATGATTGTTTCCAGGGACACACAGCACAGTTACTCTCGATGAGTCACATAATAATAAGTTACATGTAGAAGATGTGTCAGTGCTACAGAATGGCTTCTGTTTGACTTCAATTCAATGGATAGTCTTTCACAATAGAGAAGTGAAACTTCTCTTTGAGTTAGCCTTTTGGCTCATTGAGTGTTTCCATGTCTTCACCCCAGCATAGGTGCCTTCTGGCTCATTGAGTGTTTCCATGTCTTCACTCCAGCATAGGTGTCTTCACTTCAGGCTGGATGAAAACCCTGTCAGTGCTGGAGTCTTTTCTTGGGACCATGTGCACTGAGGCGAGTCTTCCTCTTCTCATAGAAGCAGACTCTTGGCTTCTAGTTCTATAGAGAAGCCCATCTTGGCTTCTCAGTCAAAAATTCCAACCCAGCTACTCCCCTGAACACTTCCAAAACATTGTACCTTGGATCAGCAAATGATATTCTTTTATTATCAATATAATTAAATACCCCAATTATCCAGGCAACTGCAGCATAGAAAGAATTAAAGATAGTCAGTATAATAGAATGAAGAAATCAATAGTGCTTTTAAAGCTACACAAATGTTGAAATCTGAGACACATCTCTTGTGTTAATGGTTAGAAGGCACAGTTTACTTTTGAACTGATTTTGTGAAATTCTTGATAAAAATAGGATAAAGTTCCATCAATTTTATCACTAATAGCTTATCTCCATTTAATAAGTCTTTTTTAAAGTTATGTTTTATTCAAATAATTTATATAACAGCCATCCTACCTAGTTAATATGCTTACTTAACAATTCAATTCAGAAATGAATGCTGAAATCTCAGTCCATCTTGTTTGGTTATACTATTTATTTTTACTGAGTCTATGTACATCAATTGCCATGTTGTTCATTAAGTCATCAATGAAACCAAGAAATATTGTATTTCTTATTACCACTGGTAGTCTGGAGGTCTTTAACTTTTTCCTTTCAAATAAAACTCAGAAAGCCTCATGAAAATCTTTAAAACCTAACCATAGAAATACATGTATTAAAAATATTCTTCTAGTTCTGTGGACCAAACCTAGAGCCTTACACTTTCCTATAATCTCTCTACCAGGGCTAAATCCTCAAATTGTCCTTCCCTCCTCCCCCATTTATTAAGTCTTAACTCCTCAGATAATCATTTATACCCTGAACACAAACTTTTTCCCTTCAATTAAATTGTAAATAAAAGTAAGGGTTAGATGTACCACAGTGAACAAAAATAAAGTTGCTCCTGGAACAAATGATGAAATTAAACAATATTATAGCTCTGGATTTTTATATTCTTTGCTTATTTCTTTGAAGAACTTTTGGGTAACTATTATGCTTCAGTTTTTCTCTGAATTATAAATAGTAGCCAGCCAACTTATATTGAATAGTGAAAACAGTTTAAAATCATAGTGTCAAATGCCAAGCTTGTTTCGACATTAAAAAAAAAAAAATCTCTCTTGGCCAGTGGCCAAAGTATTTGCCTCCTGAATGTCATCTTTAGAATAATTTTTAAGCCTACTGTGATTGTCTCTCCCTCTCCTCAACTCCCAGCAGGGCTAAAACAGACCTCACATAGTCCCACACAGAGAAACTGCTCATTATCAATCAGCGAACACAAACAAGTTGAAGACTGTTCAGTTACCCTGTTAAAGGTAAAAAAGACTTGGAGACCCCAAAGAGTTTATTATTCTGGGACTAAGATCGTCAGAGTCATTTGATTTCAACTTGCACAGTAGCCACAAAGGTTAAATTAAGGTTAAGTTTCCCAAACAAAATGGAAGCAATTAAACAGTTAAATAATGTCGCCTTTCTTTTTTATTCTCTCTCCCTTAACAGAGAGACCTCCCCAAAGTATTAATGCAAACAAAATGTATTTTTTAGAGCTATCTCTAAGTAAAAAAGAGATACATAAGAAATTGTCTTGTATGGTTAATCATTTGTTATTATAGTAGAGTTTAAAAAAATAAAATCACACTGGCATATTTTGTTTTATATCCAGGACTGTAACTGATCATGAAATTTCTCTCTCAGGAATTCTCCGAACTATAGTTTATGATTAAATAGGAAATAAATCAAGCTTGGTGAAATGGGATAATATACAACTTCCTTTCATTTGGGTTTAGTCAATTAAAAATGAAACCAGTCATGGTGTCAAAAATGTAGATATTACTAGCCCCTTAGGAGATTGTAATGGCATAACCTTATTTATTTCTTTAGTTAGTTATTTGTGTATAGTTTTCATATTTATTATCCATTTCAAATGCTAAGAAAATTGTATAAAGGGGAGGGACACTTTGCAAATCTACAAAAGAAAAAGAAAATAAAGATACATGACTCACTTAAGACTATACATTTAGTAAAAAGTAAAGTCACATTTAAATTTTAGATAATTCTATAAACCCTAGTACACCAGAGGAGATAAAAAGGAGTTACAGTCATCTCCTTTTATGTATTATTAAAAAAGGCTTTTGTATCTAAAAAGAAATGAATATTAAGTAGTGTATTAAATAAGATTTTAGTATTGAATCTTACATGATTGAAAACAATATTCACGACCAAGAGGACTGGATGTTTTCACTGTGTATGTTTGCAAAAAGTAGGTAGATATACTGGACTACGCCCAACACTCAATCCTTCCTTATTAAATTCCTTCTCTGTCCAGCTGCCCGTGGACCAAACACTCCCTGTGTGAAGGAAGTCTAAAACAGTTTCAGTGCAGAGGAGTTGATACAGAGGAGGGGTGAATTTGAAGAATGGCCCCTTCAGATTCCTTGCATTCTGTGCAGTCTAAGGAGCAGTACCTGGGGCAAGAATGCTACCTTTTGAGGAGTTGACTCTCAACCTAGCAAGGGGTCACACTGTGCTTCTCTGAAATGGGGAGGAGAAAAATGAACTGCAGAGACTACCACAAATATTTTCCTAACTTTATATACCTATAGGTTTTCTGTACCACATGAGTTTAAGGCTGAGATTCCAGCCGTACAAGCACATAAGAACTTCCCTGACTTAGATGACCCATAAGGGGAAAAATCAGTCACTTTGAGGAACAGCCTGTAATTTTTTCCAAGAACCCTTGCACTCCCTTGTAGTGGGAATACTGAGCTATTAAAAGTGCTAAGGAATTTTGGTGTTGTTTTTTATTATTCTGTCCTATATTGGAAACACTCATAAAATACACTGTATAATTAAATAAGAAGGGGAGACACTGAAAAGTGTAGACATTATTGTCTTTCTTTTACTTTGGTGAAATGTTTAGGGAAAACCATCTTAGCACCCATTGACTATCTGTTTATTGAACTATGTGTCTGAAAAAAATGTTAACTCTAACAGATGACAAAGTTAAAGAATGCAGCTTTTATCATTTGGAAAAATGATATAGACATAGAAATAAGTGAACTGCCTACTACACTGAACTGTGAAAATATTCATTGTCAAAGTTGACAAATATATGCTGAACTTACATGAGCACATGCCAGCATCTCAAATGATACCTCACTCTGTTTTATCCCCCCCCCATGTATTTGCTTTCCAAGGCATGCAACACGTGTGTGAAGTACAGAATACTTAAACTTTTTCATTTGCGAGTCTGGCGTAATCAAAATTTGAAGTACTTTTAAATTCCATTTTGATAATTTTTCTCAGATAAATGCTAACAGTCAGTTAAAAGTCAAGCTTGAAATTCCTTGAAGAGAAAGGGAGGACTCAAGGGAAAGCACAAACACAAGAAAATGAAATCAACAGCATTTATTCAGTACACATTATGCCTGTCAGTTACTGAAAAGCAGATCACAAATTTCCATTTTATTTTTGACATGATAATCAGAGAAATAAAAGAAGATGGTGTGAATAGTTATTTATTTGAAGATGGCAAGGAAAGGGAAACTTTATGTTGCCCCATGCATTTAACAGTACACTCTATCACAAAGCAATCTCTTTAAGTACAAGAGAGCGTAAGTGGTTGACTCATACAGTCCCCAAAGTAAATATTGCCTGAAGATATAACTTAAAGTTAACACCTAGTTAACTCCTGAGCATTGAATCACTAGTATTTGTAGCTCTAGAATTTTTCCAAGATTCTAAGTTCCTGGGCAGCTATCTAATAGTGATGGGTGTTCAGGATTCATGGATCACAGATTTCATTCAGAAATTTTGCACAGTGACAACTATTCATCCTAAAGTTTTCAATAATTTCCTTCTTTTCTATCCCTGTTGACTCGTCAATCTTAATGTTTTGTTTCATTTTATAAATATTTATGGCCATATATTAACTTTCTTACTTGACTACTTTGCAAGTTGTATTTTAAAGATAAGTATCTATAGGATTCCTCTCCAATTTCATATTTTTAGGTTGTCTCTATAAGCTCAGCCTTATCTCTAGTGTTAGTTATCTGCTCTTTACATTTTGAAGAAGTTAATCTTTTTTTCATTTGTAGTTAAATAGTATTTACAGAGTTTTTCATGTACAGAGGGGTGTGAATATGTATATGATTATGGGTACACATGCTTATGCAAGTGTGCATGCCTGAAGTTCAGAGGGTGTTATCAGGTGTCTTCCACAGTTGCTCTACCTTATTTTTTGAGTTAGAATCTCTCAGTTTACTTAGAACTCTTCAATGTGGCTAGGCTGATTTACCAATGAGATTCAAACTCATTTATAAACTTGTTTGTAAGTTCAATATTCATATCTATATTTTGACACCTATTTTAACTCCTTTTTCCTTATCTCTTCTTCCCTCTCTTTCTCCGCCTTTCCCTCCTGTAAAAGTACTATTCTTGTTTCTAGCAATAAATATTGCTAGACAACATATTCCATGACACCCAGAATTTACAAGGTTATTGGGAAACAAAATTCAGGTTTGTATGGCACGTACTTTGTTGACTTGGTCATCTCCCTAGCCCAATGTTAGTAGTTTCTGTTTTAATTTTTAGCATAAAAAACTCAAAATTCTACATTGTTGGGTGCTTTTAAAAATATGACTTCATTTACCTGTTTGGAAGAGCTCATTTTAATTTTCAAAGCCTATTTGCAACTGATTTTACAAGCTTAAAGATTTCAGACAGCAAAACATCATTTTCTCACAATTCTGGAAAGCAGAACTCCAACCTTAGCATAATGGGGTCAAGAAATGTTAGATTCATGTTCTCCTTTGAGATTGTGTTCTCTCGCAAGAATTCATCACCTGGCTGTTCCCATGCATGGTACTATATTTCCTGTTTCTTCTGTCTAGTGTAGTGGAATGTGACACCTTTGCTTATGTCTATGTTTATCTATCATGTGAGAATGAGTCCAAAGCCTGTCTATCTTTCTTTTTTAAGGACAGATGGAAGGACCATAAGGGTGTCTCAGAGGTAATTAAAGACCTATTCTCACATCAAGGCCTTAATTAGCACATCTGAAGGAAAAAAGTATCATATACTGGAATATTCACATTAAGTATGCATTAAAAATATTATTATCCTTAGCTGACCATTATCAAAGTTATCTTTCTAAAACTTTCAAAGTTATATTTTCAAAATCTTTCAGGATTCTCTTTTGAAACTCAGTATACATTTAATATTCATGTCTCTATACTGATGCCTATTTTAACTCTTTTTTCTTCCTCTCTTCCTGTCTCCTATCCTGCCTCTTCCCCTTTTGTAAAAACTACTGCTCTTGGTTTTGGGACCAAATACCTAAACGACTTAGAAAAGGAAAGGTTTGTTTGGGGCTCACCGTTCAGCAATGCAGGCCGTCATGTAGGAAAGCATAGTAACAGGATGTGGAAGCAGATGGTCACATATCTCCATGCAGGAAGCAGAGCGCAGACAAGCAAAAGCACTTTGAAGCACCTGGGTCTGTCCACAAGCTGCCTCCATCTCCTGTTTCCACTCACTTCCCAAACATCGCCACAAATTGGGAACAAGTGTTCAAATATATGATCCTGTTGTATTCACATTGAAGCTGCTTCTCCCCACTTTGCTATCATTCATATTTTCTCTGTGTATTCCTCCTGACTCAACCAAGACTAGTTTTAAGTATTTGTTATGAAATATACTTCCAAATATTACATTTATTTTGGGATCCATGAGATTACCTACCATGTGGATTTATACTGTTGATGTGAATTATCTGAAGGCAAAAGTAATATTGTTTTATTATAAGTACTTATAATAGGCTGGGGAGATGGCTCAGGGGTTAAACCTCTGCTTTGCAAGCAGAAGGTGTCCTGAGTTCAAATTCCACATAAAAATGCCAGACAGAAAGGGCAGTGGCCTATACTTTTGACCCTGTGGATGGAACCTGGGAAAACCCAGAGTGAAGCAAAAAGGAGGTAGAAGCAATCCAGGATGATTCCTGAAGTTATGCTTGGTCTTATGCAGAGATACACAGCACCCTCTGACACACACAACACACACACACGCTTGCACGTATGCACACTCACACACACAAAATAAATATAGTACTTATACTGGTTTTGATGAAAAAGCTGAGATAATGCTAAAAGAAAACATTTTCTAAAAGTTCTAAAAGAAAACATGAGTTCTACTGCCTTTTAAATATTTCTGAATTGTGTGTCATCACACTGTGCCAGAATATTGTAATGTGTACAGGTACATTCAAGTTTTTTTTTTCTGATTTAATTTTTTTTATTAAAAATTTAATTATACATTTAAAAAAATTTTTACCAGTTCCCTCCCACCTCCCTCCTCTCCCCGAACCTCCTCCTCCCCCTCCTCTCCCTCCCCATCCCCCAGTGCCTTCTCCCCAATTCCCAGAGAGTCCTTTATTGTGTACGCCTAACTCTCCACTGGGTCCTCCTCTCCGATGACATATAAGGACCCAGTGGCATTTCCATAAGCCCTTTCTCTTGTTCCCCTTAAGCATAGGAGCACTACTATGACTGTCAATCCCTTGCCTCCAGGGATCTCGGTGCCCTTAACAGATGCTAGACTTTATGAGGGCAACAGTGCACTGGACATTGCACAGGGCATGCAAAGTCCCATTATGATTGCTTTGGCCCCAACTATTGTTGAGAATCTTGCAAATCGTTGCTCCTCCCATCCTTTTGCTCTTACAATCTTACCGCCCCCTCTTCCGCAAATGTCCCTGAGCTCCAGGATGGGGAGAGCTTAGGCTGGCCTAGTTCTATGTGATTGATATAGAGTCTCTGAAGTTCTGGATTGTGGTTTGTTGATTTTCTTTTGCAGTTTTGCTGCTCCTGCAATGCACTTCACTCCATCCTGCTGGGCACTGTATGTCACCCCCTGGCCAGAGACAAAAAGCTGTTAAACTGGAGTCTTGTTATAATAGCACATTCAAGGGTAGATGTAATAAGAGTAGGAAACCTCAGTGAGAGAGGGGTCCATCACCCATTTGCAAAATGATTACTTTTTATCTGCTAGACTATATGCCCTCCCCTTCTGGTGAGATCAGGAAAGAACGTCTGTGAACTTAACCAGGTTTCTCATTACTTACTTGCAGACCTTGATGGAGGCCTATTTTCTCTGCTGTAACATGGTCCCCTCTCTCCTTGTTTCTGGTGTGGCCCTCCTACTCCATCTCTCTTGTTCATAATCCTTGCAATTACTGTGTTACATAGGTTTACTTTTGAGTGTCTCAATGTGGGCTGGGTGGGTTTGGTACTAGGAGCCACCTATTAGGGAGTACATACAGTGCTTAATTTTCTGGGTTTGGGATACTTCACTTAATATAATTGTTTCTAATGACATCCATTTCCCAGCAAATTCCAGTAATTCATCATTTTTGATGGCTGAGTAGTACTCCATTGTATATATGTACCACCTTTTCCTTATCCACTCGTCAACTGTTGGACATTTAGGTTGATTCCATGACTTTGCTATTGTAAACAGTGCTGCTATGAACATGGTCAAGCTTGTGCTATCGAGGTGAACCTCTGCTGCATGGGGGGTTATTCCCAAAAGTGGAATAGCAGGGTCATATGGCATTTCAATCTTTAATTTCTTTAAGAATCTCCAGACGGCTCGCCAGAGTGGCTGTATGAGCCTGCATTCCCACCAACAATGTAGGAGAGTACCCCTCTCTCCACATCCTCTCCAGCATTTGTTGTTGTTTGTGTTGTGGATTTTTGCCATCCTGACCGGGGTGAGATGATATCTCAGGGAAGTTTTGATTTGCATTTCCCTGATGGCTAAAGAAGTGGAGCATTTTTTAAGATATTTGTTAGACATTTCAATTTCACCCCTGGTAAAGTTTCTTTTAAGTTCCAGGGCCCATTTTTTAATTGGGCCAGTGTTTTCCTTGGAGTTTAGTTTTCTAAGTTCTTTGTGCACTCTGGACAGTAGAGTTCTGTCAGATATGTGGTTAGTGAAGATTTTCTCCCATTCTGTGGGTTGCCTTTGAGCTCATGTTACAATCTCTTTATCTGAACAGAAGCTCTTTACTTTCACAAGATCCCAACTGTTGAGAGTTGGTAGCAGTGACTGTGCCATTGGATGTCTGTTTAGGAAGTGTTGGCCTACCCCAATCAGCTCGAGGGAGTTCCCTATCTTTTCAACTATGGTTTTTAAAGTCTCTGGCCTTAAATCAAGGTCCTTGATCCATTTGGAATTAAGTCTTGTACATGGTGACAAGTATGGGTCCAGCTTTAATCTTCTGCATGTGGAGATCCAGTTTTGCCAGTACCATTTGTTGAAGATGCTGTTCTTTTTCCAGTGGATTCTTTGGGCCCCTTTGTCAAAGACCAAATGGCTGTATTTTTGTGGGCTTATATCTGGGTCTTCAACCCTTATCCATTGATCTGTGTGTCTATTTTGGAGCCAGTACCAGGCAATTTTTATAACTACGGATTTGTAGTATAGACTAAGGTTTGGTATGGTAATACCTCTAGCAGTGTTTTTGTTACTCAGGATTGTCTTTGCTATCCTGGGTCTTTTGTGCCTCCATATGAATTTTGAGATTATTTGGTCAACTTCTTTAAAGAATTGCTTTGGGATTTTAATTGGTATAGCATTGAATTTGTATGTTGCCTTTGGTAGGATGGTCATTTCCACGATGTTGATTCTGCCAATCCAGGAACAAGGGAGGTCTTTCCACCTTCTAGTGTCTTCTGCTATTTCTTTCTTTAGGGTTTTAAAGTTTTCATTGTAAAGGTCTTTTACCTCCTTAGTTAGGTTTATACCAAGGTATTTCATTTTTTTAGGGGCTATAGTAAATGGGATTGTTTCTCTCAAGGCTTTTTCGCTTCTTTCATTCTGGGCATATAGGAAGGCCACTGATTTTTGCACATTTATTTTGTATCCTGCCACCCTGCTGAACTTCTCAATTAGTTCCAGGAGCTTCCTGGTGGAGTTTTTGGGATCACTCAGGCATAAGATCATGTCATCTGCAAATAGGGATAGCTTGACTTCTTCCTTGCTGATTTGAATCCCTCTTATGTCCCTTTCTTGTCTTATGGCTTCAGCTAAGACTTCAAGTACATTCAAGTTTTAACTAAATAGATAATTAACTCTTGTTCGTAGATTTTTAGTTTTATCATAAGTGAATATACATAGCAGCATAAGTATAGAAGTTTCAAACTACCTTAAATATGCTAATTATTTAAATAAAATAATTTATTTAAATATTTCTATTAATATAATTTTATGTACATTGATAATTTCTTAAATTTTATACATGGTATTATTTTATTGTATTTTTGTAGGTATGGTACGTGGAATACACATGCACTTTTGTAAAAAGACTTATTTATGGAGTCAAGCATTTAAAATTGATTTTGCAAACTAGTTAAGAAACATGTTGAATATTTACATTCTTACATTAAATTAAGTTACTACTCTAAGTGATTAGAGAAAATGGTTTTCATAATATATTGTTCTCTTCTGACCTCAAAACAAGAAAGTTAAACACCTAATTTAAAATGCATACCTAAGACAAATAGTCTATACCTGCCCTGTACTTAGTACAGATTTTCCACTATTGTATACAGATATTCCACTATTCAGTAGATAACAAAAACAAAGTCCCCATTAAGCACCCTTATGTGATGATTTCCAAACTGACCTATGCTTCACTATGGCTTCCTCTGTACTTTTCCATCCAGCCATGTGTGCCCTCCATGTAGTGATCTATCATTTTGCTGCCCTCATTTTATGAGTAAGTCTAATAGCCACAAATCCATTTTCATATGCATTCTTACACAATTTTACATTATTTTAGTGTTTGATACATGAATAAAATTTGCTCATCTTATTTTTTACCCCTCATTATTCTATCCCAGTTACTTTCTCTTGCACACTACAAACTTTATTCTTCCTCACAATTCTCCATCCTGCTTTTATGTCCTTTTGGGTGTTTCATTGAGTTTCATCTGACTTTCTATTAATTACATGTATCAGGGTTCTTGTTAGCTTATGGATAGTACAGTCTCTCAGAGAGGTATGGTGACTCCTAAAATGCTTTCCTTTCCATGATGAAATGTACAGATCATGAGTTCATCAATGCATTAACTCTGTCATGTCCAGAAGATATTGTCTGGGCTCATCCCTTCCCACCTTCAGGATGGTACATTCTCACTGCCTCCTTTTGCATGATGCTCCTTAAGCCTTGGGTTGGGGAGAAATTAAAAGTTTTGTTTAGGGTTAGCCTGGCACACACATTTTAAGCATTCATTCCTGAAGTATATATGAGTTTTCTGTAAGTAATTGCAGTGTGCTAACTACATTGTACCACGGTGACTCAAGGCAGGAACTGTGGAGCATCTAGTGCTTTCTTGAACTGAAGATCAGCTGAGAATCTTTGTTGCTGAATGACATTAATAAAAATTTACCTGGTGACATCATGTCACAGTTTCCTTGTTTTTGAAACAAAACCAGTAAGTGTAGTGCCTTGATAAGATTGCAAGAATTGAAAAGTGAAAACTATTCTAAAAAATGAATGGAAACTTGTATGGGCTGGAGAGGTGGCTCAGGGGTTAAGGCTCTGCCTTGCAGGCAGAAGGTCATGAGTTCAGATCCTAGATCCCACATATAGACGCCAGGCGGAATCGGGCGTTTCTGGTCCTGGTAGGGCGGAGCCTGTGAATCCCGGGGCAGAGTAAACAGGAGGAGGTGGAGGTGTCCATGGTGGTTCCCGAATTCGTCCGTGGTTCTACACACACGCACATACACACATGCACACACAAGCACAATTGAATAAATTAAAAAAATTAAAAAAACATTTATAAAAATGAATGGAAATTTGTAAACTTTAAATTTATTACAGGAAATTAACTTTTTCTTCTTCACTTTCTGCCTTATTAAAGTTCTCATTTTATTTCCTCCCCTTTTTCTCTTCATTTTCCTTCTCATCCCCTTTCTTCCTTTTCTCATGCTCCTTCTTTGTTTTCCTTAATTAAGAATGTTGTGAAGATTGGTTCTCCAATAGACTGTTTTATGTCTTGCATAACTCAACAGGCAATGATTTTAAGTGGAAGAATGAATGATTAGCTAAAATAATTAAGAAACATCATTATTTCTCCAAACTATCTCATATCTTAGGTATAAATCCACTAATTGGATGTTAGTTGAAATTTCAGAAATTCAATATCCCCCACTACACTACTTTACCCAACTAGGGGTAAAGTAGACATTGTGTGTGTGTGTGTGTGTGTGTGTGTGTGTGTGTGTGTGTGTGTGAGAGGGCACTATGTGTCCCTGTGAAAGACCAAGGGTGACTTCCGGAATCATCCGGAATCATCTTGGGTGCCTTCTTCTTCCTTCTTGCTTCCCTCTGGGATTTCCCAGGCTCCACACACCGGTGATGGAAGTGCAGCCGCCTTGTGTTTTTACTTTGGACCTGAAATCTGAACCTTCTGCTTATGAGACCCCTGAACCATCTCTTCAGCCCTCCACCTAAATTTTTAAGAAGTCTTTAGAACACTAACTCGCAAATTTAATTAGACTGGCTGACCAGAAAACCTCAGGGCTCTTCCTATCTCTGTGTCTCTGACACTGATTACAGGCATATTACTGTGCCCAGCATTTTTATAAATTTATATATTGGTGCTAGGGATTGAAATCCAGTCCTTGTGTTTCCATGGAAGCCACATTTTTCTTTTTCTTTCTTTTTTTTTGGCAAAGCAATCTTCCCAATCTCTGTTTTTTACTCGCATTCATTTCCTCTTATGCTTATTATAGTTAGATCTCACTGTTGATATAAGTATGGTCTCTCCTGTTGGTTATTTATTTTCCTAATTCATTTCAATAAATGAGTGTGCGCTTATATTCAGTTTAATCCAGTTTATTGAAGTATAGTTGATTTTAAATATGCACACAATACACATTGAAGTATGCTAGTTAATTGCCATTTCTTTCAGGCATTTAATAAACTCTGTCCTTTTCACAATGTTTCCTCTCCAAAGGAATTCATATTCCACTGAGTGGGAGGGTAAGTGGCTCACAGAATTAAGTCTAATACAAAAATTCTAGTGTGTACTCCATGAAAAGATAAATAAAATGTCTGGGATGATGGGTCCAGGATTAAAATGTCTGTCAAAGGTGTGTTTGGATCCTGGATTTCAGGTAAAAATGCCAGGCAAAGTGTGGTGGCCAGCTTACCTGTAAGTTCCAAACCTGGAAGGTAGAGGTCCTGGGAAGCCCTTAGACCAAATTGGCAATACAGACTAGGCCTAACTGAGTGCTCTGGTTTTAATCAGAGACCTATGATCAAATTAAAATGTGTAGCAGTGATCAAGAATGATTCCCTGGACTGGAGAGATGACTCATGTGTTAAGGCTATGCCTTGAAAGCAGAAGGAACTGGGATCCTGGATCCCTATTTAACAAAACTAAACAACATCAACAACAAAAGATGGAAATGGCAGTTGCTATACTTCTGGCACTGGAAAGTGGAACTTGGGAAATACTAGAGAAATCCAGGATGATTCCCGAAGTCACCCTTGGGCCTCCACAGAGAACATGTGTTCTCTGATTCACACACACACACACACACACACATACACATTTGTGCACAAGAAGATGATTTCCTATATCAAACTCAGGCCTTCACATGACCACAAATTCATATGTTCATGCACTCTTATACACATATACACAGTATGTCCCACATGTAAAATACATGTGCATACCCATATACACATGCACATAAATAAACTTTCAATAGAAAGAAAGGTAGAAGGAAGAAAAAAGAAAGAAGGAATGAGAGAAAGGAAAGAAGGAAGGAAAGAAAAAGAGAAAAGAAACAAAGAAACAAAGAGAAGAGATCAGTCCTAAATAAGTTATGATGCACTGTGATAAAAATTAAGAAAATGAGGCAAAATTAGTGTTTAACTACACCCCAAGGTCATAGAGAACATTTTATAGGTTGCATAATGTCTTAGATGGAAAAATCCTGTAAGGAAAATGTTTTAATTATTTGCAACTATATTATTTGGGGGAGTAAAAAATTGTCAGTGGGAAAACCAGGTTCATAGGAACATGGGATACATGATTTTATTTTAATGTTTATTTTTCTCTTCCATAGAGAAGTCAGAAAACATCACAACCCTAGGACCTTACTGCTAAGATTGTAGCAGAAAATAAGAAAAGAGTTTGAGAGCTGAAGCAGGGAACTATCCAGGTCTGTAGGACAGAAATGATTAATGTCTAGCCTAGGTCAACACAACTGGGAGCATAAAGGAAATAGCACCTCATTCAAGACTTCACTTCATTTGCCCACTGACAAACATGGGATAGACACGTCATCAATACAGATATGGTGACCGAGACCCAAAAGAGGGAGGCAGTTCAAGAACTCTGCAGTTTTAAATCCAAGCAACACGGAGGATAGCAGAACACTTAAAATTAAAGGCATAGGAAAAAGAATGTTTGGACGAGAATCTAATAAATTTTAATTTGCACCAATGGAATTTGAGAGGACTTCAGGCTTGTTTGTGAAGTAAACAACAGTCTGTTAGTAGAGTACCTTTGATGTTTAGATAACATTTTGGAAATCCTCCAAGAAGAGTGATATTTGAAGCAGAGGGAGTCTAGTAGATTAGCAATGACTCCTTAGAGTAAAAAGGAATCTAGACAGATTATAATACTTCAGCAAAGTCTGTGCTAAGGGGAAAGAGGGAGGGGAAATAGGCTAGCAAAGAGCTCAAGATTGAATCATATATAAATATGGTGTAAAGTACCCATGTTTTAATAAGAATAGTATATCCAGTTTTGTCAGATTCTTCAGTTATACTGCACTTTGGCATTTTTAATGTGATGACAACCATTTCAGTTAGAGGTGTGGACATCAAAATACTAAATGTATAAAGGAAGAAGAATTGTCACTCTTTTACCTAGATGTTAGTTTCCTTGAAATTAATACACATTTGGTATTATTTCTTCTTAAAATAATTTATGTATTCGGGGGCTGGAGAGATGGCTCAGGGGTTAAGCCTCTGCCTTGCAAGCAGAGGGTCCTGAGTTGGGATCCCAGATCCCACGTACAACAGATCCCAGATCCCATGTACAAACGCCGGGCAGAAGCAGGAGCGGCCTGCGTTTCTGGTCCTGGTAGGCGAAGCCTGTGAATCCCCAGGCAGAGCAAAATAGGAGGTAGAAGCAGTCCACGATGATTCCCGAATTCACCTTTGGTTCTACACATACACACGCACATACACACATACATACACGTGCACACACACACACACACACACACAATTGAATAAATAATAAAAAATTATAAAAAAATAATTTATGTGTATCCAGAGATTTCAAGTGTTATTGAAATAAATTGAGGAAAATGGATAAAAAAGAAAAATGATAAAATTATACAAAATTTGATAGTAGAAACCAATAATCAGCAATAATTTAATTTATACTTTCCAGACTATAAATATGTTGTCATTTACATGCATCACATAGCAATTATTGCATGCAATATTGCATACATACTCACATGTGCATTCATTTGCATCTAATGCAGCAGCTTGTTATCTTTCATTTCATTTAGTAATATTGAAAAACTGACTTATGTCTGCATACAAGCTCACCAAAGTTACATAATTCACTTAAAATTAACTATGAATTATATATATATTTTTCTCTACACTTCTAAATGCTGTCTTTTAATAAATTGGTGTTACAGTTGCTCTGAATTGTTGCTGATAAAATCATAACAAAACAGCTTAGTGAAACTTTATTTTCTCTTAACATGATCTGGTTTCAGATCCTTGTCTAGCTTGACATGAGAGCTCACACCAATAGTAAGAGCTGAGTGAGGGACCTTGCCACACCACATTCACGTAATGACTGAAAGAGGACAATCATTACTTCCAAACGAACTTGACTGGCCAAGTATGGAGAAGGAGACCAAATTACTTAACCACATCTCTGAATTTTATTCACTTGCTGAGGGACTGGTTCTACCCACCATGAGCTGGGCCTTCCCATCGTATACAATCTCCTGCAGGTATGCTCTAAGCTTAAATCAGCTACTATTTATCTATAAATTAGTTAAGAGGTAGAACCCTTAACCATCAAGTTGATACCTAAATCTAATTCTGACAATTGTTAATAGTGAAATTTTTGTTTCAAAGAATATATAAACTACTGGCAATTACTAGTATTTCAAATGTGTTGAAACCACTTTCTCTAGATCAGACTAATGCCATAGATAGAAAAACAGAGAGGTTAGCACTGCTATAAATGAGAATCCATTTGGGAAAGAGTTTCAATGAAAGTTTGGAATGCTTTCCTGAATGTGTCAAACAAGTTGTACTCCAGGCAAGTCAAGGTGAAATTCTCTCATAAGACTTATGCAAACTAAAAGGATGGAAAACATTAAGACACTAGGTAACATTAGCTAATATTCACTTGCAATGAGCATAATTAGATTTTTTATTTGATATTTCAAAAATAATCAACACTCAAAGCAAAATCATTCCTAGATTTGAATGTTGAGCACATAGGAGGCAGAAGGCAAGAGTGAGCAAAGAATAAACCTGGAGACATATGGAATTACTTCTGCATGGCAGGTCCTTTAACTGTAAAATGAGTGCAGTGAAAACTCAGGTTGGCTGCAGGACTCAAACTTATAAGGGCAGGACATGTGATAAAACGTAAAAATCCAGAACAGAATGGAGGTCCTTGGGTTTGAAGATGTCTATGTCCTAAAAGAATGGGTCTCACAGACTTTGTAAACTGAATGTTAATTACAAGAAAGGGTGATCAGAGTATTTTGTGATCAAAGTATGCTTGAATCAATGAGGAAGAAAGATGAACCTAATAAAATTAAAGAGACAGAAATTGTTAGGAGGATATCATAACTGAATAGCATGGGCCTATGAAACATGGTTATGGATAAATGAGGACAGCTTTTGTAGCAGAAGCACTGTAGTGACAACGTATGCACTCATAAGCACGGTGCTTGGGCAGTTTCAAGCTTAGTAGCTTTGTCAGAGTAATCCAGGCTTTGGTTTTCCTAGGAAGTGAAGATACAACTGCAGAAAGAAAATTAGGCTGAAAGACATGTATTTGATGTATTCAAACATATCTACACTACTATTAGAAACAATTCCAAGTGTCCAGAGAATGAGAGCAAATGGGATTATATGATCCACCCTCAACAAATCCATTTAGTTGTTTTTTTCTTCATTCTTTTCTATTAAAATCTCTTTGATATGATATAAGGTAATTATTATAATAAGCAAAGTAACAAACAAAACTATCGGTGATTCTATCATACTTTGCATAAGTGAGAATTTGTTTTGTATACAGCTCTGTTGCCATGATAATCAATAACTTTTAGACTTATTAAGATGAAACATGTGCATTTGGGCACCTACTTAGTGGTCAGTGTCTACAAAGACTTCATTAACTGTACTTTAGTATTTTATTTTAGAGAACTATCCCAAAGAACAGTCTAGGCACTTATTAAAAACAATAAAAATGTGTATTTCTATAGTATTCTAAATTCCTTAAAGGAATAACACTGATTTTAAATTTCATGTAAGGTACAAGTGAATATATTCACCATTCACTGTGAATACACAGCAAAAACAGCAGCATCATGTTTCCATTCATTACATTATTTTGTTACCAAAATTGTTGTCAAAGCTTTTATCAGAAGATTTTGGGTTCAGTTTTATGATCTCTTAAATGAAAGTTACTTGTTTACTTAAATAATATTCATTGAAAAAAATTAATATTTATTGACTTTTGACTTCTTGAGACAGTCTCACATAACTCAATCTAGTTTTGATTTATATAGTGTAGACTTGCTTGATAACTACTTTGTAGCTGAGGCCAGCATCAAACCCATTGTGCTCCTGCATTCAACTCTGGAAGGCTGTTATTATAGATGTGTGCTATTTCATCTGACTTTAATATTCATTTATTTTAGATATAAAATCAAATATTGGAATTTGTCTACAAAATTCCACCATACAGAATATTCCATAGAAAATGATTCTCATTCCTTGAATCTTCACAATGCTATTTCATATGTTTTTCCTGAAATCTAAAGAACAGAAAGTAGTAAAAGTAATTAGATCATACAAGTGATTAAGATTTGTACTTGTGGTCTAAAATGTTTTATGTTGCTTCTGTCATGTAGTATATTTAATGAAAAATGATTTTTCTTCAAGATCCTAAATATATTCCAGATTTTCTTTTGTTCTCAGACAATAAGCACCTTCTCTATGGAAATAAACCTGTTTAAATTATACCAAAGTAATACTTATAAACTGAGGGATTGCAAGTTGTTATGGCCTTTATCTTTGTTCAGAATGCTTCTTTAAAAGAATTATCTATGGGAAGTCTAACAAATTTAGTAGCAGACTTAAAAAATTATTAGGACATTTACTACTTAAATCACTTGTAGTTTCCAATGACTAAAATGATACTTGCAAACAAATGAATTGTCTCTCAGTTCCTATGAAGAAGAGGCAAATGAGAGATTCATAGTCTCAAATGCCACAATGGACTGTCCAGCAAGGAAAGATCTGGTCCTTGGCTTAGAGAAGAGGAAAGAATGTATCTGGTATGAGAAGGAGAAGTACCTAGAGGAGCAAAGATGACTAAATGTTTGTAAAACAAGTATCAATGTTTGGCTAAAGCATTCTTTTGCTTTTAAAAAGAACTTGGAGACAATTCAAAGAAATGCATGAAAACAGAAATGCTAACTGATATTTCTAAGAGAATTAGAAGGAACAAGTCTTAAACATTTCTCTGAGAAGTATTTGAAAATGTAGGAAATGTTTTCTTAGGTGCTGGCATTACAATGAAGAAGAGAACCTATCAAAAGAAACACAATTATGAACAAAAAAAATAGAAGTGTTCTCATTTATGAGAACTTTTTTGATATTTTAATATATCCTCTTACTTTTGTACAAGTCTTCACTGTTTCATGTGTCTTCACTGTTCTCTCTCTCTCTCTCTCTCTCTCTCTCTCTCTCTCTCTCTTTCCGGTGTGTGTGTGCCACCCTACAATGCCAGACTCTAGAGAGACAAGAACTCCACAGAGCAGCCTATCTAGACATGTAAGCTCAAGGTTGATTAGAATCTCTGTCTCAAATCATCAATAAGGTAGAAAACACTATGGGATGACTCCCAATATCAACCTTGAACTTCTGCATGCCTGTGTTTATATGTACCCACGAACCTGTGCACATTTATACAAATATATGTATAACCATGTACTCATGAAAATGGAAAAAGAAAATAACTGAAGTGGAAAAATCATTTTATTTTAAATGTCACTACTACCATGTTTATGTTTTCCACCCATGAAAAAATTATGCTCAAAGATTTTTCCTTCTTTTTGATCTTTTGCTGCTCAGTCATGACTAACAGTCGCTGCCTGTCTGTTTAGCCTCATGGGTTCTTATTCTGAATCTACACTGTGCACTGATATGACATCATTGGGTACTGTTCTCTCTCTCCTTCATTCATATGTTGTGGATAGGCACGCTTATTAGCCAATCACTATGACTCAGACTCGTTATAAGAACTAAGACAACTAAGAAATTAAAACAAATAAGATCCATTTTCCATGTATAAAAAGCCAAAAGGTAGTGTGAAATGTATATTTACTAATGAAAAACATCCAAATATGTACTATTACACATGTCCAGATGCTTACATGTTCCATGGTTTATGGGATCCGCTGTGAGATCCAGAAACAGATTCAGAGAAACTATATCAGGTAAAGTGATTTGTTGTCAGAACAGAGGAGCATTCCATGCAGTGTAACTGTTTCAGTTATTCACACATGTTGATTCTATAGTGTAAGTAACTGGGACAGATTACTAACTCAGACATATTGGGGGAAAAACAAAAAGTATTGACAGGAAGTGTGCTATTTAAATTCTTCTTACAATAACAAAGATAAAGACAATGAAATTTTCTGTAATAGAGAAGTGGATACCTTTTTCTCAACTGTGTAAGCAGGTTATTGGTTTTGAAAAGTCCTTACCAAAATGTATTAAATGAGCTTAGTTATAAACCAAAATGATGATCACAGGAAAAAGGTGAGAATAGATAAAGCGTGGCTAGATGATGCAATTAGAAAAGAAATAGTGATTGATTTGACTATAAACAATCTGTTTAGCCACAACAGAATAAGCAAATAAAAGTAGGAGTTGTGGGCTGGCCTGATGACAGAATGGGTATAGGCCCCTAGTGGCCTGTCTTCCCTCCCCGAAAGCCTGCATTGTCAAAGAAGAGAAGCAATTCCAAAAATTTTCTAACTTCCACAGGATTGTGGTGGTACATGTGACTTTCTCTCTCTCTCTCTCTCTCTCTCTCTCTCTCTCTCTCTCTCTCTCTCTCTCTCCTTTTCTTGCTCCTCTACACCTCTTAAAAAACTAAAATATTAAAATGAGCTAAGGAAATGATAGAAACATCTTTGAGACTAACATTATAATTCTTAGTAAAGTATAAATAGAAAAAGTTAATTTGTCCATGCTAAAATTGAAGTGCATGCAAGATGCTTGTATAATATGAATGTAAAGCAGACAAAAATATCAGTCTTGCTGGTCAAAGGAGGGATATTTATTTGTAAAATATCAGCTTCTGTTCAGATAAAGAGATTGTAACACGAGCTCAAAGGCAACCCACAGAATGGGAGAAAATCTTCACTAACCACATATCTGATAGAACTTTACTGTCCAGAGTGCACAAAGAACTTAGAAAACTAAACACCAAGGAAACCAATGGCCCAATTAAAAAATGGGCCCTGGAACTTAAAAGAAACTTTACCAGGGATGAAATTAAAATGTCTAACAAATATCGTAAAAGATGCTACACTTCTTTAGCCATCAGGGAAATGCAAATCAAAACTTCCCTGAGATATCATCTCACCCTGGTCAGGATGGCAAAAATCCACAATACAAACAACAACAAATGCTGGAGAGGATGTGGAGAGAGGGGAACTCTCCTACATTGCTGGTGGGAGTGCAGGCTCATACAGCCACTCTGGCGAGCCGTCTGGAGATTCTTAAAGAAATTAAAGATTGAAATGCCATTCCCTGCTATTCCACTTTTGGGAATAACCCCCCCATGCAGCAGAGGTTCACCTCGATAGCACAAGCACGACCATGTTCATAGCAACACTGCTTACAATAGCAAAGTCATGGAATCAACCCAAATGTCCAACAGTTGACGAGTGGATAAGGAAAAGGTGGTACATCTATACAATGGAGTACTACTCAGCCATCAAAAATGATGAATTACTGGAATTTGCCGGGAAATGGATGTCATTAGAAACAATTATATTAAGTGAAGTATCCCAAACCCAGAAAATTAAGCACCGTATGTACTCCCTAATAGGTGGCTCCTAGTACCAAACCCACCTAGCCCACCTTGAGACACTCATAAGTAAATCTATGTATTAACTACAGTAATTGCAAGGATTATGAACAGGAGGGATGGGGTTGGAAGGACACATCAGAAACAAGGAGAGAAGTGACCATGTTACAGTAGAGAAAATAGGCCTCCATCAAGGACTGCAAGTAAGTAATGTGACACCTGGTTAAGTTCACAGACGTTCGTTCCTGATCATTTACAACTAAGGGGGTATCATCCTGAAGCTCAGGGACATTTGCAGAAGAGGGGGCAGTAAGAGTGTAAGAGCAAAAGGATGGGAGGAGCAATGATTTGCAAGATACTCCGCACAAGTTAGGGCTGAAGCAATCATAATTGGACATTGCATGCCCGGTGCAATGTCCAACACACTATTGACCTCACAAAGTCTAGCATCTGCTAAAGGCACCAAGATCCTTGGAGGCAAGGGATTGACAGCCACAGTAGTGTTCCTATGCTTAAGGGGAACACAGGAAAGGGTTCAGGGAAATGCCACTGGGTCCTTGTATGTCATCGAAGAGGAGGCCCAGAGGAGAGTCAGGGATGCACAAGAAAGGACTCTGGGAATTGGGGCGGGAGGCACAGGGGGATGGGGCGGGAGGGGTGAGGGGAGGGGGAGCAGGGGGTTTCGGGGGGAGGAGGAGGGAGGGAGGGAACTGGTGTACCTATTAAGTTTGTATGAGCTGAAATAATAATAAAAATGTATTAAAATTAAAAAAAAACAACTAAGGGGGTATGATCTCATCAGAAGGGGAGGGCATATAGTCTGGCAGATAAAAAGTAACCATTTTGCAAATGGGTGATTGACCCCTCTCTCACTGAGGTTTCCTACTTTTATTACATCTACCTTTGAATGTACTCTTATAACAAGACTCCAGTTTAATAGCTTTTTGTCTCTGGCCAGGGGGTGACATACAGTGTCCAGCAGGATGGAGTGAAGGGCATTGCAGGAGCAGCAAAACTGCAAAAGAAAATCAACAAACCACAATCCAGAACTTCAGAGACTCTATATCAACCACCTAGAACTAGGGGATGGGGAGGGAGGAGTGAGGGGAGGGGGACCAAGGGGTTCGGGGGAAGGAGGAGGGAGGGAGGGAACTGGTGTACCTATTAAGTTTGTATGAGCTAAAATAATAATAAAAAATGTATAAAAATATCAGATTATACAACAGATGAAGCAGAGAAAAATAGGTGAGATGTTATCCTCTGAAGGAGGCTGTGCATGCCACTGCAGAGGCAGCTCCCTAATGAAGCACCTACTGAGCATGTGCAACACCCTAGATTTAATCTTCAGAACTGGAAAAAATTACTGACAGAAAGAAAAATTTTGATAAAGAATTACTGAACAACCAGCTGTGGCATGCATGCCATATCATCAGCCACATCATCAGCCAGCAGAAGGTTGTGCCAAAAGGATTGCCACAAGATCAGGACCAGCCTGGTTGAGTATCAGACAAGCCAAGTCTAAGAGTGAAACCTTATCTCAAAACTAGAACAGAGTGAGAGGAAAGAAGGAAGAAAATACAAATGTGTCTATAAAAAGAAACTGACACAGTCAATACAGTGAGAGGTAGACATTGATCTCTGGGTAAAGGAGGCTGGTTTTGAGCTCAACACTGTCAAGCACAGAGGTGGAGTTTCAAATTCAAAAAGATTAATATGTTACAGTGTCAAATACCAGGACTTGAGATGAAATCATCGGTGATGTTCTTGAGCATTAGTTTAGCTGAGAACTGAATACCTCCCTGAATGAAGATAATACTATTAAATACCTTTCTGGTCCTCTACTGGGAATCCTTGTATAGAGAGAGAACTTGCAGAACTGTTCAGAGCAAAGGGGGCCCTGAAGACAATAAGGCTGCTTTTTACTAAATTTCTTTTTCTTTTTCTTTCAAAATGCTCAGGATATCAAGGGAAAGACAAAAAGCATCTCAAAAAAAAGGAGGTGATCTCACTTCAGTATATGGGTATATTTTGTGTGATGAAATGGACAATTTTATATTCTAAAACTTATGGTATATTTTAATATTTTACTTTCATTTTATAGCAAACCATCAGTTTAAATATTAATATCTTTTACATGAAGGACTTGAATATACTGAAAATTACAGAAATCAAGACACTCCATTGTGGGTGTCAAAGAAAGTAAAAATTTTTAGAGAGACTCTATCTGGAAACCAAATTCTGTTATATAACAAGCTAATCAGCAATTTGCCAGTCCTGACTGATAGTGATACTGAAGGGAAAACAGTCTTTGATCTCTGAGAATGTAATAGCTATTGTTCTACTAACTGTATAGAAAAAATACCAGGAGGAATTCCTTATGTGAATTTCTTCTTTTGTACTTTTAGTAACAGTAAACCTTTAAAATATATTTTATAACATGTGATGGACAATCAATATCTGAATTCTTTAGCTTTACGATCAAGTGAAAACGATAGTATTCAAAGGGAGAATTAGGAAAATATGACATATCTTTCTGCCTAACAATTGAGAATTTTAAAGTACTTTTGCACATATATTCACATTTTAAGCTTTTTTTAATATGAATACTGATGCTTCTGGTTACACATGACATTAAAGAAGGAAGGAAAAGGTGACAGGAAAAGAAATCCTAAGAATAAAAATAACCCTCGGGCAGCACATGCACTCTAGCTAAGACTCTCAGCAGACTGCCTGAGGAGAGTTTAAGGGAGGGACACTTGATGAAGCTGTGGGCAAGGGACAGGGAAATGATGACGCATAGTGGTGTGCTCCAGGACTGCCAACAACTATAGTGTTGTAGTGGGTGGAGGAGAGGAAGTTTACAGAACACAGAAAAGAGACAGGAAAGAGGCAGCTGGTCCATAAAGTCCTTCAGGGAGGAAGCCAGGGAGATAAACATAGCCCATACTCTCCATCCTTTTCACACCCACTCTGATCTCTTGATGTCAATTCGTATTAATACACCCCAATGGAAGAGAGGATTTCCACTTGCATTTTAATTATACTGTTCCACTGCAGGCACAAGGAAGAAGCCGGAGAAAGGATATGAAGGATCAAATGGAAAACCCAGGCATAGATAAGCCCTCTTAACATGGACAGAAATGTGGCATTTTATTAAAAAAAGTTCAGTTTCTTAGCCCTAATTATCAAATAATGAATATTTGCAGAATGTTACTTTTATGTGTTAACAGTATTATAGCCTCCTATATCCTTAAATTTTGGGCCAGAATTGACAAAAGTGATTTGTATTTCTTTCTAGTAAGGTGTTCACTGTATTCCACAGTTTAAAATTTCCCTGGAACATACACTTCTATTTCTCCCAAGCTCAGCAAGCTCATGGTGCCGCGTACTCTAGTTTTGGACTGCTTTAAGAGTATCTCTATGTAGCCATTGCTTTGAGGGTAACCAACCCCAGCCATAGCTTGCTATCTGTTCTAAAAAAGATTACCAAATAATGAAAGGAAAATGTTATCTTTAAGTTAAGTTTTTCTTACCTCTCTCACCATCTGATATCTTTTCAATAATTCCATTGAACCATCAATGCCCTCTGCACACACATCTCATCTACTAGCCTCTGGTAGTTTAAAGGGAGAAACTACTTAATGATGAAAATTTCACACTGGTGGGGCTTGGGGAAATGAACTGTTTTGTAGTCTGGCGGCAAATTTTCTTCCTTCTTTTTTTAAAACTTAATTAGTGTGTGGTGTGTGTGTGTGTGTGTGTGTGTGTGTGTGTGTGTGTGTGTATTAGGGGGCACGTGTGTCCCTGTGAAGGACCAAAGGTGACTTCGACAATTATCCTGGATTCCTTCTATCTCATTTTGCTTCTCTCTGGGATTTCCCAGGCTCCGCCACCAGGACCTGCACTGCCAGAGGCAACTTTTTCCTTCTGGCACTTTAATGTGTGAACTGAGATCTGAACTCAGGATCTTCTGAGTGTGAGAGTCTTAATCCTTGAGCATCCCTCAGTCCTCCTCTCTTTTTTTTTTAATTAAAGCAAACTCTTTCTATTCCATTCAAACCATATCACATATACAACTCTCTTCTGTAAAGAACCAATTACCTGTCTTCAGGCATCAAGACTCCTGTGATTATATGGAATGTGTATGATGACACTCATTTTGAGTCATTAGGACAAATGTTTGTGATCATAGGAGTTTCCCTTTTTAATTCATAAGAAAACCACTAAGAAAGTCTTGATTTACTGGAGTTCATTTAAATAAATAAAATAATAATGAATATTCATTTCTCTGAAACGTATTACAGTTTTCCAATTTCTATGTAAAACAGTTAAAGCAAAAATGTACTTTGGGCTTTGTTATTGTTTTAAGAAACAAGAAAGGAAATAAATGTTAATTTTGTCCAAGTCAGAATCACAAATCTTACCTAATTTTCCTTTGAAAAAAATATGTGATGAATTTCTTAGTCTCTTGTGAAAAAAGACTTTGTAGATTAGTCACTAATATTTCCCCCCATTCTTTGGAATCTATTACTCCTTTTTTTCTGTATCTAAGCCCAAGGGAATAGAGAAAACAAGTTTTTAACCAAAACCAACCTAAACCTGTGAGATTCATTCTAGAGCATAGTTGCATCCTTTACAAAGTAAGCCAGTACAGAGACTTGTTCTCTCCATTGTCCCCCTGTGCTAGAAAGAATAAACCACAAGACTTAAACAATAGCAAGGGTTGAATTGCTTCATACTTAATGCAGAAGGCTTTTAATTGCATTTTTGTAATTATAGACTAAGATAAATGACCATAAATCTTCATTACCCAAATGATACAGACAATAGGATTGAATAATATGCATTTTGTATTAGATGTTTTAAAGAACTTCATGCCAAAACAACCATACTTTCTTTCAGCTACAAATACTGATTATCAAAGAGTAGACATGGTTATTATAGAATATGTGTGTTTATAATAGGCATATAATATATAGGGATATAAAAGAATGATTTTCAATGTTTGGCTCCTTTTTTTAACAGAAATGATGTCACCATCTTGATATTGTTTGTAGATCTGTGTTCAACTACTGCAGACATTTATTTATTTAATGCATACTTATAAAAATAATTATATCGAGAAAGTTTTGGTTTTCTAGCGGGCAACAAGAGTCAATGAAAAAAAAGTTATAGACATGGTTTTTACTACTTGAACACTTATTCTTGTAAGCTACGCCTTATAACTTTATTGTAGACAAACTTGGAAAGTGCTCCAAATTTTCTATGGGAGGTTTGCAAGTCTGGGTTCTCTCAGCCTCTGCTTTTTGTAAAGCTTTATGGGCACTGCTTGAACATTTAAAGGCATGTTCTTTAAAGACTTTGTCATAGGGGAGTCTATGGTAAAATGTGTGATTTCTGACACCTTTTCAGTTCCCTGAGGTACAATTTGGATTTATGCTCCCTCTTTTGCATCCTTTTCTCCAGGGGTTGTGACAACAGAATTTCTCATTTTGAGCTAATTTCAGATCCATCCCTACTCCCTGCTGCATACTGAAGAATCTTCAGTATTTAGGCATATACGGTTTTCCCTCAGACTCACTTGATCATGATTTACTATCCTTCTGAATGTTCTCACACAATTAAAATCTACCTTATATACAATATGCTGGTTGGGAATGAATAAGATACATTTTTATATGGCTTTCAGTGCTGCTCTCAAGGGAAATTTGCCACATAGCCAACTAATAAATAATATGTTTAAACTTGGCATCCATGACTGTTTAAGTGCTTCTCAGAAATTAGCCCATTAATCTTAGTGCAACTGCTTGTGACGAAGACAGCGGCTTATCTTATTTTTGCCACTTTCTTCTGTTGTCCTGCTCCAGCAGATTAAGTTTCCTCTGTACTGGTGTGTCCCAAGGAAGCTTCTGTGAGTGCTTCTGCTCAAAGCAGGAGCACACCCTGGGTAGGCAACTTTGCACGTCCTGACAACTTGTGAAATGGAGTTTACCCTGGCAGTGGGGCTCTGTTTAGACGGTGAGACACTTGATGATGAAACAAAAACAAGTTGAAGGTGTAAACAGCCTTTCTTTTTTATAAACCGAGCCTCCTTGCTTTTTAGGGAAATTCTGTTATTTTCTTCTGTACTCACTCTGTCTTAAGTTGTGAAAAAGACATTTTCTTGATAAAACAACAACCTTCGAAGGTATCCTTCACTGCTTTTTCAGGGTCATTCAAGAATGAACACAATCTTTCCAATACATACATTTTCTTGGAGCTTCTTTCTATGACTCTGGACATATTTTTCTTATTCCAGAAGGAATTTTGTGGCCTCTCGTGTGGATGCTGAACGAGTACAGCACAATCAAAGGTGGATGACATGTTGTAAGTGTACAGAGCTACATAGTGTACAGAGCTATGGTCTCAATGTATATCCCTTGATCATGGTCCTTTTCTCTTCAAAATAAGTGTGATACATTTTTATAATTGTGAATTCATGAATTATAAAATTTGAAGCCACTGGTCATAGATCCAGTGATTTTTCAAAAAATTGTAATTCAAACTTATCTATGAAGTAAAATATATAAATTTTAAAATATTTTTCTGCTGGGTCAACCTAAGGCCTGTTCTCTTCCTAAAATTTCTGATTAATTTTTTCCCCAATTTTATTTCTTTTCCACATTTAGAGTTTAATTACACATACTTGAGTACCCGATAGAAGCATCTCAATTCATGGCCATGAGAGGGGTTGCAGCACTTGCTTCTAATACCCAGTGTTGGTAGTTCCCAATCACAAACACTAGTAGGTTCAACGGGAAACAAATGACTCAATTAACTTCTTGGTGGGTAGCAAGCAGCTGTGGGGAAATGGTGTGTGTCTTACAGGAGGCATTGTTCAATTGCAGAATGACAGATGAATAAGCATGAGGTCACTCCCACCACAGTGGCTGATGTGACAACAGATATTATTTATTTCATTAGGGACACGTGAAAGGATGCACAAAGCGTCCTGAGTATCTCTTAATACTCACACTCTCTGAGGAGAGAATAGAGGGAACAGACTTCGTCTCATTTAATGGATTGAGCACAGTTCATATGTGTAAGTTTTCATGGGAATGTTTTAGCCCTATGTCAATGCTCATTCATCATGATATTGTTTGTTTTCCAAGACCTAAATAGACCAAAAGATTAAGTGACCCCTAACCCTTGGATATATTTACCAGACAATTTTATATAAATAACTAAATCCAGAACTGGAATAGTTGTGAAAATCACCTAAAATTCCTTCCTATGTATTCATCTGATTAGCTAAAAACACAAATATTTCATTTTGAGTCTACTTAATATATAGGTCATTCTATGGTATCCTCTATGTTTCATTCTAATCATGTTAAAATTATTTTTTAAAAAGACCAAAGGACACTAAGTTAATATTAAAATAAATGACTGAGATAAAGATAAGGATACCATGTAAAAATGTAATCTTATTTTAAACATCTGAACAATGTACATTTTTAGAAAATTCTCCTCTTATTTTGTATTGTTTATGTAGAAATTTTCAGAAAATGATGGGCATATGCTTTTATATACATACTGAGTTTTGGTTTTGGAAAAATTTCATTCTGAAAATTAACTTCATGTATACATACCTTTTTATTTCCAAGCTGTATGGAATACAAGTCACATTGTTTTCTACCAGTGAACTATACAACTGGGTTCAGTTAAGATAATATTGCTATTTTATTTTCAAATTGTGGTATTATCTGTAGATTGCAATATCTGAAATTCTCTAGATATCATGTTAATTTTATTATCTTCCTATATTAGATTCAGATGTTAAAGTCTTGCATTTTATATAAAATATTATCATTCAAAGTATGTAGGTATGGTTTTTTAAGCCCTACTTATAAATATCTAACATATAAATATATGTATATATCACATTTATTATTTTGTGTGTTTATTATGATCTCAGAAAAAAGTTTCTTTTATTCTGTAGTATTAAAGAATTGTGATAACAGAAGCAGATTTCTTGTATTATTTCATAGGTGAGAATAAGTCAGTACATGTTAATCACAAAGCCAATAGTATAGATCGATGATCAAACATACACAAAACATATGCATATGTGCACACATTCTTGCTCCTCTACAAATAGAGCAAGTAACTTTCATTATTACTTAATTTAATTCATTGAAAGTTGTTGTGAGAAATACCTGAAAGAAAGAGGTATCCTCATATTAAGAGGTCTAAAAGCATGGCATTGCCACCTGTTTGACATGGTCTGGCTACATCATGTTGAGTGTTACTGTGATAATGATTAGCAGCCATACAAGTTAAAAATTAGGGGGTGACACCCAGGTCATTTATTACAACCCATTATCAGGTACTGATCCACTTTATGGTCAGCATTGATCCTTCCTGTGGGAAGTACTTTTCTTAAAGGTTCCATCAACCCTCAATACTGTAACACAGGGAAACAAACTTCAAATATATGGACCTTGGACCTTGAGGGATAAGTCACCTGTATCCAAACTAGAGCACAACATGGTTGGTTGTATTTTCTACTTCTGGAAGCATTAAAACTATGAGGCTTCTATGGATAATAGTATATTTATTATCATTAGCATTCATTGTATCAGGACCTTCTTTGCCATCATGTCAATGTGTCTTTTTACTTTTTGGTTATATTTATTTAGAGAGCAGGTAAGGGACAAAATCTTTTCTTTCATCATGTGAGCTTTGGGTATCCAACTTCATTCGCCAGGGTTTATACATAGAAGGTTTTATTTACTGAGCCTTCTAGAGAACATATTCTAAACCTGTTGGACTGAATGAAAGTGTAGGTCTCTCCTCTCCATACTTGCTCCCAAATCCAACATGATGACGATTCCTGATATATGATGCTTGTCTTACAATGTGTAAAGAAACAGTTTACTATAACATAACACATTCAAAAGCATGTCAATAACCTTAATATATGTTTTAAAACAAAAATTGTCTGAGAACCTTACCACTCTTTGAACCCTGAATCAGGATGTATAGAAAACGTCTCTGTATCTGTTTTATACAAGCTGCTCCAGCCATATCAACATAGGCATTTTTGAAGAGTATTGACTTAGCAAAGGTGCTGCCCATGGCAGGTATTTCAATCTTGAAACATCATTTAATAGTAAAGTTAATGAAGCTGAATATTTTTGTTCAGAACCAACAACTCTTTATATCTATGTTGAAACAAATGATAACATATTAAAGCAAATACCAATTGCTTATATGAAATCATGCATTTTCTATTAAAAAAACTCATATATATATATCACTATTAGTAGTATTCAGTCTTAGAATGAAAACATAAATAATTCTTATCAATTTCTGTGTAAGAAACTATCATTTTTTGAAGCACTCAGCAAAGCTGAATTGCCTAAGGCAATACATGATTTAGAATATTTCTGTGCGTTTTTCATTATATTCTCATTATATTACAAATGACAAATTTTCATGCCTGCTGATTTCTTGTTCTTCTACTCACCCATAATTTATTTTGAAGTGTACAAAAAAGTCTCAGTAACCTGGCATACTTTCTGGTATGCAACTATCATTGGAGGGCCTGACCTTCTATTATATCCATAAGAGTAAGAAAATCTGGAAGCAATATGTGACATTCATGATTTAGAGATGATAATGTTTACAGGCATTAAGTTTGAAAACTAACACTCTATACATATTTAATTAATTTTCATTAAGTCACTGTGTTTATTTTATACATATCTTTAATTAATGGTGTTTTGATCACCCCTATCCAGTTAAAGAAGTGAACCTTTCTAATTCTATTCAAATTACCCAACTTTATTCAAGAATTGAAGCTATTTTATGATTTGATTTCAAGACACACATAGTTGTGACTGGATCATAATTGGAGATTGGGCACAAAGTAATAAGATAAGAAGGTCCAACTCACAATTTGCCTTCACTCCTCAGAGTAGTGTTGGTTCCTGTAAATTAGGAAAATTTAGAGAGAAGCAAGACACAGGAAGGTAACTCTTGTTAAATGTCACAATTACATGATTAGATATTGTTAAAATTTTTATATATAGAGAGTATATATATATATATATATATATATATATATATCTTTTCTCAAGATAACAAATTCCATTTACTTACATTATTTATTGAAAGACACCAGGACAGAATAAGAGAAAATTGAATATTATTGCTAGAGACTTAACAATTAGCACATTCAGAGTTTACAATATTCAATTTGATGCCACTGAAGTGTTCTAAAACAAAAAGTTTCTTTATAAACTATGTTGAGTACTTTTTAATTTTAAACTATTCATACACTGCATATGAAAAGTGTCATGGTTTTAAAGGTGTCCCCCATAGGCTCATATGTTTTGAAAGGTCATGGCACCTTTAGAAAGGCAGTCACAGGGGTTGGGCCTTGAGGTTAACTAATTCTACCCTATTTCTGGGACAGGTCTGCTCTTGCAGTTGGGAGTCTTACAGCTCTGAGCCTCTTAGATAGATGTAAGTTCAGCTTTCTCCAGCTTCTGCCACTAGCCAGGCCATTTCTGCCATGAAAGACTATATCTCTTCTCTGGAACCTTAAGTTGAATAAAACTCCCTGTCTCCATTCAGTTGCTTGACGTTGGGTGTTCTCTCACAGTAACTGGTACAATGGGGAAAACTTTTTTGAGTTTATTTCTATGAAATAATAACAAATGACTATAAGGATATATGAAAATTGGAAGGCTTTTGTAAATTGTAGAAATAGTTGTTTTTTTCATAAATCCACTCTTACTAAAGCAGAAGTAGCACTTTAAATGCAATAGAGTAGGTGGAATTTACAAAAGGAAGATAGTTTTACACTTGATCTTGATCAATGGCCAAGAGGACATAGGAAATTTTTTTTAAAAGATTATTGAAGTCTGTGTTTCTTCCCTATTTCTTCTGTGCCTCTTTCTGTATGCCTTCTCCTTTTTCCTCTCATCTTTTTAAAAGGTAGCCTATTTAAATATTGTAGCACCTTGTTCATTTAGCCAGTGATATTGCAACATAAGATTTCAAATGGAAACGAGTTTTTATATGTGGTCCAATATACTCATTAGCATAAAGTAGTCCTGCAATCTAAAAGCAATAACTTTGTTCCTTGTAAATCATGGAAGACAAAGCACCTCTTAGTGCCTCATCAGGATGTATCTGAGTGTTCATTTTTATTGCCAATTTCCCCAATCTGGAAATATTTTGATATTTTTAATTTATTGAAGAGGAGGAAATTATAGTATAAATGAATTAATTAACTTCCCATGAAATGCTTATGAATGAGCTCCCAATTCCCATCCAGCTCTATCAAAGACAGGCATTTCTTTCTGTTATAAGCACTGTTTTCAGAATGATATGGAAGTCACACTGGAAATTGCAGCTGTGCCAGTCTTCTTGCAATTATTTTGAATAGTTGGCTATTTGCCCCATTTGACAGTTTGTGAACATGATGAATAATTTAGTATTCATGCTGCTACTGTTTCGGCACAATTAACACAAATCACATATCCACTGTTGTTCAAACTGATTGCAATAGAAGAGTGACCCAATGCCTCAATATTCTGTTCTTTGAAGGCTCTTTTCCCCAAATGCCTTGCAAGGCAATGCTAAATCAAACGCGATGAGCGCCACTTTGCATGGTGACCTGAAAGCCTCTTCATTAAATTCTCTTTTCATTAAATTCCTAATGCTCATTTAGATCTGATATCCACTTTTAGAATGTTCTTGGAGTGCCTGTCCACTGGACAGTCATGTATTCCAAGCATGTGCAAGATATTTATGGTTCTCTTGCAAAGCCAGATTCCCTTGTCATTATGTATATCATCGTCCATTTGTCATCCTGCCTAACATGACTCAGAAGCATGACTGCTACAGGATTTCTTTCCTCTTCTCCGTGGCATAACTTCCAGTTAGTCTTCTGTTGTGCTGTTGCCATTTTAATCTAAATCAAAAATATGTCAGCACAACTGAAGGTAGTGAAAAGATCAGGCTTGAAAAAATGCTTTAAAAATATCTTACTATAGATTCTCTGTACCTTATGGAGAGCTATGTTGCCAACTGCTCATATCTATAAAAAGCCTAAAAGATAGATTATTTTCTTGCCATCAGATGACTAACACTTAAATAAAGGAACAAAAGGAATCATCTTTAATAAATATTTGTTTAGTGAATGAGAACTGCTGTTTACTTGTTCATTTGTAACTTTAATATATGTAACACTATAATCTTTTATTGACTCATAAATATGAATATAATACATAAAATAATTATGATTTCAGTGTCAATAAAAATTAGTCCAGTAGTCCAGATATGCAGTTGGATATGCTATGAGCTAGTTCAATTGGTAAACATTCACTAATTACACATATGTTCCAAGTACAATCCTAATTGCTGAGGACATGTGATTAAGACATATAAGGTACATGGACTGTTTTCTAATGGGGGAAAAGAGATTTTACATAAATAATACATTAGGTGGTGTTAAAATGATTTTAAATTGTGTAAACAATGAAAATGCACCTCACTCACTGCATAACCTCTGCATAGTGACCTAGAGAAGCTATGGCAAAGAGCTCCATTGCTCTCATGGACAGAGGCTATGAAGGAGAGAGACCACCAACTTTTGGACTTAATTGTTAAGTCACAAGAGTTAGAATTTCCAGGTATAAAGAGATTCGAGATTCACCAATCAAAGTTCTCTTCCTTGGCAAAAAGAGAGAATGTACTAGCTCTTTTGTGTTCATAAACTAAAATTAAATGTCTCATCAAACCAGTTTTGCAAGTATAGGAAACTAAAATTTTAATAAATGAATTTAGAAGGAAATGCTGAGTCCTTTGTGCAATATAAACCTTCAATGTCACAGAAGCCAGACAGGCATCTTCTCATGGCAATCACATCCTCTCCTAATAAGTAGAACACTTGAAGACAAAAATGAAACCATTTATAATATACTTGGATGTGGAAAGGGCACAGTGGATGCCACTGTTTCTCTGAGAGTCTGTGACTTCTTTTTTTAGTTATGAACTTGAGGGAGATCAAGTTCTATACATTTGAAGAACTGCGTACTCTTGTGACTTCATGGTTGTTCTGCCTATTTGTGATTTGTACACACTTATTTTAACTCTTTTAAGCACTCAGAAACCTTTTTCTTCTGGGGTCCATTTGATCTTTAGGAGGCAATTTCACCATCCCTACTTCACGAGAGTCTGTTGATTCAATACTGAGTTCCTACTTCAGTTTTATTTATCACGTTTTCAAGCTTTTGCTGTTACTCCTTTCCTTACCACCTATATCATGAGCAGAAATGTCATTACCAATTTTACAATTACATAACTGCTAGAAAGTGAGATACCTGGAATTGATACCGATGGCCTGTCAACTCTAATTTTTTGCAACATTTATCCATTCTTCCTCATCCATTCAGTCATCCATTCATATAGTTCAGATTTTTTCCCTTGGTGTGTAGCTCTGTGTGTGTGTGTGTGTGCATGTGTGTGTGTGTGTGTGTCCCTGCCTGTGCAAGCATGCGTGTAAAAGAGCATTTGAATGTGCATATTTGCAGAGTTCCAAATGTCCTACCTAATTATTGTTTAGTTCTGAGATTTTCCTAACTTTGCTTTCCAGGACTGGAGTTACAGTCCTCTACTATATCTGCCCAGCATTTTAAAAAAGGATTTGAGGATCTGGGATAATGTACTTTTACTTTCCAGGCCATCTTCCCAGCATAGGGTGTACTTCTTTTGTGGAAAAAAAAATGCCCAGAAGAAATCATTGCATTGTATGTTGGGATTCATTGTAATTGTGAAGGACTGAGTATTACAAATCCAGAAAATGGCACAGACAACTGCCACACAGATGTTTTGAGGAAGATGGAGAGGAATTTACCTAAGAAGAATAGCTTGGGATTTCCTGCGTAATGGAGCAGGATTTGTTATTCCTAATATCAAATCCTTCTGCAATTCTTATGTCTGCACTTAAACTGTAAACTTTCCATTACTTCAGATGTAGCTTGTACTTCTTTGTTCATAACAGCTCCTCTGTTCTGTTGAAGGAATGCAAAGCATTAAGAGTGTTATGCAAAAGGTGTGTTGTTGGGAAAGTCTTTCGTGGGGTTCATTTGAATTAGATTACCATCTGAAAGTTGTTTTAAGTGCAGCTAAATGTCCCAGAAAAGAAAGTCACCATTGATATTTGTTTTAATTGGCCCTATTCTCAGAGTTACATAATTAGGAGTGAGACTAAACCATTCATAGATAATAATTTCAAGGTGAATTAAATATTTCTGTGTCACTTTCTTAGAATTCAGTGCATGAGAAAGAAGAATATAACTGCTAAGAAAACTCAACCATAGAAAAGTTTTTAGTTAATGCAATTCCACAGAAATCACTTCTTTTTCAAACAGTACATTCCTGGATTTGTGTAGGAGGCAGAAGAGAGCTTCAGAAGTAATGAAGAGAGAGTGAAATAAGATGCTTTGAAAATGCTTTGTACCATTATCCATTCTTGCCTTTAATAATACTTCTTTTTTTAAAAAAATAGAATTTGATGACTACTTTGGTAAAAGTTCATGCCCATGGACATATATGTCCAAGTAAAATATTACAGAATGAGAAAACTCATAAAAGAGAGGAAACTGATCTGAGCTGCAAGTTAGAAGACAGAATAGGGAGGTCTTCACATGGGAGATTTAAATTTCCCCTCTGCCAAGGTTATGAAGGAAATACATTTCCATTAACTGATAAAGCGGAGTACATTGGTACTTCATTAGAGAAAACCTTTCCTGGCACTAAATTCAGGAAGGGAATTTATCATTTGTATCATTCCTGGAGATGTTGACTGGTATAATGAATAATGGCTTTGCAGACACTATGAGAATATTCTTCACAAGATCATTTACTATATCAACCTAAACTAAAAGCAGGGGGTATGGTTTTCCATTATGATTTCTGGGTCAATTTGTGTTTGATATCTGTGAAACACTTAAAAGAGTAGAATGGAGAGCAAAATTAAATCATGTGGAGATAAAAAGATTAAAGTTATTCAAAATTGTCATGAAAAATTTAAACCATCGTGTGTTACAAGTAGTACTACTATGTATACACATTTCAATTGTTATTTTGAATTCACATTTATAGAATAGAAAGCAATTTTTATTTCCCACCACCATTTTGTGTATAAGAAGGAAGAATGTGAATTAGTCAGTACTAGCTAATGATAGTTAATTGCTTACTCTGTATAGGATATCCCTTATCTGCTGCTATTTGAAATTTGTTGTAAACCCTAACCCTGTTTCTCATACATCTCAGATTCTGAGCATCACATGCACTGCCTTATTTCAGACTCTCCAAGTGGCCAGACCTCTACCAATGCATTTCTCTAGATATCTGTCACATTACTTCTTCCAATACATACCTAGCATGCCTCATTTTCCTCTTTAGTATCTTTTCTGTTGGCATTTTATTATAATCCAGAGTTCTGTTCTTAGCCTACTTTTCCTCTCTCTCTTAGCCTTAGCTCCCACATGTATTCCTATATTTGCCTCTGGCATTTGGGCTTTAAACTAGTTACTGTTCTGCTTATGGGTACCTAAAATACTACTTGCTATTCTTTTTCCAAATAAACAGCTTCAAAATTTACCTTTCTTCTCTGTCCTGACGTATCTGCACATCTCCTACTGATGATGATCAATGACTCTACCCATTTTCACGTAATCATAACTGAAATGCTAGAAAAATCCCAATTTTATATGTTTGGATCCTTTTTTTAAATCTAACTTTCCCCAACATGAGTAAATTTTGTCTCCTTTGCACTTCCCCAGTGTGGTCTGTTTCCTTTTCATAAGTCATTGCCATGATTATGGGTGTGTTTAACTCTGTTCTAGATTGTTAAAGGAAAAAACTACCTAACCTGCCTAGACTCATGATTGTTTCCAGTAAATACTGAAAGAGTCCTCATTGCTCCCTAAAGCAGATCCTTTTATGTTGGTCTCCTCCTTTACATCTCTGTAAAGCATTTCATCCCTAACAATTAGGATCACAGGCATGACCTTATAGATGCTTTTGGATTTTCCCCCTGCTGACTTCTTCTTTCTCTCCTCTTTGCATTTTACATCCTTTTATTGACTAAATTGCTCCCATTTCCTGCACTCATACATGCCTTCTTAGTTTGTGGTTTTGTGTGTTGGTTGAAGCCCTGGCGTGAGCTCCTCATCTTTCTTCACCTGGTTTTCCTCATCATTGAAGACTCTGCCCAGGCATCACCTCCCACAGAAAACCTTCTGTGAACTCCAGTTGAGCTAAATGCTATTGTCTGTGCTACTTGAGCAATTGGTCCCCATGTTGTATTTGAATTTCTTTTTAATGCTATTCCTTTTTTTTGTTAGATTGGGATCATCTCAACAGCAAAAATCTAATCTCATTGATTTATTTTTTTCCCCAGCAATAACTAGTCCATGGTCTGAAGATGATTCTAATGCTGGAAAACAATTCGTGATTCCATCAAAGATTATGTATCAAAATGGAAGACTAAAGTTTAATTACATCATTAATGTGTATAAAGTTAAACAGAAGGAAAAAATAAATTGCAAATATTAACCACAAAGAAATATTTTAACAGTTAAAATTGAATCAAGATTTAAATATGCTGCCAACCCCTCATCTGCAAAATCATATTTTTAGATATTTAATATTATTTTATTATGCATTTTTAAAGTACATAGTATCCATTTCTTTTAATAAGACTCAGGTGATAGTGTTTACTTTCATAGGCATTTACAATGCAGTAATCAAAAACCTGTAGTTTTCTGAGTCCTCAGAGTCTGATTTCTGAAAATAGCCTTTATCACTTTATCCAAGTCTGAAATCTGAGAGTAATTCTTCAGAATAAGGAAATGGGTCAGAGCCAAGTGTTCCACTTGTACTTAAGATGCCAAAAATCACACATGAATTTGTATCATTCTAGAGAGAAGAGAGGAATTTCATGGCAAAGAATTAGAAATTGCCATGACTTAACTAGATGTATAAAAAAGAGAGGAGTAAATACATATTCAAGTTTATAGTGCAATGGCATTTCCTGAATGCTTCTAAAAAGAAGCATGTCCTGTCCAGCTGCAAATCACTATTGATAGGAAAGGTGTTCATTTATCTTTAGTACTTAACACCTTAACATACTACCAGGTACAAAGATAAAATAATTGTTTTTAATGATATTTAATGTGCACCTATGTGCTCATATGATGTATTAAGATAAGTATACACATATCTGGACATATATGCCCATATAAATGTAAATAATGTATGAACTCATATATCTGTGCTTATGATTACATAAATCCATATATAAAATAAAAAATACCACTCTTGGAAAGAAAAGCATTAACATAACCACAGCTTACTCACTGTAGCAGTGTTTTAAAGTTCACCACTTGTATATGATTCCATTTCCTCTTCCTTTATTGTACAGCAGTTGGGGGAAGCCCACCTCTTGTACCAACAGCCCAACTGTCCTCCTGGGAAATGGGAGACACATTTTTCCCACACCTACTTACACTGAAAGAGAATTTACCACTTAAATTTTACAACAGCTGATTTTTAGCTTATAGTTCAGAGAACTGTGTGAAATGAAATTCATTTCTGTCAGAGTGGAACCTAATGAAATTCTTTTATTTAAGGACATTTCATCACCCTACTCCAAAACACTTTTCTGTACATCCCAAAATAGAATGCTGTTAAGTTCTTAAGTTTAATCACTTTTAAGCAAAGTTTTTCTAAACTCTTTTTAAAAGTTAAATACTGAACAACTTTCTGAATATTACACTTGTTTTCAAAATTAGTCATAGTGGGTTGGGTAATACGTAGAATACTTTATGTTTTGACAGAAAAGATTCTTCTGAACACATTCAGATTTTCTTTCAACTGGTGTTTAGTCTGTTGATCTGCATGTACCAAGCTTGACAGCCAGCTTTGTCTCTTGATGCCAATTCGATCCTGCTTCTCCCAGGAACCATGACAATAGCCGGGAAGTAATTCACTTAAATTTATTGAGGAGCATTGTGGACAAGAAGTTGTACCAGGAAGCCATCCATACGAGCCTTGCCATTGAAGAAGTTCTGTAATTAAAGCAGTGTTATGAAAGAAAAAAAAAATACTCAGGAAATAATGCACTTTACTGGGAAAACTGTTTACATGTGAACATACTCCAAACACAATAAATATACACAGAGATGTGGCTTTCAAACCATCAGTTTTGGTGAGTCTACAATTGGGTTACATGGTTTTGTAAGCCTATAAAGAATTGATTCTATGGAGCAGGGCCACTAGGAGTTAAGAATGGAATAGTCCCTGCAACATGTTTATTATGTTGCATATACAGAATGACATCTTACCATTTTGTTTTGCTATATCCAGTAACTCATTTTCACAAATAAAAGAAGTCATGTAGAATATATTTCGAACCCATTTAATGAAAACAGAAAGTAAAGGCACAGCAGCAATCAGAAGAACATCTTTAGCATAAGTAGAAGGCCACCTTAGTTTCTTCACTATAAACAGTTTTTATAAACTACCCAAAGTAGAAGCCTGTCTTATTTTTCTTTCTATCTAATACTTTCACCATGTACGTTTATCTTGGAGATATTAACATTCAAATAAGTCAGAATGGGAAGAATGCCATAGTGTCAATCATGTAACTTTTAGGAAAGTTTTCTGAAATTGCACGGGGCAGGGGAAACATGATCTTGCTTCTGGGGTGGCAAACAGCCCACCGCTGTTAGGCGGCTGCAGTGCCAGGTCCTGTGTCTTGTTAACGGTAACTCAACCATCTCTATTTCAGCAGAAGAGTCTTTATTTTCATCCCAATACTCAAATCTTAAAGTACACCAATGCTTTCATTTGTTTAAAACTACAAAATGATTGTTCCTATAAAATAGTTACTGATGATTGAACCACTTTCTGATAGATGCAGTTTATAAGAAACTTTCTACATTTATTCAATTCACATTTGAGAATACTGTTGAGTGCATTTCAATACAGTTTTCTTAAAGAAATGAAACAGGAAGAACTTTGAAATTTCTGTGTCACGTTGTAAAATGTGATTCTTTAACCCATTCTGATCCCTTTACTTCATGTTATTATGTTCACATAACTTCACTTCTGACTATTCTTCTGCATAAAAATTGCAGTTTTATTCAGATTGTGGCAAAAATATCTACATGCTTAAGCTTTGTGCTATTTTGGGAATTCTAATAATTCTTAGTAAGAAATAAATATTAGAATGAATTACTGCATAAGTTAAGATATCAATAACAATCATACTAGGAATTTAAAGGGAATTTTGTGCATATATAATTTTCAGAGAGTGATAATCATTGTCCATGATTTTTCCAATGTAGTTAAACAGGGATGCAAAGAAGAAAATGGAAACATTCCTGTTGAACCTATTATAGCACAAATTCCACCAGGATGGAAAATTAACTTATTTACCAGCCAATCAGAATTCCCCAGAGTTCTGAAAACAGTATGAAGCCAAAGTCCTTGAACAGTGAAAATACTAGAGAGTGTGACTGACCTATGAGACATAATGACTTAAAATATAAATAGTAGCAACAGATATTCCCTTAATGATTGTACAGGTGTTTCACCCATTGACCTTAACTTTCTCTGCTTCCTAAAGTTAAGTATGACACTTATCTGGGAAAATAATTTGCCTGGAAACATAAATATTCACTCATGAAGCTTGAAACATAGCTTATTAAAACCCACTCACGTGTTGAGGATTTAGTGCTAGTATTGGGTCTTCGAGTAATTTAAGGCTCGATTTACTATAAAGGATTTCATTTTTCCTATTTTGGGAAGGTCGTGCAAAATGGAAGGAATATACATCTGGCCAAGCAAGTCACCAGCAATTTGTTAAGTGGTGCAGTGCCATTGCCCCACCCACACCTGCCTGCAGTTGGTTGAAGACTGATTAACTAAGGCAGCATCTTGCCAGTTAGTGAAATTTGTGCCTTCTGTAAGCTCACATCTCCCCTCTACTCTTCATATATTGTAATTAAATGATCTTATCCTTCATGGTCAAAACTACTCCACTAACTGTATAAATATTTTTGTGTCTAAAATGCAATGAAAAGACAAGTTTTCAAACCATTAAGTCGACAGTAACCTAGATCATTCTTTCCTCTTTTCCAAAGTCATTGTCATATTCACTGCAATGCTTTTCTAGAAAGTGTCTCTTTGTTCTGCACAAGGGCACTTCAGAAGTGCCTCTGCTTCTTCATAGTATCTTGAGGATGTCCTCGGCCCCACTCCCAGTCTGACACCTAGAGGTTTGTCCCAATTGTGATTACAGATTCCACCTTGTTTGGAAGTAGGAACTGCTTAAGGACTATGTCTCTCTCCAATGGTGGTCTTGTATATTTGGATGACAAGTATGATAGCTAATTAGACGACCATGGCAGGAGTGAGAGATGTATATATTTTAGACAATTTAGACATATTGTTTTTCTAGAAATCGCAAGCTAATGATTTAAACCCATGTCCAACTCTTGTCTGACATATATTTTCACAGCTTGGAGTATCTAACTTTCAGAGTCCTGTAGCCATCATTCTTAGATTTGTTTCTGTTTCTCCTTAGAAACAGGATCTAGTGGATCCCAGATTCCACTTGAACTGCTGGTTCTTCTGCTTATACTTTCAAAGTACTAAGATTACAATTTTATGCCAAGTTAATTATATGTCCCAGTTAATGCAGTGCTGGGGAGCAAATACCAGGTTTCATTTATGGTAGCATAACACTCATCAATGAGCTACGATCCTGAGCTCATTCTTTTTAATATTAAAAGCAAAAAGATTAATTAACAAACATTTAGAACATTATACACCTAGAAACATTATAGAATCCTCATTGTGATTAAGGTTTTTTGGGTTTTGTAGCTTATTTTTTCTACTTTTACAAGCATATTGAGTATTCATCCCAGCTTTCATCCCTCCCCCCTCCCTCTAATACCCTCCTTTCCCTTCATCATTCCCTCCCACTCCCTCTCATCCTTCTGTCTGTATGCTTCTAAGGACCCTGGGGTTCACTGAAGTTTGTCTACTCCTTTGAGAGCTCAAGCCTCTATGGTATATCAAGTTACCTCTTCAGGCCACCCCATTGATAATATGCATTTCCCTTCACTCATCCAGCTTTTGACCCAAAGATTTTCATTCTATGGGTATAATAATGACTATCTATAGAGCAGTTTGATGTACTGTCTTCCTTCTTATAGGTTTATTGGCTGTCTTCCCTATTGATCTATTTCCTTTCCTTTTTTTAGGTTCTTGTTCTAGTTTACAGTAACAGGGATTGGTACCATTCTGAGAAGTGGGTATTGATGATTAAGGTTTTTATCAGGAACATACTGTAGTTGGTGCTTTATCAATGATAGTAAATCTAAAGAGAGATATTCCACTTCTATTGAAATGAATACTTATACAAAAGAAATGGATATTTATTCAAAAATAATAATATAATCAAGGGAGGAAAGGCAAGCTTTTTTAATTTAATTTAATTTTTACCTAGTTACACAAGCTGAATGGGTGGGTACCTTTGTCCCTCTCCCACTCTTCCTTCCCCCATCCCCACTGTCCTCCCACCCTCTTCTCTCTCCCCCATCTCTCTTTCTCTCTCTCCCTTTTTCCTCCCTTCCTCTCTCCCCTTGGTGTTTTCTGCCTGTTCCTTCTTACCCTCCAGAAAATTAGTGTATGGATGGGCCCTGAAGTTCCCTCCGAGTTGTCTACACTAGTGAGGGTTCAGGACTCTATGGCAACCTAGGGGCCTGTTCTTGGGTTACCCATTGATATGGGGTTTCCATTATGTCTGTCTAACCCCTTGTCTGCAATGTTCCTACTTCCTGGAGCCATCTCCCCTGATATTGGTGCTAGTCTATCCAGCTTGTTGACATGATAGCCATTGTGTAGTTCAGGCAAGGTCAAGTCACATTGCAGTAATATCCAGCTCCTACAACACATGCTTTAGTGGAGTCTCCTGTCTATCTGCTGACCTTCCTGTCTTTAGGTTCTTACAGTCTTGCTATCCCCTTTTCCTCAAGGTTCCCTGAGCTTTAGAATGAGAGATTTGGCTGGTCTGGTTCCAGGTGAACATTGTAGGGTCATTGGTATTCTGAATTATGGTTGCTTGTTGTTTTCAGTTTTGCGATTCCTGTACTGCACTTGGCTGCATACTGTTTGGGTGTCGATGTCTTCTCCCAAACAAAGATAAAAGACTGTTTGAAAGAAGGTTTTACCATCATTCAGAACACCAAGGACACTACATTAATCGCCTGGAACCAGACCAGCCAAATCTCTTCCCATCCTAAAGCTCAGAGAACCTTGAGGAAGAGGGCATAGCAAGATTGTAAGAGCCTAAAGATGGGGAGTACCAACAACATGCAAGATACTCATACAAGTTAGGGCTAGAGTAGCCAGAATTGGACTTTGCATGACCTGCACAATGACTGACATGTCAACAACTCCCCAAAGCCTAGCATGGATCATAGGCACTAGGATCCTTAAAGGCAAGGGATTAACAATCAAAATAGTGTTCCCATGCTAAGGGGGAGCCCAAAAAAGGGCTCTGGGCAATGCCACTTAGTCCTTACACATCATTAGAGTGGAGGACTCAGAGGGAGGTTTGGCATTCACACAAAAAGATGTTCCAGGGGTTGTGGGCGGAAGCACTGGGAGAAGGGGAGGGAGAGGGGTGAAAAGAACAAGAAAAGGGGGGGGGGAAGCAAGGGGGACTGCAGAAAGGTGGAGGGAGGGAGAGGATGGAGGAACGTATTGAACTTGTATGATTGAGAAAAAAAAAGAAGATTTTAATATAAGAAGAAGCTTATAGGTAGAGTGGAGAATCGGTGTAGGACACAGTGGCGAATGGGTCCATCTCCCAGTTGGAGAGATAAATATTTTTATGACTTATGATTCAATCGCTTTAGGTGCTTTTTAAAAGAACAAATTAGAACTCTTGCTAATGTATAGTCTGAATTACAATATATAAGCTGTGAAAAACTAGTAATTTATTTCTGCAAAAGGAGAGTTTAGCTGAAGCTATTTATTAAAAATTTTGAGATTTATGAAGCATAGTATTTTCAGTATCTATTATGTTAAAAACATATATTTTCCCCACATATGTTTAATTAAGCCATTAAATAGTAGATAGATTTTATTCTGTACGAAGATGAAGTGAAAAAATGTTTTTTTCTTTTTAATTTAAAGTTTAAAGATACAGCATAATAGGAATTACAATAAATATGTATGTTACACAACACTGAAACATGAGAAGTGGAAACTCAGAATATTTACAAAATTTTGTGAAAAATTATGCATAGTTGCATAAATTTATGCATAGAGCAGTATTGAACATGAAATCCCTAATTAAATCCTAACACAAGCTGATTACATTTAGTGGAATACATTCTCTTGCAACCATGAGTAATCTAACACAAGCAAGTACAATCCGTTTTCAGAAAGAGTCTTCCTTCTGTAATAAATGAGATATTTCTAGTATTGTTAGGAAATGCAGAATGGTTTTAGAAAGTATAGCAGTATAGAATATCAAATATTAAACACGCTAGTCAAAATGTATTAATCAAAAACTGTAGATGACCTGGAATGCTTATAGTATACAAAATGATAAATTGGTATTTGTGCACTAGTCAATGAGAGTACGTACCACTATTCTTAAGGCACTTTAATTTTTAAAATAAGTCTTAATGACTAGTATGTGTTGCTGAACAAATAAGTAATTACAAAAGAACCAAGGTGGAAAGCATGACAATAAAAAATTTCCAATGTGACTGGGTTTGAAGATAAAGAATATTATTTGTGTTTTTACAGGGGTTTGTAGGGGAAGAGGAGGTTAGAAAATGTCTCTAAGGGTAAAGGAGCTTGCAGACAAACCTAGTCACCTGAGTTCACATCTCAGGCCTCACACTGTAGAAAGAGGGAAGAGAGAAATGATTCTAGAAAGTTGTCTTCTGACCTTCTCATTAGTGCCATGGCATACAAGTACTCTCAGGCCTTCTCTTTCTCTCTGTCTTTCTGTCTCAAATAAATAAACAGATAATAGGTAGATAAATAATTAAGAGATGCTGTACTGTCCTATGCTGTTAACACACGTTCATGATGACAGTCCAAAATTTAGTCCATTGGGTGCTGCTGTTTTACTAAGTTTTCACAGCATTATTATCACTACCATGATTATTACAATACAAATGATATCTTAAAAATAACCTTATAATTATTAGCTTGCTCTTAATAGATAAATTTGAAGATACCTGTTGCTTGCCATGTAATATTTTAAAATATGTAACATAGAGGAATGACAAAATCAAACTAATTGTATCTATATTACCTTTCTTTAGAATTCTTTATGTCCCTTCTCTTAGAGGTTTTCAAAGTGCCATGTATTATTAAGTACACCCATCATATTATACAATTCTTTTGAAATTATACAGTGTCACCTCTGGAATGCTAGGCAGTGAGAAATGCATTCATTCATCTAAAATCATCAATACAAAAGACTAATTCTTTCTTCATGCTGAATTATCAGTCACATTGTGTCATTTCATTGGAAAGGTTGTGGTTGAGGTAATAAAGTTAATAATTGTGTGAGAGCATAATTGTGTTTTGTAGCCTTTATTGTTATCTCAATGGCGAATTGTTAAATTCAATTAAAAATTGGAGTTTTAAAGAGCTTTAAGTCTCTTAAATCAGGGATCCGTTTAAAGGAAAACAATCAGAGGAGTAATCCCATTGTCATGAAATCCTCTACACAGACCCTTTTGCCCGGAATCTGTAACTTAAGAACTTGAAAAGCTGTACCACTGGATGCTGTTTTTCTTCTCTTTGATACAGCAGGGAAAAGAAAATGAAGTCATGTTGACTGATTCTTGTAAGAGAGTTTAATTTTAAGGATCTACTCCTAGGAAAAATGGGAAATTGAATTTCTTCGCAAATCCTTGCTAATAATAAACCAATTGTTAACTAATAAACAAGGCATTTCCTAAGCCCTCCTTTAAACTAGCAGCTGCATTGGTAACCAAAGCAGGGCAATAAACCTGGAATATAATTCTACCCCCACACTGTAAGATTTTAAATTTGGGGTGGTGCCTAGCCTACATCAGATGGGGTTTGGCAATGAAGATGCTATGAAGCAGGAAAGACTCAAAGAAGATGTTTTCTTTTTAGCACTTGCAATTTGGAGAAATCTGTGCCCTTGGAACACAGAATCACAGTCTGCCAAACTGTTGGTTTTGCCATTATAATAAGCCATTCCAAGAGCTTTAATGCTGGATTTCAATGATTCTACTTCTTATGGCTATCAGATTCAAACTGTTTAAAAGCATTTAGAATAAAGACAAAACAGGCCTCCTGCTAGAGTGAGTGCAAAATGGGGTGGGGGAGTAACTCACATCTGAGGTGCAATACTCCGCTCAGTGCTTTACAAAGAACACTCTGCATACTTGTCTTGAGTCGCATGGAAGGTGATCCCCGTGCACAATGTGGCCAGTTTCTTCACTTTGTTTATGTAGTGTAGATCAACTTATTTATGTATTCAGCAAGGGCATGTGTGATGTGCCTTCACCAAGCAAATAGCTAATATCTTCATATTCTGAACCACTCGGCAGCCAACCTGCTTTTTCATTTGTATTCCACAGATGCCCCATGGTTCCCTCCTCCCTGTCTGGCCTGTACTGATCAGTGTTAATAAAGGGATTTTGTCTCACTTGAAAACTTTCTTGGTGCAGTTCAGCTGAGGTGCAAACAGTTATTTACAAGCAACCATAACAGGTAATCTCAATGTTGGTTTGCTCTTTAATGCTTTCCCATTTGGAAACACAGCATTCACGATCATTCTTCAATAGAACATGTAACACATCAAATTTTAGTTTTCTTAATTAGTCTTCTAAAGAATTTCTTCACCCACACAATGCATGTGGCAGATCTGAGCTGAAGGAACTGGAGTCCAGTGAATGGGGAGAAATAATTAAGAGAAATACCATTTGAAGCTCCCTAGAAATGTTAATATATCTGATGAATCAATAAGATAAAATACAAGATACAATTATGAAAAGTCATGCTTCTATGACTAGATTTCAGACTTTTTGGGCCAGTTGTTTGCTAACTATAATTTAGCCTTTGCTCTTGCAGTCACCTCTTCCATCTCAAACATATTAGTTAACAAATACACCTATTGGCTCTACTGAGCAAATAGTTCAGGAGTGGGAAGATCACCACTACAAACTTCCCCTGCATGCTGACAGTTTTAAATATCTAGGTTTATCTTATAGAGTCACAAGTAATTTATCTCTTCAGTCAATTTCCAGTCTTCTGCATTGATTTAATATTTATCACCTCAAATCACTAGGACAGCAGACACTTTTTAAATGTGTTGTTCATTCAGCTCAGAGCAGATGCAAGTTTGTTCTGAAGCCTCTCTGCTCAGGGACATTGAATGGAAAGGGAAGAGTTGATGCTTCCACAGAGTCTGGACTCCCTTTATGTCTTACCAAGTTTCCTCTCAGGTTTTTACATACCGCTTATAGTAAAAGTATTCATAAGGGTCAGATTATTGAAAGCATAACTTAATTTTTGAAACAGTGCTTTTAGCTTGCCACCCTCACTTCCAGTCCCTGACTGTGGAATTTCTTAAATAACGATCATTTTTCAACAGAAACATGCAATACATCAAACATTTAGTTGTCCCAATTACTAGGATGTTTTCTGATCTTCTAAAGAATTTTTTTTCATTCACACAGTTCTCTTTAAAACAAAAGAAGTTTCAAATTCCCAGTAGCAGAAACCCCTCATTAGATAAGAATTTTAACATGAAAATCTGAATGGGAGAAATTGCTTGGCTATGATACTTGCTGCAATTTCCTTGATCACAGGCCTTTCTCAATTGCTATGGAAGCATTCTCATGAAGAAGCTTGGCAGGAAGCAAATAGAAACTAATGTTTATATGTAACCTTGGGAAGACCGAGTAAATTCTTTATCTAGGTTTAATATTCTTCTTGGTCTTGTTTTGAGGAAAACTGATACTCTACTTACTTTGAGAAATCTAATTTATTAATTTCTCTTAAAGAGATTGTGGATTTCCTAGCTGAGCCCACATTTGGGAATTTGCACTAGTCATAAAGAAGTGAAACTGTAGGAATGGGTAAACATGCTTAATAAAGCCCACCCTAATTTCAGTCCTTTTAATTCATTAATTCTTTCAAGTACACCTAAGGCTTTTCTTCTCCTTATGTAATATGGTGCATAAATATAGCATGTGTTTTTACCTGCTGCTCAGAAAGATTCGGGGTATTTATAACTCAGGAAAGTGTTTACAATTTCGCCTCACAGAAGAGAATAATAATTTTTAACTTCAAAAACTTTCAGTGTGTCTGCAAGCATATGTGTGAGTGTGTGTAAATGTGTTTGCACGTGTGCATTTGAATGTGTGTGAAGGTCAGTGGTGATGTCAGGAGTCTTCCTGTTGAATTTCACTTTAGATTTTGAGACAGCTACTCTAGCTGAGCTGAGAATCCACTGGCCAGTCAGTAAACTTCAAAGATTTGCCTGTCCCTTTAACTTTGAGTTTACAGAGCCTTGCCACTCCTTCTAACTTTTGTATGGGTCCTGGAGACCTAAATTTAGGTTCTTGTTTGCATACAGCAAATACTTTATCATTACTCTAGTAATAATGGGGCCATGTCCTCACCATTAATTTTTCATCTTTAATCACAATATTTCATTGCTATTCCAAATTCATTCACAATAAAAAACAGAAGTGTGTAACAAACGTATACATATTAATTCTACATAATTTATGAAAATATTTTTCCCAAAGAAGAAATTCTTTGTAACTTCAAATTTCTTCATGACTCTTTGTTGAAAATAGTAAGAGTCACCTAACCTGTTGTAAGGTTGAAAGTGCTGTTTCTCTGGAAAATCATGCAGAACACCCGGAAAATTGGCATTCTCACTAATCCATCTCAGTATGGGAAGGGGTGTGGTCAAAAATGATGGACTTATTTGACAGCTATGAATACAAGAGCATCATAGTAAGTACCTGACCAAATTTTACAAGGTGGAAGCAGTTACATTTGAAAACTTGAAATATTATAAGATATCAGGAGCTCAGTTGCAAATAGACTTAATTATGGTACATGAGGTAGACTAAGGGGAAGAAAGCAATTGAAAATAGATGCTTACTAGATGAATCAGAATTTTTCTTATATTTTAAAATTCTTATATTATAAAATTTAAAATTGTTAAGGGCCAGCGAGATGGCTCAGCTGCTAAACTTAGCAAGTTGAGTTTGCTTTCCAGCTTCCTTGTGAAGGATGGAGAGAAACCGATTTCTGAAAGTTGTCTTCTGACCACCACAAGCATACAATAGCACACATGTTTTCTCTCTCTCTCTCTCTCTCTTTCACTATCAATCAATCATCTATCTATCTATCATTTATCTTCTTTCTTTCTCACACTCTCACTTTTTCTCTTCTTTCCCCTCTCAAGTAAATAAATAAAACAATGCAAATATTAAAGTGTTTCTGACTTTTAAGAAGTGTTCTATGTCATGGAGACCATTAGCAGCTGGCACAGCAGGCATAACCATGTCAGGTCTATGTCCACTTCTCAGTGTAAGGAGTACCACTTGAAGAAGTAGCTCAAGATCCACGCTGTCACACCTGCAGCCTGATGCTAGTAGGTTTTGAGGCTAGTAGCCTCTTGGGTGTGCTGGGTTCTGGATTCCATTTGGGTTGAGAAAAAGGCTCTCACCAAATTATTCCTTAAAGTGTGGGACAAGTTAGTTAACCTTGACAAGGTCAAATACAATAGGGGCAGAATTGTAAGATATTGGTGCTTTTGTCTTTTTTAGATGTGCAGTTTTTCTCCTTTTTCTAAGTGGCAGTTAAAATGTCTCTCTTACCTAGCATTTCCTACTGTTTTACAACTTAACCAGTTTATGATCATTATGTGTACCTTAAGTATTCACTACTTTTGCTTTTTAAATTAAACAAATCTGAAAGGAGCAGATGTTAAGTGTAAACTTAGTTGACTTCCAGGACTCTTAAAAAAATGCAAAGATTACATTGTGGAGCATAAGGAAAACATCAAAAATAGATAATTTCCCTAAACTTTAAAAAGAGGTGTGTTTGTAAATATGGGATTATCTTTGATTCCAAATTACAGAAAAGTCAGCAATCATTTAAATTATTTGTTCTACAAAATCCTATAATGCCACCTTGGTTTTGTGGTTTGAAATCTAGATGGTATATTTTCTCCACAGGGCTAGTTCTGAGTCTCTTTTGTTAGAATCTATGTAGCAAAATTTTCAAGATTAGACCAGTCATAGGTGAAATGGACATATTTCTAAATGAGTTTAATCCTTTTTAATTTTGACAAAAACCTGCTTGCCAACTTTACATAATAAAAAGTACATTAAGATGCCCTCCTATGTTTAAAATTGTATTGAAGAGAACTGGTTAAATCATTAAAAGTTATAATATGTGATGTTTTGGAGAGATGATTCACTACCAGGATCCTGTAAATCATTCTAAAGTGGCATGAATCACTTTGCAGGATGAATGTCTACAGAGTGAAAGCCATAGAAGGCAGACAAGCCCCTGTTATCTGTAGTCTTAAAGTGCTATGATTGCAAGAATGGGAATCAATGAAATCGACATCATTTTTTGGATGTTATTTTCTTAACAATGCTAACTTATCACTTACAGGAAGAATTGCAAGAAGCACACAGTAAGATCTGTTTGACAAATCACACCAATGCAGTGGAGAAAGAATCTCTCTCTTCCCTTCTTCCCCTTTAAATTTTTCTCCTCCACCTTCACACACACACACACACACACACACACACACACACACACACACACACACCCCCCAGAGTGAGAGAAAGAGAGAGAATATTTTTTCCATTGCTCTGTAGATATTATCTGAGAAAGTTGTAGTGATGGCACTCAGATTATTTTTTGAGAACTCTAAAGTATTTTTGGTGTTTATATTTTTTTTATTCTGAGACTCACTCTTTTCTGCCAAGAATTTTTCAAAGTATTGAAAAAGAATTTTCTGTATTTCAAATATTTAAAGGCAGAGGTAGGAAAAACCCATCAAGAAGGCTGAAGAGTAAGTTCTCTCCAGTGAGTTTTAAACAACCACCCACCCCCACAGTCCCCCAAAAAATCTTGTAGTAGCAGTTTTGGGGAATATCAAAAGAAATGACAAAAGATAATTTAGACATCACATACAACATGTCTATTGTGCAAGCATCTAATGGTATCCACAATACCCTGCACACAGGTGTGTGTCCCTTAGAAAACAGCTTTCCCTGACTTGCTAATGAAGACACAGGAACATGACTCTTTTGTCAGAGGGGTGCTTGACACTCAGCAGGCACTTTTGTGACCCTCCTCGTCTTGATCTGCCCTTTAAACCTAAAGCAGGGAAGCGGCTCTAATTAATAGGAGGTGGCACGTTGAACGTGTAAGCCAGAGTATTCCAGAAGCTGAAAAATCAGAGATGGTTTTAAATTCTGAGGATCCTTTTGCGAATCCCCTGCTGTAATTTATAATTCTCAGTAGACCTATATTTGTCTCCAACTGATTGTTAAAATGGGCTTTCCTAGGAATTTCTTCACTGCACTTGCAACGGGGCAGGGGAAGGGGTGGCTGAACCTGAGGGCTGCGGGGAAAGGGAAATGATCTCTAAGGACGCTTTAAAACCCTCGGTGGTTAAAGTTACACTGATGATATATGCACATATACATATATATGCGCATAGATACACGCACATAATAATGCATAAGTTCAGCAGGACGACATAATGAGCATGGATTGTAAATTCTGTAGGTAGCTGAATTCATATTTCTTTAATCAAAATTGCACCCAAAAATGGCTATAAAACAACGCTTGCCTTGGGAAGTAAATTTATAGCTACATGCCTTTCCCAGGCACGCCTGAGGGTTCTGCTCCGAGCTCTAATCTCTGCGAGATGTTTTTTGCATGTGTTGTGTGACAAGAAGGAAGGGGAGCGGTTGAGTTCGCTGTTCTCCCATTGTCAGCGAGTCTAGTGAGTGTTGGGAAAACCTGTCTGTGGGATCCTGTGTCATCTCTCGCTGCGTATGCACAGGAAAAGTCCGCGCTGCTGCTCGCGGGCTCCTCTCTCCTTCTCTCGCCTCTCTCTCTCTCTCTTTCTCTGTTTCCCTTTCATTCTGCTTCCTGGAGCCCAAAGAAGCCGAGAGAGGGAGCAGGATCAGAGTCTGCCACCGGCTATCAGAGGAGCGGAGATAAAAGGAACTGCTTCCCCTGAACCGCTGTCGCAGCCCTTGTTAATTTTTTTTTCTTTCTTTCTTTTTCTTTCCACACAACAGTTGTGCCTCATTATCCGGTGCCTGGCTCGTTTCTCCCCTCCTGTTGGAGGGCTTGAAGTTTCTGGGTTTCAGAGACTGTTACGGAAGAAGGGGTATTAGTGCTGCCATGAGGTCTTGATTGTCTGCATTTATGAATGGATCTGACCTAAATCACCTGTTACCTCCAGTTTCCAGATTGTTTGAACTTCTCTGGCCGCACAATACAGGACGGAAGGCTGAAGCAGCTCAGGGATCTACAGTGTCTGCAGCATGGGCTGGTTCACTGGAATTGCCTGTCTCTTCTGGAGTGTATTACTTACAGCAAGAGCAAACTATCAAAACGGCAAGAACAATGTGCCAAGGCTGAAATTATCCTACAAAGGTAATTTCTTTCTTTTTCTTTTATTTGGCTAGCTTTGTAACACCCCCTCCCTTCGTTCCTGGAACTCCCTTCTAATCCAAACCGAACCTTTAGTTTGACCTGGGAATCCTGTGCAATTCTGCGTAAATTTCCCAGATGATTTAAACACTTTTCCTTAACACAACAAACAAGAATGTCTTCTGTTTGATAAGTGACAATTTAAATGCAAACAAAGAACATTTAATCACACCAAGCTGCATGCCCCATAGGTCCTGTTCTGTAAGATTCTAATGGTCTGTTAATTTTTCTCACTTTACTTCTATTAAAAGATTTTAAAACATCATTAGTGCAAAAAAATGGTTTCCTTGTAGATTTGCATGGCTTACCTATGATAATCATCACAATGTGCTGCATTTCCTTAGTTTTAGACACTAAATGGTTAATCATCATCATGAATATTCAGTTTGTTCAGATCTGACAATCAGATGCTTAGCATAAGCAGTAGATCCTGGTTTGCCAAGAGAATAGAAACTGGGGAGAACAGACAAGTTTTTCCACAGTGCCTTATGATTGTAAAAAAAAAAACTCTGCATTTGACTAATTGATGTAACACTAGCCTTTGTAATGTAATGTTATCAAATTCCATGTGCACTTCAGTAAGAACTAAAGAGATATTATTTTCTTGTTGAAAAGATTCCTACATGAACTTTTACTGAAGTACAAATTCATGGAAAATAACCCTATTACATGACACTTTTATTTATTTACAGTTTCATGTGTGTGATTGTTTTTGAATAATGATTTTTTAAAGAAAATATTTGTTCCACTTTTGTTTGGATAGATTTCACAGACTTATGTCTAAAATAACAGTAGAATTATTTATTTATATATTATATATATATTATATATATGCAAAACATTGTGACAGAAAGTATTTATGTAACTCAGATATTATTAAGTGGAATCTAAGATTAAATTGTTTGAATTCAAGTAGCTTAACTCCCCAAGGTGTTGATTTCTTATATTTCTCAGATTTCAAGACTTGGGGGTTGGGAATGTGTATCTCCCAAATATGTCACATATTTAACTTAGTAAGTAGAAGAAGAGAATTGAATATCTCCATGTCTCTCTCCCTTTTTATATTATTAACAGTGTAGAAAGAAATACATTTTCATATTAGAGAACATCTCTTGCTTATTGCTGGAGTGTGACTCAAGTCATCAGATAAGAAGGAAGAATAATTTTCACACTTGGATGAGAAAATTGAACATGTATCAAATGTTTTTACTTAGATTTAGCATTTATTCTATAAAATAAATTTAATAGAAATTATTAGTAGATTTTAAGTGTCAACAAATAATTTTATTACACAAATCTTTAAAACATCATATGACACCCATTCAGTATTTCATTAAGATTCCACTACCTTTATATGTAATAGGTATCTTTAATTTTAGATTATATTTACAAAATATGCATCTGAATAACTACCTTTATATTATTTACACAGTATATAATAGAATCTATGTTTTCATTGGTCTTTTTCTTTTTATTTTCAATCCTTGAAAAGATACTATCATGTTACTCAAAGGCACTTTCTCCAAGTTTACACTCCCTATGAGGAAGTTTCACATTTAACTTTCATTCTCAAAGGTGTGAATTATTATGTGCTATAATTTTGTATGAGCAAGTTTGAAACAACAAATACATTTTAAAAATCCACTAGACTTAGAGACAATAGACTATGTGCTAAATAAATTTGGAAAACAAAATGAAAATTGACAAGTAACTTCTCCAGTTTGCAAGAATTTCATTTCCATAGCAATAGACTATTCTTCATGGGGGAGGTGTCACCTGTCCCATTTATACATTAAAATCATGTAACCAGCATTTGAATGAAACACTTCCTTGTTGTATGTATATTCTTTAAACTTATTGGATGAAGCAGATTGTATACAATGACAGGATGTGTGCATTTGACAGTCTTTAGACCAATTTTTTAACGATGGTATCCATAAAAAATTGCTGTTTTCCTTTAACAGCTCTTTAACAGTTCTATTCATATATCAAGGACTTTCCAGTTTGGTAGAATAAACTGTTAAATGGACAACAGCAAGGAGGATAAAAGGGATAGTTTCATCAGCTTTCTTCTGTCATTTCATTGGTCTGTTGTTACCTTTTTGTCTCAACATTTACATTTATTTCCTCACAATGAATGTCTGGTATCCAACTGTCAGATTTTTTTCTAAATTATAAGAGGGTTTTTTTTTTGTGCGTCTACTTCTTTTTCCTGTTTAATTAGATGTCAAACACAGTTAAAGCAGCCATTGCATTGCTCTTAATATATTGCAGCATGATCCACAAAGAGTTAAACCCCTGCCAACCTTAATTTCCCATGGTCACTTGTCTTCAAAGATCCACCATTAACTCTCTCATTGCTCAGGTTGCCAAGATGAATTTTCAGGCAATCACTGCACTTGCTTGCTACCTGTCATCCTGCCTGGTGGGAGATAAAAGGGATGTGATATGTTAAATGAGAAAGAAAAAGAAGTAAAAGCATGAAGGCAGCTTTTGTAGTGGGTGTGCATGAATATCTAGTAAGAAACCTCTTACTTTCCAGGAAAGGGAACTGAATAGATGTGCTCAAGACCATCTGGAGAAATGATAATATTAGAAAAAATGGGGTGAGCTGGCTTTGCCTCTGAACCAATCTGGTTTAGAATCCTTGAGGGGGAAGAAAATGTGAGAACTCTGTAAATCTCAGCATCGCAGAGGAGTTATCCTCCAGAAACATTCACTCAGAGATACTTTTGCCTTCTTTGAATGCATGCATTGCAGCTAGCAAATGTTAACATGCTTATTCTAAAACTAATTCATCACTATACAAAATTAGGCAAATTTCACATTCCTTGTAAAATACTCAAAATTTAGGTGATCTTTCATTTAAGATATAAGGTTACAATGGAGTCTTCAGAAAAACCTGATTGATATGAAAGAAAAAATAATAGAGTTGGGCTTTAAACAAATGACAAATGTTCCATCAGTCAAGGTAATCTGCTTTTTTTTTTCCCCAGAGCACTGTGTGCTTTAGACAGTAAAAAATCAAAGACACATGCAGGTCTCAGAGTGATGGTGTCCTGTGAATTCAAAGGTTAAATCAATGATTTTAACCTTATCTTCAGAGGGAGGACTTAGTAAATAGTACTTAAATAAAGAACAAACATTTTCCAGGAGTTTTTTTATATCTGTGTAGCTATTTATGTGTTTTATTCACTTAAGTTGTTCAATGATTGTGAAAAATAAGTGAACCAGTTAAATCAAAATTCTTATATACATCTCTCTGATACTAGATCATCCTATCTAATGAAAAATTCTACAATAATACTTCAAAAGATGCTTTATCTTTGATTTAAGGTATTGTTATTGCATTGAAATTTGTTAATATTAATCATAATTCATTCATCTTTCCTACTTTTGGTTTAGCACTTTTTACTTTTTGAAATATAACATACAAATATGTATACACATATACATATGCCTCCATATATAAATGTACATATATTTCATTAAAATGAGGCCCATATATTGATATTTTGATATTTTGATACTGATATTTATACTTGAGTAAAGAAATCTCAACAATTAACAAGGTACAAAAATGGTAAAATTCTTTACAAATAAAAACTATCATTTAAAGTGATATGTTTGAAATTATGTATGATACTAAGGGTCAAAATTAACTTAATAAAAATTTCACAGATAAAACGGAACATTTTACAAGAATTGCAGGAAAAAAGAATACATCTATTCACATGTAAACACATACACACATACATGCACAGACATATATGTGCAGAGTGACAAAGTTGTGAATTCTTTGAATAACTTTTCTCAAATAGTCACTGCTTATTTGACTTGCTTATTCTTCTATAACTCATCTAGTTCTTGAAATTTATTAACTTTGGAATCAGAGTTTGATTCTGAAGTCTTGAATTTAAAACTTATAAAACCTTGACCATTTTAAGTGTGCAGTCTGTAGCTACTTTACTTATAGCTTCCAGTCATATTGACCTTTTACATAATTATGTATGTCCTGTAGAGTTTAGCCAATACAAAAAAAATACGAAAAACCATCCAACATAATCCCTAACATACCATCTTCTAATAGTGAAATCTGACTAATAGTTCTTTGAAGTGTATTTTTATGACTCATCATTTAGTGATTTCTAAGATTCTTTTATTGCAAATGAAATGAAATGCCTAGTAATTTGATGAAGTAAATAGACACAGAGGTGTGGTGTAGATAATTCTATTTTTCCTTATATTTAGTTGTGTATAAATCAAGCAACACTATTAATAAATACATCGTTATTTGGAATCAATCATATTTAAATTATATGCTTGCAAAGAAACGTTATGGAGGGATCTTTAGGAGCAAATTAGATGCAATTATTTAAAATAGTTTCCTATATCCTTATTAACTAAAACATTTTAAATTGTTGCTCAAGGTATCATCTGTAGTATGAAAATATTACTGATTTGCAGACTAAAGTTTTGCATTACATTTTTAGATGTATATTATAAAGAGTTTGCGTTTTAAAGTTATTGTGAACTTCAACATTTCTATGAGAAATTTTGTGGTTTAGCAACTCATTCAAATTTTCCATTTTAAACTTCAGCTGTGCTTCTGTGCATGGCAGCCTCAAAAGTCAAAACATCACAAGTTCTCGTGTTTTTAAGTACTTTTACATACAAAGTTAAGATAGTTTTCAATGAAATATCTACTTGAATTTATCCAACATCTTATAAATCAACTGATGAAAAATATCAGATTGATCACGATCTAATAAATCTTATTTGTAAATACAAATAGGATATTTTGACAGGTTTCCTATTATTTTATTGCTCTTATCAAAATGTTATTGGGGAAATAAAATCTATAATCAAATAATCTATTCCAGCAAAGTTATATGAGAAGTCTCCAAACCTGCTGACAACATTGATAAAGTTTAATCCTTGGATTAGAATATATTTCAAAAAAATCAACCAGTAGTTGTAAACATAAATTATAATGTGTGAATTTTGGATGGCCTTTACCCTGTCCTGACATCTAGGGTGATATTTAAAGAATTACCATGATTTGCAGTTCTACGCTCCCACTAATAGGTGGCAGTAGCATTTTGTGACAGCTCTTTCATTAGTTTAGGAAGGGGCAGGCAGCAGGGTAAATACACAAAGAACAGCATGCAGAGCCCAATGTACCTAGGATGCAACATGAAAGCAAGATAAGTATCAGTTAAGACTGAACTTGCTGAGGATTTCAATGTGCTCTTTAAGATGAACTTATTAGTATATGCTACTAATACCAGAGAAGTACTTACGAGTGGGAGACAAGTAAGTACGTTGTACCTTAAATGAGATTTTCTACATGAACTTTATCTGTAAAACATCAAACTAATGAGGGAAATTATGGTGCCAAGTAGAACTGTAAAGTTTTGTCTACATACAAATATGTATATGTGCATATATATGTGTGTGTGTATATAAATGTGTAAATGTGCGTGTGTGTTTCATGAACCATAAAGTATAATTTATCAGGAAGGTGCCAGCTTGCCTGTCATCTAGTATAACCCATCATTTATAAATGGAGACCATAGCAGAGAAGACAAAGTTTACAAAGTTACATTTGCTGTGTTCCAAAATAATTATTCCTTTAATTTTTAGTGTGTTCCATACTATCATATTAATCGTGTGGGAAAATCAATAAATTTTTCCTTACACAAACAAGTCTGGATATCTGCAGCTACTATCTCCTTCTGTTGCCAAGACATAAACTTCAGTATAAAAAGGGAATTCACATACAGTTTCCAAACAGTTACAAAGCTGGACTCTGTCAGGCCTGGATAAGAAAATACACAGTTTACACTTCAAATAGGGACTGAAGATAAGCAAAAAAAAAAACCATTCTATTGATAAATATGAAGAATGATTTTGTCTTTGTCTTTTCTAGAAGCTTAGTATGAAAAACAGAGGGGCCACAAATTTAAGAAGTGATGTCATCTTTGAATGAGCCACTAAACCTGCATCTCTAGATTTGTCTTTGCTTGGAAAGATGTAGCATGGGAAACAAAGCTAACGAAACACTATAGTAACTTGGTGTGGAGCTGCAATAATAAATATGTCTTTAGATAGAATACAGGATAACTCACTTGAGTCCTCATGAGCAAAGGACATGAGAATATTATCGAATACATCAGATGAATTCTCACATCTGTGAAAGAACATCAATCATCTTGCCTGTGCTAAATTGTGATGCTTTTCAGTTAGAACAGAATCACTTGTTGTTGATTGATTTTGTGCTTTACATCTTACTCTATTATCAAAACAAGACTTCTGATAAAATATGATTCATTTGGGATACACAAAGAATGTGAATTGAAAGCCAATGAGTCGTCAGTGAGTTGAACATCATTTCTTACAGTAAGTGAGCATTGATTTAGCTGTGAGGTGGAGCTAACTCAGGCACTTAGTATATATGGCATAGAACATGAAGGAAGAGACTGAATGTCCAACCATCAAAACTTTCCTGTGAGTCAAGCTCCAGAAGTAAATCAGAAAGTTAGATCGGTTGATTTAACAGAGCTGGAAAATCTACAGTAAAACACAAATGTAAGATAAAAGGAACCTAACTAAAAATTACTTCACTGCTTTAGACAAATCTGATTTTCTTTCATCTTTTGAAGTGTACAAGTCAGAAAAGCAAGTGAGACTCTTCTAAACTGGAAGAGGCTAAGATAAAGAGAAATGGTTCATTGTTACTCACACTAGAGTGAAACATTTGTGGAGAATGAATAAGTTTTCCTATATAAAATTATTCTATAATAATAGGACGATTAATGGAATTTTTTATTATTATGCACAGTTTAGGAAGTGACTTCGTTTTGCTCTCGACAGCTTGCCCTCCCCCTAGATATTTTTCCCAATTATTCTCTCCTTCACCCTATCTGCCTTGGTACCCTAAATCTCCCCTTTAAAAGTTTCACCCTAACTATTCTTTCCTATCTTCCCACTCATTAGTCCCTTTAAAATTTTTTGTTTCTTACAGTAATTCCAATCAAAGTGATATGGTCCCTAGCTTCTTTGTGTGTAATGCAGGAGGCGTTCAGCCTGTGCTCTCATCCCCTTGGTTCCTTGCTTAAGAATTTTATACATTGGCATTTAGAGTATTAATACATTTATAAAATGTGATGGAAATCTCATATATATAGTCATTCCAATATTTGTATAAATAATTATTCTGTTATTTATGTTAGTATGTAATTACTTTTATGACAAGAAGGAAAAATCAGAATTAAATGCTATCAAGAGCATTTTAATTAACAAATTATGTCTATGAATTGTCATATATTCAGACCAAGATAAAATAAAATTGTTGACATTTGAAGTCTCATCTAAGCTTTAGCTTTCCACAATGTGTATCATGAATTTTAAGCATCTATCTTCATATTTGAAGTACCAAGACATTAAGCTTGTTGTACTATTATTTAGGAGTTTATGTATATGAATCACCTGTTCACAGGCTCTGAAAATTTTCAAATTTTCTTCACAAGCCTCAGTTATTGAATATTCCTTACTGACATTTCATGTGTCTTGTACACACAGAGAGCCAAGTAAGTTACCTTTCATATTTCTCTATTAGTGAATAGATTACACAATTAGTAAAACTAAATTTTAGAATCTGAAAAAAAGATGTCATCACATTTATCAAAAGAGACTTTTCAAACACTGTAAGTTATTATGAGACTTTTCAAACTGAAAGATAGAAGAAACTAGAATGAGCAGAAAGGTGTAGAGAAAAGTAGTGCACACCACTACTCAAAGGTGTCTGTTCATGATTTCCCTTTCCTTTCAGGAAAAAAAAATTACTTATTGTATGTGACTTGTAACATATATTTTATGCACTCTATAACTTTAAGTATAACAAGGTAAGATTATGATGGGAGATGTCTAGGTTTGCTCAACATCCATCAAGACAGACAAGTGGCACATTGCAGAAGGACTTCCCACTGTGGCCACAGAGTTACTTGGGTTTTCATTTCTTTTCTTTGGATAGTTTACAGATAAGTAAGTGAATCTTCTCTCTGCACATACACACAAAAAAGTTTGAGTTTGGTAATCTGATGCAGAAAGTATTGCTATTATATTTCCTAGAAGTTATAAAATATATTGATCACAGGTGTTGTGCTCCTAGTTGTCTTCCTCTCAAACTTCTGCTAATCCTGCTTTTCTTTATTATTTTGCAAACAAACTGTAAGAAGCATTGCATAATTTACAAATGCATATTCCTAAAACCATGAAAATCAAGGACTGATATTCCTCTTCAGTTGTATGTTCCTTGTATAGGCTATATGCCTTTATGAAAAGGTGTACTTTATTTAATTTGGATCCCATCACACTTTGTACTCCCACCAACAGTGGATAAGGAAATACCTTCTCTCTAAATTCTCAACAGCATTTGTTGTTAATGGTGTTTTTAATTTTGGGATAAGATGATATTAAAGAATGGATTTAATTTGCATTTCCCTAATGACTAGGGACATTGATTAATTTTTAGTGTATTTGTTAGACATTTGAATTTCATCTTGCAAAAGCTTTATTTTTCAGTTTATTTTGAGGCTCATTCGTTAATTATATTGTTTTATTTCTTGGTGTTTAATTTTAAGTTCTTTGTATATGGTGGTTACCAATCCCATATAAGATCTGTGACTTGAAATATTTTCACCAATTCTATTAGTTGCTTTTTTGCATGATTAATGATTTCTTTTGCAGAATAGAAGTTTTTTAGTTTTACAAGATCTCATTTGTTGATCTTGTCTTATTCCTATGTGGATGGAGTTCTTTTCAGAACTTTGATCCTTTCATGGTTAATTTTCATGGAGATTGAGAGTGAGAGATACATACAGTTACATCTTCCTTTGCCTACATTTTCCCAGCACTTGTTGGAAATGTCCTTTCTATAATGTGCGTTTTGTATATCATGTCAAATATCAGATGGTTGTAGGTTCATGGAATTATACCTGTTTCTCACTTCTAATACATTGATCTGTATGTCTCCTTTGTACTAGCACCATGCTATTTTTATTACTATGGCTCTGTAGTGTAGTTTGAACCTGGGTAAGGTTATGCCTCCAGCAGTATTTTTTAATTTATTTTTATCTTATCTTTTCTAGTTTTAGAAGCAAAATGAGTGATAGTTTCTGTCCCCACCTTTCTCCCTCTCTCCCTCCCTCCTATCCTTTTTCTTTCCCCTCTTCCTTTCCCTTCATCAATCTATCCACTCCCACCCTCCTGTCCCAGTATTTTTTAAATTAATTAATTTATTTATTTTGTGTGTGTGTGTGTGTGTGTGTGTGTGTGTGTGTGTGTGTGTGTGTGTCAGAGGGCACTCTATGGCCCTGTGGAGGGCCAAGAATGACTTCAGGAATCACCTTGGATTGTCTTTACCTCCTTCTTGCTTCTCTCTGGGATTTCCCAGGCTCCACCCACCAGGGCCAGAAGTGCAGGCCACAGCCTTTTCTACTTGGTTTTGTTATGTGGGACCTGGATCCGAACTCAGGACCTTCTGTTTGTAAGACACAGTCTTAACCCCTTGAGCCATCTCTCCAGCCCCCCCCCAGCAATATTTTTATTACTCAGGATGGTTTTGAGTATTTGGGGCCTTTTATACTTTCATATGGATATTAATTTTATTTTTTTCAATTTCTATGAAGAATTGCCTTCAATTTTTTTTTTTTTTTTAGAATTATATAGAATCTTCATGTGGACTTTGGTGGTAAGAGCATTTTCACAATGTTGATTCCAATCTATGAGCACTGTAAGTCTTTCCACCTTTTGATATCTTCTAGAATTTCTTTTTTCAGTGTTTTAGACTGGTGATTTAGTCTTTCACATTTTTGGTTAAATTTAGTCAAAGGTTACCTTACTCAAAAGAAAAATGAAGGCTATCTTGTTGAAGGCAAAAATCCATAAATACTGACTTAGTAGGAACTTTCATAAGTTTAAAAAATAATAGTAATAATAACAACAACAATAATGATGGCAAGATGGTTCAGTGAATAGGAAAGAGTATGTTGCATTTGTTGCAAAAGCCTAATTCCTGAGTTTGATTCTTGGAACTCAGACTAAATTGGAAGGGTATAAATGACTTCTCAAAATTGTCTTCTGACCTGTGCAGGGATGTTCTAGTATATGTATACTCACATACACAACAGATACCCACATACTATAATAATGAAAAAAATTTTTAATGTGAGGTTTTATGTTCTTCTTGAGAAGAGATTAGCTATCTTTGATTCTCTTCTATACAGCAATAGAAATACAAGTAAAGCAGAAAATTTCTCAAGAAGCAAGCTGACATATTAAATTTTCACTTACTTTTCTTTCCATCCTTCTTGCTCTGCCCATATCTACCAAGTCCCAGTATCTTTTCCTCTCAAAACTGTCTTCTCCTCTCCTCCTAGTTAGAGAGAACCTTCTTACCGGCTGACTGCAGTGATGGAAACTTTCAGTCACATTCCTCCTTTCTGTCATTGCTGGTGCAATTGTGTCTGAAATTCAAGATCTAATTATGCCCTTCTCATAGTTAAAATTCTCAACTGATTAAAGCTTAGCAAATGACAATGTGATCTAACCTAACAGTCTGGAGGGAGCAGGCATTATTGGAGGTCTCACAGACATTCAAGCACAGCAGAGTAAATGCCTGAATAAGTCATGATTGTGAGAAAGAGAAAATGAAGATAAAGAGGAGGTATAATCAACGATTAAACAAAAGTGTTTTTATTTTAAATTGACATGTTGGGGACCCAGTGAATTGCTAGACATTAAGCATATAAATTTCTGCCATTGATGGGATTAGGAAAGTAAGGCTTGTCTCATGTGGCAGCCCTGATCAGATATAGCTTTGAACTCCATAGCCTATTCCTCCTAGATACATTTATAACAAATGATACATATTTCAGTGGATCATTGATAGCATTAACTTCAATCAATTAAATTAAATCAATTTTAAAAATCTCTTTTTGGCTTGACTTGAAAATACAAGAGGATATGAAATAGCATCTATCAACTATCATGAGGAGCCTTATAATTAGGGGAAGGAAAGGTCATAAATGGTCAAATTTTAACATCATATCTGCATCCATTTTTTTCTTGAAGACAAGTGAAGCATGGTATTGTATGGGCCAAATGGGTTGTCATTATTCACTTGAATGACTGGGTTTAATGAAAAAGTGAGGAGGTGGCAGATAATTATCCTGGGTGAGAAGGGTGAGACTTGAGGCAAAGAATTGATGTATAAACTACAACTCAGATTAATTTGAAGATTGATAAGGATTGCTTAAAATTTCAGAAACAGTTTGACTAAGGACGAATGATAGAAAATTTTCAAGTAGAAGTGCTAGCAACAGATGATAATTTCTTAAAAATATTTGTCTAAGTGATATTTACAAAACAATGCTCTAGGAATCTATTAGCCTTATGGAGTTTATATTAAGGTACTGAATTGTCAATGTCTTAATATCATCCTCTGAGATGTTAGAGCAAGATTCAAAGATATGGCCTCAAATCAGACTGGGTCTCAGATAATGATATATCTCTAAGAGGTACAAAAACGTCATATGTGGATGCATTATTTATCTTTATTTTATAAAGCAATGTATTCTCATGAGTCCAAAAGATACAAGTCAAATTATAAAAGCTGAGTTATTTTATGCTTAGCATAAAAATTTTAAATCCAACAATTGGTTGTTCTTTGGAATATAGCTGATTCTTTAAAGATATTTTGCAATGCATGTTAATTAAATTCTTCAAAGTTTTTCAAGTTTATAGCTGAACATACGTTTATAACTTTTACATATATTGTCCTTTATCAAGATGTCACTATCTTGGCAAAGGAAGATGCCGTGTGTGTGTGTGTGTGTATGTGTGTTAAATTTTCCTTAGTTGTGTTATATGGATATGTATTGGGTATTGTTCTCCTGTGATACTGTATGTGGGTTCACATTTTCCCATGCAGTTCTAACTAGATGAAGTTGGAAGCTGCATTTGAAAAAGCTATTGCTTTATACATCCACATCCCTACTAGGATGGCCAGAACCCTGGTGTCTTATACTGAAGGCATCGTGATGTTGTCTTGCCAGGATGCCTGTTGCCTTCAAAATTAAGGTTTCCCTTTGCATATTGTAACATAAATATCCTTTATCTAATTTAAATTTTCCCATGTACATTTAGAGACCATTTCTGCATAACAGTAAAATGTGGGACAATAAGCGAAGGCTCACTATTGCACTTTGGGGAATGTCTCTAGAGTCAGTGTATGTCAGGCCCATTCTTACCTTGCCAAGATTAGATTGACATGTATCTTTTTCCTTCTGCCCTTTTCCTGTGGTGTTGGAAAAAAAAATCTTTGTCAGCTTCTCTGGTCATCAGAACTTTATTTCTGGATGAATATGTTTAATGTATTTAAGAAGATTCTTAAAAAATGAAATTAGTTATTCTATAGGAATCTGTTTCTTTCAAATCTCATTCCATTTTTTTTTAAATGTTCAGGTGGCCTCATGCTCTTAATCTTTTGCTCTGCCTCTAGATACTGTGATTACAGGTGAGGCAATTCTCCTACACCTATGTCCCATGATTTATATTCTACCATATTTTATAGTTTTATTTTTTATGACTAGAGATTATATAGATTATCTATTATACCATGTCTGTTATAAAATTTTCTACTAGTGGAACATAAAAAAATAATAGCACATAATCAACTAAAATATATTCAATTTAATAAAATGCATTCTCATTATTTAGCATTACTGAATTTTACCCCAAGTACCCACTTTTTAGTCTACTGAAAATGAATAGAATTTTCACATTTTGTTATAAATATAAAACATTCATGGAGATATAAGGATCACCGTAATAATCAAAAAATTTATTTGGCTCCAGTACATCCCTGGTCTGACAATTTTAGCATGATATTATACTTTTTTCAGACTTAGGTTTATCTTCTCTGATATGGTTATATGGTTATCATTGTAGACTTTTATATGGAGAGTGTATTTATTCCTATATCAGGTATGTAATCAATACTTGACAATAAGCCTATAGTCAGTAATTAGTAACTTCTTAAATCTGGTTAGTAATTGCATAGGTCATTGATTACAACATTTGGGTCATTCATAATATATTTGCATTTAAATATTCTCCAGCCAATAGATTAATAGTGATAATATAAACTCATATTTATGTTTGTCATGAATCCCACCAGAAATGTATCATAATAATGTTAATACTTAAACGCATGAAGCTTGTCAACTTTATCTCGTCAGTAGATGTCACAGTGCACCTGCATGGTTGTTGATAAATGACCATCAGATAGCTTAAGACAACAAGGGATTTTCTCTTACTGATACTCTAGTTACAGTCTGTACTCCAGCTTGATGGGAGAGCATCCACCAACACCAGGACTGAGGGAATTGGCCACACCACCTCTATATAATGGCTGAGAGAGGGACAATCCTTACTTGCCAGACCATCATATCTGGCCAAGTGTACACAAGGATGCCAACTTCTTCAACTGGCTCTCAGTATTTTATTTATCTGTTCAGAGCCTAGTCCCACCCACCACAAGCTGGGACTTCCCTATCAGCTAGACAATCTCCTACAGGTTTGATCTGGGCTTAACCCAACCACTAATTCTCCACAAATGTACCCAGAGCTCAAACCCTCAACAATCAAGTTGACACCTGTGCCTAACTATGAGAGTAGATATCTTAGGTTTTATAAAAAGTTGTGTTTAATGTTTAAAAAGTAAAGGAAAAAATTATTCAAGTCTAATATTAGATTTTTCAATCCTTCATCTACATCTGATAACTCTGAATATCTTGAATATAGTCATTCCTTGTGATACTTTTAAATGTAATTATATTCTTTTTTTATTTTTGCGTGTGTGTGTGTGTGTGTGTGTGTGTGTGTGTGTGTGTATGTGTATGTATGTATCATAGAGCACTGTGATTCCCTGTGGAAGCCCAAGGTGTCATGACCCTAGAAATCACCTTGGATTGCTTCTTCTTATTATTTGTTTTGCTCTGGAGTTTCCAAGACATTGCCTTTCAGGACCAGAAGTATAGGCTCCTATCATTTCTGACTGGCATTTTTTTTTTTACATGGGATCCGGAATCTGAACTCAGGACCATCTGCTTGTGAGACAGAGTGTTAACCCCTAAGTCATCTGTCTGACCCCTTAAATGCAATTTCAATGCAATCAATATGTTGGATAAACCCATTGGTGATGGTAGGAATTCTTGTTTTCAGTCCTTGCTGTGAGTTCTTATTGAACCAGGTTGATCAAGGAAGCAGCTACTTTTGAAGGAAACAGTTGGCTGAGTTCATGGATTATAAGTTCTAATTCATGCTTTCAACATGAAATAGAGTCAGTCATTTAATATTCAGTAGAAATTACCAGGAAATGACTAGCTTTATTTGCTCCTGTGCTCACTGTATATACTCATGAATGGTGTAATGGTTGCCTTTAATAGTGTTTTGTTATGACTCAGTCCATGAAGACACAACATCCTTCATGACAACTTAAGCAGGATTGAATCCACATAGGAATTAACGCAATATGTTTTCTTTAATATGTCACTGAGCCTGAGTGAAGCATTGTAGATACAAAGGCTGACTCTTTCTGACCCACTCTGCAAACCACCTGTGATCCCAAATAAGCCATTTACAGGAAGGAGGACCTTCAGTCACTCACGAAAATAAACTTACAGTCTGAAGCTAGTAAATAGAATGAAGAACATGTTGAGAGCAACTTAAAGGGGCTTTTGTCTAACTGAAGACACTTAGAAACCAGACCGGGAAATCCAGACGTCGATAGGAAGGGAGGCAACACTTACCACAGTCAGCTTTTAAGGGATTTTTCAGAAAGACAGAATTCCTTTTGAAAACACTCAATGCACAGGCATGAATACATTTCTGAGGTGCTCCAGACAAAAGTGTGGCTTTAACTGTATTACAATGCTCATAAAGTATTTTACTTTATGCCAGACATGTGGAAGTCATCAGTGTATGTAAATGATATGTGAAGGTGAGGGACAGTTTTAGCTGAAGAAGTTAGACAGTCTGTAGCTGTAAATTTCAACCACATCACAAAGGGCAGCTTTCCTTTTAAAAGTAACTTTAAATGTAAAACTAATCAGTGATAAATTCATAAAAGTGCTATTGCTTTCTCAGTCAAGTACTCTGATATAAAATGTACTGCTAATTTGCGCTGTCATCTTACTTTGAGGATACAAGATATAAATACAGACTTTTCTTTAAATAACATTAAATGTGAATAGATAAACATAATTGTTTCACTATCTTTGTACTTTTTTGTACTTCCTATGTTTTTAAAAATAACCATCTACTTTCTTCTGTTATATTAGCTTGCAAGGAGGGTTGCCTGTGACACACTGTTGTGAGTGTGCAAGTGTGTGTTTTGGTGTGTGAGTTGTATATTTCTAAACATAATATTTCATGACTTTTTCAACACATATGTTTAATCAAATTTTCTTTAAAATGGAAAGAATAAATATTTTGTTTTCCTTAAATCATAACCATGCAACTTTAAGGCAAATATGATGGCAGTGTGCCTCTTTTAAGAGACTTTATGTCATGTGCTATGCAAAGCTGGATATTAGAGTCAGATGAACAGATCAAAATAGTATTAGTGGACATGTACTATACAAACAGAAAGGGAAGGAGGGGAGGATGCATGGATGGAGGGAGGGAGAAAGAAGTGGAAAGAGAAAAGGAAGGAGGAAGGGAAGGAAGTTAGAAGGCAGAGAATGAGAGAGTAAGAGATTAGTAAATGAAAAAAAGCAGGATAAAATAACATAATAAATACTTGGGTTTCATCTTACCATAATTACTTCTTTTTAAAATTCAGTTTACCTGAAATTCAGGTGTTTTATGTGCCTTCTTATCATACTTTCAATAAAGAAAAACCACAGTGTCATTCTTTTAGACTTAAGTCAGGTTCATTGTATTTCAGATTTTCTCATTATGAAAAAACAATGAATTTATCATTGTAACATGTTTATCTAAGAGAATAAACAAGTAAACCAGGATATACTAGTAGTTTAATTAACTAAATAATATCCATTTTAGATGTTAGCATAACATAAAACCATTTTCAAAGAGTAAAATCTAAACACTAAAAATCTACAATTAATTCCATAGTCTCCTAAAAAAATTTTCTGTTATAAATTTCAGCCTAGTTCCTACAATAATTGAAGAGGAAAATGAAATGAGAAAATGGCCAAGAAGAAAGTTGTTAAGCAGAAAGTAAACACTAAACATACCTCAAGTGAAATGTGCAAGGAGAGAAAGCATGCATATGAGTGTGTCCAAGCATATGCGTGATTGTGTCTGTGTGTGTGTGTGTGTGTGTGTGTGTGTGTGTGTGTGTGCGTGTATTTGTTTTATTTGCTTTTGTACAGTTTGGTCCAGGGTTCTGGTGTAGCTCTAGTTTCTCTTTGTGTGACTCTCCACATTATTCACCCTTGCTTCTTGTTATTCTTTTCTTGTTCCAGGAAATTTTATTTTAAAATATTTTAACTATTTCAAAGAAAAGTATATTTAGTAAGTTAGATTGTACATTAGTCATGGTAATGATTGGTAGGACTAGAAGAACACATGGAATTAATCCCTTTTTTAAAGACTTTACAGCACACTGCTTTGGAAAACATGCCACACAATAATAGAACAATTTGACCTGTTATTCAGACACAAAAGACAATGTAATGAAGTTCAGAGGTGACAATGATTTCTTAATTATGTAATGATGTAATGTCGAACGTATGGAAAATAAGTTTTAGAGGGAGTAAAACATTAACCTGTGTCATAGGATAAATGGAGAAGTGCTTTCTAGCAAAAGCATACTTTCTGGAGTCATGAGACATTATGTCTACAGTATATTTGGCAAGCAGAAAATTAATTTTATTTTATATAGAAAGGAATAGCTGGGCTGGAGAGGTGGTTCAGGGGTTAAGCCTCTGCCTTGCAGGTGGAAGGTCCTGAGTTCGGATCTTAGACCCCATGTATAGACTCCGGGCGGAAGTGGGGGCAGCCTGAGTTTCTGGTCCTGGTAGGGCGGGGCCTGTGACTCCCAGGGCAGGGCAGAGTAAACAAGGAGGAGGTGGAGGCAGTCCATGGTGGTTCCCGAATTCGTCCGTGGTTCTACACACACACATACATACACATACATTGCACACACATGCATACACGCATACATGCATAATTGAATAAAAAAACTTAAAAATAAAAAGGGAGGAATAGCTGATTATGGGACATTGAGATTCACTTCAGGAAATCTGTGTGATTCCTCATGATAGTTGATTATCTCACTAAAAGTAACTGAGATGTAATGTGATGTGATACAATGTAACATATAAGTATGGGAGATATGAGCTTGCATTCAGCTAGATAGGTAGAAAGCATGTTAAAGCACATAGTTCAGACATATTTACAAAAAGTAATGTATTCCAACAAATAACTAGGAGAGCTCAATTTACTGAGAGTTGTGTTGAGGATCAGAAAAGCCTTTATATGAGACATATATTTAGGATGCACATTACTGAGCTGTTTAGCAGGCACTGAAGGAAAAAGTGAGAAAATAGACCATTCTATGAGCAGAAATTAGAATAGGCAAAAAAATGAGAAAAAATGACAAGGACATCTCATTGCATCTTTAGTATTCTTTACTTAGTCATGTCAGACTGGTTCAAACTGATTTCAGTACAAGTTACTTGATTTCTTTCAGCCCAAAAGTCATTCCACAAAAAAGTACATTCAATAACTGTTACTTTTTGCATTTATTTTCTAATGGAAATTCTCAAATGATTGAAAAATCATATCAGCTGTTTCTTTGTATGTTTTCATATGTGTGCATAAAAGTGTCATGGCACATGTATGCATACGTGTGTAAAGGCTAATAGATGTTGAGTGTCTGTCTTAATGCCTGTCCATCTTAGTCATTAAAACATTTTTTGTCACTGAACCTGAAGGGCATGGATTAAGTCATGCTGACTCCTCAGAGTCCGAGGGATTCACCTGTATTTGTTTACCCAGCACTGGAATTATAGACAAATGTCGTGGCATCCAGCTATTAGTGTGGACTCTGGGAATCCAAGTCAGGTCTTCATGCCTAGATAGAAAGCAGTGTACACACTGAGCTCCATAACAGATATATTTCATTTATACATTTCACTGAGTTTAAGTAAGTTCCTAGAGCATTACTTTTTGAAAGGGAATTTTATTAACCTATACCTACATTGGCTTATTCTTTTTTCTGCTACTTAATGGGTCAAAATATCCCCTGTGGGGAGCTGAATGCTGATATTCCTTTCTTTTTTTAAATTTTTTATTATTATTATTTATTCAACTGTGCGCATGTGCGTGTGTATGTGCGCGCACGCGTGTGTGTGTGTGTGTATGTGTGCGCGCATGTGTGTGTGTCTGTGTGTGTGTGTGTGTCTGTGTGTGTGTGTAGAACCACGGACGAATTCGCGAACCACCATGGACGCCTCCACCTCCTTCTGCCCCGGGATTCACAGGCTCCGCCCTACCAGGACCAGAAATGCAGGCCGCCCCCGCTTCCGCCTGGCGTCTATAAGTGGGATCTGGGATCCGAACTCAGGACCTTCCGCCTGCAAGGCAGAGGCTTAACCCCTGAGCCACCTCTCCAGCCCCTGATATTCCTTTCATCCTATCTTCTAATACTATATTCCAGTCCCTAGTTAGCAGTCTTTTTCCTCAGCCCCTTTCATTTGCATGGCTCATACGAAAGAATGAGTTTTTTATTTTTTTTTTTAAATAGCCTCTTAGTATTGAAGTGTTTATTTTTCTTTGGCTTCTCATCATAATAGAACACCATTTTAAAGATATCTCCAAGAACACAGCAATCAAAGAAGGCTTGGATTGGCGGCATTTTTTCAATTTCTAAAATCTGTTTTCTTCATTACTGAAATTGAATTTTATACTCACCAAATTTAATGTATGCTACTTGTATAAATGTCTTCAGACTAGATTTTCAAAATCATTCTCATCAGTCATTACTTCCAGTTTACAAACTAAAGTCAGAATAGCTTGGAACTGTGCATGAATGGAGATGCTAAGAATTGTTCCTTGTCAGATATTTAAGTTCTGTTCAATGCGTTAAAAATATTTTGAAGTCCTTAAACTCTATTCTCTAGTCTTAGATTTTAGTTATTTATTTTGACTAAAAGCACCAACTTTTCGTTATTGTATTTGGGATTTTAAAGGCACTCTTAGGTCTCATTCCAGATTCTATCAGACAGTAAGCTGGAAGTCTGGTAATTTCTCATGCCATTTTTCATAAATAAATAAGCTCATATGTAATAGAAATAATACATGACTTTTTATTGATAGGTGCACATCAAGCTCATGATATATTTTCCATTAAATACAGGAAAAGAGAGCTATTTGTATTAGAAATATTAATCAAAAACATATTTACACCCCTCTGATTCTTAATTTAGTCTGGATAATAATTTTTGGATTTGGATGTTTCTTTTTATTTAAAGTTCTTACTAGCCATGCTAATTGGGACCTTCCTCTAAACTGCGTCAGCAATTGACAACATACTGCAGAGTTACTTCTTAAATTTTGTTTTGTTCCAAGATTTCCATCTTGGAAAGATAAGAGCAGCACCCTGAATAATTTGAAAAATCCATGGAACCAACATAGTGTATTGTGAGAAACTGATAACTAAGCAGGAAGAATCCTTTTTAGGGAAAAAAGAACATTTTGAGATTTCATTCAAAACTTGCCTTTTTTAGTTATAGTGTATTTACAATTTCCCATGCCAAGTAAGATGATAAAGTGATATGAATGCCGTGAAAATTTAATGCTTGTTAGTGTTGGTGAATCACTTGTGAACATAATAAAAACTGCTCTAAACTTCAGAGCATTCTTTCACAAGACAGGCTGGGTTCACAGAGAGTTTGCTTCTATGTCTGTTTGCAGACATTTAAGTGTTCACGTGTCAAAGCTTTTACAGTGCACATCTACCTAAATCAACGCTTATTCGATTGCTTTATTCAAACCAATGGTTTTAATTGCTCAAGTAAGAAAAACACTTGTTAAAGGCTTCTGAACAAAATATATTTCAGCTATCATTTTGATAGCCCAAAACCATGTTTCTGTTTGCTCATACTCTGCCTGTGAGGAATTGACTCTGAAAAAAAAAAATCAAGCTCTTCCCAAAGAAAATCCAGTTTTGTTCCTAGATGTAGTTTTAAAAATAAAGGGGCTTATGTACTTGCCTATCTCATTGCTGTTGATGAGTCCTTATTCCCCCAACACCAGGAGAAGCCAACTCAATGGTCACCTCAGAGCTGGAGATGCAGCTCAATATACAAGGCACTTAGCAATGTAAGCATGAGAAATGGAGTTCAGATACCCAGAATCCACATTAAAGCTGGACACTCTCGATTGCTGCCTATGAACTCACTTCTCAGTACTCAGGGAACAAAGACAGCTGATCTCGGAAGTAAGTTGGCCAGTTACAGAAACTGAGCAGTGAGCTCTAGTTTCAACTGAGAGATGTTGCCTTAATAAATGAGTACCAAGGAGACAACCAGCAGCTTTCTCATTGGACTCAAGACCCACTTATAAGAAGAGTATCCATCCCTTTTACTGCAAACTAGAACAAGAACCCCCCCCCCCAAAAAAAAGAGAAGGAAATAGATCAGCAGGAAAGACAGCCAATAAACCTATATGTAGGAAGACAGTACATCAAACTGCTCTATAGACAGCTGTTAGTACACCCACAGAATGGGAACTCACAGTGGAAATCTTTGGGTCTAAAGCTGGATATGAAGGAAATGCATGTATTAGTAGGGTGGCCTGAAGAGAGGTAACTTGTTACACTCTGGAGTCCTGAACCCCCACAGGAGCAGACAAGCCAAAGCAAACCCTGAGGCCCATAGAAACACACAGGCAGAAGAGCGGGAGAGTGAGAGGAAATGGTAAAGGAAAGGAGGAAACAGGAGAGAAGGGGAGAAAAGCTGGAATGAAAACTCAATATGCTTGTAAAAATAGAAAAAATAGTTAAAAAAATGAAGCCAAGAGCTACCGAAAAGGATTCAATGTCCATATGGGATATCACCATGAAAGTATACATATATACATGTGCAACTATGCACATGTACTCATGAACATGCAACATTTTTATACACATGCACATCATGCACTTGTAAAAAATGCACCAGATAATGAAGCAGAGTAAGATGCAAGCGTGAGACTCCTTGGGATCCACACTTCCTGCAAATAATACAGTTGTCTTTAAACATGGTAATTAAAGATATATTTTATGTGTTTCCATCATTGGGAATAATAGGGATGATATAAATAACATTAATAATCATCATTTCATGAATATTTCTTATACTCAGTGATAGTGCACAGATTTTTCTATGAATTATTCCTTGTAAATTGTGAAAACAGTGGAAGAAAGTATTATTTTTAATGTTGATACATGCAAAGCAGAACTCAAGGTACAAATAAGAAAAAGTGGGAGAACCCAGGACTGTCATCTCTATGGCACTCTGAAGGACTTACTTTAAATATTATCCCAAATAATCACATGAAGCTACAACACTATAGTTGAAAAAGTGACTTGATTTTTAATAAATGTGTATGACTGCAAAATCTGGAATATTCTTGCTATTACAATACAGATACTAAATATTTCAGATATCATAACATGTCACATACTGAATTCTTTTTCTAAACTACGTATTGATACCTAATTTTTGAAAAATTAAAATCTTCTTTAAGAAAATGAACTAGGGGGGCTGGAGAGGTGGCTCAGGGGTTAAGCCTCTGCTTTGCAGGCGGAAGATCCTGAGTTCATATCCTAGACCCCACGTATAGACTCCGGGTGGAAGCGGGGGGGGGGGGGGGGGGGCTGTGCTTCTCGTCCTGGTAGGGCGGAGCCTGTGAATCCCGGGCAGAGTAAACAAGGAGGTGGAGGGGTCCATGGTGATTCCCCAATTCGTCCGTGGTTCTACACACACACACACACACACACACACACACACACACACACACACACACACAACCGCACACATGCACAGTTGAATAAATAATAAAAAAAGAAAAAAAGAAAATGAACTAGGGGCCTCAGAGGTGGCTAAGGGGCTAAGCCTTTGCCTTGAAGGCGGAAGGTCCTGAGTTTGGATCCTAGAACCCAAGTATAGACGCCAGGCGGAAGCGGGGACAGCCTGCATTTCTGGTAGGGCAGAGCCTTTGAATCCAGGGGCAGAGTAAACAAGGAGGAAGTGAAGGTGGTCCATGGTAGTTCCCGAATTCGCCCGCGGTTCTACACACACAAACACACACACACACACACACACACACACACACACATGCATACACACACACGCACAATTGAATAAAAAAAATTACGTAAAATATCTTTAAATGATATGTAAAAATATCAATTATATCCTAGAAATTCACTAAATTAAGAGAATGTAATGTATTTCCATCAAAACTTTTTAAAGTGAGTTATAGTAGTAGTGCATACATAGTTATATGCCATTACATTTTGAAGTTATACAAACATGTAATGTATCACGTAAGAATTAATTTTTTACAAAAGCTTTTTGATGCTCCTCTTTATCATTACTACGTACATTACTGCGTACAACTCAAAAAACTCTTTATGGAAAATGTAGAAGAAATTTGTCTATTATGGTGAATTAAAACTGAAGTAATGTGGAACTTTATGTTCTGAAAACTAGTGCTCTCAAGCATAAATTCTTTCCTATGATCCACACCCTATTCGTCATTGATGTCATTTTTAATCTTTCTAATTTCTAACAACATTTGACAAATTAATGTGTTTGGAGACCAGGTCAATTGAGTCAGTCTCTTTTAAAAGTTTTGCTGTAGGAATTATTTCTTAGCATAAAAGTACAGCCTCTATGAAATTAAAAAAAATCAGTCATGTTTAGTAATTTTTTTATTTTGTTTTACAGTAGGATGTAGATGTAGGATGAATTTGGACCTATAAATTCAAATTCTGTTGTTTGATTTAGCTATTTTACTTAAAATTATTTTCATAACTTACCAGATACACCTCAAAACATTTGCATTAACTTTAAGGAACTTTGAATATTTGCTAATTATGCATGGTCACATTTCAGTGCCTGTGTGAATTTTAGATATTAATTTTTTTTTATACTTTGGGACTCTCTTCCAGGGTGGATGGGCCACCTTGAATTCTTGTCATCTTGAATTCTCTCTCTCTCTCTCTCTCTCTCTCTCAGACTCATTCCTCTTGTTCTCTGTTGCTGTATTAGTTACAATCCCCAATGGCCTGAGGAAATAGCTAAGAAAGACAATTTAATGAAGGATCAAACAGAAGCTTACAGTAGGAAAGGCCTAGCAGTAGGTGAAGTTCCTGATCACATTGGTTCTGCAATTGGGAGGCAAAAAGGAAACTCCAGTGTTCAACTTGCTTTCTCTTTATTTTAGTTTGTTTTCAGTCTGGGGCCCCAGTGCATGGGATAGTGACACATGAATTTAGGATAGTCTTCTCATCCCAGCTAAACATCGCTGGAAACAGTATAACAGATGCCTACAGGTAGGCCTTCTGCAGCAATCTAAGTCCAGCCAATCTGACAATAATAAGGTATCATCTATAGAGGAACAAAAAGGTCTGAAGTCCTAATGGTTTTTTAATTATGCTAATGAAATGTTTCCAAATAATAAAGCAACAGCTTTTGAAGAGTTTTTAAGGAAAGTTCAGCAAGGTAATATATACATAGAGAGAATAATTTTTAGAAACTGACCCAGCAAAATTATGCCAACTGGAGACTACAAGTAAATCTAACAACTATATACTAAGTGACAACTACGTTTTCACTTCAACGTAGCAATTGTTTTTCACTTTACGGTTCCTCTGAACATAACCCATAAGCTATTAAGATAAATAAATTATCTTTGTCTTTTGGATAGTATTCAAATTTCCATCATCAAATGATTAATATTCTCTCAAAGCTCTTGCAATACATGTTTCAGAAACCAAAATCTTAAATTGAGACTTATACTTCCTAGGGTAAAGAAACTGAGGCTCTTTTTAATACTTGCTAAAAGAAAGCGAGACAACAGATTAGGTAAGAAGTTGCCAAATTTTAGTCTATACATAGAAATCAGAATAATATTTTTACATAGCCCAAAAACTAGAATTTTTTTTCCTATTTCAATGATTAAAAGTAAAATTAGTGTTGGGGAGATGGCAAAAGGGCTTATCTGTGTCTCACAAACAAAACGACCTGAGTTTAGATCCCACATTTCATGTTACCTGGCAAAGCAATAAGTAGGTAGAGCAATCAGGGAGATTCGCCATGTTACCTTTGGGCTTCCACAGTCACACATCCTCAAGTGCCCTCTGGTACACACACAAACACACACATACATACACAAACACACACATATGTGCATGCTCTCAAAAAAAAAGCAAAATCATTAGAATAATAATAATATTTGAGACATGATCATTATATGTAATTTCAAGTTCAGGTCCAAAATAAAATTGCAAGGGTTGTTCACAAAAGATTCATGGAAAAATAAAATTTAAATTTTGATAATGAAATACCTATTGAAATATGGTTTTCTTGTTACACACACATTCTCTCTCTCTGTCTCATACACATACACACACAAAAAAATCCACCGTTCGCACACATAATATTCTCAGAGCTGTTTCTTGCTTTCATTGCGATAAATGTTTTAAATAGATGCAGAGACACTGTTCTAAATGATACGAGGAAATGATGAGTTTTTCCTTTTGGTCTTTCAGAGATCAAGATCAATTTAAATTCAAAGACTACAAATCCAGAGAGATTATATGAACACTATGAATGTTACTTAATATAATACAATTCTATAACTTATAATTTGAATAACAGTGTGAATGAGATTTAAAAGAAAAATAATGAAATCTTAATCATGGTCGGTTCATATTTTCAAAAATGACTTCATCATGTTACTTCAGATAAGATTTTTTTTTTTGGAGAAGTATGATTTTTCTGAGTAATTTTTTATGTAAAAGTAGAAGCTCTTTAATTTTGTTAGTAAAAGATATTTATTTGCATATTTGCATATAAGTTACAGAATAAAACTTTAGCCTACTCAGAAATGTTATAAATCCCTAAGGAACTGGGCATAGTGGAAGCTGGAAAAAGGAGATCAGAAACAAACCAGCCAAGGTGACATAGTACTTTTGAGGCAAATCTGGACTGCAAAAGATCCTATCTCAAGGAATAATTAAATAAACAAACAAACAAACCTTTCACAATTGAACTACAAGATTGCCAGATAGAAGGCATAAATTCCTATCCCTTCTGTAACCCAAACATGGAAATATGGTTTATTTTTCATTTAGCCACCTGCAGAAACAACCTTTCCTTTCCTATTTTAATACTGCCTCATCATAACTTGAAAGTGGATTCTATATTCATGTCTGCTGAAAACATTCTGTTGCTTCAGAAATAAGCAGTATGTTGATTTTATATCCTAATTGAAATAAGTATTCAGGGGATTGGAGTACCGTTCTTTATAATTCAGCGTGATGGTGTATTCCATCACCAGCAGCTCAATTTTTTTTCCTCCACCATCTGTTCTTTCTTTCTTTTCTCTCTGCCAAAAATCGATAGAACTCAATGAGCAAAATTGAGCTGTTCCATAACCCAACCATATTGGGATTATTTTGTTCACAATACATTGACCTAGCTCTTACACTGGTCTAGTTTAATTAGGTAAGCCCTCTGTTTATAAAAGTGCACATTTACTAAACTGTAAATGTTAAATGAGTGTTATAAAAGCAGCCAAAATGATATTGTTTCAACAATCAAGATTTTAGGATGGCAACACTTGGCAGACATAAAGCTACATACACACTATCTGTTTCCAGCTTGGAATCTCTTTATGCAGCAAGAGCTTTCTGTGAGGATTGGTAATACACATGCAAAGTGATCTAATAATCAAAAATTTAAATTCATGGAACATCAAAAACATTATCAGATGTTTTATTTTATGGATAAATATTTTTTTGAAAACAAGAGTGTTATAGAAATATCCTAAAATTATTTTCAATTGCTGTATTCCACTTGAGAGCTCAATATAAAGATTTTATACCTGTATTGACTATTTTATGTGAGTGCCACCAATAGAAAACAGGAAATAGCAGAAAAAATAGACAGTAGCTTTTTTAAGACTGTCCCATTAGTCACCACTTTATTAATATGCAGCCTTATTAGCATAGAAAGGCACCATGGTAAAAGCTTCCTGAATTCCATTTCCCGAGTCACTGGCATGGGGAAAAGAGTGACTACGTTATATATGCATGTAACTTTTGTGTGCTTCATGAGTTACACAATCATTCTGTTTGATAAATGAAATGGTAAGGATTTTATAAGTAAAAGGATAACCTAGATGTAGACAAATGAATGGGTAAATATGTCCTTTCCTGACAAGGTTTAGGCATTGTAACTGGGAGCCCAAATATGTTCCCCCTGCTATAAGTCACTTTAGGGCGGTGCCGACAAAGATCTGTTTTCCTGAAAGCTCATTCATCTTTGCAACCTGAGAAGAAATTGCATTGTGCTTGGTGACACATCTATTTGTCATTTTTCTTTTCATTATTCTTGCAATTTTCACTTTTGTATTAGAAGATTTTTATCAGGTCTCTTTAATTTTAAATAAAACAGAGCTTCAGATTTTTGTTGTTGTTGTTGTTATTGCTATTTTACAGACCGGCCTGCTAATTACTATGCAGCTCATCCTGGCCTTGAACTAGAATCTAGGATTCTAGTTCCCATATGGTTGATAGCTGGCTTATTAAAACAAAAGAAAACCTATCAGGAAACTTCTTCCATCTTAATATGAGGATATGAAATGTCATAATTTCTATTAAAGTGCAAGAAATTGCTATTATTAATTAAAAAATCCTTCAGTAAGTCTCACATTTCACTTCAGGGAAAGCTTACCTTGAGGAGCATTTTGTGGATATTTAAATGATTATGTTCATGTTCAAGTTTTAGAATAGTAACTAATGTTAAAGATCCTTCAGGCCAGTATCATGATTAGATTGCTTATAACTTTGTAGCCTACTCATTGGCTTCATATCTGAATATATGGGATTAAGATAAAATGAGACCCAAGGCTTGTGTACACATAAAAGATTTTTGAACATTTTACAGTACACCAGTATCTCCACTGACAGGATAAATGATGAAGGAAACTTTTCCTATACATTGTGAAATTATTTAAAAGCAAGGTAAACATGGTATACAATTTATAACAGACTTTTAAAACTTTGCCACAATAGCTAATATATTTGAGAAGACTGTTAAACGATGGCTATACATCAGATTCATTAGATTCACCTGATTAAGTTTTTCTAATTGATTGTTTTTTGACAATTTCATGTGTATATGCAACTTATTTTGATCAGATTCACTTCTATCCTTTTTGTCCATACACTTTGACATTTCTTCTTCCCAACTAGCACCTTTCTACTGTCCTGTTGTATGTGTGTGTGTGTGTGTGTGTGTATGTGTCTGTGTGTGTGTGTCCCATTGAGTTTAACTATGGTTTCCAGTATAAGTGAGATGTTATTTCATTGGCTTCATATCTAAATACGTGGGATTAAGAGTTACAATCATAAAAGATTTTTGAGCATTTTACAGTACACCAGTACCTCCACTGATAGGATAAATGATGAGGGAAACTTTTCCTATGCATTGTGAAATTATTTAAAAGCAAGGTAAACATGGTATACAATTTATAACAGACTTTTAAAACTTTGCTACAATAGCTAATATATTTGAGAAGATTGTTAAACAATGGCTATACATCAGATTCAGAAGATGGGTAATTTACTGTAATTTCACCATTGAATAAAATATCCCCCCCACACCCTACACAAATATTAACTATCAAATCTACCAATAGCAGGCAGGGATTTAAACTCATAGCACCTCCACTATCCATGCATACTGGATGCTAGCAGGCCGTTTTATGCAGGGCTTTTGCAGGTAACCACAACTGAACTAAGTTCAATGTTGCAATTCCATAACTCTCATAGCAGTCCTTTTCCTTTTCTGCTCTTTCCTATCTGTTCCATGATGTTCCCTAGTTGTACAATGGGGTATATAAATGACTATGACCTCCACAGTCAGAGATTTTGATAAGAGTTACAATAACATGTATGAATGTCTTTCTGTGGCATGATCTGAAGTCTCATCAGGAAGCAGTTTGTTACCCCCATAACTATAATGCCAGTTGCTCCAGTAGACACATATTGTCTGGAAGTTTGCTTATGGCATGGATAAGGCCACTGATGCCAACAGAGTAGCTTCTGGTACAGTTCAAGCAAGAATAAAAGAAAGAAGCTTCTGGCTCAGTTCTATGTGGTGTCTTTAGCAATTGGATTTTATCATCCGGTTCCAATGGGAAACCAGAAGCAGTGGCAGTAGTCTGTATTGTTTTGGAGCCCTCTGGAGTAACTGACCAACAAACCTATGGCAGTTATCTTTTCCTTTGCACAGAGATTTTAATGATCTCTGTCTACAGGGACCATTATCACTGTGTCTCCCCCGCCCCCAAGATATCTCCATTTGAGCTCTTTGCATTTTTTAATTATAATATTGTTAAATTCACTAACAAAACAGTAAATATCCGTACAGCATTTTTATAGTTCTGGTTAGTTCTTTATCCACCCTACCTCTTCTCTAACACCCTGCCACCTTTACTTAAACTTTCCCAACTCCCAGTATGCCTTCCTCTGGTTTCTTAAGCAGTTCTACCAACTCTCATGGCTCTACTAATCTCTTAGTTTCGCCTCAATCTTTGTGGGTTCTAAGTCTCTACAAGTACTCACTCCAGTTTAGACTCTCGGATGTAAAATTCAGGAATTAAAGTCACATGCGAAAGAGAATATGTAATATTTGTCTTTCTGAGCCTGGGTTAACTGAATTAGTATAACATCTTCCAACGTAATTCACTTTGTGCAGATTTGAATTTTTTACAACTGAATAAAATTTAATTGTGTATATGCATCACATTTTTATTATCTGTTCATCAATTGACATGTATATCTGGACCACTTTCACTTTTTTGTTGTTGTGAACAGAGCAACAACAACCATCCATGTGCAGGTATCACTGAGGCAGTTCTATAAATCCTGGAAAGTGACATAATTGGATCATGTGGGAGTTCTATTCTTCATTTGTCTTGCAGAAGTTTCACATGATTTGTATAGTTTCTGTGCCACTTCACACTCTCCAACTGTAAATATGCTTTCCCTAGCCCTCACATCCTAGCCAGGATTTGTTGCCATTTATTTTCTTGGCAATAACTATTTTGACTGGGATGAGATTGAATCTCAAAGTAAATTGGACTCATATTTCCTCGGTATTTATTTGTATTTCTTCTCCTTTTTTTGAGAACTTTCTGTTCAATTCCACAACTGTTTTCTCTCTTGGTATTTGGCATATACATACATACATACACACACACATATATATATATGCATACATTATAGTGTGTGTGTGTGCGTGTGTGTGTGTGTGTGTGTGTGTGTGTGTGTGTGTGTGTGTGTATGTGTTCTAGCTATTAATCTTGTCTTGGATATTTATTGGCTAATTTTTTCCCTTGCTCTACATGCTGCCACATCAACCTTTAAGGTTACCTTTATTTTATGGGTAGCGTTTAATTTTGTAACATCATGTTTTTTGATGATTGGGCTTATTTCCATTCAGAAAGCCCTTGCTTATGACTGTACTGAACTGCCTTCTCTACTTTTTCCTCTGGCAGTTTTAGAGTTTCAGGATTTATGGTAAGGTCTGTTTTGTGTTGCTTTGTGTGTAGACTGAAAGATAAGGATCTATTGCATTCTTTTATGTGTAGACAACCAGTTTTCCAAGCAGTTTATTCTAAAGAGACTAACTTTTCTCCAATCAGTATTTTGCTTACATTTTGGTTAAAAAATCAGGTGATTCTAGCTACATGATTGCATATCGGAATCTTCCATTATTTTCCATTGATCTTTCTTGTTTGTGTCAGTGCATGCTCTTTCTGTTAATGTGCTCTGTAATCAAGATGCCTCCTGTGATTTGCTTGTTTGTTTGTTTGTTTACTTATTTGCTTGTTTGATTGCCTGTTTGATTGTCTGTTTGATTGATTATCTGTTTGTTTTGCTAAGAGTTTCTGTGGCTATTCAAGGTGTCTTGTGTTTTCAACCCAGGTCTGTAACAACAAAAAGAAAAGAAAAATATTTTTAGATACACATGTTCTATCAAAATTAAAACAACATGAAAAGAATCATGACAAACAGATTTTTCTGGCTATAGTAGTCTGAGTTGACAGCTGAGGCTTTTCAGAAGTTGAAATATTTCAATCCAGCCTGCTGCTGTGAGACACCACTGAGATTTAAACAATGTAAGAAAAACAAGGGAGATGTATTCAGCATACAGTTCCAGAGGGGAGATTCAGTCCATTATGGCAGCAAAGGCATGGCTGGCTGGCAGAAGCTGGCAGCAGTATTAAGTCCAGTCCATAGTCGAGGCTACAAACTGCAAATTGACTGCTCTAGGGAACAGTGTGGAGCTAATCAAACTCAAGTTTCACCCCCTGTGATTCCCTTTATCCAGTAAGATTTTGCCTCCTAAGGTGCCAGGACCTTCTCATACAACTAAAGATTCAAGCACATGAGCCTGTGGCAGGGGGAGGGGAGAAGGGAAAGTTAAACTCACATTTTAAACCATGATACAGCCCTTCTTCCTTTTATTTTGCTTTGAAAAGTCAGCTCTTAATGTAATGGACCCACTTTAGTGACTTCATTATTCTCCATTATTTGTGCATCCTACATTTCTTGTTTATTCATTCTTAAAATTTATCAGCGTCATTAGCTAACACACCCGTTCCTCTATCTTGTCTTCAGCCTATGATATACCATCCTTCCTGTGTTTACTATAGCAGAGTCACTTCAGTGAGTTTTTTAAATAGGATTTAATTGAATGTTTCATCTCCAGCACTTTATTTTTTCTTCTGTATTTATAATTTTGTCTTCTTAGCTCATGTGGCCTTCTTAATTTCATTCAGATGTTTATGTTCTTATTAATTGTTTCTCTAACCATTCCTTTGAACAATCTGTCTGGAATTTCATCCAAGTCTTCCTCATTTGAGGATAAATATTGGAAGCTTTGAGAGTATAGATTTTTCATATTATACATGTTTTTAATTGAGACGAGCACTAAGAATTAGATTTTTTATATTTATTTTGTTGCTTGTTTAAGGCTAAGAATAGAACTTAGGGTCTGGTACATGCTGGGCAAGTGCTCTACCACTAAGCCACATACCCAGCAAAAATTCCTCATTGTTTTTGTTGGTATCGTTACATCTTATCTTTCAGCTGGAACATTCGCAACCTGGACTAGGTTGTATATAAAAGTATGACTAAGTTATCATTTCCCTCTGTAGACTGATTTTCAAGGTTTGCAACTCTAACTCCATTCTTACATGAGAGCCCTGCCTAGGGGTAGTGGCCTGGTTCTAGGTTCCATTATCATCTCCATGTTCTTTTCTCCAAGTTCCTAGATGACTGACCTACTGCTAGAAGTTCTGTGATGAGTGGATTCCTTCCTGTCTTCTCTATTTTGAGGACTATTCTATAATAGTGACTGGCTGTAGTTTGATATCTCTATTGATATTAGTACTGTATTATATTGTTAATGTATTTATTCTCTAGTTTTAGATCTGCCTCTGACTCTGACTGTATAAGGCTCTAAGTCTAGCTCTGGTTTGGTATATGTAAGTGGCTCATCAAGTGGTGTCCTACTTTTTGGAATAAAGTTCTTGCTTACCTGTACTGAGAGTTCAAACCCATGCTTCGTTTGCCCTCAGCATAACTGGCCATGGCTTAGGTAGAGGTCGTGTGGTTTTTAGATATGAAAATCAGTCCTTATTTAGGTAGGGTAACAGGTGATTCAGGCTCAGATAGGTTATGTGCAGTGATTGATCTGGAGATGAGGCGGTTAAGGGGTGAATAGCAGCTGGTCTAGCACATGGTTTCTATCTGGTAGACTGTTAAAAAGTAAAATAATAATATATGATCTTAGCTCAGTTAGATATTTATGTGTCAACATAATAATTGAAGGCTAAATCCTGAGTACATCTGTGAAGAGTTGGTAGTCACACTAAGCAATAAGTATATGATCAGGGATTAGGACACTTGAATATTAAAATTATGCATGAGAGTTAAGTAGGAAAGAATCTTAAGCCATTAACTAATAATAGAAACAGTCAACTATAATAAATGGTTCTCATCAACAATGAAATAAAACTCCATCAAATTAATCATCTAATATATATGAACTTATTCAAATAGATTAGAATAAAGCCAATATTTTTGTAGTTATATATTCATCATCTATTTTCCTTTAGGTTAAGAGCAAAAAAAAATTCTACAAGAAGCATAGATTTATGTCTTGTCACTTAAGTTTATGAGTGTTACCATTCTTACATTTTAGATTTCTATTTATAACATTGTTTTTTATATATGAAAATGAATGATATAGAAGCTTGTTGGTTTAATGTAAAAAGACATATGGACCTTTACACAATATCAATTTATACAATGTCACAAATGTAACATTAATTCAAACAATAGAATGGAGAATGTTATGTCTGCATTTGGGTTTTAAAACAGAACAAAAATGTTTACAATTACATCATAAACCAAGTGAGTGGAAAGAGACAAACTACAGCACTGATTTAGTCTGAATCTTTCAAAAAAACCTTGCAAATGTACAAAAATGAACCATATCCAATTATTTTGTCTTGCTGCCTCTTTTTTTTCAGTTACTTTTTTCCAAAACAGTGTTTTCTAGAATCCACTTAGATATGAGGATTTTTGAATTATAATGATGATGGTATTTTAATTCTTATGTAGTATGGGTAAACTATTGCTGTATAAACTATGGAAGGAAAATAGTATATATGGTCACATAAAATGGGTGAATTTTGTCTTTTATTTCTTCTAATAACTTCACAGCCTCTCATTGTTGGCCTTCTAAGTATACATGCCCACATTTCTTTCATTTATTTTCAGCACTGGAGCTACAAAGTAATCATTAGAGTGTATTTCAATATTCAACCATCCCAAAGAAGTCTCATATTTATGGTTCTTGTAGATTTTTCCATTTGTCTTATAGTGACTTTTTTTCAATTTTTAATTACTTTTTTTTGCCTAGTTATACATGCTCAAAGTACCTGTCTTCTTCTCTCTCTCTCTCTCCCTTCCTCCCTGTTGTCCCCCAGTGAACTCTTCCCCCTTCCCATTCTCCCCCCCCCCCATCCTCTCACCCCTTTTCCTTCCCTTCTCCTCTTTTGGTGCTTTCTCCCTCCCATCCTCCAGAGCATCCGTTTATGTGGGTATTGAATTTCTTTCTGAGTCATCTACACTAGTGAGGGTTCAGGACTCAGTGGCATAGCTTGTCACCCCTTGTTGGGCAGCCCGCTAGTGTGGGAACTCTATTATGACTGTTTAACACCTTTCCTCTAAGGATCTTACGGCCTGAAGCCTGCATCTTTGTGATCCATGTTAGACTTCAAGGTACTCCACATAAGTCAAGGCTGCAGCAGCCAGGACATAGCCACCAATGTGATGGGACTTTGCCAGACCTGCACAACAGTTCATGTGTCAACAGTTCCCCAATGTCTTCTTACATCATAGTGACTTTTATGTGTCCTTTTGTCCTCTTGGAATAATATTGTTTGATTTAGGAAATTAAGACATAAAAAACTGTCTGCTACCTGAGTGATCAAGAATCCACAAGATTTGATTATTTCTGTTTATTCTCTTAACTTCATTTATAAATTTTGCTGCATTCCCCCCACAACCTAATTTCTGTTTTCAATGACTTTTGTTGTCAAGAGTTACTCCTATAAACTTACTTCTGTATATATGGACATTTGCCATCCTCAGTCTTTCTCAAAGCCAATCTAAGATTCAGTACAAAATATTTCTACTGACTTACATTTTTGTGTCTGGACACATTGAGGTATAGAGAGTATAGATTCGATTTAGCTAAGATTTTATCCATCAAATTTTGTGTCATGATATGACACATAACAGAAAACTACTCCTCCCACAATCTAAACAGAAGATGCATGTGTTCCACATACTTCTAGTGTCAAAGACTCAATCCATTCATCTGTCACATAAACACACTAACCACATGTGGACTCTTATCAGGGCTCCAACCTTTTAGTTTCTTTTTCTACCTCAATGATTCTTCAGTTTGCTCTGAATAAATCCTTTACAGGTTATCATGTCTTACAAGAGGCATTATAGTCACATTATCTGATTGACATTTGTTATATCAGTCTTCTTTTTCATTGACATCTATGATCCAGCAAATATAAGTGTATATTGCCAATATAGTTATGCAGCGTTTCCTGTATGACAGCCTTCTTCTTGACATTGGGAATATAGTACTCACCAAAATAGGCACAAAAATCATACAGTTAAAAACAATATGCCACACACTGTTCATTAGCTCAGCAGCCTTTCTTTTTCTTTCTTTCTCTTTTTCTCTTTCTTTCAAAGTTTTGTTCTTACAATTTAGTGTTTTCCACCAAGTCAGGGAGCAGAAACGTTCACCTGCACAGACTCCACAACATTTTGCTTAGGTGTGGCCTTTCTGGGCACCTCAGTGCAGCTATTGCTGTCTTTTTAAAAGCCTGTTTAGCTGCTTCTCCTACTATTTCCCTTCTCCTACTCCTTCCCTCCTCCTCCTCCTTCCTTCCTCTTCCCTCCTCCTCCACCTTCCCCTCATCTCCACCTCCCTTTTCCCCTCCCCATCCTTCTACTTCTCCTCCCCCTTCCTAGTTTCTGGTTCCTCTTGGCCATTACATCAGCAAGGGATGTTCCGATTTTGACCTCTGGAATTGACTATGTATCAGTTTCTCTCTCTCTCCCTCCCTCCCTCCCTCCCTCCCTCCCGCGCTCCCTTCCTCCCTCCTTCCCTCCTTTCCTTCCTTTCTTTATGTGTGTGTGTGTGTGTGTGTGTGTGTGTGTGTGTGTGTGTGTGTGTTTGTATTAGAGGGCACTATGTGTGCCTGTTTGTGGAGTCACAGTTACCCTGGTTTGTTCTACTTCGTTGCACTTTGCTCTGGGATTTTCCCAGGTTAATCTTTCTAGAACCAGAAGTGTAGGCCTTCACCATTTTTGCCAGGCGTTTTTAATGTGGTTCCTGGGATCCGAACCCACGCCTTTCTGCTTGCTAGTGAGACTCTTATCTTAACTCCTGAGTCATCTTTCTAGCCCCAGGTTCTTTTCTTTTTAATTTCTTTTGACTGTCCCTTTTTGTACTTTCTTCTATAGAGTACTGTCCAGTTTATTTCTGAGGACTCCCCTTCGCTCACACCAAGAAACTGGAAAACCTTTGTGATGGTCCTGGCCTAGCGCTGCCCATGTACATGGTAGATCTTGTACCCCTGAACCTGTTCTCCGGCCTTCATGGTGAGGCTTGGTGCCAAGGAGCGGGGAGATGGAGAAGAGCCATCTCAGCATTCTTAATCCACTACTTTTAATATATAACATTCCAAAGTCCACAAGGGTCTGGCTGAGAAAGTACCAGGATCTAACCAACTATGCTACAATTGCACTAAACTATCTGCCTTATGTAATGTTTGTGCTGTTTTTTTTTTTCCAGTAGACCAACAAAACTTTTTCCACCAATATTTCAAATGTTCATTAAATATTTGCTTTTCTCTTTTTTTAATCATTAGTATTTATCCATAGACTCATAAGATCATAAAATCCTGACTTCCAATTTACCTACTTGCTTCTGTCTGAAAATTGCACACCAGTTTTAGGAAAAGATGAGAGGGACACTTAGGAACAAACATTTGTGGCCTAACACATGTTGGTAAAGGAGCTCAAGAATCCAGTACATACATTAATAATTATTCTTGATGGGCCGCCCATGTGAACATGTATTAAAAGCTTAATAGAATGCACATTTATGGTCACCTGGGACTACTAATACCGTGGTAATGAAGAATGTTCTAAGAATTAAGAGTTATTTTCTTTTTTTTATGTTTAAGAACATGAAGGCAGTATGTTAAAATAAGCGAGAATATTTTTAAGATGTTTCTCATGTTCTTTTTCTCAAGTTACTCTCTCTATGTCATACAGAATTTCTCGCTGTAAACTAAAAATAATTATTTATTGCACTGTTTATTATGAAAATATTTGTAAACAATATTATCTAGTAAATGTCATGAGAGTAGTCTCATTAGCACATATATAAGATTATTCTTTCTTATATAAAGATAGAGAATTTAAAGCATGAAAGATTTCTAACAATTGCACAAAGAGCATAACGTTTATGGCATAGCTTTACTAACTGAAAATCATTTTTACTGTTATATATAAAATGTTATTTGAAGGATATTTTTTATTTCAATGTCATATTTTATGGAAGAATTCCACTTACATTATATCTTTAATTTACATTATTTAAACAATCAGGAGATTCTATTTTCTCTGTTCTAAAAATAAATATAACTGAATTTATAAGAACACACATAACAGAAGCAAATCAATTTTTTTCATTGCTTTCTGGTGAATATTTTCTCTTAGCATTTTGTTGCATGTCTTTTGTGTTTTAAAGAGCTTGTACATATTACATCTTTGAGTAAACATATAGACACACACACACAAACACACACACACACACACACACACACACACACACACACACACATCTCCCTTAAAATTGCAAAATTAAACCCCTAAGCACGGGTCAAAGGAAGTATGATAAGGCTATATGAAATATATTAATACTAGAAAGAGCTTACATTTTGAAAGTACTAAATGTACTTTCATGTGTGGATTTTGATATGTTACATTAAACACTAAAAATAATTCCTAGTAACTTGAAAGTTTCCCCAACACTTAGCGTTTAAGATTTTAAGGAACTTATGAGCAGTTGCTTTAATCAACTTTTTACCCCCTTGCCATTGGTGAGCGATGTGATGGCTGATGCAGCATATTAGGCTTTCTGCTCCTCTGTCTTTCTGAGATATGTGACTTCCCAGGGATTGGCTTTAATTTTTTGCAATAAATATCTAATCCATGATCTTGTGCTGCTCAGCTCTTCATCTTTATTCTCTTTGACCTTGACCATCTCTTTGAACATAGACCTGTACTAACCCATCAAACCATTTGGACATATTTTCTGAAATTCGTCTGAGAGGTCTTCAGCTACCCATGTCCCTTATCCCTCTCAGTCATGGTGCAAACCTGCAATTTCTGTTGTGGGAAGTGTTTTAAGGCAAGCATGTCTTTCAATTTGTCCTGGTATATTTCTTTTCCAATGAAAATAGATATTTTTCTAGTCTCAAAGCACCTGGACCATGACTCATCTAAAGATAATAATCATATCCAATTGCTTCCATTATGACTTTTTTTTTTAATTTGAGCCAAAAAAAAAAAAAGAAAATTAAATGACGAGTTGCTTACAATGAAATTTCTTTCTTTCTCTCCCTCTTCCCAGCCCTTAAAATATTTGGGGATTCCCAGATCCAACTCTTTGAAATGCAGTCAAGTCTGAATATCCAGTTTAGTTCTAACTATGAACTTTTCACTGTTCCTCTCTACCTGTACTTTTAGATACAATATGATCCTTTGTAGTATACATGTCTTGTCAACTCTACTGTCCATGCATATACAGTATTCACATCAAAAATTTAGATTATTTCTTATTAGATAAAAATAGAAAAAGCTTAATTGACATTTTGGAGGAATTCTTACTATATAAGCACCATTGCACACTAATATACAAGCAATTTACTTAAAATATATGCTCACAGGACTCAAGAAGTAGCATAAAAAGCTGTGCATTCTTCAAAAAATTAAATTTCTGATGTAAATCATTTATTTTTAGCTAATAAAATAAAAACCTTAATTTAAATTTTGTATATTCAAGCAGTATAAACCCTCAAACTTGGAAATTAAGGTCAGGATTAAGTTTACTAGTGACATAAACAGTCTTCTTTTTTTTTCATAAACAGTCTTCTGACATATTAATATTGCTTTTAATCATAAACATACATTACATTAGAGAGACAAGGCATTCAAATATTAAATAAATTCAAATGCTAATTATTCTCTAATTTTGTTTTATTGTTGCTGTTATTGTTGTTGTCAAACTGACTACCTTACCTCCCAGGTGCTCATGCGCGCCAGTTGTCCCACCATGGAACTACTTTTCTATCCCTCCCCCAACTTTTCCCTCTTTTATCTATAATATTTTAAAATAAAATAAGTGCATAATTTCTTTCTTGGCAGCTGGCTCATCAGCATTTTAGATGTTCTCTTATTTCTATCATTAGAGTAATCTACAAATACAAAAAGTATTTTACATGTGGATGAGCATGCCTATCCTGTGTCTGTTCTGTATTAGTTCCAAAATTAAACTATAGAATCTAGCAGCAATTTCTTCCATATATCAAAATGCTTCTAACAATCTCCAGAGGAGAGTATAATACAAACTGTATGACAAAAGCATTTCACACATCACTTCCAACCACATATTTCATTGGTTTAGTAGCTACTTTTGTGTTTTAGAAAAGTGAACACTCTCCCCCTCTCCTTGTTCACATGTGAGGACTCAGGTCCCCTGATCTATACTTGTGTGATTTGTGCTTAAGACAGTGTTTGTAGTCCAAAAGATTACATTTTTCAATGTTTTAATTTTTGAGAGGAGTTTTAGTGCTTCAATTAAAAAAATTCTTTTCATCTGTTGATGAAAATAAACAATCTTTTGTCCTCAATCTTGTGACTAATTCTGTTGGAACAAGCAGGAAGAACAGATGTGAGACAGGGTGTTAGAGGATATCTGAGATTTCGGTCACATTCTTTGCATCATTGAGCATCAAACTTGCCATCAGTCCAACTGAAACAATAATGCCTGCACCATAAATTAGGATAATGCAAGAAACAGGAAATAAAGAACACCTGTAATTCAGAATTATATATGTATATATGTATTTATTTCCATTTATGCTAATAAGCAGTCTATACGAAACATTTAAATATTAATCCTTGCTAGGATTTTGCCAATGAGAATAAATGCGTAATCACTGTAGTCCTTAAAAGCATGAATTTTCTGTATGTTTGCAATGCCTTAGGATCAATTCATGATTTCTTTGTCTGCTTTTGTTTTATATGATGTGAGAAATCAGATCGTCATTGTGGAATCTATTCATATTGGTTGCACAGTTATCTTTTTTCTCCAGACTTGCTAACAGCAAAATAACCAAATTATGAAACTCACTATATTAAGCCATTAGGGTACAATTGCTCACATGTGACTACCATATAAGTCAATGTATAAAGCTAATGGCAAAATTGAGTCTTTCTAGTCTTCAAATATAAGGAATATTAATGTTTCAACTACATCAAGGCTTAAAAGAGCCTAACCTTTTTTGACAGTTTATTCCATGATTGAATTATAGTACTGCTAAGTAATACACTTCTCCAACTGCAAACTGCCTTAATGTTGGAATGCTTTTCACTAACTGGTGTGAAGAGGTGGTGTTCTAATTTTATTTCACTGACAATTACTATGTCAGCTCCTTTGGAAATATGGCAAGTGGAGAGTGACAGAGCCTATGCAGGAGTTCTAGATTAAAAGTCTTACTATTTTTAATAAGACTTTTGTGTAATATTTCCTGTTTACTATTTAACAAGATTTTTAAGTAATATTTACATCTGTAAGTGTCAGTGCTTAAAAAAGCATTATTCTATTTTTTTAAAAAGTATTTTAAAACAAAGGCATTATGGAAAAAGAGTCTAAAAAACTCATTATTCTTACAAAATGTATTGTCCTAGATGGACTTACTACTTGTGGATATGCAAAATTGATACTTTAGTATCTCCATAATGGTTATCAGGCACTAAATTAAAGATTAGAATTTTTTAATGTTTTGTATTTAATACAGGAGTAAATAATTGATATGGCCATACTTATGTATAATAATTATTTCTGTATTTTTATAGAGAAGTGCAAAAAAACTATATCCCTCTTCTTTAAACAAAATTTTTTAAAAAGTAACTTCTGAAATAGAATATAAAGTGATTATGTGATTACTGTGTCCAAATTTTGAAGTTTTCTCTCTCTCTTCTTTCTCTCTCTCTCTCTATATATATATATTCATATATACATATACACGTATATGTCTAAAATAGGGCTTTTTAAAGTACATACCATTTTATAGAGGCAAATTTAAAAGCTCATGTACAAAATTTAATATGTAATTAATCCATAGGCTATTATACAAAGTTGAGGAACACAAGTTACTAAGTACAGTGTGACTGATTTTCTTTTCTGCTTTCATCTCATAAAATTATTAACATTCTATAGAAAATAAAGGTAAAAAATTTTTAGGAAGAGATGTAAAATTCAGGGTACCACCACAAAATGCACTGATCAATGAGAGGATAATTAACAATGATTCTGTTCATTTTTTGAAATTATAAAAATTACTGCTTAAATTATAATCAACTTCTGTTGTTTTTCCCCCACATTACCCCAACTTACTCTGTCCTTCCATTGATATTTCTCTGTGATAAGCTTTGCTCCTACTCAGTATACTCCAATACAGGCTTCCTGTTTCTACATGTGCCTGAATACTTACTGTAACAATATGTTGGTGCTAATAAAACTCTTGCAACATGGATCCCTTCCTCTGGCCAGTTTTGACTATACCATATCACTTTTAGTAATAGGGTCTTACTTTCAAGTTCGGGCAAGAAAGAGAGAGCTATGCTAATAGCCTATACTATTTTGTGGATATTTGGGATCTCAATACTAGAGCTCTGTGTGTCATATATGTATGAGCATTTTTAGGCTCTGCTATCTCAAATTCTCCTACTCTTTCTGTGTCCCCGGGAAGAGCAACTGTAGTTGAAGTCTTGATGGTTTTACTGTTTTCTTTTGTTGTTGTTGTTGCATTGTTGAGTAAGATATTTTGTCATAAGTTTCCATGTGGCATTAATAGATGTCCTTACAGTTGATTCTCCTTACCATTGGTTCCCTGCTATATCCCTTTAATTTAGTCAGTTTTCTTAGCATCTAGAGTATCCAGAAGGGATAGAAATAGCATGGGCAATGATACACAAGCATGTGGCACTATCAAAATGTAACTTATGTAATTGGAGAGAGTAGCAATAAAGATAGTTAAAACAAGCATAAACATATATAATTGTAAAATACAATAAAAGAAATGGAGCAAATGGATTTTATGAGTAAAGCCAAGAATGTGACCTATGTTAGACTTTAAAATTTCTTGAATTTAGAAAAAAAGAAACTATTACAAAAGAAATTTCATTTACATGAAAACATAGAGTTGAAGTTAGCATTGTGGAGACAAAAATGAACAATTAGAAATTTCTAAACCAAGTTATACTGTTCACTAAAGATTTGAGGTACAAAGAACTAGATCTCTAATAATTGTGAGGAAAGAGTCATTTCGGTAAGATTCTTGTCATATTGTAGTGGGAATTTCAGAAAAACTGATGTGTTAAAATTCTTAATTCCAATTTAGAAAGGTAACATAGAAAGTCCAACCCAATAAACACTGAAAAAATGGTTGCTTGCGGTGATAATATTTTAGGAAGATATTCTGAATTCTTCTACAAGGAGTGCATTGGCTTGATGAGTTGAATTAGAACTCTATTTTGAATTGTATAGCATTAGTCTCTGTAAGAGACTTAAACTAGGGTGGTAGTATTGGCAAATGAAAGTTGTATGTAGTATTTAAATGTATGTGCAATGTTAATCATGGTTTTCAAATTTAGGCAACTGTAAGAACTGTACACTTTCTATCAATCTCCCTACTAGTATCTAAATTGCAATGATACCTTCACATGTTAAAATTTAAAGTACTTTGAATTATTTGCATGCCCTATATAAGAGCCTGATATGAATACATTCATACTCACACAAAAAAAAAATTAGGGAAGCTAAGAATGCAGCATATACCTTCTAACTGTTTCCTAGCAGAACTGCTTGACAGAGTCTCTTTAACCTTAGTAGAGATTAACCAGTGTCTGATTATGGACAATATCAGCCAAGTCCTGCATGCAAATTACCAAATTACTTCTCCACTGGGTTTTGAATTCAAAGACATTGAGGTCGCTTCATTATTTCAAATAATGCAGTCATTTTGCAACATAGAAAAACCATCTGAGTTAGTATGATAAATGCCTTTTTGTATGCAAATATACATATTTTGAAGTATTTAAGTATTCTAGAGAAATAGAGACACTTATGTGAAGAGAAATTACCAAGATTCAAAGCTATGTGTTTGATTCATAATATTTCCAGAATTCAAAGTAAAGACAAGGGATTCCATACATGTATTTTAAATCACTGCTGGAATAAATAATACTCATTTCAAATCTGATCATATTATTGCAGGAAAAAAGGTAATAGAAAATAAGATTTTTATATAATGATTACTAGACTATCTTTGTGACAATGCTATACAAGTTTTATTATCAAAAGAAAATGAAATACCCTTGAAAGGATTATACTTTATAAAAATCTAAGACTATGACTTCCATTCAAATAAATATACGGATAATATTCCCACTCTAAAACACAAAACAGCTTTAAAAAAGAGCTCACAGTCTTCCCACATGCAGTTCTTGTCTTTTTGACATGTGTTTCTTCAATGTATACAGACTTATATACATAAAATTTTCCCACTGAGCATGCCACCCACATATATAGAAGAAGAATGTGCATTTTACAAAGAATTCCTTCATGCACTATTCAGTTTATAAATGCTGTGATATTGTCTTTTATGACTAACTCCATTAAACAACCATAATCTAAAATATTTTTTTCTAGTGTATTGTTTTGAAACTGTTCTATGATTTGGATAATAACTTTTTAGCAAATGTACTTTCAGTAATTCTTGGTTACCTATCAAGGGTAATATCTCAGAGGCCAACTTTGCTATATAAGGCTCACCAGTAACAATTTTATTCAAGCATGAATAAAATGAAATTACCAAGTAGCTTCCATAGTAGTAGTTCAATGTTATATGTTAATTCAGAAGCCAGAAAGTATAAATTTCATTACTCTCTTTTCATTATTTTCATCAGACTTATCCTGTTAATATAAAATAATTTTTATTTCAAAGGAATCGGAAATAGCAAAAAAATTCCTTACTACAGTTTAAAAATGCCAATTAGAAAGAACTGTCTGAAAATATATTAAATTATTAGAAACATTCTGACATCTTTAGGAGAAATGGGGGCTACTGAGACATTACATCATTCTTTGTCTTTTTAGGCCTGTCTGAGAAATATTAAGGGCCAGGTATTTTTACATCTGGTCTGACAGAGGCAGAGAAAGAGGCATACCCTTGCCAGTAGCAGCAACATAAATCAGTTTTAGAGTTAAATACAAAGTTCCAAGAAAAAAGTCTGAAATTTTTGAATCTTTCATATCCTTGCCATCAAGCTATATATATTTGAAAGTGAAAATTGCACTACATTGATTTAAACATAATGAAAAAAAGTTTATTAATGAATCTAAATGAAATTTCACAAATAGGCTTCCAGAATAATTTTATTCAAAAATTCAAATGTATTTGAAACATTTCAATGTGCTTTTTCTTTTCCTGCTTTGTCCTGTTAAAATAAACTTATAAATTTAAAGAACAAACAATTATTGAAAGATGAGAAGATCAAGCTTGATAACCAATAAGTCTATGACTGGTGTAAGTTGATACAATTAAAATTCTAACCAAGACAATTTCTCAAAGTGGGAAAGATGACACACTTATTGTCTCTGATAAGTTTTTAAAGAGGGTAGCATTAATGCCCAAAGCCTATCAACTTACAATGTGGAAACTGTGGGCTAGGAGATAAAGAGTTTTAAAAAGCTGAAATACATCCCAATTTCCACAGAAACTTCAGGGTAAATAACAAAACATAACTGCCAAAATCTAGTGAGAGATGTGCACATTTGAAGCTAATGAAAGGAGACACTATTTTATGTAGTCCTGGTTATGCTGATCCAGTCCTATGAAGAATCCTGCATAATGAAACCATTGCATGAGAAAGAGTGTTGATAGATAGGTCTTGGGTTGGAAATATGAGGTCACTGGTTTATATCCGGAAGAGAAATCCTGGACTTACTCCACGAAAAACAGCTGGTTTTGTAATGTCTTGCACACAAATGGAATTAAAGTAGCTACTGTCATTTGAAGGATTCCACAACTCTCAAGGAGAGTTGGACTTGAGCATTTCAGATATGCTGTTTCAGCATGAAAATGTAACTTTCCTCAAGACAAATGAACAGAAGAAAAAACTGAACAAAAATAATATTAACTTATATAGTTTTTATTCCTTTGGAGGCTATTATATTTTATTTATTTTAATTTTTTATTTATTTTTCAGTTTTACAAGCATATTGAGTACTAATCCCTGCTTCCTTCCATCCCTTTCCCTCTCATTCTCCTCCCTTCCCCTCATCAATCCATTCCATTTTCTCCCAGTCTCTTGCCTGGCCACTTCTATGAACCCTAAAGTTCCTATTTGATTGTGGGGATTCAGACCTCTGTGGTATACCAAGTTGCCTCTCCTTGTGCTGCATCACTTAAAGGGGCTTTTCCCTTCAGTCATCCAGTTCTAATTCCCAAGGTTTCCACTATGCGTTCTTATTTGTCTTCAGTTCTTCATAGTCTATGGGGACATGTTGGAATTTCAGTCATTATGCAAGTCTGGTAAGGACATAACATACAATCTTTAAACAACTTTTTTTTTCTGAAAACTGACAACAAATATGAAGTGTCTTGTTTTTGTGTTATTTTTAGACATGTGATTGAAATTCTAGGCAACTATCCAAATCTTTAAATACAGACAATATAAATTCACCAATTTGAGTTGGACTACAAATTTAATATTTACTACTTTCATTTCGTCACCTCTTTCAGTGCTGATCTTATCATTTATTCCTACATTTGTAAGTTTGAACTTAAAATTATATATGCTAACCTCATACTGAGGAATCTAGTATCAGTATAAAGTATTATTCATATGCCTCAGATATGATCCAAAAACAATTAAACTACAATTAAAGTACAAAAAAAGAAATTAGATTCTCAGCCAATGAATCTATAGGTAGGAAGACAGTACACCAAACTACTCTGTAAATAGCTGTTTTTATACCCATAGATTGGAAGAACATGATACACTCAACCTACAAGTCTTCTTTTATGATAGAGATAGAGGATCTCAACACCCTGACAAGATGCAGCTTAGTCCAGTAGAAGAGCAGTGAAGTGGACAACAATGGCCAGCCATAATGCAAATTATTAGCAACCCAGCAATGCTCAGGCCAACATAATCTTTCCTCATCCTAAGGTTTAGGGAACCTCACAGAAGAGGGAGCAGTAAAAAAGAACCTAAAATGGGAAGGTCCACTGTTGGACAAGATATTCAAGGCAGTACCACTCCATCTGGGAAACTACAGTGAGACTTGTCCTTACCATACCTGCATAATGACTGACATGCCGGCATGCACCCGTAGACTATTGAGGAACTCAAGAGAGATAAGAAAGTACAATGGAGGGCTGGAGAGGTGACTCAGGGGTTAAGCCTCTGCCTTGCAGGTGGAAGGTCCCAAGTTCCAATCCTAGGCTTTTGGTCCTGGTAGGGTGGAGTCTGGGCAGAGTAAACAAGGAAGTGGAGGCGTCCATGGTGGTTCCCGAATTCTTCAGTGGTTCTACACACACACACATACATACACACACGCGCATACACGCATACATGCACAATTGAATAAATAATAAATAATAAAAAAATTTTAAAAAAGAAAGTGCAATGGAAACTAGAAAAATAAAATAAAAGTGTAACATATACTAAAAAAAGATATTAATTTCTAATTGATTCTAGACTAATTTACCTAGGCATTGTCCATTATATTAAAGTAGAACAGCATTTCACAAAATTTTTAATAACTTAATACTAACTCATAACTGAACTTTTTAGAATTAATCAAGGTTTGATACCAATGTGAATGTTGACTCATAAACAATCATTGAAAATAAGAATTCTTCTACAATATAAAAGCATTATGTCATAAATACATGACCAGAAAAACTATATTAAATAAGTTTTGGAGTAAATATATATAGCTATACCTCAAAACCCTGAAATGTGTTAATTTGAAATATATTATCACAAAATCTTCATTATTCTCTTAAATTAACTTTTTCTCAGGGAAGTCTGTATTCCATATAACATTAAAGGAAACTATCATTTTATGGATCACACCAGCAAGTCATCATTTATTTATTAATATGTATATATTCTTTCATCAACTAAAGAAATGGGATCACTCTTTTTAAGAAACACTTGCAGGGAAATTATTTTGTAACTTTATTTTGGGACATTTCAGATATTATATCAATATATTTCACCCATTTCATTTTTTGTCTCACAAATTTCAAGGTCTGATAGAAAAGAAAGAGTTAGTAACAGAGTGTACAAGTTAAAGTTAAGCTTGCCCCATTAACACTTTGACACTCAAAATGCATACAGATGCATATATAATTAGAAATTTATATACAGATGGAAAAGTTTGTGATCAAACTTGAATATTGAAATAATAACAATAATATTCAGGGTAAAATGCCCTCCAAATAATTGAAATCCAAGAATCCACTTAAACATATTAAATTTATGTTTTAAAATATGATATAGACTGGAGAGATGGTTCAGAGGATAAGGCACATGAGAATGGTAGTTCAGAGATTCAGCACCCAACTAAAAGGTAGGCAGGTGTGGTGGCTGCCTGTAGTTTCAGTACTGAGGAGACAGAGAAAATATCCCCAGAAATAGCTGGTTAGATAACCTAGCTGATTGGCAAACACTAGGTACCAACTGAGAAATTTGTCTTAATGATAAAGTGGAAACTGACAAAGAAATCAAGCATCAACTTTGGTCTCCAAATGCATACACTCACGTGCAAGTGCACCAATACACACATGTGTCCACATATGCGAACATGCATAAACAAACTTGCACTCTACCCACAAAGATCTGTACATGCAAAAAAATTACACTTCATTCCTTTGGGACAAAAAGAAAGATATTTTTTCTCTTGCTATTCTGTTATCATCACATGCTAATAAAGGAAGAATTGTGAGGTCACTGATCCTCCACCACAGGGAAATATCACATCAAGGTGTGTAGTTATCTCAGAATGCTGCAAGTGAGCTGCTGATAGTTCACATGATCCCCCTCTCTTTGATGTCTCCGTTCATAACTGACAGCGTGCATGCTGATGATATGCATTCCCTGACAGACTCATTTTTTTTTACTTCAAGTCTGTGGATAATTGGTACTTTTGCAGCAAGAGCATTTTCAACTACCTGAATCAGGGCTTTCATAGCAGTATCACTTACTGGTTCTTGACAGCTAATGAAGTGGCAAAGCAGGGTTGATAAACTCCAGAGCTTTCTGTAGGGGTTGGGTGCAACTTTTTTTTTTTAATCCTGATTTTCTAAATGAGGTGGAAGTCATTATGTTCCTCAAAAAAAGCTATGAACTTTTAAACTAATTTCTTGATATTTTTAAGTAGAAGCAATTTCTCTACCTTTGGTACTTGAAAAAAGCAATAGAATTTTACTTGGGATAGGTTATGTTTTCTTTTTTTATTTTCTAATTTTTCTGTTTTCTACAACTTTTGGACTTTTATCTATAATGGCATGTTGTCTAATAAGAAACAAATGTCTGCTTTAAATAGATTCCTTAAAGGAAAATAGTAAAAATGATCCAGATCTTGGAACTTTTACAAAAACGTATTTCCACTCAGGGACACAACAAAATACAAACTCTGCTTTTAAAGAAAATTTTGTGAGGTAGAGGGATAGATGTTGATATTTCATATTGTTTTCCAATTTGAAGAGAAAGGTAAATAGTAATAAGTACTAGCCTTTCTCTAAAATAAAATGTTTGGTTTCATATACAAATGATCATTTTCAATCATCTAATAAAATTTATTAATGGAGATAACATAACAAAGAAGTGATTAGCTAATATTGTCTTCTTATGACTGTTTATAGGCTATTATAGCAAAGCTAATATGTATCATGAAACTTAAAGAACTAAATGTTAACTACCTTAGCCATACATAACTCAGCTGCCCAAACGCTAATATGTATCATGAAACTTAAAGAACTAAATGTTAACTACCTTAGCCATACATAATTCAGCTGCCCAAACGCGATAGCTTTGGAAGTTATGATTACTTAGCAACGCTCATGCCTTTACTCATCCCTCATGCCTGGAGAAGGAGGGTACCTTGTTATTCTCCACCTTCATATTAATGGGAGTGCCTGATTTTGAAAGAATGTTGCGGTCAACTATAACTAAAAGAACATCATATTTCACACTAAACAGTGCTTGTTACTTTCAGTTCAAACATTGCTACTAGTGTTGTGTTTGGGTAAAAAGTATTAAAGGAAGATTACTGAGAAGTCAGTTTGCACTGTTTTTTTTCCCTTCCACTCTTGAAGAAGAGGTAAATCTGGCTTTCAGTTGGACCTAAATCCTGTGTGAATACATGTTTATGAATCTTGTATGGTGGGAAAAATGTTTACTAATTTTTGCCCTGTCCAGCTCAAAGGTGTGTTTGATTTAATGAGTCCTCAGAGAACCTGGATTTTCTGTAAACTAGTTTTAGCCTTATTCTTGGGACTTAAGTGTTGTCCTCAGTGGTCTGAAAGCAAACATGGTTCAAATTATATTTTTTAACCCAGAACGTTTCTTAACATCATCCAATTTTATAATACTTTGTTCCCATCAGAAAACATTTAGAAAATAAAGTAGACTGATTTAAATATATATTGCTTGCTTCTGAGATAAAATATTTCAATTATCTTGTTTAGTTTTCTTGTGACGACAAAAGAAATCTTTAATTATTTTCATTAGTAAGTTCTACTAAATAATTATGTAGTAAAAGCTGGGTATAGGAAAATTTAATTGTACTCAAAATACCTATGTGAAAGTTACCTCCCTTTTACTAATGTTAAAAACAAATGATTGCAGTTTGTTTGGTTGGCTCATAGGAAGCTAACACTGCATTACTATTTAGAAATATGAGTTTTGTTAAAGGAGAATTTGCAGCCAACAAAACCATAACTTGGCCTAAAGGTATAAGTACATTAGAACAGGATAGGTTGCTTAAAAGTAAAATAGGTGTCCCTGTGTACAATATACTGCTGGAGTATGGATCTGAAGTCTTCAGAGACCTGTTTTCAAAACTTCAAAATCCACAGAGCCTCAAATAGAACCATGGAACTCTCTTATTTTTATAGTTTATTAGAGGATGGTGGGAAATTCCACAGCATGTTACATAAATTACCCTTGCCTGTGTGCCTGAAGTCAATAAGGTATTGATAACAACTTGAGTGATTATGATTTAAAGTTGTCTTGTTTCTGTGCAATGAGAAATGAGGTTGGGTTTGTTTACAGCTACACGAAACAACAGAATAACATAGGGGAATTTCCAGGGACAGAGGAGGGTACACAAGGGTGGGAAAAATGGGAGGGAGATGACCTGATTTTAGGAAGAGACAGTTTGAAGATCTGCAATAGAATAATTGATACATATAGAAAGATTATAAAATATCATTTAACTTATTCATTGATTTTATTAATCTATTTTATTTTAATTTTGAAACATGTTCTTTCCAAAATTAAAGCACACCATTATGGGAAATAATTTATAAAGTGTCATTATAAATTAGACAATTTCACCATAATTGCAGTGTACCTGGAACATATGGCATAGTTTCTTCTAGATGTCCTTTGATTTCATTGCATTATCTGCCAAAATACTTACAGTCAAATTAATTATTTTAATTAAGTTGCAGGGCATGACAGAGATCCTGTGTGAATGTATTCTTCAGTCTTTCCCAAACCATAAAAAAATAAGAAAACAGGGGCTGGAGAGGTGGCTCCTGCCTTGCAGTCAGAAGGTCCTGAGTTTGGATACTAGACCCCACCCCACGTATAGACGCCAGCAGAAGCGGGGGCAGCCTGCATTTCTGGTCCTGGTAGGGCAGAGCCTGTGAATCCCGGGGCAGAGTAAACAAGGAGGAGGTGGAGGCGTCCATGGTGGTTCCCGAATTTGTCCGTGGTTCTACACACACACACATACATACACACACGCGCGGACACACATATACCCACAATTGAATACATAATAAATAATAATAATAAATTTTTTTTAAAAAAATAAGAAAACAGCATTGATTTCTTATTGTTACATATTTTTTTCTTAGTGTATGCACCAATCTTCATCCCCAGCTTTTCACTGATTCCTGATATGATTACTGATTTCCTTGGTTTTTCATATTATCTGAAACCTAAAAACCGCACCCATTAACACTAAAATAAATATGCCCCCCCCCATACTTTTGTTCTCAAAGCTTTAATGTTTCTTTTTTTTTTTTTTTCAGTAACTCTTTCTATACTACAATCATGTTTTAGAATGGAGGTCATAGGAATGTAACAGATGGAATATTCACGTTCTTCCTTCTATCAAAACTCAACATTTAGATAATTCAAATAATTGTTCTTAAGTGTATTTTTTTAAAAAGATGGTTATTGTTCACACATACAGCAGATCAAGGTGATAGAGTAGCTTATCACTATTTAATTCTCTACATGTGAATTACTTCCCACTGTTCCACTATAAGAAAATTGAAAATGCAATTTGTCAATGTCAGGGAAAAAAGTTCTCTTACAGCATGTAAATTCTAGTTATTTGAAAGACATGCTGGAACACATATTGTACTATGTGTAGTAATTAACCAAGATTTTCTGAAAAATTAGATTTTCCGCTTCGTGAAACCCCACTTGTTTGCTCCACTAATCATAATATAATGCTCACTACTCATGGGAATTTAATAAACACCTTTGATGTATTGAGAGATAAAGAAACTCGCCTGTAAAGTAGGATCCAGCTTTAATTCCAAAAGAAACAGTCACCATCTGGCATAGAAAATAAGTAACCAACCTCAATATATGCTTGGAGTAAACACATTTTTCAACTTGAAACATTTTGTTGTCTTGTGTAATAATCACATTTACAATGTGTTTACTCTTTTAATCATAAGTGAAAATTAACAGTGCATTACCTGATTGAAAACATTTAAGTTTTCACTTTTGTCTACATACATGTTATAAAAACTACTAATATTTACTAAGATCAAAGAATATACACACATATATATGTTTTCTTTCATATATATAATGTATGTAAATTGTAATTAAACACCTAATTGAACTTAGAACCAGTATCTTTCTATCTATCTATCATCTATCTATCTATCTATCTATCTATCTATCTATCTATCTATCTATCTATCTATCTATCTACCTACCTACCTATTGATCTATCCAAATATAAAACCTTTATATTTAATGGGAAAGTCACCTATGTTTTTTATAAATTCAATGAGTCAGATTTTTATTTAATCTTTCATTCTTCTATATAACAAATCCAATGATTTTCTAGCTAAGTACTTTATGCTTGTATGATGTGATTGATATGGTATTGTGCTGTAATGCTACAATTTCTGTCGAGGGCATTTACCTTAATAGATTCATGAAGCAGGCTAATTTTAGACAAATTGCTTCAGTAATTCTATGTATGAATGGGCATCAGAAGACTGGCTAGTGAATACTTGTCAATTCTCAATGTCTACTTGGGAGAGTTGACTTCCAAATGTCTGCTGAAGAACCAGAGTTAGGAAATAAACTGGACACAGAAGGCTCAACTCAGAAGAGTAGACCGACCATTAGAATCACATAGAATCACATAGAAACAGGTAGTCAAGGAAAACTGGGCACTATAACTCCTGTCAGCACTGAGTTAAAAGTGCTAGTTGTAGGTCCTGTGTTTTGTGTTGTTTTAGTGACAGTGATTTTGTTTAAAAATTATGCTCTAGTCAATTTGTATTCTGAGTACTTAACAGTTTATTGACGCTGTAAGAAATTTTAGATAAAGGACCTGTCAGGTTGCTGTAACAGCACATTGCTGTACAACGTTGTAAGTGAGACAGAATTCTGAAAACCTTGGTCATGTAACTATTATGTGTTAAACAGGCCAGAACAATGCCTAACATATGAAATAAAAAAGAAATTGTTATTTGAAATCATATTTTTGTGGTATGTAATTTATAGTCAATAAGAAAAACCACTGAGTAGTTTGGTGTACATTACTTCATTTGTCACTTCCTATGTTTCTATTTTATTTATTTCTTTGAATTTTGTTGCACTTCATAAAACTGACACTTCTAAGTAATTTAGGTTCAGATATATTTCTCTATGTACCCTGCTAGGTTTATATCTGGAACAGTTTCTAGGGTGAGATCTACAAAATGAGGGAAAGCAACATATTTGAACTGGAAAAGTAAAGCTAAAAAGATAAGTAGAGAATTGTCAAACACAACACAGGGCACTGCTTTGCACAAAGGAAGTATGATATGCAGTATCTTAAAAGGGAAGGTAATTCATTGCAAAATATAGATTAACTTCTAAAAGGAAAATTTACTCATTAGTGCATGTGAGGAAGAAAGCAGAATATTGTAGTCTGTAGACTATAGTTGGGATGTCATTAAGATAGTTGTAATTCTGTGTAAAGAGAACTTGCATATTTTTGTAGATAAGTACATACATATATATACTTATATACAGAAATTGCAAATGAACAAAAATTACATGTAGAAAATTTTGAAGCCTAAATTACAGATAGCTACAAGTGAATTTGTGCCAAATGCAGTCATTTCTGCATTATTTGATACTATGTTTCATCTGAATAAATTGTGTTATTATTTAAAAGTTGCTATTGCTATAGCTTCTGCAAAGGAGCTTTACTTTTATAAACCTTGAATGTCAGGATACATCTGATGATGACTCCCTTGAGACTTGAGACCAGTTACTGCTTACAGTATGATAGTCACATAATTTCTATTGGGTATTTATACAAATTGCTTCCCGGTTTTCAGGAAAATCATCTTGTTTTAAATAGGTAGGAAGCCTACCTGTCTTCATCTCCATAAAGATTTCTAATTTTATTTTCAGAATAAAAGTTTTTGTGGATTAAATATCTGTGGTTCCTTAGCTTTTCGTTTCAAACTATTTCAAAAGTCACAGTATTTCATTTACTCTCTGAATAATTTTATATTCAATGAATGTTTTACATCTATTCTCAGTATATTTATTTTCTTTTCTTATTATCATCTTTTGCCTTTTTGTCCCTATGAAAGTCAGTGAACATAGAATAAAGATCCCTTTTCCCCTGCTTATCTTTCACCAGAGGAAAGTATATTTGTTTTCTGGAAAGATTACTTTGAGGTCATTTCATTTGCTGGTGTAAACCTAGAGAGGAAGTTCTGTTAAAAGAAAGCTACAATTATTCAAGGAAGATATTATGGGTAGTTAAGCTAAGACACTGACAGTGAGTATGTAAGCAAAAGCAAACACAGGACAAATTACTATGTTAAGCAAAGCTGCAGTGATGAATTGCATCTGTGGATGATATAGGGGCCTGGTCTGTGTGAATCTCTTTGGATGAGTGATGCTTGTAAGCAACTTAAAACATACAGAAAGTTGATGATGTCAGTAATGGAAAGAACAAAATGGGTGAGTTGTGTTTAAATCGCACATTCAAAAGATGTTTGTGCACCATCTAAATAGAGATTTTAGTAAGACTTTGTTTTGCTTTGAGAGGGTAATCTGCCTTAGATAGTATACAATGGAGGCATGTCAAAATAGTATTCACAGTAAAGTCCACAATTGGAGATAACATTGCTCACAGAGTAACTTTTGTGTAAAAACAGACCAAGCAGAGAGCAAATAAAATAATATAAATATTTAAGAGGCTATTAGCTAAAGTGAGTTATATGATAGTGAGAGGGAACAAGCTTTTTAACCGCCAGTTCTTATGTTCCAATGCATACCCTTTTAAAGACAGTGTGGAGGAAAGGCAGGAAGTCAGAATGTTGATGTCAATTGAAAACTAATACCTTGGCTCACTCAGTTTCATACCTGAGGTGTGGCATAGGATAAGCCAGTAGCTCAGGTGAACCAATTTTTATGAGAATTGTGGAAATGAGAATTCCACTTCACAGTGTTCTGAGGCATGAATGGATATTCTTACTTAGAATTCTGTAGTTAGGGGCATGTTTTAAACACTTATAATGGATCTTCTTTATTACTATCATGTGGATATTGTATCCTCTGGATATGATGTAGTGTAACCTGTTTTTAAGATCAGATTAACTTATTAAGATTCTTCAAGGATTATATTTCTCCTCATGTTATTCACTTCTGGCTTTTATAGCACTTGATATACTCTTTTAACTGTTGTTGACATCCTTTCTGGTTTCCTCAAGGACCAAGGACAACTTTCCATTCTCCAGACACTTCTTAGCTCACATAAATGTGTAATGCCTGTTAGAGACAGAATACTTTGTGGCATTATTAATGTAATGACCATTAATTTGCATAAAAGTAAACTATTAAATCAAGTCGAGAGCTACTTATTTTATATTCATATGCAAAATCTGTTTATTATATGGAAACTGTGCAAGTTTCAAGCATAGAGGTTCATGACTATAATGCCAAAATTTGAGAGGCAGAGTAAAGATGTTTGTGAGTTCCTGGACAGCCAAGGATATAGAGTGAGATGGTGTTTCTTAAAGAAAAATAAAATTACATTCATATCACAAGCAGCTTTATTCATTATGATTGAAAATACTCCTGATGGGTACCTTACTACCCTTCCCTTGCAGTGTTCTTTGGGACACATGTGCATTACCTGTGTTTAACAACATGGTACTTGGGGTCTGATTAGAATAAATCTTTACCCAAAGCTCAGCTGTGGGCATTGTGCATCTTTATTAGTGAGTACATCTAAGTCAAAGGTTGATTGCTCATGTCAACTACAAATAAACAGAACCTGGCAAAGCAGAGTCCTGACAAAAAACTCATAGGAATAAAGATATTAGAGATCAGTGGGCAAGCAAACACAAAGCAATAAGATGAAAGATTTGGTCAAAGAGGGCAAGGCTGCATAGGAGAGAACAAGTAAGACAAGTTAGCTTCAGATCACAATGTGCAAAGTTTTACAAATTTTAGGCTTATTGACATAGAGTACAAAATACTTGAAATGTATCCAAGCAGTATTTCCCAAATTTATAAATTGAGAGACTATGCTGAAATCACCAACAGAATGAAAAGATGTAGGAAACCACTGGCATTTACGCCATCTATAGAAGGATAATATATATAGTAGCCAAAAAAAAAAAAGAGTAGGGTACACTTTGCACAAGTTTATATTAATTTGAGAAGAGTATATGTAAACTTGTCAACTTGACAGCAGAAAGTAAATAACTTCCTATAAAGTTTTAAAACCAGTATTTGATAAAATAAGAAAAATGAAAGGGAAAATAATGTAACTGTCTCCTGCATGAGTAATTATTTATCTATAACAATATCTTGTTATTTTTGATGTTTATTGGTTACATCAAAGAAAAGAATTTTTCCTTTTTGTATGAGCTGGTAAACTTTTCATTATAGAAAATAGTATTAATTTTTCTATTCAGTTACAACATGGAAAAATCGTGGACAATTTTAGAAGACTTTGGGGAAAGAGAGAGGGAGAAAGAAAAAGAAAGAGAGAGAGAGAGAGACTTAAGAAGCAATAAATGTGGGTTGTGAACATTTGACCTCCTTGAACTTTCCAATATTTACAGATATCTAGATGTGGTCATCATTTAGTCAAATGTTTTCACATCACATACTGGCAGATTTGGAAAAATTTAAATGGGTGTTTGTTCTATGAAAGGACAAAGTTCAAGCCACGGAAAAAGGATATGAGCTTAAAGCCGTAGATAAATGCAAGCAATTCATTTGGGTTCAGCAACTTGTGGGGTTTTATTACCTCTCATGCTAAAAATCACACACACACACATACACACACACACACACACACACACACACACAGGAAAATGAATGAGAAAGAGAAGGAAAAGGAAGAAGAATATGAAAAGAGAAGATAAAAGGAGAGGAGATAGAAGAGAAAGGAGGGGAGAGAAGGGAAGAGGATGGTAGGAATCAGAAATACTAAACAAAAAGTACAGCATAGCTTCTCTGTAAACAAAGGTCAGTACCCAGGAATTCTCCATTCAGGGTATACAAAGATTAGTTCTGGGAGATCCTGCATATTTGTATCAGTATTCATTTCACCACCATTTAGGAAATTTAAACAGGTCATTGCAATGTAACCATGCCTATAAATCCATGTTTATCCTGAAGATAATCAGAAGACCACAAGAATAATACTATTTTATTACATGGATGTGAATCATCATGTGTAATTTTGATGTAAATTTTCCATACACACTTTAATATAAATAGTTGAGGAAGTTAGTTTATAAAATAATTTTCAATATTTTAAGTAATATGCTAGCAGTGATTGCTATAACAACTTCATTTTCCTTTATTATTTTGAATCAATTTACATTAAAAATCCAAATATTTATAAATAGATAGACTAAATATAATGTATTCTAATTACAGATTATTTTAATAGCGTGATATGTATTAAGTTAAATAAAAGTATCAAATTAGAGGTTAGAAATTCATTAGATTGTTTTTGAAACTATGTGATAATAAAATCATTAAAATTTAATAACAATGCTGTTTGAAACCATATGAAGTGTCTTTTCATGGAATGATGTATTGTCCTATATTATAAGCAAATGATGATACTAGTGCTTACTTGGCACTATCTGAATTTAGAATTAGTGTGTTTTCTATTTTCTCATTACAGAAGTTATGAAAACACTGCATAATATTATGAAACTAGAGAAAAACATAATACTTGTTTAAACTTTCCTTTTAAATATGGGAAAAGGCATCTTTGAGTATAATCTTGCATTTTTTTCTCTGTATAACTAAACATCACAAGCAATTATCTCCAAGAAAAAAAATCTGAATTATATCCTAAAGGAATTAATGCCATTAAAAAAGCTTTGCTGGGCTAGAGAGATGTCTCAGGTGTTAAACTGTTTTCCTTGAAAACAATAGGATCTGAATTTGGCTCTCCAGATTTTACATAAAAATGCCAATGGGTGAGTAGCTGCCAGTGATTCCCCATACAACCTGGGTCTCCACAGGCACACACATTCAAATGCCCTGTGGTACACACATACACACACACACACACACACACACACACACACACACACAAATGGGGAGAGAGAGAGAGAGAAGAGAAAGAGAAGAGAAAGAGAAAAAGAAAGGAAGAAAGGAAGAAAGGAAGGAAAAAAGGAAGGAAGGAAAGAAAGAAAGAAAGAAAGAAAGAAAGAAAGAAAGAAAAGAAAGAAAAGAAAGAGAAAGAAAAAAAGAAAAGAAAGAGAAACAAAGAAAAGGAAAGAAAGAAAGAAAGAAAGAAAGAAAGAAAGAAAGAAAGAAAGAAAGAAAGAAAGAAAGAAAGAAAGAAAGAAAGAAAGAAAGAAAAGAAAGAAAGAAAACAAGCAAGCTTTGGTTTATTCAGATCAACCATAGAAATTTACATTTTAGTTTAAATACCATTAGTGCTTCAGAGAACATGATCACAGGAAAGATATGAAAGGGCAGAGGAATGTTAAACAGCATCTCACATTATATAGCATATAATATTTTCTTTGTTTCTAACACATACACATATATATGAAACAATGAAATACTATATATCATTGCAAGGTTTAAGTAACAGAAATGGAAAGAAAATATTTTATAGTCAGAAGAAGCATATGCAAAGATAGTGTTGTTAATATTTGACAGCAGCTGGGCATGAATATTTCAATATCTTTAAAAGTAAAAAAAATCTTTGAAGCTTTCATGCACAAATACAATGAACATATATGAATTCATCCCTTTCTTCCCATAGTATCGTTCCTCCCATCCCATATCCAAGGTTTCCTTTCCACCTAGTCTCCCTCCTTCTCCCTCATCCCTCTGAAGTCCTACCTTTTAGGCCTCATCCAGGATGCCTGCATTGACGTGTCTGGGCACTTGATGAGGAATGAACCAAAGTTTAAAATTTAAATAACGAAAAAAACTACATGCTTAAATGTGTGTTTTTTTCCAGGGTGATTTTATGCGTGACCTATCAACACCTTTAACTTATCTCTGTGTAGAAATGCTTAATTCCTGCCAAATTATTTTATGCCATTTACATATTTTTTGGTTGAAGTTTTTGTTGAGATTGTAACATAGAATATCGTATTTTCATTTGAATCTAAGACATAAAATAACAAGACAACTTTATTATTCTTAAAGTGAAGAACATGATAAGGACTTTACATATCACATAGTATATATATTTATTAATAATGTATGTGACCACATGTATCAATTATGTATCAATTTTACATATAGATTAGTGATGCTAATATGCTTCAGTTTCATGTCATGGTCTGTAACAAATACATGACCCAAGCAACTCAGCTCATGATTTTAGCTTATACCCATCAGACAGAGACATCACAGGAGCTTGAGACACATGTTAATATGCACATATCACACACCCACATGCATAAGCAAAAAGGATTATAGAGAGAATAAGAAATTAAGCTAAATGTTTGCCTCTCATTCCCTTTGCCATGTTGGTCCAAATTATTCTTGTAATCCATGGCTTGGAACAGATCAAAGCAATTAAGCAAATCTTTATACACCAAAGGATCTTACATGCAATATGGGTCATACTAGTCCCTGAGTACTTCTGAATAGAGACCCACTAGATGAGATTTGTGCAGAAGCTGCTTCATTCTATATGCTCTTCAGAAGCATGTCATTTTGGGAATGAAATTAGCAAACTAATGAATATGATTCCCATTGCAATGATATATAAGCAGTTGGTTTCTGTTTTTAGTACTGTAAGCAATAAAGTCTGATTGGTTATGATGACATACAGTAGTCAGATTAAGTTTATTGTGTGTTGTTAATCTCTGTTCATGGAGGGCCTCACATTAACATCCTGCCTTGTTTTGTTACCTTTCAGAAATGTTGGAATCCAACAACTTGGTCATTTTCAATGGCTTGGCCAACAGCTCCAGTTATCATACTTTCCTTCTGGATGAGGAGCGGAGTAGGTTGTATGTTGGAGCAAAAGATCACATATTTTCATTCAACCTGGTTAATATCAAGGACTTTCAAAAGGTATCTTCATTCTAATATATATATATATATAATATATATAACTTTGAAATGTAAGTTTTATTAAATTGTGCAGCTACTTACAATGAAACAACTTTAACAAAATGTTTTACATGAATATTTTCTTTGCGGATAAATAAATTGCAAGTAAATAAAATTAATGGCAATAATAAACCGATGAATGGGCTATTTAAAGTTATTATATGAAACATTAATAGTAGCTTTTTACTTTTTTATCCTAAGCCAAATGAAGCATCTGAACCATTTACAATGCATACTACATGTATTTGTTTGTAATTTGTTAATCTCACTATATTGGCATCTGAATGAGGGTTCATTAAATAAAGTTGTATTGAAACATGCCACTATCATTCATTTGATATGTCTGCTCCCATGTTGTAATATATTTGAGTAGTTGTGACAGATCCTTTGACCCACAGCCACTACAATATTTACTACAGTTCCATTTAAATAAGTTTGCCACCCCTAATCTGCATGAAGAAGGCCTCAGAGTTCTGTAAATTCAACCATTCAGACATCAGCAGGATGACCATTTTATTATTATTCTTTACACTATTTCCAGCTCATTTCTATAATAAATCATACAAAATGTACTACAAATGCTTAATCTTCATTCAGTTTTTAATTCTATGAGAACCAAAGGTCTCTAAGTCCTAGCTTTTTAGATTCAGCATGCAGGTGCCTTTCCAGCATGTAGAGGGACCAGCACCTATGGGTGTTAGTGCTGCTTCTTAACACTGAAGATACTGAGTGTGTCTGAACTACTTGTGAACTACAACCCACTAGATAGTAACTTTCAAAAAGTGAATGAGTTGTAAAAAGGATTTGTAGTAGTTGAAGAATATTTCTTTAGGTATAAGAGTCAGATTTAAATTACACGTGATTTATTTCTCTAGTTGGATAATTTCTCTAGTTGGAGATAAATTTTATTTAATGTATTAAATAAAACTTATTTCCCCAGTTCTGTTAACTAAACAAAAAGTTATGACCATATATGATTGAAACAATGTATTTACATAAAATGAAAACTCAAGTATAATCTACTTTAATTTATGACACTTAAAAATTATATAGAATATTTAATTTTCTGATATTTTAAACCTATTGATTTCTAAACCTCTTTGTGAAAGCAATAAATGTAGAATGTTATCTATTATTAAAGAAAACCGCTATATACTTTTCTAAAAATGTTCTCAAATATTTTTTGAAATGATTAAAATAAGGGTTTTGGTCGTTGATGTTTTATTAAAAAGAAAGATTCCTTGTGATGTGAATTTTTGATCTGAGCAAATTTTGACATTTAAATCTAGACTATTACACTAGCTACACTTATCATGATAATCACATTTTTGGTATTTTTAAAACTCATGTGGATTCATATAAAAAGATCGATGAGAATATATGGATAGAGACTGATTGCTATATGATATACTATGAGCACAAATTACCTCATATTACATCTTAATGTATTTTATATTTTCTTTTGGATGGATATTCTAAAATTGAGGTCAATGATGATTGTTATTGAATCTGAAGACCTGAGTTTGGTCCCCAGAGCCCCACAAATAGAAGGAGACAACTGACTCCTATGAGTGTTCTCTGACCACACAAATAGCAACACACACACACACACACACACACACACACACACACGAAAAACCATAATGCAAATCTAATAGATAAGCACTGAAATTATAATTATTCCAAATTTTGCTGTTGTAATAAAATGTTTCCTAAACCTGAGGAAAATCAGGCCAATGAAACTTTGCTGTTTTATGAGAAATGATTCAAAGAGCTGCTTGTACACATATCATGAGTGTGAGATGTCAGTTTTCTGTTCTACATCAATCATATTATATAATATGATAATTGCACTGTTAGCCAATAATAATCATAAATAGAATAAACATTGAATAAACTAGAAATGTGTATATTTCCCATTGCCTTGGTGTTTCTATTACAACTTTTGCTCCAAGGTTAAAATTCACATTTTAATAGTGGAAAATGTACTTTAAACATCCCACTAATAACAGAATATTTAGTTTCTATTGTATAATGTTGATTATGTAATTTTAGTATAATTATCTAATGTTAATATAATTGACTAGAAAGTTAAATGTCATCAAAAATTTTAACTTATTGTGCAGTCCTAGAGGAAAATTTATATCCTCCTCCATTATGAAACTGAAAAAAGAAAGCATCCCTTGATCTTCCATCACCAGGACAATGGAACTGTCCTGTCTTCTCAGAATCCCGGGAATCAGGGTGATGTTCATCCTCAGGATACCACAATTAGAATTTTTGAGTGTTTTCTTTCTGCATCTACAGTATGTGAATAATGTGATAGTTTTAATTTAGAAACACAGACACATAGAAATATAAATCATTTTTAAAAGAGAACACACTAATTAAGAATATATCCTTATTGCTTTCTTAGGATATCATATTTTTGATCTGAATATAGAATGTATTTACCAAACCAGCATATGTTGTATCAATATGTCCTAAATTATTGCTCTTAAATTTGTTGTGTTTTGAATTTTAATTAACCTTTTCTATGGCTTATGATCATTTACAGTGAATTATTTGGAGGTTCCCAAATGAATGGTAATCATTTTAAAACTAAAAGCTTTCTAAAATGCATAAATAATTGTCATAGTTAAGCACAGATGTCAACTTGACTATTGAGGGTTTGAGCTCTGGGCACATTTGTAGAGAATTAGTGGTTGGGTTAAGTCCAGAGCAAACCTGCAGGAGATTGTCTAGCTGAGGGGAAAGCCCAGCCTATGGTGGATGGGACTAGGCCCTGAACAGAGAAGCCATTGAGGAATTGACATCCCTGTGTATACTTGGCCAGTCATGCTGGTTTGGCAAGTAAGGATTGTTGCTAACTCAGCTGTGTGTAGAATACTGTGGCCCATTCTCTTGTCCCTCGTGTTGTTGCATGCTGTCCTATCAAGCTGGACAGACTGTAACTGGACTATAGTAAGAAAATAAACCTCTTGTTACTTTAAGCCATTTGATGGTCATTAATCAGCAACCATGCAGGTGAACTGCAACAATAATAAACTGCCACTTTCTTTGGAATTTTACTTTACATACTTTCTTTTCACCTGAAAATAACTAATATTGCTAGAAGAAAAAACAGAATGATGCAATAATGATTTTTCTTTGCTCAGAACACACAGAATTTCACTGGAATTTCTCAGGAGATTTAAAAATTTATATTAAAATTTGTATAATTGCATTTGGATTTTTATTATGGTAGGAAATATAGTAAACTATATAAGCCACCAGTAACATCTTGGCTCATCTGCTATTGTTACCATATTCATTACAAACAGAATCTTTTAGAAAAGTGAAGAACAAATACTAAAAATAACAGCACAAAATATTTCCCAAAGTTTCAGTATGGCCTACAGTGGACAGAAGACAATTTTGATTATGAAATACTATCTCTCTATGTAGCTATGTCTCACTTGGAATTCACAATCCCAGCTCAATAAGAACTTAAGGATCCTAGGTTGAATATCATGTTTTAGGAATCAATGTTTAATAGCTTTATATTTGATTCTTTGTTTATTATTTCAGTTTATCAAATATATAGTGAGATTCTTAAAAATTTCTAATCTCCAATTACAGAGAGAAAGAGAGAAAGAAAGAGAAACAGAAGAGAGAGATAGGCGGATTTCCTTAGGAGCTATGATTCTCTAACTATCCAGTTCTCATTGCTGCTTGTCATTTTGACATTTAGTCCACATATGGATCCAGAGTACCACAGTATCATCTGTTCATCTTCTCCCAGATGATCCTCTCCCACACAGTACAGAAGTCCCTTCCAGATTGCAATGTTTAGGTCTATGGACCACATTGATTTCAGTCTTACTAAAAGTCTCATACACTGCAAAGAATAATATAGATGGGAGATGGGAGAATAGATGGGAGATATCTAGATGGGAAAATTATTTTAGTCTACAGAAGTTACTTGATAACAAAGAGAATTCAAAACTGAAGAGTCCTGCAACATACTGTTTGTGGAATTTGCTTCCACCAAAACCAAAATATGATATAATGTTCAGTATCTCAGAAAATTTGATTGGCAGTAAATAATGTTCCTTCTCTGTCCTTAGATTGTTTGGCCTGTGTCCTTTACCAGAAGAGATGAATGCAAGTGGGCTGGGAAAGATATAATGGTAAGCATTAATGTGCTAAACTATTTTGGTAGTTTCTTAAGTCATTTATTACAGTGATCTATTTTTATTCAGTGTTGTCTTAAATATTAAGCTTTTCTTTTGGACTTACCCAGTCATGAATAATGAATAGTAATTTTGGAAGCACTGGAGGGAGAGTATGAAGTATCTATTGAGTTTGTATGATTGGGAAAAAATAAAATGTGGGAGAAAAATAAATTCTGGAAGCACTGACCATTTGCGTAAAGAAATTAAGTTACATTACAATATTTATAAGAAAAAATTTTAAAAAATCTTGATTTTATATGAAGTGAATGATTCACAAATTCAATTTTTTAGTATATTCTCATATTAAATGTCAGATTTTTACAGGTAATTTTGTATATGTTAATTCATATTTTAATTGTATTGAGTGTATTGCATTTCTATGTCATCATGATTAATTAGCCCTTTTTTCTTTTTTATGAATTCCATTCTATGCCTTTCCCATTTTTCTTTCTGTTTATCTTGATCCCTCCTCTCTGTCTCTTCCTCTTTCTTGTCATGTTTCAAGTAAATATCACAAAATATTTGTGTAACTCATAGTGCCACGAGTGAAAATGAACAGTGCACAATGACTATTGTAAATAGATCAAAGCCATTTCTTCCTTATGTAAACTTTGCTGGTAAAATTAATTTAACAACAGGTTGTAGATATTATCAGCTATCTTCTTTTTATCTTGGAAGACAATACATACTCAACTTAGAGAAAGGGGGGATCTATTTGGCTTAAGGTTCAGGTGAGATATAATTGTTTATGATGAAAAAAGACATGACAGGTAGTAATTAGAGGCAACTTAGGTCGCAGCAGTCATCCTTGGGCACAGGAAGAAATCAACTGACTGCTAGAGGAAGCTGGACTAGGCCACCAAAACCTCAAAACTCACCCCCCTTTGATGATGCCTTCCTTCAGCAAACTCTACCTCCTAATGGTACCACAGCTTTTTTTTTTTTTAAACTTTTTTTTATTATATTATTAACATTCATATGTGCATGCGTGTGTGGTGGGTTTGTGGTAGAACACGAGAATTGTAAGCACATGACGCTCCCTCTCTGCCCCGGATTTCACAGCCCACCTACCAGGACCAGAGCCTCCCCCCGCTTCCGCCTGGCGCTATGGGGTCTAGATCCGAACGGACCTTCCCTGCAAGGGGAGGCTTAACCCTGAGCCACCTCTCCAGCCCGGTACCACAGCTTTTAAATCAACTAAGATGTAAAGACATGAGCCTGTGAGGGAAAAATCATATCTAAACTAGCACAATATTTTCTTGGAGAGGTGCTTTAGAATTTATGCTGTCTCCAAACTATAAGTCTTTAGCAAAACAGTAAATAGAAAGAACAGCTGATTTCAGCAAGAGGAAACTCTTTATGCTATTACCTTAACCTGTTCACTAAGTTCAGTGATAAGAACTTTAACTTTCTTTGAGCTTTGGTATATCGTATGGTGGTATGCAAATCATTCAAAAAATAAATAGCACAATACAAGTCAACAAATATTACTAAGCAAGTAAAAAATCGATTAATATGGGAACATATTTATTCTTCGTAAGTTATGTTGAAAAATTTTAGAGTGATTACTGGAAAGGAATAGAAATTGCTCTCATGTTATTGTTTACAAATACAACTGTCTCCGTGGTTAATACTAGATAAGGTAAAAAGAAACCTAAGATTATTGTGAAGCTCTCCTGTACCAAGCACTGCGCTGATTTGCATAGCATTTTGAATATAAAACTCTCATAATACACTTTTGAAGTGGGTACAGTTGCCCCCATTTATCCAATCAAAAATATTTGTGACATTTAAGAATTGTGTTAGAAATTAAGATGAAATTTTTTGTTGCTCTGACTGTATTTTTAAAATTATCTTATTATTTTACTTATTTATCAGATAGGGAAAAATAGAATATGAGTAGAGATAGAAATAGAAAGAGAGAAAAAGATAGAAAGAATGTATACTTGTGACATGACCAGCCCCTCCCTTATCCAGGAGGTCAAAGTATAACTTTTTGGAAGGTGGTTCTCTCTTTTTCCGGGACTCTAAACATAATAATAGTCAAATCACACAACTCATGCAGAATTCAAAACTATGCAAGTAAATTATTAGGATTAACACCAATAAATAACAGTGCTGAACATATTATTGTTGCTGGTATGTGAGACAGAGATATGCATTGTAAGTGAAAACTATGTGAATGGAGTTAATTTGGCCTATTTTATTATCTTGGCCACAGCAATGTTGCACTATTCTGATTTTGATCTAATCAGAATAATGAAGATAATAATCATATTGTCTGACAAATTATCTGAAGTTTGCACTAAACGCAGAAATTAAGTACACTGAGCATGCTTAATTACTTGATTAAATCAGTGTATTCAATTGCTCTGATGGCAAGAATTCCCTTTCGTTTATGTGATTTCCAAAGTTACTCATCTAGTTTTGTCTTTCATCTTTCATGTATTAGCAAGCTGTAATGAAGATGCTGAACACCTATAGGTCTGAATCCCAGATAATAGTTAAAAGAAGAGCATTGAAAGTTATGTTTCTTAAATTTCTGTAACAATATGAAAATACTGGTCAAGAGGCTGGAGAGGTGGTTCAGGGGTTACACCTCTGCCTTGCAGGCAGAAGATCCCGAGTTCGGATCCCAGATCCCATGTATAGACGCCGGGCAGAAGAGGGGGCAGCCTACACTTCGGGTCCTGGTAGGGCGGAGCCTGTGAATCCCAGGGCAGAGTAAAAGGAGGAGGTGGAGGCAGTTCATGGTGGTTCCCGAATTCGCCCATGGTTCTATACACACACACACACACACACACACACACACATGCACACACGTACATGCACACGGGCACAACTGAATAAAATAAAAAAAATTAAAAAAGAAAATACTGGTCAAACTAAATATTAGCAAATCATTGTAAAATTTGTGCTGTGATATCCTTTTACATTACGCATTATCAATTATTCTGAAGGTTTTTTCCTTGCCTTTATTTTGTTGCATATGTATGTTTTGGATGTGAATGATTGTATGTGAGGACATGTGTATTTAAATGTGCATTTGCGCATGCACATGGAGTCCTCATTGACATGCATGTATCCTTTTATTGCTTTCCACTTTATTTTATGAAGCAAGGTCTCTCAACTAAAACCAGAACTCATAGGTCAACTTGCTGGTCAAGTTGACCAGCAAATCTGTTTCTGCTTTTTGAGTGCTGGGAAACCAGCCAGATTTTATGTAGATCTAGGGATCTAAACTCCAGCTCACACTTTCACATGGCCAACCCCTTATCCAATGAGCAATCTCCCCAATAATAAATAAATCTTATTTATTATTATTATCTTTTTAGGGGACAATCTCCCCTAATCCTTATTTAGTGAAATAAAAACAAATGCTTTTATCTGCTTTACATGAATAAATTTTTCTCTTCAGGTGTATTTAGCAGTAAGGTTGATTCTATGTTATGTATCTGGTAATACACCTGGCTTTTTTGACCTATTACCAAAGAAATATTTTATGCATTTAGAGTATACTTTATTAAAACTTATTTTTAGTTGTTAATTTTAGTTAAGTACATTTAAGTATGTTAGTTTACATATTCATTGTGTTTGTATTAGATGTACTGTATTTCTGTACTCTATTTTTAGTTTGATATACAGGGCCATTTTTTCCATTTCTTTCTTTACATATGATTTTAAAATAATGATTAGATGACTTCTTGAGATATGCATCAGTTTCTCTTGATAAACATAAAAACCAAATACCATTAACCAATCTTAACAATCAATTCAACACAATGATTGAAGCAGAGAGTATTTTTCACTCAACACCTGATTAATGAATGCAATCTGAGAAATTTTATAGAAACACTAGTCTTTTATAAATAGTAGTCAAACTGTGACATATGGGCAATAATTCCTTTGAAAGTATTCCTTGAAATACTGGAATGGATGCAAGAAAACACAGAAATGAGGCAGAAGGAAGTTTTGCTTTATGACCCTCAGGTCTCGAAATAGAATGGTAATCAGATTATGAACTGATCTACATATTTGCATATTTGTAGAATATGTAAAACCATACTTTGTAGAGTATGTAAAAAGAAAAAAAACCCTACTTGTTTATTTTCAAACTACCCTAAAAATAAATTGCGTTTAAACAAATTATCCTGAAAAAAATACTGTCTTCTATATAGTTACTTTAAAAATGTTAACAGGAAAAATGGGAAAAAGATACTAGGTCATAGCATAAACATTGAGATCCCATTATTCTTAAGCCCCCTGTTGCAATCAGCCTGCATGGTTGCTGATAAATGACTATCAAACTAGCTTAAGGGAACAAGGGTTTATTCTCTTACGATTCCTGGTTACAGTTCTTAGTCCAGCTTGAAGGGAAGCATATACTAACACCAGGGCTGAGGGAACTGGCCGCATCATCACTGCATAATGGCTGAGATGGACAATACTTATTTGCCAGACCAGCATGTCTGGCCAAGTACACAGAAGGATGCCAACTCTCTCAACCAGCTCTCTGTGATTTATCCAGGGCTTAATCCCACCCACCAGGGGCTGGGTCTTCCCCATCAGCTAGACAATGTCCTTCAGGTTTGCTCTGGGCTTAACTCAACCGTCAACTCTCTACAATTGTGCCCATAGCTCAAACCCTCAACAGTCAAGTTGACACCTGTGCTTAACTATGACACCCCCTAACAAATTTTCTCTGTACATTTTCAGGAAACAACATTTCTAACATCAATTGGAGTTCATTATTTTTTCTCTTGTGATGTGAATATGCAAAACATGATGTATGCTGTCAAGTTAGTTTGCTTCTTTTCTTGATGTCATCACTGCTAAACCACACCGTTTCTCTAGTATTTCTGTTAATAGAGACACAAAATGCTCATGAACTTTTCCATTATTGTCATGTATCAACTGATTAAAAAACATGCGATATATAAAAGTTGGAAAGAAATACTAAATAATGGGATAAATTAAACCCAGATCTCTATAATGTTATACTGGAGTTTTATTTTATTTTTCTAGCATTTAACTAGAATTAACATGAACTTTGTGATGTATAGTAACAATTCTATTGATGGATCAACTTTCATGACCTTACTTTGCAAATGAAAACTGAATTCCTGCTAAGCCGGTAAAAGAATCTGTTTTGAATCAATGGCTCTCAAATCTTCTTTGTTTATCCTACTAAACCATCTCGCTTTGCACAGTTTCAATAAAACCAAATGGCAACCGTATGACTGCTAGAAATATTTTGTACATCATTGGAAATCAGAATTTCAACCATCTGAGAGGAAACAAAAAAAGCAAATTCTCAACATTCCTTTTCCTGGATACATTTCAAAATATAGTGTTTTGCACCTGAACTTTGAGACTTTTTAAAATTCTGAGGAATTTACTTTTTGTCCTTAACTCTTAGTTCCATCAATGTCATGGTGATTTACAGTGTATCTATGAAACTCATCACAGGTCAAATTGCAGAACCTCAACAACTCTAGCTTTTTTCATTTAATGCACTTGAAACATTTGAAATTGTTTTCTGCAGAATGCCTTGTTTACCTTTGAATTTCACTTAAATTTCAAGGTCAATGTAATTACTATCCTTCAGTTTAATTTTAGACATTTTAAGGCATGATACAGTTCTATTATTTGAATAGTAGAAACATCCATCAGTTTGGGAGAATACAAATATCATTAGGATTCATCAAAGTCTCCAAATTCTTGTGTATAATTGTCTCATGTTTCTTCACTTATGAGCATTTGAGTTGACTACCATGTTACACATTATATTTTAAGAATGTTTGTGTGGTTAAGATCCTGGGAAAGAATCTCTCTTAAACAAATACTTTTGTTTCCAACTGCATTGGTAGAACAAAGATAGTTTACTTGACTTACCAGTACATTAAACAGACAATAAGTTCAATATTGAAAGCCAGCATGTAATGCTTATTATTCATTCATTTCTTATTTACTCATTCATTTATTTGTATGTGTTTGTTTACTTGTGCGCATTCATGTTTCTGTATATAAATCTGTTTGTGTGTGTGTGTGTGTGTGTGTGTGTGCACAAGTGTTTGCTCTGTGTGCACATGAGCATGCAAGGCCTGAACCCAACCTCTAGTATCATTTCCTTGGGGACCTTCATCTTTCTTATGAGACAGAGACTCTCATTGGCCTGGAATTTTTGAAATATTTTAGATTAGTTATTCAATGAGCCCTAGGAGTCTGCCTTTCACCTTTGGAATTATAAAAGTATCACTTTATCTGGAATTATAAAAATACCACTTTACCTGGATTTTTTGTTTTTATTGAGGGTTCTGGGAATCAAACTCCTAGAACTGATATGAGGTATATTAAAATTCATTTATCTAGAGCTCCTCCTCTATGTGCCTTTAACTTCTGTGTGCAGGTGTTCCTTGATCATCTTATCACTGTTAAAATGGAATTGTATCACTTCTGTCTTCATTTCTGACATATGAGCTATATGTTTCCCAATGTCCTTAGAACCATAGCAGAGTAGCATGTTATCTTACAAATATGGTAAAATCACAGGCACTTTTTAGTCATTAATTATATTGCTTATCTATTGAGATTATTGATATTCTTATAATTGAGGACAATTATTGATATTTTTATAATTGAGGCTGGTTTATTTCAAAATGCAATTTTGCAGTGAAAGTTGATATTCGGTTATATAGATAACAGATTTTGAATGAATGCTAGCAAAATTGTATCTCACAGAATGCCATAAAAATGAGTATGTATTTCCATGGACTTATGCCTGATAATGTGCTATTTCTGCCAGAATTGAATATGAACTACATAAATTTACCAATTATAGGTTAAAATCTTGAGCAAAAGCATAACATTTACTCAGAATTTGCTAAATATTTTAATCTACTTACTCTATTAGCATCATTGAGTGGCATGTTTAGTGATAAGTATATTCTCTTTTTAAAATAATTAAATGAATAACCTTTTTCCCATTAATTTTATTTATTATATATTTTTTAAATTTTTGCATATGTGTCCCTGTGTGTATGTGTGTTTCTATGCATGTGTCTGTGTGTGCCTGTGGAGGTCTAAGAGTGACTTCAGGAATCATCCTGGATTATTCTATTTCCTTTTTTTGCTTTGCTCTGGAGTTTCAAAGGCTCCACCCTCCAGTGCTAGAAAAGCAGGCCACTGCAATTTCCACCTGGCTTTTTTATGTGGGATTCAGGCTCTGAACTCAAGATCTTTTGGCTTATGCACAGATCTTAACTCTTGTGCCATCTCTCTAAATTCCCTTCCCCATTAAATTTAGTTTAGAAAATAAATTTTATTTATATTTTGAATTAATGTGTTTTTTTAGTGAAACAAACTATGAGGACAATTATGTCTGAATTGTCATGGAGCAAGTCTCATATGAACTCATATATGGATTTGCAATTATTTCAGGTACAAATTAATAATATAAAAATATTTTAGGGGCTGGAGAGGTGGCTCAGGGGTTAAGCCTCCGCCTTGCAGGCGGGAGGTCCTGAGTTCGGATCCCAGATCCCACGTATAGACGCCAGGAGGAAGCGGGGGCGGCCTGCGCTTCTGGTCCTGGTAGGGCGGAGCCTGTGAATCCTGGGGCAGAAGGCATCCATGGTGGTTCGCGAATTCGTCCGTGGTTCTACACACACACACACACACACACACACACACACACACACACGCGCGCGCGCGCGCGCGCGCGCGCACATATGCACACAGTTGAATTAATAATAATAAAGAAATTAAAAAAATTTAAATATTTATTTGCAAAAGTAAGACTAACATTTTTAAAAAGAGATTTCATATAAAAATAAGGAAGCTTTGAGAATTTTGAATGAATTTCTTTTTCAAAATTTCTACAGCACTTCTAAATGACTGGGATTATTTATTTGGCAGCACCTAACAAATTAGCACTTAGCTTTGGTTAGAACCCAAAATTCATCCATGTATTATGGATGTATACATCCATACATACTCTACTCATACATCATGTACTATAAAAGTATAGATACTTTTAGAGTATGCCAAGCATTTTCATTCTTTAAGGTTCAATGACATGGTTTAGACAGTTCCACCTGGGAAAACTACTTAGAATCAGATCTTCTGATTTCACAGTTAGGAGCTGACTAATTCAACGTACATGTGATTTTTGAGAGTTGTCATTGGTACTCTGCTTTTACTCAAGCCTAATAACCTGTATAATCAGATAACTATTTATTTTTTAAAGTACACTCATCATTTAATTGCATACTTAACCCAAACTCAAGAAAAAAATTTTTTTCATGATTTTTATATTTATATTTTATTTTTTCCACTCATACAAACTTGATAAGTACCCCATTCCTCTCCCTCCCTCTACTTCTCACTCCCCCCTTTTCCTTTCCCCCCTCCCTCCCTTTCTCCCAGTGTTCCCTCTCCCCCATTCTTGGAGCATCCTTTAGTGTGCATGTCAAACTTCCCTCTGGGTCCTCCTCTCTGATGAGGTGTAAGGACTCAGTGACATTGCCTAGAGCTCTTTTTTTGTGTTCCCCTTTAGTATAGGAACACTACTGTGGCTGTTAATCCCTTGCCTCTAAGGATCGTAGTGCCTGTGATCCATGCTAGATTTTGGGGGATCAATGATATGTTGGCCATTGTGCAGGTCATGCAAAGTCCTATTATGATTACTTCAGCCCTAACTTGTATGGAGTATCTTGCATGTCGTTGCTCCTCCCCATCTTTAGGCTCTTACAATCTTACTGCCCGCTCTTCTGCAAATTTCCCTGAGCTTTAGGTTGGGGAGAGATTAGGCTGGCCTAGTTCCAGGTGGTTGATGTAGAATCACTGGTTTTCCAAATTATGGTTTGTTGATTTTTTTTTTCCAGTTTTGCTGCTCCTGCAAAGCCCTTGGCTCCATCCTGATGGGTATTGGATATTACCCCCTGGCCAGAGATAAAATGCTGTTAAAATAGATTCTTATTATAAGAGTAGATTCAAAAGTAGATGGAATAAGAGTAGGAGACCTCTGTGAGGAGGGGGAGAGGGTCAGTGTCCCATTTGCAGGATGGTTACCTTCTATCTGCCAGACTCTATGCCCTCCCTTTCTGGTGAAATTATACCAACACAAGTGACCAGTAATGAGAGTCTGTGAGCCCAACCAGATGTCTCATTACTTATTTGCAGTCCTTGATGGTGGCCTATCTCTGCTGTAGCATGATCCCCTCTCTCCTTGTTTCTGGCGGAGCCCTCGTTCCCCATCCCTACCTGCTTATAATCTTTGCAATTACTGTAGGTATTATAGAGATTTATCTTTGAGTGTGTCACTAAGTGGGTTTGGTACTAGGATCCACCTATTAGGGAGTACATATGGCACTTGAAAACAATTCTTAAAGATGATATGCTCATTCTTAAGATAAGCATCCTATGGTCAATTATCGACTGCTGTATCTTACTTCATTTGTAAGTGGAACAATAAAAAAAGAAAATAATCATTACTGAGATTATCATTGAAACTTCCTCAAGATCTTTTTTACTTAATTTGATGCCAAAATTTATCTACATAATGCACTTATCAGAGAGGAAGAGAACCAGATAAAAAATTCTCTTTTAAGAGAGCTATTTTCAGACATTGAGGGCATTAAATCTGTTTTAGGTTTTATGTGTTAAGAGCTGAATACTGTTGAAACTTCTCATTATATTCAAATAAGTCCTGAATAGGTTATATACAAAATACACATGGCATTGAACAGATTATATCTATGCATACATATATTCATAGTTATGTATTCAATAAACAGCCAATGCTAAAATAATTTAAATATTGCATTTGGAATAATAAAATTATTATAATTCTTGATTCTTAAATTCAATATGCACTTAAAAAGAGGAACTGTGGGGCTGGAGAGGTGGCTCAGGGGTTAAGCCTCCGCCTTGCAGGTGGAAGGTCCTGAGTTCGGATCCCAGATCCCACGTATAGACGCCAGGCGGAAGCGGGGGCGGCCTGCGCTTCTGGTCCTGGTAGGGTGGAGCCTGTGAATCCCGGGGCAGAAGGAGGTGGAGGCGCCCATGGTGGGTCTTGAATTCGTCCGTGGTTCTACACATACACAGACACACACACACAGACGCGCGCACACACATACACACGCATATGCACACAGTTGAATAAATAATAATAAAAAAATTAAAAAAAAAGAGGAACTGTCATATTCAAAAATATATAAAATTATTGACTCACAATTTTGAGTGTAATGGATGTCTGAATATATGTGTGTTATATAAATCAAATCCAGAATCTCCATATAGAAATTTGTTAAAGAGATATTCTATAATAAGATATATCCATCAGCTAGAAATTCATGACAGAATAGAACTTGTATGAGTGTTATAGGAAAGGAATTTCATTATTGTTATCAAATTTGTGAAATGAATGGCATCATGAATAAATCTATGGAGACTCTTTCCTCTGACATAGGGATTGGGCCTGGTTAGATGTAGAAAGTTTGAGCCAGTGTTTATGAAGAAAAGGTAAATGTCAAGTGTGAAGAACCAAGGAGGCCTAGTATCTAGTTTTAATTTTTTCCAGCCTTCTTTGAATAGAAATGAGTGAACTAAAGTGAGTGGTCCTTTCTGCTATAGAAATATGCAGGGACATACCTCAGATCTTGCAGAAGTAAAGAATGGGACATAGGGAAGCTGGAGGAACTTGCATCCTACCTGTTGACCCATGCTCACCAGCAGCCAGTGGAGCAGAGCCACAATAGGGTGATGGCTATATCCTCACTCATGCCTCCCATATTTCTTATCTGCTAATCCTTAGCCAACCAAGAGAAGAGGAATTTCAAGGCAATGTAGTGCAATTTCCCTACAGCTATTGAGAATCAAATTCTATGTTTTGCTGTTCAACTGAGCAAGTAAGTGATTGTGTCTGCTCCTGTTATGACAAGAGCGAGTGTGATTGATAGCCCAGACCTGCTGGAGGACTGGAATGTAATGAAACATCTAGCGAAGAAAATGTAATTTTATTTCGGAGCAGAAAGGAGCACAGATTAATATTCAAGCCAACTTTTATTAAATCTCCCTCTGCTTAGCCTCTAGTGTGGGCTTAAATTCTCTTAAGTGTGTCTTCAGCAGGAATGAATGGCTCATAATGGAGTTCTTGGCAGTAATATGTGGAATGGTGCAGAATATGGAATAGTATGAGAGCTCAGGAGTCAGTCCTAAAAATGTTTAAGCCAAAAAATGGTTGATTACCTTATGCAAGGATCACTACTTACTTAATACATTCTCTTATTGTCCTTTTTGACTTTGTGTGGATGTGTCATTAGTCCTCTTTTAATTTGGAACACTCAAATTCAGAGATATTGAGTAAACTGATGCTAGTCACACAAAAAAGGCAGATGACTGAGCACTTCTAATTCACACCTGATTTAAAGTTATCAGCTTAATATCAATAGCTATTCTTATTTCATCTGCACAATTCATTTCCACTTTTCTTAACTTTCTGAAAATCTGCTTCAAAGGTAAATTAGATAAAGAAAGGAAAAACTCCATCAAGTATGAAAAAATCTTAAATACCCAAAATTCCAGTACTTAATTATTCTCAGAAAGTATTTCTGCAAGTTAATGATGTGTATATTCACTTACATACGTGAATACAAAGATTTATGTGTGTATAGTCTTAATACTATTGTTATATTCTCAATTATTTAAAAGAAATTTTTAGTTAAATTTGCCAGGATAAAAGAAAATTTGAAATTTCCTCTTTAACGTCTACTTCTGCACAAAATATATGACAACTAATGTAACAGGGAGCAAATTTGTCCCATTTTATCTGAAATGTCTTTTGAGTGAGTAACATGTATCTGCCCAGTTACCAACTTACCATAAATTCAGTTGTGCTCGCATTTCTTTTCTATGACTTTGTAGCACAAAGCCATTGAATGAGTGATTTTCAGATAGCTGAAATATATTTTGTGACAGAGATACTGGCTGAAGTAAACAACCAAAGTGTCAGAATGGCTGGCATTGAAAGAATATTTCTCATTACTTATATTGTTCATAATATAATTTATGGTATGTGTTTTTTATTATTTTGAACACTGAAGAAGCTAATCAAAACAAAACTTCAACTTTTGATAGTAAACAATGCAGATAGAATATGAAATGGGGCATCTCTCTAAGATTTGTGCATTTTATCTTCTTCCTTCTGCATGATTAAAACCAAAACTTTTCTCTGCTCTTTGAATGATGAATTTTCTGTTGTGATGAAAGCTATATGCATACACAGTAATCCAGTTTCCATTCTCTTTGTAACTCTGCTTACATGATATAAATCAATGATACGATATGATATAGCTGCTCTATAGCATGAACATTAACTATTAAACCCCTTGGAACTACCTGACATAGTCCCTTCACTCTCACAAATCAGTGCAGATATGGTTATCTGCACAGACCTGTATAGATAGAGCACTTCACCTCTCACGTGAATTTAGCATGTGCTATGAGAACTCACCCATCCATGAGAAACTAGCTACATTTAATGATTACAAGGGGAGGGAGCATTTCCTTCAGTGTTGAAGCCACTTACAAGTTGCCCATCATTGTAAATAGCCTCTCACTCTCACTACTGCAGTAACTCTGTTTTGACTCACTGAGTTCCACACAAAAACGACAAGAAAAACAGGCAGATTTGTTGGGGGTGGGGGAAAGTATGTTTCAATGTGAGAGAGAGATAAGAAAGGGTGGATGAAAAATGACTAAACTTTATTTTAAACACTTGTGAAAGGAAACTACATGATTACCACTTCAGGATCAGGTTTGAATTGATGACTTGATAGCTTTTTTCTTACATGTTATTTTTACTTTTCCTTTCATTAGGATATGTAGTAATCAAAACCTAAGCTGTGTATGCATGACAATGCAAACAAGTGACAATTTATAGGATAGTCATGATGGATAATTAGATTGATGGAACAATATGAAGGAAAACATGAACCTCAAAATACTGCATTGATAGAATTGGAAATTCTAAATAAGTTTTCAGAGCTCCATTAAGGAGCAGGAAAAAAAAACTGGCATTGGTAACCATGTGCTGTGTAAACTTTTTCTCACTTGAAAAGATGTGAAGGAAATTTACTAGCCTTAGACAGAAGCCACAACAGAAGCAAAGAAATTATTTCACTCTAGTTCTTGGTTGAACCAAACTTAGTTGAGATTATACCAGTAACAGGGGTGTGGACAGCTTATGATCTGCTAGGACACTAAGAAATTTTCTCTCCCCAGCAATTGTTAATGGTCTATATATCCTTGAAGAAAGGGTGTGGTTTCCTAAACCTTTTACACTAACAAACTTAAGTCTCTATAAATCATGGAGAGGTGCTGAAGAGTGAACCCTTTCACCTAGAAACTGTCTTCTGTCTATAAATCTTGGGTAGTGTCCCATCTACCATGATGGAAAGTTAACAGGCCTGATCTTGTGCAGGTCTCTGGGTAATCACAGCTTCTTACTGTTAAAGAGGGCAGTGGCCTCGTTGCACCTGAAGACAGTGTTATAAAACATTACTTTAAAAGTTACATTTTAAGTACCATAGACTTAATAGTAATATCCTGAATCAATGTAAACATGCTTATATTCTTCTATAACTACTTATAAAATCACTCTAATCTTGTCATTGTAGTTGAATCTTTTTTCAAGCTCTGAAATTCACACAGAAAAGCATTAATGCAAAATTTATTTGGTGATTTTATACCATTATTCTTTGGAATAGTGAAAGTATTCCTCTTCCAAAGTGGACAGAGTAGCCAATTTGTTATTAGAGGCAAGGGATTAACAGCCACAGTAGTGTTCTTATACTAAAGGGGAACACAAAAAAGAGCTCTAGGCAATGCTACTGAGTCCTTACACCTCATCAGAGAAGAGGACTTAAAGGGAAGTTTGACATGCACATTAAAGGATGCTCCAGGAATGGGGGGGGGGGAGCAGTGGGAGAAAGGCAGGGGGTAGGAAAAGAAAGGGAAAAGGGGGGGAGGGAGCAAGGGGATCCAGGGAGCGGTGGAGGGAGGGAGGGGAATGTGGTACTTATCAACTTTGTATGAGTGGAAGAAATAAAAATAAATAAATAAATAAATAAATAAATAAATAATAAATAAATAAATAAATAGATGAAAATGTTGATAGTAAAATATTCCATATGGGTGTTCTGTGAGCCAGTGCTCAGGATGCTGAAGCAAGAGAACCTCCTTTTGGAGCCAGCTTAGGTTAAACTTCAAGAGCTCATCTTAAAGACAAAAGGAAACAACAGCAGCAAAGGAAGATATTCACTTTAGAAATCCAAGTCACCACTCAGCTCCACAGATAATTAGAACCTGGCTGTGTTGGTTTTGTTTGATTGGCCTCTTTGAAGGGGGAGGTCCCCAACATCCCTGAGTAACTGCTGAAGCATTAGAAGGACTATGGAAGATCAGAGCACATCTGCAACAGTATAATGAAGAAAGGAAAGAGAGAAAACCTTTCCAATAAGAGAAGAGCAACTTCAATAAGTAATAAAGTGAGTGACAGGAACAACTTCAGAGATGACTGCATTAGTATGAAAATTGGAGTATTCAGCCAGTTTACCAAATAAATTAACCAGAGAAAGGGGAGTTCACAGATTAACTTCAGGAATTAAGCTTATTAGTGGATTTTCACGCATATTGCATCAGCCCATCCTGATAGAAAAGGTCCCTTTGCTTTCTCAGCTGCTACATGTTTCTACATAAACTACTGATGACACGGACTATTGATTTTTGCTTTTAAATGAATTGTCATTGACCCGAGGGAGTGCTATTCTCTACCCATTCATTTTGGGCTGATTTATATTTGAACCAGGATAAGTTGTTTGATTTAATTATGAACTGAATATATTTGAATAGAGAATGTTTGCATCCTGTCTTCTCTCTCTTTTTTTATACTCTTCTTTATTTAGAGTACATTTTATCTACTTCATCGATAATAAAAGAACAGTGAAGGAGGTAATTGTGATTGGAGGTAAATTATGTTCTTTTGTAGAAAGCATAATGATCGGAAGTTAGCTAGAGACACCTCAGTTCTGTTTTAATTTTCATGCATGGAGCAGTTGTTTTGACAGATGGATGGACTTTATTTTTGTAACCGTCCAGGAAAAGTCTTCGAAATGCAGTTTAATCAGTGTTCTATGTGTAATGTTTGTTTTGAATCGCTCAACATTTGGCTCCTATATCTCTTTCAGGGATGCATAGTTCTTTAAATTTATTTCTTAAGGCTAAGGTTTGTATGCATCATTCATCTATTCATGTGATCTGAGAATGCTAGAACACCCTAAAAACATCAAGTGCAAAGGGCTTGTCACCAAGGATGGTGAATGATGAATCCCTACTCCTCAGGTGTGGCCTTGGACTGTGCTGCCTTCTCTTGGGCTGGGAAACTAATTTATTTGTCATGCTGCTCATCTGGAGGTCACAAGTGGCTGCCTGAGTCACAGGAAGGCAACTTGTTGCTAAACACATCAGTGTATATGAACTAAATTCCGAAAGGGACAAATTTTGAAAAAATGATTTTATTTTTGAACTGATGATATTGCCTTTATTGCGTTGTAAATCCACCAGTGCTGAGCACAACAGTGTAGTAGTTTAATGCCAAGAAGTACATTACATTCTGAGTTTTAAGAAACGTCATGGTTCAAGGAAAGGTCAGAAACACTCTTTTCCCTTCCCAGAACTGAAAAGTGTGAAGTGTGTTTCCTTTTGTAGCCGTGCTGCCTTCTTTTTTTAGAGGGCTATCCAAGCTGCTTCCAAATAAAACGAATATCCTGTTTTGGAATACTTGAAAAGCTTGGCAGCAACAAGCCAGAGAAGAGAGGCAAGTGAATGACAGACCATGACTCTCTAGGTCCGCTTTCTGTCAAGAGCAAACCTCACTCACATGTCTCTTTCAAGTTTTCAGTTCTCTCTTCATTTTCATTAGCTTGCTTTCTTCAATTATTGCCGGTAATTCTTCTCTAAGAAGTTTTTTTTAGCCAATTTGGAAGTATTTCCTTCCATTCCTTTGTCTTCTTGCAACCATCTTTTCACCCTCAAAGCCCAAGAAATTGTTCCCTATTCTATTTGCATCAACCTTCAATTTCAGAATAATACTAAGGCAGCCCCAGGGCATAGCAACAATAAAACTTGCTGCCAACTGGGAGAGTTCAGAGGGGAGATGAAGGAGATCATTCCAGGCCTCAGGCCAATAGGGTGGGGTTCCTTTCTCTGCAGCACAGATAGACTCACTTGTTATCTGTATTCTTAGCAGAACTCTGCCAGGTTTCACAGCCACTGCTCTGTGATTGATTTTGTTCCAGGCTTTTGTAGAAGAATAGTTGTCACCGTACAGTGGTTCCTTTTGAACAGTTAAGAGAGAACAAATTGTAAGTTTGATATTCAATGAGGTCCAATTTTTTGGCTTTCAAGAGCTTGGAGGGATTTTCTTACATTAATTATAACCTGCTAGTTTCATTGGAAAGCCAGATTTAGTCACTGGTAACGTGCTAATTAGTTTTCTAATCTATAATAAATAAAGAGCTCACAAAAGCTATGGTATTAAAATTCATAACAGTTGCAAAGATGACACAACCCTTTGTGTTTACAAGTATTTGTGCTCACCATTATGCTTTCATTTTTCATACAAAGAACTGAGGTCTATTCTTAACATTCTACGAGGCATTAGGTGTTAATAATGGGACTTAGGTTTGTACAGTATTTAGGATTTTGCAGACAATGGCATGCACATCTTTACAGACATGGCACACAGAACAACTAAAGTCCTGCTCTTTTTTGAAATGAATGAGACGCTTATCTGGACCTGCTACTACTGTTTATTAGACTACTCATTTGCTTACCAATGCATACACAGTCAATATCTTGATTCTGTTATATGGGACTCACTATTTATAACCTTGACTATGATAATATTGAACCCACAATGAGGGATGATTTCCTACATTGAAGCAGAATATATGACCACCCACATGATTCAAAGTAAAAATGTCATATAAATGGCTCCTTTCAAAATGATTGGATTTTTTTTGAAGAATACAAATATATCCTTTGGGTAAGAGTCTTGAATGCTTCATTTGTTAATGAGTTTATCAGATGTTTCCCTTACACAAGCTCCTTCCTCTACCCAGACATTCATGCCCAGTTCTCTAGGGGAAGGTGGAGAAACTTGCAGAAAGAAAAGTCTGTTGCCAAGAACAGTGGAAATGAAGTTTTGTCTGTTTCAGAATTTTTAATAGGAAGTAAAGTATTAGGAGAAAGTACTGAGAATGATGCTTACAACTTTTAAGCTAGTAAATTCTCCTTATAAGAGAATGATTAGAAAAATCAGTTGATTTCCTATATAAGGTATAATGCCTTATCAGATAAGAGACAGATTCAGGATCTATTTAACAAAACAATGCAAGAAGGTCTGTGTTCATTTCAGTTCCTTCCTCTCCCAGAAAACATAATTATTAAGAAAGAGGAGGCACAGCTCAAAGTTTATTTTATTTTCCTTCACATAAGTCTAATTTATCTTTCAGAGATTATGATTAAAGGCTAGCAGCATGCTTCATTCTAGAAAAATCAGATAAAATAAGTAGCAGTTTCTTAAGTTAATGTTGATTATTCTACTAAAGTTCCTGCTCCCTATTTCATGGGCCAATGGAGTTAAGAACAAAAGCATCAACTGCAAATGTCATGTGGAAATGTACTCAGATTATTATAACACTTCAGTTATAAACTCCTACTGACTACATAAGTGCAGATGCATTCGCAGTTCACACGTGAGAGGTCACAAGTCAAGAGAAGTCTCTGAGACTATGCCCCACTTAAAACAACCAAACCAACTTCGTTTTCCTTATGTTTTGCCAGCCTTAAAGTACCAAAGTTTGTTTTGATCTTTGTCTGCCTATGATTGCATATATAGTTCTCAATTTCAGGTATTAAGCCAAAAAAAAAAATCATGAACAAATCCTATGACAAAATTTGTTTTCAGTGTATTTTTATTATTCAGTATAAGATTAATCACTAAAATATTTAAAATGGATTACTAATGATGTTTGAGTTTCATATTATCTTTTGTTTTTGATTTCTTGTCCTAAATTTAAGCTGAATATGATTTTTCCAAGGAAAATTCATTCCATCATTGTTCTATTTGAATACTTCATTAAATCAGGTATCAGAAATTTCTCTTCAGTTCTGGAAAACTCATCTGTAATGATTGATAAAGTGGAATATCCTTTTCTTTGGTCTACAAATATATTAGAAATGTTGTAAATGAAAGAGTTATGGCAGGACATGTGATATTTGTGCCCCCAAAGTGTAAGCAATTCTAATTTTAATGTGTATAGTGATAAAAGTAAATGGTGAATGATTCCTAACACAAGCTGGAAAGGGATACATGGGAAATCTGTCCCAATATATCCTGCAGTGTAGAGGAGAGGAATCCTCACTCAAGCTGACTGCTAGAGCTCACTGGTTTGCTTTTTGTCTTGCAGAAGGAATGTGCCAACTTCATCAAGGTCCTTAAGGCTTATAATCAGACTCACTTGTATGCCTGTGGAACCGGGGCTTTTCATCCAATTTGCACCTATATTGAAATTGGACATCATCCTGAGGTAAAACTGGCTTTTACAAGTGCTTCTCATCCCTGATTCCTTTCTAGTCAAATGCCTCATTACTAATTTTCTCAGTTCATTTAGCTTTTGGTTGACTATGGAGTCAATACAGATGTGGTTATTCATTTTCATCTGTGAATGTAAAGCAAGGAGAACGTCACTCAGCAATAACTGGGGAATGGGAGGAAGGAAGGAAGTTGACGTTCGTTTTCACCCTGGTTTTCAGAGTCCAGTTCACTTGGCATATACAGCAGATGTCAGCAAGCTAAAAGCACTTTCCCCTTCATTTGAACATTGCCAACTTTCCCTCCATCTCTCTCTTCCACCAAAAGTGCCTACCTCCCAATTGTTTCTTCCCTATTACAAAAGGATCTCTGCCAGCCAAGGGCATGAAGATCTGATCTCACATTAGAACTTAAATTATTTTAATTTTTATTCCTGCTTTGTTTTTTGTTTTTAAATATTTTAAATATGTTTGTTTTTAAATACTTTGGCTATAATTTGCATATAAAAGTAAAGATCTCATACACTTTGCTAAAAGATGTTTTAATAATAATAGTGAGTGAAATGGGTTAGCAAATTTCAGTGAACATTAAAATTCAGAAAGAGATTGCTCTTGCTGAAAGCAGTTTGGTGAATTGGACTTATCAATTACCTTCAATTATAAATACTTTTGTCATTTTTGGCACTAAAACCTAAGAAGAACAAAAAGTGCTCATGTGGTGAGAAAACCATTTGTGACAGAATTCTCTTCCAAATTGGAATACAGCAATGCTCAACAAATAAAAGAGTTGTTCACAGAATATTTCTGGAATCTTAAAGATAAGATCTAATTTACATTTATCTACTTACAACTTAAACTCTAGGCTCTTGCTACATTTTATTGAGGTCCTGTGCCAGTAGGAATGCCTTGCTTCCATTTAAAAAGTGAGAAATTTAAGCAGTTTTGTATAGTATTATCTTTGTATAATAAGTCATATAACAGGATATGTTTCCTATCTTACAAAATTGTTTTTGTTAATTTGTTGTTCTATCTCCAAGGAATTGTAAGTTTAAGATACTGTCCGTAGGATTATAAAATATAGACAATTTGTATTTCTTTGTCAGCCTGCATTCTTACTTTTCATTTTACATACAAGACCACATGCAGTCCCTGCTGACATGGCCAAAAATTCTCATTATAAATGTGATTTTAAGGAAAGGGAAGTCCTATTAAAGTAGCTTGTTTCATGTTGAGGAAATTAGAAGTAAGTTCATGCACACAACCCTGGAGACCAAGCACTTAATGTTTTCAGCTACTCCTGATTAAATAATTCCCTCTATGCTGCCTTCCCAGCTGCTGAGCTGCTGGTGTCAATCAGAGATCTTCAGAGTTGGGCCCAAAGTGATTGGCCCACTTTTCTCTACTGTGGAGACAGCTTTGAAGAACTCCCTCTGCATTATGTCGAACATTTTATATTTTTCTGGAATCATGCCATCCCTTGATGAGCAGTGAGGCCAGGACTGCTGAGTTCTTAGGACAGATGAGTGAAAAGGCACGGATTCTAGTGTCACAGTGGGCTTCAGAACTTCTTCCACAAATAAGCAGCTGTGGAGCACTGGGATAGTTACTTAACCTCTCAGAGACTCTTGTCTCATAATATACAAAAACAAAATAAACCTCTTCTGGTCCTTGGTAGCCGTATATGCTAATAAGTACATCCTTAATTTATTAGGTCTAATTTCCTCCAATTCTAGCAGAACATGACTCACTGATTTTGTTTTTTTTTTTTTTTTTTTGCTATAGAAACTTATAAATTCTAATCTCATCATTACTAGAAGCATGCCCTCTCTACCAGGACTCCACAACTTGTGCAATCTCTACTTGCATTAGCTGCTTGTTCTGGAGCAAGCTGTTTCTTTATATTGTACTGTGCTTCTTATCTTGATAGTTGGAACGAAGAATATATGTCTCTACAGCTAATAGATAGTAGGTACAAAGAAAAGGGCAGTTTATATTCAAATACAGAAATCTGCCTATAGTTGAAAGTCAATCCTGTCTTTGTCAGGAATTATCACTGTTCCTCTGAATTATTTCTCCTTCCATTGAGATGGGACATGTCTGTCATTGGGATTTCCTTAACTGGGTGCTTCAGTAATATTTTTAATTCCTCTATTTTTAAATTTGGTGCTTAGACTATGATGGTGGCAATTGATGCTATGCTTTCCTATACCATCCACACATTTTTGTTATTTTTTTTTTCTATGTTGTTTCTAGCTTCTAAGGCTGCTGTTTAATACAGCTAATGGATGACATCTTCACACCATCTGCTCATTAGTGCTTTGTGGATGGACTGGCAAGGGAATAGTCATTTGCTCAGGATTTCCTCCACTGAAATGATAAACTTAGCTTCCTCTCTAAGTTTTTGGGTTGAAAATTTGAAGTATACAGATTTTCCTGAGAAAGCTCTCCTTAAGAAACTCAATTATTTTGATTTGCGTGAAAACTATAAACTGGGGCATATCATTCCTTACTGTTCAGGAGGTCAAAAGGAAGATGATTATGCAATTACCTGGGGAATTTGGAGCAGTCTAGACAGGCAATCTAGGAAACTCTGGAAAAGATATTATCAGGATAACATGTCTAGACTACATCAAATTTAATTTTCAGTGCTTAAGCTGCCTTAAGAGACAATCTGCTTTAAATTGATCTGTACTATTACTTAAAATAGTATCCTTTAACCAATTATGCTGTTTGTGACATTGGGTAAAAGAAATGATGTGCACTTAATACCGTTAGGAAAAAAATGGCACTTAATGGAAAACTTGAGAAAAGGAGGAAACAGTTATTAGGAGAAAGGCTGGGAACCATGGATAAAAAGTCAAAAACTCTCCTGAAGTTCAAAAACATCAACTTATGTTTGTAAGGATGATTTTTTTCAGATAGAATACTTTATCTTTCTAAATTCTAATTTAGAAATTAAATATAGAGTTTTCTGATACTTGCTCCTCACTCCAAATTATTCAATTATTTTAGAAATAATTTCCCTTTAGGAAAAGCAGGACATTTTGCTATTAGCTTTTGTCAAGACCGCTGCCAACATTGTCACATTCAACTGTTTTGCAATGTTCTTCACTTAAATAACTCATTGTCTTACATTGAGTTCTAAAGATTGTAGAAACTCAAGGTTAGAAAGTACCAGAAGAATTAATATCGTAATGGCAGAATGTCACAGAAGTTGAGACATTATTTTGGAAAAAAGTCAAATTGTATTCATCATTTAATAGCTTTAAATCATATAAAAGAAAATTGCTACATGTTTTTGAGTAATGATAAAACAATTTGGAAAATATCTCACAATTTAGCCTTCTCATTAGGAAAATATACATGTTTTCATCTTGTCTGCATATAAATAGCAATGTACATTCTCTAGCAGTGTCTTCCAAAAATCTAGCCTTTCCATATACCTTTTGACCACACACAGTATGTCATTGATTACTGTATTAAATGGATTTTCCATTTCTTCTGGTACATTTGGGAATTGATACACATATTAATAAACTCCAGTTCTGTAAGTTATGTGTCAATCAATTCTTGGGCATATGCCATTAGCCCTTGACATGACAGATAACTGCCAGTGAGGTCACATGCTTCATACATATGTGTATGTTTGTCATAAAATGCCTGCAGAGTTCACAAAGGGAATGATTCAGAACTTGAGGACAGATGAGTTTTGAATTGAAATGCTCAGATTCTCTGCCATTCAGATAGAAACCGTAAGTAATCCTTTAGAATCCATCTATTCCCAAATGACTTGTAGTAAATGGTATTTCCCCTTCAAATTTACATCCATTAATAAGAAAAGTATGAATTTAGGAAGAGCACAGTTTTTTGAAGAAGACTCTAGATGTTTTCTCAAATTCCAAATGGGTCTCCTCCATTTTCTGGCAGGGATTCTAAAGAATGATGGACCCAGATGGGAGCTGGAAAGTATTAACTCTGAAAATGCTCTCGTAATGTAACAGTCTCAGTTCATGACACTGGAAGATGCAATGAGGCTTAATAGCCATGTCTGAGATTATTTTTTACAAGGAGAACCATTATACCTGTAAGAAATAAAATCATATATTTGTTTTTCCTTTTCACTAAGAATAGGAATTTGTTTTTATACCAAATGCAGCAGTATCATAATGTTATTTAACAAATAGGGAGTGATCTGTCAAGTCACTGTTAATCTAATATGACTCTTTCTACTTGAGAAATCTTTCTCAAGATCTATTATGATATTTGATTACATGGAGAACAAATATTTGAGAAAGGTATTTTGGTAAGATAATGAAGAACTGTTCTGGGTGAGACATTTTTCCATATTGCTGAAGCCCTGCATTGGAGTTTGAATCACTTTGCACTAAGCTAACCTAGGTGAGAGAACTCAGGGCTCAGGGTCTGTTTCTCTCAACTGTTCATTACCTCTGCCAAAGGCAGCTTATCCCTCATTTTCTCTGCTGACCTAGGTAAGTGGAGCTGTGGTTAAGGAGTTCGTGATGTCTGTATTTTTCTTTCCTAAACTTTTAAATACTTGAATCACATTGGGATATTGACCTATATGGGTTACCATGCCTAATTACATAAAAACTGCCATTATATCCAAATTATATTTTAAGATGATCTGCTGCTTTTTATTTGAGGAGAAACTTCCCAGTTCATAAATTCTGAGGGAACTCAGTACAACAATGTATTTCTATGTGAGCTATTAAAATTCCAAACTTTAAATCTTACCAATATGAATATTTCTCAAAAATCAGCACAGCTAGTAAATTAAGGAGCAAGGTAGTCTAAAATAAAATTGAAGTCAAGGCTAGAAAAGAACACTCTAAAATGTTAAATAAGTAAATAAACTAGAAAGACCCTGCCATAATATTATTTTAAATGTTTCAAGCCCCTTTATTTGAGCTGAATATTAATTATATAAGGACCATAGTTAAGATGGTCTTTCATACACATCAGTTATTCAGTTCAACTCCAAAAAATGCATTTTTAAATTTTTATTCCTAAAGAAAGTGGCAGAAGAAAACAAAATTGTTAGCATTCAATTCTTAACTTGTATTGTATTTAATATTTTGCTTTGTTTACATGGTTTATCTACTAACAGGAAAAACAATTTGAACAAAAGTGAAGTTTCCCCATGGCCACAGTAATATAATTATATGATTATCAATCATTTCATTAAAAAATAACAATTATGAAAAATATTGAAAATTTAGTGTTTTCTTGCTTGAGGCTTCTGATCATGTAAGTGCCAACATTATTCTTTTCGTTTTCTAAGGCTAATGAGAAGCCAAAGTAAATACTCATTAGGTAAATACTGTACTCTAGCCTGATGTGCTTAAAACAGAGTAGGTGGTTACCTGGAACACTGGATATGGTAAAATTAAATCTCTAACCCTACTGACTACAGTAAGTGCACTAGTTTCAAGCTCAAAATACACAAGAACTGCAATATTGTCAGAAGACATTAGTAATACTAACATGCAATGAATTAGGTTTTCTGTTTTTTTTTTTTTTCTTTTGCTAGTACTTGTTTAATGTCTCATGTGGTCACAGCTTTCATTCATTAGCTTGAAAAGCTACAGCCACATTAAAATGATTAAAAAACATATGTAAATAATTTTAATAAATACTTAATTTGCCTCAATATGTTCAAAGTATTGCTTGAGTTAAGAGTTAATGGCATTTACATTTTTATTCCTTTTCTGCTCTTGGGCAATTTCAGATATGTATACAATGAATTTTTGTCACTTTTGTGCCCACATTATGCAGTCTCATCCTCTGTTCTTTCTTCAGTGAAAACCTTGTCATTCCTAACATTCTCCCTTTCACTTTCAAGTGGTACATTTGTTGTGCTCCTGAGTTTAATAAGGTTTACCTGAACTAGTATGCGCCTGGGTACTTGATGAAGCATGGTCAATACATCAATTGACTATACCATTGAAGAAAGTAGTTTTCCTTCCCAGAGTCAACATCAACCAAGACTAATTTCTCAGCAAGGGTTGTGGCCTTATGGGCTATTCACCAGCCTCCATGATGAAATGTTGACAGGTGTGTGCAGGTTATGTACAGCTAAACACAGCTGCTGGTAAATTCACAGGTATACGGGCCTGTCATCTCCAGAAGGTGCTGTTTGGAAGCACTCATTCCCATTCTTTGGGTCTTACATTCTTTTTCTTCAAGGATGTTCCCTGAGTCTTTGGAAAGCAATGATATAGATGTCCCATTTAGAGCTGAGCACTACATGCTCTACATTTCTCTGCACTTTGACTAGCTGTGATGCCCTGTATTAGCTGCTATCTTCTACAAACAAACAAACAAATAAATGAACAAATAAACAGTTTTTCAGATTAAGACTGACAGCAAAAGGAATTTTTGGGTATATATTTGAAGGCTGTTTGCTACAATGTCTATTTAAGGAAACAGTAGTAAGTAGCTTATGATCTCCTCATCCATATTTTTAGCCAGGCTAAGAACTTTAACTGGGCTAAAAATATGTGCATTATGTTTTTCTGATTTTGAAATTCATTGTATAAGTTGATTGTTCAGTTTGGAACAAATACTATCTCAAGTGCTCTATGGCTTAATTTCCCTAGATACTACTGAGTAAAAGAGCTCAGTGTAAGAAAGTAAACTAAGCATAAAACTGCTGATGACTAGTTATTGTTAAGTTGGTATTAGCATTTGTGAAAGAAATTTAACATCTGGTTCCTTAAATCAAATAAAATGGTCATCTCATTTGAAGTATTTTGCATTTACTCCAAGTGCAATATCACTATCACAAATGAGACTGCTAAAAATAAGTAGAATATAACTTAATGTATTGCCTATTTGGGCTTTAAGATTGAGACAGGGGGATGAAGTGGTTTCTCAGTTGGTACGTAGGAGAACACATGTTGGATTTCCCAGAAGCCACTTTAGAGAAATAATATTTTAAAAAGGTAATGACTTAGCCAGTTCAGCAGATAAAGACAGTTATGTGTGATCCTGCAGTCATCACTTCATCCCTAAGCCCACATGCTGCAAGGAGAGATCTGGCTCCTGAGAGTTGTCCTCTGACCATCACTCCTGCACTGGCACTCTCCCTCCATTCCCCTTTCTCTTTTTGCCTCCCCAAACAATCTCAATATTAAAAAAAAAATTAAATGAAAAAAGAGAAACAGCAGAAAGAAAAGAAAACTAGTTGTGGTAGCTTGCATTAATATCCCTGTGTTGTGAGTCACACAGATACATGGGTCTGTCTGGCCAACTACCCTACTTGATAAGTATCTAACCAGTGAAACACCATGCTTCAAAATGGCATATGGCATATGAGGAATGCTGCAGATATTGTTGCTGGCTTATACATGTATAGATATATGCACACTCACACATGCACACACACACACATATATACACACACACAAAGAATAGAAAGAAAGTATTGTTTTAAAATTAATCAGTGATTTTAAAAAGACAGTAATTTTCAAAACAGAAGAATTTCTTTGGATTTGGCCATTGCCACAGAAATGGGAGGGATTCTGAAGGTACTATCCATCCCTGGGGGTCTACTGATGATTAATGCTGGCTCTGGAAAGCGGAACCACTTTCTTCAGTAGTATATTGCCCTTATTTTTACAAGTGCACAGATACATTAAACTCAGTAATACACATATGCATGCATGTACACATGGAAGGAGCTGAAGGGAGGTTATGATAATCTTGTCAGGAAAGAAAGGACTTGAAATTATAGCACTCCATTAAACATGTCACTATCTACATTGCTAGCATGTGTTTGGACACACTGGTGATAAGTGTCATAGGACTTTACAGGAAAGAAAGATTCTAAGGGACCAGGAATAAGCAGACAGATTCAACTGTTGCCTTGAAGAAGAGGTGAGACTCCATCTCACATTGCACAAGAAGACAGTTTGAACAGCATGGGAGCCAGGGAGGAAGAAACCACAGAGAACAGGGAGGAAAAGCAGCCTGAGGTGTTAAGACTAGACTGAGGAGACCAGAAGACATAATGAGCAAACCAGACTGGTATGGAAAAAATACTAGGAAATAATTGAGATTAGACTTCTTCAGATGTGAAACTACCAACTAACAATCGAATAATAATGGAAATATTTGTTCACATGAAAATATTTAAATAGCTTTCATATTACATAATTGAACCCTATGAAACATATTTTTTGCTATTACTATTAAAGATGATTCATGCAAACACAGCTTACATACACATAAAAACCTAACTTTACTATTGGGAGTAGTAAGCATTCTGGGTATTGGTTTATGTCAACATTTAGACCTGTATTAGGAAAAGCTGCCAGCACAAAATAGGTAAGAAGCAAAAAACAATAGAAAGAATTAATTCTCTCCTAGGATATTGGAAAGAGTTTATGTTTCATATTTTTAAAACTTTATGCACACCTGATTTATCACTGGGATGAGCAGAGTAAAGAAACACATGTAGTGTACAAAGACTGGCCCACAGAAATTGAACTGTGAAAAATGAACAGCATGCCAGTGAGCACCAAAGATGGTTAAGGCTCAGAGCAGTGACTAAGAGCACAGAGAGAAAGGTCACAGTTCAGTGGACAGATGGGAACTTGAACAGTGTGTCATACGCTGGTTTCCAGAAGAGAAAGCCAGAAGGTTCAAAATAGATTGAATTTAATCTTTCAAGACCTTTGAATGTTTTTATCAGAGTACTATTACCACAATTCAGCATGAAATATTTTCTGACAGAAATGTGAGCAAGAAAGTGAACAAGCATGGAAGTCTGTCCTTTCTGAGACTATAGCACTGGTCCAGTAGTGACAAAAATTCAGATTGTGACTTATTCAAAGATACTGAATAAACTAAGATCCTCAAAGAAAAACATCATGAAATAAAAACATCATTTGGATTTCATAAGCAATTAGGTGAAATATAACTGAGATAATAAAACTGCTAAAACTTTTCAGTGGGGGCCAGGCTTGTAATTCTTTTGGGATAATTAGATAGGCATGCTTTTTTATATAATGTGTTCTGGATATGTTCGATTTTTATACCCAAGTGTAAGACTAAAGTGTTTGTATGTCGTCCCTTGAACATTAAACTATTTCATACAAAGACATTGTAATTTCTTATACAGAATCTCTTTCACAAAAGATGATTTCAAAGTACTGAGAAATCTAAAGATAGCTATTTTGTGTAAGCATATGCAAATGCAATTTGATTGCCATTTACATGAAAAGTTTCCTAAAACAAGCAAGATAACTGATAGAAGAAATAAGATTTAATGAATCATAATTAGTAATTTTACTATAAAAATTACTAACATAGGCTTTATATTCACAAAATACATTGTATCTTACATTAATTGTATGAATTTTTGAGAAAATTATTCAGAATTGTTCCCAATTATTTTGCCCAATTTCTCTGTTGCTAAAATGACCTCTAATAATTATCATTTCTTCCACTTGTATTAGTAGCAATCAGAATTGGGTTATCAGAAAGCATTTTCAACACTCTTATATTTGATTATAATGACTGTGATGTAAACATTTTTCCACTTGTAGAAACCAAAGCTCTGAAGCATTGTAGAAGCTACCTTTCATTACACAGCTAGAAATCTGTTCTCATCACCATCCTATCATATGGCCCTTCAGACAACAACATCAAGAACACACAACAGAAGGATGCTGTAGTACCATATGCTTATTAGTATTCAGGTCTACGTGACTTCAAAACATTGGGTTTTAAGTCAACTGCACTGAGAATTGCATTACCAACAAACTTCTTGAAAAGAGTATTAAATTATTTTTGCCGAAAAAGTGATAGTTCTCAATTTGATACAATTCCATGGCAGTGACAACCTCACAGAGTCCTTTAAGAGACTATGATTGCCTAATAATCAGGAAATGTTCTTTCAATAAAACAAGTGCAAGGATACCCCACAGAAACAGCTACATCTGTCAGTGCCAAGTCTATGCAGCAGATGCAGCAAGGATAAGCAAACCCTCATCCTCCTACTTCTACCCAGACATACACAGTAATCATCATGCATATTATACAGTGAACAGTCATTTATTTTTACCAGAGAAAAGAATGAGAATCAGTACCATTTATAAGAGCGTATTTCAAATCAAGTGCTCAAAATAGAAAAGAAATTGATGACTTTTCCAAAATTCCAAATGACTTCAGCAATTAAAGAACTCCTTCCTAATATTTTAAAATGCAATACTACATTAAAAAATTATTCATACCAGTACATATTTGGAAAACAGCATAAATAAAAAACCTAGATCCTAAGCAACAGAAAATATGGAATATTACATGGTATCCAAATTATCAAACAATGGTAGGTATGCATATTCATTATTTAAACTGTCCTTGCCTAGCTATTACTATTATTAAACATGAAAAAATATTATATTGTTTGTAAAAAGTACTATAGTTGGTTCAAATTCAATTTTCTAGCTATGAGTCCTCAAATTTTTTTGTTTAGGACAGATGCACTTGTGAAAATGTATATTTACATGAAAGATTTTTTTAATAATCATGGTCTCAAAAATGAATGACGTGAGTCTTCAACTTTAATTTAAACGAGGAACATTTACCTTGCATATGTTGCTATTACATATTAATAAGTTAAAACTCTTACAATGTAAGTAATAGAAAAGTAGTTATGACTCCCTGAGCCCACCTTTCGAGAGTTAAACATTTAAAGGCAAGAACTAATATATTTTCACGTGGTCAGAAATCAAGTCACATAAAATCACTACTTTCCATTTTTATTTTATTTTTATTTTCCAGTTTGCCCTTATAATTCAATTGTGCATCTTTGGTCATGGAAAGCAATCTCAGCAATTGCTGAACTGCTTAAAAGGGAGTCTAATGGGATCTAAAAATCAATTCACAGGTCTGCTACTGATTCATTGTATGACTTCTGCTGCCACTGAAATGACATTAAATTGGTCTCTTCGATGTTTTCAGACCTCAGTATTTGCCTCTTGAAAAAAAAAATACTTATCTAATGGGCACTCTGCATATACACTTAAGAAAATAGGTTACTGATTAAGAATCACAAGACTGGCTTTCCTTTCAACCAGTTACCTCACTTGAAACTATTTCAGGGCTCTATACAAAGGCTAAAAGTCTGTACTTTCTAGTACTGCAAATGTGGCTTTGTGTATGTGCCAGGGTTCAAGGTCCATTTAAGTGCTTTCATGCTAGCAATTTTTTTCTTTTGATTTACATTTTCTTGGCATTTAGTAGCTGTCTTACCTCATATTTAAATTGATTAACTTGGAAAAGAAGGATACTTAGTGCCTCACATTTATTTGCCCTTTGCTGGCCTAAATCTGGGGGACAAATGTCAGATTTGTGGTGAAGAACAAATACTCTGTACAGTGCCTAACAGACAGCAATTCCAGTACCAAACTATCACAATGTCACTTTTACTAACATTCATATAGAAATTTTTCCCCATTCATGCCAAAAATTCACGATATCTCAGGCAAACACAAAAAATTGAGAGCGGTCAGACCAAGGAGTTGACTCATAATTTAAAGACCTTGCCTTGCAAGCAAAAGGAACCGAGTTAAAATCCCCAGATCCCAGGTAAAAATGTCAGGGGTAGCAGTGGCAGCTTGCATTTCCAATCCTGGAAGATGGAAAAAATGGCTGACCAGACTAGTCCTAGTGTTGTGTTCTCAATGTAATTACAAACCCAGGCTTAAAATAAGATGCAAGAGAGTTTGCAGATAATTTCTGACACCACCATAGGTCTTCACAGGCAGACACATCCAAGTGCATTCATATACACACATGCACCCACACGCAAATACATACACATAGTGTTGGAGAGTTGGCTTAGAGCTTAAGATTCTGTTTCACAAACAGAAAGGTAGAAGTTAGGATTCCAGGTCCCATGTAAAAACACTAGGCTGAACCCTCTTCAGCTTGCATTTTCAGCCCTGGTGAGAGGAGTCTGAGCAATCCCAGAACAAAGAAAGAAGGGTGATTGCCAAAGTCATCCTTGATCCTCCACAGAGACACACAGTACCCTCTGATACACACACACACACACACACACACACACACACACACACACACACAATTAAAATATTAAAAAACATACAATGATAATTTTTAAACATTTTTTATTATTATTTCTGCTCATACAAACTTAATAGGTACACCAGTTCCCTCCCTCCCTCCCCCTCCCCCCTCACCCCCTGCTCCCCCTCCCCTCACCCCTCCCTCCCCATCCTCCAGTGCCTCCCGCCCCAATTCCCAGAGAGTCCTTTAATGTGCATCCCTGACTCTCCTCTGGGCCCTCCTCTCCAATGAAGTACAAGGATCCAGTGGCATTTCCCTGAACCCTTTCCCGTGTTCCCCTTAAGCATAGGAACACTACTGTGACTGCCAATCCCTTGCCTCCAAGGATCTTGGTGCCTTTAGCAGATGCTAGACTTTGTGAGGTCAATAGTGTGTTGGACATTGCAAAGGGCATGCAATGTCCAATTATGATTCCTTCGGCCCTAACTTGTGTGGAGTATCTTGCAAATCATTGCTCCTCCCATCCTTTTGCTCTTACACTTTTACCGCACCCTCTTCCGCAAATTTCCCTGAGCTTCAAGATGGGGAGAGATTTGTCTGGCCTAGTTCTAGTTGGTTGATATAGAGTCTCTGAAGTTCTGGATTGTTGATTTTCTTTTGCAGTTTTGCTGCTCCTGCAATGCTCTTCACTCCATCCTGCTGGGCACTGTATGTCACCCCCTGGCCAGAGACAAAAAGCTGTTAAACTGGAGACTTCACTACTGATACCCAAGAAATTCAGAGAATTATAACATCATATTTCAAAAACTTATACTCTGTGAAGTCTGATAATTTTTTTTAAATGATCAGTCGCCACAGAACTGGATAGATGGCTTAGTCGTTAAAAGTTGTGTCTCGCAAGCATAGGGACCTGAGTTTTGATTCACATATCCTAGGTGAAAATTCTAGCTAGGTGTGGTGACCCCTTTGAAATTTGTACTCTTGAAGGCAGAGCTTAGGTATGTGCAAATCAAGCTGGCTAGCTAGTCTAGCCCTAATGACATGCACTGGCTTAATTAGAGACCCAGACTCAGAGCTATAATGTGGAAAAGTGATTCAGGATGATTACTAACATTGCCTTTGATAGTCCTGCATACACTCAACCTTATGAGTCCACTTACATGCAAACGCATGCACATACATGCATATTACACACACATAAACACACACACAGGCACACACATGCACAGTCCCCATATACATCGAAAAGATAAATATTTCTTCTTTATTCTAAAGATAATTCTCCTGACAGTAAACCGGGTAATGCCTTCGAGGGTAGTATTGCAAAGTGTTGCCATTTTTAAACATAAAAACATAAAGCAAACTACAGGAACCTGAAGAACCTTGTTTCTAAAGTCTATCAGAAGCAGCTACTCTTCTCTGTTCGTGAACATGAACTGCAGGCGAAATGAAAGCCTACCTTAATCAATTAATCTCCCCTCTTATTTGTGTGGACAATTTTAAGTTAAAATGTAAATGTAATAATGGTAACTCTTACCTATTACTGTGAGAGAACATCCAAAGTCAAATAACTTAAGGGAGAAGAGGAAATTTACCTTATGGTTCCAGAGGGGAGGTATATAGAGTCTTTCACAGTGGAGGCAGCATGGCCAGCTGGCTGAAGCTGAAGTCAGGCTAAGTCACTCCCATCCACATGGCTGGATGATTACTGGACAGTCTCTCTTCTTCTCAGTCTTCTGTGGTTCTTTTTATCTGGTCCATTACTGGGAGGTTCCAATGAGATCTAGGGAAGTTCTGATCCAATCTAGGACTGGTCTTTGTATTGTAAATGTGTTGATCTAAATAATCTCTTCAGGTGGTCTCAGCTGATCTTAGTTAATGCCAGATGTGTCAAGCTGACATCCAGGATTAACTATCACAATAAATTAGAAAATTTTATGCATTCTCAACTTTAATACTCAAGTATAAACACCAAAAGCTGCTATTTTCATCTTTTTAAGTGCTTTTCTAAACCATGACAAAATTCTTGCTCAGAATACATTTATAAAATAGCTATTGTGTAGTATCTTGTCATGGTTTGAAATGTGTCCTCACGGTCTCATGTGTTTGGGAAGGTTATGGCACCTTGAGAGTTGGAGTCTTGCTGGAGGAAGGTGATCACAAGAGGTGGGCCTTGAGGTAACTAGTCCCACCCTGCCTCAGGAGGAGTCTGCCTTTGCAGCAAGAGTTTTGCAGCTCTCAGCCTCCATCTCTAATTTTTATTCTTCTAATTAAAATCTAGAAAATTTTAAGGACTTAGACTGAATCTAGGAGATAGAATACTTCCCTAGCATGTGCTAAGTTGTATATTCGATTTCCAGTTAATTTAATTACATGTATATGATAATAATAATAATACAAAATACTTAAAAATGAAAATGGTTGAATCATAATCCCAAATGCAGGGTATTTAATGGCAAAGCCTGGATAAAATTGGAGACTTTAGCTAGATAACCCATAGTTGTTCTCTTAAAGCACAGTGCATTGTTCTTAATGCCAAGGTGCAAAGAAAATCAAAGTCACAATTTGTATGATGCATAAGATTTTGTTGCTCCAAATTAGGATGAATTGATGTTGATTTTACCTCTGCTGGTAGTATTTGATATTTTTTAATAAAATAGCAATAATGTTCACTTACATTTCTCTGTAGATCTGTTGTCTGATTATAAGTCATATGATATGTCAAGGAAAATTTAAGATTTTTGTTCACAAGAGTGATCTTTGCTTATTAAAAATGAATTGATCTCCTCAGAAAGTTAGAACTATCCATGGTTTATTTCAGTATTTAATCACATACAAGGTCATGGATTTAAGGTGATTTCTGCTAGCTGAAGAACTCAACACGTATCAAATATTATCAAAGAAATAACTGAAAACATTAGAGGAACAACATGAACAGAGGAATCATGTGAAATTTCACTTACACACCTCTGCATACCATGGACAGGAATGACTAAATGCTTTGATCTTCCCCAGATGGCATGAAAGAGATGGAGAAAACCAGCATCTGTTAGTGAAAAAAAAAGTTTAACGAATAAGGTAGAGACTAACTGAGTGTTGACATGAAGCATAGAAATGTAAAGAAAGATAAAATGCAGAACCAACATTATTTATACTCACAGACTTCCATGGTCCAAAGAGATAAAGTCTAACTCAAGAATAAGATAATAAAATAAATACAACTTGATTTCTATGCTAAATCTATGCTTGCTTTCTAAGGATGTCTTTTTTGGGACTATAACATACTGTTTACACGCAAATTTCATGTATATGGATATTTATTTAAGTTTTTAGTTATTTATATCTATAGTGACTATCAATTTCTTAAAAGCATTATGTAAGTATAATATTAAGATAATGATTCATTTTATGCTACTTATTCCTATATTTTTAGTCAAATTTTATTTAAATGGAAGAAATGAATGTCTATCATTGGAAATGTGATTGAAATGAAACCTGTTCTGGTTTCAAATAAGTTTTCCTGAGTATTATCCATCTCTCAACTGCTACAAATATTCAAAAGATATTACATGGGAACGTTATTTATAATTTTCAGGTATATTTAGCTTCGTGAGATTTTGCATTCTAGAATGTTATTGCTGATGGTGGTGGTGAATTTCTGAGTTGATGTCATCTCAAGCTGTTAAAGTAGCAATTCCACCATGATATAACATTACTTTCTATGATTTGAATGTAATGACAGTGGTTTGATGGATGCACATGCCTAACAGCCACTTCTGGCCTGAATACCATCATTACGTACATTACTGTTCTATAATAGCAATAGATAAATTAGTGTCCTTGGAGCGTTACTATTGAATTGCTCATAATTTCTCTAAAAATGTAAAGAAAACCAAAAGAAAGCTACTGAGTGTATGACAGTGTGTGAGTGTGTGTGTGTGTGTGTGTGTGTGTGTGTTAAAAATCAGAAGAATAATTTGTGTTTAAAGAGACAGCATCATATGGGTAATATACAGCAAGAATCCATCACAGATGTAGTGTGGAGATATTTAGGAAATATAAATAGAAAGGTGTTTGTTTCTGTCATTGTGCCTGCATGTAATGACTATCTGGACACTTCTGCACAACATCAGAGCAGAAGTTCAAAGGTCACCAAGACATATGGTTTCACTTGATGAAATAATTGTCTTAAATCCCATCTAGCTTCCTCTGCCCAGTCATTTTTATGCCAAGGCCAGATCAATCTTCACACAAAAAAAGCAAAAGACAGCCTATTATGTCTGCTTGAGGATGTTAATTTGCTTCCATTTTATCCTAGCAATGAATGAAACAGTCGGACCTTGTTCCTTGGGTCTTTCCTCCTATGCATTCTTGTGTGTGCATTTCTCCACTCTCTCCTAATACCTAAAGCTCTTTTTCTGCTTACAGTTACTTTTCATCCCTAGTCTCCCTCCTTGAAAATCTTTGAATTTATTATTTCTGTTACCTGTGCAAATGCTGTCTTGCCTATTTCTTTTAATTAATCCCTCTCTTAACCTTGAGCTCAAATTGGGTATTACTACCACAGTAATATAAATCAAAGCAATATAAATCCTCTAGTAGCAAAATGAAGGCAGAAATGAATTGTAAGTTCATTCATTCAGATAGGTGCTGTGATAAGACTTAGAGAATAGGTCTGCAGTAGGATCTGTATTTTTAATAGGATTTGCTTTCTACAAACTCTCTGAACCTATCATTATCATTCCCTCATTTCATAAAGCTTAGTATCTATCATGTTCAAGAGACTATAAAATGTATAGTCCAATGAAAATTCAATAAAAATCATTGGTCAGTTTGATTTCTTAGATGAATAGAAAAATAAATTTTATTAGAAAAAAAGCTTGGCTCTTCACATTGAAGAAAGCATTGTTATTTTGTATATTTGACATGTATTAACATATTTGGATCATAAATAATCGATGCTGACCAACAAATAATTATCTTAACATTTTATGATTCATTGGATTGTTTAGTTAGCCTAATTTTGTTCTGTTTCAAAAGTGTATAATGTCTACAGAAATCATATTTAAATGATTTTCCTTACAATATTAATACAGATGTTAATTTGAAAGTTATTTCTCATTAAAGTGTTTATAAAGTCGAAGTAATTGCAGAATATGGAGGCCACTGAGATTGCTAATTAAAGAAAAGAAAAAAGACAGAGAGAGGAAAGAAGGAAGAAAGGAAGGAAGGAAAGAAGGAGGGAGGGAGGAAGGAAGGGAGGAAAGGAGGGAGGAAACATGGAGGAAGGGAGGGAGGGAGGAAAGATGGAGGGAGGAAGGGAAGGAGGAAAGATGGAGGGGGGAGGGAGGAAAGATGGAAGGAGGGAGGAAAGGGAGGGAGGGAGGGAGGAAGAGAGGAAAGAAAGGGAGGGAGAGAGGAAAGCAAAAAGGACAAGAGAAGGGAGAACTCCACATCAAACTCCATTTTCGTAATGTTGATCTGACTGGCAATTGTCTATCATATTACAAACATGCATTTTGCTTATTTGAGGCTCTATGGCTCAGGAAGAATACAGCCTCTGTAGAGTTCAGTGGTCTAAAGCAGGTTGACACAAAGATTTGTGAGTCTTACATTGTTGCATCAAAGATAATGTAGTATGCTAATGCTAAAGACTATATGTGATTGCTGGAGATTAACAGGAACAAAGAAATTAAAGTGATCTGATGTTGAGCAGCCATGTTCTTAGGCATGTGGAGGTGGAAATCTTCAGGTAAAAGGGCAAAGGAGAAAAAAGGAAACCAAAGAGAGGAAAATGTCCAGAGGAACACTCAGAAGCTAATGACTGGAGGTGGCAATGCACGAGAAGTATGTTCTTTGTTTGAGTTTCAAAATAAAGCCTTCTGAAGATAAAGAAAATTTTATTTGGATAGAAGAATTGCCTTTTATCTTCCTCCATTAGGATGTCAGTTGGCACAGGATGACAGAGCATGCTTAACAATCAGGTATTTCAGTCCCAGAGGAAACAAGTCTCCCACAACCTCTTTAAGTGCCTTTTATTTTAGTCTGTATATGAGCAGTGAACATTTGGCACATGTGAAATAATAACTCACTAAAGCTATGAGAGAGAAGATTGCGATTTGGCTATAATTTAAAATGCAAAGGGGCTACAGAATCATATGAAAATGTAGCCTGCATGCCTGTGTAGTCAGAAAAATGGCATTTCATTTAATGTGTGTGTGGAGGGGGTTGTCTGTGTGTATACTGTGGATGGCCAAAGGTGACTTCGAGTACCATCTTGGATTGTCCTACTTACTCTTTCCTTTACTTTGGAATTTCCCAGGCTCCACATTCCAGAACAGGAAGTACAGTCTGCTGCCATTTCTGCCTGGGGTTTTTATGTGGAGTTTGGGATCCAAATTCAAGACCTTCTGTTTACAAGACAGTGGCTTAACCACTGAGTCATCTCTAGAACCCAGGCATTTTAATATTATAGAATTGTTCTTGTTTGTAGTCTACTGCTTAACATTTCCAACCCAACTAGAAACTCAGAATGAAGCATAAAGAAGGTAGAAGCAATTCAGGATGACTCCCAAAGTCACACTTGGTCCTCCACAGGGACACAAAATGCCCTCTGATACACACACACACACACATACACACACAAAACAAAATTTTCAATATAAAATAAAATGCATAGTATATACAAAGCAAAGAAAATCTCACTAAAATGTCTTCATGTTTTTACTTTGAACTCTCTAGTTCATTGCTGGGTAGTTGTAGGGAAAAATTTGAATGAACTCCCTAAAAAAATGTATTCAAAGTCAAGCAAAGTCTCTAATCCTAAATGTCTTTTTAGAAACCACTTTGGAGTAACCACAATACTATATGAAGACTAAATTATATTATATAACTTGAAGAGATATTTTAATCCAATGTGTACATTCCAGTAAATATCTCTGATGACTAAATTCTGAATATTGACAGTAGACATATTTCACTTTACATCCCCCAGAATCCTCAACCTGGTGCTTTCACTGACAAGATGTGTACTATCAGACTTTGGAGTTTTGTATTTCAAGTGTGTGGTAAAATTGTAAATAGTCTCTCTAAAAGTATATTCTTCCTCATTAGTTCACATAATTTTCTGTACAATAGTACCTGACGCAATCTAGACTCTGGCTTAATTTAAGTTAGTGAGTAAAGTCAGTAGTAGTATTCTACATGGACTTTAAATGTATCAGTTAAAAATAAATTCTTTTCTGGGGGAAAAATCACTTAGTTAAAAGAATTCATTTCTTGCCTCTGACTTGTTGTTCTGTGCCCATGTTTAATCTCTAACTCCTTCCCATTGTCTGTTTAATTCAGTGTCATATGTTTCTTTTCTTTTTGTTTGAGATGAATTATTCCCTCTTGAAAGGAGAACACAGGATTGTCATGTATAAGCTAATATCAAATGCATTTAGACAAGACATCTGCAAATATTATTCTACTTCTTGGTCTCTTAAGGAACAAACAGTGAAGAATTATATCTTTAGAAATAGGAGGAACTTCCCATGATTCAGCAGCCATGAGTTCTCTGATTGTCAAAATCTTCTGATTAATGATAATTCTGATCTGCTCCCCAGAAAGTCTCAGATTGACTTACCTTGTTCTCTGACTCAATGATTGTTCCTAAAAGATTCTTAATTTTTTTTGGGGGGGTGTCTAAATGAATCTTAGGTGTAGGAGCTAAATGTACTTTTTTCTTGACCACATCATAAGATTTTGAAAATAAGCTCGCAAAGTATTTTGTTAGTAGAAAAATAGTTACCGTCAGACTTGGAAAAAAGAATTTATACATTTTCTTACTTCATTCTTAACAGACAAATGTAATTCTTCAAGTTCAATGATCATGACTACATAATTGATACTTTAAATTCAGTTTTATTACTAAAAAGTCTTCCTTTGCATTGAATAAACCTAAATCTACAAAGTAAAAAATAGACTATATGTGAGTTATTTTGTGTGTATAAATAAATAACATTTCCTCTTAATGTTACATACAATTCAGTGAATATATTAAAGAAGCACTCAATCTTTAAAATAATCTTCATATATTCACAATAAATTAACCATGGAGAATGTTAATAAATACTGTGATTGAAAGTTTATTTTGAAGAGAAACTTAGGGAATTTCAAATTATGATGCACTTATATATTTTAGATATCGTCTGTGCAAGAAACAGCCAGCTCTTGGCTGAGTGGATAAGAATAGATTATTCTGGAATGAATGAATGACCATGGCTCAGCAGCAAAGAGCTAGCGGGTCCCAAATTCCATGTCCTAAAGTGCTGGCAGTTTTATTAGCTTTTTATAGTGGTAGAACAGAGAAAGTCATAAATCAATATACTTTTCAAATAGGGTTGTAGAAAAGTCAGGTAAGCAGGTGATAGCAAAGCAGGGAAGTCTCTGCTGTAGATCTCAGATGCTGACATTCTTAGCCTTTCATGCATTAATTCACTCTAAAAGCATCTTTGGTAGTCACAAGCACATTACATCTGGCACAAAGGCGTGCAAAGAATGGTTTTTAGAAGGATCAAAGGAAGACCAAGATTACTTGTAATTAGGGTCTGGACCTGAATATCCTAATTCATTGAAATTCTAGTCAGTTCATCAGCCTTATAGAAAGTTTAATGTAAAGAGGTGGTTCCTTTGCTGAAATTTCCATTCACAGTCTGTATCATCTCATTCAAGTAATTAAAGCCAATAGATTGTTGAATAGTTGTCTTTCAACCTATAATTTTCACAGTCTCCTTTAAATACATGAAGCAATATTTGCCATGTGGCATGCCTGAATAATTAGCAATTATTCTAGATATGTCCATATGAGCTAAAAAGTTTTAAAGCACTTCATTCAGTAAGCACTTGTCATTATACCACTGATGTCAATAGTGATATGTGTAATACACAGGAAAGCACATGTTTTCCTGCCACTGGATTACTAAGTAACTCTAAGTTGAATAGGCATTTTGCAGTTTCCAGTACTTTGTAAATTTTTTAAAGAAAGTATTTTACATTGTCCTCCAAAATACACTTCTCAATATGGCTTGAGATGAGTGTTTATGTATCCTTTTCCATAAATGGAATTTTCTCCTAAAAGCTCTAAATTGACTTATCATTTGGTCTAAGGAGGATTATTGGTTCAGTGCTTTTTATTCTTATAGTAAGCTCTAAAATATTCAGAAAATAACTCTCCTTTGTGGAACACACACCCAGTGTCCTTCTTCATTGTTTAAAATCCTCAAAGGGAAAATAGCATGAAAGACTTTAGACAGCAAAGAGTCCTTCAGTCAAAGAGAAATTTCATGCATCAGCCATGCTGAGTGATTTAAGCAGCAAATAAAACAACTAGATCAAAATGCCAGTGAAATGATAGCCTCAATTTCAGAACATGTACTTCATATTGCAGTACTTTTAATCTTGGGAAAAAAAGATATAGAAGGTGAGAAATATAGATTGTGCATTTCATGTAATTTTATCTGAAATCTTCAGTTGTAGTTTCATATGTCATTTTATTATCTTTAAAGAAATGTCTAAAACTTATTCATAATCAACTAGATTATATGCAACAGACCATTACATTTTGCCACATCATGACAGGAGTAAGTAATACTGATTTCACAAGTCAAGTCACGTGAAGACATATAAGTGACATAATTAACAAACAACAGACATATTTTCAAGAAACATTTGTTAGCATTTTGTGATGATAGCAACATGACTTTGCAGTGAAAAGATAAATTTACCATGGTGCTGCCCTGGAATTGCATGGGTATTTAGATTCAACATTATCCACAAAGTGAAAACAAAACCAATATAAACAAAGACCCCAAGAAAGCATGTTCTATTTGTTCTGCTTGGGAGTGTATGAACTAGTTCACCATAAGTCTGAGATGAGGGTAGAGTCATTCCAGGAAATGGGAGAAAAGTTAGAGCAAAGAACAAAGGAGTGAAACAAGTAACAGCAACATTTTTGCTCAAAATTGCTGCTGAATTACCCCTTGAGTCATCTATAGTAGTGAGGGTTCAAGACTCAGTGGCATACCCTGGGGCTCCTTCTTGGGCCGCCCACCAATATGGGGACTCCATTATATCTGTCTAATCCCTTGCCTCTAAGGATCCTACTGCCTGAAGCCTTCTCCCTTGAGATTCACACTAGTCTTTGAAGGCTTTTTGACATTTCAACCCTTGTACAGGTCTGGTAAGGTCAAACATTGTAGCAATATCCTGGCTGCCGCAGCCGAGGCTTGAGTGGCGTATCTTGACTATCAGTGGTCCTGCCCATCTTTAGGCTCTTAGAATCTTGCCGCCTCCTCTTCCACAAGGTTCCCTGAGCTTTAGGGTGGGGAGAGATTTGGTTCTGGGTGAATATTGTACCATCTTTGATGCTCTGAATTATGGGTTGGTTGTTGTTTTCAGTGTTGCTGTTTCTGCATTGCCCTTGATTGCATTTTGATTGGGTGTTGAGGTCATCTACTAACCAAAGATAAAAGGCTGCTTAAACCAAGGTCTTAATAAAAGTAGAAGCATAAAGGTGGATGGAAGAATAGGAGTAGGGCACAGTAGTGAGTGGAGTCAGTCTCCCAGTTGCCTGTTGGTTACCATATAACTGCCAGCCCTCATCTCCTCCTTGACTGGGAAGATCAAACCCTTCCAGTCCCAAATGAACAGGAAAGGAAGTTAGAGTGACTTGCATCAGATGTCTTGCTACTAACAGAAAGGTCATAACCGTGGCCTAATTCCTCTACTGAAGTATGATCTTTTCTCTCCTTTTCTCTTGAGGTCTTCTTTACCCTTCTCTTCGGTTATAATCCATATAATAAATAGATGTTCTGGAGGGTGAGAGGGAGCAGGCAGGAAACACCAAGAGCGGAGAAGAGAGGAAAGAGGGGAGAGATAGGGAATAAGAGAGGGGAAGTGAGTGATGAAGTGGGGGATGAAGGAAACCTGCCATTGAGTGTGTATAACTTGATAAAAGATAAGAAATTATTAAAAATCAAAATATAGCATAATATAAATAAAAATAAATAAACCCAAAAAAAAACCCTGCTGCTAATGAAATTACTCTAGAATGTGTTTTCCTTCCGCACATCACTCTTCTGTCAGAGAAACTTCTGATTCTCTCATTACCAGTCCCCATCTAGTTTACGCTATCATTATTTACTTGATTATGAAATGGACCCTAAGACTTTTGTCTGTTAACTTCTGAGCCTGTAGGAAGTGATTTGGTCTTGGGAGCTCTGTCTTAATCCTTGAATCAATCCTGCACTTTGCTGTAATCATCAGAATATTCTGCCTCCCTTCAGGCCCAAAGTAATAGAACCAGGGTAATAAAATACAACTGCAAATAACTGTGATACAAATTAAATCCTTCCTTACACTGTTTTAATCTGGCATTTTCTCCAGTGATAAAAAGATGATAATGTAACATATGTTCATATGATATTATTTGTAAAATATGCATTAGAAATACACTAGTGTTTTGAAAGTATTTGTTTACTGTCTCTTTTTTCCAACATAATGCCAAGAATTAATACTGTATCATTCTAGCCCAATTTTTTAGCTCTATCCCTAAATTACAGAAGAATCATAAAAAATATTATAAGGTTCAGTGAATCTGTGTCCAATCACTGGACACATGCCAACTACATCATCCTATGTAACTCCACAAAACTCTAAACTGGAAGATGTATTTTACAAAGGAGAAAGCTGTAAAAAGAAAGGCTGACCAATGTAAAAACTGCACCTAGCAAATCACAAATCTGTGACTAAAGCCTAATTCTTTCTAACTATGAAATTTTCCATACCTCAAATCTGTTAAGCTATTTAAAATTAATTTGTATAATGATCCAAAAGCATCTGGAGAAAATGTAAATGCAATTTTTTAAATCGAAAACCATAAAAAATGAAAATTTTTATAGTAAGCTTTTCTAAATAAACGATTTTGTTAACCATAAATTGAGGGAAAGAAGTTGAGCAGTTAGAATTAAGAAAAAGTTAGAGTGAATGTAATGAAATATTGAATAAGAAGTTTATATAAGTGAAGAACATTTTAAAAGTCACTAGTAGTTGTTTGGAATATAGGTCAGTGGTTGACAATTTGCCTAGCATACATGAGTCCCTAGCACAACAAAAATCAATAAATAAACAAACAAATAAATTGCTAATGGATGTAATGAAGTGATCAAGTAAAGGAGGATAAGGCAGCAAAGAAACTGGTAAAGAAGCAAAGGACAAATGTTGCTTTTGTAATCTTAGACAACACTTCAATGATGAAAATTACCTAGCACTGTTTAACTGAAAAACTGACATAATCAATGAATTGATAATTAATAAGTGAGAGGGGAGGGGAACCAGTCAAAATGAAATATATATATATTATATATAATATATATTAATATATAATGTGTATTATATATATTACATTGTTAAGCTGATTTAAAGCATAAAACATATAAACAGGAGAAAATGGACTGGAGAAGATAAGGTATATTGCAGATTGTCAATGTCCTTAAACAAATAATGATGATTTAATTGATGAAGTCTTAGTGCATTATGTTAATTGGATCTTGATGCTAGAAGTCAGAAAATGTGGTGGTGTCTTCTTTTTTGCTCAGGATAAAACTGAGAAGGAATAACCAAGGAAAATATCATATTGGTTAGGTCCATATTGAACTGGACTAAAAAAAAGTTGGAAGTGTAAAAGTGACAATCATGACTTTCAGGTTATGTGTAGTAATTTCAACATTTCAAAACCAGTGGATCAAGGACTAAATTATTAAAGGTATCTTTGGGTCAGGAAAGTCTGGTGGATATAAATGATGAGTTATTTAATAAGACGGAGAAAAAAGTGGGCATGATGTGTAGCTAAAACAGAATAAAAGCAAAACAGAAAATTGGGTCTTGCAACATATACATTTACATTTTCAATTAAAATTACATGTAGCAGCAACATCACAATCTCAGGGCTGTGAAAGAAGTTATCTTTGCTTTCCTTTAGCTCTCCAATGAGGAGGAGTTGAATGGAATTATAAATAAAAGTAAGGTGGGAGGCATAAATGAGGAAAAAGGGCAGACATAAAACAGCTTATTGTGATGTTCAACTGTGAAAGACTCAAATTCAGGGTGTGCAGGTCAACAAAAAAAACAAATGGTGCAATTTGCTATATTTATCTTCATGAGTCTGAACTGTCTGTCTCAATTAATCCTTCAGAAACCCCGGGATTTATCTTTGTTTCTCAAGTCTTTCGCTTATTACTCAGTCCTCGGTTATCATCTAGGGCATGTGAGCAAACAAGTTAAGGCAACTGTAGAAGAGTATTAGAAATAAGAGTTCCTTGTTCCCATAATATTTCTTCAGTTCCCCCAACTACACCTGTCTGCTACGAATTTTTAAAATAATGCATTTCATGTAACAACAACTTAAGCAATCTTCACAGCCCTCTGTCTTCTATTCTAAAACCCTGCTATTCATGTAATCATTGCACAATTCCAGTTCTGTTAAATGTTTTTTTTTTCTTTCCTTTTTGCATGCCTTGGACCAAAGCACTCTTCTTAATTGTTAAATGAACAGAATAATGTCAGTTTCAAAAATAATTTTCATATATATAAATATTTAAAAATAATAATACAGTAACAAAGAGGTCTTATTCTACTATTCTATGGAAGAAAACGTCATTAATCATGTTTGAGTTAAGCAAAGCTACCCATAAAATAGCAGAACCTTGACTCAGTCAGGGGACACTCATTCTAGACAGGTTATCCAGACAGGATATGTGTTCTCTGTCTGCACTACTGTGATTTGCCGCCATGTACACAGAGTACATATGCATTATTATAGAGGGCAGAGTATTGGTGACAGAGGCTAACAGCAACAGTTGTGTCTGTGGTGGTTACATCAACAGCACCAGATTTGACACCTTGAGTAAGTGCTCTAGTTCTGCAAAATTATCTCTCCACTCCCAAAAACAATTTATAACAATGTAAATGTAAAAAAAAATACAAAAAGAACAAAAGAAACAAATCACAACATTATTTTAGGCATAGGCATGAATCTTTGTGATTACTGAAATGAATAATTTGTCCAACAATGGCAAAAACAAAATCTGTTGCAATATAAGCCTTCATATTAAGTAATGAAATGATGCCAAGCTAATTTGTATAATTTAACGTGGAAAATTTAGAGAGTTTTCAGTGGTTTACTAAATACCTCAACAGTGCCCATTTGTCTCTAATATCCTATTATTTGAATCAACATTTCTGATCTAGAACAAAATAGATATTATTTAATGATCTAAGCTATCATTAAGCAAAGCTACAGTATGTGGAAACTTGAAAGTGCCTAAGTAACATAATCTTGTACCTACTAATGAGAGTTTCTTAAGGAATATCAAGAGTAAAGTATAAGGATGTGTCAATATTAGTAAGAGAGGATGCTACTTTTGGCATGAGATATTTTTTGGCTAACTACATCAATAGGTTGTATTCAAGTTTAGGAGGAGCAGAGGGAGGATGAGAGGGGGTGTTGCAGGAAATGAGAACATCGATGTAGGAGGATATCACATTTCACAGAGCTTTGAAATTGACCATAAAATCCTAGACACTGCCCTGGGAGAAAAAAGTAACTGGTGGGCTGAAATGAGGGCAGTGAGCAAAGACAGATGGAAATGGAAGTGTGCTGCAAGGCCAGGAAGTGAGAAAATATGGTAGGCTTGGAAGTAAAGAACATCCTGAAATGTATGCAAACCTTGAAAAGTGTTGAATAACAGCTGATTTTGAAATTCTGAATTTTATTGTATGAAAAAATGCATACCAAAATTTAAGAGAAAATAAAAAGCTAAGCCATAGAATACATTTGTTGAACTACTTATACTATAAAAGTAATTTAATCTTTAACATGTCTTCTTATATGGTAGCACTATTGCAGTTTCTATTACTTTTTATAATAAACACTGGCATCATTGTCCTATAATGCTTTATATCCCACTTTCCCCTATGTAAATAAGTAAGGTCTGGGACAAGGTTTCAGTGGGTAAAGCACTTGATGTGCTTGAGGGACTGAATTCAAGTTCGCAGCACCCACATACATATCAGGCAGAACATGATAGTCCAAATACAATCTCACTACTAAAGAGGCAGAGACAGGAGATCTCTGGAGCAAATGGGGTCACGAAATACACTAGCCAAGAATTCTCCCATCAGGTGTGAGACCCTGCGACACTATAGAAGGTTGAGATAATTAAGGAAGACACCTAATATCAGCTTTTGTGCTATAAACATACAAGTGCATGTGTGATGCACACATATTCCCCCACATGTACACATGTGTGTACATGATCACACCACACACCCAAATAGTATTAAATAAATAAATAAATAATAAATAAAGAAACAAACAAATAAAATAAATAAGTCCAAGGGAAATGACATAATGTGACTGGGTTTTGGGGAACAAAAATTCCTGGCTGCCAACATTGATACATATGAAAGATGAGTGTCCACTGAATCATAATACATTGTCCTCAAGAAAGAGGATGAGTTTTTATTTCCTCCTTAAGTGGGAGGACAATTTTAAATAATGGGATATTAGACTGGAGTTCTAGAAACTTTCTTTTCACTTTTGGAAAACCACAAACAAAGCAGCTCTTTATAGAAGTGGTAAGCCTTTCTTCAAGGGCCTTTTATAATACCACGAACAGCAGCATCTGTGTATTGCTAAGCACTCAATATACTAATATTTTGCTCCAAAATATCTATCATGGAGTACTGATTTAATCGTACTAGATTAAATAAATAGAGGAAATACTATTTTTTATATATCATGTCCAATTGGAGTAAGGAGATTTCAAATCATTTTCACAAGCTTTCTCTTTCTTAAGTGACACTTTCAATTTAATTATCCATTAAGCTGATTGTGCTCCTTGATAAACTTAAATATTTAGGTTTATAAATGAAAATTTGTAAATCATTTTGCAGGAAATTGCAATTTAGTAGTTAGGCAACTGTTCTTTGTATTCCTTGTCACTAAGAGAAGACACATTTTACCAATTTTCAATTAAGTATACATATAATTTATACATATAATTTAATCAAATAAATATGATATACACAAATATATACAATAATTTCAGAATTGTGTTTGGAAAAACACTACTCTCTAATTATATAAACCAAGGGAAATATTCTTTTTATGAACAGATTGATACATATTTAATGAATCTGATCTGAATCAGTCATAATAATGATAATCATGATTCTTTTTTAAAGACAATATTGTGGAAATACATAGTAAGAACATGTTTAGAGGAGAGATGAAAAAGATTAATGTGAAAAATGTATCCACAGTATAAATGATTCTACAAACTAAATTTGACTCACAAATCAAAGGAGTGAAAAGACAAAGGTGGCCAGCACATCTCAGCTCTCTCTGCATACACCTCCTTTTCTATAATTAATGTTCAACCCAGCATAAACCTTATCAGCAAGAAAGAACAAAGGATGCTAGCAGTAGTGACCAGGTTGCAGCTTCTTTCTACAGACAACTTAATTTGTATAACTGACAATGAAATTGTATTACATGTAGCATTGTTGACAAAGCTTAACAACCTAAGAGGCAGGATGAATGATGTAAGATACCCTGAAACTGAGATATTAAACAGCAATTGAAGATCCAAATTCCACTTTCATCTGTTTCAATAGGTAACATTCAAACTGAAACTAATAAATATCTAGAACTCATGGCTGTTACTTGAGTCAGTAATCATTTCAGTTTTAATTCCATTTTATTGAATATTTTTAGAGAAGTATGGTTTTAAATCCACATTTGATACAGTAATAGTAAGCATAAAATATATATATAAATTAAAAACTATGGATTATAAATATCCATAATTTAATGTCATTCATACAATTAAAATTACCTTATTCAAATGACTTCATGAAAATCAGGCAAGCTTTGAATATCAATGGGATCTATGATATTTTACTTTTGTTATAGAACCAATGTTTAGTTTTTCTACTCTTAAGTGATTTTAAATGAATTGAATTTCTTTTGACTTTAATGAATAACAGTAATTCATAGGGATTTCTTGACACATCGAGCTAATAGTATTGCTGACTTTTCCTGCAAATTTTAATTTCTTCAAGGTACCTCTAATTTTTCTTGTGATCTCTAGAAAGAGATCTTATGACTAAATTCTAGTAAGATTTTGCCAAATTAGGCATTGCTGCTGTTGTGTAAAATTTCAAATGAATATAGGCCTATTTTATTTATTCATGGAAAAGAAAGAACAGGGACAGAGTGCAAGGGGGAGAGAGAGAGAGAGAGAATAGCCATTTAGAAAACAAGGAATGATACTCAGAATGACATGTGGTTGGATCCAGAGGATTCAACTCTGATGACTAGCTTTGCCAGGTTTTTACCTGTTGAATTATCTCTCTGGTCCAAGGATACCTTAAATGAAATTTATTTCTTCTTCAAGTAGTTTGTGCTCTATTTTGTAGTGAGGACTTTTTACAATGGAGATAACGTTAAGTATTACCTGAATTCCTTAGGATTATAGCCACATACACATGCCTTCTTTTTACATTTTCCACTGCTGTTTACGTTGATTGGTTAATTGTTGCTGAATCCATCCCCCAGGGCCAGCCTGGGGAAGAAGGGAGACAGCAGGGGCTCGTGGGCTGAGAGGTGAATGGGAGAGTCAGCGACAGGGTCCCCAACCCAGACCCTGGGAGTCTAGGCGAGAAGCAGCACTACAGAGGACAAGTTGGCTGTAGACAGCTTTACTCAGAAAGTGTTTGGGCTTATGTAGGGTCGGGGTCCAATCAGATGTGGCCACCCCTCTGCTCGGGGGAGTGGGGAAGCAGCCACCAATCATTTAGCTGTTTACTAAGTGTCCAGGTAAAATGGCCACGTCCCATTGGTTCTGCTCGGGGGAGTGGGGAAGCAGCCACCAATCATTTAGCTGTTTACTAAGTGTCCAGATAAAATGGCCACGTCCCATTGGTTGTTCTATCCCTCCTTCCCATTGGTTCTTTATCCCTCCTTCCCATTGGTTATTCATCCCTCTGCCCATTGGTTGTCCATCCCTCTGCCTGTATGAGTTCCTTGTTCAGGCTTGTCTGTAGCCAGACCTCCTGGTATTCGGGAGCAGGGGCTAGGATCCTCCCTGAATCAGTAGTGCCATAGTTAATCAGTATATTTGACAGTTTCCACTCCACATTTTGCCGGGGATCTTGGGTGTAGAGCTTTGCAGCTAGAAAATAGCTCACATAAATAATCTGCAATTTGACAATGAAAAGAAAAAAGCACTGCAGTAATCTTTCTGGATTATACTTCTTTTCTTGTCTGTGTTTGCCTCACAGAAGTAAAATGAATTTAAACTATGATGAAGCAGCACAGAAGGAAGCCATATAGAACAGAGTATTCAATAATGAGAATCCAACTTTAAGTCACTTCATCTTAACACATGATGCATGTCACACTCAGCTTTATTGCCATGGTCATAAGAAAGGACATTCAAAAGAGAAAGGACAGAAATTAAAACAGTGAACCCTCTTTCTACCTGTTAAGTTCCATGCTTAGTTTAATTAACTTTTAAGATCATGTGATGTGGTTTAGATAATAAGCAATAATAGAAATATTTTAATATGTACTCCTAATTGAAAACATATTTTATTGTATAACCATGAGAGACTTAATATGAATGACATACTCGTGTATAGTTTTTAGGTCTATATTTATTTAGACATGTACATGTATATGGGAAAAATCAGTGGGCATACATAATAATTTTGTATATGCTTTAAATTGTCTTACAGTTTATATATTTTCAACACATTTATCTAAGATTTTGTTGATTTTAATTAGAGCAAACAGAGATACAGGAAAATGATCCTCAATTTTACCTAATTAATAGAATCTAGATAGCTAGAAACTAATTTTCTCCCTTTTATTATTGCCATATCCATATATTATTTGGCTTGGGATTTTCTTCTAAATCTTCTATATATCTGTTCTAAACTTACTCCCATATATAAAATTGCAAATTCACAAAACAACAACTTACATGTTCTTTGAAGAAAATGGGCAGTGTCAGTATCTGGCAGAACCAAGGCTCAAACTCAGCTTGTCAAAGGCATTGCTTCATTGGTTAGGGTTGTTCTTACTTGCAGACAAACTCAGGAAAACAGACTGCAAATCATTATTAATAAGCTGAGTAACATATTAATCACATTTTCATTTATTTGAAATAAATTATAGCATCGTGATTTCTCTAATTGAAAATATAAATTGGATAAATATGCATGCCTTGTTCTTGTGGATAGCAATTTTTGACATATGGGATACTTCTTAGTTTCCAACTATTAAATTAATAAAGCAAATGAATCATTTGATTTATTTCAGGTTCTATAAGGAAATATTGCTCTCTATGCAAAACTGACATGAAATACTCATTTATAAATAATTCACATACTCTCTATAATAAGTTATAAATTATTCCCCAAATTTAACTCACCAGATAAATAACCATATTTGTATGGTTATTTAAATGATAGCAAGAGAAGCACTGAACAATATCTGAATGTGTATCTAAAGACAATTGTGCGTACATTTAGCCAGTATTACCCAGTATCCCAAGATTCAATTTGTAAGAATTCTAGCACAGTAATTTAGATATAATTTCAGATATATTGAACAGGCAAATATTCATAAATGTTTTGATTATTTGAGGATTTCTTAACAAATTGGAAAGAGGAAATGCTATTGTACATAAAATTCTATGCAATTACATAAGGAATAATTAGTGCAAATGTGGATATTTATAATGCTAGAACTGTTGAAACACTATGAAGTTCTCATTATATTAAGGTCAATGAACAACTATGACTACTAAGAAAAAAGATAGCATCTCCATCCTGAAATAGGAGAGTGTGACAAGGTTCTATGCACTTTATTTTTCAAGGAAACTTGAAGAATGGCAACTAGCAAATATGGTATAGACAAATGGTAGATGACAAATATGGTATAGAGTTGGGAGCTATAATAAGGTACCCCTATTGGCCATACAGATGCTACCTGAAGCCAAAAGAAAAAAAAATGCAAACAAGGAAAACAAAAGGCAGATCAGATTTCCAGTGGAAAGTCCCAGGATTCAAGAAAATATATTAAACCCAAGCTTTCATAGCTTTTTTGTAAATAAAATATGTCACTGAGCTAGATGCAATCCATACAGTAACAACTTGAAGATTTACTTAGACAATAAACTATATAAATCTACTGGGATAAAATGCTGTGGCTTATTATTACCCAAAAAATAAATTGGGAAGACAGTTGAAAACAAAAACAATACACACATCTCTACAGTTTTTGTCTTAAACATTAATTTATGAGTTTTATTGCCATTTATTTCTCATAATTTTGCCTAGTTACCCAATGAAGTAATAGAGGTAATAGTTTTAGATATTAAAACTCCTGTGTTATCTCCTGCATCCTAATCAACTGTTTAGTTCCCATGCTTTCTTATTCCCTACTTAATCGGCATTAGTTTATTAATCAGCCTAAATACCTCCAGGATAAGCCTCATTTTCTTTCCATCAGGGTATATTTTCAGAACTAAAATAATCTAGTTCAAATTTGTGGATGTTTTAAGACTATTTTTCAGCCCAAATATACCTTCTAAATTTGTATTTTCATGAAGAATTGACAGAATTGTCTCTTCCCTGCAGTAGTTTTGGCAATAGTGATTATTGAAGGTCTTTCTAGCTTCCAAAAGAAAATTAAAGATCTATCATAGCATTATGACAGCACTTGAGTGACAACCTTTTGCTGAAATCTTCCTTGGTATAAATAAAATGATCATCCTTTTGGCCACCTCACTTGCCAGATGGCACACAAGGAAAAGAAAATCTTGAAAGTTAAGGAAACCATATGAGTAGTTTCCAATATCTCCAACAGCGCATATGCTCCCTTCTGTTGACATATTTACATTTAAGTTGATAAGATTCCCTGATGGTGTCTAAACACAGGGATGTGAGAAGTGCATTTGTAAAAGGAAGTGGTGAAAGTTAATAATGGTCCACTCACAATCCAGGAGCCCAGGAAACAAGTGAATATGTTTTGAATACAGAGGACTTAAAATCACATATGTGAAAATAATTCATTTACACAATGTTCATTTACATTATGAATCATTGATTTGTTTTTTGACTTAGCTCACATTACTATTTCTAACTGTGGCAAAACCTCCTTGAATAAATTGTTCATGTTCTGGATTTTTTCATTCTAGCCAAGATAGAATTTTCCTTTTCATTGTTACATACCTAGGGAGTTAACAGGCGTTCATAGTTGAATAATTATACCATGACAGGCATGTGATATCTGCATAAACTCAAATTAAGCTCCTATTAAAAACATAATCTGCATGAAGTATGAACACATGTGCTTTCTGTTTTCCTTGGTTTATACCATTAATTTTAATGATGACAAAAAGCAGATGAATGATGTCCCTGAGTTGTGGGGAAAACACAGATAAATTCAGGTCCCTTAAATTGAAGAGAGCAAATCCTATTTAATCCAGCTACAAGGATAGTATGCACGCACACATTGTTACTAGGAGATAGATGAATAATATGATACTACTTTTCCACAAACTTGCAAAGAGAATTACTTCATACATTTTCACAAATAAAGCTGGAAATATGTTAATTCCTTCTACTTGCTTCTAATACTTTCACAGTTAAATACGAAGACTATATTAAGTGCATTGTTTTTTTGTCATGGTAAATACTTATCCAGGCCTTAACATATGCATGACCTACAGAAACTAAATTTTGTGCACTGTGTATTCTATATTCATGAGTTAAATCATAAGTTTGTAGGTCTGTTATCACTTCTGAAATCTGTTGACCTTTAATTGCCTATGAGTTATGTGAACTCCAGTCAGGTTTCTTTTTCTCTTTCCCTCTTTCTTTTCACATCTACAAACAAAAACAGAGAAATTGCACTGTAAATTTTAAGGGAAATTGTGGGAACCAAATTTATGTACAAATCACTTCGATAGGTATTCTTAATGATTTACTTAACAGATATTAGCAATCATTATTAATATTAAGTTCTCTTTGCACTATTATAGCTATAATAGCAAAGATGCATCATTATTACCTAAAATATTTGCATATTTATTTATTTATATATTAGTTTCACACTGTAATCCAGACAAGCCTCAAATTCATGTCATCCTACTGCCTCAACTGTTGTGGATCTATAGTGTTAGTTTTAGAGGTGTAAACCATCATGCTTAGTAGTTGCCTTTATGATAAATGAAATTATAATGAACAAAACCATCACAAAATTTGTGTAATAATTGTAAAAATTGTGTAATATTGAATTTTATATTGAATTTGACTTCTAGAACAATTTTTGTCTTCATTCTTTGACACTTGAACAAGCTGAATGAATTTATGTGTCTTTGCCCCTAAAACTCATCCTTTTCCCCCTTCTTCACTACCCCCATTCTAGTTTTCCTTTCCATCCATCTCCCGCCCTTGGGCCTCTGCATGTGTGGTCCACATGGCTCCATTCTGGATGCATGTACTAGCAAGTGCTTTGGCATCTGTGGTGGTACAAGCTTTCCACCAGTGGGCAAACCTGCATGTAGAGAAGCTTCTGTTCTCTTGTCCTGCACCTGCCCCACAGATTCTCTCTGGGTAGTACTGTGTCTTCTGAGATCCTCATTTACCCATGGGGGAATGCTGATATATCAGCTTCTGTGTAGTTCTAGGAGAAATAGACCTTGCTTCAGTGAGCTCCTGGGTATGGCAGCCCTTTCATGACTGGAATATCATGGCAGGCAGTATCTCTCCTCACCCGTATGCCCTTACAATCTTCCTGACCCTCTTCCACAATGGTCCCTGAACCTTGGGATGAGGGGTGATTTGATGGCCTGTTCAGTATTTCCATGTCATAAATTAGTATATTAGCACCTGAAGAAGTTCAAGCCATAGATGAAATTTCAGGGAATATTTTCATTTTTTATTTTATTTTTTAATTATTATTTAATTTTTCTACTTTTACAATCATATTTAGTACACATCCCTGCTTCCCTCCATCCTCTCCCTCTCATACCCTCTTTTCCCTTCATCAATCTATCCCACTCCTTCCCACCCTCCTGTCTGTCTACTTTTATGGACTCTGGGAATATTTTCTTATTTCCAGGAATGCAAATGAATATGTCACTTACTGTGTTCTGGATCCTAGTTGGATTCCTCCAGAAATAAAAGTTGTATTTAAAAAAATGCTTTTGTATAGCTGTACACATTAACCATATATCTGTGTTTTTTAAACTGTATTATCTTATTTATAAAACAGGAATATTTCATATACCTTAATATCTAGAATTAATTTTACCAAAATTATTGTGAATTGGACTTTCAGCTATATTTCCCAAGGAAAATTTATTGTCATACATATTCTTGATTTTCTTAAGCTTAAGTTGGTTATGATTACCATAATATCTATTGATTTGAAATATTTCAGCTTCAAAAATTCTATTTAAGATTTAAAAGACAATTGCAATTACTGTGTATCCAAATTAAGTCAAACTAATGTGAAAAAAGTTATTAGAAGGTACATATCTGGAAGTCCTTGGTTTCTTTAAGTTAGTAACAGTCCTTTATTTGCAGTTTAAGGTTTTCTTTGTTTCATTGTCAGGAAAAATGAACTTATAATGTGACAAGGATAAAAATCAGTTACAGTCAGGCAAGGCTAATATATCATAGCCAAGGATCATATTTTTTCCAGCTTCATAGACATAGACTTGCATTTTCAAATTTCTCAGTACTTGTGACAAGGACCAGGGTGACATTTCATTTGTAGCTTTCTACAGTGTTTAATGCTAAGTAACTATTTCTGACAGAGTAATTTTATGAAACCTATTATTAGTAATTGCTCATATTCATTTGAAAAACCAAGGACTCTTAATAGTGCTCAATTCTAAAATAATGACAGAAAATAAGGAGATGTCATACAAGCCAGGAAACTGAGTCTGAGCAACTTTATTAGCAGAGAAATGAAAGGTGAGGTTCAATAGACCATTACTAAAAATAAAATAAATAAGCAAATTCCAAATAATGCAAGTGAAGAATGAAAAGAGAAAGTTATTTGCAAAATCTCAATATCCCCTGTGTTCCCATGCAAGGAGTAAGACAAAAGAAAATAGAAGTATCAAACATCTGTGCTCAGAGTGTCACAAATATGGAATCATTCCAGGTGGAAGATGGACAGTTCTTTGCATAGTGACTGTTTAGAACATTTCTCTATGGCCATGTTAATTTCATAAATTTTTATTAATATTTCTTAGAATACATGCATGTGCTATAGGTTTATCTTCTTTAAGGAAGAATCTATCACTCCAGGCCCAATGGAACTTGAAGGAAAATTTTGAAATTGAAAAAGTTAAGACACTTGGACAACAAAGAAGCAATGTGACTTGACCACCTAGCCACGTGCACACAAAATCCTTTTAAACTGCCCTAATGTGTAAGATGACCTCCTTCTTCCATCCCCAGGATATGATAGTGGTGTTGTACCTACCATGAGGCTCTTATTTCTCTAAATTGTGACATATGTCACTGTTACATTATCTTAAAGTGCAGCGTCTTTGATCCCATCACTATTCAGTTGGAACTTTCACTGACACCTTCTGAATCTAAACTAAAAAAGTTTATGTTGGCACAGAAAACTTTCCAGTTTGGCTCCCTAATTTACTTTCTCACGTCTATCTCAATATATGTATGTATACATGCTTCCTTGTCCAAACTCAACTTTGTGTCATTGCTCTAATGTGAATTACATTTATTTACTTTGCAGATTTTCCCCATGCTGTTTCCTCTAGATAAGATAATCTGAGACCCCAATGTGAACTGCTTTGAAGCCCTTCAACAACTCCACTTCACACACAAACACACACACACACACACACACACACACACACACACACACACACATATGACCTGCACACACTCACACATTTATAACCACCACTACTCCTGTCCGTCTTTCAAGGACTGAATCAAATGATTTACCTCCTGAAACAGAAGCTTTTCTCACCCTCTTTTTTGGACCTCTGTGGCTTCCCTTTTCAATTACCATATATTGTATTTTACATAGTATTTGTAATAATTCATTTTTATGTAGCTCTAAAAATATAATTGGGAACAGATAGGCATAATTATTTTGGTCACTTATGAACTCTTATTGAGTACTGTGTGTGAATAACCTTGGTTTTTCTGTTTGTTTAAATAAGTGTGTTAATAGTAGGATTGTTTTAAATCTATGTAAATTATGTACTTAAATTCATGAGACAGCTCAAACACAGAACATGAATTCAATGTTAAGTGAAAATTTTAAACTTTGGACTGCTGAATATAACATATATTTTTAGAGAGTTACACTTTAATTTCTAGAATGATTTTTGTCTTTGATATGAATCAGAATAATAACAATTCAATGCATATCTATTACCAAAACAATGCTTACTTTAGCATTTTAAAAAGAATATCAATTAGTAACTTCTTTAAAATAAATATAAATGTGAAAATACCAATAAGAAGCAATTCACTGCTAAGAGAAGTTTCAGGCTTTACATTATGTTGCTAAAGAGAACCTCTGTGGTACTGCATATTGTCTGAACTTGTCTCTTAGCAGTACTGTGTATGATCATAGTCACAAGCAACTTGGACCATTTGAAAAGTGACATACGAAACTGAGGAATGAACATTTTCCTGTGATGACATGAGTCATCATTGTACAGTATTGCACAGCATTAATCTGGAGTCATACTTTTTAGGAAAAGGAAGTTCCAGATGAATTTGAACCAAAAAGGAACTCCTTTGGACAAGGCCCAGTACACCATGGTATTTCCTATGATATCTCATTACATTCATTCTTTGTCAGAATCAGTAAATTAGCTTGAGTAATCACTATACATGAATGTTAGTTAGAGTATGCACAAAAGAACAATAATAAAATATACATGCAAGATCTCTAAACACTTGCCCTAGAGATTGACTTATGAATGTAACATTTAAGGAAAATCATACTGGTTTTAGAAAATGAAATGAGTAAATATGGGATTTTTCAGACAAAGATCAGAAAATCATGGAAAAAAAAAGTGAATGTATCAGAAATCAGAATATCTTCCATGCAAGCTATTTTCTGTGAGAGGTAGGAGAGAAAAGGTAGTCAAATATAAAAATACATTTTTAAAAAGTCTCTCAAGTATTGTTTTGTTTATTTAAAAAATTATTATGTGGTTCCTCACATGAAATGTTCTTCTTCAAAATATATTCAAGGTTTTATTTTCCTTCCATATTTAAACATCATTTATGCTTTAATCATTAAATAAAAATGTAAATTGCAGCATGATTGCCAAAATTTATCACTTGGATCAGACTGATATTTATTGCCATGATGTCACCACTGGCTTATAATTTACAAGACTTTGGATTAGACATTAGCACCGCTATTATTTCCTCTAATGCCTTACCTCACCAGGCCCATAATATCCAGGAAACCCAGAAGACAAAGGAGAAGTAGGAGTTTTCAAAGCTAAAAGTGGTCATTGAATCCGATGCAGTTGTATAATAAAACATGGCACAATAAGTGCATGATTTGCTCACAGTATCTGGTAAAGTAATTAGAGCCCAGGCAGTGAGATTTGGGTTCCTGTATTAGTAAAATGGAATACCATCGCAGCTTAAAGCTTAAGAGCATAAACTAGGTACCAATTATGTTCATGGGCCTTGGGATTTTTAGTCTTAATGTTTGCATATGTGCATATTTAACAGTATTCCAAAACAAAAAATCCCTGGCTAGCAACCAGACTTCAAAAGACCTTCTATATACAGCCAAATCAAACTTTGTAATATATTATATATGACAACATAGGAAATTAATACACAATTATATCTTCACAGAGTTCTTACACAGCAAATAAATATCATAACACATTTTATAAATATTGCTCCTTGGGATTAAATATTAGCCTTGGTGTCATTAAATGTATCAGACAAGCTGAAGGTTATATTTTTATAAGTATTCTTGTACGTGTTCTGTTTAATGATGTTGAAATTTTTATAAATTTCTAGTATTTTTTTATTTTGTTTTCTGAAATGAGGTCTTATTTAGCCTAGGCTGGCCTTAGATTCATCATTAGCCAAGAATGCATCTATCTGTCTCTACAGCTCAATGTTTGGATTATAGATTCATACCACCTTGCTTGTTACCAGTAAAATATTTTAAAAGAGTAGCAGCAAAGTCCCTTTTGAAAGAAAATCATGTATCAAGAAAATCCATACTTGTTTTTAGTTTTAACCTTTGTTTTTCAAGGAAGTTTTTCATTTAGACTTTTATCCAGCTAGTTGAAAGCACAATATTCAGTGCTCAAAGGAAAGCCAAAACATTTGCATATATTTTAAACATCTGTGTTAACTTTTACTGGTTAACATTCTGGCAGACATTTCCTCTTTGGCATAATAGACTTTGATCAGCAGAGGACAGAATGATTGTACTGTAGGCACCATAAACAATGGAAAAAGGGAAAACTGATTTTTGAAGACACATTATATACACTTTACATGTATCATTACAACATTCTTTACAACAAATGTGAGATCTTTTCTGCCTATTATAGATGAGGAATCAGAATCTTAGAAATATTTAGGGATTTCCCTGAAGCCTGGATCCAATAAAAGGCAGAGCCAGAAATAACACCCATTTCTGTCCAAGTCAGCATCACTGGACCGATTCCTATGTAAAATAGGTATGAAGGTATGAAGTTTACACCATGAATACTTGCATGCAAGTAACTCTACTTCCTTATTCAGATATCAAATCGCATTATCCCAAAACCCCATCTCATTAATCTAGAAAGGATATTCAATCTGCTTTGCCTCTTTGTAGAATCCTAAAAGAGCTCAGAACACTTCCATTGCTGAATTTCAAAATTTTCAGTAAGAGTTAGGAATAGAAGAGAGATGGTATGTCCGCAAGAAGTGAATAGTAGTATTTATCCATGGTGTTGAATAAAAAAGAAGGTCTTTAGCATATTACATGATGATGTGACAAAGGATAGTATTTCATCTTCTTTGAACCATAACTGGCATGCTTAACCTCTCTTCCCATGAAGCCTAATCCTGCACCTTTTAACTCAAACATGACATGACTTTGGACATCCTTCTAATCTGCTTTGGCATTGTCTGATTAACATGAACATGTGATTCCACATATTTTCTGTCTCATACTGTGACAGCCTAGCACCTCTATTGTGGCCAGGCAAACAAAGTGTCATGAGCATGTGAAACATTTGCATCTGCAACAATATTTATCAACATGCTGCTGCTTCTCCTTGCTGCTTGCTGTAACCTTTAAAAACTATTCATATTTTTTTTAGTGTTTTGCAGAATTTGGGCTGGGTAGGTGGCTCAGAGGTTCAAGCTTTTGCCTTGCAAGTTTCTTTGCCAAGCAAAAAGAGCAATAACTTGCACTTCTAGCCTGGAAAGCAGAAGCTGGAAAATCCCAGAGCAAAAGCAGTAATGAGGTAAAATAATCAAGGATGATTCCTGAAGTCATTCTTGGGCCTCCACAGGACTGGTCTACCTATTAAGTTTGTATGAGCGGAAATAATAAAAAATGTATAAAAAAAAAAGCACATACATATCCATGAAAAAAAAAAGAACACATGCTCAGCATCTTCTGGTATACTCCCACCCCCCCACCCCCCCACGCCTGTGTGTGCACTCTCTCTCACCTGCATTGTACAAAAAAAAAATGATTCCTAGTGTTTATAGGATTAGAATTTGAAAGTTTTTGTAAGTATATTTTGTACAATTTTATATTTCCAATTTTTTTACTCAAAGTAGAAAATGACAAACTATATATTGAAATGTCCTTTTTGTCTTTCATTAGTAAAAGTGAATAGTTTTCATTTCATGTTTTTGTTTCTTTTTAAAATTTTTTGCATTTGTGTGTATGTGTGTGTTTGTGTGTGTATCAGAGGGCTCATGTATGTCCCTGGGAAGGCTCAAGGGTGACTTGAGGAATCATCCTGGATCGTTCCTACCTCTGTTGTGCTTTACTCTGGGATTTCCCAGGCTCCTCCCACCAGAGCTTTGCATCAGGACTTTGGAGTCTACTGCCATTTCTGCCTGCTTTTTTAGGTTCTGAACTCATGACCTTCTGCTTGTGAGGCAGAGTCCTAACCCTTGAGCCGCTCCAGCCCATTTTTGATGCTTTTAAACCCTATTTAATTTTTTTCGCGCCATGTATTTTTCACACATGATTGAGATACTTTCAACCAGAGTGTGTTTTAGTGATTCTTCTTCCACAATCACTCCTCTGTCTTGCATTCTTTTTTACCTTGTAGCTCCCCATCTCCTTTAGTCACCCCACTTCCTCATTATCTCATGGTATATTTAATATTGAAGTACCTATGATAAGGTTGGGGATCTTGTAATTCATATAACTATGTAGGGAACTGATCCTTATTTCATACTGCTTTGAGAAATGACAGCATAAATAACAATATATGCTAATTGTCATATTATTCATATATACTTTCACTGCAAGCAGCCTTAATAGATAAATTACATTTCATAGCTATTTTGCAATACTTTAATGCTATGTCGATGTTTTGTAATCATTCTGGTAAATATTTAAAGTTAAATACTTTTGTTCAATTTACTGCTTTTGAGATTCAAAATATCAGAAATAAGATGTGATTGATAATTTGAATATTATTATTTATCAAGCTAGACTTGTTTGGTGCTTGGCTCACAAAATCTCTATCTCTGCAACTGAGGACAATTCAGAGAAAATCCAATAGTCATTTTGCAATATATATTTGATAGAAATAACATGGTCAGAGATAGTTAATTACCAAGAGCATCAATACAAGGACAGAGTAGGATTCAGAATTTTCAACCACATTCACAAAACTGAAGTACAAGTTTAGTTTGCTTCCTTTTTTCCTCCTCTCTAATTCAAATGAGTTTTAAGAGACATAATTTGAAATCCTGCCATCAGCTCCATCAGAATTATTAAATGTTAAATAGCATGATCCTTATTGACCATAAAATGAACACCATTTACAATTCTAAGAAGATGGAAATACTTTTATGTGAATAGTAGAGAAATTTCCAAACCACTATTTTATTTTATTCTGTAGACAAGTTAATGTGCTACCAGAAAAAGCATGCATATTCTCCTCTAATTAATTCTCAGGTCGCTTCGGTCCGAAGAGAGTGCCAATGATATTCCAAAATTTACTCAACTGTCACACACAGGTTGCAGTAGCTGGACACTTCCTGAGGAAAGGTTTCAGCCAGGCACTCATTAGCTATTTATCAGGTCACTATGCCTTTGTGCACACAAGCCATTAGAACATAGCATTATATGTAGTCAAAAGTTCATCCCTGCATCTGGCACCTAGCATGCTAGTCTGCCTGACAGTAGAGTTCTCTGTTCAAAAGAATGTGTTTGTTGTGACCCTTACACCACTGCAAAAGCACATGCTCTTAAAACACAGTGAGGTGTTTCCCTCCTAGAGAGAAAGTTTCAGGTAACTTACCTGCTAATCATATGCTTTACAAAGAAGTGAGAAACATGTGAGCCCCAAAAGTGTACAAAGGACAGAGTAGAGAAATGACCACTGTGGTTATTCAGCTCCTTTTAATGGAGCATGTGTACAGAATAGAAAGATAGGAGAATTTATTTTAGAAATCTAATCAGCTTCTCTTTTTTCTATCAAGTAAAAAAATGAGATATTTTGTGTTAATGAGAAAGTTTCCCTTCAAAAGGGTAAATGTGAGCATTCCCATATAAAAAAAAAGTCAGAGTATTAGACATACCCTACTTTGCAGAGATCGTTTACACATTGCCACTTGCAGTTTGCTAAAAGCTGCAAGAAAATCATCAAGTTAAGTGGTTATTTTGGCTAATGATAGCTCTTTCAGACATTCAGTTTATTCTGTCATCTCCAAAGTTTACATGAATACTTCATGTTGTTGGGTATGAATTCTTCACCTCTTTCTGATTAACTGACACATAGGAAACACTTCTTTTATAAATAAACTAAACTCTTCTCTTGTTTTTATCTACAGGACAACATTTTTAAACTGGAGGACTCGCATTTTGAAAATGGCCGAGGGAAAAGTCCATATGATCCCAAGCTACAGACAGCATCTCTCCTAATAGGTAGGCAGTCAACCCAATTAACAGTTAAATCTACTATAAATACTATCCAGATGGCATGTTATTTTTTATCTCACATGATTTCTCAATATTACTCATTGAAAATTTTAGGAGTAAAACTTCATTTGTGATATTTGCAACTATTTAAAAAAAGAGAAAACCACCACTAATTGCTATTTTGTAATTCCCATTATTAACCTGGTTCCTTCTCAAGGAAATGGTTTAATGGTATCTTTAAAATAGCTGATCAATCATAATACATTTATTATTGAGCTTCAATTTTTAATTTTATAAGAATACTTTTCCAGTGAGTAAGATAGAACTGTGCAGGTAATGTGTCTGTTTGCAAACCTGGTAACCTGAGCTCAATACCAAAAGCTCTCATGGGGTATATATCCTGTTTCTCTCTCTCTCTCTCTCTCTCTCTCTCTCTCTCTCTCTCTCTCTCTCTCTCTCTCTCTCTCTCTCTTTCTCTCTCTCTCCATCCCAATAAAATACTTTGAGCAATGAATAGAAAAGAATGATGTTTGTTCTTTTCTGTCAACTGCAGTGTTCTGTGATCTGCAATGTTTCAATATTTGGACAACATTGCCAGTAAAATCAGTCTGTATGGTGATGCGGTTTATGCAGATCCCCTTGTGTTTCTCTGACTCAGTCTCTTCTTATATGTGCAGGCCTAAGGAAAACATTCACTTTTCACTTCTTGTAGCTTTATATCTTTTCTTAAAAGCTGGTATGACAATCTCTGTGATTTCCTTTTTCTTTTCTCCCGTTTTCTGTGTTCTGGCTTTGTTTTCCCTGGTTCAGAGAAGTGGGGAATACAATTCAAAGATCAACATAGGAGGTAGAAATGGGAGAAAACTTGAGTCCCTACTCTAAGATAAATAGTTTGGAAAACAGCATTTGCAGACTTTTGAAGACAGAGCTTAAATGAAAAACACAAATATAAAGTAATGAATCATGAAATATGTCCATTCTTTATATCTCTTCCATTTTCTGTTTCTTTCCCTCTTCCCTTTCTTCTATCCGCCCTCTCCCCTCCCCCTTCTCCCTTCCTCCCTCTCCCTTCCCCCTTCCCCTTCCCCCTTCTTCCCTTCCTTCCTCCTTTCTTTCCTCCCTTCCTCCTTCCCTCCTTCCCTTCCTGTTTCCCTTCCTACCTCCCTTCCTTCCTTCCTTCCTTTCTTCCTTCTTTTCTTTCTTATTTTTCTTTATTGTTACCTATATCTTCTAAACTTTCCAGCTAATCAACAATTTAACACACAAAATGTTTGTGTCACTTTCCCTTTTCTACAAAACATGAAGACAAACTGATAATACAACAAAATAAGTTTTCAAATATTAAATTTCTTATTGATTTTTAATCATAGAACTGACATTTAAAAGTTAATGAGATTAGCTGTTCTCTCATAAGTTCATGAGGATTTTTATTGTATTCTCTTTACAAATACTTTTTGTATTTGAGAAAATAAAACTTTATGTAGATTACTTCATTAACAGAAAATTTTATCTGTACATTTGTCCGTTGTTTATCATTAATGCAAATTTCATTAAAACAAAACAATTGCCACATAAGTTACCTTTACTATGGCTTTTCAACCTATATAGTCCATTTGATTCATTAATGCAGCATTTGAAGAAACTTTGAACCCTAAAGAAAGCTATACACTTAGCAAACATAAATTCCCTGCTCACACATAGCCTAATGTTACATGTGGATGGCTTCCTCAAGTGAACATGCTGAAATCTAAAGGTTGCCTTAGACAAAGGCTGGAGTTATGTCTTGTTATAGCTTGCAACCTATATTTATTTAAGTCACGCACCAAAACCCATAGATATTATTCAAAAAGCAGGGTCTATAGAAGTATGCCGAGAGCTGCTTTAGCTTAGAGTATGTTCCTTGGACGGGATTTGCTTGATTATTTATTTTAATATTCCACTGAGAAAGGATGATGACAAGGAGGTATTACATACTTCCCATGGAATGCAGCCACACAAAGGCCACAAAGATTATGAAACGCCACAGTTTGGGTTTTTCTCTGAAAAAGAGGTACAGGCCGATGAAAAGCAAGAGAGAATGAATGAGGTTCAGAGACTGGATGCATCGCTGAGAAAGAACTCTGGGTCTTGTAGAAAAAAAAATACAAGCTGTACGAGGAAACACAGACCTAATGCAACCATCACTACCAAGTCGTTCAGTAATCAGTGGAGCTCAGTGCACGTTGACAAGGCCAAGTAATTTAGGTTTCGAATCATTTAAATAGCAGAATGAGGAAAGGGTAACAGCTCCTACCAGATTTGGTAAAAATCCATGACAAATAGCCACAGCATTTGACCCTTGGAATGAGACTCCCTTTGTTGAGACCGTTTGCCTCATAACTCTGTTATAAATTCTTCTCCACAAAGGCCAGATAAGTATCTTCGTTGGGTTTTCTTGGCAGTTTCTCTTATTCCGCTTTGAAAAAAAAAAGGAATATTCACTAGTTAAGTGAGGCTTTGAACATAAATATTTCCTACAGCACTTCCCAAACTCTTAAATACAGGGTACCAGTCATCTCCGGAATATTCAGATGGTCCTTTGCACATCAGAAGATAGCTGTACAGAAACTCTATCTTCCCACATACTTTGTGTACACCCTCTTCATCTTGGCACATAAAAGAGAGATTCTGGGATTGCTCCAGGCTGCTTCATTCTCCAATACTCAGAAAAATCTAGACTTGACTCAAAACATCTGTAATTGGCCAGATGGATCTTGGCAGAAAGATTTTTTTTCCCCCAGCAATGCCAGTATGAAGCATCATGAAACTTTAAGCCAATAGTAAACTTGAAAGTCAGATGACAGCTAACATCTAGTTCACCTTAAGCTACCAAGGCTTAGTATAACCTCTGCCAAAATGCTCTAGGTTTTAAAAATGATAACTACAAAATAAAAGATCTTTCTCCTGACTGATGCATAACTACTGAAGAACTCAAATCTTATATTCTAAGTTTCCCAAATCACTTGAATAAAGTTCTCTTGCACTATCTCCTTTAACATTGATAATTCTGTGAATATAAAGATGTTCCAGAATTAATTTTAAAAATATTTCTGGTTTCTTTTACCTGTAAATATTTCTCCTGTCTTCATTTAAAATATCTTTATTAAAAATAACAGTTGCTTCCCTGCTCAGCTAAATGCCAGGTGTGAGCTCAGAACAAGAATAATACCTAACATTTCCACATTAATTAAATACAATCTCACATTTTTGAGACATGAAATGAATAATCATCTAGATAGCAATTTTATTTTCTCACTGAAATCTTTTCCAGGCAATTCAGCATATTTAGAAATAGTCCATCAGGAAGAAATATTATTGAGATCAATTTCAAAGGTTTGTAATTTTCAGTTACGGTGTATGTCTTAAGATGGAATGAGCCTCACCCCAGGAAAGAGCACAATTTGACATTAGAAAAAGGATCTCACTGGGTATTAGTACAATCAGGGGACTCCCTAAATCAATTAAATATAATCAAGATAATTATTTGAACCTCTCTGAGCCTCATTTCCCTTGTATCTAAGGTGGCATATGATGCTAATTGTACTAGCTTCTGTGAGAGTTAAATAAGACAATGTGATGACATGCTACTATTTTGAGTGTTTGCATATTTTAAAAATATATCTGAATATACTAGTACAGATACAAAAATTAGAAATAATACTGCCCACAGGGAAGCTGAGAGGTATCTTTAATACCTTTATAAACTTTACCTGATTTATATTTAGTACCTTATAAACTTTATATTTTACAAATATTATTTTAGAAAAAGTGTTGGTTTTCATTATACTACATTGGTAACAAAATTAGTGAATATTTGGTGTTGTGTAGAAGGTGGTCAATGACCACAAAAATGTAAAACTATTACTATATCTTTCTTCTTCAAGGACTGGATGTCCTTCATGTTGTGTGTAGTGTGAAGGGAAAGAGTCAGAGATAAACTACTTTTTCCTTCTGTATCTTAGTACTCAGTGAGGAAAAATTACTAAAGGTGTTAATAATATAATGACAACCTGTTCAGGTTTGTTTAATATTTTCTCAAAACCAAGTCACAGTTTCATCTGTGCTAGTAATACACATGGGGAAATTTATCTTCCCTTCTTCAATTTCTCCTTGCCACATCCTTCTTGTGAATTGCAATCTGAGACATTGACTGATCTAAGCCACATTTTTTTACTTCATTCTGAGCTATGAACAGAATGTGTAGCATACAAATGAACTTTTGTTTTAAATAGATGTTTTTCGAGGAACTTTACCTAGCTGTATGTATAGTGTGCAACATCATTCATCTATTCACCTCAGTAAAGTACCCTTTGCTTAAATACAATGCACACAAATTGTAGTCTTGGTTTTTGGGAGATTGTAGTTGGTTTAGTAGTATCATTCAACACTATTTATCTTAGTCCAATGTATTGTTTTTGAGATATCTAATTTCCCAATATAATTTGTAGGGACTTTGTAGTTTGTAAGTAGTGGTAACCATAATTATGCATTGATTTACTATAAAGAGGCTAACAGGGCAAAAGATGATTAAATCGTTTACATTCTTTACCATCAGTGATTCAGTTTTCTGTGGGGTGTGGTAAATCTGATATCAAACTGCTCAGTCTTCACATTTTTGTGGTTCTATTTTTACTTGCCCTGATTTTTATCACCTAACATGCTTCTAAGGCAATTAAGTTCAACTAAAATCTAAAGCATCTGAAGCTTTGATATGTCAAGCTGAAGAGGGTACAAGACATCTTTTCAAGGGTTTTCCTTCATGAAAATGTTTGAAATGGTCATGAGCACTCCAAGAGTTTTCACAGTGCATTTTTAACTTTTTCTTGTCCCAGCAAGATGAAAGGAAATGCATCACATATATTAACAATTCTTTTTGCATATTTTAAAAATATATCTGAATATACTAGTACATATACAAAAATTAGAAATAATACTGCCCACGGGGAAGCATATAATGCAAGTATTATAGTGATTATCTTTAGGTTGGTCTTAGGAATCCAGTGTGCCTTTAAATATTTCAAATGGTCTTTCAATATATAAGTTGCTTCTTCCTAATACTATTGCAATTTTACCCACAGTGAAGTGAGTTACCATATCATATTTTAATGAGAACAAGTGAGGGTTACACTTGACACTTACAGGAAGAAGTTACAAGGATGTTTGAATCCAAACGATACCACAGAGTAAAAGCTCGGGGTGACATGTGAGTGCTGTTCAGAGTATTATAAATTTAGTTGTTTATACTCAACGTATTGTCTAACCAGGGATTTTATTTCTCTTAAAATTTTTTTATCATATTTCTCTTGAGTCATACAAATCTAAAGTAAATGATCATTTTAAGTTAATTTTAAACAAGATAGGCATCAATGCAGGTTTGAAAATATATCTTACTTTTTAATGGCATTCTCTGTTTGTTCTAGAGACCTTACAAATTCCATTAGAAAAACATTAGAAAGCCAAATTCTACTAAAGGAGTCATATGAAGTTGGACCATTGAGAATATCTACTTTATGTGGCAAAGCTCTTGTGAGTGAAATTTAAAGATGAAAGCATGAAATTTCATGCAAGTTATCAGTGTAGAAAACTATACCCAAACATTTGTTCCTGAATGTATTTGAACATATCAAATATGAAAATATTTGAGAAGCAAGAATAGTACAGAAATACTTAGGTTATCACTCACTTTGTAAATACATTCTAAATCTGTGTATTCAAGAGCATTTCCTCCTTCCAAATGATAGAAAATTAAGGAATTATTTGTAACTATCATAGTGAGTTATTTGAAGAAAAATTTTGTTTTTACCATTTTTGTTGTTTGTTTCACAAATATAGCAATTCCCTGTAGTTAGGCTAGCAATTATGTTATCTGAAAGAGATAATTTAATAGGAGGCCTTTATGTTCAAGGACTGAAATCCTAAATTTTACAGTCTTCAAAGTACTGACAGTTGGTATGATGCAGGGCATTATTTGTAATTAAACAGGCCTCTAATTGAACCTTCACTTGGACTTAAATTAACATTTAGCTGAGCACCTTTGGGCTACTTTTACATATGGGGAGATCTTAAGAATATGTATAAACAGCATCTAATTGCCTGGAAAGCGGAGAGCAGTTCTCAAACAATATTACTTCTCTTTTCTCTTTTCTCAAATACCTTTTTTTTAAACTGATTTTGAATTCTTCCTCATCTGACTCTGTTTCTGTTTCTGTAGCAAGGTGTTCTAAGCAATGGAATCATGATCTTTTATTGAGTTTAATGTAGGGCTATCAAAATTATCTTCAAAAATATTTTGTTAAATTTAAAGGCTACATTGGATTTAAGTTTGGACTACATTATAGTTTATGATAGCTAACACATCCATTAGATGTATTGAAAAAGTAAGCATTCATTCATTATAAAACTTCATTCATTCACAGCCTACTGAAAAATTAGTATATAAAACAAAATTATACAGATTTATAAGATATGTTATATAGTGCCAAATGTACTGTAATGTTTTCATACATATAAAGGCACATAGCATAATATGGTTTGTATTTTTGCATTTCATAAGATCATCAATATGAAAAAAGTTCATGTTTCAGCAGTGTTCACTGATTCAGTTTATTCAAAATTCCTAAATTTGTAAGCATTGAGTAGTTAAATACTTAATGTGTGAACCATCACTCGATAAAAGCATTTGCTATCACAACATGAAATTTGCACTTATACTTTGTTGTTTTTATTTTCTTGTCTAAATTGAACTACATAGTTATATGTGGTTTTATTTTGATACAACCAGATGGAGAATTGTACTCTGGAACTGCTGCGGATTTCATGGGGAGAGACTTCGCTATCTTCCGCACACTTGGGCACCATCACCCTATCAGGACAGAGCAGCACGACTCTCGGTGGCTCAATGGTAGGTCCTCAGGGAAGAACCCGGATGTAGCATGTGTCCATTTACCATCATAAAGAACCTTTCTTTCCCAGGACATGCAGTGAATGGGGTCAAGCAGAAAGTTAAGCTACAGGTAGTGACTTCACAACTGTGGGTGTGAGAAAATAGGGAAAAGATAGAGATTAAAATTTGAGGAAATATTTGCTTTGTGCCAAAAGTCTAGTTCTCAGAAGCTAGCAATGGAAAGAAAGGATGTGGGTTGAAGCTGTGGAAGGCAGACGATGGAAAAAAGATATGAAACTATCTTGTCTCACAGAGGCAGCACACCAGTCTCATGATCTGGGTAGTGTTTTTCTCTCGACTTCTCTGATTGACATCAGAGAGCATCCTATGAAATATCAGGCCAAAACTTGCTTTCAATGCCAAGATCTTTGTATTTAGCCATTTTTCAAAACTTTAAAGGAATCATATCGTTAATGTTCTGTCTTTAAAAAAAGTTTTTACTTGGGGAATGAATTGGGTAGGATTAGAGAGGTGTTAAGGAGTAGGAGGACATTAGGGGATGAAAACATAAATTTATTATGTTTGTATAGGAAAATTTCAAAGAATAAAAATCTTGAAGTGAAAAAAATAGAAAAAATACATTATTTAGCCTAATAATAGATTCTTTACAGTAAAAACTCAGCTTTTTCAATGAAGCATTGATTTCACTAGTGAACATGGAGGCATTTTGTACATTGATCTCATTTTTTCTTTATAGTGTTTAAATAAACAGCATTGCATAAAAGCACAAAATATATAAGCTTATAATAAGTGAAATTATAACTTAATATTTTAACTAAATCATTCTTACATATTCGCCTATCCAGTTTTGGTTAATATTTGTTTATTCACTTATGCAATGATAAAGTCTTTTCATTAGCATCTCTATAATATTATTACAGTTGTTTTCATGATTTAAGCTGACAATATATGTTTCTGCCCTTATGATATCTCCAAATTATTTACTCAATTCCTAGTGTCCCATATTTGAGCTTTTCCTTGTTGCCACATGCTTTCTTTATGAGAGCAAAGCACAACATACAGATCACCTCTGTTCTCCATAGAATGCTGGGTTCCTGCTTCCTTTATATAAATATGATGAATGGTATACAGATTATTCTATTCTCTATAAGATGGGTGTCTAAAGCACTAGTTTTCCTTTCCTTATGTCTGAGAATCACAAAATTCACTTCATTACTTCTGTTCTTTCTTGATCTATTACAGAAAAATCGCAGGGCTGCAAAGGCCAGTGATATTTCAGGGGACCATAAACTCTATGTGACAATCTTTATTCTGGCTGTTCCTTGATTCACAATAAACACTCAGAACACAAGAGAGAGAGAGAGAGCACATGCCATCTCAATGAGCATCACGTTCTGTACCATGTAACAACATCTTCATTGCACTGTTGTTTTTTCATTTGTTAGAAGCAAAGATCTGGATCCTACCTTTCATATTTCACCTTTGTGCTTTTATTTTTAATTGTTTTCTTATCATGTTTGCCATTAATGTGTTCCACTCACCTGAAATTTTCCTCTCCTATCCCATTCAACATGCTTCTCTTAAAAATTTTCATTTATTGGAGTGTCTTTATTTTTTCTTCTCAACATATACACAACTGTTCACCATTTTCCCCCTATCATTTCCAGTGACACTTCTATTCCAGTAACATTTTTGACATTCACCCATGACTTCCTGTAGTTTTTCATTCAGCTCCATTTAGAACATGACTCTGCAATATGTGCCAGTTTCCATTCCACATTCTCAAATCAGTCATTTCTCTGTGTCCCTTCCTTCTTAGTTTCTCAAGTTTCTCTGAGCATGACTTTAGGTTTTTCCTTTTTGAGCTAAATGCCGAAAACGACCAAAGTTATTCATGATTAAGTATAAACACTGTGGTAATCAAAAGGTGTTGACATCTAGTCAAAGTTCTGCCTGCCAGTAATATAGAAGGTAGAGTAGTGCTTAGATGACACTCTAAATAACTGAAGGCCCTGGAAAGGAGCAGAAGGGACATTGACAAAAAGGGGAGGAGGATATACATAAAAGACCAGAGGGCAAGTGTGGAATATCCACTCTCAATTATTTAATGTTGTATGTCAGCAGAGGCATAGTTATTAGGGAAACCCCTCATTTAACATTGTTATCTGGTCTCTTCTCCACTGGAAATATTTTTGTAGACAGGAAATGTTTGTTTTTAACTCAGAAACAAGGTGACTTTGATTCACCAAGAATTCTGAGGGTCAGGCAGCCTTTCACTGTCCATGAGAAACAAAATCTCATTAGAAGATGGAATGACACAAAGGAGAGTACAGTATCCATTTCATTTTTATGGCCTTGGAGGAAAAAGTCATCAAACTAAAGCTCCTTTTATGCTGCACACTTACACGTTGAAAGCTGAGTCTGAAGAATTTACACTGTGGGAAAACACAGTCATTGTCCACAGCTCTGTATTTCATCTCTGAAAATGTGTGGTTCATGTGAGAATTCAGTTATCAGTCTCTCAGCACTAAACATGAGAACCGATATATTTTTTCAAGTTAACAGAAAGATTTCCATCTGACGGGGCACGGAAACCAGTCTGCTGTTCACTGGAGGACACACACATGTTCCAGATAGGACCAAGGGACTATGTATGGATCACAAGCTCTAAGACATTAGATAGCATTTCAGAATGAAACTGGAAACACACTGTTTACACACTCATGAGTGAAATAAATGAGTTTGGGGACATCAGAATTGATGATACAAGCATCTGTGTCTCTGAAATAATACATTCCCTTAAACGATGATTTTCTCAGTGGTCTTCAGGAATATTAAGTTAATTTTGACGTGCCTTACTTTGCATTTCTCAAAACAATCTTTGTCTTTTCAAGGAAATGATTGATTTTTAGATAACTTTTAAATTTTTGTTCCCGTTAAAGAAAAGTAAAAGTCCAAAACAGCTATCTAGTGTTAAAATTTGAAACAATTTGAATTTTTAAAAGTGTATTATCGCTTCTTAAATGATCACTTCCTTTTGTAATATTTTGTGCTATTTTGCATATAGTGAACTTTCACGTTCAATTTTAATGAGAAAGCATTGGAAGAACTAACTCTTTTACAGAAAAAACTTCAAAGATGTAATCTATGGATGTTTTTAAATATAAATATATGTTAGTTGGTCTCAATTTTATGCTAAATACTAATTTAAAGTTGCTAGTGGTTAGAGCAACATTTGATTTCATAAATGCAATTGCATGTATATGATAAGTAAATCTGGCATGTTGTGTGAAAATTTACTGTTTTATGTAGTAAATAGATTATTACTGTTTTATGTAGTAAATAGATTATTATGTAGTTAAATAGGTTTTAGGCTTCAGTATCAAATTTGGCTTCTAATAATTTGTTATTAACTTGAATTTTCTGTGTATATTTGTGGTTGGAAAACAAAAGAATATCTGCTGGTCTCAGGGAAGTCATTTCTTAATTTTGCTCTGTTGCCTGGTTAGTGTACACATCAGCCATTTATTGCTGTGAATGCTTGATTAGTCTTCACTTACTTTCTATTTGATGAAGAGTGCTTTCTACATTGTTTATGTCTTGGGTTGGAATGCCACATAACTTTAAGGAAACACTGTCTTTAAGATCTTCATTTTGAGTTGGAACTTATAAAAATGGAGTGGTAACATTGTCTACTTCCTATAGTGACTATGAAAAACTGACTCTATAACATTGTCTAAAAAGAATGAAAGAAGTCCTGGGCCTCAGTAAACACTCAGATGTGAGCCATCTTTCTGTCCTTCAGACTACTCCCATTGGGCGGAGTAAGCTTGGGAAGTTTAAAGGGCTCATTCTGTGAGTGATTAAACTAGATCCAGGGTGAAAGGGCAGTGAAGTAGGTTTAATACATAAAACCACATGGATCCTTGAGAGCCAAGGCCTGGCAAACACAAACAGACCTAATTACATGCCTGGAGTGTGAGGCCTTCCCACTTATTTCAGGAAGACCTGTTTTCTTTTAGTGGAATTTCCTAAAAGGATCGTGCCTGTGGATAGGCCAACTGACTTGGTTGTTTTTTCTTCCTTTCTTTTTTTCCCCTCTTAATTGAAATGGTATGCAAGTCATCATTCCACTTCCTCTTGCTTGTGACATTCATATGGACAGCCTGCTCTCACTGGAGGCAGCATAACTTCCTCTGTGGTCATGTACTAGGATATTGCACATTCTCTTCAGATTCAAATTTCTCCACAGGATGCATTTGCAGAAAAATAAAACCAAGAAACATGACTTCAAATAAACTGTGAGAAATCATGCTAATATTGGAACCAGATACCTAATCTCAAATCACTTGTAAAAACTCCTTTAATAAACGTTTAATTTTACCATGCATGGAGACATAAACCATCTCAAAGTATCCAACTGCATTTTTCTTTGATGAGTAAAATGATCTATTTTGCATTTTGCAAAAGAGACTTCTGAATGATGTCATTTTGGAATGTATCTCTGGCTTAAGTATGTGCGTGATATTTTGCTGACCTGTGGAGAAAAAGCTCTCCTTGATCCTTAATTTACAGTGATATGAGCAGCGGAGTGGTGGGGAAGGTGAGTGTTTATTCACTGAAAGCAAGACACGTAGGGAGGTCCTTTACGTTTTGGGAGCTTGTGAGGGACGTATCAAGGATGCAGTTCTTCTTAACTTCTGAATTACATTCACAGTGAATTGTCTCCTCGTTCATTAGCTGGAAAAATTGAGATGCCAGTGTGAAGAATCAAAGAACTATAAATGATTTCTTTTCTAAAATTATTATAACACTTCAATATGTAATACTTTATTTCTTTCTGTAACTGACTATACTCATAGTCAACTCTTTTATTAGTCAAGTGTTTTGTCTTCAATATATTATCAGAAAAAAACATGCCTAATAAATAATATATATCTAACAAGATATAGACTTTTCAATAAATAAATATGGGTCATGAAATTATTCATCTTTAAGTGATGACATAATTTGTAAAATAAGTAAATATTCTATTTCCTTAAAGAAGTAAATATTATTAAACAGTATGTTAGCTAGCTGTCTTCTTCTACTTCCCATCTTCTAGGTTAGTTTTTGTCCAAGAAGTATTATTACTTTTAATCCATTTGTTTGAACAAATAGGTAAAAGTGAATACATTTTGGGATAAAATTGATTCAGTGATGGTACTATTCCTAAAAGTTTTTGTCCAAACTTCTACAAAATGTATCTGAACAAAGTTTTGGGGGTTATGTTATTTTGATATTTTCAAAAGATAAGCTTAAAAATTAGCTAAAACTTTTATCAAATGATTAATTAAACAATAACTAGAAAAATAACTTAAGCACCATCAAATTTGCTCAAGGTAGATTTATTTTAAAAACTAAATTTTTTTTAAAAAGATGAGAGACTAGCCTGAACGAATTCTTTAAAGCTCATTGTAGATTCATTTTAAAAACTAAAATTTTAAAAAAAGATGAGAGACTAGCCTGAAAAATTCTTTAAAGCTCTAGGTAAATTCACTTTAAAAATTAAAATTCCAAAAGCGATGAGAGATTAGCCTAGAAAATTCTTTAAAGTCCTTTTCCTTTTTCTCCTTGCTTTTAACATTTTTCTCTCTCTTGTCTCGCCATCCGTTCAGTGAATACACTGCTTGTCTCTCCCAATTTCCTTTCCAGAGTCACGGCATTCAGAGCATGGGGGGCTCAATAGGGATTTAATGCTGACGGGGTAATCTGGGTCCTGTGTGCCATGGTATCAAGCAAGAGATTTACGCAGAGAAGTGGATACCGTAACAATGTGTGTAACCATGGTGTGGCTGGCCTCCCTGACATGGCTCTCAAAAGCCTTCCCTCTGTGAAGACAGAATCCTGTTTGCAAATTAATTAGTTTCTGGCGGCAGCATGATTGTTGACCCGGAGTTTGTAGAGTGGAAAGACAATCAGATTAGTGTGCTCAGGGTAAAAGACCAGTGTGCACTTGCGTGTGGCTTGCTCAAGTATTGAAACCCTGAATGGAGTGAAACAAATTCTATTCTTGAAGCCTCAACAGAGGTTAAGTATGATGAACCTGGAGATCCCCAGCAGCCGGGACTGGGGAATTAAAGGATTTTACCCAGATAAAGCCAAATGATGGGAAGCAGGGCCACTGAATTTTAATGGCATGGTTAGTTTTGTCAAGAGAGAAAAAAAGACACTTGTTACATTATAATCCTTGTGAGTGTAAGAAATAGCTTTATGATATTATTTAATATGGAAAATTGAAGAAATAGTTCCAGATCACATTATTTATAAGATAAATGGAAAAAGTTTGTATGGACTGTAAAATTACCAGGGTCGACACAATGTTTGCATATCTATCATGTTATTGCATGAGGTGTAATCTTCTGCTACCTTACAAAATTAATCCTGAGGCAAAGAGAAAGTTTATTTAGGGAGACATTGTTTATTTTCACCATTTCAGTTTATACAATTATATATAAAAAATCACGGTTTAAGGTGAAGAAGTCTGAATGCAATGTTTGATGGCCAAACTTTATTTCAATAAAACATTAATTATGCTTAATTCTATAAAGTTACTAACATTTAACCAGGTAGAGTTTCCTGGTCTAGAGGTAACTGGTTGGTCTCTCCCTAAAGACAGTGAATACAGTGCTTGTCTCTCCCAATTTCTTTTCCAGAGTCACGGCATTCAGAGCATGGGGGGCTCAATAGGGATTTACTGCTGACGGGGTAATCTAGGTCCTGTGTGCCATGGGATCAAGCAAGAAATTTACGCAGAGAAGTGGATACCGTACCCCACTATCACAATGTTTCACTATTCAATAGGGCATGTATTCATCCCAATATCAATGTACATTAAATCTAGATTTCACTGCCTGCCAAGTCCTTTATCACATAATCTAGTGGTCTATCAAATATCAACATTATGCTCATCAGCTAATATACACTTAATGGTCCTCAAACTTCTGAGTTTTTTTTTTTAGCTTTTCTGTGTTCCCAGCATACTTCAAATATTCCTAACTATGAGCCAAGAACACATAGAACTGTGTTTGTATTTATCACTGGGCCTAACACCCAGCTTTATGCTCTAAAATGTATGGAAAAAGAAAAAAAAATTACTGCATCTTCCTCTAAGGTCCTGGCTGCTGCAGTATATATTGCAAACCCTCCTCCCACAAATTCCTTATGTGATTTTAGGAACAGATTATTTTATGCCTGCTATGTGTTTATGATTTATTATTCTGGGCATGTATGAGCCAGTCTGCTCAGGTCATTAGAAAAGTATGTGAATATATGCAAAGTGTTGCTGCTACTGATTATTTTCATATTCCTCTCATCATGTAGTACCTTAGATATATTTGTTGACTTAACATAATGAACCAGTCTCAAATTATTTTTGTTTACTAAGATTATTTCTCAAACTATTTATTCTGTTGCACTTTCATTGATAACCACTGTTGTAATATGAGGGTTTAGTATATTAGGAAGACAAAGAAATTTAGCTTTAATATTATAATAATAAAAAAAATTGCTACTCATGGGTTTAAGAAAATTTGTAAGGGCTGGAGAGGTGGCTCAGGGTTAAACCTCTGCCTTGTCGGTGGAAGTTCCTGAGTTCGGATCCGAGACCCTACGTATAGATGTTGGGCAAAAGCGGGGGTCCTGGTAGGGTGGAGACTGGGAATCCCGGGACAGAGTAAACAAGAAGATGGTGGAGGCGGTCCATGGTGTTTCCGGGAATTCACCCGTGGTTCTACACACACACACACACATACACACATACATACACACACGCACAATTTAATAAATAATAAAAAAAGTTTTAAAGAAAGAAAATTTGTAGATAAAATAATAAAACAATGAACAATAATACATTTTCCAGGAGGAAATGTGTTTCATTATTGTTTTATTTCTAATAAATACAATATTTTCCAGTTAAAGAAATCATGAAACTAATGATTTCAAAATTTGTGCAATGTAATAGGAAGACATTGATTTTTTATGTTTTATTTATGAAAATATTATATCCCTATTATCACATAGTTTAATTTTTTTCCATAAGGAGATATTTTTAACACTTGCAGAAACCTTGCAGAAACAGAGAGTTTCTGCAGTCTAACTTTCTGCTTTGCACAGAAGACAGTTGATATGAGCTGTCAGGAGTGGAACTCAACTTTCAATTTCAGGAAAGAAAAAGAGAGAGACAGAGAGAGAGAAGGAGAAAAGAAAGAAAGAAACAGAGAGACAGAGAGAAGGAAGATAGATTAAAGGAAGGGAAAAAGGAATGGAAGAAAGGAAAAGTGAGATTCAGTTCAGTTTCATGTTATGGATGTGAGAATATGTAGGAGCTAATTAATGCAAATCATTGTTACCAAATAACAACAGCAAAACCCAGGTAATATTAGCTGGTGCATAATCAATACTTTGAGAAGTTTCCTGGATTGGATTATCAAAACACGTAGATATGCCAAAGTAGAGCTGCAAGCTCCATTATCTCAGCAATCATGTGATTCTAGGAGATCAATGATTGTGACTTAAGATAAATAAGAGCATATGCCTCTCCCTTAGTCTGAGAACATATTTCTTTCCTAATGAAGTGAATCCATTCAGATGTACACAAATCTATTACTTCTTCCTTAAAAGAAAATGGATTTTCTAAAGTTTTGGCAATAATTTTGCTGTTAGAAATGACAAAATGTATTAAATGTAAAAATTGTATTAAATGTAAAAATGTACTAAAATGATCATTATGTGTCAACTAATATAAATTATAAAATATAATTCACTTAAGATTTCTTTAAATTATTTTCCTGATAATAGTACCTGCAATGTAATATATCCAGATAACCATAAAGAGAATATTCTCAAGGTAGAAATTCTTCAATAATCATCTGTTTGAAGAAATTTAAAATCAAAGCCTCTTTACTCCAACGACTTGCTGGTAGCTTAGCACTTAATGGAAATATTTTGCATTTTAATTGCATACTCTTTTAATTTTGATATTATGATTATTTTATGAAACAAAAATTTAACAAATGTACTTTTGAAAATGAATTGATGTTAATTGTTAGAAATTTATAATTTAAATGGATAAGATGTACTTAATTAGAAGCATAGAATTTATTATATTCCTGAACAAATTGCTAATTTATTGCTATTTTTGTACTTAATGTAGGCAGGCTGATAGCATAAGGAACCCGTCAAAAATGTGTCCTTTCAATATGTCTATAAATTTTTCTGCATTCATATAAAGTCAAATACTCTCTTTTGCTCATTTAAAATATGTCAGTGCTTCCATATAAAAAACAACTATCCTATTTATATAAACTTCAAAATTCTAGCAAGAATGTACATACGAAATTGGCCACAGAAGTTTCAGTTTTCTCCTTGGGACACACACTAACATTCCAGCTTACTATATAATAGGATATAAATTACATGGTTGTGTTTGGGGTTTGCATCTTAACCTATGTAATCAGTTTATATATGAGTTAACATTAGTCCTAATGACAGATAACAAACTGATCTCTTTTATTAACTTAACTCTCACATAGTTTTTGTTTATAAAATGTGTTTTCTAAACATATTAAGAAAAGCTGGATGAACTGTATTTGTGTATAAATGAAGGAGAAAAGTTTACAAATCAAAAAAAATGTAAATTCTGTAGTATAAACTAATGAACATTGAATACCACCTACTTGTGTTCATTTTGGTACAAGTTAGCAAAAAAATTTCATTAAACCATTCATATCATAAAATATTTTAAAGAAAGAGGATCGAATAACAAGTTAATTGGTCAATTTTTTATTATTTTATTTTTCTAGTTTTACAAGCACATTGAGTACTCATTCCTGCTTCCTTCCATCCCCCTTCCTTCCCATTTCTCTTCCTTCCCATCCTCAATCCATCCCAGTCCCTCCCAGCCTCCTGCCTATCTGTTTCTATAGACCCCAGGATTACCCTGGCTTGTTTATTTTTGTAGGGTTCAGGCCTCCTGTAACAAGCAAAGTTGCCTCTCTTCAGGTAACCCCGTGATAGCAACATTTCCTATCCAACTTTAGTCCCCAAGATCTCCACTATATGTTGTTATCTCTCTTGAGTTCCTCTATAGTTTATGGGGTCATGTTGGTATGTTACTCAATATGTAGGTCTGCAAAGGACAAGTCCCACTGCACTAAGTTCCTAGATGGGTAGTGTATTGGTCAGGTTCTCTAGAGATGCAGACTCGACACAATGAATATATATATATGGAATGTATCGAGTTGGCTTACAGATATGGCTGAGGTAGTCCAACGATGGCTGCTAGTAGCTGCTCAGTTTGGTAGTCAAGTGGGTGATGGCTGAAGGCTGGAGAATTCCTAGAGTCTTTAGTCTAGCCGATGACCTGGAGGTCGAAAGAAGGTTGAAAAAACCAGACAGCTGGAAGGAAGAGTGATTCCTAACACAGCTGCAAGAGGCATCTCCTCTTTCTTTTTCTTTTTCTTTTAAATATCTTTTAAATTCTGCAGCTCATTTTCTTTTTTTATTATTTATTCAATTGTGTGTGTGTGTGTGTGCGCGTGTGTATGTGTGTGTGTGTGTAGAACCAAGACGAATTCGGGAATCGCCATGGAGCGCCTCCACCTCCTCCTTGTTTACTCTGCCCCAGGATTCAAGCTCTTTTTTATATGGTCCAGTACTGGAAGGATCCTATGAGATCTTCGGAGGTTCTGATAGGATCTAGGGCAGGTATGATCCTTTCAGGTGGTTTCAGTTGATCCTTCCAAGTGTGGTCTGAGCACATCTTAGTTAATACAAGGTATGTCAAGTTGACACCCATGCTTAACAATCACAGGTAATCCTGCCTTGAATGGAATGTCTTGTCCAAAAATGAACCTTCCCATCTTTAGGTTTTTACAGTCTCACTGCCCCGTCTTCCTCAAGGTTCACAGAGCCTTGGAATGGTGAGAGATTATTAGGTTGGGCTGATTCTGGGTGAACCTTGCTAGGACACTGAATTGGTCAGTTTTAAAGAGTTTTATCAGCCGGTTTTTTTTTTTTTGCCATAATTATATAAAATATTTTAAGGGAAGATAAATCATTTCAACAAAAAAAATTGTTCTTTCTTCAAGAAGCAATTCAATGTATATTCTCCCTGCTGTGATATCCCTCTTCAATACCCTCTAAAAATGAGGAAGAAGATTGTATCCTTCAGAGATTTTTATTAAGATAGACACATGTAACTTTCATCAAGCAATCAATACCCACAAACAATATTACAATGTGAGTACCTTTGCAAGAGATATAATTAAATAGTACAAAATCATAAAGATTGAGTTTTTGCCCTTCCTTCCTTCCTTCCTTCCTTTTTTCCTTCCTTCCTTCCTTCCTTCCTTCCTTCCTTCCTTCCTTCCTTCCTTCCTTCCTTCCTTTCTCACTCCCTCCCTCCCTCCCTTCCTCCTTTCCTCCTTTCCTCCCTTCCTTCCTTCTTCTCTCCCTTCCTTTCCTGCACTGGCATTATTTGTGTTCTTGTTTTTGTAAGAATGATGCAAAGCAATCAGAAAGCATCAGAGAGAGAAGAAGCAGTGTCAGACTCTAGCAGGTCTGCCCCTAAATGGTTCTTAGGTGAGGAGGATCTAGAATAAAATTAGTTATTGTTGTAAAGAGCTGCAAATGTCATCCATGGTTGTCATTGTTTAGACTGGTTTTATCATTTATATTTTGGATGATGAGCTAGTCCCCATTGTCAGTCCTTCTGTGTTTTAATGCAAGTACATTTGCAAGGTGCTCATGCTTGTGTAGCTAATACATTACCCGCTGACACATCTCCCCTGTCCTTATTGAACTGTTAATGAGTTCTGAAATCATTTTCCCCCTAAAAGAATTATATTTTACATGTAAGATTTTATTTGTTGATTACCAAACAATATTCTCAAAGCAGCAACATGAGATAATTTTTGTGGAAACAAAATAATCATCACTTTCCTATGACTTGGGATTCTTAAATGTTCTCTAAGATGGAAATTACAAATAAACGTAATGATGAAAAGAACAGCTTTTAAAAATACAGTTTCCTTTAAAGAATCTGCAAAGAAAGAAAAAGGAAGAAAAAGTACTGAAAAAGAGAACAAGAACTACTAGTGGGGAATAATAACTTTCTGATCTGACTTTGGTCATGATCCTTCAACTAGGACAAACAATATATGTCACTAGAAAAAAGTGTAAAGCCACAGAAATTGAAGTAACATTGACAAATTATACTGTACAGTCTGGTACCCAAATACTTAACCTTGAAGCTTACAAAATAAGTTGTTTCATATATACTTACAGAATTTTTCCACAGGACCAAATAAATTTTTATAACACATCTTAATTCTTGTGACAATGCAGATTATTATTTTATATTTCACCATATGGCTGTCAGTAAAAACATTTAAGATACTAGAAAATGTTATATGATGAGGTATAAAGTCATATTATTAATAGGATATTACTAGATATTTTAGCAGCGATTATCCATCCATTTCAATTTATGTTTATGAATTTTTATTAATACATTTTTTAATTTTTTAAAATTATTTATTCAACTGTGTGCATATGCGTGTGTATGTGTGCGCGCGCGTATGTGTCTGTGTGTGTGTTGTGTGTGTGTGTGTGTGTAGAACCACGGACGAATTCGCGAACCAGCATGGACGCTTCCACCTCCTTCTGCCCCGGGATTCACAGGCTCCGCCCTACCAGGTCCAGAAGCGCAGGCCGCCCCTGCTTCCGCCTGGCGTCTATACGTGGGATCTGGGATCCGAACTCAGGACCTTCCGCCTGCAAGGCGGAGGCTTAACCCCTGAGCCACCTCTCCAGCCCTAATACATTTTTTATTATTATTTCAGCTCATACAAACTTAATAGGTACACCAGTTCCCTCCCTCCCTACTCCCCCCACCCCGAACCCCCTCCTCTACCTCCCCTCACCCCTCCTGCCCCATCCCCACCACCGTGCCTCTCTCCCCGATTCCCAGAGTCCTTTCTTGTGCATGCCTGACTCTCCTCTGGGCCCTCCTCTCCGATGACGTACAAGGACCCAGGGGCATTTCCCTGAACTCTTTCCTGTGTTCCCCTTAAGCATGGGAATACTACTGTGGCTGTCAATCCCTTGCCTCCAAGGATCTTGGTGCCTTTAGCAGATGCTAGACTTTGTGAGATCAATAGTGTGTTGGACATTGCACCGGGCATGCAATATCCAATTATGATTGCTTCAGCCCTAACTTGTGTGGAGTATCTTGCAAATCATTGATCCTCCCATCCTTTTGCTCTTACACTCTTACCCCCCCCCTCTTCCGCAAATGTCCCTGAGCTTCAGGATGGGGAGAGATTAGTCTGGCCTAGTTCTAGGTGGTTGATATAGAGTCTCTGAAGTTCTGGATAGTGGTTCGTTGATTTTCTTTTGCAGTTTTGTTGCTCCTGTAATGCCCTTCACTACATCGTGATGGGCACTGTATGTCACCCCCTGGCCAGAGACAGAAAGCTGTTAAACTGGAGTCTTATTATAAGAGCACATTCAAGGGTAGATGTAATACTTATACCCAAAAGTGGAATCGCAGGGTGATAGGGCGTTAGGCAATGGGAGGGGTCAATCACCCATTTGCAAAATGGTTACTTTTTAATCTGCCAGACTATATGCCCTCCCCTTCTGGTGAGTTCATACCCCCTTAGTTGTAAATGATCAGGAACGAATTGTGAACTTCACTAGGTGTCACATTACTTTCTTGCAGTCCTTGATGGAGGCCTATTTTCTCTACTGTAACATGGTCACTTCTTTCCTTGTTTCTGGTGTGGCCCTCCAACCTCATCCTTCCTGTTCATAATCCTTGCAATTACTGTAAGTAATACATAGATTTACCTATGAGTGTCTCAAGATGGGCTGGGGGGGTTTGGTATTAGGAGCCACCTATTAGGGAGTACAAACGGTGCTTAATTTTCTGGGTCTGGGATACTTCACTTAATATAATTGTTTCTAATGACATCCATTTCCCGGCAAATTCCAGTAATTCATGATTTTTGATGGCTGAGTAGTACTCCATTGTATAGATGTACCACCTTTTCCTTATCCACTAGTCAACTGTTGGATATTTGGGTTGATTCCATGTCTTTGCTATTGTAAACAGTGCTGCTATGAACATGGTCGTGCTTGTGCTATCGAGGTGAAACTCTACTGTATGGGGGGTTATACCCAAAAGTTAAATTGCAGGGTCATATGGCATTTCAATCTTTAATTTCTTTAAGAATCTCCAGACGGCTCGCCAGAGTGGCTGTATGAGCCTGCACTCCCACCAGCAATGTAGGAGAGTTCCCCTCTCTCCACATCCTCTCCAGCATTTGTTGTTGTTTGTGTTGTGGATTTTTGCCATCCTGACCGGGGTGAGATGATATCTCAGGGAAGTTTTGATTTGCATTTCCCTGATGGCTAAAGAAGTAGAGCATTTTTTAAGATATTTGTTAGACATTTTAATTTCATCCCTGGTAAAATTTCTTTTAAGTTCCAGGGCCCATTTTTTAATTGGGCCATCGGTTTCCTTGATGTTTAGTTTTCTAAGTTCGTTGTTATGATCACGATAATTAAATTCTTAATGCAATACTCATGTTATTAAAATGTTGCCAAGGTGTATGTCAAATGCAAGCTGACCTAAATCTTTCCTGGTCCCTGAATCATTATTTCATTTAAAGAATCAGGCCACATTCTGTTATTATCCCCCTCTTCCTAGACCCAGTGATTACTCAACAAGGAGAGCAAGACCCCCTGCTATGCTGTTCTTTAATGAACACTGAGACTTATTACATGCCCTGGGATGTGGGTGGTCATCAAAAGAAAAATCCATCTGTCTCTTATAACATTTTATTTAAATTTAACATAATTTTTTCTCAACTTCAAATGCATTCAGAATGTTTGACCTATGGATTTTAGGATTACATGAAAAATAATCATTTTACATAAAATTAATAATGCAACTCACAAATAACACTTTTGCCAACTAATCTGCTTTTCAGAAAAAAGTGATAGGCAGAAATTAAATATCCACCTATATTTCAGGAGACTGATACAAAAGTTTTAAGTTGCCAATAGATCTTCATGTTTTATGCTGCTTAATGCTTTTCCCTGCTTGCTCTAGGACTAATTAAATATTTTAACTAAATTATCGCTGGATCATAAGCAAAATTTTATGGCCCATAAAATTGCATGATACCTGTAAGAAATTCTCCAGAACATAGGCAAAGATGGAAAAGGTTTTGTTTGCTGAACTATCATGGGACTATATTATCAACAATTGTTTGTAACAGACTATATTGTCAATGATATAGGAGAAAAATAAAATTGAAAATGAATATATTAAAAATACACATATTACCTAAACAAAACCAGGCAATGTACTCTAATATTACAAGTATTATTCTGTAATAATAAATATATTAACTCAGTCCATTGCCTTAAGTATTAAGAAATTAAATATTTGCTATCTCAATTTCAAAGTTCACAAATAAGAATAAAAGAATTTTTCTTGTGTTTTAAATTCAGTGACTAAAAAAATTGAAATTTTCTGCTATATGATATTAAGAAATAGCTGAGATTAAATTAAAGTTCTAAATTCATGTTAGAATATTATTAATTCAAGGAATAGTTAGCTTTAAAGATGTATATTATGGATTTCAATCTCTGGGCTCTTATATTTCAAACATTACCTTACTCACTAGTAAGAGAAGCGTGAAGAAATTGTCAAAGGAAAGTATTGGCATGTTTTCCTTTCTTCTCAGAGATATTTCAATCATGCCTGTACTGTAGCTCTTGGGTGTGTTGATTTTTCTTTCCCATAGCTCCTTGATTAAGCACTGAAATTTAAATAAATAAATAAATAAATCGCACTCACTTAAATGCACTTGTTCAACTCATTTAATAAAGCAGAATAAGCATACTGTCTGAAAACTTGATGAACTTTCTGGCAAAGGAAGGAAGAACGTGATCTAATTTCAAATGAGGTGAGTGGAGAAATACCATGTTTCTTGAATCTCCACCAATTTTCCCTTTTAAGGGATGCTGTCAGTGTTTTCACTGATTAAATAAGATTATATTAATTACCTGCTCTGTTGGAACAATAACAGAAAGTTCTATTTTCACTAGATCTGGGGAATGAAGGCTTGCTGCTTTGTTTACCTTCATCCAAAAGCCATTTCAAATTATATTGTGTGAAATGTATTTTTCTCTGTGAATGCAGACTACATTTATAGCCAAATTTTGCATATAAAGCAGAGTTTACTTTAGTTGTATACTATTTAATCCCCTTAAGATTGAAATCACATATAGAAATTGGATCATCATTTTCTCCTTTGCATCAGGTTCAAATTTTCCTCACACTCTCCCTATTATATTTTTACAGTATTCACTAATGTGAACTCTACTGAATACTATAGTTGAACTACCTACCATGAAGGCAATGAGTTTGAGGAAAATTTGAACCTGAACTAAAGAGATCCGTGTTTCATTTTTACAGAGCAAGGTGGGAGATTGGCAGTTGTGTCACAAAATATGGAGATTAGAATTAATTTCCTCTTGAAAATTTGAAATAAAAGTATTTTTGAAAGGTATAAGAAATGGGCCTTAAAGTTTGATATAAATTGCAGTAGAAGGGAATTTAAGAATAGCAGTTTGTGGAATCTGGAATACTAACAGAGGAATGTATGGGGCATTTATGGAAGGCAAGCTCAGAGTTATATGGAAGACAGGCAGCCAAACACCTCTGAACTTTAGATTCTTTAGTCAGGGTAAAAAAAATCAACATTTCACATACACCTTGTCAACATTGTGAAACAATGATTAGAAAGAAGAGGGACTAAAAGAATGGGGTTTTATGAAGAGGATAAAACAATAATTTATGGCACAAGGGAGCTTTATATAAGACAAATGTATTATCAAAAAGTACACCAAAAAATGTCAAGGAGAACTTGGTAATAAGTGACAAATAAATAGACATGAAAAATAAAACTGAAAAGATGAAAATGAACGCAATGCTTCCTTCAACAACAGGACTCATAACACAAATCAGGTGATTAATGTGGCATGACATGTAATCTTGAAGTCATCTCACTCCTAGGTGATGGTTTTGATAACTTCACATGTTTATGCTAATAAGTCCAATACCCCCAAAGATTCTACTTCCTCTGCAGTAATCTCCCTTCAGATGAGGAATGTAGTGGACACCTGCTTTGGATTTGATCGCTTTAGTGTCACTACATGATTTTTTTCAGCAACTTATTAGCAATATTCTAAGCAAATCTCTTAATTAACAAAGAGTCTATACGTATATGCAACTTGGAAGCACACAGTAGTACATAGAGGCAGGTATTTGGTGCAACTTGGGAAAGCAGAAAGAATGCAGTTCAACTTCATTCCTTGCAGTTACAAATTTATGTTTTGAACCTTTTCTGCCTCATGATTGCCTGCTTTGTTTCAGGATAATTGAGCTTTGGAATAATGTCCAGGCCTTTCAGGAAGCCACATGGTCTGTACTATCTGTTACTTCCATTTACCTTCTGCATCATCTTTTACTTGAATCTGCCTTCTATTCCCTCCTGATGTGACTGGTCCTGAACCTTTTCTGGAGGTTAAACACTCCCAAAGGCTACTTAGGGCTTCCCAGCCAACTAAACATCACAAGTTTTTTCCAGACTTGTTCCTTGGCAGCCAAATATTTCTCTATTCCACAGCCAAAAATGATATATCCTCTCTGCTTATGCTGTTAGCGGGGAATGTGGGACGACCTTGCGCCACATGCTTTGCATTCCTAATGTACTGGACTTTCTCATTCAGGGTCTATCTGTTCTTTGAAACTTTTGTTTGCCGTGTTAGGTAGCACAAAGTTGAAAGGACTAAGGCATCTTTGTGCCTGCCCTTTTGTGTCCTGGACAGCATCCCTGATGACTTTTCCCTGTTAACAATTTCTCAGTTAATTATTTGGTAAATATTTTGAAGCCTTGAGCAGTAGTGCTAGAAATATTACAGAGCGTTACCCTTTACAGAATTTACAACTAGTCTTTTCTTAGTGGTCCTTAACAGGTTTATAGAATCTTTATCAGTCAGCATCTGACACAACTTGATTTCACTAGTAGTAAAAGTTTATGTTACCATTGACTTTCAAACATTTATATTTTATAGGGTATTTTCAAGCGTTTTATAAACATTGCTATAAATTAATAATGGCTAGGAGTTCGAAAGCCTATGGAATGCTGAAGATAGATAGATGTAGGTGTGCAGAGATACATGCTTTTTGACAAATAAGAAAAGTGAGATTACTTAACACTGACTCATTTTTCATTCTTGTTACTTTTGAAGCAGCGTTGGCTAGGTGGTCCTTGTAAGCTTTGATACTGCTTTGTAGCCCACGTTACCCTCAAACTCATGACCTTCCTGCCTCAGTTTCCCCATGACTAAGCTTTCAGATCTACATCATTGACTGGCGGTCTTAATTCATTTTCATTTTTTTACATTACAAATCAAGTGATTTCATGAACTCTGGTCACTACACATTTTCTCTTAAGCTTATTATAAAGTATTTCTTGCTGAATGTTTACTGGAAGTACCACATGCTTTCTTACATGTTGCTTTTTAATGGTTTTCTTATGCAAATGATCATGACTTCAATGGGATCACCTTTCAAAGTGGAAGGAACTAGAAATGTGTGTTACATTTTATGAACCTTCTTTATTTTAAAGCCTTTTTTTCCCTTTGCAGATGCAACACTGATTGAGAGAAATCATGCTATGTTCTTCCTTTTCTGCTCAGGAATCACTGAGCTGAGTGAAACACTACTATCTGAATCTTGTGGTACATGTGCATGAAAGATTATAATATCTCCCTCCTTTTCTTTTTAACAAGTAATCATGAAAAAGATATATACTAGAACACCAACACCAATCCTGATTTTAAAAAACCCAGATCCTCCCAAAAACCTAATTACTCCTCAGATATAATTAATTCTTTTTCAGAAAAAAATTTTTCAGAAATATTTCAATTGTTGCCATTAAGGATTTTACTCTTGGGAACTTCTCGGTGAATAAGAAGGTCCAGCCAAATACTGGTCAAAATGGGGCTACACTGGACACTCTGACTAATTCTAATGTTTAAAGCAGCAAAAACATGCTCATTATTTAAATAAGTTTGAGCTGCCAAATGAATCACAGAGGCAGCGCAGCACGTGTCCTGTGCCAAGGTGTCGTTTTCATTAAGTGTGAGATCACACCTGAAGGACAGCTTAATTTGCAGCTGCTAAAAATATTTCAACAGAGTGGTCCTGTTACACGTGGCAGGTGGTGCCAAATGGGAATTTTGCAAGAACTGCCATCTGCAGGGTTAGCTGTGGAGGAATGTCAAGGGGGTGGTAAAAGAGATAAAGAGGTAGAGAAAAGAGTGTTGTATTTACTCAGCATGCATTGCCATTATCGGGAAGAAGATTCCATGTTTCACATGATCACATTGGATCAAGATGAGTAAATACAATTATTTATTTAGCTTCAACATTTCACAATGCCCAGGGCATTGCAGAAGTACCATAGCATCTGCAAAGGCAAAGCCTCTTCCTGAAAGACATGCCATTAAAGTTATCCAGATGAGAGAATCATTTCCAACTCTATTTACCTTCCAGTGTGTTTATATTGCAATTTTATGCTGGTGAGATTCATGCACTTTGATCTTGCTTAAATGGGTCCTGTCATTTTCTTTTGATGTTCAACCTTCAATTCACATCCACGTCAACTTCCTGCTTCACATCCCAAGAAATCTGTACAAATTGTGGTGAGGTCAATGATTCTGTTATCCTTCCTCTCCAGGGGTTTTGCAGTCCTCACAAAGTAAAGAGCATCTCAGTGTGAAAAGGTAGTTAGGGGAGCCACAGCTGTTTGTATTATGGAAGATCTGGTTATTAGTGTTCATTAGTTTCCTTGGATTGCACCATGAGGAAATCTGGAGCTTTAACTGTACATAGGACATAGAAATAAAATAGAAAAGCAGCCAGTATATTAGTGTTTTCTTTTCTGTTCATTAAGATGAGAATAACAGGGCTGAGAGTAGTGTTCTTTGTGAAGGTCAGGAGGATACTTAGGTTCCTAAGGAGAGTTAATAAAGTAGACCCTCTGAAAGCTCCTTTTAAGCATTGTTCATAGGAGACTTGGTGACATAGCCAGTTATTGAATCATGTGCTGTTACTCAGGGCACTTATAATCTCTCACTTACAGCATATGTACTGCTTTAGCTACATGAAACAGAGTGGCTTTTGGAGTTATTTTAATCCTGTTGATGAAATCTAATTTTTATGAATGACAAACAGAAAATTAATTTTCCCCATTAATTGTTTAATGCAAAAGGATAAGATCAAACAGAAAAAAAGCTTATCCTGGCTTTAAATAACATATGCAAACTTTCAGAAAAGCACTTTGAAAACTTGCATTGTGCAATAAATTTCACAATAGTTTTAATTTAAAGAGGTATGAATACTCACTCTATACCCAGGATCTTATACTCTTTTGAATCTCTAATGAGTCTAAGCCACCCAGATAACTTTAGCAAAGTATTCCTAAAAGACAGAAAATGTAGTTCTTCTTAAGAAACTGACACATTTTATTCCATTCACTTGGTTTTTCACAAAATTACTCATTTAGTTTGGAATCTATACTGTTTTTAAACAACACTTAACCAATGCTTCAGTTTCAGTACATGTTGCTACTACAAAAATTCATGACCCAAGTGATTTAGGGGGTACTTTAATTGGCTCAGGATTCAAGTATACAGTCCATCATTGCAAGAAAGTAGCAGGGGAAAAAGCTTGAGGCAACTGGTCATATCACACCCACAGCCAGAGCACTGAGCTCTACATCAATGTATGCTTGCTTGTTCTCAGGTCTCCTCATTCTCATATGATTTTGAATGACATTGTCCTGCCCAAAATTGACTGGATCTTCTATATCAATTAATTGAGTTAAAACAATTCTTCAAAAGCGTGCCTAAGACAACCTTATTTCAGAGATTTCCACTCTGGTGGGCCTGGAAACTTGCCTCTGAGGTGTCAGGATGAAAATTAACACTAACCATTGCATCATTGAAAGAAAAAAATAGGAAAAGCAGATGACAAGAAGACAGAAGAAAGTAAACAAGTGATTAAAATAGATTTTCTATATTCTAATTGCAGTATGTGCACCAGGTGCCAGGGAATGGCTTGTGTGCTAAAAGGTGCTAGACAGTACAGCATGGTTAGGAGGAGGTGAGGCGCCGGAGGCAGGCAAAACAGACTGAATGTATATGCCAGAGGATAAAAGATAAGGGTGTGTATACCTTTGGATAATGTACAGGAAAAGATGCAAAATAAACTTAAGGGAAACTTGGTTATCTACAGAAGTTGAAATGGAGAGAGCTAGAAATATAGTACAAATATCTCTCTTAGAAAAAGTGAAAATAGGGATATTCTAAAAGATTTAAATGCTATGCAGATCTGGTAGTAAAGATTTTCATTGCTGTGACCTTCTGGATATAGGAAAAATCAAAGGTCAATAGTTATCTGACTCCCTTACCAACAGAGGCACCCCAAAGGGCATCCTGAGATACTCACAAGCAAAAGGATGCAGGGGAGCAGAGGAATAGAACAGGATGGATGAAAGGAGGCCAGGTGGGAGAAGAGTGTGTGGATAAGGAGAGTGGGAGAGGTGGAAAGTGAGGTGAGGGGATCTGACCAAAAACATAAGCACAGTTTGTAAATAAAGAAGTAAAAAAAAAAAAGAATTAAATGTTATGAAAGAGATAGGAGCAAACTTTATAGTACGTGAGCAAGATGGCGCTAAAGGGAAGAAAGTGTTAAGTAGAGTCACTAAAAGATTACATTACTGAGAGGAAATTTTGGTATGCTGGGATTATTTTAGAGGTGATGTTTTGTCGTTGGAATCTTCAACCAGAAATGGGATATAACGGAAGGATGGGGATAAAGGAGGGGAAAGAGGAAGTGTTTAAAAAGTGACTTACCACATCACTAATGCATAAGGAGGCTATCATGAGAGAGGAAAGTAGGAAGTGGTGAGTCAGTGGCGTTGAAAGAGACTTGGCATAGTTGTTTCTAAGAATCAAAAGTAAGGCAGTTAATGCAAATCAAGCAGTAACATGGGGGTTTTTATTCAAGGAAACTTCCTTGATCATTTAACAGAACTATTTCTGAGGTCACGTGTTCCCTTCAGCCTTGCAAAGACAGAGTGACAAAACAGAGAATTTAGTTCTGGGTTGTAGGGAGTTCATGCCTGATAGGAAGGCAAGAGGATCTACCATGGAAAAAACAGTCATTGGGATGGTTGACAAAAATGTTCTCTTGGTTAAAGAGGGATCAGACAGTAAGGAGAGCAGTAAACTGAGAGAATGAGATGAAAAGGTGATGTGAGAGTGCAGTCATCCAGAGGAAAGCAAACTTGATGAATCTGAAGCGGGAAATACATAGTGATCAGGTCTTAATACATTTTATAAATTCAAAATTGTGATATTAGAAAATGAATCATTACTTTGATTTCTAAGAACTAAAATCAATGGTCTTGACATTATTGTTTTCCTAAATTTAAAGCATAAACCAAATTTCTTTTCAAAGTTACAGTAAACTGATATTTTCTTGTCTTTTTATTATTCTTTAATAAATCTCATGTCATTTTCTATGTAATTTAATTTTTGTTGTGCCTACCTTGTTAGAATGTCATATGCAAAAATCTTCATTCCTCCTAAAGAAGATCTTTCAACAATAAATGTTTGATAAATTATTGAATTATTTCCATGTGAAATTCACATTTGTAAAATATTCATTAGGCTCACATGACTTAGAGAGGAAACTAAGATACTAAACAGAAACTAATCTATTCAGAAAGCATAAGAATGGACACATGTGGCATGTTTTCTGTTATCATTTTTTGTGTTTTTCTAACCTTACTTTTCTAGATGGCGGCAGAAAACAAAGAATATATATTATTTTGTCTTCTACAAATGTTCTGTCCATATTTTGCAATTTAGTCAAAGTAGTTGTGTTTAGTTGCTTTAATCTTTCTTGCTCATATATTTATAGGAACACCTGCAACAATTTGGAAGATAACGTTAGACCAATTTCTGCCTCCCATTCACCAGAATTAAAATGAAATTTCTTTGATAGTCACATTTTAATGACATTCCCAAGCCCAGAATAGGATGACAGTTTGAACATCTTGATGCTAACCATATGATAATATCTTCATATTTTATAAGGTGTATGCCTGTTTAAATATAAAAACTTGTTATTGTAAGAAACAATTTATTATATAAAAGGCAAAAATCCAATTTGAAATAAACTAAGATAGAAATTAGTTAACTGAACCTTAATTAAATGACTGCCAAAGGTCACAAAAAAGTTATAAGTGAATGAATGAGGTCTGACACATGCAGGACTGAATTATACTGTATGCATGCATGACTTATTCATGCACACAACTGTGCATATACTCACACCAATATGTGCATACATGTGGAGGTATTCTTTAGACATTATATTTATCAATGTATTCACGATTCTTGAATTTATGATAAGAAACTTTACCGTGTCACATTAATTAGTCTGTGTGCCGTTTCCCCATGAGACATGTGCGTGTAAATATGCATAGGCATATGATCAACTAGGGTTTGTGAACTAAAAGCAAATTTTGAGCTATTTAATAAATATTGCAAATGTGTTGGTTTATATCTCTTTAATTTTCTGTGTGAAGTAATTCTGCTTTAAAGTTATTACTTTCTTATTCTTGTTCACTGGGAATATTTCTTATGTGTTCTATCATCTTTTAGAAAGTCTATGTAATTTTTCTGAAAGGTTTGCAGTCTTGTGTAACAAAGCAAGTTTGCTGTCCCAGAGCAAGCATTAAAAAGATGCTGCAAGCACAGAGCACATGATAATAATGCTTATTCACAGCTTTAAGATTAGGACTAAATATATTCCATATGGATAAATGAGTTGCAGGGTCCGATCTCTTTCTGGTCTCTTAAGGATTATGTTGACCAATGTATATATTTTTATTGTTACTTTGGTAACATAATGACTGAAAAAGTGAAGGTGATCTCCTGAGGGAATTTAGATGTTTACAATATACTAAATGTTTTATAGAGATTAGCATAGCTTGTTAGCACAACACATGGTAGGTAATGCCTTCAAGCCAGTACACATTTTTGCAGACTCCATGTAAGCAACCACTTTGTCAATCTAATTGTTGACTGAAGTACTTTTGAGGAGGAGTCCTGAGCATTGCTAATATGCATACATTCTCATATGAGTACCTTCTCGTGGTTAGTGTTTCTTTGCTGTTTGTTTTCTTTCTTAGAAATAAATAATTCTTTTCACCCACGATGTTTTAATACATATTTTAAAGACAGGGTTTGCAGCATAAAACAAAAAAAGGTGAATTATTTTATTTTTGAGAATTTTATGCCACTTGGTAGAGAGGGAAACAAGAAATAGCAAATAAGACAGAGAGAGAGAGAGAGTTACAGAAGATGTTAAACTATGGGGAGGAAGGAAAAGAGCAAGGTCGGGAAAAGGGATTATATAATAATGTGATGTTTAAGCAGATATAAGCAAAGTTAGGTTCAAGTCTGAGGATACATAAGTCCAGAGTTAACATGGGGACAAATTCTGAAGCAGAGTTGATAGAGCCAATAATGCAGCTGGCATAAATGTGTAGAAGATTGGGAAGCAATGGTTTCTAATCAAAGGTGTAGCAACGAACAGGAATAAGCTCACATCCTTCTGACAATTGAAAAAGGATCTTTCATTGTCCAGTAAATGAGAGGAAATAACAGTGGGGGATTTGGAAACAAATATAGTGAGACAGTGGCTATCTCCTTGCTGCATGGAGAAAGATGGAGAACAGACAGGTTATCAGTATGTGTTAATGATATGAGTTGATTAAAATAGGGCTATAATAATAGAAACGTTGACCACAGCAGTACTAGACAGCATTCAAAACCTGTGACATGTTTTAATATTTCACTTATTTATTTATGGTATGAGTTCACAGCAAGAATGTTTGTGCTGGTCCCTCTCATTATGAATAAAATTAAGCAGCCTTTCTGAAGATATCACACAAAAAACCTAAATGACAGGTAAAATGTGCCTAAAATGAGTTGACCAAGGAAATATTAGCATATTAGTACATATTAAAAATAAGTTGGGAGAAAGCTAAAAATGGGTGATGATGTATGTTGGAGTTCATCAGCCTGAAAACTTACAGATATATCCATTTTTTTCAGATCCTAGGTTCATTAGTGCCCATCTCATCCCAGAGAGTGACAATCCTGAAGATGACAAAGTATATTTTTTCTTTCGGGAAAATGCAATAGATGGAGAACATTCTGGAAAAGCCACTCATGCCAGAATAGGTCAAATATGCAAGGTATGGTGAAAGAAGAAAAAATTGGTTACTTTGAATTTCATTACTTTTTTCATGTGTTACTATAATGAAAATATCTTAAGATGTGCCTAATCATAACAAATATTTAAATGGTTAGAAGTTATTGAAAGTATGTTTCAATTCACTGTTTTTGAGAAATATTTAAAGGTCAAACATATAGATAAAAGTCATGAGGTTATCAACAATATTTCAAAAGTATATTAATGCTCTTGCTTTAGAATTATAGAAATATAAATTATTCTCCTGTACATAGAGGTAAAAAATACTACCTAGAATTACATAACTTTTTGTATTCTTTTTATTTATTCTTCCACTCATACAAAGTTGATAAGTACTCCATTCTCTTCCCTCCCTCCAACCTTCCCTGGATCCCCTTGCTGTCTCCCTCCTTTTCCCTTTCCTTCCCCCTCCCTTTCTCCCAGTGCTCCCCTCCCCATTCCTGGAGCATCCTTTAGTGTGCATGTCGAACTTTCCTCTGGGTCCTCTTCTCTAATGAGGTGTAAGGACTCAGTGGCATTGCCTAGAGCTCTTTTTTGTGCTCCCCTTTAGTATAGGAACACTGCTGTGGCTGTTAATCCCTTGCCTCTAAGAATCCTAGTGCCTATGATCCATGCTAGACTTTGGGGGTTCAATGATACGTTGGTAATTGCGCAGGTCATGCAAAGTCCTATCATGATTACTTCGGCCCTAACTTGTATGGAGTATCTTGCATTTAGCAGTTTCCTAAAACTAGTAAGTTCAGAATGTATACTTCATATTGGAATATTCATGAAGTATTAATTAGTGAAACATTGACGAATTTGGGGCTGGAGAGAAGGCAAATGGGTTAAAGTCTATGATTAAGCAGCAAAAGGATCTGAATTCAGATTTCAAAAATCCCATGTAAAATTTCCAAGTGAAAATGCCATGGTCCTATAATTCCTGGCCTGGAAGGAGAAGACTGGGAAAACTCGCAGCAAAACAATAAAAGAAAAAAACAATCCAGTATGATTCTTGATTTCATAGGTGCACTCACATGTATATGCAGAAAACTCTACAAATTGACTGTGCATTCCTACATTACTGTGCAAGCATAGACATAACAAATGTGCGGATTTGAAACACAGATTTATTTTCCTTTTTATTTAAAGTGTTCTATGATTTTAACTGTAATGCTGTACTACTGTGTAAGGTATGTAAAATGCAAGTATCCTCAAAAAAAAACTTTGTAAATTAATTACTATCAACGGTATGAGTATATAACAGAAATACCAGGTTTTTTTAATCTTTGGTGTACAGATTAGTTACAATCAATGTAAATAATGTTGATGCTGCTGCCTATTAAAGCATCTTCTAGCTAAAGGAAATCACAAACCAAAGGCATTGAAATGGACTTACTTAGCCTTTAAAAGAATCATGAAATTTAAAACTCTGATGGTATTTTGTTGGCCCATTTCCAACCCCATCATGATCTAATCATTTTTATCTAACGTGGTTGATTTCCAGAAAAGTAAAATGTTGTTTTAATTATCTGGAAACATACACGTGCTATGTGAATAAATGAAACTTTTTATCAAAAAACTACAAATCATTTTTAAAAGTATTGGCTTTAAGGGTTAAATATGTTTATAGTGTAAAATTTGTATATACAAAAATAAAAATCAGTTTTGGGTTTGAAAGAAAAATCTATTCTTTTACTATATGTACATAACAATTATTTTAAAATATTTTAGCTATGATATACCATAAATATATCATGCATGTATCACCACATATTCAGACACATGCCAGTATAGATAACTCTGATGATGTCTAGTGGGATATGCAAAAGAAAAAAGCATAAAAGGGAAAGTGATTTGGAAGAAGGTTTACTTTGGAAGAATGAAAAAGGTGGGATTGGACATTAAAGATTAAAAATAACATAAATTTACTGTATTGATTTGTGAAGCATGGTAGCTTCTAGTAAATGTATACTTTTATTAGATTTACATGAAATTAAGTTTTATTTGCAGTAAGGTGATACATTCAAAATATTTTCTCTGCAACAAATTCTCTTACTTAAAGTTTGAGAAAATAATTTCCCAACATGTTGTTTGTGAAGAATAAATTAAATCTTAAAATACTTGACTTCAATAGTATGCTTTGTTGGAAGGTTTATATTCAATACAGATAATAAAGCATGAATTTATCATCCATCTAATAAATGCTCACTGAATAACTATTGCATAACTAGCTCTGACCATTCTACATAAATTTCTAAGGTTTTTTTAAGTGTACAGTAAGTAGGAAAGAGAGATCTATAACAAAAAATAAACAAAAATTCTAATTGTACCTTTCAGACCAGTAACACAGTAGAAGAATAAAACAGTGCTTTAAAATTATTAGTTGTAAATAAAATTTAATATATTTATAATATGCAACATGGTATTTTAAAATAAGTTGTGGAATAGTAAATTAAGGAACTTAACATATATATCACTTCATTTGTTTGTGATTCTTTGTGGTGAGAATATGTAAATCTTTCCTAGAAATTATGAGTATATTTTATTAATAGAAATACATTATTGTATTGTATATTATTATAATCTATGTTATTATTAGTACTAATAACTACTATGTTTTACCACAGAGTTCTTATACTTATCCTACTTTTCTATTCCAACTGTTGCATGCTTTGGTCAGCATGTCTGCAAACACACCTTTCTCTTTTTCATTGATAATCATCATTCTTTACTTAGGCTTCTGGTGTGTAATATTTTAGACTTACAGTTACATGAATTCTTATCAGTAACTTACAGTTACTGATATTTACAGTAATATGCTTAACTTAATTTACCTACCTTGTTCTTGTAGTTTAACCACATGAAATGACTTAATACTTTTTTTAGGATTGAATGATATTTTATTATTTATGCCAAATTTTATAACTCATTATCCCATTGGTAACTCTAGTTAAGGGAGATATCTTTAATTAATTTTCATTAACTTTGTGTCAATGATTTTAACAATAACATATGTCATCATTTAAAATGCCTACCAAATATTTGAAAAATGGAGACTGGGCAGGTTCCTAGATATAAGATCCCTTTCTTTTAAAAAATGAGTAAAAGAAAACTTGCACTATTTATGTGTCTCCAGATAGAAAGAAGATAAATATGTGTCATAATCATTCACCTGAACAATTTATAAAATGCTTTTCTCTCCTTTCAGAATGATTTTGGAGGACATAGAAGTCTGGTGAATAAGTGGACGACATTTCTCAAAGCACGACTGATTTGCTCCGTGCCAGGTCCAAATGGAATTGATACCCATTTTGATGAATTACGTGAGTGGCTGGTGTTTTTTTGCATATTTATTTATTTAGACATCTTCAGAACCACACAAAAATGCAACTTTCCCTAATTTTGTTTCCAAACAGAGGATGTATTCCTAATGAACTCTAAAGATCCAAAAAATCCAATTGTATATGGAGTATTTACAACATCAAGGTAAAGAACTTTCTATTATTTTAACAAATTGCTTATTGAGGCTCATTTTTTGGATATTCATAATTTATGAGAGAATATTTTTGAAAGAATAAAACTGATTTAAAAGCTGATATACATCATGAGTGGCTGAAATGCACTGTGACATAGTTGGTCCTTGTCGTTAAAAACAAATTTTGGAGACGTTTATGATCACTGTAAAAAGGACAGTGGAAGAGTTTGAACAGTTTGTATCTTATCCTGTTGTATCTTACAACAATTCAGAATGTTATAAAAGTAGATGTCTTAGTTTAAGTGAGAATTTTTGGGAATAAACTAAGAATGAAGAAACTTAATTGTAACATAAATGAATAGTATTTTCTACACTCTCTGTCTCCATCTCTTTCATCAATTGCTAAATGAATGTGATGAAAGAAAAGGCCAGTTATTCTTTGGTACTAGCATTTCTATTTAGATGAAAGTCAGCGCTCTGAAAGGAGACTGGAGGAAATCCATCTGTATGCATAGCATCTAGAAGCCTCCCTTCCACATGACATCTTTGCCACATCTTGCGCATGTTAAACTGGAAGCTACAGAGAGACTAACTATTGCATTTCTTATAGGCACTTGTAAAACTTTTAATAAAATAATTCATGAAGCTTAAGATTTACATTTCTATTTGTATTATATGTAGCATATCAGTTTTAAGTTAACAGATTATCTTTTTTGTCTAATTACTCTTTATTTTGAATATCTCCTTAGCTTCTTAATTAGCCACCTCTAATATAATGTTAAAATATAATCACATGTACCCAAATAAGTGTGACAATAAAAAATGAGTACCAAATTATTAGCAACACAAATTTAATGCAATTATTCTGATTCATACACATCAACCTTCGCTTCCTCTCTGCTGTCTTTCTCTCCTTCTTCCATCCCTCCCATTTAGAGCCTGCTCTTCTTCCTCCTTCCTTCCCACCATTTATTGCTGTTATCAAGAAGCAATTGTTTAATCTTGCTGTCAGTTAACTAATGTGCACCGCATAGACTTCAAACTGCTTGGAGTTGTTAAATATTGGCACATTTATTTGCTTGCCTTGTTTGACTATGAATATGCATTTGATATAAGCAGCCTATTTAAACTAAAAATAATTTAAAATTCATTCAATGACTGTAAGTAAGTGAGATCACATATAGAAAAAGACTGTCTACAGTGCGTGATCCTGATTTACTCTGTAAATATTAAAGCCATTACATTGGAAAGTTCCTATCTCCTCCCTCCCCTTTCCTTGATCCAGCATGACTCTGACTTGTATAATGTGTTTTGCATGGAACACAGGGAATGTCTGAAAGATACCAGACATTGAGGTTTGTAACTTCATCTCATATAGATGCTGGATTAGAGCTAAAAAATAACATAATAAAACAATCACTTGCCATTTAAATTTTTCACTCCTATAAGAGTTTTAGCTTATAAAATTACTTCTTAAATGTTCATGTTCATTTCAAAGTTTTCTCTTTTCAATAATGATCCTTAGACCCTGAAGGTTTTTTTTTTTATTTCGACATGCCATTAAAATAAAAAGTCTATTTACACAATATTGTGCATCTTTTTTATTCCTGTTAAATTTTAATAGTTCATGTTTAATATAAATGCATATATTTTATGGGTACCAAACATAATCTCATTCATCTAAGAGGAATCCTGATTTATTTCTCTTGAACATCATGATGTATAATAGTTCAATATGACTATCTCTCAAAATATTGTGATTGCTGCAGGTTAATATTTGATAATTATAATAATTCCATGATTAATAGCAGGACATAAAAGTTTTGTAGATATTCGATAGCAAGGAAAACCTGTTTCTGTTCTCTTTCCTTTCAGCAATATCTTCAAGGGATCTGCTGTATGCATGTACAGCATGAGTGATGTAAGAAGGGTATTTCTTGGTCCTTATGCCCACAGAGATGGTCCCAACTATCAGTGGGTGCCTTACCAAGGAAGAGTCCCTTATCCACGGCCAGGAACTGTAAGTGGCTTAATGATTAATAGATGAAATGAATATATTTCTTCCAAAAATAAAAAAACTGTAAAAATTAAACAGAGTGGAAAAAAGATTTAAAGAGTGTAGATGAAAACAAGACTAAGATTTGTTGTAATTCCCTGAAATTTTACCTCTAAAACCATGTTTGCTACACTTCTACTATCTATCAATAAGTCCAATGCTTACCATTTAATGTCCCTAGCTTTTCAGAATTGGAAACTGAAAGCATTCTTTTCATAGTGAGGCATAATCAAAATGACCATCCTGGAAGGTTGACATAAATGGGAAATATTTGGGATGGTTCTTTCTGATTGCATGGCAGGATCTGTGTTGAACATTATATCAGAGAAATAGTATGAGAAAAGCACTATATTCCCTTGAGCTTTGGATAAAACCATCAAAGGAGTAAAGAAGACACTGAAAGATGCATGTCACAAGGTAGTGAACCTAGATAGTCTGGCAATCACTATCTACTAGCCAACTTCTCCATTTCACTCCAGTTCAGAAACTCTGCATAGCGTCAACTTAAAAAAATAGGGTAAAACTCTGGCTGGCTTCAAAATTTTCAATCTACACTAAAACTGAGGGAAACACATCAGAATGATAGAAATCCAGGGAAGCCAGGATTGACATGAAGTTAGAAGTCCCACTTTTTAATCTAAAAAACTTTGTAGAAAAAAATTGCGTTAAGAAAAAGTTTGCAATTGAAATGTAGATGTTACTTTCATTTCATCATGTTCATATTCTGCTGCTTTTTCTCCCTCTATTTTCTACCTAAGTCTTCAAATGAAAAAGGACATCTTTGCCTAGTTCCTGATCAAACTGGGAATGCTTCAAGTTTTTCACAATTTATGATGATCCTTCCAATAGGCTTGTTGTATATGGCTTTTATTTTGTTTGTAAGTTTTTTCTATTCCAGTTATCTCCAAAACTTTGATCATAAAGGGATGTTGGATCTTGTTAAAAGCTTTTTCTGCATCTATTGAGAGTATCATGTGTTTTAATTCTTGGATTTGTTTATATTATGATTTCATTTATTGATTTGTATATGTTGAACCAACATTGTATGTCTGGAATAAACCCTAATTGATCAAGGGAATAATATTTTAATATGCTTCTGAATCCAGTTTGCTAAAATTTTTTGAGGATCTTTGCTTCTACATTAATGAATGAGATTGTGCTACAGTTTTCTTTTTTTATTGTATCTTTACTTGGTTTGGGGAACAGTGCAATGTTAGCTTCATAGAAAGAAATTGTTTGCTATTTTATGTAATAATTTAAGGAGTAGTAATGTTAGTTGTTCTTTAAATGTTTGGTAGAATTCTGCATAGAATCCATCTGGTCCTGAGCTTTATTTAGTGGAAAGTTTTATAATTACTTCTTTAATTTCATCAGTGGTTATAGCACTATTTAAATAATTCAATTTATCTTTATTCAATTTTGGTAAGTTGTGCATATTTAGAAATGCATCCATTTCTTTCTGATTATCAAACATTGTGTAGTATAAGTTTTTAAAATATGACCTTATAATTCTCTGAATATCCGTGATATCTGTTGTAATAGCTCCATTTTCATCCCTAATTTTATTAATTTATGTTTTTTCTCCTTTGGTTTTGGATAATTTGGATAGGATTTATCAATCTTGTTGAATTTTTTTCAAAGAACCAGCTGTTTCTTTAGTTGATTTTGTTGTATGGTTTTCCTTATCTCAATTTTGGGTATTTCTCCCCTAATTTTACTAATCTCTGCTTTTCTGCTACTTTTGTGCTTGGATCATATTTGTCTCTCTAAAGTTTAAGTTGCATTGTTAAATTATTTAATGGTGATGTTTCCTTTTTTGATGTAGGCATTGAGTGCTATGAACTTTCCTATTAGAACAGCCTTCATCATATCCCAGAGATCTTAATATGCTGGTTTTCATTATAATTCACTTCTATGAATTTTTGAATTTCCATTTTGACTTCTAACTGAACCCATTCCTCATTCAATATCATGGTGTTTATTCTCCAAGAATTCATGTATTTTCTGTCATTTGCTTTGTTGTGCTGTTTTGCTTTATTTCATGATGGTCTGATAGGGTATAACATATCATTTCAACTCTCTGTATATGTAGAGGCTTGCTTTGTGTCCCAATTTGTGGTCTATTTTGAAGAAAACTCCATGGTCTGCTGAAAAAAAATGTGTATTCCTTAATGATAGGATGGAAGGCTCAGTGGAGGTAGGTCCATGTAGGTTATACTTTGATTCAGCTCCATTGTATCTTCATTCAACTTTTGTTCTGTTACTTATCGAATTCTAAGAGTTGGTATTAAAGTCCTCTATTATTGTCATTTTTGAATTAATTTGTTGTTTTAGATGATGTAGTGTTTATTTAATGGTTGTAGCTGTGCGTATATTATGTGTGTATATGTTCAGTATTATGAAGTCTTCCTGATGATTTGTTCCTTTCACTAATATGTAGTATCCTTTTGTTTCTCTAATGATTTCTTTTGGTTTGAAGTTTATTATGTCTGATACTAGAATTTTCTACCCTACTTGTTTCCTTGTCTGTTATCTTGGAGTTCCTTTAAGCAGTCTTTTACACTGAGAATGTGCCTATCTTTCATGGTGAGATATGTTTCCTGAAGGCAGCAGATTGATGGGTTGTGATTTTTAATCCATGTTTGTAGCTTATGTCTTTTTCTTGGAGAGTTGAGTCCATTAACATTTAGGGTTATAATTGGGAAATGTCTGTTAATTCCTGACATATTCGGTGTTTTGTGATTTTTGTATATGTATTTCTTTGCTTAAAGTAGTGTTGGTATCATTTTCCTCTCGGTTCTCTTGAAGATGTTTGTCCTCTTCTTCAAGCTTGAGTATCTTTTCTAGTATCTTCTGTAGTTTGATTTGGTGGTGAAGAAGGATTTCAGCTTGTCCTTATGGTGGAAAATTTTTGTTTCACCTTCAATCATGACTGATATTGATGGATATAATAACAGCCTGGGTTGGTACTTGTGCTCATTCACGATTTGAAGTGCATCTCTCCAAGCTCTTTGGTTTTTACTGTTTCCATTGAAAAATCAGCTGTTATTTTAATAGGCTTACCTTTAAATGTGATTTGGTTTTTCTCTCGTGAAGCTCTCAACACTTTCACTTTATTGTGTATCTGTAATGTTTTGACTATTATTTGTTATGACGAGTTTCTGTTTCGGTCATGTCTGATTGATGTGCAACATGCCCCTTGTATGTGGATGGGGAACTCTGCTTAGATATGGTAATTTTTCATTAATGATAATGTGAAAAACCTCTTCTGGTGCCATTTTTTGGGTTTCTTGTTTTAGAATTCCATGAATGTGCAGCTTTTGCTTCTTTATGTGTTCCATAGCATCTTAATATTCTTCTCAAGTGCTTTTTTTTAGCTTTTTCAAGATCTTTGATTGAACAAATTTGTTTTGCCATCTTGTCTTTTAGTCAGTATTTTATTTTCTGCTCCATTAGTTCTCTTAGTAAGATTCTCTGTTGAGTTTTAGATTGTAATTAGCTTGTTTTTAATTTCAAGTTTAATCTCCTCATGGGATCTTTTTCATGCCTATGCCTAGTTTTATTTCTTCAGCTGCCTTTTTCATCTCATCCTGGTGCCTATTGTGTTCCTATTCATGTTATCTTTTGCAGCTATTTAACTCCTCTTAGATTTCCATCTTCATGGCTTTGATCATATTAATAATCAAGCTTTGAAAACCATTATTTTAGTTGTTAGATTCTTGGCTAAAGTCCAAAAAGTTATTATACTTGGAATCTATCCTTATGAGGTTGACATTTTTGGTAAGACATTTTTTATCTTGGTCTTTGTTGTACCTTCTGCATTTACAGTGTGACTTAGACATTTTGTGTTTGATCTTTAATATATTTCTTAGGTGTTCGTTTTTTACTTTTGAGTCAGACAGAATTAACACACTTAAGTCAGACAGAATTAACATACTTGGACAGCTGTTGCAACTGTTTGACTGAGTGTTATACTTGGTTACACTTGGTTTCTTGGTGCATGGATAGGGTAATTGCAATGCCTAAAAAGTGTGTAAGCCCTGCTCCATTTATAAGGGAGTTGATAGACTTTTGGTCTAATTTTGACTGGAAGATTTAAGAGTGGGTATCATGGTTTGTTATATGATGCCTGGGTTAAGTATCAAAGCAACTTTTAAATTATAAAATAAGATGAGTTTAATGGCTAAGAGTCATAGATAAGTATGACATAGCAGCTTTTAGTTCCTTAGAGGCCTGTGAGGGTGAATTGTTAAGACTTTGAGGAATGGGGCTTTTGGGTGTGTTATATAGAAATCAGAAACTGCAGTGTCTATCCATTGAGACTGAAAGGAAAATAAAATGGGTTACTTATCTTAGGGTTATGGCTATGCATATTCTCTTCTGTTCAATGGATGGAAAGATTTTTGGGGTCCTCAGTTGCATGGTGCTGGTCCACAGGTCCCTGGCTTGTGATTTCTGTGGACTCTATTAAATTCCATCCAGGAGATAAGATTAGCTATGAGATGGGAGCTGGAGTGCATGCTCTGTGCTTGTGGGAGCTTAGGGAAGGAGTCTGGTGTGCACTTGAGAACAGAATTTTGCATTTTACAGAAATCATTTCTAGCTGATAAAGACCCCCCAAAAATAAATAAGATTTGTGAATAACAATGATAAAGATGAAAAATGTCAATTATGAGAAGACAAATGAGATTTGTAAAAACCCAAGGTATTTACTCCATATTATGGAACTCCTTGTGATATATTATTCTCTATGTATTCTATAGTAGGTTATTAATTAAAATGAAGCATTATAGTACATCTGAATTTTCCCATTTCTATTTTCTTAACTGGCTGTAATTGTTTCTATGCAAAGATGGCATAATGAAACAGCAAAGTAACTCATGTACCCATGCTTTTTGATCAACCTCTGGTTTTCTCGTGCTTTTCCTACTGAGTGGTCAGTTAATGTGCCACATATGTTTGTATTTCAAGAATTAAGCTACTTGCTTAATTCATGGATAGTATGCTTTCTGAGTTATGCTCTTAACTAGACAATAAAGAATAATTTGTATTTATTAGCTAATAACTAGCATTAGCTTCACTGTAATTGTAAGCAGAAAAAGTTAAATGTCCTCAAGGAAAGTATTCTGTTTCTCTAATCATAATTAATTGTATTTAGTAGTAGATAATTCCACTCATTATAGTAAACACTTATCACATGAATCAAACATACATTGTTTTTATAATTAAAGTCATCTGGTTTCTGTACAGTGAATTCACTTGATGCATTTGTAAATTTTTCTGAGCAATGATATAACTAAGCTTCCATTACCATTGAGAATTGAGAATTTTTTAAACTGTATACTTATCGTTTAATCTACTAATTTAAGTAGTTAAGATCTTATAACTACTTTTTGCTTATTTATTCTGTTTCAGATGCAGGTAAACAATTATAGACTTCAATTAACAGAATGTTAAACTAATATGTTATTGTTATATATTTTAGCCTACCTATTAGGTTTTGGCTAAAAATTATTCTTCTCTTTCTCCTGTAGTGTCCCAGTAAGACATTTGGTGGCTTTGACTCTACCAAGGATCTTCCTGATGATGTCATAACTTTTGCAAGAAGTCATCCAGCCATGTACAACCCAGTGTTTCCTATAAACAACCGCCCCATAATGATCAAAACAGATGTCAATTATCAGTTCACACAAATTGTAGTAGATCGGGTGGATGCCGAAGATGGCCAGTATGATGTCATGTTTATTGGAACAGGTACAACTATGTGTTTTCTATGTTTAACTAATTTAATGTTCTAAGAACCAAGCACAGACTTTGTACTCACTTTCAAGATATTGTTCACCTCCTGTAAATGACTGAGGAACCTCAAAAATCTACCATTTATAATCCTGTTATTTCATAGAAACATGCACTTAAAATTCTTTTTCAACAAAAACTTGATAAAGTGACCAAGTAAAGATAATGTTTATGTTAAATCAGTGTTTATTGTTTGATCAGTGTTAATGATTATTTCCTCAGTCTTTTCAGGAGAGTGACTTTTTAAAACAAATATGTATTGCAAAAATCATGCCTGAAATTCATAATATGTTCCATGGTATTTCCAGAATATATCACTGCTGATGATCTCAGGTGTCAGGCTCTGAACTATACATTAAGTCTGCTCAGATGGGTAAGGCATTTTCCTTACCAAATAAAAAAATCCCAGAGGGGTTTTAGAATTTCATATTCACAGAATTGTGAGTATCTCACAAGCTATAAATAACATTAGAAAACATGAGATAATAGATTTCCTTCAGCAAATATTAGTATATCTTTCAATGTCACATTATATTTGAATGTCACAGAAAGTAATTATTCACTTATGGCACTCTTATCTTTTTCTTCACCACTGGTATAAACTTGCTCAGAAGGCCCCTACCGCCAAAGCACACAGCTTGCTTCTGGGTATTTGACCAAAGAGAACCAAACATGAGCTTTTAATGCCTTTGGAATGCAAGCTGTCTCTAAAGACCCCAATTTCATGAGGATGCTGAATGAGAATAGTAGATGGCTGTAGGTCAGTACAGATCAGGGTCATCTGTCAGCAAAGTAAATTGATTACAGTAATTTTATCTTTTAACTAAGTTTTACTTCATAGTGCATTGATCCTTGCAGAGTAATCTGATTCAATTTGTGTGAAAATGTTTGAAATACTGTTAAGGAAAACTTGATCTGGAGCACAGATTAAGTTGTGTTTGGTTACTAGAGACCCAGTTGGAGAAACTAGGTAGATTAACATAATTTCCCTTTAATCTTTTGTGTTATAAGTATTACAAGGTCCTGTAAACACAGAAGGATCCTCTTAAAACAAGACTTTCTTTTAATTTAAAAAAATGAATCAGCAAGTTTGATCATATACAGTACACCAAAAATTAATGATAGATCTACTACATTGAGCTATTTTTCTGATATAAAGTAGTGTATTCATAGTAGTGTATTTTCATCACAGTCTGTTAAAGTCGGTGAACTTGAATCAGTTGAAACTCAAAAAAAAAATGATCGAACATATTCAGAACCAGAATATTAATTATTTAAGACCTTAACTGAGAAGTTCCTGTCTGTATTTCTGACAAGGAAGACTAACAATTCAAACACAGATTTGAAGATTAATACTGCTTTAATAAATTTTACGTTAAATGGATGGAACTTTTTTAAAGGAATAAGTCATTTTCATAATGAAATTAGAGCAATAATTGAGATCTCTACAAAATATAGTTAATTTGATGATTTGCAATTAGGAATTTTAAATTTCTGTAGTGTTTTAATTTAGGTCAACAAATGTGCACATTGTTGGCAAACTCTATGATAAGTAATCCTGAGTGGTTATTTGAGGTCACATTATCCATCATTCATAGCTTCCTGATCATCGAATCCTTGTTTAAAGCCCATGACTATCTTCTTTTATGAAAGGGCAAGACAAACAGGTCTATTCAGGATACTGAACTTGAGTCTTGACATTTCACATCTATACAAGTTTTCAATGGTGCATACTGGTTTTAGAATAAAACAAGAAAATTCTGTCATGTCATATGTTGATCTTTTTTCCCTCTGAAAATGACATTAAAAATGATCTACTCTAGCCATGCAATTGCCATATTTAGGAAAATTTTACAATTTCAGGATAAGTGCTGATTTGGATGTCAATATAATTCTAAAACTTCATGTAGTTACTTAAAGCATTTAAACTTTTAAAACATAAAACATGAAAACATTTTATAATATTTTCAAATTCAAAAGAATGAAAGGAGACTGAGGTCAAAACATTCTTTTGTGGCTAAATAAATATTGGTCTCCTCTAGTAGCTGTTGACCCAGATCTATTGAAAATGTGCTTCTCTCTCTTTCTTTTAAAGATGTTGGGACTGTTCTTAAAGTAGTTTCAATTCCTAAGGAGACCTGGCATGACTTAGAAGAAGTTCTCCTAGAAGAAATGACAGTCTTTCGGGTGAGTGATGCCTCATTTCAACTGCCCATGAGTTCAGTCACATGTCTGTCCCCTGGGACAACTGAATAGTGAACAGTTCCATGGACAAGTAGTTTCACATACCCTTCCAATTAGCTTGTCAATTAGAAAACCAGACACTAGTCAAAATAAACTTTGAAACTTTCAATGCTAGTTGAAACTAAGAATGTCAAGAAATAGATTCCTGACTCAAATTTTGTTTTTTCAATGATAAAATATGTAATTTACATTGTGAGCTATTCATATAGGTGACCTTGATGCACAAATAACTTCTCCTTTCAAAAATCTCCATGCACACTTCATGAAATATTTATAATTACAATACATGTAAGAGAAAAATTCAGGATGACAGAGGACTAAAGATATATAGCCTAGTCATACTTTGTATTTCCATCTTTTCATAAGGAAATCAGCTATTAGGAATAAGTTTGGGTTTTATGTTACTAGTAGCACATTGGTAATTGGTTTCTACTGTGTAAATTTTAGAAGGTATGTAGATATCTGGGCCTTTGTCCTGATTCACAGATGCCCCAGGTAAGCTTTTTATTTGATTAAGTGTCTTGGGGCTGAAGCTGTAGGGAGGAAGTGATGTACAATGTAGGATAAGAGGTATGTGTGTTCTTTATTCTGGAAACCTAGCTGACACTAAAAATTTGAACAGGGATAATGCCTGTTTGTGAAATTTTGATTTAAAAAGCTGTTACTTGAATTTTGGTTGTGATAATAATAGATTGGAGGTATGTTGTGATGTTTACAAATGAAGAATAAAATTGAATTAGAAGAAATGGATGGGTGAAAATAATGGGAATTTTTTAATCTAATCTAACAATGTTATGACATTTCATTTATACTCCAAATCTCCAAAATAGATATTCTATAAAATGAAGAGAGTAGTATTTTTCTTTGCTTTAACATTGAATGGTAAACCAAGTTTCTCCAAGAATGCTTAAGCCCTATGTTTCTGCATTGGCGCATGCTTCCAGTAGGTTCATTTTCAGTTGTTTGCCTGTTTGTTTTCTAAGAAAATAAAGAAAAATACAATGACTTCCCAATTATCTACTCAGTTGAAATGTTTCTCATTGACACATAGCCCTGATTAACTTCAACATAGACTTTCTGTAATAGACAGCTGGCCATCTTCTGCTGCTTAGTCATATCTACAAGACCCATCTTACCTCACCAAAACAATCTTCTCAGCTGCCCATTAGCAAAAAAATGAGAATAACGTTTACCTGACCAGGAAACTGAAATGCTACAGAGTGTATGTAAAGCAACCAGGATAAGGCAGCATAAGGGGATATACTATTAGGGTTTTGTTGCTGTTGTTGTACTCAATATTGTTGTTATTGTTTTGCATGCTTTCCTTCACCTCCCACTCATTCGAGTTTATATGTTAATAAAGCAGTGCATGTGTATGTGTCTGTCTGTCTACCACTTCCATTTTTTTAACTATCACACCATGCATGCTTTGGCAATGAGTCTGTATTCTAGCTAGCATTTCTTCTTAACACCTCTAGAATTTTAAGTTTACATTTCACAACTTACTTGTGTTCTTTTATATCTTTATGAAAATTTCAGCATAAAAGGCTTTTAATTTATGCTGAACTGATAAAATGTTTTTTAAGGAAAACAAGATGAAAGCTCAGATTCTTGTAAATATTAATATGTAGTGTCTATTGCATTTGATTAGCATTTTCTGGTTTTCAGACAATTATACTTCTCAGTTACACCTGTGATAACTGTTTAGTCATTTTTGAATGACATTTAAAATATCCTGAGAAAATTTCTTTACCAGGCTTTAACAATTAAGCACAAATGATTATCACTGTCCTGCTATGGACATAGTTACTGAATAGTGTCCAATCTTGTGAGAACATCTTTATCAATCAGGAACATATCCTTTCCCACAGAAGTTATTCCCTGTTATGTGTTGGCACTCAAGTAGACAAAATATATTTGGGCAGAGTTTAGAGAAATATTTACATTCAACATTCTATTCTATCAGCCAAAGTTCATACATATATTGTGGTCTAGCAATTGTTATATTTCACTGTCAAACTGTTTAATTTTTCAGTTGAGGACAAAAAAAAATTCCACAACACTTTAAAACAAGAACCATATTCAGTTAAAGGGAAAGAAATATTACAGTTTCTCTGTTTCTATTTGAGATGTATGTCCTTCTGCTTAAAATAAAATACATTTAAAAAGATTAATTCAGCTTACAATAGTGTTACAAGGTAAATGGAGTAGGTGAAGATTTGGGGTTGTGATTACCTTGTTCTATTGGATGTTTGAAAAAACACATTTAATGTTAACCAACCAGTTAGTTTTTACATATTATCATATGCATGAAACCATGTTCTGTTTGTGCTCCTGCTACACTGAATACCCGAGAAAAAAATTCTTTGATTAAAACCAGTACATGCCCCTTGCCATCTTGGAGCTGGTTTTAAGAAAACACTGCAGCAAGTCATAGAACATTCCAGTGGTTGACTTTTATCAAGACTCTTTTATTTTGGGTGAAATCGAATCTCAATCATAGTATAGAAAGAAAAATATTCCTTGGCAATAAAATGTCCATTTTAGAGTAAAAAAATTTAATAGGTAATAAAGGGAGAAATGGAATTGGCATTGGTGTAGGACTCAACAAATGACTACTTGACACTATACATTAAAAATAGCACAAACATCTGAAACACAGCCTGATTCTACATAACTTGCCAGCATTAAGTCTGAACGGGGAAACTATTAGCCACAGGATGCACACCAAGTGAGCAAAGCCTCTATTGCTTACAACCGCAGATGTTGCTTCTCACCTTCCACCTTATTTGACACAGGTCTTTTCGCTATTTCTGGCTGCATCTTTGCAAGCTCTCTAGGATTCTCCTGTCTCTGCCTCTTCTCTGTGTCCATGCTGGCATTACAGACGTGCTCTCTTGTGTTGCTCTGAGCCTCTCTTCACATGGGTTCCGGAGAAGCCAGCTCATGTCCTCAGGCTTATATGATAAGCACTTTATCTATTGAGCTACCACCTCAATATTAAAGTACTTTGAAATAAATCTTAATAGTGAAATCTGTAAAACAGTTCAGTTTAAACCTAATTTACTGTGTTTGAAAATTCTATACCTAGGCACTATTTAAATATTAAGAAGAAGATATATAATCTAGAGCCATGGTAGCTTTTCACCTCCGGTAGTTGGTGAGGGATTTTCTTTCAGTCCTTAAAGAGGCGTTCACTAAGCGCATTGGAAGTGTGACAGCCAGTTGCTATGCATTGAGAACACTGAGTTTTATTTATAGTTCTCTTGAGGGCAAGGACTTCAAGGAGGTTGCATCTATAACACTTGCATTTTAAACCCAGTGTATGGAATATTCCATGAACAGCTGAGCAAACAAATGAAAGAGTTTAATTTTCATTCAAATGTAAAACTAATTGATGCTTTCCAAATCCTAGGCTATTAACTCATTCTAAAGAAGCTTCCTTCGGAGTGCTTAGCACCCAGTGAGCTGCATCAGAATCTCTTGGGATCAGCAGGTTGAAAAGCTTCGCAAGTGCAAAAGTTTAATAAGAACTAAATTAAAGTATCCGGGGACTGTACAGTAAATTGGAGTCATAGAAATTTTTGAAAAGATGCTAAGTTTTTAATTTCATCTTTTACTCTAACACGAATTAAATTTGCAATTGAAACCAGTTTTTTCATGTAGAAATGTGCTCATGAAGCTGCATCTGTTTTAAATAGAAGTCATATTCACTGCCAGCTATTTTTCAGAAAAAATATAGATTATTTGGATATCATTATAATATATCATCTATTAAAATTCAACCACAGGCCATGTAAAACACTTATTATTCCTAACCTTGAATTTTGTGTTATAAATGAAAATTATGGTTATATTGATGAAGGGATTCTACAGTCTTAATTTAATGATGTTGACATCATTGAATGACCCATGAAATCAGGTGTATTTTAGAGTTTGTTTTATATGCAAGATAATTTGCATATAAGGCATTTTTATCATTTGTAGATGGTATATGTAGTAATGTCAATGAACATGAAATAAATCATTTTGAATTACATTCTTTAAAAGAACTTGTATTTCAGTTAAGCTACGGGTTAATTTTCCTTGGCCTATGAAGTGTTTCACTTGTACCTTGACTGTAAAATTTCTTTGACAAAAACCTACATAAAAGTTAGCTGTTTAAATAGTCACACAAGTATATTTCTCATGTGTAATTGTAGGAATAGGAGACATGGAAATATCTCTTAACACTTTAATTTGTTTCTGCTAACTTATGCCAATATTATAAAAACCTAAAAGCTAGAGTCAGCTGCATTTTTAAATCTCAGTATTTCTCATGAAATATCCCTTTTTAATGCTAAATCCCTGTTTTTTAACTGCTGAAGAAAACTCTTCTTTCAGCAAGCTTATCTTTGAGATTGACAGTTCCTATAGGTCAATGCATTGAGAAGTCCTTTCCAACCTTTATTCCAGAACAACACATTTACCTTCTATGCTGTAAGCAAGAAACCAAAGATGGGTCAACTGCATATGAACAGGTTACCTGTCTGATGTGGGAGTGCTCTCTTATTTCTACAAACCTAATGGTCACCTTGTAATTTGTTCCTGTGTCCTATTTCCCAACTGCTTCTCCTGAGTAGTGCTGTTATTTCTCTGACAACCTATATTGGTATCTGTGTCATTTCATTAGTAATTAACTTTTTAAATTAACCATGCATTCCTTTTCTTTTCTTCTTTAGGAACCAACTACTATTTCAGCAATGGAGCTTTCCACCAAGCAGGTAAGAGCTTTAGGTGCTACAAATAGTATTAGATTTTGTTAGTTTTATGTTCAAAATTGACAAATATATTTCCATCATCTCATTTTAAAGGTTATTTTTAATTTCTAAAGAGTCAAAGAAGCTAAGAGAAAAGAAATGCTAGTCCTGTGATAGGTTCCTAAAACTGAACTTCCTCTTCTGTACCTAATAAATGCATTTACTGAATCATCATCAGTTATATTTTTATGTCCTCAAATTTTTTTATTCATTATGTGTGTTTACATGTGAATACGTGATGCATGATGTGGGTGTCCACGTGCATACAAACATGTAAAGGACAACTGCTAAGAGTCAGTTATCTTCTTTCACCTAGTTGAGGCAGGGAATTTTGTTTTTCTTAAACTCTGTATTCTTCATACTCTGTGTTATTTAGCCCATGGGTATCCTGAGGATTTTCCTGTCTCCACACTTATTTAACTGTAGAAATGTCATGGCTGAAGATATGAGCCACTGCATTCAGTTGTGTGTGTGTGTATGTGTGTGCGCGTGAGCGTGTTTGTGTGTGTATGTGTGTGATATGTGTGAGATGTGCTAAGACACAAGTGTGGAGGTCACAGAACATCAAGCATTTCTACAGTTAAACAAGTGTTGAGACAGGAAAATCCTCAGGATACCTATGGACGTTGATGAAAACAGTTGTTAAGTATTGAGTATATTGTATTATATGACTATAAATGAAGTATTATATTAAAATATATATAAGTTGTAGGACTGGTAAGATGACTCAGAGTGTAAAAGTCCTTGTTTTCATTAATGTTACTGGATGTTTTAAAATAAAAATCAGATAATTTTATTTAATTTTGCATATGTAAAAGATATGCACATATATGTAAATTTTATCTTGTGTGTGTAAACCATATACATATATACCCATTACAGATTAATGAAAGCTCTTTCAGGGGGAAACTGAGCTAATAAAAGCATACGTGCAAATCTTATGTCCAGAGTTAGATTCCCAGAGCTCACATGTTAGTGAAAAAAGACCTCTGAAAGTTTTCCCCTTACCTCACATTACTTGGCATGTACATATTTACCTTTTCTCTATCTGTCTCTTCTCTCTCTCTCTCTCTCTCTCTCTCTCTCTCTCTCTCTCTCTCTGTGTCTCTCTCTTAGATAAATACATGATTTTTTCAAAATATTAGCACTCGACTTTATAAAATCATTATCTAAAAGATTTTTCCTTTGGTAGTACATGGCTTCAAAAAAAATCAGATTTTATTTAAATATAAAATACTGCACTAACAAGTGGTAAGTTCTAAAACTAAGATTTCAGAGATTAAGGTCAGACCATTAATAATTTCATTCACATCCAATGAGTGTTTCCATATGAAATATAAAAAAATGAATTCTGAATACTAAACTACATATTGGACACAAAGTTTTAATGCAGTATGTGAATGATAATTCAAAAATAAATTTACATACTAAGTTGAAATTATTACCTACCATAGCAAAAAACTCTAACAGCAGAATAATGCTACTGACTATAACAACTTATTTACAGTGAAATATGAGACTCACTAGATAATTTTATTCCTGAGCTGTTTGTATGTATTGTCTTTGAGCATGCTCTGTTTCTTGATCAAAACAGTTAATCATTTTACCAATGAAATGGTGTTTTAGCCCTTTCCACATAGACATATCAAAATAGATCTCCAAGTTATTCAGAGCAACTCAAAGTGCAGATGTTAGTGAGCTGATACTGTTATCTTACACCTCATTAACATGGCCTCACCTGTTCACCAGATCTAAAAATTGTCTGGTGCTGGCAAGGAAATCCGGGGCTTTCCAGGATGGAAGCTGGACTGGGATAATCTTTCCTGTAATGATTTTTAAAGTAATTCATTTATTCTTTGCTAGTCTTCGCAGCCAGTCCTTGTTGCATTCTCTCCAGCTCTGATTTCATAACACATTTTGGCCAGGTCTTTTCAAATATTTTAATTTTTTAAAAGTTATTGCCCATTAAAGCCACATTTTACTTAAAAAAGTTTTGAGCTTAGATTTCCATGACAGAAGAAAATGTCTCTACCTCAGATTTTCCATGTATGGAGGGAAGTTTGATTTCATTTTACTATGGCTCATTTACTCATTCTTAATGGGCATTTTTACAATGTGGTGGTGACTTTAAAAGGGACAAGTACCAACAATACAAACTTTTAGATTAATGGAATCATACCTGCATATGGCTTAGGACATGCTCAGGAAGTCAATGAAATCCCCTGTGCCAATGAAAATTGCTCTGTAAAAGCTCATCGCATGCTTGCTAGTGCTCAGCAATGTCCACAAGTGCACACACTTCATTCGGACACCTGAGCTATTTTGCATATCATTAATAATTCTGAAGAATGATGATAAAATCAAAATTACATATACTTATACATTTTGGCAATTTATTGTAGTGCAAGTCATTATGTCTTTAAGCCATTTTTTGTCATCACACTTGGGTTTTTCTATTTTTTCTGTTCATTATTTTTGTTTTTTTTCCTAAAGACATGTGATGAGACATTTAGCTAGTTCAGCTGTGCAATTCTGTTCTACTTAAATATCACTGATCTAAAAAGTCTGTAGTTGTGAATTTAACCTACATTTTGTAAAATTATTATGTACAATAACCTACGTTATTGTAAAAAACACAGAGCTCTTTTGATTCAATGACCAATATAATCAGCAACATTTCAAATAAAGTAATATCATAAAGCCAGGTGTGGCAGCACATACCCACAATCCCAGCATTTGGCAGATAGTGTTAGAAGAATCTGGAGTTTAAGAATGAGCAAGGCCAGAAAAAACACTGTCTTAGAAAAGCAAAATGCAAGACATAATATATGAGTCAATGACGATGTATTGGTTAATGACAGTAAGTCTATGTTTACTACTTGCCAACCTTGCTTCTACATGCTAGTAATAGCATCCTAAGTAACTCCATGAATTGTTAGATATTATAGATCTGTCATGTTTTCGTCAAATTGAAAATGTTTCATTGGCTAGAATCTAAGTTCATTTTTAAAAAGAGCAGGAGGAGTTTGAAAGGTGAGACACATTTTCTTCCCAGGGATTCTATCCACTTTGTTTAATCTGTCCTGGTATATAACATTGTACAATATAATATTAGAGATAAATATGGTATAAAGTTGAACATTTAGGGATATATACAATCATTTACTTTCTCTATTTGTTGGCATGGAATAATCATATATAATAGCAACAAAGTTTGTACAAAATTTGTTATTTGTAATTCTCTCTTACCTGTCTTTCTTTTATTAAAAGTCTATTGCTCATTTTTAAATATTGAATCTTTTTTCATATAATCTATCCTTACAAACTTAATAAATGTTTCAGCCTATGCTCAAGTCACCTATTCATATTTTAGAGTCCTTAAACAGTTTTTGCAAATGCAGTTCGAATATACTTTTGATAGGTTGTTTAAGATTTGCCTTCTTTTAATTTTTATTAAATTTTCTTTGACAATTTCACAATGTATGTAATGCATACACCTATCACCTCTGTTTATCCCCACTTCCCTACACATCTGCTTCTCACATTCATGTCTTTTTTGTTTGGTTTGGTTGCCTTTGTTTGATTTGTTTTTGTGACCCACTGGACTTGTCCAGGGCCATCTGTGTGAGCACTTATTCAGAGCAGTCTGTTGGAACCTGATGGACTCAGTAGTGGAACACAACTGCAGATAATCACTTGTCCTCTCCCAGAACCTATCAGTAACACTTAGGTCATCAATGAGGAGTGCAACCTGTGAAATCCTCCCCCATTCATGGCAAAGTATACAAAGAATCCATGTTGTTCAGGTCAGTGTAGATCTGAAATTGCAGTGAGTTCATGGTTGAAATGGTTTTATCATGCTCAGAGTATGGCTTTGTGTAGCTCATCTCTCTATCTTCTTGCTCATGAATGCTTCCTGTCCCTTACTCTGCATTATTCCTTGAGCCATTACATGAGCCAACCATGTTTATTATCAGTATCTTAGACATATTGAGTCTCTGCATTCACTATTTGCTGCAAGGAAAAGCTTCTCTGATTAAGACTTGGTATAGATCCTCATCTGTATAAACACATATTTAATAGTTTGATATCACAGCAGTTGGACTAAACAACAGTTGGAAGCTCCAGTTTTTGTCTATGGCCTCCTTAGAGGTGAATTTTTTAATCAGTTTTGTGATGACAGGTAAAGACTCCTCCTGTGAAATTGGTGTCAATGTGAATAATGGAACAGTTGGTCGCCCTCAGAGCAGTGTGCTGCTGCTGCAAATTTTTCCTGGATGGGTAAATAGCTGGGTAAAATCATGAATACCTTTTCATTCCCAGCAGCTAGATGAGCGTCCCCCAGGACTTTAAAAAGTGGACACTAATGATGTAGTCTCCAGTGTAGTTCGGGCCTGATTTTTCAGTATCTTGAAACCATGGTGTGGGATGTCTTGTGCAAAAGGGTCTTGTCAACTAGTGATAACTTGTACTAACTTTAGGGTTTTGGGGCTCTCACTCAATAACAGCACCTGTTGTAGATATCCCAAACCCAGTACTAGAACTTTTTTTAAAAGTATTCCCTACCTTCAAAGTCAGTATTATTGGGCAATGCAAGGTTTTATATTATATTTATATTTACCTATTCATATATTTATACCTTTTATATTTTAATTGTTACATTTATGTTTATTGATAACGTTAATTAACCATAATGCTAATGATTGTTTCATATGTTCCCTTTTCTCCACCTTTGTTTTGGTTCTCTCTCATCACCACCTCCTTAACTTCCCTCATTTTTCCTGCTCAAACATTTCCATCCAAGTAAACCTTCCACTGCCCTCCTTTCTATAACACCCACCAATACCCCTTTTCCAGTTCTCTGGCTTCCGGAAGCATTCCACATCAAAAACACAGACCTCACGACTCTAAGGCAGTCTATGGACATAAGAGAGAATATGTGGTGTTTGTCTTTGTGTGTCTGGAATACATCAGTATACTTGTTTAAGTTACATCCATAAATACATTAATTTTTGGTAAATCTCAATAAACTTTTCATCTTAAAAGTACATTTAAAAATCCAATATTTTCATAATTCTGTCCACAGCAACAGCTATACATTGGATCAACCACAGGGGTCGCCCAGCTCCCTCTGCACCGATGCGATATTTACGGAAAGGCATGTGCGGAGTGTTGCCTAGCCCGGGACCCTTACTGTGCCTGGGACGGTTCCTCATGCTCGCGATACTTTCCTACTGCAAAGAGGTCAGACAAATACTAAGCAAATAATGGAAATGCTTTTTAGTAGCTTTTTTAAAAATTTTATTTTGAAGCAACTTTTTTCAAGTAACGTTATCACCTTTCTCTAAGGAGTAAAAAGGACTTTAGGACGGAAATGGAGAGTACTTTGTTTTAAAATTTTTATTACATTCTTCCTTTGGTGGTGTTTTGTGAGTCCCTCTTTACTTACAAACACAAACAAGCAGAAAAAAATGATAGTAAGAAAGTTCTGTATAAGATGCAGGGAGCAAATGGCATTGGGGAAATGACTGAGGGACTTCAAAGACAGCACAACCTAGAGGTTTTACAGTGTGATATACATTTACAGTTTTTTTTAACAAAGGAAGAAACAAAAAGTCAAGGAACAGGGAGTCAAGACTAAACCTGTTGATTTTCAACAAAATATTACGTTGTTCAAACATGGTACTTTTTCTTTTATCTAGTGGCATTCTATTTTGTTTTTGAAATTATGAAGTAACTTGTATTACCAGATGTAGACAAATTCTCTCATAAAGGCATCTGTTTGCCTTTTAATATGAGCACGTATACAAGGACCAAATACAAAAAAGGCAATAAGAATTTGTTTCTGCTTTTAAAAATATTGCATCACTTCAGAGATGGGGGGAGGGGACACTGGGAGAAAGGAAGGGAGGGGGGGAAGGAAGGAACAAAGCGGGGAGAGAACAGGGAGGTCCAGGGAGGGTTGGAGGGAGAGAGGGGACAGGGGTTCCTATTATGTTTGTATGAGCAGAAAAATAAAAATATTGCATCAATGTCTGCAACACATTAATGTTGGTTAGCTAGCATTCCAAAATAATGTATCACCTTACTGAGCTCCAGAAATTTTAATGGCACTGTCAATACTACATCATGTCTTGTTTCACAGAATTCAAACTTGAAACGTGAAGCCACATAATAAAGTATCCATTTGTTTATCTATATGTATAGAGTACACATATACTTGAAGTACATTTGCAGTATTTAGAATATCACAGAGACTGTCTGAATAAAAGTTGCCCAGATATATTAAGAAAATTACTAGCAACAGGGGCTAGGAAGATGATCCAGTGGGTAATGCTTGTCGTACAAGCATGAGAACCTGGGTGTCAATACCAGGGACCCAGGTGAAAGATGATTAAAGAGGGGACACAGCCACAGCACTAGGGTGGCAGACACAGAATGATTCTGGAAGCTGGTTGGCCAGGCAAACTAACTGAACCAGATTCAAAGATCCTGATTCAAGCACCACTTCCCTCTCTCCCTCTCACAATTCCTCTCACCAGAAACCAGTGTTGCTAAGTCACTGAATTTTAGAAATACTATTTATTGTTTTTTATTACAGTTACATTTTCTTTTTTTTCAAAGAATAAAATATTTTATTCAGAGAATGTTTATGAAAAGCAGAGATCATTATTAACATTTTAAGAGATATTTTTCATATTTGTTCAAATTTTTTATTTCTACATTTTTTTTCCTTTAAGAATGAATGATGCAGCCTAATGAATAGATGTGATCTTTCTTGACCTCTGCCAATGTAACATCTTTTGGGACAAATCTATTTTTATTTTTATTTTTTTAAACATTTTTTATTATTGTTTCTGCTCATACAAATTTAGTAGGTACACTGGTTCCCTCCCTCCCTCCTCCACCCCCCAACCTCCCTGCTCCTCCTCCCCTCACCTCTCCCTCCCCATCCCCCAGTGCCTCCCCCCAATCAAAAATGCTATACACACAAGTTTGGCAACATTTGAATAACTTAGAATATTTGAAAAATTATCACAGGAAAAAAATGGTCATGCACTTAAACTTTTTTCACAGTTTTAAATAGCATTGATCTTTAAATCATTGGCAATTTAAATGTATGCTGAAATTGCAACACATTAACCTTAAAAGTACAAAGTAGAAATCAGACCATACACAAAACACAGTTTTCTGAGTTTTTCAAAATTCCAAATTGAAGTCAGAGTTATCACTATCATAATTTCTGGTAGTTTTACCTTAGGAAAAAATCCTACATTGAAGATAATAAGTTAATGTCTATTGATAAAAAACATGAACAGTTTAATAAACAGCAATATATAGTCATTACAGGAACAATTCTAAACTATTTAAGACTAAAATTTTATGCTACTTAAAATCATTTAGCTCTAGGGGATGTACATATTATTCATTTATGTGCATTTCATGTTTGATCTAAAATGAACATTATTCCATTTACAGGAAATAAGAGTGAATAGCATTCTGAGATTAAGTAGTAACACTTTCAATTTTAAAATTTTTGAATAAAAAGGACCTTTAAAATCACTTTATAATAAGTAAAAACCTGTGTATTATACATTTGAAAGTGTCAATTTTACACCCACAACTCAAGAGGGAGAGAATTTTCATTAACACATTTTTGTTACGCCTTACAGATTTGACTCAATCCAATTTCATGTGTCTAACACTACATGTGTCTTTGAAAAAGATGTGTAGAGGCCTTACAACTTATAGATTCTGCTTGGTGGCATATTTTAAAGATAAAATAGCGAAAGATTTGCCAAATGCTTTGTGGTATGAGTTTCACAAGTGCTCTTGTTGGCTCAATTTTGGAATATACACATCTGTTTGGTAGTCTCGCTCCTTCTTCAAATAGAAGTCTATAAATACTTTGGACATCTAAATTTGTGAATACAAACAACAAATTACATATTTAGACTTCTCAGTGGCCTTTATGAGAACTTTTTTCAAGATAATACACATTAAAATAGATTTAAAAATATTGCTTGTGTGCCACATCTTTTTCTGTTTGGTGTACATAGTCAGTCATTTTCCACATTGCTTCTCTCTCTCTCAAACTACGTATCTTACTTGGAATGTGATGTAAGAACCTACTTCCTCCATCCCATTGGCCAGGAGCAGAAGACCCACAATGCATGTTCAAATTCATGGAACCTAAAAAGTCTGACTAGTGGAAAGTGCAGAAGTTATTTTGATTTTTATAACTTATTTTACTTTGTTATTCTTTTGAAGATAAGCTTATCTTTATTCTCTTAGCTGTCTGGAAAAAGAAAGCATTGATCTTACTTCAACAATTAATTTTGCTTCATTTGTAAATAGTTAAGTTGGTCTGCAGTTGTAACCATATGATAGGGAAGGTGTGGTGTTCACCTATATTCCTATTTTATTACACAAGTCAACCAGGACAATACACTGAACACCTACTCTAAAGCCAAGATTTGAAGATGAAGACCCTATTTTCAAATAAGGAACACCAGGCACACACAATAAACAAATAAACAAGCAAACAAATAAATAAATAAACAGACCTTATTTTTATGTTTTTTATAAGACATTGTGTGAAAATTAAAATCTAATTGAAGAAAGAATGATTAGTCTAGACCAAAGTATACTTAAACATGAAGTATACACACTTAGAGAAATCAGCATTTATGTGGGTTTTAATTTAAAAAATGTCCCCTTATTAATGATCAGAAAAAAGAGTTCAATCTTGTTTACTAAAGAATCCAATTGTTATTCAAAATTTTGTATTATTTCCTCAATAATTAAGCACATAATTTTTCAATGTTAAATTGTTGTTGATTGACATCTGGTCACAGAGAAGTATAAATATCTAGGTTCAATTATCTATTTTGGTATATTTGTTTACCATTTTTACCATCTTGAAGACCATACATATAGACATGCTGAACTACATTAAAATTATATATATATATATATACACGATTTCCTGTGACTTTGTAGAATCATTGATACAGATTATCATTCTTCATTTTCTTGAGAAATTCTAAGAGGAAAAAAAGAAATATAATAATTCCTTGTAAATATAACTTTTAGGCGCACGAGACGACAAGATATAAGAAATGGAGACCCTCTCACTCACTGTTCAGATTTGCAACACCATGGTAAGTCAGACTTTCCAATTTTAAACCTTCTGATACTGGACTGAAGCAATAATACATATGCACAGACAGCATAGAGTACACACAATCCCCAGATTTCAATACTAGAAGCAGAATGGAAAAACAATTTGGCAGAAAGAAAATACTTAAGAAAACAAAGCTTAGGGATGACTTTTCTACTCACAGTTTTAGTAAGCTTTGGATTACTATATATACATATATATGTATATATGTAACCCAAGAAGAGAGGCAATAAAACTGTCCGTTAACTATGTACAAGAGTGGACTGGGGAGGTGAGTCAGTTTTACAGCTTTTGCCATTCAAGCAAGAGGACTGGAGTTGGGGGTTTCTATAACCCATGGAAATGGCAGATGGGTGTGATACTCCACCTATAATTCCAGTCTTGGGAGGCAGAAACAGAGTTCCTACAGCAAGCTTGCTACCTAGACTAGCCCATTTGGTGATATCTGGATTTGATTGAGAGTCATGTCTTGAGGAGTTGAGTGAAAGCAAGTTCAGTGGTTCCTGGCATCAACCTGGGCCTCCATAAACAGGTATGCACACAAGTAAATATAAGCACACTAGAGTGTGAGCCCCCACATGCCTGTTAATACACACTCACACAACACATAAAAACATACACATAAAATGAGAAATATAAAAATACTAAACATAAAATAATTGTTGAAATAGAGTATGTGAATTTTAATTGATATGCTATATAAACTTAGTAGACATGAATGTATTCTGGTCAAGTAGATTATAATTTACTGCCTTCACAGTAAAATACTTGTTGGATATTTCTTCAAATTGAGCAATTTGGAACAAATTCATTTTATGTTTCTTACAAGATGCCAATACCTTTTAGATACCAAAGTGGCTTATTTAATCTAAAACATGAACCATCCTTCATTCAGCAGTAAAATTATAGTGATAACATATTCTCCCTATTCAAAAGTTATGAAAATCATAATGAAGTTATGCTTCCCTCTGCTGGGGAATATTGTCAATTAACATCACTGAAAAAAAAATCAGTAAAAACGTGACAAACATGCAAAATCTAAACATAACTTAGCTGGTAAATTTTATGGGGACTTTTTCATTAGTCACAAAATCCATCCTACTACCTTTTGGTATGACTTACTATGTATGTAGAATATTCATGTCTTTTGAATGTTAAACAAGAAACATCATACCTGGGCATACATTAGAAAATCTAGTCACCTTTATGAAATTAAGATCCCCTCTAGCAAGATCTGTATACTCTGGTGTCCAACTAATGGGTATTAGTCCAACAGCTAAACTGTTTTGGCATAAGGACATTGTATCAATGACTGAAGAAAAAGCTGAAAACCACTTGCTTGCAAACTTTTCTGTTATTATCTTGATTTCAAAGAAGAAGGAGCTGTCTAAACTGCAGGAAAGGATTTGATCATTTGTTCCTGGTGGATATACTGTCTTTATTGATGCATTTTCTCAGTTTTTCAAGTGGAATTCCTCAATTGGTCAATTTAATATTCGCTAACATTCTATTAGATTATTTCATGTAAAAATATTAACACATTCAGTACCATGATATCCATGAGGATTATGAAATATTAATTCACATGTTTGAAGAATATATTTGCTTATTTTTGAGAGTTAATAATTAGAAGGGAAAGAAACAGGAAGATACAATTACAATTTATTTCCCATGAGACAACTACAATATCTACGCATGAGCTTTGTTATATCTCACAGTTAAAAGCTCCAATACATATGACATCCTGAATATTATGAACTTCGAGTGAATTATTTTGAATGACTGTGAGTGAAATATCTAAAGACTTAAGTTGCAATATAAAAACTAAATATTTCTGTTTTCCAGCAGAGATTTCAACAGAATAACATCTGTTATTTATGTTGGAAAACATCTCTAACCACACATTGCTTTAGTTGGCAACATCTTAATCAGGAAAAAAAAAACTCTTCTAAAGCAATGTAATTATGAGAAAAGGGGTACTATCTCAACTGGCACAATGATCAAAGTTCTATCACTAGTACCCATGTTAAGAGCCAAAGATAATAGAACACACTTGTAATCTCAATATTGTGAGGCAGAGACAGGCAGATCCCTGGAGCTTGCTGGACAGCCAGGCTGACTTAATAATCACAATCCTTAGGTCTTTTTATCTTAAATATATAATGTATGGAACCAGAGGAGAAATGACAAATGGGCTTGTCCTCAGTTCTCCACCCACACAAATGTGCATTACACATGCACACATCTTTGCATCCACATGCACTTTCACACATTCCATTTTTTGTAACAGTTCATTCCCTTTATAGATGCATGTACTATTTCAAAGCAATTTTCTAGGCTGAAAATACAGGTGTACCTTACAAAAGAAAAGTCGACTAAGTTATTTTTAAAGTGAGAGCATGATAAATAGATATTATTCAGGGGCTGGAAAGATGACTCAGGTGTTAAACTTGGCAAGTAAGACTTGATTTTGGATCCCAGCGTCCACTTAAAAATGCCAGGCAGAAATGGCAGCAGCCTGCACATCCTGTCCTGGAAAGTGAAGCTTGGGAAATCCCAGAACAAAGCAATTAGGAGGTAGAGCAATCCAGAATGATTTCCAAAGTCATCCTTGAAATTCCACAGACACAGACGGTATGTTCCATTCTGTATCCCCCATAAACCTACACACATATACACACACACACACACACACACACACACACACACACACACACACACACATACACTAGCACCTGCACATACATGAAAAATAAATATTGTTCATCATTTAGTGAAAGGGTGTGGAAATAATGTTTCAGATTTTAAAGATATGTTTTAATGATGACAGTATGTTGGGTTAAACCTATGCAAATTGGGTATACAGAATTGCTTATCATTCAACAGAAAAGGTTTTGCAAGTGAGTTTTTCTTCTAATTTTTCAATCAAAATACACATTGTGAGATAAAATGAAATTGTTCTTTCATGTTACAAGAGCTATTTTATAGTGTTTTACTTTGTTTGACTTTTTTAGGTGTGTAAATGAATTCATTTGATATTTTAAATGGTAGAAAAGGTAAAAAAATTCCCAAGAAGCACCACAGCAATAAGACATTTCTTTCTTTTAAAGGCCTCTGTATTCCTTGGCTGCTTGTGTTACTAATTGACTAACATAAACCATACACACCATAGATTACAGTAAATTTCAAATGTTTGGAAATTAAGTCAACCATTCCCACTTGGCCTGGCTCAGTTTTACCATTAGGGAATCCGTGAATTATCTTGGAATAGTCAATGTCAATATTTGAAAGTAAAATGGGCCCAAATCCAGAGCCCAACCCCGTTTAAATCATGCATGTTGTCTTGCTAATGTCACTTCTCACATTCAATAAAATATATGTGCTCATATGGAAACATGTAAAGATATGAGATGTTTTTTCATGAAAGCACTGTGAAGTTAAATTATACATTTTGCATGATTATTTCCAGCTGTAGCGATAAACATATTCTGCAACACCCTATATTTTACATATTGTGAGATTTTTAATAAAGTGTCCATATATAAAATAACCCAGAATTAAGGTAGAAGATATTTTGTCTCAGATAAAACTTTCAGTGCACAGTCAAGGTTGCTCTCTTTCCTGCTGCAGAGGGTAAGTCAAGCTGGCTGAAGCAGAAAATCTCAGCTCCACTTCCCCTGAGTCTCCCTCACTTTTCTCTATCACCCCTGACTATTCATATATTCTTTTTTAATCTTGGTATCAAACCCTCACAATGCATGTGTGCTTGTAGCTCTTGTCTTTCTCATCACACCCCAAACAGATTTCTTGTTCTGCTAACAAGAAATCTCAGGTTGTTTTCGATCTATTCCTTTCCCTGAAAAATGAAATTGCTGTACAGAAAACTGGAGCGTGTCCAACTTTGCATTCAAGCAAATGACTGGTCAAGTCAATTTACCTCTAAACTGTCTCCCTTTCCTTCTTCCTTGCAAACCAAAATGAGTCTCACTATGATTTATGAGTCCAGAAAAGCAAAAGCGGCACCACGAATACCAATATTTTAAAAAATCATAGCACCACCTTACATGTCTGGGTCTTTAAAATATTTTACATCCTATCTTCCAAGCTAATGGAATTACTGAATTTAACTTCCTGATGGTTTTCTTGGCTGTTCTGAATCCATACATTTCCTTTTCAATGTTTCACAGTCAAACTTCCCCCAGAATTCAATCTTCTAAATCATCTCCACAGCTAACCCATCTCAATTTATGTCTTGGTTGGCATCGAAATCAGACTCAAATTTCATAAAGTACCTTTTGGCAGTGCTGTCTTAGGGTTCAGGAGCCATAAATTTTGTATTTTGTAACAATATTATTATGGTCTATGCTTTAACCTCTTCCAAATATGAATTTAAGCATCAGTCTAAAGAGGAACCTTAAGATTTGATGTGAGAGCTGATGTCATCATTTAAAATCCCCAAGTTCAATAAATTACCAAGCCCAAGGTGGCAGCAAATATTTAATGCCCCACTACATTATGCGCTGCTGAGAAAGGAAGCCACCCAAAAAGTGGACAATGAAATACAGGACTCTAGCATCATGCTGGAGAAAAAAAAAATCTTTCATTCAGGTACAGTCTAAAGAACTAACTATCTGTGCAGCTGTAGAAAATGACCTGTACACTCATAATCATAGGTGTAGGAAAGGATGAGGCAACCAGCACTTGATGTGGAAAGAACTTGTCGAAGTGTAGCTTCTAATTCCTACTAACTGGATATGTGGAGTCAAAACTCTAAACAGGGGTGTTCATTTAAAAAAAGTCAGATTGACAGAATTTCACTTATTAAGCAGAGCATAAGAAAGAATTCTTCCTGGAAGAATTCAACCCATATCAAGAGCAATTCCAAGGCACATTATGACATTAGATCTGTTAAAATGTAAATAAGTGTATATTCTCAGTTCAAATCATTGTACAGTTGTCTACCTTCTATGATATTTGTAATCACTTTTGACACACTCATTTTGGATATTCAAAGAAAGCTGTCATCTTATGATGTCATCGTAGGCACTCAGTTCAGGTAAAGGAGATAAATATGTGAGGCACAGGTATTTTCTGAGATGCTTTCCTCACTAAAGTTTTTAAGTGTGCCATTAAATATCGTATGTCTGTACTTAAAATTTAATTATGTTATAAAAGAGGTCTAAGTTTTCTGCATTTTACTTTTATTTCAAAAGTTGTAAGCATCCATTGTGGGTAAAATGTAAGATGGTATTTTCATCATGGTTTATGATAGGTCTCTGCTTCTGCAAATGGCTATTTCCTATCTCCCATCATATCTCTTGGGGAAAAGTAAATGAAAGATTAAATTCTGTTTCCTGCTTTCTTTAAAATAAACGTTCCTGTGGTTATATTACTCTGCCATACAGATTATTTTTGCTTTCTTTGGTAACACACTCCTCATAAAATTGTGAAAATAAAACATACCAGGTGTTCCACATCGACTAACAAATATTACAGTAGAATTTTCATATTGGTATTACTTTGTAAGCATTTAAGCTTCATCTTGCACTATGATAATAAGTACGCAGTCATGACATCACAAGATAGTAAGCAAATACCATTGTTATAAATATTCAAGCAATTTCATGTTCAACTTCAGAAAATTTTTTGTCATATCATTTTGAAATAATAATACTAAAATAAGATACTATTGATTTATTCAATGATCTGTAGATCATGAGGTTAAAATTTCCTTGTTCTCTCAAGACCATTTAACCATTTAGCTATCTATAGCTTATATCTGTAGCTGAGCATAGCTTATAATTTTTTTCTAAAATGTTTACTCTGTTACAATTTCATATATATTTATATATTCTCAGATCCAAGACTTTTATACATACATCATCCAAGATAATTGTTTATTTACAATTTAATTATGATAAAAAGAGGTTTAAGGGCTAGAAGACAGTTCAGAGGTTGACTCACAAGCAGAAAATCCCATGTGAAAACACCAGGCAAAAATGATAGTGCAATTCTGGCCCTGGTCAGCAGAGCCTGGAAAATCCCAGGGCGAGGCAAAAGGAGGTAGAAGCAATCCAGGATTATTCCTGAAGTCACCCTTGATCCTCCATAGGGAATACAGTACCCTTTGAAACACACACACATACACACACACACACTAAACAAATAAACAAACAAGCAAACAAATAAATAAATAAATAATTTTTTTAAAAAGGTTTAATTTTTCTGCATTTTACTTTAATTCCAAAAAGTATAAAGATCTACTATCACTAAAAGGTAAGATAGTATTTTAAAAATTGTTTATGAAAGATTTTTGCTTCTACAAATGGATATGTCTTATCTCACATCTCATCTCTTTTCTATATTTTATGTTGTTTTATAATATAGTATTGCATTACTATTAAGTATTTATAATTGCACTAATCATAACCTATTCACACTCTCTTGTCTTATCCCTTGGTGAGTTGCCTCTCATCAAATGAGTAACCCTTCCACTCATGTTCATTCAAGCAAGCCAACAAATACCTTTCAAAGAACATCTCAAAACAAGTGTGTGAACCAGAACAAGAACCTTCAAAAAAGGAAGGAAATAAATAAATAGCGAAATGAACCTAGAGATGGAATGATAGTATACCAAACTTCTCTTAAATAGCTGTTATTATACCCATAGATATGAAAAACACTTAACACTCAGCATTGAAATCTTTTTCTACAACAGAGGTAGAGATCTCAACACCCTGACAGGTAGAACAGGACAGCAGAACAGTGAAGTGGAAAGCAATAGCCACACTGCAGTGTACCAGCAATCTAGCAAGGTTCACTCAGAATCAGGCAAACCTATTCTCTCCCATCTTAAAGCTTTGTGAACCTCACAAAAGAGGGAGTGGTGAAATTGTAAGAACCTAAAGATGGGAAGGTTGGACCCACTGTTGGACATGACATTCATTACATTCAAAGCAGGACTGCTCCATCTAGGAATTCACTGCAGTAAGACTTGTCCTTACCAAACATGCATAATGATTGGCATACCAACATGTTCCCATAGACTATAGAGAAACTCAAGAAAGATAAGAACACATAATGGAAATCTTAGAGACTAAAGTTGGATAAGTGGGTGGAAATGTTTCTATCAGTGGGGTGGCTGGAAGAGAGGCAACTTTGTATCTCACAAGAGGTCTGAACCCCCACAAGAATAGACAAGTCAGAAGGAACCCTGAGGTGCGTAGAAACAGAAGAGTGGGAGGGAGTGGGATGGATTGATGAAGGAAAGGGAGGGGGATTGGAAGGAGAAGGGATGGAGGAATAAGGGATGAATACTCAATATGCTTGTAAAACTATAAAAGTAAAAATTAAAAATCACATATGTGAAATATAGAAATACTGAATTGTTTGAAGTTGTAAAACTTATGGTAGATCCTAGTTGATAATTACTTCCCAGAACCAAAGATGCATCTTATTACAGGGACTCAGACATGTACTTTACATTGAAGCAACTTGATATCTTATATATCTGAATTTTCTGTAACTTTAGCTGAAACTTTGTTTGTAAACTCATATCCTTTAAACTTCAGACATACCAATCACATTTCTAGTAGATGGATTAGATACACTTATATGCAGTGCTGCCTGATAAAAATTATAGATCTTCATCCCACCAAGAATTAGAAAATCACATCACAGAACATAATATTTATAAATAAACAATCATGATATTTTCACATGCTGAAATGCAAATTTTGTACTTTCAAGAGCTCTTAAATATAGGAAAATATTAAATTACTTGCCAGGTGTCTTCACATGTAGATCCCAAAATATAAATGAATGTTAACATAAACTGCTTTTTCATTTTAGTTTTTTCTTAATTTCCTGTTATCAAGAAAAAATCATTCACCCGACTATGAAGTCTTTAAAGCGTACTATTTTAAATATTTAAGTATTGCTTCTTAAGGAGATGTTTTTATCTTTACTGATTCAAAACTTTTATTTTGGAGTTATCTAGAAACCAGTAAGTAACTTAAGTAACAAATCCATGCTTACATAGTACATTGCTATAATTTTTAATGTCTCCTGAAGTTCATGGAAAATCCTTCTTTATCTCCTCTGATTAACACTTCACACTGAGAATTACTGAGAAAAAAATATGGATATCACAAGATGGTGAAACAGCTAGAATATGATCTTTCTTTAGATAATTTGTATTTGTTGAATAACTAAAATAATAACTAATTTAGTTTGCATCCATTGACCTCGTCTAAATTTTATTTGAATTGCATGTGTATTACTTATGAATTTCAACTTTCAATAAAGGAAGAACATCAAAATCTAATATCAGAAATCAGAGAACAAATGAATCTATGGCTCACTACCTCATCCGTCTCTCTGTTGCCATCTGACATCAAATTTCCTAAGGTTGTTACATTATTCACTTTTCAATCTTGGGAGACATTTATGGGGTTAAAATGGAGAGTGAAATAAATGGAAAGCTGAAATGTGATGCCTTGTGGTTCTGCTGTATTGGAGGAGAATCAAATGCTAAATAAGGCCTTTAGCAACATGATATTTCGAGCCAAATGATGGATATCATGACTTTTTGTTGTTACAAAAGGAAGCAATTTATTTAACTTCTTTCTTTCCTCCCATTCTTTCTGCTTTATTAGCCTCATTTCATTTCCATAAATTATCCCACTAAAAGAGGAAATGATTAATTGAAGATTGCTTCCTTACAAACATTATTTCTTGTCATTAACAGCTGCAGCATATTGAAGCATTGTGTTATCCAAACACATTGGTGCTTTTTAAATAATTTTAATATTTAGTTGTTTCACTTGTTTTGTTTAACTAATTCAAATTGTTGAACCCATGAGAATTTATTATGTCAGTTTAATAAGTATACCATTATTGTCTCCTGGTAATTTTCATGACAATAAGTTGCATGCTAACCATGCTCTCTCAATGGCCTGGAACTTGCCAAGTAAACTATGCTGCTTGGTTAGCAAGCTACAGGGACCCCAATCTTTGCAGCTTCAGGACTGGGATTAATCATCAGGCATGCCCACCATTCCTGCACTTTTATGTGCATTCTAGTGACCAACTCATGTCTTCCTGCTTACAAGGCAAGCCCTTTACAGACTAAGTCATCCCCACAGTCCTGCTATTCCTTTCGTAGACATGAAAGCCTGTGCCTTGTAGGTGTTAGCCTCCTGTAAAAGATTTTAGCTTTTACATTCAGTGTACTTATTCTGAATCCACCAAGAGTTTATTATGATTGCCTTTCTGTTAAAACTACTGAATATACATTAAGTGATGGAATCAAGGGGTGGGGGATGAGAGATAGGATTCAACAATAATTGTAGCAAATGATATTGCATGTTCTCTAAAGAGATATGCATTTTTAGGATGCATTGAAGCAGAGATATTTTCTTTGATGGGTGTGGAGGAGTAGGGCTGATATTAGAATAATTTGATAATTTGACTTCTTATGGATTCTCAATAATGAAATTAAAGGTTAGAATTGCAATATCCATAACATTAATGTTACTTTATGCAATGCATAACTCTTCCTGTTTCCAGGCTCTGCACTAAATACGTTTATGTGGATATATTTTGAGAAAATCAAACAATATATGTAGACGCAATGTAAGCTTAAAAAAATCTAAAGTTGTTGTATTTCTTCTATATATATTTCAGCTTTTTGTAAGAGTAAGATAAATACGTAAAGAAAGGATGAAGAATGAGGCATTCTGACACAACAAAGCAATCATGTAGTAAGAACGTGTTTATAAGAAGCTTGTAAGGGCATCACATAAGTTTGCCTAGTGGGTTGTATAAGAATGTGGAGAGAGAAAATTTGATCATAGGGTTCATTAAAAAAAGTTGGTGTGAGTGATTCCTCAGCTAGATAGGAAATAAAAATTTCCCAAAGGAAAACATACAGAAAGCACTGTAGTACTGTACTGAAGGATACTGTGTCATAAATACACTAAGCAACAGCCCTACGGGCTCTCTTGGCAGAGGCCAAGGGTCTCACCAAATGCAACTCAATAGGATCAATTATCCATTAACACAATGTGTTCCAGTGTGTTGCTCTCAGGTCAACCAGCTTAATCCAGAGGGGGATTTTAGGTTACACTTATCCTGAGTATGCAAGACTTCATATCCTTCAGGAAATCTTTAATCACAGTATGCACTCTGTGAAGCATTTGACTCATATTAGCTATGAATTCTGTGAATTCTGCAAAGTAGGTTATTACAACACTACATTGCTATTTATAGAGGGAGTAGTTGACTGTCATAAGTCATCAACTTAATTGCATGTTTGAAATAAAGAAGTAGCATAATATTTACTATGATGGGAAGGCAAGAACCAAATAATATTACTCTGTTTATAAAGTTTTAGAAGGGGAAGACATAAGGAAGGAGGCAGTGAAGAAAGGTAAAACAGGCATTGAAATGTAGGACATAGTGGGTCTTTAATGTTTCCTAAGTTGTTCAACAATTATCATGTAACTGAGGAAGAAAAGTTGGTATAAAAAAAGAGATCATAATTCTTTCTAAATCATTATTTTATTATTTATCTGTATTTTATTGTATAACTAGGGTGCTTAATAAGAATATGTATAAGGCATCAAGTTCAGGAAATGAAGAGATTACACCTTGCAGGTGTGGCATGTTGAGTTCCCAAATATAGGGTGCTTGATTGAAGCTGCCCTATATAAAGGTTTTGGTTCTAAATTAGGAATAGATGATGAGAGAAAAAACTCTGCTGCATAGGAATTAACAAATGCAACTGTATCCTGTGAAGAGTCCCATTTGATCATTATTGTTGATACAGCAGTACCTAAAAAAACAAAGTAGATTCTGTAGGCAAAGAAAGATAGCAACAAGCCAATGTACTGATTATAAGTTATAATTTATTAGGACAGGAAGTTTAGTTTTCCTGGTTATTAGCTCCAAAGTGTTTCTTTTTATTTTTGCTTGGAGTAAGGGAGACAGAAAATTTCAGTTCACAGGACAGAGTCCTCAAGACATTAACAACAGTAATTATCCAAGCAACGAGTTAAATTAACCAGTTGCTGTTTTCTCATTTAGATTACAAACAATCCAACTATGATTAGGTTGCTTAAAGAAAGCCATTATATATTAGTCACCTAAGCTAAAAATAAGTTGTTAAAAATCTTTTGTGATTTTTTGCATGAGCTTTAATTGTAAAAGAGTAGTACATAAGAAAGTTTCTTTTCAATAGGATAACACTTACTGCTAAGATGATTTGGGTGGGGGAGCTGATGAAATGGTTCAGTGAGTAAAGGCACTTATGAACAAACCTAGCAACCTGAGTTCAATTGCTGAAACCCACATGACAGAAGGAGAGAACAAGTTTGCAATAGGTGTCCTTTGATCTTAACAATTGCATTATGGCAAACATGATACACTTCTCTGTATTCTCTCTCTCTCTCTCTCTCTCTCTCTCTCTCTCTCTATCTATCTCCAATTAAATATTTTTAAAGATGATTTTTTTTCTGGTATCTGGGAATCTTTCACTCCTATGTTAATAAAAGGACTGGGAGAGATAGTTTTAAAAATAAAACATTTGTCAGAACTACCAGAAATATTAAGTTTATCTGGACAAATCTTTCTGAAGAGTAAACTTTCTGAAAAATTTACTCATTTACAATAAAGTCTTCTACTAAACAAGTTTCATGCCCAACTTTACTATGTGTTCATTAATGTATTGAAGGTTGTTAAACAGAGCTGTATGTTTAAGAAATAGCATTTATTTTAAATTTCAATACTTATTATGAATTTCAATAAGAGAAAAGTAGACTTAAGGTCATGGCAATAGAGAAATAAGACTCATCAACCTTTGTTGTTTTTTCTACATCATGTGGGGTTTTCTCTATTAACATGACATCAGATTAATTATGATTAAAGCAGAGGTAGGCTGTATGGAATCAAAGAACCAAGAACAAAAGGACTTCTTGAACAAACAAGTCTGTAGAAAGATTAGTCAACAGGGAAATATATCCAATGCAAATATTACTGACATCTATAGGAAGGTAATCCTAATTATTTGGGGTAATTCCTGGGCCACAGGCAGTTTTCCAGTCGCTGCTGCACAGAGAAGTTGAGCATACCTCTGCAGATATCAAATGTCCTACAAAGTAGCCCAGCAACATGGCCCATATTTATGCAAGATTCACCGACAATTTCAGTGTGTGTTGAGGAAGTTGCCAAATTCACTGCAGAACTTAACACAACATATATATGCCATCAGATATAAACATTTAGAGCCAGTTAAAGGTTGCTGTTTTCTTTAATTTGCATTCTTTTCTACTGGGATCATTAACTGACTTTTTCAAGAAGAAAGGGCAGATATTTCCTAGCATCCAAAGAACTGATTCACACGTAGAGCAAGTGAGAAGCAGGCACTGGAGACTTACACCCTGGAATAGAGACTAGCTACAGCAGGATGAGAGAGGTGATGTGGGGCATAGAGCCCAGTATGGACTGGATAGAAGCAGCATTTTAGAAAGACTTAAACCTAATGTAAGCAAATCCTGCTGGTTTTGATAGACAAAAGTACTAAGCTGATTGAGACAAGAATAAAACTGTCAAAGTGATGTCACAAATGAGGGAACACTTTGCTTTTAATTAAAATCCTAGCTGAGTTTCATGTAGAAAGCAGAAAATTTTCATCTGTCTGCACTGTCAGCTTTCTATGTTTGTGAAAATATATTTATTATTTTCTAAATTAATTTAATGAGTACCAGATTGTGCAGGATGTCATAATGGAAGCAGGACCACATAAGATAATAGGCGTTTTGTGCTCTAAATAAGAGTTACCTGGATTCCCTGTGCCATACTTTTGATTTGAGCTGTGTTTCAGTTACCACATCAGAGGAGGTTACATAAGAGATAGAATAATAGAAACTTAGGAAGCAGGTTTTCATATTTATACATTTAATATTTGCTCTTTCTGTAATTCATAGCCTAACTCTGGACAGTAATAAAAGGTGTGTCATTTTGAAATAAAAACATTGAATCCACATTGCATTGTAACTACATCCTTATTCTGAGCCATCCCAAACATTTCATACCATTTGATCTTTAGGAAAAACTCTTGGATTATTTAGTTTATTTGTAGGGAGCATAAACTTTCTGCACTCTGCTTTCTGCAAAATGCTAAGGAAATATTATTGGTTGGCAAATTTAACTTCATAGATGAAAAATACAAAGAGGCAAAACAGTCTCAGAAAAAAAAAATGCTTTCTCAAAAAGTCCAGACCAAAAACTTTTCTGGTAGAGGAATAGTATAAAGAAAAACTCATTCCATTTTCAGAGCATAGATTTTTCACTGTAAATAATATTTTCAAGAATATTAGTACATTAAATGAAGAAATATGGTTACATTGGGCCTATGAGTGATTTTGTTAACATGTTGCTCTTTGCAGATAGATCCTTCTGTGCATATTTTGTACAATCCATAACAAAATGATTACTCTATTTAGATAAGCAATTGAGATCTGAAATATTACATCCTTGACACTTTTTACATTTGGAAACTTCCAACTTACAGCAATTTTTTCCTGAATTTCCAAATAAACACTTTGGAAAGTTGAGATTACTTTTCTAACAATTTCTCATTTCATGTTCTTGTCACTGACTAGATAATCACCATGGTCACAGCCTTGAAGAAAGAATCATCTATGGAGTAGAAAACAGTAGCACATTCCTGGAGTGCAGTCCAAAGTCACAGCGAGCACTGGTCTACTGGCAATTCCAGAGACGAAAAGAAGATAGAAAAGAAGAGGTACAGAAATACAGTTCCTTGGGTTATTTCTATCTAATAGTATATTTAAGTGACCACAGTACTATTTGCTTGATGGAGAAAAAGGAATTGAAAGCACTGGTCCTCTGCTTGACCAAACTGTAGCTCATACATTACACAAATACTCACTGTGAGTTGGAGACATGGTTCTTACTGTGGTTAGCTCTAAAGCAATTGTATTATCTACGTTCATATACCAAAAGAATTCAAATCACCCTATTTTTAACTTTAGCCCATTTAATTCTATAAAAACTAAGTTATTTTATGCCTTTTCCATTTCTCCCTTGAATGTATAAAAGTTAGGAGTGGGAAGAAGGAGATTTTGCATGCAAAATCTGAGCCTCCACTATCAATTCTGACAATTGAGATACCATCAGGAACATTTTCCTTCTGGATAGATCCATTTCCAGATGAATGTAAAGAATCAAAAAGAGACAATAATAGTGAGGTCTCTAAGCTTTTTAAAGTAATTAAATGGTATCAAATAAAGGTAACAAAAATGCTTTATTCACTTGCAAAATGCATTCTGTGCTGGTAATTTTACAAGCGCAATATGAATACCAAAGTAAAAGTGCCCCATTAACTTTATTTTTTCTGACATGTTAAGCAGTCTTCGAGCTATAGAATTACATTGTGCAAAATGTCTATTTGTCTTTTGCTGTGTTAGGTATCCTGAGAAACCTAATGTAAATTGTATTCAAAGAAAAATGTGAAGTTAGAAACACTCTGGAGAATTTCTCCTATTTGTATCATATTCAAAACCTCTTTACTCAAATAAATAATTGATAACTTGAAATATTCACTTTATTTCTTCTGCTTGCTCAACTGTTAATAATTTCATTGTTTTCCAAATTCTTGTTTCAAATTCAATTTAATACCTCGTTGTTTTCTTTTTAACTTATTTTTTACAAAGTGGCTTTCTATCCATGTCCTCTCTCCCTCCTTTCCTAGTCCTCCCCTCCTTTCACCAATCCATCCTTGTCCCTCCTGCCTGCATTTCTCTCTGAATGTGTGAACCACAGGGCTCCCTACACAGCAGCTGTTTTCTGTGGTAGTATAACTGGTTCTTAAGTGGGTAAACCCACAGGTGATGCTCTCCTTCACTCATCTAGCTCCTACACATAGGGCTCTTACTTGCATAGTTGTTTCTCTTATCCGGTTTTCTAGTATCATGCTTCCATAGTTACAATTTCATTATCTAATGTTAGCTTTCTTTTCATGTACTTTTCAGTACTTATTTCCAGATTTACAAATGAAATTATTCTTTCCTAAGGTTATTTAAATATTTTAAATTATTATAGAAATTCTATTAAATAGAATGCCTGTCAATATTTTAAAAGGCATCTTAAAAACAATAAAAATTATGGCAAACTGAAAAATTCTGCCATTTTTCTTGTTAAAATTTTTGTTACTTACTTTTAAAGCACTTCAAGAAATTATTTAAATTCTCATTCACAGAATTGTTTTTTATTTATATTCATTGACAGTTTCCTAAACAAATGTAATGAATTTAAGTAAATTTCACTCCATGTTATCAGATTCCACCCTTCCTTTTCATCCCATTGAAAACCTTCTTGCCAACCAGTTCTTTCCTTTGTTCATCTCTTTTTGTGTACATGGTCCACTGAGATTCATACAGGTTGCCTGTTCTGGCATATGTCTGAGCACTTACTGGAGCATAGACCATATATTAAATGTATTACTAGAGAAAGCTGCCTCCCTTCCCACATCAGCTTAAACGCTCAATCGTCCTTTACTAATGCCTCATGAAGTCTATTTGATGATGAAGTGTTGGCATGTCAAATTTGTGCAGATTCAGATAAAGAATTTCAGATGCCTATTTCACAATATCTCTTTTCTTGCTAGATCAAAGTGGATGATCACATCATTAGGACAGAACAAGGACTCTTGCTACGTAGTCTGCAAAGGAAGGATTCAGGCATTTACCTGTGTCATGCTGTAGAACATGGGTTCATGCAAACGCTCCTTAAAGTGACCTTGGAAGTCATAGACACTGACCATTTGGAAGAACTTCTTCATAAAGATGATGGGGATGGCTCTAAGACCAAAGAAATGTCCAACAGTATGACTCCTAGCCAGAAGGTGTGGTACAGAGACTTCATGCAGCTCATCAACCACCCCAACCTGAACACAATGGATGAGTTCTGTGAGCAAGTGTGGAAAAGGGACCGAAAGCAACGGCGGCAAAGGCCCGGACATTCTCAAGCAAACAGCAACAAATGGAAGCATTTACAGGAAAACAAGAAAGGTAGAAACAGGAGGACCCACGAATTTGAGAGGGCACCCCGGAGTGTTTGAGCAGCATTACCTTTAGAAACCTCAAAAAAGTAGAAACTTGATTAGCAAATAACTGGAAAAAAATGCAATATACATGAACTTTTTTCATGGCATTACGTGGATGTTTACAATGGTGGGAAATTCAACTGAGTCCCACCAATTATAAATTAAGTCCATGAATAACTTTCCCAACTGGCTTTCTTCTGAATCCCAACACCTACTAGAGATCACATGTGAGCACAGATGTTCACTTATGCAGACATGTTGTTTTTCATAAGAGCTCATTGTACTGGGTTCACTTTCTTCTTTGCCTGAGAAATGAAAATGTCATTTGCCACATTGTCATTGAAAAGATAAGGACTTCATCAGCAAAGCCATTTTATTGAACTAAAAGTTGAAAATAAACTGCATGGATTGAGGAAACTGATGAATATTTCAGAACACAATTGGATTCAAGGATATTTTTTTGTCTACCAGCACTCATGTTTGTATGGATCGGGGGCATAAAATAGGCAAAATATATTGAATGAAATGGTCTGCGGAAACATAAACACATCATAACACATCCATCATCCAGTGGAACGGAATACTGATCTACTACTGATGTCTTCTCTCAGCTTTGATCTAAAGATGTATTTTATTAAAGCTATAATTTAAATGTACCATGACAAATATGCAGTAAAAATTAGCTGTTTTCTAAGCTAGAGTAGGCTTTGTCTTACAATCATCATGCTATATAGTTTGTTCTTAGAATTCTTATTGTGTGCTGCTTTTTTTAAATCATGTTTTGTCAACTCTGTAAAAAATGAATAGGCAAAGTCACTCTTGACACTTAAAAACATCGTTAACTGTTAATTTTTAAAACCAATATATAAATTATGCTTTTTATCAGAAGTTATCAAATAAAAAAGGTGTTCATGTCCCCCTTTTAAAAGTATTATCTATTTTAAGTCTAACTTGTACCATGCTTTTAGAAAATGAGAGAATTAAGACTGTACATAAGGAAAGAACCACATTTGTTAAATGCATTTTGTTGTATCTACAAGACCAATGGAAAAAATGCACTCTCTTAATATGGTGTTAATAGAAAATCTTTTAATTCTGCATTTCAATATTTCTATGCTAAAAACGTAGAACTCTCTTATGATTCCAGGAGGAATTACAACAGACAGTTAAGAATTTTTGAAACAGAGAAATCAGTAATATTCAGAAAAGCATTATAAATGTAAATTTCTAAATTGTTTACTTCTAAATCCACTACTTGTTCTTCTTGTGTTGTTTAATATAATTATTTATGTAAAAGATACATACTTTCCATGTCAATGAGAGTGAATTAATAGAAACTATCTTTCAAGATACAACTTGCCCCTTATAATATACAAAAGTATTTTTTTTCAGAACAAAGTATAACATATGGTAAAAGGTTTGAATTAAGAATTTGTCTCCTTTGCTGTCTGAAGATGAATCCCTGAGAATCACTGACTTCAAGATGCTTAAATATTTCAGCATTATAATATAACTTTTCCTCACAATACTCAGCTTCACAAAAGCCATTCCCTAGATCCTTTGTTGTACACAAAAATATGCCAAAAAACATCTTATTGCTAATTAATGAAGTGGCATTGAAGTTTTAGCTCTAGTTGTCCAGGAATTCTAATTAACTCAGCATTAATTTCTCACCTCAAACTACAGTGAACTGTTATTCCTCTCCACTGAAATGTTTCACAGCTGGAAGCTCATGTTTCAGTCTTAATGGTTATTTAAATAAACAATTTGTTGACACTTATTTCAAATAAAAGCCTAAAAATAATCTACATCCAATTTTAGGCTCCTTGATTAATATGGGGTTGCTTTTGGAAGTACTTCCTCAAATGGAATATGAATTGACAAATTATTTAGAGGACACTTCTGTACAGAGAATCATGTTTAAAAAAATAAAAGAACAAAGAGTGCTCCCAAAATAGGTCCTTCTTTTATTTTCATTGAATGTCTTCATTGTGCTAAAATTCAGTATTCTGTGCTTCTAAATTGCAGCCAAAAATTTATTTGTAGTTACCTGAGTATCTTATTCCTTTCTAGTCCTTAGCAATAAAGGAGCTAAATGGATAGAGATCATAAGGTAACTTCATGTATGCCTGTCCAAGGCTGAATGCATTTTATTTAGTATTATGAAATGTCAATAGAAGCAAGTTTAGGCTTTGATTGCAAGTATCAAAACAAACAAGTTTACTGGCATGTCTTTATAAACCAGCAGAGCTAAGTTTTCAAGGAATATAGATGTAATCTGGCAGGGAACTAATTCTTAATATAATCATAACCTTCTGCCAATGGTATTAACAAAAGACAGTGTGCACGAGGAAGAATTAATGTCCCATTTAATGGTTTGGTTTAGATAGACTTTAGCATATGCATGTGTCATCACAGGTGATTCTTGGCTAAGAGACTCGTGAATTAAGCAAATTATATCAATATCTTAAAGTATGAAAAAGGCACATCATAGCTGAGAAAATATGGCCTGAAAGATAGCCAATGTAAAATGTAAATGCATGAAAATGCACACTTATTGCTTCCTTTATGTACAATTTAGTGGTTTGTTGTGGTATGTGTTTAAAATTTTTGCTACCTACACATTAGGCAAAGAGGTGTAAATAATTTTGAAACACATAGGGAGGACAGTGTAAAATACAACTTTCTATAGATAGTTTATTTCACTATGTTCAACATCATCCTACAATGCAAGAGTTTCCCACACAAACGACAAGGTAGTATGTGTACTATTTAGGGGCAACAATTGTGTGCCCCACTTAAGAAGCATGTTTTTGCCAGGTAGCAAATGTGTTCCATATCTGTATTTATCATTGCATTTCAGATGGGAACTAGAAAACTGGAGAGAAAAATGTAATAAAACTGCTGCTGTAATTTTTTTTCCTTTTTAGCATGTATTCAGTTGTTAAATACACACTTCTTCAAAATATTTGAATTCAGATGTCTTTACTGTTCCCTGTGACATATGGTGTTGAGGAACATAAGCTTCAAAAACCTGTAGGAACCAGAGTTAGAGTGCCACACAGCTAGCAGATTTCTGCATTGTAGTCATATGTAAGCTGCTTTCTGTATCTATGGAGATGATGTAAATTTTTCTGCCCTTTAAATCAGATACTGTTCTTTATCTATATCATACCTGGAAAGAGAACAGAAGAGGAAAGTCTATAATGTGTCACATCATAATGAGTTTGCTTTCCTTCGGGAGGTATAAAGAGGCCACAAGAATGCCATTCATACTGAAGATCATGAGCAAGCATATATTGATGGAACCATTAGTGTGACATTCTAAAACCCTACACATTCATTTGTTTGAAACAGTCTCAGCTTAATGAAAGTCACACAGGATTTGTGGTTTCAAAAACACACAACAGCAGTATTTAGCATCTTTTTGTGTAATAACATGATACATGTGAATTGACTTAATGCCAAAGCCATACATGTTTTTTATTTTACCTTTGTGTAATTATTGGAAGTCAATATCAATACCTGCAAAATATGTGTTCATAAAGAAGAAAATATTATTTTCAAAGTGCTTGAAAAATCCTTGTTTGATATGTAAAATTTGTACTAGTTAATTAAACAAGTATATCTTCTGTGTACTAGTAGATTAAAAGGATCCCCTACGTGACAGAGACCAGAGTTGGAAAGATGTAGTTTCTAATTTAAGCAATTATCACTATTACCTAACAAAAGAAAACATTTTCCTTGTTTATTTCAATAATTTCAGATCACCATGGCTGAGACAAAAGATACAAATAGAACTAAATCATGGGAGAAAAAGATGGTTTCAAAAAAAAAAAAAAAAAGAAAAAGAAATAGGAAGCCAGAGTTGGTAATGCATGCTTGCAATCCCAGAAGGAGGATGAAACAGAAGATCATGTGTTGAGCCTGAATTGCAGCATGGGATCTTGTCTCAAAAAATCAAATAAACAAAAAGATTAAAAAAGAAAAAAAGAAGCTTGGTTTCTAGACTCTTTACCCACTAAAACTGGATTCCTACTTTTCATGTCTAAGTTTACACAAAGAGATATTTGCTTTCAATTTTGTGAGGCAAGGGGATCCTCACATGAGAGAGACACATCCCCATCATGAAGAACTCAATGTAAACTAAGGGAATGAATGGCATGAGTGATCATTGTCATCCATTACCATTTCCTTAAGCTCCTAGTCCTAGACTATGAAATTCATTTCTGTCAACTCTACCTTGCATGTGCTTTTTCTTATCACGATTATCACAGTGGTACGGTGTACCTGTCCATGCACATCTCTCTACTAAAGTTGTGTTTCTAGGAGCTGAAGAGATGGCAGGGGTTAAGACTTTGTCTCACAAATAGAAGGACCTGAGTTCCTACGTCAAGTAGAAAAATTGCTCCATATTTATGACTTCTTTATTCATTTATTTATTTTTGCTGAAAGGAGTCTTTTTACAATGTGGTAAGTGCCAAATTGTAGTTGATGACCAGAGGAAAAAATATGAAGATTCGGACTGTGAACTGAAACATACATCACACTTTCCTGTTAGGAAAGAAGAAAATGCTGTCTGGATAGAGGAAAGAAGGAGAAAGTACAAGAGGTATGAAAGTGTTTTGGGTATCTTTTTTTATTTCTTTTATTGTCTAAGAATTAAATTACAACCCACAACAGGATTCACAAAGAGAATCAAAATGTCTCACTTCTGTAAGTCAAAACAATGCATTCTCTTCCCTAAGATTTAAATTGATTTCTGTTCTTTGCCACACATTCTCAACCTGCCAGGTGGCATCATCTCAGATACTGGACTACCTACTTTCTTCACACACTTGTCTTATTCTGTTCTTATGACTAATCTGTTTTTTACAAATAAGGTTCTGATACTGAACAGAATTCCTACAACCAATTCAATATGGTCTTCATGCCAAAATCTCTTTCCTCTCATTAACCACCATGTTTCAGTTAGAATTTGGAGATTCACGAATTGGTTCTTGAAAGAAACGGGCTGCATGGGTATTGCTTTCTTGGTGCTCCCTCAGCTCAGATAGGCATCTCTGCTACTGCAGCCTACTGCAGCCTTACCTCGTTCATCTAGTATTAGAATTCTTGGTCTAGGGTTGCAGTCAGCCATGCTAATTAGTAATGTGCTCCGTGCAAAAGTACTATTAAAATGTGAATTCTGTATTTGTTCAAAATGCCTGGATGAAGTTTTTCAGGATTGATTACTTCTGAGATGAGCATACAGGTGAAGGCATAAATGCAATAGAGAAGAGAGAGAGAGAGAGAGAGAGAGAGAGAGAGAGAGAGATAGAGTGTGTGTGTGTGTATACAAAGAAAAGAAAAATTTAAAAAGTAGACGATTTAGATTCATCTTGAATCTTTCAAACGCAAGGGTTTGGTTAAATTTTCCTCATATAACAAAAGAATGTATTTTATTTCTTTTAATCTAAACATTATACATGTAGATACAGTGTTTATTTATACATTACCTAGGCAAAAGTTCTTCTAAATGTGGTCAAGTCATCACAACATGGATAATTTTGGAATCTTGATTCCCTCTTCTCTTTGTAAGCCTTGCTGGAGCATTAGACCCCAAGTAAAAACATTTTAAATCCATGTCTCTTGTGTAGCCCAGTTCTTAATGTTTTGTTTGCTTTGTTGATAGTTAAATCCAGAGAAGTTTAAACTTCTTAGACAAAGTTTGTATATAAAGCCAAATACTATTTCCACTTCATTTTTCAAAAGGAATTTCAATTTCCATGGGGTGTGTTTCTCAGAGTTTCAAAAAGGAGTGGCAGTTTTATTAGGACCCAAATACTTTTGTTTTATTCTTGCAGTGTTTCAAAATGCTCCTATATATGAAGGCATTAAGGCTGTGTCTCTGTCTTTCCAACATTCCACTTGAATTAGATGCTAAATAACTGTGGTATTGCTACATTTTTACCATAAACTGGTTTTAGAATCATAGCTTTCTTTTTTGAATTATTTTTTTCTCTAATGGCCTATTGGCTAAACTTATTTAAATTTATTTAATTCAAGTTAATTGAGTTAAATAATTGCTAAAGGAATATCATTTAGAATCAGGAAAAATATATCCAATGTACACTGTCAAAGAGTATATTCAATCTTACAAAATGTCTACATTGGAAAGCATACATACACACCTTCCCTAGAATTGTTATATTTTCATCTAATCAATTTTCCACAAATTAGAAGCATGCCATTATCAATATTTCTTCTTCAACAAAGCAAGCAACAGATACTGTAGAATACAAAGCCCCTTGCCATTTGGCATAAAGCATATCTGCTTCTCCTAGTAAAACCAGGCACATAATTTTAACAGTTTTCACCTTCTTATTCTTTTCCTAAGTGTCACTTTTTAATCCACATGGTATTATTCAAATATGTCATATCAAGTAGAGATATACATTTTATGAAAGCAAAGCTTTCTTTATTTCAAAAAAAGATTTTACAAAAGTGCTGAATGTAATTAATAATGTATTTTAATTTTTTAAGTTTTTTTTATTTTTCTACTTTTAAAAGCATAGTGAACATTCATCCCTGACTCCCTCCATCTCCCCAATCTCCTCTCCCTTCCCTCCATCAATTCCTCCTACTCCATCCTACTCTGCCATCTGCATGCTTCTATGGATTCCAGAGTTCACCCTGGCTCTCTACTCTTGAAGGCATTCAGGCCTCTGTGGCATATCAAGTTCCTCTCTTCAGGCCACATCATTGATATGAGCACTTTCTTTCACTCATCCAGATTTCTTGAGTTTCTAGGTAGTCTATGAAGGCATGTTGACATGTTAGTTATTATGCAGGTCTGGGAATATATTTTTAAGGATAATAACTTGCATGTTTTTAAGGATAACACACTTTTTGCAAAACTATGATTGATAGTACATAGCAAATTATATAGCAAAAAGTCCTTATAATATGTTGCATGATATTATAATTTAACATTGTGAATAATCTCATTATACACATATAAAAACATCATCATTCATTATACAAAAGTCAATATCTTATAATATCTTTTTATTATGTTCAGGATAATTTCAGGGTATTATTTGAAGGATCAAATACAAAGTATGAAAAATCATGCCCTCAAATTTATAGAAAAAAACATGAACTTACATGTGATTTTTATATTCAGTAAACTTTAAAATTTAGATGACATTCTTGTCCTTGGATTCAATTAACAGAATTTTTTTCATCATGGTGCTATATGACACAAATAAAGAGTAGAATTAAAAGTTTATACTAACTTACCACTATGATAAGATTGTTTTAGTTTAGACCACTTCAAAACATTGTGTATTTAAAGAAATAATATACTGACCTGGGTTTTAGGTTATACAATATGAAAGATGAATGAACTAGTATAAAACTGGTCAAGTTTTTGGCTATAAAACACTTTAATTGGTTGTATAAATTATTTTTGTAACAAAGTGAAGAAAATATATTAGATTCTTTATGTATGTTATAACAATGAAAGAAAAATTGCACTGATGCAAACTAAAAGAATTTGCATAGGTCAGAAGTGATATATATATATCACTTCTGAGATATATTTATTTTGTGCATGTATTTGAATGACTTAATTTAAAAACACCAAATTAATAAGAAATGAAAGAAAATATAATATATCCTGAATTTGAAGATATATAGATATCCATGGTATCTAGTCTACCACCTGGTATTGAAGTTTCCCAGTCATGGGAAAATACAACAGTAGTCTTTGGTCGATGATCTAGTTCAATGGATATGAAATAGAAAAAACACTACTGAATTTATAATTTTGTTCAACTTCCAAGCAACAATGGTGCATCAGAAAAGTAACTTGTTTTTAAATTTCCACTAAGAAATATGTACTGTTTCAAAGATTATTTCAAAACTTAAATTTTAATATTACATGCAAATAATTTATATTTTTTGTGACTGTCTCTTCATTTGCTGCCACTTTACCATGTCATGTGGTATACACTGGTATAATATTCAAATAAATATATATTGGAAACTGCATCAATACAATAATATCTTGAGAAATTCTTTAATAATCTCGAATAAAAGTGGATCAGTCCTCTGCTTATCTAATTGTAGGCTTACTGCTTCTCAGTGCTTCTTGTCTAGCCCTGTGTTTAAACGTCCTATTAGCAATACAACATAGCTCACTTTTGTTTATTAGCTCAATGATTATTTAAAGTATTTGCTGAGGCAATTTAAAAGCAAACATTTCCTTATAATCTCTAAAGCACATATACAAAGAGAAGTATCATAATTCACATCTAGAAAGATAATATTCATACAAAAAGGCTTCCTTTCTAAAAAGTAAAATGGAAAGAGGTGACACCTCCAAACCCTGCTGAGCCACAGATAAACACCAGAAAGAAACCATTTGTGTTGTGGGAAGCAAATTCACAGGAAACTGTTAGGCAAAATGAGATCCACTGTGACATGACCCAGATGCTCGCTAATATGAATGTCTCAGCAAAATCTGATGGATTTCAAGGTCTGGTAGAAAAAAAATAAAGTTCCAAGAGTTGTTAACACTTATTAGCTTCAATTATTTTGTAACTCCTTTGAATAATTGCCTTTCGTTTGAAATATTATCGTCCTTCAGCTTTAACTATCTTGGAAATTGATAAAAAGCAGCATGAAGAGATGAAACGCAATGCAGTCTTTGAAGTAAAATCATTCCGTTCCTAGGAACTTTAAGATACTCCTTGGGCTGGTCTGTCAAAAAGCTATTGTATGGATCAGAAAATTTGGAAGGATCAGGGAAAATAAGAACTCTACAAGTATTTTATCTTGTCCATAATAAAGCAGAGAATTCACTAGAAACTAATTAATGACATACATGCTCATGGCATCATCATCTCAAATAAGAGTAAATCTTATTTGATTGTGGTCACCTAGCTTTAAGCTTGCTGGTTCTCAGTGCTTCTAGTGAAGCACTGCATTTAAATGTCCTGTTAACAGTGCAACACAGCTCACTTTTGCTCATTATCTGAAAGATGATTTAAAATATTTGCTGTAGGAATAAGAAATTAAATGTTTGAGTTCTTGATGTAAAAACTTTAAGAGATTGATGAGCAGAACAATGTCAAAAGTTGTGAAGCTAGAATAAAAAGTGGCTAAGGAAGAAACTACATTGCTCTTCAAAGGAAGCAAGACCATAAAAGGAAAAATACATTTTTATTACCAATGGGGATTCTTGATTTCCCCTCTCATTCTTATGTGCACTCTTCTGGAAATCTGTATTTTCTGTGTTGCTGATCCTATCTTGTCTACTCAAGGATCCACCAAGTCTCAGATAGTAAAATCAGATTATGTGAATGTAGAAAATGGAAACTGACTCCTCCCAGGAGTCAGATATACACAGAGCCCATCCCAAGGTGCCTAGATCAGAACCCCAATATTTTACCTCAATTCCTGTAAGGATTTCTGTTCACAGTATTGTTTGAATGGCACATCTCTGAGCTCTTGTTCATACAAACTTGAATAAAATTGTCTATGGGGGATACAAATTTGCAACATTCTTATTCTGTATCCAATGACCCATTCATTGCTTAAAATCCAGTGTCAACACAAACAGTTTCCTATCTAAAATCTAAAAAAAAGGCTGATCTGCTCAGAATGTCTAATGACCTTCTGAGCAAAATCTGACAATCAGTTATTAGGATACAAGAGCTTCTGGATTATTTGCTACATTGATGGAAAAAGACTATATGTATTTATGACAATGATTATGACATAGACTAATAGAAATCATATGTGGTTAGTATTTTACCACATGAAACAGTAAAGATTAAAAGTATAATTTGACTGAGAAGATATATTTTACTTAACTGGAATAAATAAGAATATTGAAACTCAACTATGCTAACAGTTTGATGCAGTTTGTATCATTCTTGGAAGAGATGGAAGGACATAATGAAGAGCTGATCTCCTTTTGCTAGTACCTTGTAGTTTTCTATTTAATGAAATTATACAAGTTTATATGTTCTTCCAGGATGAAGTTTTCTAAACTTTGGCACAAGTATGCTAATTTCTTGAAATTCTCAATTGTTTGCCGGTAATATTATAGTATTTTATCCATAAAAAGTATGTGGCAATTTAAATGTCTCCTATAAATAGAAATACTCAAATTACCAACAGAAGGACTTTTAGATACAAACATGTAACATTACCTACAAACATAATCAAAGGCGATTCCTCCAGAATATCTTGGTAGCATTAATCTCCAATAATGCATATACAACACTGAAGAGTTCGACCCATGTTAGAGCTGGGTCCACATGAGTATTTTGAGGGTTTGGTGGATTTTTTGATTCATGATGGGTGGTCTTCTATGCTTTATGTACTACAACCAGCTGAGCCTAAGTTCAGGGTTATTGAAAACTGTCATAAATAAAAAACATATGTGCATTGTTTAGGCACTAGACAATATTTACAAAGATTTCAGCAACTGCTAATTCACTGTCAGTGAAAAGCACAAATGTCTACCATGCATTTTCCAACCACAAATGTTTTCACAATGTTGAATTCACCCCAATAATCTCTTCTGGCAAATACAAGTGTGACTATAGAAGCATGAAATGACTTATTGATGCTATGCTCCCGTGGCATGTCAAAGCAACAGACACTTTCTGCTGAAGTCTGCACAGTTTCTGGTAGACTAGCAATTGTCCCACTGTCAAACGGTGTATCCTCATCAAACAGTGTATCTGCCCTTAGGAAAAGGGAAAAAATAAGTTTATACACTACTATTTGTCTCCTGAATACAAGTGGCCCCATGAACCTATTAAGCATAATCATTTCAAAAAGAAAGCCATTTAGAATTGCAGTCCTGGAGGTTTTATGTCAATGAGATTTCAGGAAATAGGGACTTTAAATTAGAGCCCCAGGGAGTATCCAGTCAGGGAGCTTGAAAAATGCAGTTTTATCTTAAGCCCTCTGTAAATCATGTTACAATACTGCTGATTTTGTAATGTGTAACACAGACTCCTAAATTTTTGGTGGGGGAAGCAGGATAAAGTGGGAACCACAATCATGGGAGTATGGGGCAGAGAGAGGAACAAGAATGTTTCCAAGGCAAATGATTCACTATACACTAACTAAACAGAAAAACAAATAGAAGTCACTAATAAAGAGGTGCTAGCCTATTATCTTGGTATTATGAAGTGCCAGGATCTTATTTTGTAACTGAGAGTCAGCTAACTTAATAGCTTCTTTTAAAATAAAGGGTATTCCTTGGATAAAAATCTTAGAAGCATCGGCAACTTTATCATTACATACAAAACCAATGTTACAAGATTTTGTAATCCATATGACCACTCAAAGCATACAGAGCCCTCTGACATCTGTCTTAGTAAATATGGTACCCTGCACTCTACAATTTCCTTGAGGACCAAGAAACTTTTAGGAGCTATTTCTTTCGTTAGGTGCTGCGTAAAATCCACATTCCTTCACTCTTCACATCCTGTGCTGATGACTGAGTGTAGTGTTTACGAATTGCAAATGTCATTTAATACAGATAAGGTCTTAGTTAATTGGAAATGCTAGGAAGTCTTCAACGATCTTTCTGCGTAGGAAACATGAAACTTGACTTTTAGATTGTCACAATCTATTGAAATAAAATAATCGATACTGAACTATATGAAAGAAAGTGGCAAACAACTTAAGAGAAAAAGCATACAGGCTATGACGATTTGATGAATTATGTAGTTTTAGAAATGTTTCTAATGTAATTCAGTAGCAGTTCTCTCTGCAAGACACACCCAGTCTTCACAGTCCTGTTAACCAGAGAAATAATTCCTTCCCAGAGGATTTTAACAACAGGATTCATGTCTTTTTATGTGCTGTTTACCATACTTAATATTACTATATAGACAGAGGAAGTCAAAATAAATATTTCTTAATAATAATTGCAATATTACACAATTTTATTCATATGCAATTATTTTACATGTGATTCTTCTAAAACAAATGCTCCAGCCTGGCAATTTCAGCTTTTTGTTCTGCTTAGCAATGTTTCTATCACTTCATACATAATAATCCCTTTTAAAATATACTCCAGGAAGATGGAATCTTGAACATGGACTTGCACTGGACAGACCATCAGTAGCTGTCAACTTCTCAAGTAAAGACCTCTCAGGATGTATCTAAGAGTTTTACAAAAGCTGTTTTCACATCATAAAATGCCAGTTTGAATTACTTCATGGTATTTGTTTTTGACATTTCATTTTTCAATTTAAAACCATCTTTGTCTGTCATTATTTGAAGAATGCAACTTTAGGAGTCCAGCTGAGAAAAACCAAAAACATAATATCAGCCACTTCACCTGCCCTGTTCCCTGCAGATCAATTCTCAGATAATTTTCTTGCATGCAGTAAGAGATTTGTATAGGTTTCAGGGAGAAAAAGTGAGAAGGAATTTTAAATTTATCTAATCCTTTTACACAGATCAATTTGTGAGATTAAATAATGGCAAAAATGGATAGAATTATTGGCTCTTCTTTTCAGCCCAGTCTTCTGTCTTGGAGATTGTGTCTACAGATGATATTGCCTTCTACACTTCTACTTCTGATCCATGTCATCACTCCAAAAGAACATGGGCTTCATTCACCCAAAAATTCTTCGAGGGAACATTTCTTTTTCTGTTTTAAATAATACCAATTATTTTTACTTCTTGATTCTGAGGATCAAACCCAGGGTTATGCAAGCACTATACTACTAAGCTATATATTCAGTTCCTTATTCATTTAATACTATAATCTATACTAAAAATCAACCTGAATTGTATGGATTTAATAATGAGGGAAAATAAATACAATACTCCTACTTTGAATTCTATTATTTTTTCATAGTGAAATACACACAAAACTTTAAATAAGGTGCCATCCTGTATATTTACTTTGACCACAATTTTAATACCAACATGCTTTGTAGTCAAGTGTTCAACAAAGGTTTGTTGTATCTTTATATTTCCCAAAACTACTTGTAGGCCAGAAAGATGGCTCAGGAGGCAAAACCATTTACTGTGAAGTTCTGTTGAACTGAATTGAATCTTTGGCCTTCCTATAAAAAAAGTAGATGTTGTGCTGCATATCAATAGTCCCAACATTCCTACAAGGAGATAGGAAGCAGAGACAGGAGAAATGGCCAAAAGTTCAGAGGCGAGCTAGCCTGGTACCTTGTGCAGCAGCAGAAAGAATAGGAATACTTGTGTCTAAAAAAGGCAGAAATCCAGAACCAACACCCAGTAGTGGGCCTCGACCTCCACATGCACCATGATATGCATGTGCCTACTAATCCACAGAAAAGAAAAGTAAATAAAAATAAAGCAAAATACAAATTGAAAACTACTTGCCATCTTTAATGAATGGGAATAAATTAGTTGCAGAGATTAAATTACATTGTTGCAGAGATTAAAATACATAGCATATCCAGGGATTGGAGGGGAGAGGGGGCACTGGGAGAAAGGGAGGGGGGAAGGAAGGGGAAAAGGGGAGAGGGAGCAAAGGGGTCTGGGGAGGGGTGGATGGAGGGGACCAGGGTATATATTAAGCTTATATGAGTGGAAAAAATTAATTAATTAATTAATTAAAAATAAATAAATAAAAATAAAATACATAACATTTAATATGCAAGCCATAGTGCCTATCATGTAAAAAAAGGTGAAATATGTTAGTTCATTACAGAACAAAGTTATATACAATGCATTAATCATGTTCTGGAAACGGAAGGCAAAGAAACAGTGTTGTTCTGGTTGATTAGCTTCAGCTAATGCATACCTGAATGCAGAATGAAGGATGAAATAAACAGTGTGTTCTTCTTTCTTCACTTTCAAGGATGGTTTCTGATATAACCACTGGAATGAAATGGAACCATTGAACAAAAGCAATTTTAACTAGTGATGTGAATCAATCTGACAAGTGATAGTGAGAGCTCTGTAAACTGGGCAAAAGGTCAGTTTGGGTGTGAAAGTGAAAACTGTTAGCCAAGCAGTTCTGCAGCTGTGGCTGAAAATTAGTCTTTTCCATGTGGCTTCAATACACACAGTGACTAGGTGAAAACACCATAGCAGATGCACCAAACTGAAGGATACAACATATCATGAGTACTACAACTGATCAGTAGATGACCTGATAATTTCAAGATTCATGTTACAATCCTTCCCTTTTGTCTCTAATACCGATTAATGCATAATTATATACGTGCCTTAATTTATCCATTAAAGATATATGGCATTGCTAGAGTTTCAGAAAATGTGTCAATGCTTTGAACATCCATATTAACACAGAGTTCATTTCATATGAGATAATACCTCCACCTGTTATCATAACACAACTTTTTGATGAATTTGTCCTTAACTACTCATTTAAAGGGCTTTAGTTATCCAACCACCTGCAAGTGAGCTTCACTTGCAAACTGTATATCATGAATATATTGTAGTGGAAACACTTGTTGAAGAACTGGTCCTAGTCAGTAGAAATCTCAACATCTGTCTGTCTACTAATGAAAACCTCCAGGAAAAAAAATGACACATTGTAAATCTGTGACAGTTTCCATCATCAATGTCAGTTGGCACAATGTAACTAAAGCTATTTGAGGAGGTAATTACGTGAATAGAGTGGAAGTGTCTGGCATACTCGAATTTGGTTCCTTTGCTAAATTCAACTATTTTTATTAAAAAGGTAAGTAAGTGTCATAAATCATGAAATTATAATACTTTACTATTGGAAAACTAAAATAAAAAAGAGCAAGTACACTAGCAAATATTAACTATAGCCTTAGCACAAAAGTGTTAGCCTGCATGCTTTAATATCTTAGAAACTATAGTATGAGAAGGTTCCCGTACTTTCTTGACTTTTTCTTAGGCTGGACAGTAAAACCTAGTTGGATAGGAGGAAGGAAGTAATATAAAATTAAATGAAGACATGGGTTAATATGGGGAAATGCAGAGAATGGGCTCATTGGAAACACGTTTGAACAACAGCTTTTTTCTGTCACTATCTCTTAAATATTGAAATCCCAATGTAATTGAATATACTTTGTTATTTGAATTGATTTCCCCACATTCTCTGTTAAATGAAGAAACTGGTATCATGTACGTTTTCCAAGTGACTGTGGTTTCAAATGAGGTACTTTTATGAAAGCACTTAATTCTGCTTTCTACATAAGATTATCAGTCATAGTAATACATCATTATAGTACCTAATATGTTAAGGTGAGGGGTAAATTTAAAAAATATTAAAATCAAAAATGTAAAAGAAATATTTCTCATTTTGACAGAAGAAAATTATATTTTTTAAAAGCTTTTTTATTATTATTATTATTATTATTTATTCAACTGTGTGCATATGCGTGTGTACGTGTGCGCGTGTGTCTGCGTGTGTGTGTGTGTCTGTGTATGTGTAGAACCACGGACGAATTCGCGAACCACCATGGACGCCTCCACCTCCTTCTGCCCCGGGATTCACAGGCTCCGCCCTACCAGGACCAGAAGCACAGGCCGCCCCCGCTTCCTCCTGGCGTCTATACGTGGGATCTGGGATCTGAACTCAGGACCTTCCGCCTGCAAGGCGGAGGCTTAACCCCTGAACCACCTCTCCAGCCCAGAAAATTATATTTTAACAATGGTGAATTATGCTCTAAAATATTAAGTCTCATTACATTTAATACACGATAGGGGTTTGGGGATGGCTCAGTGGATAAAGTGCCCCATGAAAGTGTGCAGATGAGAGTTCAGATCCCCAGAACTCAAGAAAGAACCTGCGTGTATGGTGGTCACCAGCAACAAGGAAGCAAATCAAGTAATTTCCAGGCTAAAAGATGAGCTGGGGGTTCAGTTTAGAGACTCTGCCTCAGTAAATAAAGTGGAAAACAATCAAAGAAGACAGCTTTAACCTCCCAGTACATGAACATATACATTGTTGAATGTACACAGAGTATATCTGTGCTCATACTCAAATGTGAATGTGCATACACAAAATTTCCACCCTACATATGCACACATGAAGATACTAAAATGCAAATCAAGACAGAATAGGTTTCTTACTAATTGCTAAACTGATTTTGAATACAGGCCATTTATGGATCTGGAGCTCTCTGGAATACTTGGGTAAAATATGATCCTTTTATTACACTAGTTATACAAACATTTCAAGTAATAATCTCTCAGTAAATAACCATATATTTATCACTATTTTAATGAATTCAGTAGTTTATAATGTTCTGATCATATTTATAGCACCAGTTCCAGGATAGGAACACAGAAGAATATTCAAGCATCTTTGCAAAAACATGAAGGCAATGATCTCTAAAGGATTATTGTTCATCAGCTGATATCTTTTTTAAAAAAAGTAAATCTCATATCAACATTGATCTACAATGATGCTATATATATATTCTTATATTTCTTAGATAGATCATAAAAATACCTCAAGTTACCTAATATATCAAAGTAGATGCTAATTTACAATACCTTTATGTAAATTTTAGGAAGTGCTTTTCTTTTCCAAATGAACACAAGCCGAAATTCGCTGATAAGATCCAGCTGAGGAAATGCCATTTTAACCCTGTTGAATTGGAATAGCTCATCCAACTAGGTGTATATGAAGAAAAGCAGTAATAGGATAATTTCTAAAATCAAGCATAATCACCCCATGCGGAAAGGAACACAATAACTCCACTGCCAACGTGCACTCACCAAGGAGATTAGTCTCTGGAGAAACAATAGTAGCAGCAGGTCAGTCTGACATGGAGCTAAAATAGAGTGACACATTTTAAGCAAAGATTTCACACAGTTCACAAGACAAAGAGGCACTGTCAAAGGGGATAAAGAATGCAAACCCTACAGAAAGCCTCGTGTGCCCAAACAAGCATGACATCGAAGTCAAGAGATTCAAACCATGAGGTCTTAACTGGAGCACCATTATTATTGTGGTGAGAGATTAGTCTTTGGATTCAGGCAAAGAACTGATGAATGGCCAAGGAAAATTAATCAAGAAGTTAGCATAAATATTAAATTTATCCTTCAAGAGTATAGGCCATATTGCTATTTTATCATTTTATCTCCAAAAAAGAAATAATTTATACATTCATTATATATTGCTTATATTTTAACTTTAGTAGTATCATGGTCAGAGAATTTTTTTTTTGACAAGGAAAGATCCAATCCTATTTCCATGAAATCTGCAGCTGTATATACATTGTTGTAAGTGCACAAAAAATGTAATGTAGTTTAATTATAGTTGAAGTACTCCTCCAAATATGGTAGACTTTTATTTATATGTGTGTCAGAATCAATAGTGCCTTCGGGGAAATGAATTACAAGTGGATATGTCACCTACAAAGAGAGAAACAAGTGTGTTTAACGTGATACTATACAGTGCCTTTGCACAAAAGACTTGTGAACAACATGCGGTGGTCTTGGTCTTCTTCCCTCACATTTATCCCCAGAACTTCTAATGAAATCTATATACTTTTTATATTCACCAATATAGAATCACACATAGAAATGGTTAGGAATTTTTAGAAGATCAAAATTGATTTCTGAAAGACAGAAAGGAGACAAACCTCAGTGTTGGAAGAATTCTTACAGAGCAAACCTCTGGAAGAATAAAAAAAACTTTTGTAGGCACAAAGCCACAAAAAAGTAATGGTATATTCCTGGAATAGGAGTTTTGGCCTAACCTTCATCGTATTGGGGAGGAGGAATGTGCACAAAAGATCTGTTAGCCTGAGAATATCTCCTGTTGTTCTGCCATCAGCACACGTTCCCCTCTTCCAATACAATCTGCAGCATTAATGTCTGTCTCTGCATTCCCATGGTTGGAGACAAAAGACAGTGCCCTGGACATCTGGCAATGTGAGAAGGAAATGGAAATGCAGCCCAGAAGGGAGGGGCAGCTACACCTCTGTCTCAGGCAAATGAGCTCTTCTACCAGAATCACTTACAGTGTGAGCAGTGTTGCAAAGGGGCCAGCTGTAGTTTGTATTCCACCCCAGACAGACTTCATAAAGTAAACAGTCAACCCTCTGAAAGAAAAGCTGAATTGCATGTGAGTATACTTGAATGGAGCCTCCCCCCTCCCACCTGCAAGAGAACGAGAACAATCAGAGAGAACTCAAGAGAGAAACCTTTAGAAAGAGCTGCAATAATCAGCCAGAAGGAACCCATACAGTCTAAATTAATGTGTTGATTAGTTTGGCTGTGGTGAATAGTACACAATGGATATGTGTATCAAATCTTCATGTCTTATAATTCCAGGGCAGATAGTTTTCATTTGAAAAAAAAATAGCTTTAAAAGAAAAAGTATGAGAACCACAGTCCTATTTCATGTCATGATAGAATTAGTCCAGGGCACTAATGCCCAAATTAGAGTATTGAAATCTCCTGTTGAGATGCTCATGTGAGGCCATGAGATATCTAAAGCACATGTCACCCTCACAGATCTAAGGCAGTAGTTGAGTCTAACCAAGCCTGGGATGAATTGCATACTCACAAAAGCTGGCTCCAGTCTATAGAAGGCTATACAGAAAACGCAGAGATGATTTTTTTAAAAAAAAACGTAAGGAGAAATGTTCCTTTGGATGAGACAGAAAAAGATGCTTGAAGGAGGCTACATTTTTTTATTAAAAAATCAGAACAAAAAGATGTAATCAGATAACAAAAGTGCTTGAAAGCCTTAATCTATTATTATTTAAATTACTAATCATTAATTTGACAAAAACCTTACTAAAATTCTGTGTTGTGTCTATATGGAAAATAGGCATATAGACAGTATTTCTTATTCCATGGGTCTGATGTCTGTACAACAGTTGTAGTAAAGAAGACAACTAATTTAATTCATATATTAAGAAAATTATCAACTAATCGGTCCGTTGGCTAAATATTATCTTTCTAAAATTTGTATTTCCCCAGAACTTTGGATGTGGCCTTATTTGGAAACAAGGATTTGTTCTCTGTGTGTGATTGCACTGGACAGTGATAGGCCCAATCTAGAGCTTGACATAAGCTGAGGGAGGCCATAGAGGGACACAGAGTGATCAAGAAGAGGGGCAGAAACTGGACTCTGCGTTTGTCAGCAGCCTGTCAAGGTGAGGAATGTCCTCCCTAGAGCCTTCGCCTTGAGAATTTCCTTCATCACAGCACTATAGTTCAAAGGTCTGGCTTCCAGTGCTACAAGAGGATATTATTTCTGTGGAGGCCACAGCACTTGCAGCAATTATCTGTTGGGTACAAACAAGGACCAAAGCATCAGCCACCCATTGTAGCAAAGAACGAACAAGAGATGTTCTGATGAAGAGTCAGTGGATAACATTCATCCTTTGATTTGAATGAAATCAAAAGCTATCCACAAAAAAAGAAAAGTGTAATGATACTAGAATGGCAGTGATGGTCCCAGAAACAATTCATGGCACTGGAGGAATGTCCACTTCTGAACCAATGTCAGGCTGGAACTCAGACAGAAGGGGATGGAGATGGGAGTAAATAGGTCAGCGACTTCAAGATGAGTTTACCATAGGACTGCTGTCATTGGTGAAATTTGAAAATGGGAGAACATGTGTGTTTGTGTGTCCTTGTGTGTAGGCTCATGTGTGCATGTAGGTGTGAGTGCACAGGGCCAAGGTTGGTATAGATGATCATTTTCCGTCACTCTTCCACCTTATTCTTTCAAGAATAGATTTCTAATTGAACCCAGAGCTGATAGAGCTTAGTCCATCATCAATTTGCTCTGTGGATATCTTGGACCTGCTTTCTGAAGGCAGGAATTAGAAACAGGGTGCCACACCAAGTCAGTATTTTATGTGAGAACTAAGAATCCAAACTGTAGACATTTTATTACAGTGGTAAGCATTTTATCCATAGAACCATCTCTCCATACCAAAAATTGTTGCAAAGTTTTAAAATAAGTAGAAAATGGGCTTACTAAGTTCAGGATTTTGAATGTTCCTTCTGGTCCCAGTACCAAAGTGTATTTTTGTGATTGGCCCTTAGGGTTGACACATGTTTCTTCTAGTTCTCTTGATATCTATTATCAATCTTGATATCTAATATCAATTAAATGATGGAGGGTAATGATAGAATATTTTGAAAGACACTGTCAACTCCAAGTGTCTACCGTAGGTAGCAGATGTCTTCTGAGCTTCTTTTTTTTTTATTTACTTTTGTAGCAGCTACAGTTTCTCTGAACTGAAATATGGTGGTGAATGATAAACACTGATACTACTATAATTATGTGAGGCTACAGAGTAATTTAAAGAACTTCTGTTCTTTTACTATTTATGCTATTATAGAAAAACACTCCAAGGTGTTCCTATTAACGATATCTGAAAACTTGAGATTGCCTAAGAAATATCAAAAGAAGAATATCTGAATTAATTGGCATGACATCTTGTCTTAAGGGTAAGCTCTTTTCTGCTTTACAGGAAAGCAAACATCACTTACTCACACAGAAACTCCTACTTATGATCAGTCTCAATTATAATGAGTCTGAAATATTTCTATGTATAACCTCATTATTGTTAAAACAAAATGGATAGCAGGTAAGTTCTGTGTTTTTTTAATAAGTGGTGATAAAGATGTGAAGAATAGTTTATCATGTTTAAATAACTTGTTAGCGCATAGCATGTAGCCAGTGAAGGCATAATCTTCATTTTTAAAATAGATAAACAAAATACATTACTTGTGCTCAGAGGGAAAGAAAGAGAGAAAGAGAGAGAGAGAGAGAGAGAGAGAGAAATAGCCTGGAAGTTAACGCTCACCTGGGAGCTTGCTCTCATCAGCTCATTTTCAGAACAGGAAAAAGGAAATTGTGTCTCAGCCAGCCTGACGCAAGACAATAGGGCATTCTCCTTATTGCTCAAGAATGCTCAAGACCAGCCATTCTGTACTTTCATTCTCACAAAAAAAGCAAACTGGGTCTCAAAGCCCCGTGATGATATTGCAGGGAGGATTTATTGAGCTCCATTACATCTTGAAAGGATTACTTGCACCTGCACATAAAGAATCTCAACTGGCTTAGACACACAGGCTGAAGGCTCCTTCTTTATTATACTTTTTTAAAGGGGAAAGATATTTGACTGATTGTCTTGACAAGTTTCAAGGCGTTCAGGGTCTGTGCTGCAGAACACGCGTGCCATCTACTGGTGAGGGTCATCGAAAATAGATAATGCTCAGGAATTTCTTATAAGACACAAAATTATTACCTGAAAGGTATTCAATTCTTTGAAGTTCAATTATTAAATTGTTGAAAGCATTACTTTCCCTCTCCAGATTATATTCCACTTTAAGTTGCATCAAAATAAGACAATATTTATTCAATAAACAAAATGGGATGAAGGAGGAAAAGGGATGTCTTTGGACAGAACACTCAAAGTAACATTCTCATTTTACGGGTAAAAGGGTAGCTTTTCTTTCTAAATATTGATATTTTTAGCTAAGTTACCACAAGTAAATTATATGTTCAGTAATGTGAAAAATGCATGGAATTAAAATACTTTGTTTTCTACAAAGAACACAGATATTGATATTTAAATTAGAGCAAGCACACACCAAGGATATGACAAATTTAATGAATTTAATAAGATTCAATAATTGTGACTACTTTTCAGGCCACTTAAAGCCACACTTCGTTTTCAGCTCATGACCTGGAATTTTTGGGAGCAGGCTTCAAGCCTAAAGGTGTTTTATAGTCATTATCTTGAAATGATTCTACTCAGCCTCCATCAATCAGTGCCCAGTGGTCTTATTGAAACTTAATAAAATTCATTAAATTTGTCATAACAAACTTTTTGGCTCAGTGGTGACCTTATCTGATAACTGGCAGCAATGGAATGTCCTCATTTTGAGTATTTTGATGGGTCATCTTCCCTTCAGAAGTCTTTGCTATCTCTTTCGCCTGCATTCAGTATATGTCTTGGTTACTGCTTCCCTTTTATAGCATCTCTCTGTGCATGGCAATGACCTTCCTGCCAGGCAAATCTCTTACATACTCTGCACCTCCGGAACCCAGTAGGCAGCTCCTGCTCACACCCAACAGTGCTGAAATTGTCCTTTTTTTGGAAAGATTTTTTTTCTTTAAATTCACTGCATTTATCAAATTTAACAAAATATCTAATATACTTTTAGAAGGTTAACAGACTGTAAAACATATAATTTGGAATTCGGGTCTAATTGAATATTTATTATAGAGGTATCTGTGTGGGTGCACAGTTCATACTAATGATGAGTATATATTCTATATTGGAGAACTTACACACTTTCTGAATCTTTGTTTCTGCAGGTTAATAAATAATAACAATACATTCGTGTTTTTTTTTTTTAAGCTAGAATTTTAAGATGGAAGGAAAATGCCCTCTAGTGGTAAATATTTTAATACAGTAAGTTTTACTTTTGAAATATTAAACTCTTTAAACTAGCTTCAAAAATATGAAGTGCCAATGTACTCCAGTTGCTCTTCTGGCCAAAAAGAGCGTGAGACTATTCTAAATTGCATTTTACTCAAGATAGGACTGCTGCATCCAGAAACTTACTGCAATGAGATTTATCCTCACCAGCTACACTGACTGTGACTGATATATCAACATTCCTGCAGAGATTAGTGAGGAACACAGGAAAAATAATTACGAGCAGGTGGAACCATAGGTGCTAGGGTCATACAAGTGAAGGTAAGTATCCCTATGAATCAGTCTTTTCAAGGAAGAGCCATTTAATCTACCACAAGGGCCTGAGCCCGTACCAATGCAGGTAACCCAAAGGGGACCCTGGGACCTACACAAGCAGAGAAGAAGGAAGAAGGTGGGAAGAAGATGGATGGATTGCTAAATGAAAAGAAAGGTGGAAAGGGAAGGGGAGAGGGAGGAAAGGGGAAGGAGGAGAGCATGGAAAACCTCTCATTATATTCGTAAAACTAGAAAAATAGGGAAAAAAAAACCTAAATAGCTAGAATTTTAAGATGGAAGGAAAATACTCTCCAATGGTAAATATTTTTAATAAAATAAGCTTTATTTTTAAAATAATGAATTCATTAGCTGGCTTCAAAAATATTAAGTACATGTGTACTACAGTTGCTTTGTTGGCCAAAGAGTGCAAAACCTGTTCTAAATTACATCCTACTGAAAGTTTAACAAATTCAACAAGAAAAGCAATCAAGTAATTCCACATTTCCTGGTTATAGTAAAAGCACAAATACTATTTAGAGATAGAGAGTAACAGGGTAAATTAATTATTTATGGATACTTTATATTTTAAGGACAAATGTGGCTGTCTTTGTTGCTATTAGGTTAAAGTATTTGAGGAATGAAAATGCAAAAAACTAACAGTTCAAATCCAAAGGAGAACTGAGAGCTCCATGGCTTGTAATAACATACTTTGGGATACTAGCTTGCTATACAGAATAGATCTAAAATTCTATGTGCAATTTTGCAGGTTTTGTGAAACAACAAGGAAATTCATTTCAGTACCAGTAGGAGGGGTTCACACATATGTTATAACTCAGAGTCTCCCTCATCTTTTGTGAACATAATCTCATTACTATGAGAAAACAAAGAACTACAGGAAGTCTTCACAACCCTAACAGATGAGCATTCAGCAGGAGGAAAGCAAATTTCTTCCGAACTTACAAGATGCCATAGCCCCTTCATTGATACTCTTTGAACTCCGTAGTTTGTTTTTTTTTTTTTAATTTCTTCCAAGTTTGAACAAAAGGGGTTCAATACTGCTTTCTTCATTCTCTCCACAGCATTCACAATATCCAGGCAGGACATGTTGTAAACATGTCTAGCTTTTACAACATACTGTTGTAAAAAATAGTCCTTATAATTTCAGTGGCATAATGTAACGGCTATTTATCTGTTGATATTTTGTCCACACAAATTCTAGTCTGTTAATGTTGTTCAGAAGCACAGTAGTGGGATGGAAGGTATTTTGTGAAAATGTCAAAAGGAAGATACAATACTTACAGCTTGTGCTCCATCAGAAGAACAAGGGCATTAAACTGCAACTAGGAAAGACGCCTTCAGAGGTCACATGTATACTCCCATTCTAGTCTCTGATCAGGAACCATCCACATGCCATGCAAATTTGCAAAAAAAAAAAAAAAAAAGGAATAGAAATGTGCCAAACATTATATTAAGCCAAGAAGAAAACCAGAATTGTAATCAAGACACCTATAGTAGCTAACATTTCATTAAACATTAAATTTATTATTCAAAAGCATTCAAAGAGCCTCAAATCTCATGTTTCTGAAACATAAAGTAAGTTTAGTGATATTTTCTTTCTGAGTAATGTTCACAGCTAAGAAAACTAATTTATGTGAAAATGACAGTTATTTTGAATTTTTAATAACCTATGTGTTTTGATGTTTGAAATTGTTTTATCTGTCCTTAAATAATACTTCAAACCATCAACAAGTATTCACCTAATATCTGTTTTATACATGTAATCCATGTACTCACACATGCTAGGCAAACGTTTTCTGTGGAATTGTACCTCCTCCTCATTTTGATTTATATAAGTAGTTTGATTAAAAAAATATATCCTGGGAATAAAATCTACTAACATCATTGTGTTTTTTCTATATATTTTTTAAAGTGGGAGACTTATGTACATGTGTATATGTGTGTTCATATTTGTTGTGTGTGTGTGTGAGATACTACATTAGCTGTTTTCCATAATCTGCTTTGTGCTTTTTGAGTAGGAGTCTCTCATCAGACCTTAAATTCACTGATTTTGCTCTCTTGACTGGCCAACAAGCCCCAGGGATCTATTTGTCGGTGCCTTTTAAGCACTAAGATTATGGATGTGGGTGCTATGTATCAAACATGAGTTCTCAGGCTTTTGCAGAAAGCACTTTATCACTTGAGTCATCTCCCAAGGCTCCTAGTATGAGATTTATCCTTAATCGGATAAATGTGAGGATTACCCCTTGGACGTCAATTGTGCAGAATTAGTGGGTAACTTGCTCAGGCAGAAGTTGTGTAGAGAAATAACATATATTCTAGCGTTAAAAACCACTTATAGAGTCCTGTGTCTGCATATTTAGTGCTTGGCCATGGGGGATATAGGATTGGGTAGGCAAAGCTGTAGATAAACATACCTTATACCTTAACTCAAATTCTATATATTGTGTCTCTTTTCTAAAAAGATTTTCATGATCGTGTATGTATATGTTATATGTATGTACATATACACTGAGGGGTCTTACATCTGTGTGCTCAAGCACATGGAAGCCATGAGACTCCTGAGTTAGGCTTCCTCTGGTGCCATCCACTTTACTTTTTGGTACCAGGTCCTATCGTAAAGCTCCCCCAGATGAAAAGTCTGGCTGGCACCCAACTCCCAGGAATTCAATGTTTGCCCAATGCTGGGATTACAAGTGCCACTGTGCAGCCTTTTCTTTTCTTTTGCTTAGATTCTAGTGATTGATTTCATCTGCAGGTCATGTGCTTTACTCATTAGCCCTCCATGTAGAAATTTTCAATATGATTGCAGTACTCAGACTGCCAATTTATGCAGTGCATATTATTAACAATGCATATTGATAGAATTGCTTCTTCTATGCATCCTGAAAACTGAATTTGAAAACCTTACATTTACATTATTTCTTTTCCTATCACCTTCTCTATAGCTTGGCATATATTGTTATGGTTTCAAGCTAAAGCTCCACTACTTTAAGCCTATCTATTCTATTCTCTTTAGCTTTACCCAGGACAAGAGACACTTTTTACATATAATAGTAAATGTTCTACTAAATACACCATGAATATCTCTTCCTTCTCTGCCTTTGCCCAGGATATATTAAGTCTCTTCATTTTGACAGTTTTGTCTCTAGTAGCTTCCCAGGAAATGCTCCACAATTCTTTCTCCTCCCAAAGAATTAGACTTTCAATAATACTATCTTAAGGATCACCATGCCTTTGCATTCTTGCCTACCTTCCACAGTTCAGTTCCCTCAGTTTCACAGAATTGTGAAAGGAAATCCAGGAAACCATACCTTTTTTGTAGTGTGCCCTCTCCACCAAGTAGCATGCTGTTTGATTGAGGAGTAAGTTACATGTGGATTGGATCAGTGATAAACTTGAAAGGGTTACAAGCTCATCATGAATTGGTCCAATGATTTTTCTCAAATTGAACACACATGCAAGTCACAGAGCTTGTTTGAATATGTACTTTGACTCAGGAGATCTGGCATCAGGTCTGAGAGTCTGTGTTTCTAACAAGCTCCCAGCTGATGCCAGTACTGCCAATCCAGGCACCACACCACACCTTTCGTATAAAAAAGGAGACATACCCATCTACAGGTACATCAGAAACACAAAAAGTATGCTTTTTGGATATGTTTTTGGTTGGCTTTAGGATGCATGCTACAAGCCTGGAATGTGTTTGATCAGGGCAGTTTTAGCACGATTAGGTTGGATGTCTTCTCAGTAATGGATTCTCAGGCCCCAGCCTAGTGCCTGATCCAGAACCTGTATCATTACTGTTAATAGCTGGATGCAGGGATGATGAGCAAATGAAAATGAGTTGGGAAAGACATATTGTTACATTAACTATGCAAGTGGCTGTCTTTAAGTATTTGGAGCATATTTTGTCCAGTATCATGTGCCATAGCTATGCACATTGCCTAAGAGTTGCTCTTTTCCCATCCGTTGCGAATAACAGCATCACTTTCTGAATGATTCACAAGAATACCAGGCAGCTCCTAATTGTAGAAGACAGTTTAGAAGAAGAACCTGGTCTTCAGCCAGGTGAATAAATAATGAAGTGTCTTTTGATACAAATGTTATCGGTTAAGATAAACTGAAGATAAAATGAATTGTTTGGAACCTGGCAATTGGTAACATGCAGGGGAAACATTAGAATGAATTGTGCCTTTCAACTCTCTTCTTTTTCTCAGGATTTAAATAATCATATCCAGGAGTTTATACTAGTATTATACTAGTTTATATTAGTATTCTGACTTACAGAACTCAGGGCTGAAAGCAGCCTGCTTATAGTGAGGAAGAAAATTAGTTAAGGACATGCCCATTCAAAGGTCATGTTCAGATGCTTAATATTTGCCTTTTTTGCAGAGCAAAGACTGACCACAAGCTTCTAGAAGAACTCATCAACAACTTATTGTCAATGGAAACAAAGTTGCAGCTTAAATCAGTAACAATTAAAAACTTAATCCTATTACAGTGAACTTCAAGGAGCAATAATTAACCAACCATTTCAATGGTTATTTGGACACCTAAGAGTATAAACCTTGTCAAAATTATTTTCAACAATAAAAATAAAAACTGAAGTATAACTTGCAAAAAAATCAAGAGAAACAAAATCTTAAATATATCTCTTTGCATGACTACCTGCTCTTACACACATTCTGCAGTAAATTAAAATAAATGCTTTAGTTTATTGTTGTCCTTTGTTTTAGTGAACAGTATTGTTATGGATATGCCAACATATGCATTCCTTCAATAGCAAACTAGCTGCAAAGTGTGCTACAAATAGATACATTTACCTGTCACTCTATTATATAGTTTTTTATGTGTTTTTCCGCTGAAACAGTTTTTGGTGTTATTTCCTTAGGGTAACAATAGATATTGAAACCCATACAAACATTTATCTAGTCAGTATTTTATTGATGATAGTATTAGTGTGTCATGTACTTCCGTCTTCTATTCATAAATGCCTGTTGGGGCATTTCAGAAGCTCTCCGATGTGGGTCATTATCACTGCAGATGCCATGGGAAAAGTTCAGGTTATTTTCTAGTGTCAGACCTTATAAAAACAACAAAAATGTAAAAATTATTGCAGCAGACTCAATTCTGTCCACACACAGAGTAAGTCTGGAAATGGGTTGACTGATAAAGTTTCCATGAAGAACCAATGTGGTTGAAGCCTTGACACTGGTTCTGGGAAGCTCTGAGGAGGGAAACAAAGGAAGTTACAACGTACCTGGAGTTTCGAGCACAAGAAAGGCTAGACTAGATAGTAAGTGGATGGTGTTTCAGCATCAAAATAAAGATAATTTTCTATAAAAACACACAAACAAATTGAAGAAGTTATTACTGTGTAAGTGTGTGGTGATGTATACATGTGCGTATGTGTGTGGATTTGTGTGTTCATCCATGTGCAATGCAGAGACCAGAAGACATATCAAGAGTACTGCTGGTCCTTTAAGTCCTTTAAGACAGGGTATGAGGTTGCTACTCACAGATGATGATGCTAAGCTAGAACTCAGAAAGCCTTATTGATCCTGCTATAACTAAACTTACAGTCATGCATAGACACCCCTACTATTTTACACAGGAACTATAGATTCATACTCAGATCCTCATGCTTGCATGGCAAGCACTCTTACTCACTCAGCCATACCCTCAATACCTCCAGCTTAAATATGCATAGGATAGTTAATCTTGGGTGTCAACTTGACCACACCTGGCCTTAACTAAGATCTACTGTCAGACTACCTGAAGAGATCATCTAGATCAATACATTTATAATACAAAAATCTGCCCTAGATCTGATTGGAACCTCCCAGTAGTGGACCAGATAAAAATAACCCCAGTATAGAAGGCTTAGAAGAAGAGAGACTCTCCAGGATTTTCCAGTGACTTAGTCTGCCTCCTGCTTTAGCCACCAGCCGTGTCACCTCCACCATGAAAGACTGTTTCTCCTCTCTGTAACCATAAGCTGAATAAATCTCCTCTTTCTCCCTTAAGTTGCTTGACTTTGAATGCTTTCTTGCAGCTAGAGTTAAGAGTAACTATTATAGAAATTGGTACCAAGTAGTGGGGTATTGCTGTGTGATTAAGAAAATTTGGGGCCTGGAGAGGTGGCTCAGGGGTTAAGCCTCTGCCTTGCAGGCAGAAGGTCCTGAGTTCGGATCCTAGACCCCACATATAGACACAGGGCGGAAGCGGGGGCGGCCTGCGTTTCAGGTCCTGGTAGGGTGGAGCCTGTGAATCCCAGGTCAGAGTAAACAAGGAGGAGGTGGAGGCGTCCATGGTGGTTCCCGAATTCATCCGTAGTTCTACACACACATACATACATATCCACACACACATACACATACACGCACAATTGAATAAATAATAAAAATTAAAATTAAAAAAAAGAAAAAAACTTGGTACCACACTGAAGCTGTTTGTGAAGCTGAGAGAAGTTGGCTAAGGCTGCAATGGGGCTAATGTGCCTTTTGAACTTTGTTAGCAGAAATATGGAGAACTTTGGAACTTTGTGGCAGGGAAGTCTTGGTGATGGGGCCGAATGGGCCTTTCTCATGAGAGCTCAGAAGAGAGCAATGCTATGAGAGACGCAGGCAGTGGAAGTCCAGATTGTGTCCAGAGGTGAACAGAGACTATATTTGGAATTGGACAAGTGTTGCATGGAGCCATGTGTTGGTAGAAAGTTTAGTGAAGTTTTGTCCTTGTCCTCAATGCTTGCCTGAAGTTAAACTGGAGTACTCGACAGAGGAAATTTCAAAGCAATGTAGTCTTGACAATGTGATATGGCTAATTTTTAGTTGTCTTTACAACTATGAAAAAAAGTAAGGAATCAGGCAAGAAACAGAAACAAAAAGATCTGATGATGAAAAGTTCTATGGCATATTTAAAGAGTTGAACAAGGAATAAGCAGAGAACTAAAGGTCTGCTGTCAAAGAGACCATTAGTAATTCAAAGCCTGCTCTCAATTTGGATAATAGGAGAAGCTGCCCCCTAAGGGAAAATTCCTCAGGGAAGTCTCCCACCCATAAGAATGCAAATCCTTTGTAAGGGAATAAACTAAAGGGTGGAGTTCCAAAGCAAGGGTCTCTTTCACCCCTAAAGTAACTGCCTAGGAAAAAAGATTTTTCCTACAGTCAGCACAAAGAAACTGAAACAGCTGGGATTCAAAGGGGCTAATCTCTAATCCAAGGCAACAGTGAAACTTGGCAAGATCATCCAGGTGTTCCTGGCTTCAGAGACATCAAAGATACAGGAGGGAGGTGGTCTGTGGATCTTTCCTTCTAGGTTTCAGAGAATATCAGAATCCAGGCAACATCCAGGCAGAAAGTCTGTAGGGCAATTTTTGCTGTGGAGTTGAAGCCTGGTTTTTCATTAAGAAGTAAAGATTTTAGAGATGCCAGAGACGATGTGGGACATTTGCCAAGAAAAGCCATACACCCTGGGAGGAGTCAGCCCAAGAGAGTAATGTATTGTTCTATGGGCAGCTGTATTAGAGGGGCGTAACTGCAGCCCTTTGGAACTGAGATGATTTCAACAAGAGGCTCACCTGTTGGACTTGGAGCTGCAGGATTTGGAGTTTATCCTGCTGTTTTTTGATCTAGCTATGGACCGATCTTCCCTGAATATGCCCCCCATTACTCCTTTTTGGAATGGGAATGTTTATTCTGTGCCATTGTATGTTGGAAGTATGTAACTTACCTTTTGATTTTACAGGAGATTTTGGGCTTTGGACTTTTGGACTGTGTTGGGACTACTGATGTAGTCTATACTGAGACTTTTACAGTTGAAGTGAGTATGGTTTATACTAAGAAGATATTTTTGTGATGTTAATCTATAGTTTGTGGTTAAATGTTGAAAAATACATTATGATATTATGATACATTATGGTACACCAAAGACTAAGCATTTCTTAAGGGACTTAGTCACTTATCTTGGGAAAAGTAATGTGTGTGCAGTTGTATATGGATAGTTATATTGTGTTAGGCAGAATTATCAATCTTACTGTTTTTCTGTGGAAATTAACAGTGGCCTAAGGAAATGTGATCTAGTGTCAAGTTGATAAGAGGTGGACTTGTGATAATTATTCTTGGGTTTCAACTTAACCAGACCTGGCATTAAATAAGATCAGCTGTCTGACCATCTGAAGAAATAATCTGGATCAATACATACAATACAAAGACCAGCCTGAGATCTAATTGGCACCTCCTAATAGTGGACCAGATGAAAGGAACCATAGAACAGAAGACTTAGAAGAAGAGAGACTCTCCAGGATGTTTGTAGTGACTTAGCCTGCCTCCAGCTTCAGCCACCAGCCATGTCAACTCTGCCATGAAAGATTATTTCTCCCTCTGCAACTGTAAGCTTAATAAATCTCCCTTTCTCCCTTAAGTTGTTTGACTTTTGGTGTTCTTTCACAGCAAAGAATTACTGAATATGTATTACTGAATATGTATTCCATGAATACTTGCAAAAAAATATATACATATAAGTCTTTGGAAGTAGTCATTTTTTGTCACTTAAGGCAAATTAAAATAATGCACATGCTTTTTGATACAGCATGGAGACTGGTGTTTTGCACTACATCTGTATCTTAGAAATGAAATGAACATACTCTTTTCTTGGGGAAAAAGAAACAGGTGCTAGTCTTTCATGTGTAAAAAAAAACTGTGAGTGCTATATATAATGATATAATACTTGTTACTTCCAATGATATAGCTGAACAAATTACATGAAACCAATTTTTTTTAAAAAAAATTAAGATGTTACATTAAAAAATGAACATTTTATCATCTTTTCCCACAAGACAGGGAAGGATCCCATTAAGCATTAACCAAATAGAAAATTTGAGTTTTATAAACCAAAGTGAATAAAGGACTGCAAGTAAGTAATGAGACATCTGGTTAAGTTCGCAAACTTTCGTTTCTGATCATTTACAACTGAGGGAGTATGATCTCACCAGAAGGAGAGGGCAAATAGTCTGGCAGATAAAAAGTAACCATTTTGCAAATGGGTGCTTAACCCCTCCCTCACTGTGGTTTCCTACTTTTATTACATCTACCTTTGAATATACTCTTTTTTTATTATTATTATTATTTATTTAATTGTGCGTGTGTGTGTAAGTATGTGTCTGCCCGCACGCGCGCGTGTGTTGTGTGTGTAGAACCACGGACGAATTCGGGAACCACCATGGACGCCTCCACCTCCTTCTGCCCCGGGATTCACAGGCTCCGCCCTACCAGGACCAGAAGCGCAGGCCGCCCCCGCTTCCGCCTGGCGTCTATACGTGGGATCTGGGATCCGAACTCAGGACCTTCTGCCTGCAAGGCAGAGGCGTAACCTCTGAGCCACCTCTCCAGCCCTGAATATACTCTTATAACAAGACTCTAGTTTAACAGCTTTTTATCTCTGGCTAGAGGGTGACATCCAATACCCATCAGGATGGACATTGCAGGAACAGCAAAACTGCAAAAGAAAATCATCAAACCATAATCGAGAACTTCAGAGACTCTATATCAACCACCTAGAACTAGGCCAGACTAATCTCTCCCCATCCTGAAGCTCAGGGAAATTTGCGGAAGAGGGGGTGGTAAGATTGTAAGAGCACAAGGATGGGAGGAGCAATGATATGCAAGATATTCCACACAAGTTAGGGCCGAAGCAATCATAATTGGACTTTGCATGCCCTGAGTAATATCCAACACACTATTGACCCCACAAAGTATAGCATTTTTTGCTAAAGGCACCAAGATCCTTGGAGGCAAGGGATTGACAGCCACAGTAATGCTCCTATGCTTAAGGGGAACAAAGGAAAGGTTCAGGGAAATGCAACTGGGTCCTTGTAAGTCATCGGAGAGGAGGGTCCAGAGGAGAGTCTGGCATGCACATTAAAGGATTCTCTGGGGATTGGGAGAGGGGAGGCACTGAGGGATGAGGAGGGAGGGGTGAGGGGAGGGGGAGCAGGGGGCTTGGGGGGAGGAGGAGGGAGGGAGGGAACCGGTGTACCTATTAAGTTTGTATGAGCTGAAATAATAATAATAATAAAAAAAAAACCAAAGTGAAATTTATTTGAGAAGAACTAAGAGATTAAGAGTAAAAATATAAAGATCACATATGAAGAGTTAAAAACATAATTTTACATTTCAATGCAAAAAAAAAAAAAAACTCTTTATACTTTGTCATGGTTTGATATGTGTCCCCCACAGTCTCATGTGTTTGAGAAGGTTATGGCACTTGAGAGGTGGAGCCTTGCTGGAGGAAGGCAGTCTCAAGGGGTGGGCCTTGAAGCAGATTAGTCCCAGCCTACCTCTAGAAGTCTGCTTTTGCTGCAAGCAGTCCTGCAGTTCTCAGCCTCACAAATGGGAGTGACTTAGCCTGTCTCCAGCTTGGGCCAGCCTGCCATGCTGCCTCAACCATGAAAAACTATACCTCCCCTCTGGAACTATAAGCTGAATAAATCGTCCTTTCTTCCTTATGTTGCTTGACTTTGAAAGCTTTCTCACAGCAATAGTTAAGAGTAATCATTACAGACTTTATCTCATGATGAATCCAAATACAAAAAAAGATCCCCTGCATCAAATTTCCATTTACTGAAAATTAAATCCCAATTTTATAATGTGGCTTCAGACACCATCAGTCATATAGAACCAGGTTCTACCAGACCCTAGTCATGTAATCCATAAGTATCTTTCAAAAATCACAAAATGATAAATACAGATTTAAATACGAAAGTATTCATTTAGAATAAGAAAGTAAGTCCCAACAAATGAAACATTTTTAAAAACTACAAATAACTAATATAAAAATAAATATTTCTTCAATATGCTAACATACTTCTACATCCTTTTTCTCTATATGTTCAGCTAACATGTTTTTTAGTGCCACTGAATTTTTATATTTTAAGTAGAATTCACAGACGAAAGATAAGAAAAATGACCAAGGAGTGTTGTTAAACATTGAAGCAGCCCAACTTGCACATGGAAAAGTCTGAGGCAGGAGCTGCAGTCACAGGGCAGTCTGAATTCAGCAGAGAAAGACTGTCACCAAAAAAAAAACACGATAAAGCACATTGGAACACTACACGTTGAAAGAGGAAAACAGAAAGACAACTGAGGGAAAAAAAACTTAGAAAAACAAAACAATGCATTCATAAAAATATTAAATCTCTCATGTCTGATCTTAAAAGTCATTATAGAAAAAATAAACAATAAAAAAAATACACAACTGAGAGATGCAGGCAGGGAAGGAAGGTTTCCAATCCCACAAGAGCACAATAGTGTGGGCAGCTATTCAAACGCTCAGCTCCTGCCCACTAGATCTGCTTTTATGTGCCACCGAGTGCAAGAAAAGGCTGTATGTAATTTGGCCTTCTTTCTTTTATGAATTTTGCCTGGCTAACAGAGGTGTTATTAGTGCTCAGAACTGGGCATATTCATGCAGACCAACTTGAACCTAAGGACACGGAGGGCCTTGGTCTCTGGAACCTTCTGTGTGTCTGTTTGTAGGGTGGAAGTTTTGTGAGTTTCAGCAATACTGACCCAAAGGGTGACAGATATGTAATTCTCCCATCCACTCACACTGCCATTTTCTGCCATTCAACCCCTGCGTAAATGGGGCCATCAGCATCACTAGCTCAATATTCATATTAACATCAAAATCTGCTTATGAGCTTTGTTGAAGATTCCCGAACATAGGAAAAGCTAGACAAGTTTTCTTGGTAAACAAGAACTCAGATGGAACCTGCTAGAAATAACTGTGCAGCCCTGATGTGGGAAGAAGGGATATTAATCCTAGGGAAGGGACATTGGCATGTTGTAAGGCTCTGGTCTGTATGAATAAATTTCACTCCTACGAAGAGTACTATGGCCATGTTAAATGATTTTTTTGAGTCTGTTTTCTTTTCTTTCTTTTTTTTCCCCCTCACCCCTTTTTTTCTTTGAGCTTTTGGAGAACCAGAACTCTTTCTCTCTGATTAGTGCTCCAAATTCTAACTTTCACTTTTTGGTTGAATAGTGGTCATTTATTATTTTATTCAATTTTATTAAATAAGATGCTGTATGCTTACCACTGAAACTTGAGTGCCTTTCCTTATCAGTGCCTGCCTAATATCACTACCCACTACATTCTAGCTACTCTGGTACTTCCTGAGAGATGCTGAATTGCAGAAGTCAAAGAACAATTTTGAGAAGTCTGATCACGCTTTTCCAAATGTGGACTACTGGCTTTGAGCTCAGATTCCCAGGTGTGCTTGTAGGCGCCTTTACCTGCCAAGCCATCTTTCACACCCACAATTTAACCACTTGGCATTGAGGAAACTGGGTAGTAGGTGCCCTTCACATTATCTCAACAAAAGTGTTGAATAATCCTGAAAATGATTTTTTTTACATGTTTCCAGACCTTTAATAAAAAAAAAAATCCAAGAACTATAATGTAACAGTTCCAGTACCCGAGCTGGCCAAGTCTTTTTAATTATTATTATAACCAGTTTTTAAGCTCCTGGGGAAAAAAAAACAACAGTTCCAACAAACAGAAAATAACTTTAACTAAAATATACCAATATTAGAATTGTGACTACAAAGGCAATGTTCCTGTGAAGGTATTGTAGCCAGTGAGATTCAACCACAGCAGAAAGGAAGGGTGGCATAGAGGAACTTTTGCTGTTTTGTGCTGTACAGCCCATAAGAACATAGTGGAGACAAATAAAAAGTAGGATTTATTTTATCTTAAAGTCCAGGTTGGTATCAGGAGTTCTGAAACATGACCTTCCCTTTCTGATGTCATCATTGAAAAACTTGGTGAAATTCGAGACCTTCAATTGTTTTCTGGTGTTCTCTCCACTTGAGTCCCACTGTTCTCTCAGGGACTCACTAGTAGGCATAGAACAAAGCAGGCAAGGGAGTTGCCAGCTCCCCAACAGCAGGGGCTAGTCCAGCATTCACATAATTATATGCTGCAACCAACCTCTTGGGCAGCTAGCCGTAATTCCTGACTTCCAGCCACCATCTCCGATTTGATTTTTAAGTGAAATAATCAGTTACTTTAAAATGTTTACATCCAAAATGCCAGAGACAGAAAGTCATCCTCACAAAGGACCAAAGACCCAGTCAGATCAAAAGCCTCAACTCCTGTTAACCAACAGGGCCTTGCCAATGGCTAGAGTCCGGAGCTCCAATTTCTCTGAATTATTTTCTCTCTAGTGATGCAGTTTCTGGTTCATTTTGAGTCACTCTGAGATAATGAAGGCATTATGTGCTTGTTTTCCCTTCACAGAACACTGCTAGGCATATTTTTAACGAAGATTTTATACAAATCTTTGAAATTTCTGGCAATGAAGTTAGGCAGACATCTGGAAGAGAAGCAGCCTTACTTAGCCCTATCCAAACTGGATTTTCTCTTCATGTCTGTACTTTCTTCCCCGCTCCAAGACAATATATCAGTTCCTCTTAGTCATGACACTTTGTTAAGCACAAATGTGTGTGCTTTCCTTGGGTTACCTGCTCAGTCTTAGGGAAAGTGCACAGTGCTTCCAGTCCATCTCTGTATTTCATAACCCCACCATGTGGTATAGAACTGTCACATGTACTAAATCAGCAGCATTTACCCTTGGCAGGAAAACATAACCTGCACCCAGTAAGTAGAAACATAAATAGACCCTCACAAGGAAGTTAGTCAATACGTGCATTGAGTCTACATCTGTTACTCTGGAGTTTGGCTCCATTTTTCCCTTTTGGTGGTTTGTCTTTTCTGCCTTCCTAGAGGTTCTCGTTCGTGGAGGATTTGTGGGGTGGGTTTCCTGAGCAGATAGAAGACTTTTTTTTCCCACCTCATTGAGTGGCTACATTGATTGATCTTAACAGCACCTACAAAATTTCTGGTGGAAATCTTTTCTTTGTTGAAGTTTTGAGATATTGGCTATATAACTAAATAAGGGGTTCCATATTTCAAAGTCGTTTTTTTGGAAGGGTGCCCAGAGTAAAGAAAGCATTAATAAGCATAAAGAGCTCGCATATGGATGCTATAAGATATATAATGGAAAATGTCCAAGTAAAGTGGTGGAACCTTCCAATCAAAGACTGTGAAGGGCAGTAAGGAAAATATGTTCTCTCTTATGTTTCTGCCAAGATGTGAGTACAATGCAACCTAGAGAGTGAGTTCGACAGATGCTGGAAACGGCAGGAAAGATGACTAGCTGCAGCTCTCTTATTTCCAAATAACAAAACATTATTTATATCTTAATATGATTATAATTATAGTCTATGTTATTCGATATCACGTTCTATCAAACCCAACCTATGTTAATTTAATTAGACTGTACTAAAGGACAAGTTTCCTTGGAAAGCTAATCTAAAATGGGAAATATGAAATATGTCCTGAACCTTAACAGTTGGTTAACTGTTTTTAAGTTTCTAATGTACACACATATACCTGGGCTTACATGTAGGATAAAATATAATGGTTCCTTTTAAAAAATTTCCATGTGTGACACTTTTCCTGAGAGAAACCAGACAAATGTCTTTTTACCCCTGATAGAAAGTCAACCATAGACCAAAGTATGATTATACCAAAGTTTAACTTAGTGAACTGATGAGTTTGTTGGAGTATGGGAGTGGGTGAGGGTTATCTACAGGAGTTTGGATGACTCAAAGCCAGTTGCATCACTAGAAAACCCACCCCAACATGGATAAGACACAAGGAGCAACACTGGAGTTGTCTGGATGACTTGTTCCTGGGAGAGTCTCCATCAGACTGCTTGGCTATTTAGCCTCTCTCAGATTGACTGGCTGCCCAGCAAATCTCTTTCTCCAGCAGTTATTTACTTCATTTCTTACCTTGGGGAGACCCTCACCCCATTTTATCAGTTTTCAAGAACTTTATTTTTTAATTATTTTTATTCAATTGTGGGTGTGTGCATGTGTGTGTATCCTACATGTAAGCCCAGGTATATGTATGTGTGTGTATGTATGTATGTGTGTGTATGTGTGTGTGTGTGTGTGTGTGTGTGTGTGTGTAGAACCACGGGCGAATTTGGGAACTACCATGGACCGCCTCCACCTCCTCCTTCTTTACTCTGCTGTTAGACCCTCACAAGGAAGTTAGTAAATACGTGCATCTGTTACTCTGGAGGCTCCACCCTACCAGGACCAGAAATGCAGGCCGCCCCGCTTCCACCTGGCGTCTATACGTGGGATCTGGGATCCGAACTCAGGACCTTCCGCCTGCAAGGCAGAGGCTTAAACCCTGAGCCACCTCTCCAGCCCAAGAACTTCTTGAGAGTAAGAATCTGTTTATTTTCTGGACATTCCTACAGGTTGGAATGCTTTAAGTGCTACACATCATCATCTTTCCTTGGATCAGGGGCAAAGTCCAAGATGGTATCCTATTACACGTGAGGCAACTTTTCAAAATTACCTTCTGTGTGTGTGTGTGTGTGTGTGTGTGTGTGTGTGTGTGTAGTTACATTAATTATTTTTATTTGATTCTCATAGGTATTAGCCGAGCATTAGTAATTTTTTTTAAGTTTTAAGCATTTTTGATTACAGAATGTGAAGAAAATAAGCCACACTAGCTAGAGAAGCTACCTCGTTCCAAAAAAGGCATCCAGGCAGGGCCTTATGGAACAATTGAACCTGGAACAGGGCAATTGTGGACCAAGCTATGAAAGACATTACATATGAGGAAGGAGTGAAGAAGTTTCTCCAGCTCCCCATGCATTGGCTAGACTGAATGATTTTTGTGAGCTCTTTAATGCTAATAATAAGGCTTTATATGATTTGGCACATGGTAGGCCAAACAACTGTCAAGGTGGAAGTGATGTGGAATATCTGAACTTAGTTATTCAAGAATGGAAACTTACTAAATTGCTGCTCAGGGTCTCTAAACTGTGATTATGGGCCAATTAAATATCTTAGCAGATAAGATGCCTGCTTGCACACTTGGCAACCTGAGACCTGAGTTCTTTTCCTAGAAGCTCACATGGTATAGAGAAAACTGTTTTCCAAGAACTGTCCTTTTAATCATTATATGCCATACTATGAAGGAGTGCTACCTCTGTTCTCTCTTTGTCTTTTTCTCTCTCTCTCAAATAAATATTAATAATATTATTTATAATAATAAAAATATTTAGAAATATAGACATTAATGTGTATATATAAATTGCAAACATGCCATCATTTACACAAACATAAGTGTATAGTTTATACAACAGATAAGGAGAAAGTTAAAGTGAAAAATAAGCTTCTAGTGAAACAGCAAGTGATAACAATACAGTGTAAAAAAATTACATGCAGTGCTATTTGACATAAATGTTTCATTAAGTATCAGAAACCAACAAGTGAATGCTTCTGCATGAATGAATCATGAGCAAGGTTGCAGGAAGAAGCTGGATATTGCATCTAAGCCTGGACATGCACTAAATTTGGGATAGGAAGGGAGTTAGAATGATAATGAATGTTGGTGATTTCTTCTGTGGGTAAGGAGGAAGCACGTAATGACAATTTTTTTTAAAAAAATTCAGGCTTTGCACTTTAGCTTTTGCTGCATTCAGTACTTCTATATAAAAATGTATTTTGGAATATTAAATTGCATGAAATAATAACATAATTTCAACTTCAACACAAAGAATTTAGTAAGCTGTACTAATTCAGGGATGGGGAGATAGTTCAGTGGGTAATGCACTTGCCATTCATCCCTGATACCTGCAGTTCATATCCTCACATAAAGCTTGGCATTGATGGCATGAACATCTGTAGTCCCTGTGTGCCTAGCAGAAATGGAAAACAGAAACTTACAATCCCTAGAAGCTCCTGGGCCATTCTGGTCTCACACACAGTGGAAATAAAGGAGAAATGAGGAATGACACTTCAAGGTTGTCCTCTGATATTGATGAATGTAATGTGGTATGTGTACACCTGCACGCGCCTGCACACACACACACACACACACACACACTAATTCAAAACTGTATAGAATTAATTCTTGGTGATTTAAAATAATTGTTCAATAATTTAATAAAAACTTTTATAAAGAGCTGAGACTTTTGATCTGCAAACTCTTATAGAGTTTTTTTATTTAACCAGTTTTTTAATGAAAAGTATATACAAGATTTCTTTATTCCTGCATTTCTCAATACCTTCTTTTCCTTTCCAACTTGGTGAGATTTAGCTTATAGCTCCAGAATTTTTTTTGTTCTTTATCCAGTTTTACCCTGGCAATAACCACCTTGCTGGGGTGAATGCTCACATAGACAGTTATGCCATTAGCCTTTCCTGCTGCACTCATTCAATGTAGATGATATATTTCTTCTTGTAAATCTGGACTACTTTGCCAGTCTGCTGCCCTTTGTAGTACCTTCTACAACTACAGCTTCATTATCCTTTCAGATGGGCATAGAACGAATATTGTACTTCTGTCTTAGTTCTTTGGAGAGAGAAGACATAATCTTCCTCCTAATGTGAGAATGTGCATTGAAATGCCTTTTTCAGTTCTTGCTTAGGTCAGATATAAAGAGATTCATCTTCATTTTGGTGGCTGCCACTCCAGCAGCATAATATACTTAAGAAAAAAAATTAGCAAGCAACATTATACTCAAAATGAGATATGGAGGCTGGAGAGATGACACAGGGTTAAGACTCTGTCTCATAAACAGAAGGTCCTGAGTTTGGATCCCAGGTCCCATGTAAAAATGCCAGGTAGAAAAGGCAGCAGCTGCACTTCCAGCCCTGATGGCTGGAGAATAGCAAATCCCAGAGGAAAGTAAGTAGGAGGTAGAAGCAATTCAGGATGATTCCCAAAGTCACCCTTGGTCCTCCACGGGGACATACTGTGCCCGCTGACATACACACACACACACACACACACACACACACACACACACACACAATAAATTAAATAAATAAATAAACTTTTAAAGAAATGAGATGTGAAGAATGAATCAGCATACTGACAAAATAGCACTGTAAAATGCTTCATGTTCCCACAGCTGATTTTTTAGTTTGACTTTTCTGCTGTCACTGAAGATACAGGGCATTGTTTCAATATTTGCTTCAATGAAACTCAAATTCACAACCCTAATCCCTAATTCAGTCCTTGAACTTTGAATATCCCTGGCCTCAGGATATACTTTTTCTCCTGACTCCACTATTACCCTGTTGTTGAAATATTTCTTTCATAGACTGACTTACTTAAATTACTATTGAAATGTGGTATATTTCTTGCATTTGTTAAGCTGATCTGCATCCCCAGTGCCGTTTCCATGCTACTGACTTGTGACAGATATCCTGAAACAGTCCATGCATCTAGCTGTATTCATGTTATATGTACACACACTTGATATCATCCCACCTGTAATATCTGTACACACACCTGACAACATCCCATCTGTAATAGCTTTCAAATATTGATATCTGTTGTGATATCCTTGAATTTATTCCTTCTCATTTATTCTACATGTTTAATGTGTTATCATTTTTCACTTATTTGTATTTCCTTTCTTCCTTTCTTCCAGTGTGTATGTGTTGTGTGTGTGTGTGTGTGTGTGTGTGAGAGAGAGAGAGAGAGAGAGAGAGAGAGAGAGAGAGAGAGAGAGAGAGAGAGAGACAGAGAAAGAGACAGAGAGACAGAGAAAGAAAGAAGGCACTATATGTCCCTGTGGAGGCCCAAGGGTGACTTCAGAATTCATCCTGGATTGCTTCTTCCTCCTTCTTGCTTCTCTCTGGGGTTTTCCTTGCTTCACTCACCCAGACAGGCAGTGCAGGCCACTGCCATTTCCTCCGGGCATTTTTACATGAGACCTGGGATCTGAACTCAGGATTTTCTGCTTGAGAGACAAAGTCCTAATCCCTTGGCCATCTCAACAGCCCCGCATATTTGTACTTTCTAATATTAGGTTCTAATAAGACTTTTTCTTTTTAATTCTTTATCTCTTTGAACAGAAAAACTGAAATTTTACCCATTACAATTATCAACCATTCTCCCAAGCTTATTGCCTCACTTGTATATAGTCTATGAAGTTTTTCTGGTTTATTAGTTTTGCAAGTTTGGCTGCATTTTTACTATAGGATATAAAAATACATCTTCTGAGGTAAGACCACCACCAAGTTGCCCCCTTCCTGACTTCAGCCATAGCAGCAGCAGCAGAGGGTAGAGAGGGGGGATGATCCAAAGGAATCAAAGTAGACGAGAAAATTATTCATTGCTGGTCTGTGCTTTGAAACTACAGATTACAGTTTAAGAAAACATTTTGAGAAATGGAATAAACTTACGAATTTTGTAGTATAGAAGACCTCCAAGCAAAACATACTAGGGGCTTTGGTTTGACTTATTTCTTATGCTGAAGAGGTAGATACAGCAAAGCAAGGTGTGCCGGAACACACAAGGTTGACGGATGTATAGTGGAACCGAGGGGAGCTGTTTCTAGGGAGGATTCTGTAAAGCCTGGTGCCCGTTTAACAGTAAAGAAAATTTGTGTGGTCATATTAAAGAAGATACAGAAAAACACAATTTCAGAGACTACTTTGGAAAGTATGGGAAAATTGAAACCATAGAAATTATGGAAGACAGACAGAGTGGAAAAAAAGAGAGGATTTGCTTTTGTAAAACTTTTGATGACCTTAATACAGTTGATAAAATTGTTGTTCAGAAACACAGCACTATAAAAAGGCATAATTGTGAAGTAAAATGGTTCTTTCTGAACAAGAGATGCAGTCTCTTGGATCACAAAAAGATAGGGAAGGTGGGTCTGGCAACTCTATGGGACATGAAGGAAACTTTGGAGGTAGTGGAGATAATTTTGGCCAAGGTAGAAACTTTGGTGGAAGAGGAGGTGGTGATGATATAGCAGCAGAGGTAGTTATGGAGGAGGCAATGGTGACTAATTATAGTGGTGGTCCTGGTTAAAGTAATACAAGAGGCCATGGTGGCGTGGGACCAGAATATGGAAACCAAAGTGGTGGGAGAAGGATATGATGGTTACAATGAAGGAAGAAATTTTGGTGAAAGTGGTGGTGGGAGCTATGATGATTTTGAAAATTATAGTGGGTAGCAACAATCAAATTATAGACCTGTGAAGAGGGGCAATTTTGGTGGAAGGTGCTCTGGCAATCTCTATGGTAATGGTTATGGATCTGGTGGTATGTTATAGTTGCAGAAGGTTTTGAAAACAGCAAAATAAAGGGCTACAATTCTTAGCAGGAGAGAATGCAAGGAGTTGTCAGGAAAGCTGCAGGTTATGTTGAGACAGTTGTCCCAAATACATTAGAGAAACTGTAAAACTCAACCATCAAAAGGAACAATAGTCAGAAAAGTTATTGTAGCTTGAACAGGTAACCCTTCTTGTTCAGGACCGTCATAGCCTCAATTTGCAAACATGCATCTATTTGGTTAATGCAAAGTGTCAATTAGATGTACAGTCCTGGGGTCTTTTAATTTATTGTAACTTTAGCTTTTACTCTCTTTTTGTTACATCAGGGATATTGCCCTATAAATTGTGGTAGTGGCATGAGGAATAAAATATTAAAGAATTTTTAACTTTTCAATATTTGTGTAGTTCAGTTTTTCTACATTTAAATACAGAAACTTTAGCAAAGCCCATTTGAAGGTGTTTCCTTGGGAGTTGATGAGTCAGGAAGATCTTTGTTAATTACTATTTTCATGAATTTTGATAAAGTTAACTGTAAAGAAAAACCTGCTCACTTGAAGTTTAAAGGAAATCTATTCTCCCCATTTCCAAAACCATGATACAAATGGTCACTGACGTGGAGAGAATAGAAATTTGGTTGTTTGCAATGTGTGTTTTAGATCATTAGGATCAAGGATTTAATTTTGCATATTTGTGAATTTAATAGCAAAACCACAAAAATCATTAATTGAATCCTAAACTGACTGGCATGCTTTCCTATTTGTACTCCTATATATTTTACTGAATGAAATCAAAGATAGTTTAGGTATCATTGTCTAAAATAATGCAATAGAAATGTAGAGCAATTGCTTAGTACAAGTGTGTCACTTCTCAGAGGCCCAAATTCAAATTTGTAGTCTTTGAGTTCTTTTTAAATATATCCAAAGAATATGGCTACTTTTTATATATACTTCAAACTAAAATATGCCGATGTGTGAGTTACAGTTTGTTTATAATACTTTGGGTAGAAGCGTTAGATTATATGGTCAAATATATGAAAGGTAATGTCTACTGTTTTGTACCAGCTGGTACTTAATGTTGTCATTCAAGCCCTAAGTATGTGCCCTGCTGTTCCTTTTTCTTTGGCAGCTAATAGTTGAATCAAATTTTTGCTTTTTAAAGTACTAAGCAAAACAAGCAATAAAAGGGAAAATGAGGTGTACTAGTGTTTGAATATTCTCTCGTTTCTCTAATTCTGTGTCTCTGTGCATTATTAATATTTGAATGCATGCAATGTCAGCATGTAACTCAGTCTTCACAGATATTCAGTTTTTCCAGAAAACACTCAACAGATAACATTCTATTTGTTAATGGGCATATGTGATTAAGAAGTATAGAAAATAATCTTATATTAGAAAATGGTTAATAACTTTATGTGTGTTTATATAAATGGTTACCTGTTCAAAATGCTTGGGAGACATTTTATTAAAATTGAGGTAAATTGTAAAAAAAAAAGTATCTTCTAGTTCAGTTGCATATCAATATATGTCCTTGTTCATTGTTCTTATTTGTATTTCATTTCTTCTGAGGTCTTGGTTCCCGAGCTACACCTGGTGAGAGCAATTCAAACACTGATTTGCCTTAATAAAAAGAAGAGTGTTGGAGATTAAAAGAAAAGCTTTCTATACATTTACATAATAGTCTACTTAAAGTTTGCTGAAGTCACAGCTCAATAGTTTCTGTTATCACCACTGGATTAGCAAGGTAGAAGGTTATAATATTTGAAATATAAGCCAGGTTTTGTAGCACTTGACAACATGAATCCACAACTAGCAGTTCTCCCAAAGTTAATGCCTTTAATTTTTAAAGGTTATTCTTAGAAAACATGCAATGATTGTGATTTTAAAGAAGCAGCAGAATTTGATCTCCTGACACCCCCCAAATAAGTACAATGTAAGCATGTTTGTGTATTTAGTATTTTCTTTCAGCCCAGCTCACATTCTTCCTTCCACATTTGTTACATCTGGTCATCAGCTTTGACACTGAGATGGGACATAACAATTATACTACATTTGGCATTCTTTCCAGCCCTGCTGTGGAGATGAGGTTTCAAAAACATTCAGACTGTATAATATCAATAATAAAGCTGACACTCCTAGTATAACTTGAGGTTCAACTCTATACATACCGTTTTCATATAAATTTTATTTTGGAAAGTATTTTTTATCATGCAAATGGATCTCTAGTCTGTATATTTCAAATGACTTAATGACCCAGTACTGATAAGACTGTTTGGCATGTTGTTTTACCAAGATATTCTGAGCAAATATTTCAGTAAAACTAGTCATTATTTATAAAGAATGGAAGAATAAGCCTGTCTCACCATCTCATCCAATATGAAGGCAAGTTTTCCTGCGTATTTGTTTAACAATCCTCTTTCCAAAGTTTGAAAGTATTTCCAGGTTTTGCCCAGTTGCCTATCCAAGAAGCCCTGTCTGGAAAGAGTGCAGGAGCAGACAGGAAGAGTGTCATTGTTGGAAACAGCAGTGTTGGAGGGAGAAGAGAATGTTCTTTTTCCAAAAATTTGAGCTGTCATGTAGTTTCACTTTTACCACTAATCTAAAAAATGCCTTCCTGTTGATTTGCACTTATAATGTCAATATTTGTATAACACTAGGATTCAAAGCCAGCCAAGAGTTGGCACAATTGGAATGAACTCAACCTCAACCTGTTCTACTTTTATTATTATTCATTTGCAGGCTGGAATTATATTTTCACTCTTGTATACCATTGTTACTAAGTTGGCAATTTCTTTGTAAAGAAATTGACCTCCGGGGCTGGAGAGGTGGCTCAAGGGTTAAGCCTCTGCCTTGCAGGCGGAAGGTCCTGAGTTCCGATCCTCGACCCCACGTATAGACGCCGGGCGGAAGCGGGGGCGGCCTGTATTTCCGGTCCTGGTAGGGCGGCGCCTGTGAATCCCGGGGCAGAGTACACAAGGAGGAGATGGAGGCGTTCATGGTGGTTCCCGAATTCGCCCGTGGTTCTAGACACACACACACGTACACACGCACAATTGAATAAATAATTAAAAAAAAAAAGAAATTGATGTCCACTTTTGTCCTGAACTCTGCCATTCGTACCTTCTTCCCTCTAGAATATGATGGATACATTTAGATCAGAAGTTTGTTCACGGTAAAATGCCATTTCCTTCACAACAACAATACATTTAATCTCCAAAAAGTGCAAATTTAGTCAACTATCAGGTGATAAATTTGTTTAAAAAATTTTAATTTTGCAAAGGATTATTTATCCGATGAATTCAGCCCAATTCTACCAGGACTACAAAGGAAAACTAACACCATATTTTAAGTAAAATTGAAACTGTAAAAAGATAAATAAGGTATTGCATAAAGGACATAAAAGAAGAAAATGATATTGCCAGTTTTACTGAGTATGTTTTGGGTATTTATTGTTATTCTTCATTATTAGTTTTAAAAGAACTTTCAGGATTGGGAATATGGATAAGTGGTTAAAGCTCTTGCCTCATAAGGACCTGTGTTCAGATCCCTAGATCCCACATATGGGTGGTAGGGCAGATGGCCTGTAATTCTAGCCTAGGAATGCAGAGCCTAAGAATCCCCAAAGTAAGCCTGCTAGCCAGATGACCATAATGGCTGCTTTAGATTAATTAAGGCCCAAACTCACAACAGAAAGATGGAAAAACAACAGATTGATTCTATCTATGTGATATCTATGTGATTCATGTCTATATCATATCTAGTGATTCATGCTTTCACCCTTGAATCACCACAGGCACGTATACTTGAGTGCTCTCATGTACCTACACCTACCTACATGTGCTCTCCCACATGCAAAAACACACATTCATACACCTCATAAACATATAAACTAAACTGAAAAAAATCTTTCAATAGTTACTGCATTTAGCAATCTAGTCGTTGTCTCAGTCTTGAGAATATTTTAGTTCATTTTGTTTTCTGTTTTGTTTTCAGAATAAGTATGTTTTTCATCTTTGCATAATATATGCCAGACAAATACAGAAACTGGATTAAAATCTCAAGCAGAAAAAAACATTACAATATAAAAAATTCTTTCCTCTTATCCTCTACTCCTTTCTTCTCTCCCCTCTCTATATCTTCTGTCTTTTCTCTCCTTTGCTTTCTCTTTTTTCTTCCTCTTTATCTCTGTTTTTTCTTCCCTCCTCTTTTTCACAGAAGAACTGTGGAAAAATAGAACTACAGCATGTTAATTCTGTTTAAAGCCAATCTTCAGCTGATTTTATCTACCCAGAATATTATATTCATATGTATGTATATATGTGCATTCAAAAACATTATTTTCAAGATAGTTAGCTTAAATACTATTACTGTGTTTAGAATTATTGATGTTCAATCATTACTCTTTCAATTTCTACAGTTGACTCTATGTCTATATGTCATTAACTTACAATGAAAAAGAACAAAATAACCTTTTGCAGTTATATTAAATATTGGTTTATATATGTAGTTTAAACCATCACAACTATACAAAAGCATGTAAATATTTGACGGATATCGTTTTATAATGCAAAAAAATTGTGTTGGTTTTGAAAGTTGTATCAAGTGTCTTTATCCTCAGAATGGTCAGTGTGCATTCTTTCCCCCTGAATCTTAAGTGGATTTGTCATTCATAGTCCAAAACTGTAAGTTGATAATTTATGAATGTATGTTGTTATCTTTTATACTTATAATTTGGCAATTTCCCCCAACCCAACATAAAATCACTGTGGACAATTGGAAACAATTGTTAACAATTGGAAACAAATGACTAATAAATGTTTTTATTTTACTTGTTTATATTATATGTGTGTCAGAAAGGAGAGAGAAAAAAAGGGAGAGAACCCGTATGGACCATATACTGGTCAAATGACAACTTGGCAGAATTCCCTGTAACTATATGGGTTTCAAGGATAAAACTCTGTTCTTCAGACTTGGTGGTAACCACTTTTACTCACCAAGCTATAATGCTAGCCTAAAATTAATCACTAATGCTTACACAAATAGGTAAAGATAATATAAAAGTTGATTCTTATGTGAGTCACTTACTTTTCTGAGAACCTCCAAGACAGTGCTGTTTCATGTGGTATGCTAACTTACGAGTCCAACCCAAAAGAACATACACATGAGAATGGATAACTGCAAAATCTGAGCTATTACTCAAAGAGTCCATATGAGTTTACCACATGGTGAACATTTAAAAGTGCATTTCTCGGGGAACAGGATCTTGAAAAGCAAAAGTAATGCTTAAGATCAAGTACCTAAAGTAGTTGTGGCTTTACTTCATCACACAAGACAAGGAACCAAAAGATAAATTCCTGACTTAAGGGACCAAGGTGTCCGCTTGTCTTCCGTCTTTTCTGTACTCTTTCTGTCCTTTGCTCAATTCTTTTTTTCTTGCCATTTTTCCAGTTGCTTTTATATTAACTGAATTGTATAGGTAGTTTTACTAAGCTTAAGTTTCCCTACCCAAAATTATTTACAGAGACATACACACACACTGCAACTGAAGGAAAATTCTATTTTTATAGAATCGTGCTTGATAAATTTATAGAGTGTGGAAAGAAATTTACAGATTTTCTCTACTTGGTAAGTGAATTTATGGACTCTTGCTCTCTGTTAAGCCTCACTTTATTACTCAGGAAATGAACAGCTCCCTGTTTTCTTTCAGAGGGTGAGGCAGATTATGTTTGTGAATTTGGGTGAAAATTGAAATGCCCTGGAATAACCACGTGCTGGCACTCACTCACTCTTACTTACTATATAAGGAGTGGGAGGAGTAAACTTTAGTAGAATAGACAAAGCAGTTGGTCATTATTGGTCAATAATCATTCTATCACCTTTATTGGGTAATCGGTTTTGTTCCATTTCTTTTTTTTAATTTTTTTTCTTTATTATTTATTCAATTGTGCGTGTGTATGTGTGTGTGTGCGTGTATGTGTGTGTAGAACCACGGACGAATTCGGGAACCACCATGGACGCCTCCACCTCCTCCTTGTTTACTCTACCTGGGGATTTACAGGCTCCGCCCTATCAGGCCCAGAAGCGCAGGCCGCCCCCGCTTCCGCCCAGGCGTCTATACGTGAGGTCTAGGATCCGAACTCAGGACCTTCCGCCTGCAAGGCAGAGGCTTAACCCCTGAGCCACCTCTCCAGCCCCAAGTTTTGTTCCATTTCTGAGTCAAACACCAAGACATTCTTATCAAAGATAAACATCACACAAGATTTTAATATACATTTTTTCTTCCTTTTTGTAACAATATCCTGTTTGCATTTCTTGGCCCCATTTAAGCATATTGCATTGTTAGATCAAGTTTTAGACAGCTGTTTAGACACACAGATAGAGAACTGAAGGAGCTTTACCTTAATACCTGCTGATGTACTGATGCATTTTCTATGGACACTATTTTCAGTGAAAGTATATTTTCATCCTTTCTAAGTGCCAAAAATTATATTTACTGCTTTACACATTTGATCCAACAGATCCAATGACTTCTGTTCATAAAAGGATCACAGTGATTCTTTCAGATGGAGTTGCAAATGTTTTCACCTTACAAAGAGGAGAAGGTGAATTTTAAGATTGGTTGAATTTGAAACCTGGACTTCAACTCAAACTGAAGTTGAATTATTATGTTAACAATGTTCTTTAATATCCTTTAATTTTTTGTTACCATATAAATTAAATTTTCATCAAGTACTTATATTTCTACTTTCTTCACCTGCTTATGAAAGTTTTTGTGATGCATGCTTCAGGTTTTATGATTTTCCTTACAGGGATCAAATGATTTCTGCATAATTGCATTCTACTATTTCTAGTATATTATTTGCTATACTTTTTGGTAATTGCTCAAACAAATATAGAATAGGAGCCTTATCAGTGGTAAAGATTTTAAGTTAATAATATGAAGATCTTTTTTGTGAGGTGACAAAAGGTAAGGGTAAAAAGAAAATAATACCTAGAATATGGCTACAGGCAATTACCTGTGATTTTTTTTTTTGGTAAAGATAACAATAACCTGCATCTAGTCTGAATAAAAAAACCTCATATTCTCTTTTGACTTTCAAACTCGTCAAGTAAATGTAATGTAAAGAACAGATTCTGAGATTGTGATTTTCTTGGTTTATAAGCTTATCCCACTTCCCAGTAGCTCTCACTTTGTACAGCAGGTGGCAGGGTCTACTCTAGCTAGAGAGGTGTGAATCACCATCTCTGAAATTCACAAAGGCTTGTAATTTCTTCTCTTATCACATTTGAATCATATCGTTTGCATAGGAAATGACCATATTTTTAAAAACAATTTTGATGTGAAAATGCATGTCTAGGAGAGTCTTTGGGTATATATTTAGTTGACATTCCTTTTCCTAAATATATTTTGTTTTGTAAGTTTCTTAAAACTTTTAGAATTGGAAATGCTGATTATTTTTTATGCTCAGAAATGTAAACATTGCTGAGGATTAATAGTAGGAAAGTTGTAAAAATTTTGTAAGAGAATGCATGTGAGACAGATGCAGTGATAAAAGGACAACATTGTTTGTCTGAAAAGACAGCATGATTGACCTCACTACAGCCCTTTCTTCACCCAAGATCACTGGAATGTTTTGTATCTTCTAGAGTGAAGTATTTGCTAAAAATATGAATGTCTTTTTCCTCATCTTGACTACCTGATTCAGATTATGAGTATCATAATGGTAAGTTATTTACCTGTCCATTTTATGATCTAGAAATGGGAGGAATGCTCAATTTGTCAATTGAATATTTATACTTTGTAATTTATATAATGTAAGACATCACTCAGTAATGTCTGCAAAGTTTAAAATAGAAAGACATCAACCCACAGTTGCTGTCATCATTAGTAATAATATTATAACAGAAGTAACAGTATGGATTCTGAAAGAGAAAGACAGAGAAATTACAAGTATTTGTTTCAATTGTATTATAGAAGGGTATCTCTTTCTTTGTTTTGAAACAGAGACTATGTACTCAAGCTGGCCCAGCCTTCCCGTGGCTCCTGCCTCAGCCTACAGAGGACCCACACCATAGTTCATAATCTACACATCTTTAACAAGGATTCTTACCAAATGAGTAATACAGGCTTTTAATGTTTGATTATCTCAACTAATCGAATTCTCACACGCGAAAAATTATACCCTCCAAAGTTCCATCTTTTGACATAGCTCAGATCAGTTTCATTTGATGTCATTGTCTTATTCCAATTGATAGTTTTCTGAAAATAGAAAAGTACATCACTGAGCAGTCTTTCAGTCAGACACTCATAGCAGAGGTAAGATAATTTCTTCCTGCTCACTATTATTTTTTTGTTCATTTGTGTGTTTTGTAAGAAATTTCTAACTTTATCCTGAAGACAAAGGGAAAGATCACCTAATAAATTAGTGATATGAATACCACTCAACATGAAAATAACTCATAATGTGCCAGGTAGACACAGGAATTAGCTTGACAATTGAATGCTGAGGCTTCGAGCACATCTCTGGAAAATTAGTAGTTAAAGCAAACCCTGAGAAACCCTGAGGAAAATTATCTAATTTGTGTAAGACGGTTCAGATTATGGTGGGTAGATTCTTCCCTGGACAGATAGATTGGATAGAGAGAGCTGGTTCAGAATTTGGTATGGTTTAGCAAGTTGACATACAGGCATTCTCACAAGATATAGAGTATGTCCCTCTCTCAATAGTTTCTATGATCATGGTGTGCCAGTTCCTTTAGATTTGTGTTGATACAAACTCTCCTATCTAGCTGTACTATAAATTGTAACCAGAAACATAAGCAAAAATAAAATTCCTTATTCCCGAGTTGTTCTTCTATCTATGAGCAACATGAAGAAAAACTGCAACATACACCTTCCTAGAAAGAGTAATTATCAAAGAAATAGCATCAAAACCTTTTTAAATTATATTTTATTTCTTGAATTTCCTTTATGCCAAGCAACACATGGCATTTATTTTTCTTCAGGATCAAAAAGCAAAAAGAAATAATGTGGAGAATTTGCACAAAATCACTTTCAAGTTCCAGAAGCAGAGCTGGAAAAGAAAATTCTTTCAATGGAAGGAATTTGTAGAGAAAATTCTTTCAATGGAATGAAGTTGATGATTCTGTGACTTTATTCTTGTTATTGAATGTACAAAATCTTGTGGACAGCAGCATCCTCAATTAGATGTGTGTAACTTCCTTCAAAAGAATAAGCAGTTTTCTTTCATGTTTTCTGACAGAGGAGAGAGATTATTTCTTGCTGCTCAGAGAAGCCAGACAATTTAATCTTGGCCATATCCTTAATTGTCCATTTGAAAACAATAGTTTGTGAAGACAGAAAAAAAAATAGAAAGAAAGCAAGTGAGCAAGAAAGAGAGAGAGAGAGAGAGAGAGAGAGAGAGAGAGAGAGAGAGAGAAAGAGAGAGAAAGAGAGAAAGAAAGAAAGAAAGAAAGAAAGAAAGAAAGAAAGAAAGAAAGAAAGAAAGAAAGAAAGAAAGAAAGAAAGAAAGAAAGAAAGAAAGAAAGAAAGAAAGATGGGCTGGAGAGGTGGCTCAGGGGTTAAGCCTCCGCCTTGCAGGCGGAAGGTCCTGAGTTCGGATCCCAGATCCCACGTATAGACGCCAGGCGGAAGCAGGGGGCGGCCTGCGTTTCCGGTCCTGGTAGGGTGGAACCTGTGAATCCCGGGGCAGAAGGAGGTGGAGGCGTCCATGGTGGTTCACGAATTCATCCGTGGTTCTACACATACACAGACACACACACACATGCACACACACGCACGCGCACATACACACGAGCATGCGCACAGTTGAATAAATTTAAAAAAAATTAAAAAAAAAAAGAAAGAAAGAAAGAAAGAAAGAAAAAGGATTGTTTCCTCTTGGTCTTACCATCAGCCTGATGCTATTTTCCCAGACCTGTACCATGATACGAAGGTATTCCTATTCAATTCTTTTTCTTCTCTCTCTTTCTAACAGGAAGCAAATTAAGACTGTGGCATAAGCATCATCCATGTCAAGAAGATGGATATTACTACCCTCCAACTTCAGGGATAATGCACTAGTAGCACTTTAGCTGTGCTTTGCAGTTTAGTGTTTGGTGTTGTTGCAGTTAGCCTGCATGTTTGGTGACAAAATCATGATAAAGACCTTAAGGGAAGAAAGGGTTTATTTTCTTAAGATTGTTACAATTCTTAGTCCAATTGACAGGACAACATGCACCATCATTAAAAGGCTGAAGGAATGGGCCATGCCATATCCACAAAATAACTGAGAGAGGGACGATCCTTACTTGTCAAACTAGCATATCTCATCAAGTGTACAGAAGAATTCTTCCTTTCTCAGTTCCATTTATTTTATTCTACTTTTCTTTTATTTTTCTACTTTTACAAGCATATTAGGTATTCATCCCAGTTTTCCTCCCTTCTACCTCCCCTCCATCCCCTTCCTTGCCTTCATCACTCTCTCCCACTCCCTCCTACCCTTCCAACTGTGTGTTTCTATGGGCCCCAGGATTCACTCTGACCTGTCTACTCCTGTGGGTGCTTAGGCTCTGTAGTATATCAAGTTACATCTCTTCAGGCCACTCCACTGATATGTGGATTTCCCTTCACTAATCCAGCTTTAGGGCCAAAGTTTTCCACTGCAAGTGCCCGTCCTGTGGGTATAGTAATAGCTACCAACAGAGTATTTGCTGTACTATTTTGCTGCATATAAGTTTATTGACTGTCTTCCCTACTGATTTCTTTCCTTTCATTTTTATTGGTTCTTGTTCTAGTTTACAGTAACAAGGATGTGTACACTTCTGATAAGCAGGTCTTGGATCCAATCAGAAACTGTTTGTTGTGTCCTTGATATTCATGTCACTATTGCACTGAGTTACCATCATTTTATTAACCTTCCTGGGGACTAGTCCCATCCTCCATCAGCTGGGCCTTCTTTATCTACTAGACTATCTGCTACAGGTTTGCTCTGGGCTTAACTACTAATTCTCCACAAATGTGCCCAGAGCTCAAACACTCAACCATAAAGTTGACACCTGTACCTAACTATGACACTCCACTCCTGTCAACTTGACACAAAAACACATCACTTTTAAACTGTAACCCTCACCTTATCCCCTCAAGTGTTAAACTTTCTTATGAATACATTTAATTCTAAAAGTGTGAAATCTCTTAACAATAAGATATTGTCAAATCAAATTAAATTCTTCCGCACAGATAAAACATTAAAATGGAAGTATTATGACTCAATAAGAAAATTTTAACTTAAGACTAAAGTCCAGGCAATAAAATACCACATTCTATAGTTCAATGTCCCTCTTCTGTTGCTCATCATATAGTCATGGGGGCTCAAATTCCAGTCCTTTCTCACAGCTCAAAGTTACATAAACAACATCTCTCTGAACCAGGTTGAATCTATCCTTGCAACATCCTCAACACACATCCCATGGATACAGCACTTCTTGACATATGTCTCATGTGGTCTGGCATCTCCAACAACTTCACTTCTCAATGGCAAACCAGGCTTCAATTCCACAGCACAAAATGCTCTTCTTGGACCTCTCTGCAGGGTTCGTGTGTTCCTGCCATTCTCTGAAACCTTGAAAGAGGTATCCATGGTTTCCTCCATCTTGCATCTTTGGTGACTCTAAAATCAGTACCAGATGGAAGACATTCCCAAGTTCTGCCATAACCTTCAGGTGGATATGAACTCTATAGAATCACAACTGATCAGCTTCTCTGTGCTGACTTTCAAACGAATCTCTGTGCTGGTCAGAATCTCAACAAATTGATAATCGCTTCTTCTATCATCTCAGTGCGCATCAGTAAGGTTTCCTTCAATGACATTCACCACTTCAATAGCCACAGCTGCTCTTCTGTCTGTTCATTCCACATCCAAAACTTCAAGGCTCCTAACACAGCTCTCTTCTATCAAGTAAACAGTCCATAACCTTTAAATTCAACTTCATCAATATCCTTGTTCCCTTCACCACAAGCTGGGTCTTTCATCATTTGCATCATTCAAATGGCATGTTAAATTCTGCAGAATGGTATTTGTAATCTGCAGGCTCAAAATCTTCAAACATTTCAAATGTCCAACAAAACTGTTCAGAACCTGCAAAATCCATATAGTCAGATTTATCAGCAATACCTCACTTCTCTGATACCAAATTCTGTAGCAGTTCACCTGAATAGTTGCTGATAAAATCACCAAACAATTTCATGGGACAAGGAGTTTATTTTCTTTTAAAACAGTATGGTTATAGTTCCTTATCCAGCTTGGCAAGAGAGTACATACCAAGAATAAGGGGTGAGGGAACTGACTATCCCATATCAATGTAACAGCTAAGAGAGGGACAATTCTTACTTGCTAGATGAGCATGTTTGGCCAAGTATACAGAAAGATGCCTCCTTTCTCAAACAGTTACCTCCACTTCATTCACTGCCTGGGAGCTAGTCCCACCCACCATGGGCTGGGCCTTCTCCAGTAGTTGAGTTGGTTTAACTCAACTACTAATTCTCTACAGATGTGCCCAGAATTCAAACCCTCAACCATCAAGTTGGCACCTGTACCTAACTATGGCAAGTATGTAGTGATCTCCACAGGATTCTCTTAGCCAGTGCTAATGCACTTTCATTCTTGATGGTCATGGGATTCTTCTAATGTCCTTGTTTAACTCCTCTGAATGTCTTTCTAGGACATTCGGTCCTTCCTAGGTTCTTATGGTCAAAGGACTACCTTAGAATTTACCAGTATCATATTTCCATTCATGTAGATATTTATTAGATAAAAATCTGATTTCTTAATCTCATTTTGCTATTTCTATGAAGATAGAGGCTCACCTATCTCTACCCTTTGTCTCCTGTCTTTCCCAGGTGTTTCTCACAATCAGTATTTCTCTCTTCAGGTTATATATTGAAAACTTCTGTATAGAATTACTAAAGAAACCCAAATGCTTTCTTTTTTTGAATGAAACTTAGAATGATATCTTGTTGTATTCTAGTTGAAACAAGATACAAGAAAGAATCCTACTAGTGCCACTCCTCTCCAACCACACTCTTGAGTGGAAAATTCAAATTCAAAAGTTTTTTCAGCTACAAAGGAAGCAGTACTAAAGAAATATATAAATATTTAAATATATAACATATCAAGAAATATTTAAATTATTTCTGAAGACAGAAAGTGCTATGATCTTTAGAACAACTACTATCATAAATGCAGTTTTTGTGATGACTTTAGAGTACTTAAAACTAAAATTTTGTCTTGAAGTGTCATGATTCATGAAAGAAAGGGAAGTACCTTCCTGAATTATTGCAATGGTTTGTAGTTGAAAGAAAATGATTTTGCTGATCCAAAGCTTCAAGTTTCAATTGAGTTTACAGAAATATATGCTTCCTCATTCTCAAGTCACTCAACAAAGTCTTTTCAAGGAATTAGAGAATAATGTTTATTTTGTGATGATCAAAGATGTAGAATAACATGATAGCTCTGGAAAGAGAAAACTTAACAGATTGTACACAAACCAGGAAGGACCGAACATATGAAATCCATTAACCTTAATGTCTCCTTTGAGAAAACAGGAAAATGTTGCCATAAGGGTAAAGAAAGTAAGTTTTTATGGATTTGAATCTTGAAATTGTTCCATTAGACTATTTTAAATTTTTAATTTTAAACTAGGTTATGTCTGGAAAGCTTTCAGAGTTTTCATTTTATTATATGAAAATTAATTATATAAAAGACAATTAGATAAAATATGTTTCAAATATTATTTTACAAGTACAAATTTAATTTTTTAAATTATCTTTTTAAAGAAGAATTTTACATTTTTTCCCTTAAATTTTTGTCTCATACTGTAATAAAACTTCAATATAATTATATAGCTAAATGCTAAGGAATAAGATTCAAAAAAGTGTAGAGATTAATTACTGTGATAAAAATTTATATGCAGTAATGACTTGTTAATTTTGCATACATGAGAGAATAAGATATTTAATTGAATGCATGTTCCCATGACAATGATATTTACTTTTCAAATAGCAAAAACCTATTATACATTTCCCTTTTCTTTTAATTGAGAATATTCTGTATTTTATAAAATCTTTTACTTCTTGTTGGAGTTTTGCTCCCTTTCAGTCCTTCTTGTTTATTTTTTTCAATTTTCTGTGTCTTAGAATTTTGTCAGACATTAAGAAATGGATGAAAAATAGTAAGGGTAGAGCCAAAGGAAAAAAGTCACTCATGTGTAGTATGTTACAAACATATGACTAAAATATTATGAACAATATTACTAAAATGAAACAGAGCCAAGACCATTCTACCTGACCATTTAATTTTTGCTCATTCGTATTTGATAAAAATCATTATTCTGGGACTTATCTTAGGAGAATGATACAATTGTCATTTGCAGCCCTACTACTGTCCTGCGAAAGTGGGTGCATACATGTGTGCTTGTGCATGAGTGTGCATATAGTTGGAAACAAGAGAAGACTAGATCATGCAGAACAAAAGAGAAATAAGAGCTTGTTTTTAGGTTTTGTCTGGTATAAACAAGACATACTACAACAATTTGACTAAGATGGATAAAGCAATTCCTATAAAGAAGTAGCTTATGAATGCAGTTATTGGGGATTTACCAGAATGAGCTTAAATAACAACATTTCAGAATCTTTGACCAGCAAAGACCAAACTCATAATTATATTACTACTGTGGGTCTATGCTACTTTGACGGTTTTGCCTTCCAAAACAATATAGAATTGCTCAGTTCTTTCACTAATGTGAACATTGTTTGTTCCCTATGTTCTAATACTCCATAACTTTTGGGTTGATTAGGGAGTCAAACACGGTTTAAAACCTGTGACTTCTCATAAACTGAGTAGGCATTTAAAACATTAAGCAAAATTGCTCCTTCTCAGAACTGAAGCTATGTGAACAGAACTTCAATACCTAGAGTATGTCTTCTGTAGTAGTCAATTACTTATCCTTTACTCTGTATATTATCCTAACTGGATCAGAGAACTTTCTTCTTATTCCTTATTTTGCTTGAGTTGTGCATAGCTAATGCCCTATTGGCTTTTGTTTGTATAATGCAAGAAAGTATTCACATTTACTTGGAAGTAAAGATATCATTGCATCTGTATTATGGAATGATTTTGACTGTGTATCCTTTTTTAGGAATCAAATTTACTATCTTGCACAGTAATTCCTGTTATGTGAGAGGTACAATACGTCATCTATTAATAGATTTAAAGTCAAGAATTTATTTCAAATCCTTTTCTAATCCCTAATTTCTCAAGGTGCTTCCATTCATTACTCGTATGTGTGTGTGTGTGTGTGTGTGTGTGATTTATAAGTGCATATTCAGGTTTGTGAACCTAGATATGTATGTGTTTGCACATGCACGTGTGTGCAAGTGTACATGGAGAGATCAGGGGTTGGCATCAGGTGTCCTCCTCTATCATTCTCCATGCCAACTTTTGAAGCATGTGTCACAGTCACAAATTGGCTGGAGTGGCAGGTCAGCTAGCTTCAGGGTGTCTGTCTTCATTCTCTGCCATCCATTGTTTTGGATAAAAATGCAAGGTATTTGCAAAAGATAATAAATAAAAATTCAAAGCGTTCTACTACATCTGACTTTTTTTGCAGGTCTTCATATCTACAGTCTGAGCCATATGCCCAACACATATTCACTCAGAGCAGGTTATCAGTCAATTTTTTTCAACACATAACATGATTTTTTTTTCTGTTGAAAATGTATTTCTCTATTTATACTCAGGATATAGTCTGGTGTAAAACTAAGAAATTAAGTAGGATTAAAAACATGTACTATCTTCGAAGATTCCACACCCTAATTTACAAGTTGAAAAACATGAACTCTACAAAATAGGGTAAATTCCTTGTATAGATAATTTTTTGGATATATGCATTGTATGAGAATAAACATGATTGATAGTTTAGATGAATATTTACCTGGAAAAGAATCAAAATGCTGAGTCTACCACATGCACAAATTCACTGAACTTATTGTAAAGGTCTCTCATTATAAAATGTAAGATTAAAGCTGTCAAGAAACATGGATCATCAAAAAGAAACTTATGAATACTACATCCTAAAAACTTCTCTCTCAACTCCCATATTTCTTGGTAATTCAACCAGTATTCATTGAACACATGCTATAAATTATAAGTATAAAATATGTCTCAATGAAAAAAGTCTTAAATTTGTGTCTGTGTGTGTTTTTGTGTGTACAAAATTCAACAGTATATAGAATATCAAATTGTCGAAAGAATTAGAAGAAAACTAATTTAAAGTAAATACAGAAATGGATACTCACAGTAATACAGTTAATATAGGCAAGTGGTTAGGAAAGGATGTTTAAATAAACTTATGTCTGAGAAGAGACTTGAGGAATAAGCTACTTGTCTAGTTAGAAAGGCCAAATTTAAGAAGAATCAACAAATTCAAAGGCATGGAAAAATAGTGTGTTAGGTAGCAGCAAGAGCTTGATTGTTATTGATAGAGTCTGAGTGTCATAGTTAGGCGCAGGTATCAACTTGATGGTTGAGGGTTTGACTTCTGGGCACATTTGTGGAGAATTAGTGGTTGAGTTGGGCCCATAGCAAACTTGCAGGAGATTGTCTAGCTGATGGGGAGGGCCCAGCCTATGGTAGATGGGATTAGGCCCTGGAATAAAATACAGAAAGCTGGTTGAGGGACTTGACCAGACGTGCTGGTCTGTCTGGCAAGTAACGGTGGTCCCTCTCTCAGCCTTATGTGGTGATGGTGTGGCCAGTTCCCTCGACCCTGGTGTTGGTGCATGCTCTAACATCAAGCTGGACTAAGAACTGTAATCAGTAATTGAAAGAAAAAAATAAACCCCTTGTTCCCTTAAGCCGTTTGGTGGTGATTTATCAACAACCATGCATACCAACTGTAATACTGAGTGTGAGACGTAACAGAAAATGCATCTAGAAAGGAGCAAAGTGTCTATGGTACTTTGAAAAACATATTTAGAGTTTCAGATTATATCCTGATTTAATTGTTTTTTGTATAGTTGGAATATTGATGTATTTATTAATCTCACTCATGCAATTCATATCATTTCTAAAAACTGAATTGACAAATATGGCAACATGGGTTATGCTATGAAAATCAACTCAGTTGTCATTTTGAACATTAAATACGTGTGTTCCTTTCAAAAAATATTCAATTAAGGTTACATCTGAAACCAACCCAAAACTACAAGAAGATAATTTGTTAGATTTTATTGTCTTCAACTTCTTTTCAATGATGAGGTTTAGAGGCCTGGAGCCAAGAGAGGTGGTGTAAGTTGAATAGTTCTCAGCTAAGAGCTTTAATGGAATCTTTGGTTTCTTGTTTGCAACAACAACAAAAAAGCAGACAAAGAAGAGAGAAAATGCTGGGTAACAACAAAGACTGCTGTGTGTTTGTTTAAAGACAAAAAAATAATCCTTGCGATCATTATTAACTTTAACATTAGTCACTCTTTCTGTTTACATTTGAATAGTACGAGGAGGATTTTAAAAATTCCCAAAGAATCAGCTACATTCCATACATGTGAAATTAGTATCTTTGTAATGTAAAATGCTTTCTAAAATTCCCCAACTGGTCTGGATGAGCATCAAAGAATACATCCACTTCAGTACTTTATAGTCATCTTGTGTTCTCACAGGCATTTTCTTGAATCAAGTGTCCCAAAGCTTGTATTTACTGAAAAACATAAGCATGTATGTGTGTGTTGGCATGTGTATATGCAAATATGTATATGTAATATATGGAGTCCTTAGCTGACAACAGTAAAGTTATGTGACATTAAGTATATTTGGAAATTTTTGTTTTAATGTGTGCCTACATATGAACTTTTCTGTAGCCTATGATTTGGTATTCTAAAGTAATTATGTTTGATAGTACAATAGAGAAGAGAAACTTTGTTAAAAATAATTGTTAATTTCTGATTAGATGATATGTCTTAATCAAAAGTCATGATTATTTATTTTCTACAAATTTATTCTTCTCTAAGAAAATATCCTAAGCTCTTACCAGTTAAACTTTATGTAATATGAAAGTACTATTTCTATAAACGTCACTTCGCATTACTGTTTTAGATTGACATCATTATTTATCCCTTATGTTGTTTTTTACAATGCTTATTGAAAATGTTTGGGGGGAGAATGGGACTGTATGATTGTTATTCATGTAAAGACAAATTAATATGATGATAGTAATTACAGTATCTTTTAGCCAATCCTATTTTGTCTCTTCACTTCTTGTATGATGTTGTAGAGAGTTTTTATTTTTAAAGTCTTTCATTTTCTGCCAATTTTGACAAAATGACTCGTTAAATCCTCTCAATTCTTGCCATGATAGAATCAAACTTGACCAAGCAGGAAAGTGAGTTCTTCAGGAGCTTAAAATAATATTTTGAGTAGTGTAGTTCATTGATTTCCTTTGACCTTAAAGAGATGTATAATCTTTTCTATGAAATATAGGATTAAATCAAATTTAAATTAAATTAAATCTCTGTGTAAACAAATATGTGACAAAGCCTACTAAGATTCTTGAATATGGCATCTAGGCTGGATACATAAAGGGATTAAGAATTATTTGCCTACCAATTAGCTGACATGCATTTTAAAGCTTTCCCACCTTGCAAGTGAAACTTTTAAGCAATTTGATTTTCAGCCTTTCTCCACATCTGTCTACTGGGAATTCCAGCTGTGATTTTTCAGGTTTTATGATGTTATTATCAGATCTGGACTGATTGTGCAAATTATTCTCCTGAGAAATACAGGGCTTTGATCATGTAGTAGCAAAGTTTGATTTTGTTCAAATGATCTTAAAAGTTAATTTCATCATACTCCTACTCCTTATCATTTTATGTGTCAGTTTGTGACACAAAAATAGAGCTTATCTTATAGATATAATTTGGGGATGCATGATAAATGCTTTCGACAGTATGTAAACATGAATAGGCCGTATCCGGGTTTATTGCTGAAGAATCAGATTCTGTTGCTCTTGGCTTCTTGTGGTAGTATATTTGGAGGCTACAAAGAATCTCCAACTAACTTGATTTTCTTACTGCTTCTATTGCCAGATATAGCAAAACGAAAACACTGCTTGGAGTTATGTTCTTACAGCTTCTGAAAATGTTGTAAATTAGAATCCTTGCTTTGTTCTGTTTTCCCAGAGTCAAATTTTAAAGACCTTGGTTATTATGCTTAAAACTTGGATGTTCTCAAGTCAATTTTAATGGCATAGAACATCTGAGAATATACCAAAATGACAATTACGATTCAAATTAAACAGTATGCAACCTGTGATTTTTACTTTTCAGAATTCCTCAAAAAATAGTAATCCTATTTGTCAAAGATCATACTTCAGCAAACGGAACTATGCACTTGGCTGCAACCAAGACTTTTGTGCCTTGCAATGCATTTAATAGATCAGCATCTCCCTCAAAAATTAATCTTTTAAAATTTTTCTGTTATAATGAGCAACAAAGTTATAAATCCTGAAGCCTAATGTAATGACCTCAATAGACACAGTCACAAGAAATGCCAATTCCTAATGAACTATTCTTCCATCTAATTTCTCCAAAACCTTAGGGGAAGAGCAAAAAATTAAGTACTTCTCAGAATTAAACTCTTCAAATAGAAGCATGCTTGAGTGTTCAGTAAGGAATCACGCTTTCCCTCCACTGTATGGTAGCTGAAGTCAGGAACTCTCTCGGAGTTTGTTTTCAGAGCCCATGGACAATATGAGGTAGGAAGACTGGAAGAGCCATTACACTCCACAGTATTAAGTGTGTTCTCATAGTATGAAAAGCAGCATTAGATTTGAGGCAGTGTTCTGAAGGCTTCCATGTCAATTATCAAAAACTCTAATCCTGAGACTCTATTTCTATTTTCCAAATATCCTATTATATTTATATAGTAGTGAATAATTTCATACATACATCTTTGTCTTATACTTTCTGAAAATATATACTACCAGGAAATATTCAATATACAGATTTTAAACACAGTAAATACTTTCAACTGTCATTGAATTGCCATGTTGACTCATATTTCTGGCAGGATCATGTAAGTATATCTTGCTTAATATTAACTAACTGAGCTATCAGTTTTAATATTAACTTTGATTCTTAAATTTTGCTAATGAAGTAAACATCATTTCATTAGAAAATGAAGTTAAGCTGCATCTCTTTTATAATCACCAATATTCAAGATTATAATGTCTCATAAATTTCAACATTACAGCTGTATGTTAGTATATACTTAAGAGTATATACTTACTACCCAGGCCTCAGTTTTCACCATAGACCCAAATGGAAGCCAGAATACAAACTTTGTGCCATAAAATGGCCTTGGTAACAGAGTAGGTATTTATCACACTGTACTAAAATGATCACAGGAGACAATACTTTCGGTCTTCCATCTATGGAACAGATCTAGGAGCAGGAGGATGATGATCTCGGGACAGAGGGTACAGGGTGGGGGGACGATGTACTAAGCTGAGCAGACGAGTAAGGAACCTAATAGCCATGCCTGATTTCATTCTTTTCTTTGATCCTCATTGTCACTCAGAATAGCTACATTTCTTAGAGAAAATAGTGTATTTATTTGACCTGCTATTTCAGTGTCAGAGAAAGTAAACAGCAAGAAAAGGAAGATATGGAAGAAATCTCATTGTATTTTATATGCAGAAATTGGAAATTAACTATGGATAGAAGAATAAAATAAAGTAAAAAGGTAGGAAAGATGCTTGCATAAAATCTTCTTACACAGTAGGATGAGAGCCAGTTCTATGTTAGCATTTTTTAACACTAAGAAAGAGCCATTTCGTTCTATATATCTTAACATAAATTGGCATTAAATACAATTCTCTATTTATTCTTTGTTCTTTTACTTTGGATGTTTTCTTAATATATAATGCAATTTATGTACCAACTACTATTTAACATGAAAAGACTTTTAATTTTTTTTACCATTTCATATCATTCTACTAATAATACCATTAAAGATGAAAAGTAATCCTACCATGTCAATTAATGAATTATATGTTGCCATAGTATTTAGTTATCTGTTGTTTATCATTACATCTTAGATCTTAATAATATTGTGACATTTTAAATGGAGTTATTTTATTCCAAAAATGCATAGTGGTATATTATTTAGGTAATGATATACAGATTGCTTAAAAGTAATATGCAATGCTGATGGAGAGGAAACAGGGCTGGTTGTGCACTGGTAATTATTGAAGCTGTAAAAGGAACCATGTACTTTCATTATACTCTGTTTTGACATGTTGAAATTTGTCTTTTAAAAGATATAAAAAAGTTGAATTTGACAATATATTTGTGACAGATCTTCCTAAAGAAATTAATAATTATATTTTCTTTTCTTCAAATTACCTAAGTAAGATCCTGCAGCCTTGTGCCTTCTATCATTGGGATGCTCTTCTGTGGTCTCTTGTTTTACTTCTTTTTTTATTTAATACATTTTTTATTATTATTTCAGCTCATACAAACTTAATAGGTACACCAGTTCCCTCCCTCCCTCCTCCTCCCCCCCCCAACCCCCTGCTCCCCCTCCCCTCACCCCTCCCGCCCCATCCCCCGTGCCACCCGCCAGGATTCCCAGAGTCCTTTCTTATGCATGCCTGACTCTCCTCTGGGCCCTCCTCTCCGATGACGTACAAGGACCCAGTGGCATTTCCCTGAACCCCTTCCCGTGTTCCCCTTAAGCACAGGAATACTGCTGTGGCTGTCAATCCCTTGCCTCCAAAGATCTTGGTGCCTTTAGCAGATGCTAGACTTTGTGAGGTCAATAGTGTGTTGGACATTGCGCCGGGCATACAATGTCCAATTATGATTGCTTCGGCCCTAACTTGTGTGGAGTATCTTGCTAATCATTGCTCCTCCCACCCTTTTGCTCTTACACTCTTACGGCCCCCTCTTCCGCAAATGTCCCTGAGCTTCAGGATGGGGAGAGATTAGTCTGGCCTAGTTCTAGGTGGTTGATATAGAGTCTCTGAAGTTCTGGATAGTGGTTCGTTGATTTTCTTTTGCAGTTTTGTTGCTCCTGTAATGCCCTTCACTCCATCGTGATGGGCACTGTATGTCACCCCCTGGCCAGAGACAGAAAGCTGTTAAACTGGAGTCTTATTATAAGAGCATATTCAAGGGTAGATGTAATACTTATACCCAAAAGTGGAATTGCAGGGTCATATGGCCTTTGGCAATGGGAGGGGTCAATCACCCATTTGTAAAATGGTTACTTTTTAATCTGCCCGACTATATGCCCTCCCCTTCTGGTGAGTTCATACCCCCTTAGTTGTATATGATCAGGAACGAATTGTGAACTTAACTAGGTGTCACATTACTTTCTTGCAGTCCTTGATGGAGGCCTATTTTCTCTACTGTAACATGGTCACTTCTTTCCTTGTTTCTAGTGTGGCCCTCCAACCCCATCCCTCCTGTTCATAATCATTGCAATTACTGTAGGTAATACAGAGCTTTTCTGAGCTTACATGGTTTCTTCATCTCTGAAGCCTCACATTTTCTCATTGATGCTTGAAACTTTCTTTCCTAATCTTATGCTATTTACCACAGAGTTTTGTTTAAGTTATGCTATCTTGCTTTGACTGGTGCCTGTGGTTTACTGTTGGTATTAGTTACTGATATAACCAGCTTAGTATGGAATATATGAGTTTTGATAATGTGGTCCATAGAGTCTGCTGCTTTACTGATTTGCATTTGCTTCTTAGGCTAAACATCTTTATTAAGTTCAGCTTGTTGTGAAATTTCACGCTAAGTCTGTTATTTGAATCAGAAACAATGATTCGTTTTGTTTGCTTGCCTGATATATCATTTACATATAAGTTGCTAACAGTTATTTCCTTACCCAGATTTGCTAAATAGATATTGACATGGAAATTTTCATTCAAAAGAGAACATACCAGTTATTTTGGGGATGAGGAAGCAGCACTAGGCAGCAATGATCTGCTATGATATCACAGAGTCAACATCAGCTATCCCATTTGTCTGTTGAACAATGTGAGGTGGAGGCATTCATGCCAGCCCTTGCCCTCTCACCACGTGTTAGTAAGTGAGATAAACTCCTACTGCACAGTGCATCAGGTTTCAGTAGCCAAAGTTCCACCAGTTGGGAGAATAAGTATTTTAGTTATCTTTAAATGGTGATTCAGTGACCAAAAGACCTTTCAGCATCATTCAAGTCCATTTGCTGCTTGCAAGTTGAACCCATTTATAATGACTTGTAGAGAATTCTGATTTGTCTCAATTCCTTTGAAAAATTAACCCTGAAAGCTGGAGGTTAATGGAATATGTTTCATGCTCTACTAAGGCAGCTTATCTGAAATTTCACATATCTTTCCTTTCAACTCTGCCATGCCTGCAGACATAAACTTCTGTGTATGTGGCATGTCTCTTGAGGTGACTCACACATGAACCTTATCTTTGTCTTTTCAAGCTATAGCTGCTACTGTGTTCCTTTAATTATCCAAATTGTTCAAGAAAGTACCTGTTGATACTTGAACTGGGTCACCTGAGAGTGAGCAGCAGATTTCTTCTCCCTGATGACCAGGGACAAGTCTATGAATGCTGATTCCTGTGATCACATGCTGTGATCACATTACTAAAGGGCTTAGGATCCTGAAGGTATGGAATAACAACCATAAATCAAGTTGCAGTTGAACTCTCACTCTGTACTTTAGCAGGACCATATTTTCCCTCAACAAGGCAAAGCCCTCAAAAATGCAGATAATTTTGTGTTGTAGAATATGGAGATTTGGGAAAGCATGGTACTTAGGAGCATGTGTATTCTCTGATCAATAGTTACTAATAACATTCTAGAATTTTGAAAACCAAATATGTATGCAATTTCCAGAAGGCCTGAGTGATTAGTGGCAGTGGAAATTAATAGAGGCAATTAATATTCTTTCCAATTGCTCAAAACCTGAAGAACCCAAAATGGAAAGAATTGGCATCAAAAGAATTCCTGACTGCATGACTATGGGTGATAGTACTTCTACCTCTGAGCTGTAGAATTTATGCATTCTGTTACTTTAACAAATAGTCAAAATAGTATTCATTAACTTAGAATACAAACTATGGCCTTATGGAGAATAGTGACTTATTCTGAAAGGTATCTTTTCAAAGTTTTTGTAGTGAAATCTTCAATCAACCCTCATTTTGATTTAAATTTGTTCAGAGTAGATAGGAAATTTAGAGGTCAGGAAAAGAAATTGTCTGGTACATTGGTTGACAAAGTTGAAATAATGTAAACAAACTCTGTCCAGAATTCATGTATCACTAAATTATGAATAGTTCTAACTTAATAAAATATCACAATGGCATTAATATTTTCTCTGTCAGTTCAGAACTTGCATCTTTCATCCAAAATCTTTATTTCCTTCTCAACACATAGTTGCCAAATGCATGGTCATGAAATTATTGAGTAAGACACTGGTATTACCATTACTATAAATGCTTCCAGTGATATCACAAGCTGTGCAATTGGAGACTTGACCTGTCCTACAGTCATGGGATCCCAATCTGTCTCTTGTTTTCAAACTATGCATGTGATTTTGTTAAGTAATAGGCCTGCAATTGCTCTTCATCTTCTTTTTAAATTTTTGGACTGTAGAGATTAGACAATGCCTATACTGGCATCAATGCTATCTGGTGCCTAGGAACACTGTGTTCTGTTTTTCTCAATAGCTCTTTCTGGGTCAGAATGTGCCTCTTGGACTTTGTTACTCGTTATGGTAATAGTTCCCACCTGAATTCTGGTGATCAAGGTCTGCCAGCTGGCCTCATTTTTTTCAGGGAGTTCTATTCTGAATCAGCACTTTCTACAGTGAGTCTGTCCTATCTATCTATGATAAAGAGCATGAGCTAACCAAAGACTCCTGCCTCCTTTCATTAGCATGTTTCCTTGATAACTTAAGTATACTTTGAGCCCTCATATTAGGGATAGGTGGCTGTAATAATTTTCTACTTTACATAATGTAATAATCCCAGCAAGTACACCTTTCTTTTCACCTTTCTTTTAAATGTATCCCTATCGTCTATCACTTTGCTATAGTCCCAATCTATCCTACAATAATGTGGGCTTCATCCTGTGTGGTCCTTCCAAAACCTTAAGTCTTACATTGTATGAACTCTTAGTCAACATAGGAGTTTACTTGAAGTAACAGAAATATTCTGACCTTAGATTAAAAATTGCTTACTTCCTCCATTTCATTTAATATTTTTCTGATGCAACATTAGTGTCTAGCAACAAATGTCTATTTTCATAGCCCTTAAAATTAACCTCCCCTCATTTTTCTTGAAGACTTGAGAAATTTCAACACACCATATGTTCTTACATAGTTATCCCTGTCCCATTAAACATCTGTGAGAGTTATCTCTACTGGTACATTGCCAATAATCAGAGATCAACCACTTCCTGTTTTCTGATTGACATGTGATACAACCTTCAATTCTCAGTTTTGACTACATTTCATAAAACACATAACACCATCTTTATTCATCCATATTTCCTGGAAATAAGATTTGAGAGAGTAGAAACTAATAAATAAAAGATGTGTTGGTATATTATGACAGAAAAATATGTGATATGGTATGGGAAAAGACTACTTTTTAGTGTAGTTAACTATTTCAGCTAGTCCTATAGAAACTCGACAGCTATTACAGCCTTTCAGAATCATCCCAGTTTGAAGCAAAATGATAGTTTTTGTTCATTGCCATTTCCATCTTCAACATGTGCTCTCTCGATTTCATTGCCTTGATTGTCCCATTAAAACAATGTGGAGGATTTGATAAGGCATACACAACCATTCAAGGACAATTTGAAACAAGGCTACAATACCAATAGTATTTATTATTGGACACATGTGAGTCTTCATTCTGAAGCAAAGACCTGGCAATAGACAGACTGTCTGATATAGATCTTGTTTCTTTCTACTTTTGAACAGAACAAAGTAAAACTCATACTGCATATAGCAACTGTACATTTAAAATCGTAAGTATAATTTATAAAAACTACCATATAACCAAATGAAAATGAAACTACATTCCTGTAAGGAGTGAAAAAAAAAATAAAAATAGCAACCTAAAAAGAAAAAAGTTGACAGCATTTGAACTAAAACGTTAATGATTTTGAAAGGACTATTTTTGCCCACTTTTCAAATAAGTTGCTACATCTCTTCTACAACTTTGTATTGCCTGTAGATAAAAAAAATCTTTGAAGGTATGGCTGTATTTTCCCAAGGATCCTCAGCCATACTTTCTTACAACATCTTTCTTAAAAGACGAGTTTGCCCTTTCAGCTTCTGTGGTTTGTAGCTCATTATTTTGTCTACCTTAATGAAACATCTTCTTTGTAACCCATCTGTCTCTAAAAGATAAAGACTAAAGAATATAGATTCTTTACAGTTAGCATCTTAACCTCTGTGTTTGCCCATACTAACTATATCTCTCAAAATTTCCCACAAATTCAAATAAAACACTATACTACTTAACTTCAAGGTAGCTTCTATAAAAAAGTTCAAAAGATATTTCATCAATGATAACCTAAGCAAATAGTCTATTATATATGCCATAATAATATTTTATACCTGGTAAGAAAATTGTAAACATGTTCTTCAGAAAAGTATTTCTTACACAGAATGCACTAAGCATGTGTATGTTATGAACTAATATTTAAAGAAAAAGTCCATTAAAATCTTGTAAGAAAATTACCAGTTTCCTTCCCACACTGTACATATATACATGAACATATTTAAGTTAAATATAATCTCACTATAAGAAATCACATTATGAAACTCTATATTAAAGATGTTTGTAAAATAATGACACTTCATCCTTTTTCATGTTTAAAAACTGTTATCCAATATCTATAAAATTATATTTTACTAAATAATAAGGATTATTAAATTCTAGGTGAACTCAGGTATAATTTTAAAGCAGAGAAAGTAAATTGTAAAATATAAAAATGTAAAAAGGTAAAACATAAAAATGTGAACAGCTCAAGTTAGACAAAATCACTTCTAACACTAAGCAATAAGAGAAAGGAGGCCAGGCAGAGGAAGCACTCTTTCCAGCATGGAAGGAGGCTGCACCAGAACATTTTCTCACCCTTTCATTGCTACTGTAAGATGATTAGTTCTTCCATAGGCCATTATAAAGTTTTCTTTCTGGATTTATTAAACAATCCAAAGTCAGGTCAATTTTGCAAGGAGGTATTAAGACCATTCTACATATTATTAAAGTAGACAAGTCCTTCTCCAATGAATTATACTTTCACTTTACATCACATAGAGAATGCCTCCTTTAGTCATGACTTACTATTTATACTCATTTGGCAGTTATAAAAATGTTACATTTAACTATAATGCAAGATGCACCTTAAAATATTATTTACTTACTGCCTTTAATTGTGGGTTCCGTGAACAGCACACTTTCCTCACAATCCTGATGGGTACCAGAAGGGGATCAGCAAGAATTAAATCAGGCTAGGTCAAGAGGGGATCTTGGAAAAGTCGAAAACTAAATCAAGTTTATTATGGAACCCTTCATATACCATGAAACAGGGGACGACATCTGTGCACTGCACAGAGGTCAATAGTGGCAGACAAACTATATGTGCAAGGTCAACAATAGATAGCCCTGCCAATCTTTAGACGTGTTAATAGGCCCTAATGGTCCCATACATTGCAGGGAAAGAACAGGCTGCTGATAGGTCAGGAACATGGTGATAAAGTACAATGATAAAGCTCTGTGCCCATCCTTTACTTGTGTTAATCAATGTCTAGATGGCTTCCAAAGAACATGAAGGGATATGTAAAAAACACCTCTGCCCTTGATCCCAATTCAGGACAGGACAAGATCCATCCCTGTGCCTTGAGGAAAGTCAATAGGGGTCAGCCTACGACTATGCTGCATAGGCTGGCATCTAATTTGGCATAGTTACAGAACTATGATGGAATAAGAGCCATATTGCAACTGACACTACAAGGGATGCCCTTGGCATCCATCTTCAAAAAATGGGTATCTCAGGCTTGATCCTTCCCTATATCTAATAACCTGGGAGATATGATGTTGTTTGGGTTATGTCAAAGTCAAAATCCTCACCAAAATTACATTATCCGGGGCTGGTGAGGTGGCTCAGGAGTTAAGCCTCCGCCCTGCAGGCGGAAGGTCCTGAGTTCGGATCCCAGATCCCACGTATAGACGCCAGGCGGAAGCGGGGGCGGCCTGTGCTTCTGGTCCTGGTAGGGCGGAGCCTGTGAACCCCGGGGCAGAAGGAGGTGGAGGCGTCTATGGTGGTTCGCGAACTCGTCCGTGATTCGACACACACACACACACACACACACACACACACACACACACGCGCGCGCGTACATACACATGCATATATACACAGTTGAATAAATAATAATAATAAAAAAAATTACATTATCCAAGCATGCTAAGATCAGGGAACATTGTTCATTCTATGAAAGATACTTACAGCTATTCATCTGACACTACAAACAAGTCATTTCTATATGATTATTTTTTGTTAATGATCTGAGATTATCAAGCATCTTAGTTTCCATTCTCTCTGGAAGAAGAAAGATTAATTCAAATCCAAACAGGGAAAATACCCTTGTTGTTTTTGGTGCCCCTTTAATGTTTTATATATAAATATACACTCACTAACACACACACACATGCAAAAGAAAACAAACACATACATACATGGATTCATTTACCAGTGAAGCCTGTGAATAGGGAAATTTTATCTTTCTGAATTGAAGTGTAATTTCACCTTTTTAACAAAGATTTGCACAGTGCTGAATATAACACAGTCAAGAATAGTGCTGAGTATAACACGATCACACTGCTGCAGTAATATTGATGGTTTTATTACTTACCGAAAACACTGAAAGAAGTACTCTGGAACTGAGCTCTTTGAGTTGACAGCTTGAATCTGCCATATGACTGTGTACAGCTTACCCTATAAGCCTCCATCTGGCTTGCTTTGAGGTTTTCATGAGTTTATACTTATAAAAGTACTTAGATGATGCGCTTATAAATTGTGCTATTACTGCTGCTTATTCTTCTCCACAGATATGCTAACTCATTGCAAGATTTAACTTAGACATTCTGTGAGATATTCAGCTCATTCTCAGTCATCTAATAGAAATCCAGCAGCAGAATGGAGTCTGCTCATCTGAAAATTCAGGCTGCCCCTCTCTTCTCAAACCACAGCTACCTAACTGGGATTATTTCACAACTTTGAACCATCCTCAAAATGTTTTATTTCAAAGCTTTTGCTTGAATTATTTTATATCACAAACAAAATAATATTTGCATGATGTCCTGTGAACTTTGACATGAGCTTCCTTTTCTTGTCTAAGGCCCCTGCTTTTGCCTTCCGTGCACAGTGTTCCTGACACAATGAACTGTTGCTTATCCACACACACACACCTGTTACCTCTAAGCCCTGATGAGCTCCATTCAAATATTCACAAGAAGCCTACCCAATTTTCTTAAGATGATTTACTATTATTGATTCGTATGTCTGAAGACACAGCAGCTGAATTATTATGGTAGCTTTACTCACCTCCTGTCATCATCTATAATTAATTGAATAGTATGTCAAGACATAGGCAGAAAATGTTGTGTATAGTGAGAACAGTTTCAATTATGTAATAACTTCTCAATAAATACTTATCATATGTTCAGAGTATATATGGAACATACAATGCTTCCTCAAGGACAACTTGAGAAAAAAGGTAGTCTTGTCAGAAATACAGAAGGAAAGCTGTATTTTACTGTATATTTACTTTGGAAAACTGGTTGGCATTCAACATCTAAAAAACAAATTTGGAAAAAAAATAATATAAAGCAGATACTCAGTTGATGGGAGCAAGCTGGAAAAATACTATTGCCAAACCATATTTAAGAGTAATCAAGTTCTCTAAATTCAGCATAAGTCTGAAGCATGATCAGGTTAACAAAAAAGAAAAGACCAGTGTTGTTTGGACTGAATTGGAAACAGAGTGTGGGGAAGCTTATGCTTTTTGCTTGGAAAACAGGATGACTTTCTTCCCTCCATTATATCAATATGTGCCCATACTCTTAGCCAGTGCTTCTGATCTTTACCAGTCTCTTGTGTCCTTCTTGAGCCTCTGCAAACTTTATTTGCCATTTCCTGCCTTTCTCTGCTTTCTGCTGAGTCCTTCACACCTGAAATTTAGAGTTAATGAGTATCAATTTAGCAGCTTCCTTTTATTCACTGAGTATTTCTTAGAGATTTCTGGATTTTATAACTAACCTCAGAAATAATAAGGACCCATCTACAGGAGTAATTAGCTAATATGATCAGTCAGTCATGTAAGTTATATGCCAACAACAGTTTCTTAAAGAATGTGGTTCTCCTAGTACTCCCAAAGAAGCAAAGAAAGAATGTGAAAAAGAGTCGGTGGAGACAATGACACAGGATAGGTGCTGTTTATTTGCACATCTGCGCTTATAGCTTAGTTTAGATCTCCAAAAGGCACAGCTAAGAAAGTAACATATATGCCTATCTTAAAACACAATTAATAATAACTGACTAAATCAAGTAGCCAAAGTAGGTGCTGTGGTTGCAGTTTGGTGTCAACTTGACAGTTGCAGACTGTTTGTGGCACAGCTATGGAGGGTTAATGGTTGGAATCTGCAGGTACTTGATTGATTGCTGTGGAAAACCCAGCCAATAGTGGGTGGTACTTTCAAGTGGTGGACCAAATAATGGAAAGTGCAAGGAATAATGACTTGCTGTTTCCTTATCTCGTGTTGATTTGCTGTGGAGTCCACTCTTGTCGTGCTATTCACTTTTAGAGCACCATGGCCTTCTTTGCTGCTGCTACTGCCTCCGTCCTTGGCTGTCTCAGAGTTTCCTCTTTTCCAACATGTTGTTGCTGTTCCCACTGCCTTTGGAGCCTGGCTTCTAGTCCTTGTTGTTGTTCACTGTTTGTCACTGATGTCAGAGCTCAGCTCTTCTTCACCAACTTCAGAACTCTAGAGAAGTTAAGGCTTGAGACCTTCTTGGGATCTTTTGGTTTTGTGGAACACTCCTATCAAGAGCAAGGAAGCTGTTGGCAGCTACTTTGAAAGACATTATTTTTTTATTGTGAGTTATACAGATTCTGTTTCTTCAGAGAACCCTGACTAATACAGTAGAGGAGATAGTCATTTAGATGGTGGGAATACTTTGTGTGAAGATTTAAATGACAGAAAAGTTAGGTCTATAGAAGAGACCAGAAGAAATCCACTCTTCCGCAAAGAAAATAAAACAAGAAAAGTATAGACCAAGCAATAATAAGGACAAGGCAGTCGTTCTCCTCACCTCAGGTTTTGGACTCAATGTCGTCTTTCAAAGGTTGCATTCCCTCTGAGATCACGAGACTGCTTAGTGTGGTATTGATCTCCTGAGGTAGATTTAAACTTGGTTCATTCATCCCAAACTCTAGGTTGTCCAAACCATAATTTTATTACTCTTAGATCATTCCCATAAAAAACAATAGTCATAATGCATCACATATTTTAATTAGTGTATGTTAACTATACAAAGGAAAATTTCTTTAAAAAAATCTCTTCCAGAAATTCATCATTATTTGCCCTCCAAATTCTTCACCAATCTTGTCACTAGGGTCCAAATTACTCTGGTACAGCAGTCAGTATTCATCATGCATCCACTAATTGACCTATAGCATGTAATATAATTGTTTCTCTTCATATGCGTTTGTGAGTGTGTGTGTGCATGTGTGTGTATATGTACATGTATAGGGTTCATGTATGTTTGGGGCCAAAGGGCAAAATTGGGTGTTTTTCCTGTGGTGACACACGTAAGGAATTTGGATTTAATGGCTGTTAAATCTTCATCTATTTTGCATAATTGTGTCTGTTATTTGAAGGTAACAGGTCTTACTAGTCACACTTTATTCCATGTTGAACAAATGTACTTCCACTGAGTATGTTCTATAATTGAATCTCTTGTGATGGCTATGGACATCACTAACAAGATTCTAATTATTTTTTGACTTCTATGTTAACTTCATACTTTAATATCTGTAACCTTACAGTACGTTCTGTTGTACTTATGAGGAACCATTCTATGCAAGACTAGTTGCTGTCCCTGCTGGACCTTTGAAGATTGATTTAGAGAAAAATAATGAACAAACTGCAAAAGTATATGTATGGATGGACCTATAGGTAATCAGCAAGGGAAAAGTATAGATAAATATATATGTTGTATTTCATAATACCTTTAGATCATACATTTCACAATTTATTAAACTAGTAATATGACCTAAAAACTATAAAGGGTTTCTGCTCTGTAAGATTTTCAGTTGCTAATGTTACCTTTTGGGGTACAAAGGAAAAAATTACCTTTTTGTTTTTTACTTATTGCATACAGCATGTTCTTCTCCCTTTATCCTAAGGACACAATATTGTGGAAATATAAACATATAATTTTAAAAAGAGCTTTGTTCATGCATCATAAGCTGTGTCATAGAGTGGTGACAAAACTATAACATTTATTTTCTTCACCTAAGTTACTAAAATAATCTCTATTAATTCCTCTCAAAGCCATATAAAATACCCTTGACAAATTAGCAAATCCACTCTTTACTCCAAGTCAATGAGGAGAGATGCAAAAGCAGGCATTTCCATGGCCATCCTGTTTACCTTCTGGCTGGCTCTAGAGAAGGGAGCCTTTGTCTGAACTTGAAGTTTAGAGCACATGGGGGAATATATGGGACTTTGGAATTTCCAGGAGAACCCTAACCTTTAGGTGTTTGTCTTTGTTTATTCTTGGCAAAATGTAGTCCTAATTTAAAGATAAAAGGGCTTAAATGTGCTATTAAAATATCTTTCAACTTCAAAGAAATCTTAAAATGATCATTTTCACATTTTAAAAAAGAGTGAATGAAACCACGTGTGTGAAATATCTTTTAAACTATATAAGTGTTTGGAAATAAATGAAATATACATGAAACCAGAGTGAATTTGTTTTTTTTAAATCTATCTTTGTATTAGTATGTATGCATAGCAAGTATTCATTCAGGTTTAAACTTAAATGTGTCTAAAGCAGAAAAATACTTAACAGACAAAAGATAAGGGAAACAAAGTTTACTTTACATAATGCAAATCCTCATTGTCACTCAAAATTTTATTGATTTTTGGGCTGTATGTGAATACTTACTACAAATTCTACTAACATAAATCTAGTTTTTGCTCTTTGGGAATTTACAATAATCCATCAATATGGTTAGAGGAATTCATTCAACCACTACAAGAAAAAAATAAAAAAACAATAAAAGCAATAAAATATTTACAGACTTTATAATGTATCAAAAATATTATCTATTTCAAGACTATCCACATAACTGAAGAAGAACCATATTGAAATCAGTGGATGGGAAGGAAATACATGGATGGGAGACTTTTAAGCAGTTTAGTCACATCTGGAGGTGAAATCAAAACTTATGCTAAACTTAATTTTCAATTACTGAGAAGACAGTGGTTTTGTAAGTCAGAATTTGGCTGTTTATTCCATGTACCTGGCATTCCTAGTTAATTCAGTAAACCGTATGTAGTCTCAGCTGTTGTATTCTACAACTATCAAATATTCCCTAGGACATTGACAGTAAGAACTCTGCTTTTAAAACACCTCTTATAAGATATAGAAAATTGAAAAATAAATGAATAAATTTTTTTTATTCAGTTCATCTTAGACTTTCCAAATTAAGATGCAAAGAAAATCAAGACATTTCTAAAATGCAAGAAAAGGTGCATTTTCAAGACAAGCTTGGTTAAATGCCAATAAGAAATACATGTGATCATTAATGTTATGTTTACTTGTGTACCAGTGCATGTACATGCATGCTTGTGTACTGTCAACCTTGCGTTTTCACTCACATGTATTCATATTCTCTGGTTTTGATTTCTTTTAATTTTGATTGCACAATCAGAGTGTGTTCTTTGGACCTATGACTGCAATATGCAGCCTAGATCTCAAAAACGGAGAGAGAAAATGGTAGATTGTAGATCATAGGTATTCCGTGTCTTCCTCAACAGATTGAACCAAATGAACAGTAGGTTCTGTATTAGGGGTTTGTTCTTATTTATCATTTGCAATTAGCATAAAATGTTTTATTATTTATTTCTTATTGCTCAGTCCCCCACTTTTCTTTCAGTGTTGGAATTGATATAGTAGTTGTCAATATTTCAACTAATTTTTATTTATATATATTCTTTCAAAGTTTCTCACATGAATGAAGTGAATTTCTATGATTTTTTCATCCATCATCCTATCCCACCAATTACCTTTTCCCACTACAAACCTTCTCTCCTACCTGTTCCCTCCTGCTTTCATGACTTTTTGTATGTGTGCATCTGTGTCTGGGTTGCTTTTATTGCCATGTATCCATGCACTTGTTGGAGCATGGATGATGTATCAGTGAGTATATCACTGAGAGAAGTAGCTACCCTTCCCATCCCACCATCCAGCATTAACCTGTCATGGGGCTATAGAGCCTCTTGAGGTCTTTTCCCTTCTGTGGTAGAACATTGATAGGCCAGGTATTTCTGCTGGTTTTTTGGAAGTAGATGTGTCAAAGCTACTGAACCAACATGATATTTAGCTTTATTCTCTATTTACTTTGGTTTTTATAGATCCTTATTTTCTTTCATCTTTCCAAGTGGTACTGAAGACAGAATTCAACTCTTTCCTATGGTTGGGCTGGTGTTTTTCTCTGCTATGGCACTCGGCTCAGCTGTGAAAAAAACTGTATCTTACTCTACTCACAAACCAATATTTCTATTCCCTTCAGAAGACTAAAAGTATGGAAATTGAAAATCTTTTACTATAAATTTTATAAATGTCATGTAATCATCTTGGGCTATCCTAATGAATACAGAGATTCTGTGGATTACATAGCAGGCATTTGTTTCTTATATAGCAATGAGCTAGGAGCTCCAAGACTTAATATTTTGTGTTCCCCCTCTTCCTTGTTTTTATACCTCCAAGTCATATGTATCTTCACAGAGCTGAGACAATATGTTTTTTCTCATGTCTTTTCCTATAAATGTACAATGTTTATCCATGGGAATATATCTTCATATAATATATATATTTCCATCTCTGAACACTATCATGTTCAGAGTTAGAACAAAATTTAGGAATTTTAGAGGAAATTAAACATTTGGTTCACATCAGTATATGAAAAGGAAGGAGGAAACTACTATAGAGATATCCACTGATTTTATGTATTTATTCAATTGTTCATGTGTACACATATATATATTTGAATTCTACAATGTAAAATTTGAAGGTCCCTATAGAATAAATAAATAATTATACTTGAGGGATGTGCTCTGAAAAGAATAAGGTCAGATTAACTTAGCAAGTGTAAAAGCAATGTCGACTTATCAAAACTTTGCTAACAGTAATGTAAATAAAGAAATGCTAAATGGTAGAAAGACCAGGTATAGACTAAATATTTCTACTGAAGCAACATGATGTTTGAAACTTTAATACCTGTTACTAAGAACAGAATAGTTACCATTTAAAACAATAAACTTGGGTGAATAATCTCTTCTCTGTATCACAAAATAGATATTATACACAACCAAAACAACTTTAAACAATTTCTGATTATTAAGATGTTTTTCCTCCAAAGCTCCCATGGGTTGTGAGATCATTCTGTAGCTTCTGGTCTTCCATTACCCCTAATGGTTTTCTTTTAAAGTGCTTTTTTCCACCTCAAGGAAATAGATATATCTTGGCAGGGAATGTTCCATGACTACTAATGAGCTTTTTCCTCTTTAGCACTGAAACAAAGTTATTTAGGATAGGAAACTCACTTGCTTGGAGCAATTTTGCCATAAAATGATACCCATTTGAGCTACTTTCCATGCTAAGATATATGTAGCATTTAAGTGCATTAGTGCTAATGATGTGAAAGCTAAAAATAATTATCATCATTAGCAGCATTACCAATTCCTATGATAAAAACACTATAATTAGATGTGTCTCTGCACAAAATTACTTAAAAATTTTTGTCAACTATTTTTATTGAGGTGTAAATAAAAGGCTTTCTTTCTGGTAATGCCTTCATCTAGTAGAAGCTCAGAAATTGTTTTAAAAGAAGTTTGGATTCCAAAAAGTGCACATACCAAATTGCCTAATGTTTGTAATTGGAGGAAATAAGTGGTATTGGAGGAAAAAACTGCTAAAATTACAGAAGCCTATTGTTCTTGTTGGTTAAATGAAACAAAGATTTGTTGAGTTAATGTGCTTGTCATGAATGAGCTAGAGCTTTGTATATGAAAGAAGATGAAAAACTATGAAGGATCTTTGGAAATGTCTGAACAAACATTTTTCAGAGTGAGCAAAACCTTTAGTTGAATGCCTATGAGCAGTGGTAGTGGTGTAAAATTAGATAAGTTTGGAAATTTTCTGTGATGACCATCCCTGAAATATAGCTACATATATCTTAGCTGAGATATCCTCTGAAAAGGACACGAGAAGATTGGGATAAAATTAAGTAAAATATATAGAAAATGAACATTTAATGATCTTGGGTGAAAGGAAAGCAATAGAATATACTCAATTATCCTTATTCTTGAGAAAAAATAGAAGAAATGTCTATAAGCTTCAGAAAAATGGCATGTAATATATAATAGGTTTGTTGAATTTATTTCTATGTAGCTAAAAATTCTTACTGCTTGTCCAAATTCTCCCTTACCTATAATCACTCAATGGTTCCTTTGATGACCAGCATTCTACTTTCATCTTCATTGTGTTCATTTTTTTAACATGCCCATATATATTTTGTTATATGACATTTTCTTTCTTTTTCTGGCTTGTTTTATTAAAGTAATGTACTCAGGGTTCATCCGTGTTGTTATAAGTTATACAGAGTCCTGAAAAATGAGCATGCTAATTAGTTCATATTCACCATCCCACAGATTAGTACACATTTTAAAATATGCAGTACTAGGACTGATGAGATAGTTTAGTGGGTAAGGCTCCTTCTGGAGGGTTGGAGACTATAGTTCAATCTTTGGAATCCAACACAGTGGAAAGAGAGAACTTATTTCAAAACGTGCCTTCTGAACTCTTCCTATGTACCATGATTTTCTTCCTTCTTTCTTTCCTTCCTTTCTTCCTTCTTTCTCTTTTTCCTTCCTTCCTTCCTTCTTTCATTTCTTTTTCTCTTCTCTTTTTCAAATAAATAACTTTTATACACTGTACTTCATAAACACATAGCTATTTATTTGACAATTGAAAAAAATAATGGAAAGCTTTTGGAAAAATAAAATTTGACTGTTTCTCCCACAGAATCTGAAATTGCATGTGTTTTCATAAATAGAAGGCTAAATTGTAAATAATCAAGGAGATGATGGTTAAGCTGTACAGTAGAAGAAAGATAACATGATATTATTACTCATTGTGAGATATGGAGTGAGGTCTTCATAAAATAAGATTTGGGAATAAGGCTACCAGGTGACTTCTCTACAGGGATGTTTAAGAACATCATGTGTAGATTTCTCTACCTGTTATGCACCACTTTTTAAGAATTATTGAAACAAGATCATAATAATCATAAAAAGTAAAATCAAGAGAATTTTAAAAAAATAATGATGAATTCATAGGTAGCATTCTGATGAAATTTTAAATTTATTGAAGTAATATTTAAAAGGAAGTGAAGTCAATCATTAGGCAGAATGTAAGCAAGTTGCATCAGAAATAAAATAATGAAGTGACAGCACATATGTGTGTTTGTGCACATGTGTGCATGTATGTGCATACATGTGTAGTGTTTTTATATATGCGTGCACATGTATGTGTATACATGTATTCATGTGTGTGAGTGTATAAGTATGTGTATGTGTGTGGTATGTGTGTTCATATGTACTCATGTGACATGTGGGAGTATAGTATGTATGTGTGTGGTGCATGCAATGTGGGTGCATATGTTCGTATGTGTGTGTGTGTGATTTGTGTGTGTGTGCATATATGTTTGGTACTACTGGTAGAAGTAGTAATTTTGTGAATCTTTGTTGCCAATCAGTAATATCTAGTAAGATTACAACAAATTTGTATAAAATGTTAGTAATATATTGGATTATATATTTTAAAAAAGGGGTAAAAGATAACCTGTACAAAAAGAGAGAATCTAGTCTTGCTCACCCACCAAATATATACTCTTCCAAGAACTTTGTTAGGGGAAATAAATAATGTTCTGCTTCAAAGAATAACACTACAGAAGAGTTTGGTAGGGTTGCAGAAAAGGAAAAGAAGACCTGGGTCACATGCTTTGGGGAACAGAAGCTGTGATGGGTGATAATCCATTCAAGAAGCATTTAATAAACTCTTATGGATTTTAGATTATAGCATTGGCATCACAGTATTCCCAAAAATCAGTCAGAGAATGTTGCTTTTTCTTAATCCCTAAGAGATTTTTATTTATCCTATCAGATATGATAACATGATAGTTGGAAAAAGCTATCCTGCCTTCTCCTACCTCATCTCTCTTGTCTTTTCTGGTTTATTGTCTCTTATCTGCAGTGTTGTTTTATGACAAAAAAATCAACCACAATTATTATTCGGTATACACACATCTATCCTACTGATGACACAATAGATACCTCATATAGATTATATAACTACATAAGAAAGGACACAACAAACCTTTGTTCTATGGCTTTGGAGCAAGTGTTCCACATTGAAATATTTATCAGACCTGGAGGCCAACATTTTGAGTGGTCAACTTAGAGCTTAATAATCAAAACTTATGAAATAGAATCTAAAAGACTTACATATTTCATAATATCTTAGGTTTCATTTTTGCTGTAGCCAGTGTGACTGAGACCCACCTCCATTGTACAAGATTTTTAGGAAAACTAAATTCAAACTGCATCATAACATATGAGGCATAAAAACAAAATTTTATAACTAATATAATTCATCACAGAAATAAAGGAAAATTAAAGAAACTAGTAAGTATTTCTTCTAAAAAATCTATAAAATTTCTATGTCAGTTTCACACAGTGGACGGTAAATTTCTCAGTTTCAGGACACATTTACATGTTCATTGATATGAACACTAATGGAGTAAGTTGGAGTTATAAAAGTAACTTACAATCTATTAAATTAGTAATTTAATTCAGCTGTTTAGAATTGGTTCAGTCATTGCTAACAAAAACCTTTATTTCAATTACGCTTTGTAAATTCAAGTAATTTTTGTATTACTACAAACATCATTTGGTCTACCAGTTGTTCACATGACTTGATTTGAAAATGAATGTAATGATCAGGTTCACTCTAGATTACAAAGTTGAAAACTTGAAAAACAAAGGCTTGTAAAATAAGCCTACTGAGCTCTGTAACAAGTGGAAATTTTGCAAATTATGGGACAGGGTTATTCAAACTGAACTACTGGCCACTGGGTAGCTTAGAAAGTTAGGTAATGTGAAACTCCTCTGAATGATCTCTATATGGAGAGATACAAATCACAGAGAAGTACTGACAACTGAAATAAATAAAAATCAACCAAGATACAGATGTGGCCACTATCAATACCATCCTTGTTAATTGAAAAACTACTATCTGTAATTCTACATGCATTCAGTAAGTTATACTCACATTTGCTATGAACAAAGAAATACATTCAGTGATGAGATTAAATCCACATGTACTTATGGTTGCTAGTGTTAAAGTAGGGCAAAACATCTCTATTAGAATGATGGAAGTCTCTATTTTCCTGGTTTCCCTGGCTTTTAGACTCTAGGTTTCTGCCTTTAGCTGTGAAAAAAAACTAGCAGTAATTTGAAGTTGTCTTACATATAATATTTGGTTTATTTTCTGGCTATAAAAGGGAGGTATCAGTGTTTAACCAGTTGACAGCAATAGATCACATTACTAAAATTTGCTATAAAGGACAGAGGTAACATTTTCTTATAAAGAAAAACTGAATGCCATACACATTGGCTTGTTGCTTTAGTGGTCCAATTTGTTACTATAGTAACTGGCATCCTTTCACTGAAAGCAACAAAAGCACATCTAGATACACTGTTGGATTCTGATTGTCTGTACTAATTTCTAAGCACTTGTGGGAGCTGCAAGATAAGAAAACAAGGGACTCATATTTTCATTTACTGTGTTGGAAAACAGACTTTGTTAGAAAAAAATGAATTGGGGAGAGACAATGATACAGCATTGGCAAACTAGGTATGAATAAGGCATCATGTTTATCCAGAGCCATCCTTGTCCTGGGTTTTGCCAACTTTGGGTACACGCACACACACACACACACACACACACACACACACACACACACACACACATACATTTGGATCAGCTTTTCAATGTCTACAAAGATATTGTTGTCTTTTGTGGTGTCTATTGATGGGTGTCTATTATGTCTATAGATCACTTTGGAATATAATGCACCTTAAAATATGAATTTGGGTATTTCTTTCTCTGAGATATGAAAATGACATCAACATAGGCTTTCAATTTGTGTTTTAATCTTTTTGTCATTCCTTTTTCTAATCTTATACTTTTATAACATACCAGATATGGCATAACCTTTTTTTAATCGAGAGAGGGGGAAAAAGAAAGAAGGGTGGAGGTCAGAGGACAGCTTTCAGAAATCAGTTCTCTTCTTCCACCACATTGGCTTCCAGGGATTGACCTCTGTCCCCAGGATTTTGGGAAGGTGTCTCACCACTGAACTATGTTTTTGCCTTCCTCATTCATTCTACGCATCCTTACTCATTCTTTACACATAGTTCACTTGTCATAACATATTTAATTGTTCCTTTATATTTGCATGTGAATATATTTCCAGACATTTAGCATTATGAAAAATAGATGCCTTACAAAACAGTAAACAAATTTACTATTTAGATATGCAAAGGTTTATATTACAACAAGATATTATGTTACTGTCTTCATTTTGTTTTACTTAGATTGGATTCTCAAGTGTGTGTGTGTGTGCATATGTGTGTGTTTGTGTTATGTATGTGTGTACAGGTAAATATGGACCCATGGTACATATATCCATGGAGAAAAACACTAAAGTGTTCATCTTGCATTATATCTCGTGTTGGACTTGGTCCCCTCACTGTTGTCCAGGCCAGTCCAGATGATCTCCAAGCTTCTGAAGATTCTTTTCTCTTGCTCACACATTGTGTAGGCATGCAGGGATTACAGAAGTTTGTGCTGGTGAGTCTTGCTCTTACATGGGTTCTGGGGTTCTGAACTCGGATTGTTAGGCTTTTGAAGGAAACACTTTTCTCACTGAGCCGACAGCCCTTGACCTTTTTATTTATTTTTTGTTTATCTTCATCTCCTTATGTATGTATTTGTGGTTCATGTGTATGCATATTTCATGTATGCGTTTACATGAGTGTGTATATGTGTGGAGGCCAAAAGGGCCAAATTGAGGAATCATCTTCAATTACGTTTCCATCTTAATGTTCCAAGGTAGGGATTCTAATAAAACCTAGAACTTTACTGTAGGGCTAGTCTAACTAGTCAACTTGCTCTGGCGATTTCCAGATTCCCGCTTCCTCAGGCTGATTTACAGGAGGGCCACCACATTCTGGCAGCACCAAGCACTACATCTAGGGCTTTCTGTGTGTTAAGTATGTTCTCTATCAGTGAGCTGCAATCCTAACCCCATCAATTAAACTTTTGACTGCCACATCAGAGGAATCATTTTATATTACTTTGTATTTCTACAAGAGTTTAGCTGCCACCAAATACGTATGCAGTAAGTGAAATTTATATGCAATTGTTCATTGAATTATACACTGTAGAAAATAGTGAACAAAGATATTTTCCTGATCCCAGAAGAAATTATACACCATTTGTTTTAGTAATAATTAGAATTTTGTAGAACCTAATCTTACAGCCTAAGTAGGTACAACTATTCATTCACATAGCAAGAGACTAGAATGTCTACTTGTAAATACATATCAAGGCTAGTAATATTTATTTGACCAATAGAATATGTCTATTCTGTTTGTTGATATAACCATTAGATATATTGTAGTAATAAAGTGGTTCAAACCTGCAGCAGCAGGAGCAAACTGTGATGATAATAAATTTTTTCAAAGCTCTTTGAAGAGTAAGCATATTTTATTACACCTTGGATCTGTTAACTGGTGTGAGTCATTTTACTAATTTGAAGTCAAGAGAGAAGTAATTCTCTTAGTACTTATGTGCTAAGTATCCTGAGAGCACAGAAAATTTTATTTAGGCTTCTACATCAGACACACTAGCTCACATGTCCCTCAACAAATTGCCCCTACACAACTTTGCACTTATTTAAAGAAAAATGGACATAGTGGGCTGGGAAGATGCCTTAGGGGTTAAGCCTTTGCCTGTAAGAAAAAAGACCCTGAGTTTGTATTGCCAGATCCTACATACAAATGCCTGGTGGAAATGGTAGTGATGTCTAATTTTCCTGGAAACCCCAGAGCAAAACAATAAAGTACAACAATTCAGGATGATGCCCAAAGTCACTCTTAGACCTCCACAGGCAGACACACTCAAATATTCTCTGGTACGTATATACACACACACACACACACACACACACGCACACACACACACACACACACACACACACACAAACAGTAACATTTAGAAAGTGTTTTGTCAAGTAACTATTCTTTTCTTTATAGTATTTTTGTCTTCATGGAAGTTATGACATTTCATGCTTCTCATAGTTAGATTTAGGTGTCAATGTAAAAGTTGAGGGTTTGAGCTCTGGGCACATTTGTAAAGAATTAGTAGTTGATTTAAGTCCAGAGTGAACCTGCAACAGATTGTCTAGTTGATGGGGAAGACCCAGGCTTTGGTGGGTGGGAATAGGCCCTGGACAAGTGAATAAATTACAGATAACTGGTTGAGCAAATTAGCATCCTTCTGTGTATTTGTAGATGTGACCAGTAAGGATTGTCCCTCTCTCAGCTCTTACGTGGATGTGGTAAGATTAGTGTCAATCAGCATAGTGTTCTGGAAGCCATGAGCATCTTCAAATTTTTTTTTATTCAATTGTGCGTGTGTGCGCGTGTGTGTATGTGTGTGTATAGAACCACGGGCGAATTCGGGAACCTTTATGGACTGCCTCCTCCTCCTTGTTTACTCTGCCCTTCCGCCCAGCGTCTATTTGTGGGGTCTAGGATCCGAACTCAGAACCTCCCGCCTGCAAGGCAGAGGCTTAACCTCTGAGCCACCTCTCCGGCCCCAAGCATCTGCAAATTTAAGGACTTCCCATGCCTTAGCTTCAATCTTCCCATGCCTTAGCTTCAATCATAACTTCCATTCTCAAGAAGATACCTTTCTAATATCAGTACTGTTCTTTCTCCATACTCATCCCTATTTTCATGACTTTAAATTGTCTAGTTCTAAATGGCATTAGGATTGCCACACTTTATGTTGGTATCCTTTCTCCCAATTATCTTCCTCTATGCATCAGGAACTTGCATCAGATGTTACATATACTTGATACAATATGGGAATAGAAACTAAATTAACAGGACATTAATTACCTTTAAAGCAATTATGATACTCACTTTTTTCTTAGTTTATCAATCCTTCTAAAACTAAGTCTCTAATCTTACAATCTTTTCATTCTTGGCATACTGAAAATTATCTATATTTTATTAATAATAGAAAATTTTTCAACAAAACATTATTCTAAATCTCTCATCCTTGGTAAGGATAAGCAGCTGGGAAAGCTAATGTAGAGTTCATGTTCTGACAAGGGACCGCACCCAGCCCTGAGGACATATAAGTACACCCTGAAATGAAAAGAAGCCTCTGCATTCTTTCCAAAGTCATCAAGCACACATTGGTCATAGTTACAGTTGCCAGTACTAGGAAATAGCCAAGAGTTCCAATATCAATTTGGTAAGGTGTAATTTTAGTCATTGATACGCGTCAAAGGATAAGGCTCAAAAAAGTGCAAGTAAGTTACTTCACCAAACTTCACCTACTAATAATTTCAGTTGTATATTTCCTTATTGCTAAAGGCTTGTTTGGCTTTACATTGCAAAATCTTTGTTTTGGATTTCTGTCTTGAGAAAGGTCACCAAGTGGCCAAGGTTTCAGTTTCAGTTACCTGAAAAATTCAAAGAATTACTTTAAAAGATTTGCCTCCTCAGATAAGATTCATTGTCTTCAGCAAGAACTCTGAAGTCAGTCTGCCTCGAAGTCAAGTTGAATGGCATGACACCTTATCTGTCAGTAATCCACCTCTCTTCTCATTATTAAAATGATGATAGACAGTGAGCCACAGGACTGTTCTTAGAACTAAGTACAACAGGAAGGGATCAGCCCAGCATCTCCAGTGCTTCCCAGGTATAAGTCTTTTAGTAATACCTCAATTCTTGTGATGATATCAATGCACAAAATTGATTCTTTCAATCATCTGGTCTCAGAGTTTGGTAAATTTCTTCTCAAATTATCTTGTCTTCCAGCTACACAATCTCATAGGGAAGTCCAACGTGCTCAACACACAGTTACTTGTATTTCATTTATATACACAAAATTAAATAAGAAGATCACTCCAAAAGTCAAGGTTTGTGGGGATGTCCCCCAAGAAATGCAAACACTGTAATGCAAGTCCCTCAGATCAACAGAGTCAGGCTGTATTGATAGTACTTTGTATTTCAGACTAACTTATTTTAAAAGAGGGGGAGCAATTTGTTTAGTTTTTGAGTTCATAAAAACTAAAATAACAACTCAAAGACTAAGTTCATATAAATGAAAGGACTAGCTTCAAAAAGGGAAATTCCTGACTTCTCAGGACAGAAATCACCTCAGGGAACATTTGTTCTAATTATAACTGTACCTTCTTGCTCCAAAGCTCCCAAGGAGCTAAATTCACAACTGCTGTTAAAATCCACAGGGGAAGCTGCTATTTTCTATCTAGTCTGGGCTTGTGGAAGCCATTGTAGGCTGATTCCCATTTACAACATAAGTTAATTTGGGCTTCCAGAAAGAGTGTTCCAAATATGCTTTCTTGTATTCCTTTTCATTTCTAGTATCTTATTTCTGTGGTGTAAATCACAAGGCTGGGAGATTTGCTGTAATACAATTTGTTTTTTACTCAGAGCACTGATGTGGAACTTAGTATATAACAAGCTTAGGATTAGTAGTTTACTGTAAAAGCCCAATAGTTCCTTCTTTGCTTCATTTATGAAATATTATTAAAATAATCAGCTATCTCTTGTCATAAATATACATATATCTCTAATAATCTATATGTGAAATTAAACACCCTATCAATGATTGCATAGGTATATGCTTTGTTTGTTTATACAAGTAACAGCTAATTATGCATTCTCAAAACTTATTCTAATTGTTAAGCAATGCATGACTGTAATGAAACTCTTTCCAACAGCTTAATTCACCAAGAAGCAAAACAGACAAGCCATCTCTTTTCTTATATTCTAACTTTCAGCTGGTATTACAGTAGGAAAAGCAAGCTAATTAAAGTTGACAAATCAGTTGATTATTCTAATGCCCAAATGATAGCACTGACAGTCTGTCACCAACTGTCACTCTAACATTTAGAGTTTATGGAGCTGTTATGCTTGATGGAAGAGGATATTAAATATGTGTAACAGGTGCTGCCAAGTCTGCATAATTTCTATGCTGAGCTTTGCACTAGGGTGTTTGAACACCAAGTAATCAAATGATACAAGACCTGGATCTGTCCTTCTGCTGAAAGCGTAGCCATGGGTAAAGCCTGGAACTGAACTAATTAGCTCAGCAAGAGCACATAGCATTGAACACCTTGTAGCTCTGCCTTCTGCCAATCAGTATGTTACCAATAATATCAACTGGCTGTCATTGGTAAATTATGTCCAAAGTAATTCCAATCTTTTTCAAAGGGACAGGAGTTTTATATTTTGTTTGCTACAAAATTCTGGACTTTTCAGGTTTTCTCTTTTTTATTCTTTTCTGCTCTCATAATTACAGAAAGAACCTTAAATTTTACAGTAAAGGATGCCTTCAGAAGATTATCAATTTTAAGTTTTTGTTTATTTTTTTTCTTATTTTGTTTGAGTGTTTGTAAGGTTTTTTGTCCAGTCTAAAAATCAAGGGTATATTATGTTGTTTTCTGTCTGAATGGTGGCATTATATTCCAAACCACTTTATTATGTATTTTTTTTATAAATCCTCAAGCCTGACTCTAGTCAAATATCTTGTTGAGAGCCAAGAAACCATGAGTACAAACAACTAATTCATAAAAAAAAAGCATAGAAAGTATAATTTCAAGAAATGACAATGAAGCTCTGTGCCAAGAGGCTGAATTTAAGGGTAAAAATTTTTAATATAAGCTTTTAAAGATGTTTAAACTTTTTAGTGTGTTGCATATATAAATCAGTTTAAAGTGAGACATAAAGATTAAATCCTTAATTTGCAATTAAAACTAAGAATCATATCCACATTAGCACTGGAGAAAAGCTCTTTTATTTTATGACGGAATGATACCTGTTCATTGATTTTATAACAATAAAACATCTATTTTCCACCTAGCATCTAAAAGCCTATACCATCTAGAAAATAGTGAAAAATTAAAAACAGGCCTAGTAGCAATTATAGTGGTTTTTACTATGAAATTATTAATGAAGATGTTTCTATTATAGGTTGTTCTAAAAAATGTAAGCATTGAATTCCTTGAAAAAATAAACAAACATTAGATTAATGAAATTTATAAAGCTTAAAGCAACATAGCAGTCATTATTCATCTGAAACTATAAAGCTGATAAAATAAAATCTAATTTGTTGTCTGTCTTAACTGGAAAATGAGACAGAGTCCAAATCAGTAGGCAAACATAATAATGGATAAGATTATTGATGTGATGGATAACCATTCCATATGTAGCAATTAGAATATTAAGAGAAAGATTACATTTATTTTGCATTAGAATCTAACTTTTTTGCAATTGATCCAAGTCTATATTCCCATTTTCAAGTAAGAAAACTCAGTGATGTTCAAATGGAATTGATAATACCAGTATGACCCCAGAGGTGTGATCCGAAGGTCTTAGTGGGGGTATAGTTCTCAGAAATTGAAAAAAATAATGGCTAAGTAATATAAATAAAAGCTTGCAAATTAATGTTTACCACATGAATAGAAAGAAATTAATAAAACAATATCTCAATTGATTATCTACATTAATATACGTAGATCTTTTGTCTGTGTCACTCAACTTCATTTAAACTTTCAAGTAAATTAATTTCACATTAAATGAATTTAAAATCAGAAACAAGATCCAACATTAGTACAATATTAACACAAATGTATTATACAGTTCCTCCACATTGCAAAAATGGAAAAAATCTGAGAATACAAAATAAAATATCTTTTTTTGCTCATCCTTGACTTCAGATGTAAAATAAGATGACAGATCATGAAATGTTGGAAGCAATGTTTGCTAAGTAGAATCTAACTGTTAAAGGCATTGAAGGAATCATTTGTAAGTACTAAGAATACAATATGTATTGTAAGCTATAGGTGTACCAAATTAAGATGAACTAATACTCACTTTATTTGCCATGAATTTATTTTAAAAATTATCTAGCCAAAGCAGGTGTAGGAACATCATCATGCATGTTCATGGTTTTTCCCATATCACACAATCTTTCACTATCTGCCTCAGGATACATTACAACCCTCAAGCCATTGCCTGCCTCTTCTTTAAAATGATGCTGATTATCTTTATTTCAAAAAGAATCTACAGAAAATTCAAGTTGTTCTTTTGTCATTACCATGGGAAGCCAGTGGGTCAAACTTCTCATTTCCCAAAGTACTTGAGCTAAAGGAGGACATCTAATCAAAGAGCTAAACATGAAGCAAACAAATGACAGATTCTTAATCCCAATCATGATCTGAATTCTTTATTTAATTTTACCTAAATAACATATGTACATAATCTAATTTCATCAACTTCAAAAAGGTCATATTAATTTTGTCAAGTGCCTCTTAAAGACATGGGTTTTCTCTTTAAGTTCATGACTTTTTGTTATAATTCCTGAGAGTTCAGGGTAAAGCTTAGCATGTATCACATTTACAGGTGTTTTCTTTTTTAGATACGTGTTTTAACCTGGATTTCAATTATATTTAATATGAATATTCATTCATATAACTTTACAGAAATTTTGTGACTTTTTAATTCAGAATTTTAAGATTTTTTAAAAAGTTAAATAATATGTATGCTACACTTAATTTTATATTTTCTGTAGACTCTGGAGTTGCAATTAATAGATAAGCTCAACAAAAAGTTAACAATGGAAATATAGTATGTCTTCTATACCCATCATACCTTAACAGTCAATGATTTTTTAATTTACTTTGGATGTCAAGATTATAAATCTGTAATATTCATCACTTCTACACACCGTTTCTTAAATCCAATATTATTCTCAAGTTGATCCTGAATGCTAGGATTATAAATCATACTTTGTAGATAAGAAATTGAATATCAGATTGAATACTTGACTTACTGATTTAAGCCTTATTGACTGTTCTAGCCACATGACCTTTATACAAGCACAGCTGTCCCAGTAAAGATAAGCAAAGGTAGATTGTGGATGACTGAAACATTCCAAGTTTGAAGGAAAAATACCTAAATATCATCCACATTATTAGAAAAAGAAAGCTATGCATAAAACATTACAACAATTAACAGTAACTCTCTGTTGTTTGCTTTGTTTTTGCTTTTTGTCATTTTTTTGCAGGTCTAGCAAGACTAGACTGATGTTCCCATGTAATAGAATTTGATCTTGAGCTGCTAATTTCTTTCTGTAGCCTCCCTTGTGCTGGAATCACATGTGTGTGCACCACACCCAATTTGTGGTATACTAGAGTTTGAACCAAGACCCCATGCATTTAAGGAGCAACGCCACCAGCCTTTTTTCTTTGTTGCTGGCAATAGGCTCAGTCCCTGAGAAACCTGGATGGTATTTTTCCAGTTAGGCAGTTAATCCTTTGTTACAGGAAGTTTGTGTTCTGTTCTTTAAAAAAAAAAATGGAAAAAATAATTCTTTTTTTTTTAATTTTTTAAAATTTTTTTATTATTATTTATTCAACTGTGCATATGCGTGTGTATGTGCGCGCGCGTCTGTGTGTGTATGTGTGTCTGTGTGTGTCTGTGTGGAACCACGGACGAATTCGCGAACCACCATGGACGCCTCCTCCTCCTTCTGCCCCGGGATTCACAGGCTCCGCCCTACCAGGACCGGAAACACAGGCCGCCCCGTGGAATCTGGGATCCGAACTCAGGACCTTCCGCCTGCAAGGCGGAGGCTTAACCCCCTGAGCCACCTCTTCAGCCCGGAAAAAATAATTCTTTCTCCCAACTTTCTAAATGAAATACTCAGCATCTCAATAATAAATCTCAATGTGACCTAGACTCAGGTAAATTCCAATTTCAACCCAGTAGACAAGTACAATGAGTAATAATTGAGTCTTGGTTCTTTTGTATATTTTTATATTGACTTTTTCATGTATGCAAATGTCAGGGGTGTGTGTATGTGTGTGTGCAGAATCACATCTGAGTGGGTGCAAGGGAGTGTGTGCACATGTGTGAAGGCTTGAGGTTTATATCAAAGATCATGTTTAATGACTCTTCCATCTTATCTTTTTTGAGACAGGGTCTCTAGTCAAATTCATAGTTGGCCAATAGGACTCAGCTAGGCCCTGCTTACTCTGAGGTTTCCGAGTCTGCTTCTCAATGCTGAAATTACAGGTACTTCTTCAGGCATTTTACAAGGATCCAGACAACTGCACTTTAACTCTTACTTGAACAATCAGTCCTTTAACCACTGAGCAATCTCTCCAGTGCAATCCTGTTTTCGTTTTTTTTAAATGGAGAATTATAGTTTCTTACAAATATAAGTGAAATAATGTGTAGTAGTTTCTTAATAGAAAGCCATTCCATAACAGCTACAAGGATGAAATCCTTCCAAAGTTTAGCTGTAAGGACATGATATGAGGCTGCCATCTAAACATTTATCATTATACCCATAGATAAGAGGATCTCTCAGCACTCAGCCTAGAAGCTTTCTTTTGTAATAGAAAGTATTAAATAATGCAGAGATGCACAACTGATAAAAAGCACAGAGAATAAGAGAAGGTAGTAGATTCTCCTCATCCCTAAACAGGACATCTCAACCATCCCATATATGAAGGGTCAGGAAACATCCTTGAAGAGGGGGTAGTAAGAATGTAAGGGCCTGAAAGTGCAGAGGGGTGCTGCCAGACATTATCTTCTGGACAGGGCATGTCTGAATTCAATGCAGTTAAATGTACTTCCACAATAACTGTAACAAGATTACAGTGATTGATACAGCTTATCAATATTTCACTTAAGAAAGACAAAGATGGCTCCAAACTTCCCTGAGTGTATAGGAAATGTTATTGTTGATTGGGGAATTGGGGGCTACTTTCCTCACTAATATACCATCCATGCTTCAGCACAGGCAACAAGATGTAAACCACGCATGCAAAAGGATATGAAATTAGGAAGAGACTGGCAGGGAAGGAAAATATTTATAGTGGGAAAAGAAAAGGCAATGGAACTGGGTAATAAGTGGTGAAAATTACATAAATTCCTTGTATTCATTTATGACAACACAAAAAAATAAATTTAAAAAGAATAAAAGAACACAAATCATAATTGTTTACTCATTGGTTTAAAAAATAGTAAACCATGCTAATAAATACTTCAGGTCTCTTATGATCATTTTCAAATTCCCACCTCCATGAGCTGCAGCCATCTCAAAGGACTTCTGTTTCTGTGAGCAGGTCTCAGTGCCTCATGGGCTACCAAATAAGAACTTCATCTTTCTCTCACATGAGTTTCTTCTGGTCTCCCTCAATTCCTGGCTGCATGGGGCACCTTAGATCAAGGACCCTAGTTTCAAGATCCTTAGTTAAGGAACCCAAGATAAAACACCACTTTTTTTTTAATATGACTGAAACCTGGATGTAGCATGGCATGGAAAGATTTCAATACGGGTTTACTACTGAGCACTGTGAGAGGAACAGGGAGACATGCAAGAGAACAGGGTTCCCTGGCATAGAGTGGTCAAGTGTAAAACATGCTTATCACAGTATACTTTATTAATCACTGCTATAATTTTCTCATTTTTGAGCAATATAGCATTAAGAAAACAAGCATTTAAAATTTTTCTCCTTTTATGAATCTTTAATTTTTTCTTTTTTGTATATGTGTAAGTATGGGTGTGTCCATGTGTGGGGTGTGTGTAGAAGAGTGTAAGAGTAGAAAAGGGACACCACGTGTGCCTGTGGAGTTCAAAGGTGACTTCAGGAATCATCTTTGATTGATCTAACTCTTCATTGCTTTGCTCTGGTATTTTCTAGGTTCTGGCTTCCAGGTTATCAACATTTCCACCCAGCATTTGTATATGTGATCTGGGTTTCAAACTCAGGTATTTTGGTTTGAATAGTAATAACTTAACCCCTGAGCCATCTCTCCAACCCTCATTTTTTTCTTATTAATTAAAAATGATGCCTAAAATATTGAACTCTTAGCCTTACAAGCCTTTTTACAAATCAAACAAGTTTATTCTTTTTTATATTAATACATTTTTATTATTATTTCAGCTCATACAAACTTAATAGGTACACCAGTTCCCTCCCTTCCTCCTCCTCCCCCCATACCCCCTCCTCCTTTTCCCCACCCCCCTCCCTTCCCATCCCCCAGTGCCTCCTGCCCCCCAATTCCCAGAGAGTCCTTTCTTGTGCATGCCTGATTTTCCTCTGGGCCCTCCTCTCCGATGACGTACAAGGACCCAGTGGCCTTTCCCTGAGCCCTTTCCCGTGTTCCCCTTAGGTATAGAAACACTGCTGTGACTGCCAATCCCTTGCCTCCTAAGATCTTGGTGCCTTTAGCAGATGCTAGACTTTGTGGGGTCAATAGTGTGTTGGACAATGCACAGGGCATATAAAGTCCAATTATGATTGCTTCAGCCCTAACTTGTATGGAGTAACTTACATATCATTGCTCCTCCCATCCTTTTGCTCTTACACTCTTACCACCCCCTCTTCCGCAAATTTCCCTGAGCTTCAGGATGGGGAGAGATTAGGCTGCCCTAGTTCTAGGTGGTTGATATAGAGTCTCTGAAGTTCTGGATTGTGGTTTGTTGATTTTCTTTTGCAGTTTTGCTGCTCCTGCAATGCCCTTCACTCCATCCTGGTGGGCATTGTATGTCACCCCCTGGCCAGAGACAAAAAGCTGTTAAACTAGAGTCTTGTGATAAAAGCACATTCAAAGGTAGATGTAATAAAAGTGGGAAACCACAGTGAGGGAGGGGTCTATCACCAATTTGCAAAATGGTTACTTTTTATCTGCCACACTATATGCCCTCCTCTTATTCTAACTATTGTCTTTATTAACGCAGGTTTAATTTACCTCATAATTTATTAAGGGATTTGCTAAAAGCCATGTCTTGATGCCCATTTCATCAGACACCTAGAAACTGTGAGGCATTGCAAGTTCCCCATCTCTCTGAACTTACATGCGATCAAGTTAATAATGAGCTGGGAACACGAGCAGTAATCCATGTGCTGGGTATTAATAACTTTTATTTTTATCAAAAAATTAATAGAAATAGAATGTTAAAACTTTGATATGCTGACAGAGTATCGAGGGCACTTCCCTTCTTGTTACCTGGGAAACTGCTGTTGAAAAGGTTCGTACTTAGTCTCCTTCATTGATGAATTGGCAGAATTAGTTTTTCTCATCTTCTGCTTAGAAGTGGCAGTGAACTTTTGAAATAATTCAGTTACTTCTGCCACCAATATCCCTATAACCTTTCAAATATTAAATAAACCAAAGTATAAAGGGCAACAGAAATAAGTCCAGGACTCTGTTATCAACCCTACTCGAATTAACTTTTCTATGAATCCAACTGGGATGTCCAAAGCAGGCAGAAAGGGAAGACATTCATGAGAAAATGCAATTGAGGCAGGCATGAGAAAAGCTGGAGTCAATATTCTATATCAATTCTGAGTAACTGTGAGAATCAACCTCAGAGTTTTTAAAACCTAGTGTGCATGCTTATAGCTTCAGGCAGAATGTCTGAGTATGGGACCGGGTAACAGTAGTTATAAACCACCTTAGGTAATTCCACTGTACTCTCAGATTCAGAAACTCAAAGCTCCTAGTGAGTTTGAAAGAGATTTGTCCTTTATGCCTTTGCTTTCAGTGGCTGGCATCAGTATGGCAGGATGCTCAGAGATGGGATAATGACCCACAATTGACAGAATTTCAGCAGCAGTGAATAATAAGAGAACTATGATTTTGAGGAGTAGTACTTAAGCTGAATGAGGAAGACTTTCAAGAATCCAAGCAGACTAGTTGAAGGTCTAGATTCTAAACTTAGAGAGGAAAAGTAAGTGGCAGACAGAAAGATAAAAACTCCTTCATATTTCCCAAGCACAGAGTCCTAGCTCACACAAAGTTCCAGGCCAGTCAGCAAGTAGTGGTCTAGGACCAAAACATTCAATTCATTATTTAAAGCAAATGGATTGGTTTGAGGCACTCTCACTATAAAAATGGAATTTATAGTAGTTGGCCTAACATTATGAGGATCAGTCTACTAGTAAAATTTCTAGTTGAGTCAATCAGGGGAAGCTGATACTGGATTTTGAAAGAGGCAGATTTTAGCTTAAACAGGCATTGATAAAGCTGTTAAACAGTACTTAAGTCAGAACAGTTGAGACTAACAGAAGCCCAGAACCTCAATGAAACTTTCACCTCAGAAACACATCACATATTAACGGCAATCGCTAATGGAAGCATGCATTTTGTATGATGACTATGGGCATTGTAGAGAGCAGGGGAATTATCCCAATGCAAGACTGAGCAAAAACATCGCATCCAGTTCCTGGTGCTGTTTCCACCAGGTGAGAGCCCAAGCACAAAATGCATGCATGCAGTGATATGGCAGCCCACACTCTAAAAAAGGATTCACTTCCCGTTGATTTCAAATAGTTTTGCAGCAAGTAGAAAGGAACACAATTAAAACTGGGGTTTATAGAATAAAAAAACACAAAACCTCTAATACTGACCTGAAAACTGATGGAATATAATAAAAAATTGCTTCCACTCAGTATCTATTGCAAATGACAAAATTTTAAATCTGACATATTGAAAAGAGAAGTTGAGACCATACGATAAACAAGGAGAACTAGCTAGATTGATCTATGTGAAAATGCATTATTGAATGTCCACATTCCAGTGAGAATGCATCATAAGAAAACCAATTTAGAGCATTTTACTTTAAATACATTCTCTAAAATGTTACGGCAGTAGAAACTGACTTGAAACACCAACTTATGTATTCATTGTAATTCTATCCCTATAGAAAAATATAGACTCCAATTCTTTGAAAGGTTTTTTACAATAAAACAGCTCTCAGATTTCCATAGTACAGAAATTTATAACTCATAAGCTTGGCATTTTTCCATTCTACAGATTTATACCGAAAGGTGCACTGATCATATTGGAGAGAATAAAGGTGATCAAACAACCAAATGATATTTCTTCTAGTAAAACATCTGGTATAGTACAAATACAATAAACATTACAAGTAGCTTGGCTGCTGTGAGCCTTTATAAATTGCTCTGAGTACAAAGGGAGGTCCTTTTCTATCTGAAATATGAGAATTGACAACAAAACCCTCTTACCATATGGGTCTGGATTCACATTACTATATATACTAATCATGAATATTGTTCCCAAGTGAAAGACAGGCATCATCAGAGTGTAGACTCTACTTTCCTATGGTGTATATAATTAGCTTGTTGACATTTACATGTAAAGAATATAGAATCATTACTTATGAAAGACTCCAACAGCAGTCAAGTAATAAGATAACATTTCTTGAGTTTTTATAGCTTTTCTAAGGTCAGAGTTGCTAACTGGATGAAAGAGTTGAAAACTGTTCATCACATTCCAGTGAAATTTATTAACTCTTATTTACAACTCTATTACACATATAATATACAAAAGTCTGCTTTTACTTATAAATGTTAAAATATGATCTTGAGGGCTTAGGAGCTGGCCCTGGGGTTAAAGCCTTTGCCTTTCACACAAAAGAAACTGAGTTTAGATCTCCAGATTCCATGTAAAAATGTTCAAGGGATATGGAGGCAACGTGTCATTTTGGCCCTGGAATATGGAGTCTGAGAAACCCTAGAGCAAAGCTATAATGAGGTAGAGCAAACCAAGATGATATCACCCTTAGGCCTCCACAAGCACATTCAAAAGCCGTCATATACACATTCCCACATACATATGTATACCTACTCACATGTAAAACAAATATACACACACAAACCCTTACACATATACCCTTACACATATACAGTGCTCATGGACTAAATGATTAAATGTGATTTATTTAAAATACTAAGCAATAGGAAATCTATATATTATTAAATCAGTGACTTGTTGTTCCTAATAAACTTTTTAAAACACTAAATGCATTAAAGTATGAAATATAACAAGCTAATTTGGAGTCCAAGGCACAAAATAATATTCTAAGAATTTAGTTTCTCCTAACATTGTCAAATTTAAAAGTCATTGACATCCAATAATGAAATTCAAAATGTAAGTACATTTTATACACTAAATGAAAGTGTTATCCAAGTATTTGAATAAACTTTGTCCTTGATTTTGAACATAACTTTTTTTCATCAAAAATACTTGAACTGATAAGTACCCCATTCCCCTCTCCTACCCCTCCCCTCTTCTGGAGCATTCTTTAGTGTGCATGTCAAACTTGCCTCTGGGTCCTCCTCTCTGATAAAGTGTAAGGACTCAGTGGCATTGACTAGAGATCTCTCTTTTTTTTTTTTTTTTTTTGTTCCCTTTAGTATAGGAACATTATTGTGGCTGTTAATCCCTTGCCTATAAGGATCTTAGTGCCTGTGATCCATGCAAAGTCCTATTATGATTACGTCGGCTCTAACTTGTACGGAGTCTCTTGCATATCGTTGCTCTTCCCCATTTTTAGGCTCTTACAATCTTACCGCCCCCTCTTCTGCAAATTTCCCTGAGCTTTAGGATGGAGAGAGATTAATTAGGCTGGCCTGGTTCCAAGTAGTTGATGTATAGTCTCTGATTTTCTGAATTATGGTTTGTTGATTTTTTTTTCAGTTTTGCTGCTCCTGTACCACCCTTGGCTCCATCTTGATAGGTATTGGATGTTAACCCCTGGCCAGAGATAAAAGGCTATTAAAATGGAGTTTTATTATAAGAGTAGATTCAAAGGTAGATGGAATAAGAGTAGGAAACCACTGGGGCACAGGGGGAATCAATCTCCAATTTGCAGGATGGTAACCATCTATCTGCCAGACTCTATGCCCTCCCTTTCTGGTGAGATCAAACCTGATCAGGTGCAAGTGACCAGTAAGGAAAGTCTGTGAGTCCAACCATATGTCTCATTACTTACTTGCAGTCCTTGATGGTGGCCTATTTTCTCTGCTGTAGCATGATCCCCTCTCTCCTTGTTTCTGGCAAGGCCCTCCTTCCTCTTCCATCCCTGCTTATAATCTTATCAATTTTGTATGAGTGGAAGAAATAAAAATATATAAATAAACAAATAAATAAATAAATTATCAAAAAAATGCTTGAACTGATGTTCCTAAATGAACCAAAGAAGAGATTTTGTTTTAAATCACTGATTAGACATTCTGTAATCATATCACTATTGGGAACAAATCTGAAGTTTACATGAGAAAAAAAATCCATAAAATTACTTTTTTATACATTTAAATGTCATTCTTAAACCACTCATTGAGGTCCATACTCAATAAGTGTATATATCACTGTAGCTAAAAACATATTTTCTGAGTATGCAGTTATCATGGTGAATAAAAAACTAACATTTTGCTGGATAATTCAAAAGAAATAAAGGGCAGCAATTTATACAGATTTTTTTACATTTAACATCAGTTGCTAATAAGAAGAACTTTATAATTGAGTCAAAACTGTTTCAGAATCATTTTTCAGCCAAAATATTTGTCCAAAATATTTTTAGATTTGTCTAAGTATGACATGAAGGATGTGTGTATATGTGTTCATGTTCTTAGTGTGTGTGTGTGTGTGTGTGTGTGTGTGTGTGTAAAGTCACAGTACATTTGAATTGGTCAAAATGAAATTCATGAGATTAAACTTATCTCAATTTCCCAATTAATAAATATAATTTAATCACTTTACTTTTTTCTGCCTTGATGGCAGGAACTTTGGTTACTTAGTACATTGCATTTCTTATCCCAGTAACTAATGTGTACCTCTATACAATGACATAAAGTAGGTACTTTATTTTTCTGTAATGTGGAGTCATAAATGGTATATCAATATTACCTGATATTTTTAGGTCAGGCATCACAGTGATGACTAGCTTTGAAATGTCCATCTTGCCTTCCCCTCCACTCCGCCGCCTGGGACGCGCGCACAGTCCAGCCAGGCCTCACCGCGCCCGACCTAGGTGAGCTCGGTCCCCGCCCACCCCAAGAACCCCAGGCCGCCCCAGGGACCCAGCTCCAGCTCCTCCCACCATCCAGCTGGAGCCGCCGCGCAGGGCCTGGGAGGAGGAGAGGGCACCCCCCTGCGCCTGGGCTCGCCCCCAGGTCCCCCAGGTTAAATAGCGCCAAAGGACGCCCCATCCTTCCTTCCCCCACTCGGCCGCCCGGGACACCCCTGGACTCACCTCGACCTAGGTAAGCTCTGTCTCCGCCCACCCCCAAAACCCCAGGCCAAATAATTCAGTTTAGTGAAAAACGCACAGAAATTAAAAGAGGATCTTAAGATTTAAAACGACAATGCCAAAGTCAAAGTGCAAATCTATGAGAAACAACACTCAAGTAAACAAATTTCCCACTGAAGAAATTAATCCCATAATGTTAGACTCCAACCAGAACAAACCCATGGAAAATGGCCAAGAAAGCCTGACCCAGGATAACGACCTTCAAAATATGATCATTACCATGTTCAATACTATGAAAGAGGAAATCCGGGAGGAATTAAATAATCCAATCAATTGCTTTGAGGAGGAACACAACAGACACTTGGAGGAGTTGAGAAAAACAGTGCAAGAAACAAAAACTGGCATAGAACAGTTAAAGAAGACTCAAGCAGAGTTTAAAACTTAACTAAAAGACAAGTTATCTTCAACCCAGAACTGCACAGAGAGTCTTATCAGCAGAACTAAGGAAGCAGAAAACAGAATCTCAGATCTTGAAGTTAAAGTGGGAGTATTAACCAGCTCAATGGAAGAGGTTGTTACAGCCAAAAAGATACTTGAGAGAAATATTCAGGAGATATGGGACATCCTGAATACCAGAGCAAGAATCTCAAAATACCACCCCTGAGGAAATTTTTCAAACGATCATCAAGGAAAACTTTCCTCATCTAAAAAAAGACAGGCCCATCCATATACAAGAGGCATTCCGCACCCCAAACAGATATGACCAAAACGGAAGCTCACCAGGGCAAATAATAGTCAAAACACTCCATATTCAAGATAAAGAACTGGTGCTGAGAGCTTCAAGGGAGAAAAAACAAGTCACTTTTAAAGGTAAACCTATTAAAATAACAAATGACTTCTCAGTCAAAACAGTAAAAGCAAGAAGAGCATGGAGAGACATACTTCAAGTATTGAATGAGCAAAAATATTGACCCAGGCTGATTTACCCTGCAAAAATATCAGTCATGATTGAGGGAGAAAGAAAAATCTTCCAACACAAAGACAACTTGAAGAGATACATGTCCACCAAACCAGGCCTTCAAAAAATGCTGGAAATGATACTCAAGCTTGAAGAAAAAAACAGGCATATCCAGGAGAACAGAAGGCAAGTATAACACCATTAGAAGCAAAGCAATATACTTATAAAAACTACTAAACATAATAAATGTCTGGAATCAAAAGTAGTTTCTCCATTATAACACTAAATGTTAATGGACTTAATTCACCAATCAAGAGACACAGATTACAAACATGGATTAAAAATCACAATCCATCAATCTGCTGCCTGCAGGAAACCCATCTCACCACAAAAGATAGGCATGCCCTAAAAATAAAAGGCTGGTCAACAATTCTACAAGCTAATGGAAGCAGAAAACAGGCAGGGGTAGCCATTATGATATCAGACAAAGTGGACTTCAAACGAAAGAAAATTATAAGAGACACGGATGGATACTACATTTTAGTCACAGGTACAATTCACCAGGAAGACTTCACAATACTGAACATATATGCACTTAATATGGGCACCTAATATGGGTCAAGAAAACCCTACAGCATCTAAAGCAAGAAATCAACCCCAAACGATAATTCTTGGAGACTTCAACAACCCTCTCTCAACATGGGATAGGTCAACAAGTCAAAGGCTTAAAAGAGACACTTTGGACCTTAATCAAATCCTTAATGGACCTTATAGATCTCCATCGAATTTTTCACCCACGCACCAAAGAATACACATTTTTCTCAGCAGCACACGGAACTTTCTCCAAAATAGATCACATATTGGGTCACAAAATGAATCTACACATATACAAGAAAGTTGAAATTCTAACCTGTGCCCTATCAGACCATCACGGCCTAAAGCTGGACATCCACAACACATCAAACAAGAGAAAATACACTAACTCCTGGAAACTTAACACTATGATGCTGAATGAGACATGGATTCAGGAAGAAATTAAAAAGGAAATTCAAGATTTCCTGAAAGTGAATGATAACGAAAATACAACTTACCAAAATCTCTGGGACACAATGAAAGCTGTTCTAAGAGGTAAGTTCATAGCTCTTAATGCCTACATCAAAAAAATGGAAACGTCAGAAATAAACAACTTAACAATGCAGCTTAAAGCTTTAGAGAAGCTAGAGCAATCTGATCCCAAAAGTAGTAGAAGAGAGGAGATTAGCAAAATAAGGGGAGAAATATCTGAAATCGAGATTAAGAAAACGATAGAAAAAATCAACCAGTCAAAAAGCTGGTTCTTTGAAAAAATCAATAAGATTGATACACCCCTAGCAAAACTAACCAAAAGCAAGAGAGAGAAAACCCGAATTAACAAAATTAGAAATGAACATGGAGTTATCAGTACTGATACACAAGAAATCCAGAGAATTATAACATCATATTTCAAAAACTTATACTCTGTGAAGTTTGACAACACAAAAGAGATGGATGAATTTCTAAGTAAACACAACTTACCTAAATTGAATCAGGAAGTTGTGAATTATTTAAATAGTCCTATAACATATAAGGAAATTGAGGAAGTAATCTCGAATCTTCCCACCAAAAAATGTCCTGGACCAGATGGATTCAGCACAGAGTTCTACCAGACATTTAAGGAGTTAATAACACCAATACTCCTTAAACTGTTCCATCAAATAGCAAAGGAAGGAACACTACCAAATTCCTTCTATGAAGCTAATATCGTTTTAATCCCAAACCTAATAAAGATTCGCTTAAAAAAGAAAACTATAGGCCGATCTCCCTGATGAACACAGACGCAAAGATTCTCAACAAAGTCTTAGCAAATCGGATTCAAAAACATATTAAAAAGATCATTCATGGGGACCAAGTAGGCTTCATCCCCGGCACACAAGGTTGGTTCAACATACGCAAATCAATAAATGTAATTCATCATGTAAACCAGTCCAAAGTCCAAGACCACATGATACTCTCGATAGATGCAGAAAAAGCTTTTGACAAGATCCAACAGCCTTTTATGATCAAAACGCTAGAGACAGTAGGAATGGAAGGAACCTTTATCAATATAATAAAAGCTATATACAACAAGCCCACAGCAAGGATTATGCTCAATGGGGAACAATTGGAAGCATTCCCACTTCGATCAGGAACTAGACAAGGCTGTCCACTCTCACCACTTCTATTCAATATTGTACTTGAAGTCTTAGCTGAAGCCATAAGACAAGAAAGGGACATAAGAGGGATTCAAATCGGCAAGGAAGAAGTCAAGCTATCCCTATTTGCAGATGACATGATCTTATACCTGAGGGATCCCAAAAACTCCACCAGGAAGCTCCTGGAACTAATTGAGAAGTTCAGCAGGGTGGCAGGATACAAAATAAATGTGCAAAAATCAGAGGCCTTCCTATATGCCCAGAATGAAAGAAGTGAAAAAGCCTTGAGAGAAACAATACCATTTATTATAGCCCCTAAAAAAATGAAATACCTTGGTATAAACCTAACTAAGGAGGTAAAAGACCTTTACAATGAAAACTTTAAAACCCTAAAGAAAGAAATAGCCGAAGACACCAGAAGGTGGAAAGACCTCCCTTGTTCCTGGATTGGCAGAATCAACATCGTGAAAATGACCATCCTACCAAAGGCAATATACAGATTCAATGCTATACCAATCAAAATCCCAAAGCAATTCTTTAAAGAAGTTGACCAAACAAACTCAAAGTTCATATGGAGGCACAAAAGACCCAGGATAGCAAAAACAATCCTGAGTAACAAAAACACAGCTGGAGGTATAACCATACCAAACCTTAGTCTATACTACAAATCCATAGTTGTAAAGACAGCCTGGTATTGGCTCCAAAATAGACACACAGATCAATGGATAAGGATTGAAGACCCAGATATAAGCCCACAAAGTTACAGCCATTTGGTCTTTGACAAAGGGGCCCAAAGAATCCAATGGAAAAAGAACAGCATCTTCAACAAATGGTGCTGGCAAAACTGGATCTCCACATGCAGAAGATTAAAGCTGGACCCGTACTTGTCACCATGTACAAGACTTAATTCCAAATGGATCAAGGACCTTGATATCAGGCCAGAGACTATAAAAACCATAGTTGAAAGGAATGGGAACTCCCTCGAGCTGATTGGGCTAGGCCAACAGTTCCTAAACAGACATCCAATGGGACAGTCACTGCTATCAACTCTCAACAGTTGGGATCTTGTGAAATTAAAGAGCTTCTGTTCAGATAAAGAGATTGTCACACGAGCTCAAAGGCAACCCACAGAATGGGAGAAAATCTTCACTAACCACATATCTGATAGAGCTCTATTGTCCAGAGTGCACAAAGAACTTAGAAAACTAAACACCAAGGAAACCAATGGCCCAACTAAAAAATGGGCCCTGGAACTTAAAAGAAACTTTACCAGGGATGAAATTAAAATGTCTAACAAATATCTGAAAAAATGCTCCACTTCTTTAGCCATCAGGGAAATGCAAATCAAAACTTCCCTGAGATATCATCTCACCCCGGTCAGGATGGCAAAAATCCACAATACTAACAACGACAAATGCTGGAGAGGATGTGGAGAGAGGGGAACTCTCCTACATTGCTGGTGGGAATGCAGGCTCATACAGCCACTCTGGCGAGCCGTCTGGAGATTCTTAAAGAAATTAAAGATTGAAATGCCATATGACCCTGCTATTCCACTTTTGGGAATAACCCCCCATACAGCAGAGGTTCGCCTCGATAGCACAAGCACGACCATGTTCATAGCAGCACTGTTTACAATAGCAAAGACATGGAATCAGCCCAAATGTCCAACAGTTGACGAGTGGATAAGGAAACAGTGGTACATCTATACAATGGAGTACTACTCAGCCATCAAAAATGATGAATTACTGGAATTTGCCGGGAAATGGATGTCATTACAAACAATTGTGTTAAGTGAAGTATCCCAGACCCAGAAAATTAAGCGCCGTATGTACTCCCTAATAGGTGGCTCCTAGTACCAAACCCACCCAGCCCACCTAGAGACAGGAATTCCAAGGATTATGAACAGGAGGGATGGGGTAGGAGGGCCACACCAGAAAGAAGGAGAGAAGGGACCATGTTACAGCAGGGAAAATAGGCCTCCACCAAGGACCCAAATAAGTAATGAGACATCTGATTAAGTTCACAGACTTTTGTTCCTGATCATTTACTACTGAGGGGGAATGATCTCACCAGAAGAGGAGGGCATATAGTCTGGCAGATAAAAAGTAACCATTTTGCAAATGGGTGATAGACCCCTCCCTCACTGTGGTTTCCCACTTTTATTACATCTACCTTTGAATGTGCTTTTATCACAAGACTCTAACAGGTTTTTGTCTCTGGCCAGGGGGTAACATACAATGCCCACCAGGATGGAGTGAAGGGCATTGCAGGAGCAGCAAAACTGCAAAAGAAAATCAACAAACCACAATCCAGAACTTCAGAGACTCTATATCAACCACCTAGAATTAGGCCAGCTTAGTCTCTCCCCATCTTGAAGCTCAGGGAAATTTGCGGAAGAGGGGGCGGTAAGAGTGTAAGAGCATAAGGATGGGAGGAGCAATGATATGTAAGATACTCTATACTAGTTAGGGCTGAAGCAATCATAATTGGACTTTGCATGCCCTGCGCATTGTCCAACACACTGTTGACCTCACAAAGTCTAGCATCTGCTAAAGGCACCAAGATCCTTGGAGGCAAAGAATTGGCAGCCACAGCAGTGTTCCTATACCTAAGGGGAACACAGGAAAGGGTTCGGCAAAGGCCACTGGGTCCTTGTACGTCATCGGAGAGGAGGACCCAGAGGAAAATCAGTCATGCACAAGAAAGGACTCTCTGGGAATTGGGGTGGGAGGCACTGGGGGATGGGGAGGGAGAGGGGTGGGGAGGGGGAGCAGGGGGTACGGGGGGAGGAGGAGGGAGGGAGGGAACTGGTGTACCTAATAAGTTTGTATGAGCTGAAATAAAAAAAAAAAAAGAAAAAGAATACAATTCAGATCCACATTCATGGCAAAATCAGAATGTTAATGCAAACATAAAGGAAGATATAAAAGCATTCAACGTTTTCACTTTTAAAGTAATATTTCAATTATATATGAGAGGAGACAGAAATAGAGACATATATGTGTATAGAGACATATTTCTCATATATGTGTATATATGTAAATATATGCCATATTTATGTGTGTATATATATTTTTATATATAGAGAGAGGAAGAGAAAAAGAGAAAGAGAAGGAGAAAAAGAGCAAGAGAAGAAAGAGCACATGTGGAACTCAGAGGACAGATGTCTTTCGGAAATCAGTTCTCTCCTTCCACTATGTACGTTCCAGGAACAACTAAGATCACAGGTTTATCTGAGGTGCCTTTACCTATAGAAGTATCTGGATAGGCTTTCTGGTGCTTCCTCAAATAAGGTTTCTCATTGTTGTTGGTTTATGTTCTTTACTTTGTGGGAAAATTCAGCATTGTATTTGGAAAGTATCTTATTTAAACAACCCACATTCATCTTAACTGCAGTTCACAAAAACCACATTCAAAGTCGCTTTTGTATTTATACTAAGATTTCATTTTGTTTGTTAATTGGATGATTAGTTGTTTTGCTTTGTCTTTAGAGCTTGTAATTTATAGTAGGTATTAAAATATTCAAACAAGAAAACATGTGCAAAGTATTCACAAAGTAGGTACCTAAAGCTTACTGTCTTCTACCTACTCATAAGAAAGAGATAAACAGGAGAGAGTTTAAGGAATTGACCTTCATGATTCCCACAAACTTTGCAGTGTTGAATACGAAGTCAACCTGAAAGCAGAATATTTTCCTTCTCAGAAACCTGTCTCTTCTGTTAAAGCTCATACTGAAGGCATTCACTTCAGAGGAGATCATTCTCATCATAAAATACCTTCTATCTACAATGGAAAGGACTCTCTGGGAATTGGGGTGGGAGGCACTGGGGGATGGGGAGGGAGAAGGGGGGAGCAGGGGGTACGGGGGGAGGAGGAGGGAGGGAGGGAACTGGTGTACCTAATAAGTTTGTATGAGCTGAAATAAAAAATATAAATAAATAAATAAATAAAAAAATAAAAAAAAAGTAGAAAGATGTAACAGAAAAAAAAAAAAAAACCTTCTATCTACAATGGTATTTAACCAAGTATCTGGACACATCGACCCTGATAAATCAGCAGAAAGTGAATCATCACACCTCCCCTCAGGCCCACCCATGGGTTTACTGGGGCTTATCTGTTTTCACTCTAAAGGAAAAATAATCAGTTGAAATAAATACCAAGTTTCCAGGATAGTCCCTCAAAAGTTTTCATTAGGGCTGGAGATAGCTCAGAAATTAAGACTCTGCCTCCAAAGCAGAAGGTCTTGAGTTCAGATCCCAGGTCCTATGTAAAAATACCAGGGAGAACCAGCAGTAGACTGTACTTCTGGCCCTGGTGGGCAGAGCCTTCGTAATCCCACAGCCAAGCATAAAGGAGGTAGAAACAGTCCAGGATGATTCTCAAAGTCGCCCCTGGTCCTTCACAGGAACACATAGTGCCCTCTGATACACACATACACACACACACACACACACACACTAAAAAAAATAAAAAATAAAAGAAATATGCTTTAGATTAATAAATAGATAAGAGGAAAGAGTTGATGAGGAGGAGGAAAGGTGCAGAGTGGAAGGAGCGGCTAGGGGAAGAGAGGGCAGGTTTGTTAGGATATTGACTTAGGCCACTGTGGAAGCTGAGAATTCTCACACTGTAAGTCAGTCGGCTGGAGAGTCCTGGGTGCTGCTATTGCCTTGCTTTAGTCCACAAGCCACAGAAGCGGTGGAACTGGTGATATCATTCTCAGTGAGCTGTTGGTAAAAGTTCCAGAAAACAAAAATTTGAGAGTCCAGCATTTTTATGTCCTTGAGTCTGAGACCCTAAGAAGAGATAGAAAGAGGGAAACATCCTGCCAGTCCTCATTTTACCTTATTTGGCTTCTATAGCCCAACCATTTGAGTGGGATTCATCCACACTGACAGCAGATTCCTTTACAGTATGGTGCACACTAGTGCGATCTGAAATCATCCTCATACAAACATTCCCAGCTCTCGACCCAACGCTAATCTTGTCAATCAATACCTGTTAATACCTAATCACAACACTATAAACACTTAAGCATACATATCATTATTGAAAATATGTTAATTCATATAAGGCAAAATTTACATGCCATTAAGTGTATGAAGGTTAACTATACCATGTTATAAATTTTAACAAATGAACACAATGATGTCATACAAATAGGGAAAGTTTGGTCATATTCCTTCATATACAACCCTTGCCTCATCTTTTGTTACATGAATCCCATTTATTATTTATTTCCCCCAATCACAGCCAAATTCTGCCTGTCTTAAAATGGCAGGAAAGAATCATGTAGTTGCTATTCCTTTACATAAAGCCTATCTTATAAAAGTTGTGACTGAGCATTTATCTGGGTATATGTGCTTTCTATTAGATTTTTGAAGGTTTTGCAATTACAATTTTAGAGACGTTGCTAAAAGCCATTGTTATATATAATGTAAACAATTGAGTGTATTTACTTCTGAATTGCTGTAAAGATGCAGAAATCCAGAAGGATGAATTAAATTTGATAAGATTAAGCAAAAAACACTGTAAAGAACACTCCTGAAATATTTTAAATAACTTGAATTAAGGGGTTGTTGATTCTCCTGTGTGGTAAAATATAACTAATAAATTGCTACATTTATTAATATGAGATGCATTTTATGTGTTACATAGAAACTAAACCTATTGTTTTTTATCGTTTTGAATAATCTTTCAAATTCCACTCTATCAAAATAAATTTATGAATTTCAAAATTTTAAAATAATATAAAACATATATTTGTGATATAAATATATAAGATATAAGTATAATTTGTAATACTGTAATTATTATAGAAAATGTAAAACAGAAACCAATTAAGCAATCTGCATTATTCATCTCTTTTATAAATTAATAGCTTTCATTCCACTAAATGGGTATGTTTTTCTCATATATATATATATATATACATATATATACATATATATATAGCATACTAGAGAAATATTTTAGATGAGATTACATTTAAGATGATGATTAGGAAACTTCTCAGTCACATGTGAGTATCTGTTATGAAATGATAACAGTCGTCTTAGCCATAAGAGCATATCATAGATTCATAAGGTTGAGGGAAACCTGATAAAACATTCATGTCAAAATGAAACACAATGAGGTTCTATTTAAAAGATATAGCAGATTTAAAGAAAGTAAAGTGTATGTACTGCAATAGAGCTCAGGTTTAAGTGCAGTGTAATAGGCTGTGTAGACATCTGACTGCTATCCATACATTATTAACAATTCTATACATAGAAAGTAAGTCCATGAGAAAAACAAACATAAAATAGTTATTGGAAGAAAACACAAATGTTCTTAAAAATATAGTAAGTATTCATACATATCAAAATATTTACAAATTGGGAAAAACGTTAGATCAGATATTAAATAATTCTATGATTTACAATAATCACTGACATTTCTATGCCTACTGCTAATGTAGAAAACAATCACTGTCATTCAATTGTTTTAATGTGAAATAAACAATATTATTTTTATTGTTACCACATTAGGCATTTGAAGTTCATTCTGAAATACTCATTGCTTTCCTTTGACAATAGGCAAATGATAAAGCAAAACTAATAAATGAATACATTATATAAATGAGAAATATTTATATTTTTTCATTAAGTTTCAAAATATCAGATTGCTCTCTGTGCTTAGATAGAATGGGCTGATCAACTTCACCTTTTCCTATTTGCCTTGCCACCCTAACCTCTACCCTGGTGCCCCCCCACCATGCTGAGCACTCCCCTTCTACTGTCATACCTTGTGCATTATTGTTTTCCCCATTCCCTTCCTTAATGCTTTTCCTTCCCATCTCATGGGCCCCTTTCTAGTTCCCTTGCCTCTACTCCCAATTAAATACATATATTTAGTGATAAGAAGTTAGGATCCATATAAGAGAAATAATTGTGGTGTTTTCAGCACCTGAGCTACCTTACTAATATAATATTTTCCAGTTCCATCTATTTTCCTGATTATTTACTGGCTTCATTTTTCTTTATGCTTAATAGAATTCCATGGTGTGCATGTACCACATTTTCATTATGTACTCATTTGCTGATGAAAGCACTCTCAGAGACTTTCCATTACACTAGCTGAAATATGTGGTCAGGCCCTGAAAACAGACATAGCCGCCTCTTCATGGGAGCAAAATAGAGAAAAAAGTACAAGAAGGCTAAACTCAAGGATCGCCTTCTGCAGCTTCCAAGTGACCTTTTGTCTGCAGACAAGTACTGTGAGTATGTAGGATAGTGATGAGTACACACAGTCATCATTCTGATTTGAGAGATAGCGAGAGAAAGAGAGAGTGAGAGAGAAGAAAACAAGAACAACCAGTGACTTTTATCAATTGAATATCCATTTCATACTCCACTAAAACTTGCTTCAGCTTGTCCACATCTTTATTAAGTCTGAAACTTTCCTATCCAGAACTTGAAATAAATTCCTTAGCTGTTTATTAAGGGTTAAGTAAAAAGACTATTCTACCTTAATTACTATCATCTTTTCTACATAGGGAAAGAAACACAGAAATCAGCTGTCACTAAGAAAATATCTAAGAGAAAACATGGGATTTTTAAATAAATTCTGTTAAATATGTTCTTTGACAACTTCACACAGACGCATAATGAATTCTAGTTTCTTTCACCACATAGCTTCCTTTATTTCCATTTCAGGATGACATCTCAATGGTGCAGAATTGGCCATGACAGTTATTAATAAAAAAAAAAGTCAATTGTGGCTGATACAAAAATATTGTAAGAATTGAGAATTAAGAATTTGACTTCAAAGCATGAAAATTGGGCTGAAGAGATGACTCAGGGGTTAAGACACTGCCTCACAAGCAGAAGGTCCTGAGTTCAGATCCCAGGTACCATGTAAAAAACACCAGGTGGAAAAGGCAACAAGCAGCCTACATTTCCCAGGCAGCGGAGCCTGGGAAATCCTAGAGCAAAGCAAGAAGGTAGAAGCAATCCAGGATGATTCTGGAAGTCACCCTTGGTCCTCCCCAGGGACACACAGTGCCCTCTGATACACACACATAGTGTCCTCTGATACACACACACACACACACACACACACACACACACACACACACACAAAGTAAATCAATAAAGCATCTTTAAAAACATGAAGATCGGGCTGGAGAAGTGGCTCAGGGGTTAAGCCTCTGCCTTGTAGGCGGAAGGTCCTGAGTTCGGATCCCAGATCCCACATATAGACGCCAGGCGGAAGCAGGGGCGGCCTGCGCTTCTGGTCCTGGTAGGACGGAACCTGTGAATCCTGGGGCAGAAGGAGGTGGAGGCATCCATGGTGGTTCCCGAATTCGTCCGTGGTTTTGCACACACACATACACACATGCGCGCGCACATACATACGCACACACGCACAATTGAATAAATAATAATAATAATAAAAATTTAAAAAAACATGCACATCATCCTTTCCCTTTATAAGAGAAATTCAAGTGTCATGGTGTTAATTAGAGTATCTTAAGACAGAATACTCTAGGGGTCAGTGAGAGAGCTTATTGAGTAAGGTGTGCCTGCTGTGACCTGGAGATCTGAAATCTATCCCAGGAAAAACAGCTGATGAAAGGAGAGCTTTGACTCAAAGAGCTGTCCTCTAACTTCCATGGTATTCATATGTACATATTCTCTCTCTCTTCTCATTGCTTTGACCTAGCTGATTTGAAATACCAGTACACACACACACACACACACACACACACACACACACACACACAAATCATCTGTTTTTTCAAAGTATTGGTAATAATTTTGAATTCTAAATTTATCACTTTTTCTTTGACATTTAATTGTGTCTTTGAAACATCAATGTCAGAACCATATTGCAAGTGGTGTGTCACAGCGCAACATCAGCCTGCTGTTAATATGGAGGCCCTATAATTTAACTCTAGGGACCTCCAAAGGGTATCCTAACTTTATCCTACAAATCAAATATGCACTTTTTTGTAATCTTTCACATTCTTAGTAGAACCTAGTTTAGATAAACAAGTTTTAAGTTATCGTCTAATCTCAACCAACTAACACATAAAATACTTTTAGGTTGTCTTATATATCATTACTTTTAATATAGTTTTGGAATTTAACTTTCAGTTTTAAAATAACAATAACAAAAGTAATAAGAAAGCTATTCAGTAATAGAAAAAACATTACTTTTGAACTCTGGTTTTTTAAGACCTAAGGTTTCAGGGTGTATTTCAAATTTTGTATCATAAATAATTTATATGAAACATCAATATTTAACCAGTTAAGTTCCCAGTGATGACATTCTTTTTTTTATTCAATTGTGTGTGTGCGCGCATGTGTGTATGCATGTGTGTGTGTGTGTGTGTGTGTGTGTGTGTGTGTGTAGAACCACGGGCAAATTCGGGAACCACCATGGACCACCTCCACCTCCTCTTTGTTTACTCTCCCCAGGATTCACAGGCTCCACCCTACCAGGACCAGAAGTGCACCTGTTTCTGCCGCGTCTATATGTGGGGTCTAGAATCCGAACTCAGGACCTTCTGCCTACAAGGCAGAGGCTTAACCCCTGAGCCACCTCTCCAGCCCCCCAATTATGACATTCTTGAGGCTCAGGGATATGAATTAAAAGGAAGTATTTAATTGGTAAAGTTACTTATTACAAGGGCTTAAATCTGAACAAATTTAGTGTAAAGTACAATCATATAATATATTATAAGTAAATGAGTTTTATCTGAATGTCAGCAAAATATGTTTTATAAGCTTCAGGAAGTATGAGTAATTTAAATAATAGTAAATGGAAAGATCCCTTGTCCATAGATACTCATTCTCTTCTATGTGTTTCTGTGGCTCTTCATTTTTTGTTACGTTACACTAAATGATTCATTCCTTCAAACCATCCAAACATGTATTCATTAAACCTGGTTATGTTGGGTTCTAATGGCAGATGGATCATTTTTATTATTAATTAGTAAAGTATCACAGGGATGTATATAGAATCATAGAGCAAAAATATGCATGCATATCTGGTGAAAGAATATTTGTCAGAGCTATGCAATTTGATAAGTGAGCGTGAGAGTTTCCATTAATTGCCATTTATACTCACCTACACTAGAAAACCAAAGAGCAGCATGACAATTTCTACTTGCTAGAAGTAGAGGATTCACATCAACACTTTTTTGCCTTAAGGAGAATCCATTTATTTTCATTACAAAACATTTTAAAATTCTAGATAGACTGTCTGTATTTTATTCCATCCACCACTTGCACTACAGTTATCAAGAAATTGGTATTTTTTATTCTAGTCCAGGACTTCTCTATTAATTTCATATTTAATTATTCATAGACATTGAAGGAACAGTTACCACTGTTTTGAGAAAAATTGTTCTACATACAGATACATTTTTTTAATTTTTAATGCATATCGAGTTCTAAATCCCTGCTTCACTCCATCCCCCCTCCCTCCCACCTTCCTCTCATCTCCCTCCCTTCCCCTCATCAATCCATTCCGTTCCCTGTAACCCTCCTCCTTGACTGACTGATTCTATGGACCCCAGGATTGTTTTCTCTGATTTTGTGGGTATTCAGGCCTCTTTGGCATACCAAGTTGCCCCTCCTCAGGCCACCCTACTGATAATAGCATTTCCTTTCATTCACCCAGCTCTAGTCCCTAAGGTTTCCACTGTGTGTTCTTATTTCTCTTCAGTTCCTCATAGTTTATGGGGACATGTTGGTATGTAAGTCATTATGAACGTCTGGTAAGGACAAGTCTTACTGCAATGAGTTCCTGGATGTAGCAGTCCAACCTTGAATGGAATGCTATGGGTCCAAACTTCCCATCTTTAGGTTCTTAACTCTTACTGCCCCCTCTTCCACAAAGTTCCTAAAGACTAAGGTGGGGAGAGATTAGGATGGCTTGATTTCTGGATGAGGATTGCTGGGTTACCAGCAATCTGAATTATGGTTAATATTTTTTCACAACACTGATGCTGGAAAAATGTTTGGTATAAATCAAAGTAACTGATATCTTCTTTCACTGTTCCTCTCATCAATGTCACTCCCAATCAATCTACCCTTTTCCAACCTTCAACTGTAGCACAGAAACACCCTTTGCCCTTTGCACATCTTTTGGGCTATCTGCTTTGAATATTAATTTGAAGAGCTTGCATTTTTAATCTATGTAAATTGACTATTAGTTAATTCAACTTTAAACTTGATTCATCTCTGATTACTTATGAAACTGAAAAAGATTGGTAAATTTACCACAAAGTGTTAGTAACATCATAATTATTTATTTCCATATAACTAAACAACATTAAACTTAATTAATTATGGCATGGAGATGATCATATTTCCAGGTCAGCACATGAAGTGACTATCTAGTTTTTTTCATGTTGAGTACACTAAATTATTAGAAATCATTTTTTCTGAGAAAGAAATATTTTCATGAACTCATTATTCTTATATTACCAAAACCATAATCATTTGCAATCATCCTTACTGAGTTTCAGCAGAGTGGTACAGAATCTTCACATTCCATATTTGGCTAATATTAAAAGTATAACTCAACTTAGTATTTTGACCCTTATGAATTTGTTTAGTAAAAAAGATATGTATTGCAATGATGATGCTGTATGAACAGAAGTACCATATGATACAGACTAACATCCATCAAAATAAGAATTATAATAAAATCAAATATATGTATTCGTGCATTACTTTAAATATCACACATAAAAATGGAACATGAAATCATATTTCATATGATATGTTGAAGTGAAGGCAAGTTAAAAAAACTTAGATGCTTTACATAAGCTGATTATAGAGGAAAATTACTTTCTGGAGCCAAACTTCCATATGGATAAAATGTCCCTATTCTGGAAACAGGCATTTGAAAAGACTTTTTGCCATAAGGAAACCAAGTCAATACCAGGTTTTAAGGCTTCTGAAGATGGCATTACATTCTTGCTTATGAGGGTAATGTTGCAGGTTACAAATTGAACCTTTTGTCATATGGCCTATTGAGAATCCCAGGACTTTCAAGGGTCACTAAGGACACAATGTAAGTGCATTACAAATATAGTAAAAACTCATGGAGGACTTAGTTCCTCTGCCTAGCATGGCTCTGCTGGCCATGTGGTTCTAGAGAACATTCCTTAGAAGATTTAACTTATCACTGATTATGCTTAGTCTCATCTTCCCTTAATGGTTGATGTTTTTCCCTGTATTAATGTGCTGATTCCTTATCCAGATATCACCTCTGTAATCTAATATATGAATCAAGGAGTTACAGCCTCTTTTAAGTCTTGCTACTTCAAGGGGGAACTTTGTTTAAGCTAGTGTTACAATTACAGATCCTCCGAGCAGGCACAGAAATAATCCTGAAAGGATTACATTTATGACTGTGCTACCAAGTTGCTTGGGCATGGTTGATGTCAATAAAGCATGCAGGAGTGGTCTGGGAGAAGATAGTTAAAAATTTGCCTGATTTCAACAGATTTGTTGAGGATGAGGAGGTGGCAAAAATAACCAGAGTGGTATTCCTGGGAATCAGTGGATTCCTGCAAACAATGGATAATGAAAAGTCAAGAGAAAAGGATACTGAATAGGGAAAAATAAAAAAGAATCTGTCAAATATTCACAGTGAAAAGTCTAAGTGACCTATAAAGAGATATTCAGGGATACTGGCGTTTTAAGTGATGTGATTGTATAACTGAATAATCCACTTAATTGCATCAAAATTTCAGTCTTTGGATTATTTTTCTCTTGCAGCTTGAGAAAAAATAAAGCAATCATTTAAGACAAGATTTTCATACCTGAACCTAGACAGAAGAATCTAAAAAAATCTTCAAAATACAGTATTATTTAAAAGATATTTGGGGAATAAGTCTTTCTCAGCTCTCAGAAAAATCCTACTTATTTTTTTCAAAAGGGTTTATGTCCCTCTTCCCCCTCTCTTTCTTTATTTTCTTTCTTCAATTCTTTTGAGTACAATCATTCTATCCTTTAACATTCATATCAATTATGATTAAAGTATTGAATTAAAATAATATATCTGTGACATGTGCACTATGTTGAGATATATTTTAATACTAAGAGTAAGTAAATATAATAATTAATAATCATTAGACAGTTCTGTATGCAGTGAAGAACTTACATAACCACAATTGAGAAATGGTATGTTTATGGAATCAACCCAATGTTTCTTATTACTCAGGAGCTAAAATATTTTGACCAGTAATTGTCCTTTATATAGTGCATATGATTAAATAATTCAAAAATAAATCATAACTATTCATTTGATTTTTTTAATGGAACAAGTATTTTCCTTTCACTGAACTCAGGCTTTTTGTAGTCTACATTTAGTGGTTCCCTCATCACTATTCTACTTCATTAGTTTTAAATTTTATCGAATAAAAGCTAGGATTGAATTGTATGTCTCTGCTCCACTTTGAATGTGGCCCTCAAATTTATGAATTGGGAAGTTAATCCTAAACACAACAATAAGGAGAAGTGTAATCTTTAAAAGTTGGCTAGATCATAAGATTCTGCCTCCATGAATGGATAATGTTCTTATTACAGAAGTAGATTTATAACCATGTGGGTGAGTTACAGAAATGAGCTTGACACCCTTCATTTTCATTCTTTCTGTTTCTGTCTGATTCTGTCCATGTGTATGTGTCTGTCTCTATCTCTCTCTCCCTTTCTCTATCATTCTGTCTCACACACACACAAACACACAGACACACACACACACACACACACACACAGAGAGAGAGAGAGAGAGAGAGAGAGAGAGAGAGAGAGCTTTCCCTTCTGCTATAGAACAAATATAACCAAAATAACTTACTATATACATTTTCTTGGTACTGGACTTGCCTTCTAGAACAATGATCTGGTTTATAATTAGCTATCCAGACTAAGTTTTCCTATTATTGTGGTACAAAACCAGCTAAGGTATGGTACAGTAACAAAGATGAACACAATGAATTGTGTAAATGCCAAAAATGTATTACCTCAAAAATCAGGGGGCTGGAAGTTCAAGATGAAGTATATATCTGCTTGTTTTTACATGCAACATTAAATCTTGTTTGAATGGTGCCTTAAGTCTTAGAGCATCTTCAATATTCTTTAAAGTTGATAAAGTTTTAGTTATAATCATCAATGCAGAGAATAGCATTGATATACAGAAAAAAGTACAGAAGATTGCTTAGGGCCAGTTCATAAATCATAGGAAATTCTGTCTTAATCCCAGGTTAAAATTCATTAATTTTTTTAATGAAACTGTACTCAACAATTCAGAGAGCAGACTTTTTATTTAATTTTACTTCTTATTTCTGAGTGGAATGTGTGTGTGTGTGTGTGTGTGTGTGTGTGTGTGTGTGTGTGTGTGTGCAGAAGCAAAGGCATTCATGTGGCAAGAACAGCTTTCCTAAAGTCGGTTATTTCCAACCATTTTCACACAGGTTCCAATGATGGAATGTTCCAAGGATGTTTTTATATACTGATCTTTCACTAAAATCTGAATGAATGACTTTTAAGATCAAGCATTCTAACATCATACAATCGAGAGGATACACTAAACTGATCTTTACATTTTGAGGAATAGTGATAGGAAAATATTAAAAGTCATTGTTCTTTGGAATGAAAATACTCTGTTTCTACAACTGTGAAAAATCTTTGTATGGAGAGTAAAACACTGCAATTAATAAAATTAAATAGTGACAAATCTTAATGTGGGGGTCTTAGGCGAGATTTGTTGTTGCGGCAACATGTGGGGACAGGTGCGGTACAAGTCACACATGCTCTGCTGCGAGCCAAAGCTCCAGCGAAGTCCCACAATGCAACACCACCACATGATGCCAGGAACACCACCCACTCTTCACACACTGGATCTTGAGTTAGTTTTGATCATCACACATTCAGAAACCTTTTACTATTGCCAAATTCTCTCAACCTCCGCATTCCATTACAAGGTATCTTAGAATTTGGGATTAAAATTTTAGTTAAGACATCAACTCGAAGGCAAATGTTCTATTCATCCATTCCTTCAAGTTCCATTCTCAATAGAAGTCATCCATTTTTGCAGCCTATGCTCTCTTCCTATATAAATCTGTACAAAATAGTAAAAATCTCTTTGCATATGTTAAAAGTATCCTTGTCCTTCCTCAACAATGTTCATCAAAAACAGATTTTAATCTATTGAAGGCACTTTACATAGACTACTTCAGGGGTCGTTTGGGAGGGTCAGATTTTTTTTTTTGCATTTATCATTTAAGAACCTCCATCTTCCCTTTTCCATGTTTCAATTTTCTTTCTGCCACCTCCTACCTCTTTCTCATGAGGGTTTGAGGCTTTGCACTTAAGAGCATCCTAATTGCTCAGGTTTTAATCCACTCTTGCCACTTCTCATTCTGTAGGGGTCATTGTTGCTCTTGTTCATCTTATGACATTTTTTCAAACTAACTTGCATGATTTTATCTCGTGTTGTCATGTTTATGACATCTTCCATGATTTCAATGAGTTTTGAACAAAAGTGGCAATGCTTGCAAGTGATATTTGGATCACAATTTAACCAAGGAATCAACTTCATCCTCTTTTAAATTAATTATGGTATTTTTCTACATCTATGGAAACATAAATCTTTACAAGATGGTCTATTTTGCAAGACTCCTTTCTGTGCCAGCACAAGCAATCTAGTGATAGAGTCCCAAGCCTGCTGATTTGCCTGCGTGACCCCCTCCAGAGATCAGTGCCTGCCATTTCAAGTCAATCAAAAATCAAGTTAAGCCACTTGACATAATTGGAAGTTCCAAAGTAATCTGAAGAGCACAATTTTCTGTTACATATGTCAAAGCTAGACGAGGAGAGTGCCCTGGGAATGGAAAGGTCAAGGGCTAATCCACTCCAAAGTCATTAGAGATCATATTTAAATTGCTTTGGAAACTTCAAGGTTTTTAAACCCATCATCAAATTCCCCACAAGAACAAGCTGCCTCTGACATGACAGCTGCTCCCTGTGGGAAAAGAAGAGCGGGACTTTTACTGTCAAGCTGAAGTGCATCTTTGCTTGTTAAACTTTATTTCGTCACACAGGTGGTGGCTTTAAACACAACCAGTTAACTTTTTTAGGCAGAAAATAATTCTGTCAAAGTACAGAATTTTTTTAGCCTAAATGAGCCTATTACATTGCATTTTATAACACTTTTCTACAAAACATTTATGGAATTTCAGTATAGTAAATATTGAAAGAAAAACTTCCCCATTTATTCTGAGTAAGTCGAAATCATTGAAAACCTATAACGATACCATAAATATCTCAAGAAATGAAGCTACCATGTATCTACCACAGGAAAAACTGTTTCTCAATTTGCATGTTAGGGTAATTGACTAAAATCTAGTAAGTGCATATACTACTGCTTCATCTTCCGAATTTTATATGACATTTTTATGAATATTTGATGGATATTCATGACATAAATTGATAGTATTATTTTTATATGAAGCTATTATTTTGTCAATTTTGAGGTTATTAAATCTGATGTTATGTAGTCAGACTCACTGAATGCAGTTGCTATGGATTCCAATGAATAAATACTACAAAATAAATATATAAATAAGTAATCAAGAACTTCATTGCATTCTCTTCAAAATTCATTTTAAGACATTAACCCCCAATTTGTTGACACTTAGCAAAGGTTTTGAGGAGGTGATAAGAATAAAGAAGTTCAGCAGTGTTAATCCCTAAAGCAGTATTACAGATATTGATATAAAAAGAGGGAAATTCAGGGAAATATGTACACCAAGTGAAGGCCGTGAGGACACAAGGGTCTATCATTTCTCTTGAAGTCCGTGACTGGAGTTCGGATACACCAAACCTGACTTTATCTTAATCTAGACTTCTGGCTTCTAGATTTGTGAGAAAGTAATTTTCTATCGTTAAACCATCAAGTCTATGAAAATTTATTTTTCTATGTCAGTGATTTTTATTTTCTGATTTTTAAATTAATATTAGTCTTCTTAATTACAGACATAATGGGTGGTTGTCCTTACCCTCCTCCCTTCTTGAAGCCCCTTCCATGTCTCACCCTCCCATCCATTCATAGTTCCATCCCTCTACCACTGAGTCTTTTGTCTGTCTGCTTGTATGGACACCAGGGCCCTCTTTGGGTTGTCTGTATTGATATAGGCTCAGAACTGTCTGGCAGAGTAAGTGGCCCTTCCTTGGGTAGACCCAGTACTAGGGGTTCTCTCCTTCTCCTCTCTAGCCCTAGTCCCTAAGGTTCCACCTTCATGTAATTATTTCTCCTGACTTCATTGCTAGTCTATGGGAAAAAGTTGATATGTCTATGATGATTATTTATATGTGTATCTAAATCTCACACAGAGATGTGTGAATATTTATGTTTATATATAAAGCATAATAGACGAATACTTTATATATAGTTTTAAACTTTTTTACATCTGTGTATATTAGGGATATTCAAGATGGAAATACCCAAAATACATAAGATTTAAGATACAACATCCCTGTCTTTGATAAAATAAAAGATACACTCTGAAGAATAATACAAAGGAGTAAGATTCATCCTGTCTAGAATTTGATCATCAAGTTGTAAAAAGGCTGACAACACAGGATTATTATATTTACATTTGCTTACTAGACCTTCAAGTTCCCCCACTGGTTGAATGAAGACATTTACTACAAATGCCTGCAGATTTATGGTCCTTGAAAAATTGAAATATTTACTAGGAAACCAAGTCATTTAACCAGCTGTTCCTGGATCAAGTTTTATTACTAAAGATTAGACCATTATGATACAAAACCATTAGCCATGTCCCTGGATCCCCAAGAAAAATGGAAATGGCTTAAGTGTACATGAATCAGCAATACTAATAAGGAATTAAATTGCTTTGGGACATCTACTGGGAAATCCGCACTGAATATAATAATAAAGAAAAATGCCACGCTGAAGGATAGGATTTGTAACAGAGATTCATGTTGTTAGAATATTAACCCCAAATAAATATTGCCTAAAAAGGTAAGTTTATGTAAACAAGAAAACATAGTTACAAAAAACTAAATATTAGAGAGAGAAATTTATCATGAAGAAATGTATCTTTATTCTATATGCTCAGAAGTACTGCCATTGGGGTAGAATTTAAAGACTTTAGATTCTATATATTATAACCTTGTGTATTAAATGTATCACAGTTATGGGATTTGAAACAACTAGAAAAAATATATGCAATGTTTTCTTATAGGTATAAGTAAATAAAAAATTGAAAAACATTATTATAGGTAATACATAGTGCACTACACATACACACACACACAGATATATAGACCTATAGATAGGTGAACATAATTTTCCTAGCCTCTTAACATAAAAAATATATATATGCATACATATATACATATCACTAAAGTTTAACATATTCATAGCTTATTAAATTTCTTATCTGAAGAAGTTTCCCCCAAACTCTCATAGAGTTTCTGAGACCTGCAGCTCCAGGACTTACTCTGCCTCTTGAGCATCACTTAATAACAAATAAAATGTGGATGATTATTACTCTATTAAACTTCACACAATGTTTGCACACATCTGTACCTATGGTGTACATGAATGTGTGTTCACATGTGTGCAACCATATGTGTGTGGGAGAGCATATGTATGTATAATTGTATAGGCCAAAGGCCGATGCCAGGAATCTTCACTCTATTACTGAGAAGCAGGATCTCTTCGCTTTATTTACTGAGACTAAGAGGATACCAGGATCCTCTTTACTTTATTTAATGAGATGGGGTCTCTCATTTAACCCAGAGCTCACATGAAAGTTTTGTCTATGATCTACTGTAACTAGCTTGCCTCATGAAATCTCTACATTCCTAGCACTGCAGTTAGGGGTGGGCCACCATTTACATGGGTGCATGTCATTTCTGAGTTATCTGCCAGGCATGATATAATTCATTCATATGGCCATTTAAACATTTTTAAATGTGCTAGATTTTACTCCAAAACTGGCCATACTGTCTAACACTGAGAATTCAGCAGAAACCAGTACAATTAGGCAGTTGTGAATTTCTACACTCAATGGCTACAAACATTTTGTATACTCTATGGCCTTTCTAGCAAACATTAGATTTCTGTCTTCTTTTATTCTGACACAGAGTCCATCTCTATCTTCTCCTGGATAATATTTAAAAATTGTTTCTTGAAATAACATTCAGTCCTCTTTTTTGAAACCTGAGAAAAATGTTTTCTTGATCACCATGACTCATTCTGTAAAGATTTCCACTTCTATGAAGTAGCTTCCCTATTTATGCTAAAATGACTCCTGTTCCATTTCTGAGTTACTTGGATTGGATCTCCCTTGAGATCATGCTACAGGTTTACTGGTTGACTTATCTCTTAAAGTCCTTCCCTGCCTTGCCCTCCTCTACCTCACCTCCATGATGGCTATGTGTTTCCATAGGTCTACCTAAGACCAATTTTAATTTCTGTACCTTCTGAAACTATTAAACACACTCAGGCTGACCACTGCTATCCTATTCCTCTTTCCAGATAGCAACTGAAAAAATACTTATGTCATCAATTCATTAATATGAGCCTTCTTTAATGTCATGCATCCCTTAGCATGCTTTTCTAACTTTTTACTACAACATATAACCAAAAGAATTTGGTGCCGTCTTTTACTTGCAAAAACCTTTAAATCCCTCACACTTGGCCCAAATCTCAAGTCTTGTGTGTTAGTTAGCTTTCTTTTTGGCTGTGAAGAAATACTTGGCGAAGAAACTTGAGAGTAAGAATTTATTTTGACTTTCAGTTTTAGAAGTGTTGGGCTGCAGTCTCCAAAATTTCCTCCAAGCTGCTTTTGTTCAAGCAAATAGTGATCTCTGTATCCGTTGGTCAGAATATCTTTCTTCTATGCCACTACAGTGTGCTATTCTTAGATAGTTTCCATTGGCAAATCTTTCCTTTTCCTTGGTCCTGTTCTTTTTTTTTTTAATTTATTATTTATTCAATTGTGCGTGTGCGTGCGTGTGTGTGTGTGTGTGTGCGCGCGCATGTGTGTGTAGAACCACGGACGAATTCGGGAACCACCATGGACGCCTCCACCTCCTTGTTTACTCTGTCCGGGGATTCACAGGCTCCGCCCTACCAGGACCAGAAGCGCAGGCCGCCCCTACTTCCGCCTGGCGTCTACACGTGGGCCTAGGATCAGAACTCGGGACTTTCTGCCTACAAGGCAGAGGCTTAACCCCTGAGCCACCTCTCCAGCCCGGTCCTGTTCTTCTTGAAAGTTGGAATGCTGCTTGTATATCTAGTTTTCTATTTATGAGGGTTAACCTCGGATATCAATTTGAATGGATATTCAAATTTGGGGTCTGTGAGGAAAGTAGTCTATGACAGAGGGCATTCCCTGGAAAGATTGAAATTAGGCACCACCTCCTGAAGAGTGGTGGCCCAGATTTAAGGACGACTAAGAGGAAAGTTTTTGCTTTTGCCTGCCTGCCTTCTCTGCCTTCTGTGAGGTACACATGCTTTGTTGTTGCCACTGTGCCATCTTTTGCCAATATCAGAACCCAGCTTCTTTGGTCTTCCATCATGGAATAAAGACCTGCATCTCTCTAAGATTCTTCCTGTGCTTCAATGTTAGATTGGACTTGGGAGTATCAGGTCTTGTGGAATGAAAGCCTACTGGTTTCTCAGTCTTTCTGGCACACAACTGACACACAACTGCTCAGTATCATGTAAGTCAATTTAACAGATGCATATATATGTGTACATATATAAATATATATGGATATAAATGTAAACATATGTATTCATTCTGTTGGTTCTGTTACTTTAGAGAACACTGACTGATGTAAGATCTTTAATGCTCTTAATAAATTTTATAGTTTTTACATTAATCTATACACTTGAGGCTCCCAAATTTCATCCCCAAATTTAATCCCATATCAAATCTCCCATTTATGCCAAATTTAGTTGACTATACAAATCATATAAGAATATCTAATTGGCATGATATGCTTATCCATGGAAGATCTGAAATTGTTCTATAAATACTGGCTTTCTTTTATGTCATTCTTCATGTTATAAGTTGATTACAGAAATGTTCTTCTCATTCTGTCATATTTCTTATTTAATTCTTTCCAAATTCTTTTACTCTTAATATCAAATGAAATCCTAAAGCATAACCACTACACTAGCTAACTAACTACATTGGCGCTTGTCTTCAATAATCAAATTTATGCCACTCTTGAGATGACACAGTGAATATACTGAACTGTTTCTTCCACAACACTCCCTCTTCTCCATACCAGCCTGTTGTCAAGATGGCAGCTGAATCAGCAGACTTGAAAAGATGTCTAATTATATCATTCTCAACAAGGCATTACTGTTGCTCCAATTTATCATGAAAATGGCCCACTTCCTGCATGCCTCCTGCTTTACCCTACTAGCTTCACTGCCGACCTTTCCCGTTGCTCTTCACTATCCCTTTGCTCAGTCAAATATACCCAAAGACTAAGTTCTGCTCCTTCTCTTCCTTACCTTATTGTTGAAGCATTGTCTTTTTAACCTGCCAATATCCATAAAACTTCTTTGCTTTCCTTTCTATTCCTTCAATGTTGGACTTCTTTCTCATAGAGACTTCCAGTGAAGAGAGCACCTAATTTCACATTTTACCATGTTTTCCTCTCTTTCAGTTTGTTATCTGTTTTTTCCCCAAGATCTTTTATTCAAATGACAAACTATTTCTTTTACTTTTTGTTTTTCACTGCCTGTCACTACTACCAGGTACTATCTACTAAAATAGTTTCACACACACACACACACACACACATATATTCTACTTTGTTAAATATGATATGTAAATCATGAAATTATGTATTTGAGGGCTAGAGAGATAGCTCAGGAGTTAAGACTCTGCCTCCTAAGCACGCAAGATGCCAGGCAGAAATGGCGGCAGCCTTTACTTCTGGCTCTGAAACAGCCTGTAAAATCCCATAGAAGCAAAATGGAAGTAGAAGCAATCTAGGATGATTTCCAAAGCCACCCTTGGTCCTCCACAGGAACACACAATGCTCTTTGATAACACACACACATACACACACACATACACACACACATACACACACACAAATACACACACAAAAAAATAAATAAATTATACATGTGTATTTAATATTATTTTAAGAACTAATTAATGTATTATGAAATTAACTATCTTCTTTTCTCCAATTCATGAGACATTGCTATAATGGTTGATTAATCATTTTTTAATTCATTACACACTGCTTTATATAAAAGTAATGTTTGAATTCTTTTCACTTATCTAGATTTAATTTATTATGGTATTTCTTACTATGACTTAATAGCAAATTACCCCAAAGACTAGTGCAGCAAGATAATCACGCTTACTTAAACTATAGATGAACATTCAGACAGGACACAGGAAGCATGGTTTGGCTATACTTAGAAATTCTGAAACATAACAAGTCCTGAAAGCTGTGAACAACAACAAGAAAAGAGCCTGCAAGCTCATCATTGAGCCTGGCTATGGACTGTGAGATGCGGTTCCTCTCTGTGAATGGACTCCTTTGTAAGATCTTTGAGCCCCTTTGTAGCATGGGGATGGATCAAGTGAATCAGCCAGCCATGTAACAAGTGTATCCTTTTATGGAATAACATCAGAAGTCACATATCTCACTTCCACTGGTTCTATTGCTTTGCATAGTGATGAAACTGCAATCAGGTTCACTGGGTTTAAAGGAAAAGAATATATACCCACATTTTCATGGAAGATTGCCATTGTTTTATTACAAAGACAGGCATGATAAAAATGTTGAATCATTTAGGAAAATTTAATTTTCCAGTCTAACAATGCAGACATCAACAAGAAAGCTTCTTTCTTGCTTATGCATTGATGAATCCAACTACATGCTCTTATTTTCCACAGTTCAATAGGAGCTTCTGTCACAGATGTGACCATAAACCTGTTTTAACAGCAGCAGTACACATAAGTCCTGAGTTCAGAGCCCAGGTCCCACGTAAAAACACCAGGAGGAAACAGTGGTAGTGTTACAACTAAATTAAATCATAATAACCCAATTAATGTGTAGATAACTAAAGGACTGGGAGGATTGATAGCTCCTACTGGGAATATATCCATATTTGTGAATGCATGTATACAATGTATATTCACACATGCACACACACGCACCCGTGCATACACACACACAAGCACACATGTGTGTGTGCATGATTTTTTATTTTAAAACTATTAGGACTCATTTTCTGACATTCTATGTTTCTAATATTAACAATAGCTAGACATTTAGTCCTTCCTGTGGAACACTCTCCAGACATCTCCAGCTATTATGAAGTCTTTCTTAGAATGCACATATAATAACCAGAAAGAAGAATTCTAATCTCACTTTTGCAATTGGAAACTACTGAAATGATAGTTCCACATCCACATCAACTTATTTTATCAAAATTACATTTTCAGTTCTATCATTCATGGATCCTCTATGTTTACCCTTTTATATGGTCTTGTCAGGCTTTGTGCCAAATGGATCCGGATTTAACCCGTAATTGATCACAATGGCATCAATAATTTCCTGACTGGAGTCAATCAAATATTTCACTTATTTGACTATTGTTTTGAATAAAGCTGATATCATAGTTTAAGAATATGAGTTTTAAGTTATGCTTTGATAAAACAAACCATTTTCTTTGTAAGCTACAAAACTAAGGTTTCCCTTTTAAATTCCTAATCATACTAAAATTAATCTTCATTTTGTTTATCTGAGAAAAGACTAAAGCTTGGTCACTCCAGGCATGCGACATGGTTGGCAGGCTTTTCAGCACTTCTGCTAATTTATGGCTATTTAGTGGCAACTGAAAATACCCAGGTGGCTGATAGCAGACATCTCAATGATTTACTCGCAACATGTGCTCGACGATTACATAGACTCCATTCAGTAGCCCTGCTTCTGATGAAATGGTATTTCATTTTCCTGTGCTAGTCAGTATTGACACAGCTTTTAAACAGGCATTAAAAGAGTTTGTCTCCCTAGAGAATATATTAACTTTTCTGAATCATATCAACTTAAGCCAGGTACTGCATAGAAAAAGAAGATGAAGAAGAATGATAAGGTGAAACAACATAATACAGAAATATCCTCAAGAATCAACCCAAAGCAATCACAAAATTCCCATATGTTGTTTTTTTTTTAAAGGCCACTATTCTAGCAATAATTTCTGTGACTATACCTTGAAATTCTGTTATTCTGGTATGTATTTTTAAGACAGAAACAATATGAAAAATTGACTAATTATTTTCTGCTATAAATCCAACAAAAAGAAGAGTAAATGGGAACATGTTTGTGGAATAAATTCAATGTGGTAATTACAGTGTAAGATTCAACTGAGATTTCTCAGTCGGCTTTCTCTGTCCTCAGCAGGCTTTCGTATCTAGCCTTTTGTGCCTAATAATCACTCTACACCAATTACATCCATACAACTAATTTCTTAACACATCAATCAAATTTTATCTCAGCTTTTATAAATGGATTCTTTGTCCTCAACTAAATATTGTCTTCACATACTTGGGAAATGCCATTGTAAACACTGAATGTTTCCTCCTGGTAAATAAAAGATCTATAAAGAAATATATTCCAGTGTTTCATGAGACTAAAGAATTATAAACACATTTTGTAACTATAGACAACACTCATTACCACTGGTGTCATATATTATTTATTTCCATAAACAGCCTCTCAACTAATAATTTGATAACTTCGCTAACTTTCTAATTTTTAACAGAAAATTGAATGGATGAATGCATCAGTAGGTAGGTAATACAATTAATGAAGAATACTGGAATGAATCTATTCAACAATTCTGATTGTTTAATGCATAGAAGTCATGATTATAACTGCAATTAAGTTGCATTTCCTGATGCCTGAAAGTAAAATATTAATGCATGAATTTATATTAACTAATCACTATTGGTACAAAAATATAAATATTAAATTACATGGATATATATATGTTTACATAAATTTATTGACAGAGCAGTGTACAGCAGAATTTCTCCTAGACAGGAGTATAACTTCAATTGAAGGTAAGAGATAAAAAGATAGATACATAGATAGATTTGACAGGTAGATAACTAGATGATAGGCATGAATATATGGTAGATAATAGGTAAGTGATAGATAGATGCTAGATAGATAAGGATAGATGGATGGATATATTTAGATAGATGGTTAATAGATATATGGATATGTGGTACTACCGATTCAGAGAGGCCCTAGCCCAGCTCCCAAATTCAGGACAAGCCTGGATGTACAGACATGCCCCGGAGGGTCCCAATAAAGGACCATACAGGTGGAGGGATGAACAACCAATGGGAAGCGGCCGTCTAACCTGCACCTGCAATAGAACACCTAGTAAACATTTAAATGACTGTTAAATGGCTATCCTGTCCCCCCACCCCCAGGAGGGATAGCAACACCTGATAGGACCCTGACCCTATATAAGCCCAATTGCCCTTAATGACTCTGAATATGCCGCAGCTCGCCTCTGCTTGCTTCTCACTTGATTCCCGGTTTCTGGTGGTGACCCTGTTGCAGGCTCACCCATTTGACTCTTACCCCAATGCCCCGCTGTCCCCCAAATCCCCCAGCAGGGGATACAGCAACATGGATAGAACAGTGATAGATTATAGAGACAGAGAGATAACAGCTAATAAATAAATGATTGTTACAGATGAAAGATAATTGATAGATACTTGAATAGATCAATAGATAAATATATATCACTTTAACATATTCTTTGTTTCTCAATTCAGAAAGTACTAAAACATAAGAATATATAGTCCAATGACTGTAAAGAAAGCAATTGTCTTCAGCAGAAACTACACAGATTAACCATTCTCATTTTTTTCCTGAATCTTATAATTTTTGTTTTCTTCTATTAATCTGCACTGGAAAATAAAACTAAATTGTTTGTTCACTTGTATTAACCTGTACTAGAAAATAAAACTAATTGCTTAGAATCTCTAAGTCACTTCCACAATATTCCAAAGTCAGGTTCAGCTCAGATTCTAATTTGGGATGATCACCAAAATCTTATTTTCAGCTAATATCTGCATTTATATAAACAGATCCAAAGGGGTTTTTCTTGCTATATTTTCCTATGTGATTTTTATGAAGATATAATTGTTAAAATTATGTAAAAACATAACTATTTTATAATTGCTGATCAATGGCAATTAAAGTTATATGTGTTATTAAGCATTTTTGTGCAACCCTACTCAAAATTGATTAAAATATGCTATAAAATTAGCAAAAGGGAACAGAGTTACATTTTTATATTTGCTTTTCTATGTGAACAGATATCATATACAATTATGTTTAAGTGGGTAATAATTTTATATGATAACATAGACTTTATAATCTCCAATAAATTCCCCAGTAAATGTCAATTGCATAGATAAGATAATGTTAAACAGAAATTTAGTAAAAGTGAGTTTGTTCCTGGAGTAGGTCAAAAGAAGTTAAGAAGAAAAGCGGGTATTTTAATGGGAAAATTTTGTTTTTCTCCTTTTACAAGATTTATAACATTATTAAGAGAAATATCAAGAAAAGAAAATGAGATTGCAGGAAAAGAACTAATTAAAAATCTCTGTATTTACTGAGATGGGTACAGAACTATCATATTCCTAAGCACCAGGTGTGCCTGTGACTTTTGTGACACTCCTTGACAATTCTTCAATTGTCATCAGTTGTTTCATTATGGACTATCCCCAAATTAAACTGCTGAATAGGTAGCACTAGTGTTACAGTAATTTTTCTGCTACTGTGAGAACATATTCTGATCCAGTCAATTTAAGAGAGAAAAGCTTATTGATTTGGCTTATGGTTCCAGAGAAGTTAGCATTCATGACTGCAGGAATTACATGGGAGAAGGCATGACAAAAGGATGGCGGCCAGTGGCCAAAGCATGAGGCAACTAATAACACAACAATCATGAGAAGGCAGGGAGAGACCAAAAGATATGGAGTTTGGCTACCAAACCTAATGACCTGCCCCGAGTGAAATGCCTACCTCCAACATAGCTCTCCTTCTGAAAGGATCCATAACATTTTCCCAAACAGTACCACTAGGTTGGATCAAGAATTCGGACATATGAGATTGTGGGGGCAATTCACATTGAAATACTACACTGGTCATTCTATCTAGTGCATGCCACAAATTCATTTAAGTATTCATTCAGTAATTATCAAATATCAAAAATTTACTGTAGGCAATGCATTTAGTATATAATATTGAATGAGAGATGTAGTAGTAGCTTGTGTGTTTGTGCCTTTGAAACTTGACAAGGGAAGAAAGTGCAATCATCAAAGAAATAATACTAAATGTAATGAGTTCCTCACTTGGGCAGTGTAGAAGCCTTGTTGCTGTTTAATCAAGCACTCTGACTTTAAGAGGTGTATAAAGGCCTTCTGTGGACTGGGGAGAGGGCTCAGTACTTAAAGTGCTTGCCGTACAAGCAAATAAGCCAGAGTTCAGACCCCAAATAAAATTCCTGGCAGTTGTGGTAGCACATCCAGAATTTTAACTCCAGGAGACAAACCTGAGATTCTCCAGAGTAAGTTGTATAATTCTGCCAGCCTTAACCAAAGCCTCAGGTTTATTTGAAGATATAGCTTCAAAAGGATGAGATAGAAAATTGATTAAGGATGATTCCTATCGTAAACCTCATAAATATTGGGCCTCTAAAGGCAAATGCACACATGTACACATGCACCAGCATATATACACACACAAACATTTTCATAAGCAGTCAGTCATCTTTAACTGGAGTAACAACAGAAAAGTGAATATCAACCAAGTTACTCATGCTAGTAATGAAAGTAGACAATATCCAAAAAGTTGGATGGGGAAACACTAAGTCAGAAGTACCTGGGAAATATCTAACAGAAGGAATGTTGTTCACATCAAGATCTGTGGTGTGAAGCTCAGGCAAGAGATCTATACCAGTTATGACAGTAATTATGTCACTGGACTGGATAAGAACATCTAAAATGAGAACAAAGAACAACATAAGACAGATCTAATGGGTGCTGTTTAATAAGGTTTAATGAAAAAGCCAAGAGAAAAAAGTAAAAATGGAAGAGAGAATCGAGAGAAAGACCAAAGGTCCAGTTGCATGGAATTTAAGGGAAAAGAAGGCAAATTCCAGAAGGAAACAAGAGCAAGTAACATTTACAATACTGACAAATAACAGCTCTATTAGGTACTGTATACTCTAATATGGAATGGCTCAAATTTGCCTGTCTTGGCACACACTGCATACGATAATGTGTTGTTCCTGGCACACATCAGTCAAGGAAGTCAGGTTGAGAAGGAGGTTTAGAGAGAAGAACAAAGGGACTTTTAGTTTTCTGAATAGCAGCCCAAAATTCAGTGATTTGCCGCTCTAGGTCATCAAGTTTACTCTGATCATCTTTGCTTCAAATATGTCTTTCAAAATTCTGAATCAAAACAGTGTAAAAATCTATATTCCATTCTTTAAAATATATGGAATTATTGGAATAACATAATATATGGAATAATATACTGCTTTCTTTCAAACACTACCTCCTCAACCTTTTGACAAAGAGAGAGAAAAAGAAGACAAGAAGAAGAAGAGGAGGAGGAGGAGAAAAAGAGAGATTTTCATTCTAAGATTACAGAAGATTGTGAGGATGTCTGAACACAGGATTCACATAGATGACTGAATCTGACCTCAGCTTATCAGTGCTATAAAGTGACACACTACACAGAACCACATCAAGGCTTGTCCACACATTGTGGGAAGCAACCTTGGTAATAAGAAAACAGTGGGACCCAGCCTGGAAGCGCATCAGAGAATATGATTGGCTTTTCTGAGTAACTGAGTGATCTGCCTGGGAATGTAGATCTATGACTCAGAGACAAGAAGGATAAAGAGACTGATATACAGGTGCAGTGGGAACCTGGGGTTATGTCGTTTAAGATAATTTCTGTCTTCCCCATGCACTAATGAACCCAATACCAAGCCTCATTCTTAACTCTTTATTGTGTGCTCATGAAAAATAAAGGGAAAAATTTTAAGTTCAAGGTTATTGTCATTCAATCAAGCTTGCATGCCAATTTTCATCATCAATTCCATTAAACCCCTTTCCAGCCCTTCACAACCTCTTTCCATGAAGAAGGAAAAGACTCATTGTACTTTTCAATAGCATTGAATAATTCTTTGAGCTAAATCTCCCAGGCTTGACACTTGACATGCTGGAAAAGTATGGATTTTGAAAATCCCCTAACGATGAATGTGTGGATTAAAGACCTTCAATATAGTGGGAGGGCTCAAATGCCCAAAAGCCATAGCTCAGAGAAGCAAGCATCAGAATATATATAGATATATATAGCCTCTATAAAGATAGGCCTCTATAAAAATTACAGAAATATTTTAATATCCATCTTCCTATTATCAAATACATCTTGCCTTAGACTCTGCATTCAAAAAAGTAAACATCATGTATATCAAAAGAATTTATCCTTATCGTATATCAAAATAAACAATTTAACAAATTTTTACAGGCCAGAGAAATGGCTCTGGGGTTAAAACCTTTGCCTCTCAAGCAACTGGATTTGGCTTTGAATACCCCCAAATGTTTGACAGATACACTAGCTGTCTATAATTTCTGCCCCTGGAAGGCAGAGTCTGGGAAAACCCAGAACAAAGCAATTAGAGGATTGAGCAATTCATGATGATTTCCAATGTCACTACCTCTACCTCTACCTCACATACACTCAAGTACCTCTTGTAAACACACACACACACACTAACACACACAAACCCACAAAAAAAGATATCTACAATCTTAGACTCTTTCCCTGCCCATTGATTTATTTCTAGAATTTTTACTTGGATGAATGTAAGAAGACTATTCTATCTTCAGAATTAGACAATACAAAAGAGGTAGAAACATCATTGCTGGGGAGTGGAAGGAATTTTGGCACAATGCAAGTGTGTCTTCTACTCTGGTCTATGATCCATTGCTCTCTAGCTTTTCATATTAATGTAAATTAATAAGTACAGATTCATTATCTCCACAAAACAAAGAATCATTTAGCTGGAAACAAACCGAAAATATGTATGCTTATTTTAAGACAGAAATCAACAGGACCATAGAACTTGAAACTCTGGGATCAATGTGGCTGGGAACCCCTGCAGAGGTAGTTTAGAGATTGGCAATCAGCTATATGGTGAATTTGAATTTTAGAAAAATATCAGAAATCTAGAAGATTAGAAGATTAGAGAGAGAGACAGACAGAGAGAGAGAGTTTGCTTGTTTGAAAACTCAAAAAGTGATGTTGCTTACAAAAATCTCATCTTGGGAGCTTTGCAAGTCCTGTCTCCCCAAGCCATATACCACTGAAAGAGAAAGAAATGGGGGAGGGGAAGGAATGAAACGTTTTCGAAGAGGCAGGGTAGTCTCTTCCCATCTCCTTAGCAAGTATCCTGGTGTATCACATTCCTGGGGCTTGTGATCAGTTGATTGACCTAACTGGAGAGAGGAGAATGAGATTTTAGTGTTACCAAGGAAACAGGGGGTGGAGTCCTGCCAAGTCCCTAACAATATCTACGCTTTGAAATTGTGTCTTCAGTGACTGTGAGGACATATTTCCATAATAGTCTCTTGAAATTTTCATATTCAGTACTAATACCAACTGTCCCAAGTATTAGTGTCTGTCTCTCAAACATCCATTAAGAGTATCTGGCATAGGTTATTTCCCAAATTAAGTATTACATTATACTTACTGGATCTAACTGAGAAAGCCTAGATTTAATTATAAATTTAAAATCAGAAGGGAAATATGCTCTTTCTCAGTGTTGAAGAAATGTGCTCTGCCAATTGGAATATTAAAATAACATTTTCCAATTTTGCTCTTCCTTCAGATATGTGATATTTGCACAGAACTTGGAGCATCATGCAGTCCTGTCATCCAGTTTATAAGGGCACTGCAGGAATCATTGGTTGTCACCCATGACTCATAAGAAAAAGGAAACAAGCAATGTGTCACCATGTGCTTTGTTTTGATCATGTTAACTAAACATTACAAGAGCAGATTAGAAAAGCAATCACTTTACTTAGTTGAATAATTGCCCACTTGAATCCCTAAAGATCAGTTATTGTAACATGAACTAGAAGATTTCCACCAAGACTCTTAAAAGAGTCAATCAAAGGTCATGTTTATGCACGTTAGAAACACTTGAAAGAATAATATTAACATTTACTCCCAGACCATACCCACACTTGCCCAATGAAAGATATTTCCCTGGTGAATATGCTGCTTTCAGAATCTGTACTCTTCCAAAATGCAGCACATGAAGCCCACTGAAAATCTCCCCAACATATCAAGACCTCAAAGAAATAAAAAGCTAGTGTTAAATCCCTGCTATGGAAGAAGGTTGTGTTTACTGCCATGCTGTTGATGTTGACCACTAAGCACATGGATGTACAATGTCCCCAATGTTTATCATGATTTTGATATTGCTTCTCATTTTGCATTTATATTGGTTTGTAAAGATAGTAATAAGTGAGAGAACTTTTTGCTATCACTTTAGCCGATTGTTAGTGGATAAATTGGTATATGCAGTTGAATTGGCAAAATTTCTGTATCCTTTGCTACTATAAGATATTAAGGACCCTTATTTCTTATACAATAACATAGAGCACTAAAGATATATGATCTGTAATAAAAGTAGGTTTCAAAGTTTTCACAGATTTCAAATTTATACTTCTGTTATCACACTGTAAAATGATGTAATTTAAATATGTCACATACATGAAGCACTCTAAAATTGAAAGTGAAGAGTAAAGAAAGACAAAATATTCTTTGTAAACATATAAAAACTTTTGCTGTCTTAATAAGCATCTACCAATAAACGCAGAGCTCTATGTGCCTGATCAAGTTTGCTAGACCAGACCTGCCAAAAATGTTATTTGATTGAAAAAAAAAGTGAATGGTAGAACTTCTTGGTTTATAATTGTATTTATATATTTAAGTTATATATTTGTAATTTTATTTCTTATAATTACATTTTGGTGTTCCAGGATTTAGGGCCTATGATCATGGGATCACTTATGTGAGAGTGCATTTTTCCTAAAATTTCCTGTCAGTTGGAGAACTGTGTACATACATACATATTTTTGTGCACGAATATATACTTAAATTATACTTATAATAAAATATCAAATATTGCATTTATACTAATGTTAAAATTACTACTTTGGTGAAAATGTTATGCTAGAGATAAAAGTGTGCCAACCAAGAAAGAAAAACAATCAAATTATAAGTCCATCAATTAAAGACATTGAAAAATCCCTTTGCAAAAGTAAGTTGTCACTATCTTCACAACAATCTGAAATTATTAATTTGCACAACTGAGCTCTCTGTAATTCTCTGACATTTGTCAGTGGTGAAAACCTAGCTATTAGTGCCAGAAGGATCTTGCAAGGAGGTAGGCTTGGCACTGTAGGTATGGTGGGTTTGATATCAGGAAAATAAGATATTCTTGGGAACGCTAATCCATGGAAACTGAATCTAGCACTCTTCATGTTCCTAAGATATACAATAGAAACTCAGAAACATGGGCAGATTAAGATATAAAATAACACTCCACACATGAGCCTCTCTAGTACTCTGCAAGTTATTGATATACAAATATGAGTATAAACAGCAACCTTTTACAGGTTACTTTTGCTATCCTATGTTACAGACAAGGATTTATATCTCATGTGAATAATTATCACTAGCTGAAAGCTTTTGCAGACCTCAGTTTTATAAGAGTGAGATAAATTCAACAACCATGCCTAAGAGGTATTTCCATATTTCTCAACACTTTGAAGCCTGAAACTATCTAGCACTTGCTTTAGTTTTGGTGGATTGTTATAATCAGTATTACTACTGTTTCTATTATAAAAATGGTTTATTTCTTGCTATATATGAAGAAGGTCACGAAGCTAAAGAATTGACTTCAGGAAAGTGTGTTTTCTCTCTTGGAGTTTTCTATTTGAAAATTCTAAAGTTTGCAGAAAAATAGCCAATAGAATATTCCCTTCACAGCAAGAGTATCAGTTTGGCAATGAGACTTAGTAAGTATATCACATATGTGATAAAGAGAAATTTAACATATGAAAATGGAATTTTCTTTTTTACTAAATAGAAGAAAATGATGCTATTTCAATATAACTGTGTGATGTGAAAAGAAACTTTTGAAACTTTATTACATGGTCTGCTCTATAAAAAAATTTCAACATTGAGTATTAAGATCCATTTTTCCGTGTGTGTGTGTGTGTGTGTGTGTGTGTGTGTGTGTGTGTGCACTTGTTTGTGTGTAGGTCAAAAGATCATCTAGGAAATCATCTGAGATTACTCTGCATCCTTATTTTTCCTTTTTCTGACTTCTAGAGCTTGAATTGCAGACCATAGCATACATACCCTGAATTTTTACGTAGTATCTGAGGATCCAAACTTAGGTCCTTCTTATTTGCAAGGCAAAATCTGTAACTCCTGAGCCATCTCCCCAACCGAATCCTTTTATTTTTACTGAAAATAAAAGAAGACAAATGATGGGCAAGACAAGGTAGACATCCATTAAATCTCTGTCTGAAAATTAAAAAAAAATTCCACTTATTTGCAGTTGGGTTGATCCATATTCTTTTTTTTTTTTTTTTTTTTTTTGGATAGTGAAGTGCTTGAAAATAAAATACCTACTCTATCCTATCTTCTTTTAGATCCTCTTAGAAAAACTTGGGTTTAATCTCAGCATTACAAGATAAAACAAGACTGACTCTTCTTTGAAAGTAAATGCTTTCTTAAGCCCATGCCGGTTGCTGTAAGCATGGATTGAGTTTCTCAGACAGAAGAGAATGTATCTGAATTATTCCGAATGGTGGACAAGAGATTGACTTCTTCAGGGTTATAGATTCCACACACACTAGAAAAGCAACAAGGTAGATCTCTGACTTACTGTCATAATGTTAGCTGAACCCATTTTTTGCAGTTCGTTCGTATTCATGTTACTGATATGATCACCTAAGCAACCAAGGGAACAAGAGCATTTTGTTCCTGTTTGTGATTGATTCCCTATTATAATCCAAACTCGAGCTTGGTAGGAGAGTTCATGCCAACACCAGGCACAGAGGAAACTGGCCACACCATATCCTCAGGTATCTCTAAGAGAGGAGTGAACATTCTTTAACCTAAATACCTACATGTCAGCAACCCAGTGTTTGCCTATGGTGTGCTAAACAACTAAATCCACTCTCTCCATTTTATCCACCTGCCCAGAGAGTGGTCACACCCACCATGGCCTGGTTCTCTCCACATCATTTAGATAACCTACTGCAAGACTTGCTTGGGGCTTACCCCAGCTATTAATTCTTCACACATATGCCAAAAGTTCATCCTCCAATTGTCAAGTTAAAACCTCTATCTAACTAGAACAACATTCACAAGAGCTCTGCTTTCCAGACCCAATTTCCTCCCAATAGACCCAACTTCAAATACTATCACACTATTCATATGCTGTAATAAATTAGTGTACTTGGAACATTGTTGACTATGTTTACCAAGGTAGCATACTCAAGGAAAACCAAAAATAAAATGGTCAATTTTCTATAGTGATAAAATGGAAAAAAGCAGTGAAGTTCTAGCTTTCCAGACTTGGAAAATCTGCTCATAGGTTCCAGGCAGTTGGTGAGAGTGCTGAAAGGATTGAACAAAAGACTTAGTAAAGGCTAAAGTCAATAATGGTATTTGACCTCATTCATTTTATTATTTAGTTGTTACCATTAAATTAAAGGAAAAGGTTGGTGAAAACTAGTGAAATGTAACATGAGAGCTACAGATATGTGATTACTGGTATATACAGAAGAAGAATAAAATAACTCAGCAGACTGCAGATTTAAGGCATTGTCGAGCCACTAGAAATCTGAATTGAAGTAGCCTTTGAATTTTTCACAGCAGCCTAAAGTACAGCCTGAGATTCTTCAACTGGAAGAAAGGTATTTATGCTGATACTCTGTTCAGTTAAAACTAAACAGAATAAAGGAATAGACTGAGTTAAGGGGTAGATTAAGGAACCCTGGGGCAAACGGACACTATAATTGGCTCAAGGAAATAAACTATGTATTCCTTAATACAGGCATATCCTAGCTCTCTTGTACATGTTTTCCCAAAGAGATTACAAAACGCAGTGGATAGATCTTTCTTGTGTATCCTTTATCTTTCTTTTTTCTGAATAGGATTTTTATGTTTCACAGTAAAACTCATGTGTGTGTATTAAATAATGAATTGTATTTACACCATCCTCTTCCTGGCAGAACTAGAATATATTTTAAGTATAGATGAATCGTTGGTACAAAATGGAATTGTTAGAATAAAGTGCATGTAGAGTCAGATGACACCATAGTTATACAGAAAATATTGAGTTTGGGACTGTGAATCCACGTGCATCTTTGTTTTACTATTATGAAAAATTGAAAATAGACTTTTTATTGGATTTTAATTGTATTAAATTAAACTAAAATTTGATTCTATCACCTCATTAAAACAGTAAGATGAGATAAAATCATTAATAAACTTTTCTTTGCAGGCTTATAATGAGGAAGGGATTGAAAAATAACTGAATTTTCTGAGTTAGAATTAAATGCCCTAATGAAATGTCACTCTTCAGAACCCAAAAATTATTTTATGCCAGCACTATTTATTTTTCTGGCAATGTCAGAGACTTTCCTTGAATATTTTAAAATATAATTCATTATTCACAGCAGCGGTGTTTGAAGTCAGCGTTTTCTTCCACATTTTTGCTAATTTATTTTTGTTCCAAGATATTTTGTCATCAAATTCATTCAAATGTTTCCCATAATGAATCAACAAATAAAATGTGTGAGCCTACAATATAAGCAACTAAGCTCAAAGCTCACATGAAACAGAGAGTTGCTACTATTAATCTCAATTCTTAAATGAGGTACGCTGTTGTGGGATTTTTTAATTTAAAATAAAAAAGAATAAATCCATTAGGGTTCTGAGTAAGTTATAATGACATACAGAAAAAAATGAATCTTGAACCATCCCCCCCTTTTGCTTTTGTCTTTTTTTTAGGAGGGCAAGTCCTCCATGTAAGTCAACTCAATATCAACTTGATCTTTCTTACTCATTCTTTCAGATACTCAGAGTTTACAAGTTAAACCGCCTGCCTCTTCCCATTTCTAAAGAATATTGACTTTCTCATGTATTTTACTAGTATATATTCCTGAAAGCAGTATAAGATCTATTACTCAGCCCCCCTTCTTCAGATCTACCTCTATATAAATTTATATTTAAAATCAATATAGTTATGTTTTTCCTTTGTCTTAGTTCAGAAAGTGAGGAAGGAAGAGAATAAGGGTATATATTTTAAAAATAATGTTTCAAAGAAAATAGTGTACTCCTCCATTTTTGATAGCCATGTTTATGACATACTCAATAAAGTACTAGTTAGCAAGCATATTTGATAAGGGTGGTGACTGCTAGATGAGCTCTACCTCTTTCCAGTGAGAATGCTAGGAAAAGCTATAGTTTAATATGGAAAAATACAAGGGGTCAAAGTTCAGAGAATAAGTGTGCTTGGTTAGCTCAGTTCTAAATCACCCACCATGCCAAGGCTCAAAAATATCACAGAAAGAAGGAAGGAAGATAAGGAGGACGCACTGTTTCAAAGAAAATAGCATACTTCTTTTTTAATAGCAGTTTATGATATATTCAATAGAGTCCCATGTTCAATAAGAGTGGTAACTCCTAGATGAAATCTACCTCTTTCCAGTGAGAATGCTAGGGGAAGCTGGCAAGTTCTACTCTACTTCCCTAATAAGTCTGACATTTCTAAGATGTTTGTAGAAAGATTGTGACTATTCTGAGAAACAAAAGGGTCTACTACAGTGTGAAAGTATATTGAAGTGATCATAAGACCTAAGAGTCAAAAAACTACAAGTGGAATATTAAGAAGGGAGTTAAGAGGACCTTAAAGAAGAGGACTTTTTTGTTTTTATTCTGTGGTAAGTAGGTGTACAGTCGACTCAGATGAAACTCAGTAGGTCACACAAGCAAAAATACATGAAAACAAGTGGGAGACTGATTGTGAAGAAGGTTCATATTGCTAAAAGGAGAGAGAACAGGTGGGCTCACATAGTAAGGGGAGAAGAGGATATAAAATCATTGTATTTGTGAAACTGTTGAGGAATATAAAAATAAGAGATCTGTAAATAATGAAAACGTCTATTGATGCCATGAATTAAGGATATAATCATCAAAGAATATGATGAACAATAATGCAATCAGGACTTTCTGTCAATATTTGTGGAAATACATTTGCTCCTTCAACATTATGACATTTGGAAATATTTTATGGTGGTATCTGGGTTACTAATCAGATCAAATGGACATGTTCTTAGAATTGATACCTATGAAAAAAGCTAAGACAATTTCTCCTGAATGAGGCTCAAGTAATAAAACATATCATTCAAGTAAACTAAATACAAAGACAATCATTTCAGTAGGTATGAAACAGTGTAAAAATCCATATTTAAGCCCAAATTGATTTTTAAAATGCCCAATTATTCTTTTCAAGGAAAAATAATTTTTTATTCTATTTCAGGAAAATAATCATGTCATTGGATTGTATTTTGTTTGTAAAACCTAATGAAAGAGAATTTCATTTGAAACAGCGTAGCATGGATTCTGATTTCATTCTAAAAGTACAGCAGTTCATAACTTTTCAGCTTTCCAAATTTGGTAAAAGAATGGTTTATATGAATTTGTTAATTTTTTAAAATTTGATTCAGTTTATTGATTACCTTGGAATGTTAAGTGTTATTAACACTTTATTCTCAAGTTTTCTCATGTAAAATGAACAATTAGAATGGTACCTATGCTGTTTTATAACATTAGGTCTATATTTTAATAATAGCTGTTAATATAATTTATCTTTCAACTTGCTGAAAAAATAGTGATTTGGGGCTTTAATATGAGTACCAAATAATATGCATGGATTACATTTATATGTTTCATTAATATGTATGTGACTCCAGTACTGTGAGCCAGAACATGAATTACACTTATCACCCCATAAATTTATAAACTAAGAAATGTTATAGTATCCAGATGCACTACTGTGTTCAAAATGAAGAATTTTCCTAGCAATATACTTCTGTAAACTATTTTAAAAATTTGAGAAAGTAGTCTTTTTTGGTTTTTTTCATTTTTATTAGGGATTTTATTTTTTATTTTTCTTCTTTTACAAACATATTGTTATTCATCCCAGCTTCCCCTCCATCTCTTCTCTCTTCACCATTCTCTCCTACTCCCTCCCACCTTTAAATCTGTGTGCTTCTATGGATCCCAGGGTTCACTCTGACCTGTCTACTCCTGTGGAGGTTCAGGTCTTCATGGTTTATCAAGTTATCTCTCTTCAGACCACCCCCTTGATATGTGCATTTCCCTTAACTGACCCAGCTTTAGATCCAAAGGTTTCCACTGGTAGTGGCCATTCTAGAGGTATAATAACAGCTACAAACAGAGTACTATGATGCATTGCCTTCCCACCTACAGATTTATTGGCTGTTTTTCCTATTGATTTTTTTCGTTCCCTTTTTTTGAATAGGTTCTTGTTCTGGTTTCTAGTAACAGAGATGTGTACCCTTTTGACAAGTGGGTTTTGAATACAATCAGAAAGCTGTTTTTGTCTCCTTGATACTCATGCACTATTACACTGGTGGACACCTGTTGCCATGATGATTTATATTGCAACTTTCAAATCTCATGCCATTGATGGGGCTTGTGATTATTTCTCTCCCCTAGTAGCTTCCACAGTATTTCTCGGTACAGTGTAAGATATCCAGGAAGGAGAAAGTCCTCAGACCAGTTCCAATTGATATATTTTGCCCATGTTCTGTGATCCATTTCTTTAGCATCTTCAGTAATAGGGTCTTATTAACAGTTTTTGGAGAGCAACCAAGAGCAACGGAAAGAGCCTATATTATTTGGGAGCCTTTAAGACCTCTCTGACTAATACTTTATCAGGAGGTGCTACTTCTGTATAATACCTGCTATTTTTAGTATAATTTTGTCCCTGGGTTCTAAGTGGATCAGCTCAAGGATTTGTTCCCCTGTTTTCCTCACTCTATACTCCTCTGCAAAGGGACTGAGCATTCTTGTTCCTTTCTTTAAAAGACTTTTTTCCATATTACTAGCATAGGATGTTCCTTTGGGGTTGCTTCCCACAATCTTTGGGTTTAAGTCTCTGTTCCTCCTATCTCCCATGTTCTTCCTCTCTCCTATTCCTTAATTCTCTCCTACATATTTTTCCCATTTATTGCCTCTCTCCCCTTGTCCTGGTATTCTAAATCTCACCTTTAAAAGGTTTCATGTGGTACTATCGATTCAGAGAGGCTCTAACCCTGGCTCTTGAATCCAGGAGGTCCGGCTATGGACAAGCCTGAACAAGTAAGGACGTGCCCTGCCCCGGACATGTCCCAATAGAGGAACCACACAGGCAAAAGGATAAACGAACAATGGGAAGTGGTCATGTAACCTGCCTCTACAATGGACACCTAGTAAACAGTTAAATGATTAGTGGCTGTCCTCTGGAGCGGAGAGATGGCAACACCTGATTGGGCCCCTGACCTTATATAAGCACAAACACTTCCTTAAATAAAAGAGTCTGTGACAGCTGTCTCTGCCCACTTCTCACCTGACTCCCGGAGTCTGTGTGGTGACTCCACGCTGCTCACCTCCTAGCCTTGAGCCTCAAGGCCCCTGCCGACTTTCCCCTGCTGGCCCAGCGGGGATTTGGCAACAGTTTCACACTAACCATCCCTTCCCACCTTCCCACTCGCAGATTGTTTTTTCAAATTTTCTGACTCTTAACAGTTCTTCCAACAAGGATATTAGTTCAATCATCCACATAGAACATGTGGTACTTAACTTCCGGTGTCTGAGATACCTCACTCAGTATTAAAGTTTCCAGTTCCATCCACTCATCCATAATCTTATCTTTTCTGATGGCTGAGTGATATTACATTGTGTAGATGCATCACATTTTTATTATCTATTCCTCGATTGATGGGCATGTTGGCTGATTCAATTTTTTTTTTACTATTGTGAATAGTGCTGCATTCATATAACATGAACATAGACAAACAAGTGTCTTTGTAATAAGATGTCGAGTCTCTGGAAATATTCCAAGGAGTGGTGTAGCTGGTCATATGGCAGTTCCATTTTTAACTTTCTGAGGAACCTCTACTCTGATTTCCATAGAAGATGTACCACTTTACACTCCCACCAGCAGTGAATAAATGTCCCTTTTTCTCCAGCCTCTCCAGCAATATCTGTTGTTTGTGTTCTTGATCTTAGCCATTCTGACTGGGTAAGATGATATGGCAGGGTTGTTTTGATTTGCATTTCTCTGACAACCAGGGCCCATTTTTTAATGGAAATATTTGCTATCTTTCATTTTCTGAGATCTTTGTATACCTTGGAGATTCGTCCTTTGTCAGATTCACAGAGTCATTCTATGGGTTGTCTTTTTGCATAATAACAGTTTCTTTTGCAGAACAGAAGTTTTTTTAATTTCATGAAGTCTCATTTATTATTGGTCTTAGTTCCCCAAAAAAAAGAGTTTTGGGAAAACTTATGTAAAATTGTATATTAGCACTCACCAATGTGAACTCCAAATATTAGTACTTAAGGAAAAAACTTCTCTCAAAATTATATAAACCTATATCAAATTGTCCTATAGAAGAATCACCAGTATAATATATCTCAAATAGCACATAAGAATGGATATTTTTCTCTGTTGACAAATTTAAATCACTGCAAATAAATTTTGAAAATTCTTTCATATTTCACTGATTTACAATTACTCATGAATATTACTTTTTATCTGTGTAGAAGGAATTATATTTTTCTTTTATTACTTTTTTATTTTGTGTATGTTAAGTTGCAGACTTTTAATATCTAGCATCCAGTTCACGTTGAGGGCAGACCAAGAATACAGTGAGAAATAAAAGATAAAGTGTGCAAATGAAGAACAGCAAAAAAATTCCCCTACATGCGGAGTAACAGGTAGAATGCAGAGTGTGCTTATTACCCATATAGGCATAATAGTTTAATGTTGGCAATGGACCTAACGTTGAAAGTTCTTCCATATGGCAAATTGCTGCACATGAAACACAACATAAAAACACATATAAATGCCTTTCCAAGGAAATATGGAAGTATTAAGTAGTTCTTTCACATATTGAAAAAAAAATCCCATGTATTTCTATCACTCAAGGTGCTTATTTAAAGCTTCTATGCAATCAGTCTTTTCAGATCCCACCAATGAATGTGATTCTTGTCATTTTGGAACTAACTTAATTCATTTAACCTAATGACTACCTGTTCAATTCAAGCTATTGCAAATTACAAGATTCCATTCTTCTCATTACTAGATAATATTCCTTTGTCCCACACATTCTATATCTCTTCATTAGTTGATGAAGTCTCAAGGTGTTTCTGTTTCATGCTATTGTGAACAGCAGTCTAATGGGCAAGGAAAACAGATGTTTCTTCCACACACTGATTTCATGACATTTGGATAGAAAGATAGACAGATAGATATAAAGAGAGATAGAGCTTGTATTATATTATACTATGTTATGTTAATATATTATGTTTATCATATTTCATTTGTCATTGTTAGACACAGGTATCAACTTGATGGTTAAGGGTTTGAGCTCTAGGCAAATTTGTAGAGAATTGGTAGTTGAATGAAGTCCAGAGAGAACTCACAGGAGAGTGATTAGTAGATGGGGAAGGCTCAGCTTAGGTGAGTGAGACTAATCCCAGGGCAGGTAAACAAAATGTAAGGAACTGTTTGAGAAGGGGGAATCCTTGTATAAGTTTGGCCAGACATACTGGTCTGGCAAGAAAAGATCATTCCTCTTTCAGCAATTATGTGAAGATGGTGTGACCAGTTCCCTCAGCTGTGGCATGGGTGTGAATTCTCCTGCTAAAATGGACTAAGAACTGGAAACATAATAGAATAAATCCCTTGTTCCCTTAAGTTTATTGATGGTGATTTTTATCAGTAATCATGCAGGTAATCTGCTACAGAATTTGGTACCAGAAGTGGGACATTGATAATAAATGTGGTAAGGTTGCCTTTGTGGATTTTGAATGGTTTTGTTGGACAAAGTTTGAAATGTTTGAAGATTTTTAGGATTGTGGATTACAAATACTGCTTTGCAGAGTTTAATGGGCCATTTGGATAATGGAAATGTTGAGACAGTCATGAGCTGTTTGGACCCAGTTTGTGATGGAGGTAGCAAGGACTTTGATAAAAACTTTAATTTAAAGATGGTTGATTGGTTTGGTTGGTAAAGGAAAGCTATGTTGGCAGCCTTGAAACTTTGATGGATATTTGACTGGCTGGACTTTAGTCTTAGGTTGATATTTTCTTATTGTATTATAATATTTCCATTTTTATGTTTTATCTGTGATGACATATTTAATTTGATTTGACAGGATCTTGTGGTTATAAGATTTCAAACTTTAAAATGCATTTATATTTAAAATAAATTTACCTGTAGGGACAAGGTAAAGGTTACAGTTTTAATATATAGATGTTCCTTTGGTCAAAAAGACAAAGGGTAGAGTGTCACAGTTAGGCAGAGGTGTCAACTTGACAGTTAAGAGATTTGAGCTGTGGACACATTTTTAGGGAATTGGTAGTTGAGTTAGCCCATAACAAGCCTACAGGAGATCATTTAGTGGATGGTAAAGGCCCAGCCCATAGTGGGTGGGCCTAGTCTCTGGGCAGGTGAATAAAATGGAGAGAACTGTTTGAAAAATGGGGCATCCATATGTACACTTGGCTAGACATGCTGGTCTGGTTACACAATTATACTATACCATATTATACTATACTTTATATTATTTATATTATATCCAGAAGAGGAATTCCTGGATGGAAAGAAAAATGTATTTTTTACCTTTTAAAAATGAGTAAACTCAATATGACTTTCCAAGATGAGTGCAGTAATCCACACCAGTGTCAGTAGTGTGTGAATGCTCCCCTTGAGCCACATTTTTGTTCTCTTAATTTTTTTTTAAATAACGGATTAAAGCCATTCTTACTGGAAGTATTTTATAGTGGTTTTGATTTGCATTTCCCTGATGATAGATAGTGCTAAGATTTTCTTCATGTACCTTTCAAAGATACATGTGTCATCAGGAGACTATTCAGCTGCCAGCACTTTCAGGGTGGCATTTCAAGATCATTCTGCTGCCACAGCACTCAATACCCAATGCTGATGGATAATGAAGATGTAGGTGAAGACAAATATAGGAGAGAAAATAAAAATTCACAAGGTCAATCCATCTTAGAACAACTTTCTTTGAAATCAGTCCAGCAAAATTGGTGAATGAATTCATAGCTTCATCCTCTATTCATTTCAGTCACGATCATCTTGCTCCTTCTCTTCCAAAATTGTTGATCTCAAAAAACTTTCTAACAATAGAGTGGATCCTAAACTCTTTCATCAGCTGCTGAAATTTAGTGTAAGATTTCTCTGTATGCTTTTTGCAATTTGATGGTTGTCATGAGATAAAATGAAAAAGGCACAAATATAACCGGTCTAAAATCCAATGTTAAACAGGAGAATTAAATTTCAATCAAATTTAAAAGTTTTAACTTCATTTCTGAAGAAAATGTAAAGCTATCTTACTGTGAATACATATTATCTATAAAATAGGTTTAACTTCATGAATTAATGATGTTACTTCTATTTCACATCATCAACCTAAAGATATTTCTTAACTTGACATTTGACTTTATTTTGTTAAGTTCACATTAAATATTGATTAATTGGTGATTATTGCATTGCTCCATAGATTAGCCTTTTGATGTAACATTTTCAAAATATCCCAAATATGAGCTGGAGAGATGGCTCAGGGATTAAGCCTATGCTTTGCAAGCAGAAGGTCCTAAATTCAGATCCCAAATCCCATGTTAAAATGTCAGAAAGAAATGGGAATGACCTGTACTTCCAACCCTGAAAGACAGCACCTGGGAAACTCCAGAGCAAAGCAAAGAGGAGGTGGAGCAAACTAGGGTGATTTTCAAAGACCTCCAGGTCTTCACAGTCACACACACACACACACACACACACACACACACACACACACACACACAATAAATAAATAAATAAATAAATAAATAAATAAATAAATAAATAAATAAATAAATTTTAAAATGTATGTCATTAAACACAATAGTACATTCCCAAGTGTTTTCATCAGAGAAGGAGATTACAATATATGAATTTCCAAAAAGGTAGGCAAGAGCAGGTTTTGCTCTGCTGCTGCAAGTTCCATAAATCAGTTCTGATTAGTGTGTGTGCACATTTGCCTTGGCACACATGTGGATATCAGAAGACAACTTTGTGGAGTTGGTAATCTCCTTCTACATTTGTGTGAGTTCTGGTGACTCAACTCAGCTCACCTTCTGATTTCTCTTGCCAATCCAGTGTTGTAAATCTTTTAACGGTGTTGACTTTTAAAAATCATTATGTGTCTAACAGAATGTTAATTGTAGTTGTATCAGAGGTCTCTCTGTGAGCACACAAAAAATATATAGAAATTTTACCAAATCCTCAGATAGACCCATTACTTTTGCAATATATTGAAATACCACATGCTTTTCCCATGTTCCCCTTGAATCTTGTGTTGAGTTATTCAGTTTCACACTTTTTAAAATTTTTATTTATTGACATATATTGAACAAACAAATGCTGTCCACTGTGATATTTCCACACATTAACACATTATGCATTAAGCATGTTTACTCTACCTTCTACGTATTTTTTCTTAGAGTTTCATGAGTGAATACAATAAATTCAGTATATTATTAAACATTAATTTCCATTTCAATCCCCCCTCCCCTTCCCATGACAATCCTTCTTTACTGCCAGTCTCCCTCTTACCTTCATGCTTTTTTGATGTGTGGCCAGCTGAGTTTAATCTAGGTTGCCTTTGATGGCATGCACCTTGGCATTTGCTGTAACATGAGACATGCATCAGAAAGTATGTCTACCATTGAGAAGAGCATCTTCCCTTTTCCAACACATTTAGCAGCGTCTCAGGGAGAAATGGGGCCTCTTGAGTTATTTCCCTCCATGGTGAAATTTTAATAGGTCAAGTCCAATGCATGTCTTGTGGAAGTAGATCAGAGTCCAAGTAGCAGCCTAACAACTCAAAGTTCCAGGTTCAAACCCCAACACACCACTCAAAGTGTGCTGTTTTTATTCATCGGCATATACCACAGGCCTGTACTATTTTACATGTGTCCAAATTAAAGTAGGTTCTATTAATACAGCTATTCTATTTCATTTTCTTTCAAGTTCCACAAAATTGTTATTTTCACATATTTTTTTCTGGAAAGATTGGCATGATTATTTGGGAACTTTCAAATTAAAATTAATGGCCAATTTTTAAAATTATTTCCTTTGTTTCTATTAATATATCAGTCTCCACAGCTATATGAAAAGGATTTTTTTTTTGCCAAGAATGCAAAGACAGGATAATAAGCTACATGGTAATGCTGCCAGTTGGATTCAGAATGCAGAGTGGGATAAAATCTCCCAGACTAATTTAGAAGGTGGAAGTTTTTTTCTTTCTAAATTATCTGGTACAAATAATTAAATGAAAATGTTGCTGAATATTTTATTTGTCAGTATTCCCTAATAAAAGTTCATAATAAAAAGTCATTTTGTTCACCCTTCATGATTTGCTTTTGGCTTTTGAAATAGTTAATCTGAAAATATTTATGAGCACTTATTTCCATTTTAAGTTCATAGGAATGAAGCTAGAAACTGGCTTTATTGCACATTTTTTCATTGCTGAAAAATTAAATTATTGGTTTAAACTTCTATATTTGAGGCACATGGGCTGGAGAAGTGGCTTAAAGGTTAAGATTATGTCTGGCAAGTAGAAGGACGTGAGTTCAAATCCTGAATCCTACATAAAATTGCAAGGCAGAAATGGTGGAGGTTTGCTATTGTAGCTATGGAAAACAGCACAGCAAAAAGGAGGTAGAACAATCCAGGATGATTCCCAAAATCATCGTTGGCTTTCCAAGGGCACACAGAGTGTTTCGGATACACACAGACACATGGCCACACACACGCACACACACACACACATTGCACTCGCCCACATTCAGACATACACACACATGTACATGTACACAATGTTAATAAAGCTTTTTAAAAGTAATTGAAACACACATTATCATACTTTAGTTATTTGTAAGACAAATAAATCTAGGAATATAGATAGATACATGGTAGATAGCCAATAAATACTTTTATTTATATCTATGTACATGAAAATTATAATTTTCACATTTTATGTATTTTTTTGTTTTCCCAAATTTATTTACTTACATTTGTTATGTTTCCATGTAAGATATAAAATAGCAACTTTTCTTACACACTGTTTATAAGTAGCTGTATTTTGTAAAATATGTAAGGATCAAACACATTGTTAAAAACATGATTTGATCATAAAATGAAGAGACATTAAATTAGTTTCTTTGATAATTCTACAATGGCTTACTTTTAGGAATTAGTAAATTAACTAATCTGCAACTATTCTTACATAATATGAGACTATTCAATCCCATTTTCCCTAGAATCTGGGAGGCGACATATAAGGGAAAAAGAGGAAGTCTTGGAAGCAACCACAGAAATACTTGAATTCTACCAGTGAAGGAAGGAAAACTTGGGGAAATTTCTTTAAAGTCGTACTTTAAAGAGGAAAGTGGGTAACAATAACAAAGTCCAACAGAGTGGTCTGCTATTAAATTGTACTTTCCTTATAGATACATGTTGGTTTGTCCTTCTTGCTCCTTTTCCTCCTTGGCAGCATTCCAGAGGGTTAGAATGCTTATAGTTACATATGCTCCTGACATTTAAAATTGTAATCACTTGAAAACATTCTCTAGACTTTCTTTGCTTTATATTCCTTATCAGTTAATGGGAATGATAGCATAAGTATTATATTACAGAGATTTCCAAATATCATGTGAAATAATAACATAAGGAATGCTACTCTTACTGTGAGTTCTGTTGCTGTGAGACAGTACTCATATACAAACTTAAGGGATATTTATTTGACTTACAGTTTCAGAGGAAATATAGTCCATCACTTCAGGAATAACAGCAGAAAGCATGTCTGGGGAAAGAAGTTGCAAGGCTAGCTCAGGCTACTGCTGCCATCAAAAATGCAGAGAGAGCAAATTCCAAGAGGAAGCAGGACCAAGTCACCAAATCTCAAGCATACCTTGGCCTGCCTTCCTCCAGCAAAGTTCCTCCTCCTAGAGTTGACACCACCATCCCAAACATTAACAGCTGGTGAGGATGTGAACACATGAGCACATGGGCAACAGGAACTAAAGGCAGACCCATACTAAAAGTTTTAAATTTTAGAGAATCTTAATGTTTAGAGCAGGTAGTGATTTTCCAAATAATATTCAACGTGACAAGATATTTATCATATCTATTATGGATTAAATAGTGTCCTCCATAAAAATGTTCACATCACCAAGAGTGGATTCCCCACTTCCCTTGTATCTCCTGAGCAGCTCCTTAGCAATACCTGAGAGAATAAAAATTATGACCTCATCCAGGGTCTGTCTTCTCTGCTCTCTTCTGTTTCCAAGCCTTGGGTTCTCTCCACTCTTGACTTTCTTCCTCTTTCAGGGAGGCTTTCTTTTTGAGATTCCCCCACCTCTCTCTCTCTCTCTCTCTCTCTCTCTCTCTCTCTCTCTCTCTCTCTCTCTCTCTATTCTTTGACCTTAAGCTATCTCTTCTTTTTGAATACTATCCAAACTTGAGGTTAAGCTTTGGCTCCCTTGATCACCAAGTGCCCAGCTCTAAATAAAGTCTTATTTCTTATGTCTCTCCTTCAGGTCAGTTTCTGTTTATTCATGGACCTCCGTGTAGTGCCCACATGGGGTCAGAGTTGCTCTGCATTCCATTCCTAAGCTCACCTTGCAATTTGGATTTTTATTGATAGAACTAAGGCAAGTTTATAGATTATACGGAATCAAAGTAGATTTTAACACCAATGAAACTAGAAAAGAGCTATAGGAATACAAAGAAAGAAAGCTACATGAATGTGGAAGCAGGATAGAAGCTATGGGTCTGTCTAGTAACGAAGAAATGCAAAATATAATTGGCAACCACCAGAAGGTAGAAGAGGGTATAAGGCACAATTGCTCCCTCCAAGCCTTTTCAGAGAATTAACCTTCATAACCGGTTTATTTAGAACTCCTGGAATCCTGAAATGTAAGAGACTAGATAGTCTCTATTTTAAGTCACCCAGTTTCTGGTTAATTTGTTATGATAGTTCTGGCAAATTAATACAATAATGTTTCTCATACACTAGGTAAAACAATCTATATGAGCTATGCATTATTAGGAAATCTATATAGATTCAGTGATAGTGGAATTTAGTATATAAAATTGTAAGAAGATCATTCTACTACATGCTGAGTCTAAATCCTGTGAAAATTGGAAACCAGCATCTTAAATCTTTCAGTTTCAAAACAATCATCACCTTTAGAATGGGATGCCACAAGCATTGCTGCTCATTCATTGGCTTAAGATCAACATAAACTGCATATTCTAGGTATGAGTCTTAAATCTGGGAATATACTATCTTAGAAAAGTTAGAAAGAACCAAAGTTTAAATAAAAACACTGACCAACCTTATCACACTATTATAAATAGAAACATTTAATAAGATGCATTTCTATAGTTTTTATTTTTTGCATTTGATTGGTTTTTAATTCCATACTTAATTTTTTAATTTTTTCTGCCATATTTTATTTTTTCCCAATCATACAAGCTCCATAGGTACTTCCATCCTCTCCCTTCCTCCTGTACATGTGTTTGTGCCTGTGTGTGCATGCTTGTGTATGTGAGTGTATATGTGTGTGCATATGTGTCCCATGGAGGCCCAAGAGTGACTTTGGAAATCACCCTGGATTGTTCTACCTCCTTTTTGCTTTGCTTTGGAATTTTTTAGGCTCCACCTTCCAGTGGTGGAAGTGGAGGCCACTGCCATTTCTGCCTGGCATTTTTACATGGGATCTGGAATCCAAACTCAGGACCTTCTCCTTGTGATATAGAGGTTTAACCCCTTAGCAATATCTCCAACTCATAAGATGCATTTTTTTAAAAAAAACATTCCATATAAGCCTCAACTAGGAAATGAGGAATGGGAATTCCTCTGAATAAAGACTATAGAAGATTTTCTATAAGAAATATTAACAGTATCCAGATATGAATCCAAAGCTGAATAGGCAGCTACTATTCATTACAGTAGGTTGCAACTTTTCACAAATATAAAGGTGGAGATATTCACAGATATTTTTACAATTACACTTTTAACATCCATAATGTTCTAAGTGCTACATATGACTTTTCAATTAAAAAGCAAGTGCCTGAAACTGATAAGATAGGTGGTTTTAATTGGCTTGGTTTCTGAATGGTTGTTTTAATGGAATATTAGTACTGTGGAATTAAAATGTTAAAATTACACCAATTAGTTTTCATCTCAATTACAGTTTACTAGGAAATGGAATTCAAAAAGCATATAAAGGACTTGTCATAGTAGACACAGGTGTCAACCTGATGGTTGAGGGTTTGATTTCTGGGCACATTTGTGAAGAATTAGTGGTTGGGTTAAAACCAAAGCAAACTTGCAGGGGATTATCTAACTGATGGGGTAGGCCCAGCCTAAGGTGGGTAAGACTAGGCCCTGAACAGATGAATAAAATACTGAAAACTGGTTGAGAAAATTGGCATCCTTATGTTCACTTGGCTAGATATGCTGGTCTGGCAAGTAAGGATTGTCCATATCTCAGCCATTACGTGGTGATGGTGTGGCCAATTCCCTCGGCCCTGGTATTGGTGCATGCTCTCCCGTCAAGCTGGACTGAGAACTGTAACCGGACTGTCTTAAGGAAATAAACCCCTTGTTCCCTTAAGCAGGTGGACTGCAACAGGACTTTATATTAACAATAGAGATATAAAATTATATTTGAGCTCATTTGATATCTTTCCATCCTACATCTACATAATGATTGTGTTTGGTTGCTTATTGGAGGAGCAAAAGCTATTTACTTGACCATAACATTCTTCAATAACAATATAACAATTTAATGAAAATACATAAAATTGTATCACTAAAAATTAGCCTAAATAACTGAAATGAGACTCTTAAACATCATTTATCTTTTGAGAAAACTCACTTATATACAAATCAATCCTAAACAAGGGAAATTAATGGAATGAACTTCATGAGATAGTGTTCTGTTGGTTACAGAAAATAAAATGTACTATAAATAATCCTAAGCTACAAAACTTACCCTATCAAAACTTTAAAGGAAATAAAGTGGGTAAATAAATTGTGATCTTTTTAACAGATACTTTTAAATTGAATTTTTCACATGCATGAGCCATCATCAGATAAGTTTCCACTAAACAGATAATGTAGAAATCATGGTTCACTTACAAAAGAACATAACTCAATAGAAGGTCCTAAAAAATGGTAGGGAAATACCTACCTCATACTCAAATAAGCACACAAGCAGAATATGAAAGAAGAGTAGATATTATGTATACTACGATCTGTGCAAAAGTAAAAATATTTTAATTTAAAAATTCATATCTGAATGGCATCATATTAAAATCGTCAATCTGTATTAATGAGGCCTATAAGGTTAGCAGTCTAAGTCTATCCTGTCAGTCAATTTTCATTTCTATCACAAAGACTCCTTGACTTAAAAAATTCTTTAAGCTGTGAGTTCATATTTTGAATGTATAGCTACTCGAAAGGGAAGTTCAATTTTACCTGAGACTGATGACAATGATTAATCAATTTGTAGTCTAAGATTAATGAATCAGAAAAGATTAAACATGTATACTAATTATTATAAATTTGTATAAATGATTTACATTCAAACACTATAGCAAGAAAAAAGAATTATATGTATATGTGTGTGTGTGTACATTTATATAATGGGCAGGTATATTCATTTGTATTATATATTAAAATTAATAGATTAATAGTTGCTGGTTCTTACAGAAATTGGTACTTCATGATTTTACATAACAGCACATTTTAATTTATTCCAGTTACAGATAATCTTTTTTTAATTTATTCAATTGTGCATGTGTGCGCTTGTATGTATGTGTGTGTGTGTGTGTGTGTGTGTGTGTGTGTGTGTGTGTGTGTGTAGAACCATGGACGAATTCGGAAACCACCATGGACGTCTCCACCACTTCTGGCGTATATACGTGGGGTCTAAGATCCGAGCTCAGGACCTTCCGCCTGCAAGGCAGAGGCTTAACCTCTGAGCCACCTCTCCAGTCCCCAGTTACAGATAATTTTAAAATAATGTATTTGTGTTGTTATTTTCCTTTTTCTAGTTTTACAAACATAATGAGAAATTGTCCCTGAACTCCTCCTTCTCCCCTACTTCTCTCCCTCCTTCCTTCCATTGCCCTTCCACTCCTTTCACCAATCCATCCCTCTCCCTTCCACCTTCCTGCCTGTCTACTTCTGTGGCCCCAGAGTTCCCTTCGGATTGTCCGCTTTTGTAAGGGCTCAGGCTTCTGTAGCAGATTAAGTGGCACTTCCTTGGGCAGACCCATGGATAGGAACACTCCCCTTCATTTGTCCAGCCCTATCTCCTAGGGTTCCCCTTGCATGTAATTATTAAACCAATTTTCTACACATGGTAAATAAAGCTTCATAATATTCTAAAGAAAGTAACCTGACTTAAATATTTGTCCACTGCCCTGTGGTTAGCCACCTGGTCCAACACAATTGGCCTCTAGTCCTTGCACCACTTGAAGGACTGCTTCAATATGAGAACTGATTGTCCTTCACATTCCCTATAGTCAGTCCTCTGCTCTTTCCATTATCCCAATCTGCTCCACTTGAATTCTTCCTACTTATTTAACTTGCAAAGACCTAAAAGTACATCTAGCTTCTGTAAGACTTAATGGTTCATTAGAAAAGCTACATTGAACTCTAACTTTAACAACAGTAAAATGGTTTATTCTTTTTTGAGGATCACTAAAACCAGCCACAAGTAAGAAAATGGTCAAACTTACCTCTGAAAGGAAAAAGATTTCTATTTGCATCTGATGCCTCAGTCAATCTTACCAACAGTGCAGTTCATACCATTCCAAGAACAGGCAGAAAGACTTCTCTAGCAGAAAATCCCCATGGTGTTCATATGTGCCTACATCATAGTTTGAGTTGTGGAGTGGAGGAATCTTTCCATTATCTAAGAATTTCCTACTATACTTCATAAAGCTACTTGTTTCTGTGAAATTGAGTCAAAACTCATTCAAACTCTTGCCAACACTAGCATTTAGTACCTTTTGTTCTCATTCCCCTGAAAATCCTACAGTCCAATGGACAAATATTTTTTAATCGACTCAACACTTCGAAACAATTGCACATATGATAGACTGATTATTTAGAAATCACCAGAATTGGGCTGGAGAGATGCTTGAGAGGTTAAGACTCTGCTAAGCAAACAGGAGAGAAACTGAGTTTGGATCCCAGGTCCCATGCAAAAATGCCAAGCACAAATGGCAGTGACCTGCACTTCAGGCCCTGATGGGCATTGCTTGAAAAAAATCCCAGAGTGAGGCAAAAAGGAGGTAGAAGCAATTCTGGATGATTATGGAAGTCACCCTTTGTCCTCCATAGGTACAGTGTTCTTTCTCTCTCTTCCCCCCCCTTACACACACACACACACACACACACACACACACACACCTATGTACACACATACACACTCATAAAAATAATAAAAAAAACACTAAGATATGACCAAAATCCATCCAAAGTTGAATCTCGAAGTTCAGAAATGCATGTAAGGATCCTATTAAACATCTTTTCCATAGCCCACAATAACAATTTGAAACCCTCACAGTATTCTTAAAATCTGTATGATCCATCTGTCCTTACTTCAGAGACAGTCACAGGGCTTCAAATACTGTGTAGAGATACTGCTTCATAGAATTCTTGAGCAGGACCGCCTTGATATGAACAGACACTACTTCTGACATGTCTCTTCTCATTCTTTGGTTTTGCATTCTTCCTATACCTTCTTCCACAAGGTTCTCTGAGCCTTGAGATAGGGTGATTTAGATGTCCTTATGTTCAAAGTGCCCACAATTGCTTTTACTTGGTACTTTGGACTCTTGTGTTTCTCTATATTGCCCATCTTCTATTGTGCAGAGATATTTCTAGGATGAGTGCTAAGTGCTACTATGGGTATAATGATAAATGTTTAGATGGCAGGTTACTATCAAGTATTAATAGTCAGCACTAAGAAGTTTGTTTCCTCCTAGGGCCTATGATCTGTCTATCCATGGGTATGTAGCTTGGTTAATAGTAACAGGCTTGTGTTACCTGCCATTGAATGGGCTCCAGTGGAACAACTCTACAGAGTTGTTATTGTATCTTAAAGTATTGCTAAGATATTTTTACTTTAAATATATATTGTAAATTTCAAAATATATACCCAAACATATATCCCAATATTTTGTAACACAACTAAATGGACACATTAAATGGAATTTATTATCGTAAAAGTTCAAGTCAAAAAAATCAAAAAACTCAAAATCCACAAATTATAACCCCTGGGGCATTCAAAACAAAATCATGGCTTTGAAGTCTTACACATGAGTTTTTAAATTAAAGTGTTTATAAAGCCAAGAAACTATAAAGAGGTCACATGAGAAGGAAGGAAAAAATGAACTTAAGGAACTGGGGGAAAGGGGGAGTGTGGGGTGGGGTAAGAAGAACACATGCTTTCTAAAAGTAGGAAACTTCCAGTTCAGATCCATTGAGCTTGATATTTCAGTGTCTTTCAACTCAATTATGTGGTATCTTCAGCAATAAGGCCTTGCAGTCTCATTATGATGAGCTGCCAAGAGCACTGGCAATATAGTCTGTTGTATTCTGGCAACTTCTGGTGCTTCCCTCACCAATGGCTTCCTAGCAAAATATTCCAAACTCAATACTGAAATTTTCATTTAACTAACCTTTGACTCCTTTAGAAATATTATCCAACCAGGTAGAGTTCTTCTATCAAAAACATTTTTTAAAATTATATTTCATTTTAGGAGTACTACTCAGCCATCAAAAATGATCAATTAATGGAATTTGCCAGGAAATGAATGGAATTCGAAACAATTATATTGAGTGAAGTATCCCAGACACAGAAAATTAAGTGCCAAATGTACTCTCTAATAGGTGGCTCAGGTGGCTCCTAGTACAAAACCCACTTAGAGACACTCAAAGATAAATCTCTGTAATAACTACAGTAATTGCTAAGATTATGAACAGGAGGGATGGGGTAGGAGGGCCACACCAGTAACAAGGAGAGAGGGGACCATATTACAGCAGAGAAAATAGGCCACCATCAAGGACTGCAAGTAAGTAATGAGACATCCGGTTAAGTTCACAGACTTTCCTTCCTCATCATTTACAACTGATGGGGTATGATCTTACCAGAAGGGGAGGGTATATTCTGGCACATAGAAAGTAAACATTTCACAGATGGGTGATTGACCCCTCCCTCACCACGGTTTCCTACTTTTATTCCATCTACCTTTGAATATACTCTTATAACAAGACTCTAATTTAACAGGTTTTTATCTCTGGCCAGAGGGTGACATCCAATACCCATCAGGGTGGAGCCAAGGGCATTACAGGAGCAACAAAACTGAAAAAAAAAATCAACAAACCATAATCCAGAACATCAGAGATTCTATATCAATCACGTGGAACTAGACCAGCCTAATCTCTCCCCATCCTGAAGCTCAGGGAAATTTGCGGAAGAGGGGGTGGTAAGATTGTAAGAGCACAAGGATTGGGAGGAGCAATGATATGCAAGATACTCCACACAAGTTAGGGCCAAAGCAATCATATTTGGACTTTACATGCCCTGCGCAATGTCCAACACACTACTGACCTCACAAAGTCTAGCACATTTGCTAAAGGCACTAGGATCCTGGGAGGCAAGGGATTGACAGCCACAGTAGTGTTCCTATGCTTAAGGGGAACACAGGAAAGGGTTCTGGGAAATGCCACTGGGTCCTTGCACCTCTTTGGAGAGGAGGACCCAGAGGAGAGTTTGGCATGCACATTAAAGGATGCTCCCGGGATGGGAGGGGGAGGCACCGGGAGATGGGGAGGGAAGGGGGAGGGGAGGGGGGCACAGAGGGATAGGGGGTTGGAGGGAGGGGGGAGCAGTGTATCTGTTAAGTTTGTATGAGTGGAAATTTTAAAAAATTATGTTTTATTTTAATAAACTTAGAAAATCCTAGTTTTCTGTAAGTCTTTTTATACTTCTGGTCAACCCTTTTCCACCCTCTCCTCCTGCTCTACCCCTCATCCTGCCCTGGCCTAAACTGCTCTCTCAGGCTATTGCCTCGTATTTTGATGAAAGTGTGTTCTCCCCAAAAAAGAAAGAAGAAAGAAGAAAGAGAGGGGGGGGGGAGAGAGAGAGTGAGAGAGAGAGAGAGAGAAAGGAAGGAAGGAAGAAAGAAAGAAAGAAAGAAAGAAAGAAAGAAAGAAAGAAAGAAAGAAAGAAAGAAAGAAAGAAAGAAAGAAGAAAGAAAGAAAAAGAAGGGAGGGAGGGAGGAAAAGGAAAGAAACAAAAAGAGAAAAGAAAGAAAGAAAAAGAAAAAGAAAAGAAAGAAAAGAAAAGAAAAGAAAAGAAAAGAAAAGAAAAGAAAAGAAAAGAAAAGAAAAGAAAGAAAAGAAAAGAAAAAACATAGGGGAAGAAAGTAGTCAAGGCTGCATGATTTTTCCAACTCTGGGTGCTTTTTAGAAAGCAGTCCCTGTCCAATGTGAAAGTGTGATATCATTTACTAAATAAGCCCCACAAGAGAAGAGATATTTAAAGCAGGTAGAATTTAATTATATACAGGAGATCTTTGTTTCAGTGCTTTGGTTGGAACTGTCTGCTGAAGAATTTGTGACTGTACCAGAGAGTAGAAAATACACTAGACCATTTATATTCATCACTTCCTGACTGTCTTCTTCCCTTTGAGCATGTACCCACCTTTTCATTTGCATTTCATTGATAGTTTTGAAATCTACACTTCTCTTTCAATAGTCTAAAATTCATTCTTACTCACTAGGTTCATTTCCTTTTTTGGAATGACTTGAAAACATTTAAAACATGTCATTAAACTTACACAGAAAACTTTGATACGTATTCCCTAAGAATAATTATGTCTTTTTATAGTTCTGTTATAAAAGGATACAATGATAGCAATTTTTAAATGAAAGATATTAAATATTAAATATAAAATGTTTTCTTTGGATAATGAAAGACATGCTTTAAATTAAAATTTTGCAAAGAGAAATTTCATTACACCTTAGTTCATTCTATTCTTGTAGTATTCTAAGTTTTTAATGTGTGCCTACTTCTCTTAATTGAAGCCTTCTCCTAGATGGAGAAGGAAAGTTTATAAAACTCAATTAAATTAGATAAGTTTCAAGCCCCAGTTATCTCAGAAGGTTACAAGATTTACAAGCCCCCTACTCTAGATTATAAAAGCAATAAAGGATTGCTGTGGAGAAACTTCAGTGGGAATTACTTTCAGGTTGGGCAAGGAGTTCTAGATATGTAGCTTTTGTGTCATCACCATCCATTCTGGGGTGGGGTTTTGAAAATATGAATGCCTTTGAATCACACATATACTCCTGTGTAAAAAAATCCCTTTAGCCTATATTATTCTAAGTAGATAATAAACTCATGAGTTCATCAAGGTAGACTTAGGTAGAATTATTTCTTTGGTTTGTCATCTGTATTTTCCTGGAATAAATAGATATTTTTCATGTTGTACCAAGAAAAGTAATACAATTGTGTAATCTATAAAAAATATAACTTTATTTCTCACCATTGTAGATGCCAGGAAGTGCCAGCTCAAGGTGCTGGGTTTGGTTTCTGGTGCTATGTCTCCAATCAGAGGAAGTCAGGATCCTGAAAACCCTTCTCAAAGTGACATTAATTATTCCAAGGGAGCCCACATGATCTAAACGTTTCCTACTGTTGTACTGGAATGAATGTTATAAAAATTAGTTTTGAGAGACATATTAAAACCAAAGTACCCTCTTTTTGATTTTCAGTTGTGCTTAGATTTCCATTCTATATGTTGTGCATGTGTAAGCCATTTTCATTATTTTATATGGAATATTTTCCATAAAATCAAGAAATTACTTGCTATTAAGCCATATGTAGAGTAAAATAGCATTTAAAATACACATTTATTATTGTTTTGATAAATATTTTTTCTAGACATTAGCTTTAAGGACAAACTCTGGGGCAATGTACAAACTTATTCCTCTAGGGAGAAAACTTTTAGTGCTATCTTGATGCATTTTTCAGCAATTATGATCACTTCAATTATTTAAAATAATAGTACTAATTTATGTACTTAAAGCGTTTGCATTAAGTTCTAAACAGCATTCTTCCCCCCACCTCCATCTTTGATTCCAAGACACAGAAAAAAAAAAAATTGGTCATGTCAAAATAAACAACAGCACATACCCAGAACTCAAAACAACATACCCTGTTGTGAATGTCAGACACTGGAAAAATATTGAAAGAAACAGCTATCAGAGACCTTTCTGGAAGCAAGAGCTCTGGTGAGCTCCTCAAGGTCTGTGTGAAGCTACATTACTGTGTAACTTATGCGTTTCATGGCAAGGTGCCCAGGAATGAATGCAGTGAGGTTGGAAAAACATAAAACAACCATACCAATTTTGATGGAAGTCCATGATTTTCTGCAAACCCCAAGTAAGGGCAATTTTTTTACGAGACAATAAAATTAGAAAATAACATAGCCTGCAAAGAAAGTTCATGGTTACAGATGAAAATACCTTTTAAACTTTGCATTTTTGATCTTTCAAAACCCATCAATAATTCACCTCATATATATATATATATATATATGTATATATATTCCTTTTAGTATGAACATCCTGCTAGGATGAATTTAGGTAATCTACCTGTGGTTTAAATAGATTTTGATTTTCAACAAAGAAGTGAAACAAGCAAAATAAATACAGATTTGCTTGTATAGATACTACTAAAAAGAATATTGAAATTTTGATGATTGAGTTAATTACATATTGCATTTATAAAATTTAAAGAAATGGGTAGCAAACTCAACTATTCATTTTTTTTAATTTTTTTTAATTATTATTATAATTTATTCAACTGTGTGCATATGCGTGTGTATGTGCGCGCGCATCTGTGTGTGTGTGTGTGTGTGTGTGTCTGTGTATGTGTAGAACCACGGACGAATTCGCGAACCACCATGGACGCCTCCACCTCCTTCTGCCCCGGGATTCACAGGCTCCACCCTACCAGGACCAGAAGCGCAGGCCGCCCCCGCTTCAGCCTGGCGTCTATACGTGGGATCTGGGATCCGAACTCAGGACCTTCTGCCTGCAAGGCGGAGGCTTAACCCCTGAGCCACCTCTCCAGCCCCCAAACTCAACTATTCATATCTAATGCTGAAGGTTTAAATACATACTACAAATTTGAAAAGCAGAGCAATCAACCAGTAAATTAGGAACTTTATTCCTAATGCTTCAAAATTGAACTGACTTTACTATAAAATGATGTTTTTATCAACTACTGGATTAATTCTTGCTATCACCATTTGACTTTCTCTGTTGTCATCGTTTCTTGCAATTCTGTTCTACTGATTATTCTGATTCTTCTTTTTGCAGGCTACAATCTACTCCAGTATATCAAACATCCATCCATACACAGTGATATGTAAGGTACAATGGCAATAAAAATACCTACTAGGCATATTCACGTGACTATCAGGTTTCTAAAATTCTGTGTGAGATATGCACATAGTTGCACCCTACATCCACTGGCTATGACAGAAACCTTTAAAATGTTCTGTTGTACTATGGTGTCCAATAAATCCAATAGTCCATAATAAAACACTATAGATTAAGCCAATTATGGAAAGGTCTAGATGCATGCAGCTAGACTCAATGCCATGATTTTCCTAGAAGAATCCTGCAAGCACAGTTGTTTTGCTGAAAAGCTTTATACCTGTTGCTCTAAGCATCAACTTTCTCTTTTCCAACCAGCCTCCATGAAGTGACTAAAATGCAATTTCTATGTCATAAATTCATTTGTTTAAAATTTTTAAAGAATATGTAATTCCATGGGGAAACTCTGAAATGTGTGCAGCATAGAAAGTCCTCTATCTGAAGTGTTTCTCCTCATTTTCCTTCATCCTAATTCTTTGAAAGCGTGTTTTATCTCTATTGCTCCTTGAAGGCTTCAGTTCCTATCTAGATTCTTCCTCAAGGTTTTTGTTTTATTGTTGTTGTATTCTAGATTTTTTTGCTTAGTTCCTCATCTTTTTTTTTTCAAAATGTAACTTTATAGGCAAGCCACCCCACAGTATGCTTTCATTCCTCATCCATAATAGTTTAAATTCTGTGATATAGGTCAAGCCTCCCTCTGATTATGTGTTCTGTCCTAAGCCTTAATAATCCTAAATCAGAATTAGTTGGGCACTCTTACAGCTTAGGAAAAGGTTACAGTTTTCAGTCTGCTTTTAATTACTTAAGACTACAGACCTACTGAAGCAATAATTTCATGAAAATGTGTTTTGAAAGAAAAGAGTCAATTCCTATATATTACTACCCACAACTTGAACTCTTTCTTTCAATCCTTTGTTTCTTTTCTGCTCTGGAGTAGCTAAATCTGATACACTGTTGCCATGAGAGTTCACAATGCTGTGAATATATCACTGTATACTCTATAAGATTATGCTTACTTTTTCCTTCCACTTTGCATAGGCTTTTTAATAAATGAAATACGTGAAATTCTAAATTTACAATATTAAGGACAAGATGGGATGGACTGCAGATGAACTGTCATGCCAATACTTGTGAGCAGCACAGGGAGACTCAGACGTTCAAAGCCAGTTTAGGCTACATAACGAGTTTGAAGCCTGCTTGCTGGGCTACAAAAAGATACTGTCTAAAAATAACAATAAATAAATTAAGTCAGTGGAGATTTCTGCAGGGAAGCAGGCAGACACACTGAGAATGCAATCATGGGTATAGGCCCTGCCAAGTAGGAGCTGCAGCAGCATGATAAAGCTGTACAGGTGAGAGTATTGCCTGCTTGGGAAGTGCTGGCACTAACATACACATTGGATCTAGCATGAGAAGTAACACAGAACCTGAGGAAAGGACTTCCATCCCTCCTGTCCCAGAATGCTCTGTGTTTACACACTTATGCATACAGCGTCATCTTGAGCCTGCCAGACTCAAGGGGGAATCTGAAAACTTCACTTACATCTTAGAATAACTTGTTTTCTATTATTTAATAGATGTATTTTAAAAGAGATCTGCTACTGCAGAACTTTTATTATTATTATTTCCGCTCATACAAACTTAATAGGTACACCGGTTCCCTCCCTCCCTCCTCTTCCCCCCCACCTCTCTGTTCCCCCTCCCCTCACCCTTCCCTCCCCATCCCCCAGTGCCTCCCCTTCCCATCCCAGGAGAATCCTTTAATATGCATGCCAGACTCTCCTCTGGGCCCTCCTCTCCGATGATGTACAGTGGCATTTCCCTGAATCCTTTCCTGTGTTCCCCTTAAGCATAGGAACATTACTGTGGCTGTCAATCCCTTGCCTCCAAATGCTAGACTTTGTGGGGTCAATAGTGCGTTGGATATTGCTCAGGGCATGCAAAGTCCAATTTAGCAAATGCTAGACTTTGTGGGGTCAATAGTGCGTTGGATATTGCTCAGGGCATGCAAAGTCCAATTATGATTGCTTCGGCCCTAACTTGTGTGGAGTATCTTGCATATAATTGCTCCTGTCATCCTTGTGCTCTTACAATCTTACCACCCCCTCTTCCGCAAATGTCCCTGAGCTTCAGGATGGGGAGAGATTAGTGTGGCCTAGTTCTAGGTGGTTGATATAGAGTCTCTGAAGTTCTGGATTATGGTTTGTTGATTTTTTTTCTTAACTGTACACCTAAATTATACCATATCCAAGTGCCACTTGAACATTGCAAGGTGTGATGACTCTCCACTCAGTATATTATACAGCACTCTCTACTAAACTCTAATCACATCTCGTGCAGCTCCTTATTTATTCCACCATCTTTTCCTGTTTATCTCATTCTTACTCCTCTACATTTTACTTCTCACTAATTGAGAAGCCTTTCATAGGTTTATCAATGTTTAAAATCTGTGGATCCTATCAGTAGCCTAACTTCCCACTTTCAGCTATTTTCCCAACCTTGATTTGGTTTTCTTTTCAAAGTTTATCTGATACTTATCCCTATTCTCATCCACCTTATTCCTCCACCAACCACATATTTTTAGTAACTAAAATCCAAATATGTACCACAGTATCTTTGTTCATTTATCCTCCAATAGTTATTGAAATCAAAGGGGACACCATTGGTAAATGGCCAAGCGCATGTTGCTAATGATATTTCACAGTGAGCATATCCAGTAGCTGTGGTTGGAACTCATAGTTGGTATTCTCCTTGGAAAATAATATAGGCGTACCATGACATGTACTGAAGAATTTTTTTCTTAACTGTGTACCTAAATTATACCATAGCTAAGTCCCACTTGAACATTGCAAATACATCAACTGGAAAATAAAGCAATGAAATAACTGGAAATGCCTAAATCCCAGTGCAGTAATATAACTGCCTGATGAGCAGATGTTAGGATTGCTCCACAAAAAGGAGTTCATAAATGAAACTATAAACCTTCTCAAAAGCCCACATCTGAGGAAGGTCTATGGAGAAGTACTATGGATGTTTTGCTAAATGGGCATATTATCCACTGTCTTTCATATATTTATGCTTATATCCATGGATTAATTCTGTTCTCACCCTTGTTCACAAAAAGCTCCTTTCTGTAGTGGGTGTGTTTACTACAGATACTTATAATTGGTCACAGTATTCAGAATAAGTGATTTCTAAATATTCAACCCTATTAACCATTCTAGGACTCAAGAAATAATGCAGAAGAGGAGGAAGAAAGAATATGAGAGTTTGAAGATGGGAAGGAATGCTGACAAACTGTCTTCTGGAAATGGCATGACTCTTAACAATCATAAACGTACCAAAGCTACAATTATCTGCAAAAGATGAGCCAATTCACATTCCTTCATGGATGAAGGAAGGATTCATGAGTACCTACCTCTGGCTAACATTTCAGTGCTATGGTTTTTTTTTTAATGAGATCTAGGGTCTGAACTCAGGTCCTTCTGCGTTCAAGACAAAGACTTAAACCTTGATTCATCTTTACAGAACTATATGAAAACTTTTCTTAAGTGAGCATATTATTATCTAGAAATCATTGCTGTAACTTGTATGTTTCACTGGAAAAGTCCAATATATTCTATCCTTTAGCACAGTATTGGACACAATAGTCAAGATATATTTGTAGAGCAGTTGAATTACCCACACATATTTCCATACTGAAAGAAAAGAGAGAAAAGATAAAATATTATCTTTTTCTTGTAATGAAATCATGTGAAAGTTTTTAAGTTATTCAGTGGCTACTAACAAAAAATGGGAATCATTTTCCTTGGATTGCAAAATCTCGCCACTATCAGAATGAAGCCTACCGTCAGTTTTGGCACCCCATCCCAAGTTCTGACTGCTTCCTCTGACAGAAAGCCTAATTCTTTGATCCAAGTCTCATGTGTTCTCCTGATCCTGCACAGTGAACCTTCTTTGTGTTCTGTATTTTCCTACTTTATAGTGATTGCACATCCAGCATAATCCTCCTAGGCTATGGTTTAAGGTTCCTCTTTACTTTCCTAACCTCTGAAGAGATGGAGATCACAGCCTTTGTGTACCTGAAAGCTCTCACCAAATTTATCCTTTTATATTCTAAAGCAGTCTAATTAACCTCATTTCCTTCAAGGTGTATCTCACTCCATTAACTGCAGATCTTAAATGGAATACAATGAATTAAAAAGTTGGAGTTTAATATCCACAGTAAGGTATACTGATGCTCAGATCATAGCAAATGTGGATTAGTAATTAGTTTCTAATAAAACTGATCTCGAAACTAGAATTGTTTTCTGAGAAATGTTCCTAATAAGAACCATCAGTGTTTACTTTTATGCTCTGCATTAGCATAAAGGTGCGTGCTTATTTCCATGTTTAAGCAGAAAATTATTGGAAAATGACCAGTGTTTGACTTTAGAGCAAAATAGCTTACTACTCTAAAATCATCAGGAAATAAGTTCTAATAGGTAGGTTTGAGTGATGTCAGAAGATATAAGAGGAGGGAGGGATGTGGAGAGAAAAATACAGTTCAGGAATGGTTACTTATTCCCTAATTGGAGAGGTATTATTTTTCTCTCATCTAAACTGATGAACCAGGTTCTGATAATTTGATAAAAAGGTCTTAACATAGGAAGATAATTAATGTAACTCAAATCCATTTATGTGTATCTGCAGCATCAGAGCAATAGCAGTGTCATTGCAAAGAAGAAACACCCTGTGGTTGCACAGCTCTGGGTCTTCATATCTCACACCTGTGGAGGAGAATAAACATTCCCAGTAATGAATCCATACACATCAAATATTCCTTAGACCACATTCTTCTCCAGGGCTATTTTCCAGTTTGAGAATGTGCTTTGCTGTTCTGTTTGCACAAAAGCAACCACCAAGGTATAGAATTCCTCCCAGAGTTGTCTACCTCGGGTTCCCTAACTAGATCAAGGGCCATGCCATGGTTTGAAAGGGAACTGAGTTCTTTATAAAGAAGAGTAATAGGTAGTGCTGACAGACTCTGTAAAAGGGTTTTTCAACCAGCCTGAGTCATTCTTTCATATCTTCACTAAGGACAAGAGTTTTTCTCAAGAAACATTTTGAGTTTCAACCCCGAGTCCATTACCTGAAACAATATTATTATTTAATTAACTTGATTTGACATTTTTAGCTTGCATATATCTAACATCTACATTCTACATGCACATGGTACATGTGTAATCAGAGTAGGTCAGAAAGAAAAAGGACACTAAAGTCATTAATAAAAACTTCCCTTTAAAAAAAAACTTCCCTTTCCCTTAGCAAAACACACTCAGAAGGACATGAGAACATGAGAGAGGCTAGTGGGGAAGAACAAAGTTTGTAATAAGTAGAACATTGAGATTAATAAAAAGGGTGAATATGATACAAATTCATGTGTAAAGCCTTAAAAAATTAACACATATTAAAAACAACAAAAAAGTTGGGGCTGGAGAGGTGGCTCAGGGGTTAAGCCTCTGCCTTGCAGGTGGAAGGTCCTGAGTTCAGGATCCTAGACCCCACGTATAGACACCGGCCGGAAGCCGGGGGCGGCCTGCGTTTCTGGTCCTGGTAGGGTGGAGCCTATGAATCCCGGGGCAGAGTAAACGAGGAGGAGGTGGAGGGGGCCATGGTGGTTCCCGAATTCGTCTGTGGTTCTACACACACACACACACACACACACACACACACACACACACACATACACACACAATTGAATAAATAATAAAAATTTAAAAAAAAAGAAGTTCCTAAACCTATATAACGCAGCACAGAACCTGCTTTATATAACCAGTTTTTTTTTCATGTTGGGGAGACTTCGATTTGTGTTTGTTTCCTTTTGTTTTCTTGAGAAGGTCTCATTCTATAGTTTAGAGTTGACCTGGAAGTGTGTAGCCCAGGCTGACCTCATCAAAACAGCAATTTCCCTGCCTCAATCTCCAAAGTGCTGGGATTATGGGTATTAGCCCAGCCTCAAAGGATTATTCTGATCATTTGTATAACAATCTATATGCAAAATGCCCAAAGTGAACATAATTTTTCTTCTGAAGAAAATGTTAACAACTATTCAACAAATATTGCTGATACCATTATAAAGATGAAGCCACTTTCTGGTGCTTCCAATGTTGTTGATATATTGTCTTTTAAAATTGTTTCTCTAGTTTACACCCAAACGTTATTGAACCAATGACACAATTCACAGGATTTGGGTGTGTGTGGAGTCTTATAAAAGTCCTAGACCTGTATCCTCACTTATGATTAAAAGAAGTTCATTTTCCCAACCATGTAATCATTGCCCTCTTTCTGCATCATTCTGGGACTTTTTGTCCTCAAAAATCTTAAACTGGTAAAGGATCTAAGACTTTTCAAAGGCACCTTATTGTTGTTACCTGTGATGTAAGTCTGATAGTAATAAAACTGTTAAGAGATTACAAATGTGAAGGACATGAGATTTAGGGAAAAAAGGGGGCATGCAGGTGGATTGTCCTGGGTAAAGGAAGAAGGGCCAACTAACCATCTTTCTGAAAGAGACAAACTAAATCATAAAGGGAAAATGATCTTGTTATAGATAGAAAAACAGCTGGTGTGATCCTTAATGTTGCTTGTTTTCTAGCTTTGAAGAGTTTCTCAGATATTTTTCTTGCTTGTGGATAGAAAGATATTGGGGCCCAGAATTTAACAAAAGGAACATACTCTAAAAGCATCATCCGTTGCAAAACAGTGGTGTGAGTGAGCGGTTGATATGGGTCAGAGCATTCTTGAACCACTCACTGTTTTCAAGGTCTAGTATTTCTAAGCTCTCTCTGTAGGGATAACATTCCAAACTGCATCCAGATAGCACTGGATAAAAATGATACTCTGGATCCTTTCTGAGGAATATTGAAATAGAACTAATGTGATCTAGAAATTTATATTTTAAAAAAATCTCAAGAACAATTTAATGCTTTGTTCTATGTGTGGGAACTTTACCTAAGAAATATGTATATCTGTCTCCATTTTGTACTTGTTCATATGTCCTCCCTGAAACATCAGACGTGCCAGATGCTATGACTGACTCTAACCATGACCAGTCAGCACCAATGTTTGATCTTACTGCGTACGTGACTCTAACCATGACCAGTCAGCTCCAAATTAGGAAATACTTAACATTCTGGGAGCCCCCCTAAACTGGAAGAGTAAGTTTACTTTAAAACAGTAACATTTGGTCCTTGCATAATCAACCGTCTCACCAACTTTGTTAAGGAAAGAATTAATATGATAGTTTGTAAGAATTGTGGTTAGAGAAGGAAGACTGTCCAATCAGAAACCAGTCACTAACTGCTCCAGGAATTCCAAGGGCCATGAGTAATGTAGGGGGTACTAGAAACTGTTGATGAGGTACTTAGAAACTGCTGATGGTCAGAGTTGACCAATCCCCACATGCCAACTCGACTTTTGCCTCAGTTTACCCATCATGTATCTGCTAGGTTAGAAACCCCCTCCTCCTATAGAAATAACCTATAAAAGTCCATGTAAAACAAAGACAGGGGCTCTTATTCTTGATCTGCTATGTCGGTGATGGGGAGAGCCTGGGCTCGAGCTTTAAATAAAGACCTGTGTGTGTTTACAGTGGTGTCACTTCCAGTGGTCTCTTGGGATCTAGAAATCTGGGCACAACAGTATGTATTCATGCTACTAAATGCCCACTGTAAAGTAACTGCTTCTTTAGTAAGTTAAAAATGGAACAGTGAAGGACAGCAGAAGTGACAGGAACCTCTCAACTTAATTTTTTAGTGAGAAAAAATTGATTAAATATATGTCATCAGAGTGTTTAATGTATAATTCCAATGAAAATCCTTTTAGTTCAAAAGGAATTAATAGCTATGTAAATTCTGTTGAACCTCATAATGAAGATGGCCAATCATGCAAAAATATCTAAAAAATAAAAACTGACAGAACTGACTTTTTGAATGCTGAGTGTAGCACAGGCACTCAACACTGAATCACATTAGCAATGTCATATGTAAGAGAAGCTCTGGAGGCTCCATGTCCCTTAATGGATTTTGATGAAAAGCTGTAGAGCAATCCTCACTCGTGTTCAACCCCCAAAGGACACAGACAGCCCAGACAGTCATTTACTTAAATATAAATAGCCTTGAAATTCTTCTACCATTTGAACTAATGTAATAATGAAATCTAATCTCATTACTGAGAAAAAAATTACTATTGAAATTACTTATCAAATATCCACTTGCTGTTAGTTTAGTAATCATCAAATAGTAGCTAAGCTTTATACTTAATCTTAGCCTAAAAGCAATTTGAATTTAAACTTTAAATAGCAATATGAATTTCTAAACACACACACATACATACACACACACACACACACACACACACACACACACACACGTCACATGTACCTGAAAATACCATTTTGTTTAGTCAAATTTCTTTCCTTGTACAAAATATCTTAGAAAACCAATGAAAAAGGAGGGATTATTTATCTATGATTGGCTAATGCTTAGGACAAACTCCAGAACATCAGGTGACCAGGAAACAGAGTGAGGACTGTGTGTGGCACAGGGCACACAGAAATAAGATCTATCCTTCAAAGACTGCCCATGGTGACATATTTCCTCCAACTAGGCCTAAAAAGGTTCCTAATAGCATATCATTCATCAATGGACTAATCCAAGGATCAAACTGGTTACCGTACAATACAATCATTTTTCATGACATTATTGTCACCTTGACACCTAGGGGTCAGGCATCCAGGTATCTAAAGGGAATCTTTACATTAGTGTTGGATTCTGGGAATTATCAAAGTTACCCTAATTCATGTGTGAATGTCCCTACCTAAAGATGGACATATAAGGCTATAAACTATAGATTATAAACTGTATACTACACACTATAGACTACAGAAAACTAGCTGAGCACCAGAAAAGCCAGAATGCCTGCATTGATCTTTCTCTATGCTCTTGACTATGAATCTGGTGTGACCACCTACCTTAAGCAACTGCTCTTGTGTCTTTCCTTCCATAATGCACTAAAAATGGAGCTGTGAATAAAAGCAAACTCCCTCTCCCTTAAGTTTGCTCTTGGCAGGTGCTTTGTCACAGTCCTGAGTAAGTAACTCAATGACCTACAGCTGAACATTGCCTGACTCAAAGATCAAGCCCTCAATACATGCATCTATGTGGGACATTTCATCTATAAGTCATGTATTATTTCTAATTATAAGCAACATTTAACTGATTTGTTATTATTTTTCCACTGAAATAAAATTTTTAATAAAATCACTCATAGTTTTTCTAGTTCTTTATTCATATCATATATTTTCTTATAAAAATGCATTGGTGTTAGTTACCAATTATTGTGACAGAGTGAGAAAATTAGCTTAAAAGATGAAAGTTTAAGTTTGATTCACAATTGCAAAGACTTCAATCCATGGTCATCTGGCTCATTTTAGGCTTAAGGTAGCCTTTACATGCAAAGGGGTATTTGGGAAAAAACCCACAACCTTGAGAACAAGTTAAAAAAGAGGGTGGTGGTGAAATAAGGATAACATGCACCTTTCAAAACACTTCTACAATAATCAAGTTTCTTTCTCCATCTATACCCCACATCCAAAAGTTTCATATTGTCATTTATCTATGAACCCATCTACATATAACTCACTAAATAGGTCAAGGTTCTCAAAAACCCACCTTCCTCAACACCCACATTTGAACAGTGCTATACTGGGGTGCTAGCCTTAGTCACATGAGCTTTTGGGAGACATTTAGACCCAAATCAGAACAAAAGAGAAAACTTTTATATGTAAGGTGAGAGATTTCCACAAATCCCACTGTAAGAGGTACAATGCACATTCTTTGCACGTTCTCATTTTCATAAGCCCTGCCTCCTAGACCTGTGTAGTGCAATTGCCATGAGGGAATTACAACTTCTCTATGCATTGTACATTCAAAGAAATAGTTGTCACTGTTAATACTGGTTTTCACTATCCTCACTAATAATTGATGAGAAATGCTATAATTTTTACCTCATATGATGAACTTGAGACTGCTTTCAAAACGGGTCTGCATTATCTTAATGATTATTGAAGATGAAAACCTTTTTCTTCTTTGTCAGCAGTTCAATATTTTGCCTGGAGCAAATTTTATTTTTTATTTTTTGCTTATTTTTATTTCTTTGATGTGGTTTTACAGCTTTTATTAGTTGCATGGGTGTGTTATACCTTATTGATGGCTGTGGTTTTCCTTTGAACTTTTTAAAATTAAGCCTTTCATTATAGTGATGGAAAATAACTTCTTAGCTAAGGCTTACACATACATCTTAAGTGTAAATAAATTATCTTTAGATGAATACATTTATGTAACATTCACCAGTATAAGAAATTAAAAATTGTTAACTAGAACAAAACATGTTGCCTATGTATAACAAAAATTGGTTTTTGCAATTTTTAAAATAAATTCTTCCTCAACTTATTAACTAAACAAATGTTTCTGTATTTTTCTGACAGTTGAAATTTTACTTTTTCCGGGTAGTTTTACTGTTTTTCCACCTATTTGGAATCTTCACATGTCCTGAGGTAATGATTGTCATAGTTAAGCACAGGTGTCAACTTGACTCTTGAGGGTTTGAGCTCTGGGCACAGGTGTAGAGAGTTGATGGTTGAGTTAAGCCCAGAGCAAACCTGAAGGAGATTGTCTAGCTGCTGAGGAAGACCCAGCCCACGGTGGGTGGGATTAGGCCCTGGATAAATCACAGAGACCTGGTTGAGAGAGTGGGCATCCTTCTGTATACTTGGCCAGACATGCTGGTCTGGCATGTAAGGATTGTCCATCTCTCAGCCGTTATGGTGGCCAGTTCCCTCGGCCCTGGTGTTGGTGCGTGCTCTCCTGTCAAGCTGGACTATGAACTGTAACCGGACTATCGTAAGAAAGTAAACTCCTTGTTCCCTTAAGCTGTGTTCTGGTCATTTATCAGCAACCATGCAGGCGGACTGCAACAATGATCAATTTTTCACCACTTGAAAAGGAATTGTTTTAACAATAATCTATGACTTTCCACTCATATGAAACATGATCTATGCCATATTCAATTTTCCATTCTCATGGATTACTTCTAAATTCCTCCATTTTCTTTCCTTTAGATATATAGCATCTGCAACATTATTTTTTTTTTAAAAAAGCGGGTTTTTTTCTCTTTTCTTTTTTTTTTAAGCTTCACTCTGCAATTTCTCAGGCTCCACACACCAGGGCCAGAAGTGCAGGCCACAGCCACTTTCTGCCTAGTGTTTTTAGGTTGGACTTGAGATCCCAACTCGGGACCTTCTGCTTTCGAGACAGAGGTCTTAACCTCTGAACTATCTCTCCAGCCCCTTTCCCCTACAAAGTGTTTTTTTTTTTCATCTGTATGATGTCTTCCCATCAGTACTCTTCTTGCTAAAAGGCACAAATTTGAGGTCCCAGGAGAGATAATTCAGTGAGTAAAAGTATTTGCCATAGGAACATGGCAACTTGAGTTCAGTCCAAAAACCCACACACAAAATAAAATTAGATGGGAGGCAGAGCAAGAAGAAATAGTTACAGGTCTACAGGCCAGCTACTCTGGAGTAAATTTGATGTCTTTTTTAAATTCATTTACTAAAGGTAAATAGCGAAAATGAGGAATAGACAACATCACAGTTTCAGTAACAAAATAGCCCAGAGGAACAAGGAATCTATTTTTGATTAAAGTTTCTATTAAAGTTCCTTAGCATAGTAAAATTGTTCATACCAACATCAGAAGGAAATAGCCAACTCGTATTCACAGGAAAGGCTGAGAGGGTCATATTTTCTCACTTGCCAATATGACTAAGTACTGAACTAACTCTATCCATCTTATCATAGTTAGGTGCAGTTGTCAACTTGATGATTGAAGGTTCAAGCTCTGGGCACATTTAATTGAATTAAGTCCAGAGTGAACCTGCAGTAATTGTCTAGTTGATTAGGCAGACCCAGCCCCTTGTTCTCTTAAACCTTTTAATGGTGATTTTATCAGCAACCATGCAGGTAAACTGCAATAGAATTTGTTACCAAAGGAGTAGGGGTGTTGCTGATGAATTGGCTGTGTGGATTTTTTTTTTTTTTTGAGAAATTTTGAAATGTTTGAAGCTTTAGAGTTTGTGGATTACAAATATCATTCCGCAGAGTTTAGTGGGTCATTTGGTAATGAAAATGCTGAGAGAGACGTGGGTTGTTTGGGCCCAATTTGTGATGAAGAGAACAAAGACTTTGTTTTAAAGTTGAATTTAAAGACAATGGACTAGACTGCTTGATAGAGGAGGGCTGTGTTGATGGCCATGAAGCTTTGGATGTGGAAAGGGCAGGCAGCAGAACAGCTGTGTTGTTGGAGAAATGAACATCAGTGAAAGGAAACCTAGTAATTTGCACTGGGACAGTGAAGACATAAATGCTGTGGTTTGAAAACCTGGATTCCTTTAGGGGCTGAAAGCCTAAGCTGAATCCATTTCTTGCACTTTGGAAGTTTTGGCTGCCTAGAAAGAGACTTTTCCCGGAATCGGCATACAGAAGTTGGTATAGCTGTAGCTAAAGTGGACCAAGCTACATTTCAACCTGACTGCAGAGTTTGTTAGCATTCCGCAGGTGGTACTGGTTTTGTTGTACAATTAAGGGGATCATGGAAAGCAGCAGAAGCTTGGCACCAAGTGGCAGGCAAAGAATTTATGCATGGGAATGTGAAGCGAATAGCTTCAAAGGTATTGGAGATACCAAAACCGTGGGATGTATGGTGAGGACAGCGTAAGTAGAGATTCAGCCTGGTTCAGAGAACTCTACTTCTATAGACTTGACTCTGATTTGATATTTTCTTTTTTTTTTTTAGTTTTTTAAAAGATTTTTTTATTATTTAATTGTGCATGTATGTGTGTGTGTGTGTGTGTGTGTGTATGTATGTGTGTGTGTAGAACCACAGGCAAATTCGGGAACCACCATGGACGCCTCCACCTCCTCCTTGTTTACTCTGCCCCGGGATTCACAGGCTCTGCCCTACCAGGACCAGAAACGCTGGCCGCCCCCACTTCCACCTGGCGTATATACGTGGGGTCTAGGATCCCAACTCAGGACCTTCTGCTTGCAAGGCAGAGGCTTAAACCCTGAGCCATCTCTCCAGCTCCTTTTTGATAGTGACTTTATCAGCAATCATGCAGGCTAACTATAACGCCTACCTACTTAAGGAATAGTTCTACCCTTTATGGGTTGGGTCTTCTCACAGCAATTAGATAATTCCCTACAAGCTGGCTCAGGGCTTATCTTGATTGAATAACTTCACAAGTGTGTGCAGAGTCCCAGGTTTCAATTGTCAAGTTGGCATCTGCCAACTAACTGCCACATCCATCAAGCCTATATGCTAATCAGATGCTATAAGAATGTTACACATATACAGGAGTACAGGAAGCAGAAATGGCTTTCTACAAAAGTAAGTGGAAGCCAGACTATTACGAAAATCAGCAGTCTATTCAATCATTTTCTTTCTTGTTTTATTTTTTTAAACTCCAATATATTTTAATATCAAACCTCCCTGACATTACCAGAAGTATTATAAAAATTTTTCATCAGGACACTTAAAAGGCATGTCAAATATTCTTTGTTCCAGATTCTCTATCACAAATCACCTGTTTGCTTTGCCAACCTTGTGACTCATCTGGACAGGGTGTGGAGAAAAATTATGTAAAAGTCTATGCTGGCTCATTATTTCCTGTTACCTACAGAGTAAGAAATGATGTAGCTTAAGCCAGCAAGAAGCAACCTAATCTTTCCACACACTGGAAAGTAGATAAAATAAAAATAAATCCTCTGCACATGGCATCACATCTCCACTCTCTAGAAGGGACATAGTATAGAAAGTAAGACTGAGACTGGTAGATAGACAGTGCTTCAACTTTAGTTTACTATTTGTAGTCGAAGGTCTGAGCAATAATCTCATGACGAGCCTAAGCTAACACAAGTTATGAGATATTTACAGCTTTCAGGTTTCTCTCTCCACCCTGAGTGACTGTCTTGGTTCTCTAGAAAAGGCAGGATTGGGAGAAACTAACAGGTCCTCTGAGTCAGCCACTGTCTGCCTCCTCACAAGGAGATCAGGAATCTGAGCTTTTACACACAAGATCTCTCACCATACGCAAACATTAAAAAAAAGCAGAACAAAGGGTCAGTTTGCTACAAAGGCTCAGGAATGAATTAAGATTTCAGCTATAACACCAAGAAGTCCTCAAGAGGCAGAGAACACTTGCTTTGGCTAATAGCAGGAATTCTGGGCAAACTAACTAGGAAACGTCCAGACTTAGGACAGCTGCAGAATTCTGAGATCAGTTACTGAGTTCCTGCTTTTAATCTTCCCACAAGGAGGTCATGACATCCTGCAACCTGAGAAGTGTCTTCCTGGATTAAGCTGAGTCCTGTGGACTTTTCCACTAGGTTAAAAATATCCTTTAGGTGCCTAAATCCTAGTGGTGGATAGTTCTTAATTTCAGATTAGTTTCTGGGAGAAGATAATGCTGACTTACTTGAGCTGGCAACATGAGAATCATATGAAGAAACAGAATAACCTACTTACGCCAACGTTAATAGCTTCGTGCAATAAAACACCTATGTATGAACCTGGAAACTTGAGTTCCATCCTCAGGGGCACATGGTAAAAGAAAAGAACAGACTTCTGAAAGTGTCCTGTGACCATCCATACTATGCATGCCATGACAGACATGTGTCTGGTGACTCTTTCCCTCCCATATTTCCCTTCTGAAATGAGAAGGAAAGAAAAATAGAAAGACCTATTCAAATGAGGTTTTAATATCCACTGAATAACCGATCTCTGTTCTAGTTACTTTTCTGTTTCTGTGATAAAACATACTGGCCTGAGCTACTTGAGGGAAAGTGGAAGAGGCTTATGGTTCGAGAAGTGGTAATGTCCATCATCGCAAGGAGCACATCTTGGCAACAGGTACAAGAGGCCAGCCATTATGTGGCAGCTATACTCAGGAAGGACAGAGAGCAGAGTCAGGTGATCAAAACCTCAAGGTCTATATCTGCTTGATAAGTGGGAGACACCACGTGAAAAGTTATGACTAAGGAAAAACTAACTCAAAGAAAAGACTTTAAAAAATAGGAGCTTATTTACAGTTGAGTGTCTGATAGCCAAAGGCAGTCATAGTTCAGCCTTAAGGTGGAAGTGCATCAGAACAGAACATATATCTTAAAATGGAGGGGATAGGGAGCAAGTCTCCATTACAGAATGGCCACCAGAGAGAGAGAACAGAATAAAAGACACCAAAGAAAGCTGTGAATAAGGGAAGAGACAAATTGTGTAGGGCTGCAGACTTTTAGAGTCATAGGTATTTCTAAGGAATTGCCAGGGAGTTGCTAGGGAGTCAAGACTATAAGTGTGGTCTAAAGTGGAAACTTTATAAAGGTGGCATGGCTCCACTGGGTCCTTGTACATCATCAGAGAGGAGGGCCCAGAGGAGAGTCTGGCATGCACATTAAAGGATTCTCCGGGGATTGGGGGGGAGGCACTGGGGAATGGGGAAGGAGGTGGGAGGGGAGAGGGAGAAGGGGGTAGGGGGAAGGAGAAGAGAGGGAGGGAACCGGTGTACCTATTAAGTTTGTATGAGCGGAAATTATAATAAAAATGTTAATAAAAAATAAAATAAAATAAAGGTGGCATGGCTAACACTCCCCCACTGATGAACTCCCTCCATCAAGGCTACATGTTGTAAAGGTTTCATCTCATTCTCAAAGCTGGTCAGCAGCTGGAGTCTGAGCACTGGACCCTGTGGGAAATATATTCAAGCCATGACGGTTCCCATATGACATATTGCCTAAACAGAAATGAGAAAAATAGTTGATTGAAGTATCAATTGAATAAACTATGGAGAGTGAATTGCTTCTCTTGAAGGCTTTCTGCTGTCCAGTGAAACCTTCCCTTTAAGGGGCATAGTGCTTGTTGAAGCTCTCAGAAGGATTTGGGGGCACTTGATTCAGAAAGAGAGAGAATCTCATTAGTACATTTTTATTTTACTCTGAAAAATATATTTGCATGCTATATGCCTGAACTTCCAAGGTAGGGACAATCATGGGGAAAGGATCTGTTAATTTCAATAAAATTTAAGGCTCTTCTTTAGGAAATAAACATGTTTTTCTTCCAACTATTCACTTTCTTCAAGAGAAAAATACATTATCATAACCATCATTCTCTTTTTCTTTCTCTCTTTCTCTTTCACAGACACAGAAAGAGAGAGAGAGAGAGTGAAATGGACTAGAGTTAAAAGCACACCACATTTTTCAAATTTTACTCATCCATACCCCTTCAGACATGAGAATCGATGAGAATCATTGCACTAACAATATTGTCTTGAAAATTCACTTACTTTCTAAAATTAGACTATGATTATAACTTACATAATGTTATAATCCTATGAAATAAAAGCAGGCTGTCTTAGCTCCTGCTTTCTAATATGCATGATCAGTACGATTTAATTAACAGATAATAATTATTCAGTAAATCCTTTGAAATCACATTATATAACCCTATCAGTATATTTCTTACCTGCTTTTAAAATAAATAGCAAAAGTAGATTTTTCCCTTTTCCATGATTATTTTCTCAGCATTTGGAAGAAAATTCATAATAACATAAATAATGAGTAAATGGTTTAGTTCTAAGCACCTTATTTTAAAAACATGTTTCTACTTAAGTAAGAGATGTTATGGGCTGGAGAGGTGGCTCAGGGGTTAAGCCTCTACCTTGTAGGCAGAAGGTCCTGAGTTCTGATCCTAGACCCCACGTATAGACGCCAGGCAGAAGCGGGGGCGGCCTGCGTTTCTGATCCTGGTAGGGCGGAGCCTGTGAATCCAGGGGCAGAGTAAACAAGGAGGAGGTGGAGGCATCCATGGTGGTTCCCGAATTCGTCCATGGTTCTACACACACAAACACACACACATACATACACACGCATACACGCACAATTGAATAAATAAAAAAAAAAATTTAAAAAGAGATGTTAGACCATAACAGGTGTCACAGACTGACACACAAATGAAATTACTGAATCAAAAGCAGGGTGAAGACTTGCAAAAGAGGTGTGCATGGAATTCCAATATCAATCCACACAAATCCAAGAATTCCTCATAAATTCCAACTCTAATATTTCACTATTGCTTTGGGCCACTATAAAAACACCTATACTTTTAATATAAGGGCTGTTAATCTAAATCAATATATTACATGGGAAAACATTTTTAAAGAATTAAATATGTAACTGCTTAAAATACAGTTTTCAGTTATACAAATATTTATTTGTTTTTCACATTTCTACATAACTCCTTCCATTGGCACATTTACTTCCCTGTGTTGCTAACAAGCTACTCAAGAGAAATGATCTGTCAGATGATTATAAAGAATATTATAATTTATCTTTCTTTGTGTTTTTTTGAAAGGCATCCTAAGTTGTTTATGTGTATTCTGACTTATAGTTACAGTGATGTAAATAAAATATTTATTATATATGCATGTATATATAGAGAGATATGTATGAATGTAAATAGATGCATATATGTACCTTTAAATTTCAAGGTTTAAAGTCTGCTTCCATCTTTATAAACTTCAAAAGCTATTGCTTTGAGTGATGCATCTTATTTATTCACACGACCAATCTAGTGGCTTTGAAATATGGATACTGTGACTATGCAGTTTGTTTTATGATTTCTTCCATCGTCTTCTACTTTTTTTCTGTTTCTTTTCTTTTTTTTTTTTTATTAGAGAACACATGCATGCCAGGAGGACAACTTTCAGAAGCCAGTTCTCTCCTTCTACAATATGGGCTTTTGGAAATTGAACTCAGGCAGGTCAGCAAGTTTGTAAGTTTATCATTTAGCTATCTTGCTGGCCCACATCTTACACATTTTTGACCCTTCCCTCATCTGATTATTGTATCCTGACTTATTTTATTCAAGTAAGTTTATTTTAAACTATATTCTTATTACCATACTATTTAAAATAAAATATAATTTAAAATATAAGAACCTTGTTATTCAGATAAGACAAATCTGCATTTCACAAATGTTATAGTGGATAATATAGCTTAGCTTTTTCTTTTGAAAGCACTTACTTCTAATGATTGAGTGTGCATGTGTGTGTGTGTGTGTGTGTGTACCACTACTTGAGTGATGATGTCAGAGGACAACATTGTGGAGGAAGTTCTCTTTTTGAACTACCTTCGTGCAGGTTCCAGAGATCAGAATCAGATCATCAACCTTCCTTTATTTTTCTTTGACGTGGGACTTGAGATTAAACTCAAGCTTCACATATGGAAGGATAGCACTCTACTATTTACCCGTAATCCTAGTTTGTATTTTCATCTGTGTGGAACTTGAATATTTATATTTCTTCAGCTCAGTTTACTCAACAAATGATATTGTACATAATAAGTAGTAAATGCACTTCCTCTAGTTATCTCTCTTGTGATTCCTTTCTCTTCTTGTTTTCTGCTACACACTCACACACACACCACACACACACACACACACACACACATAGAGTAGAGGTTCTGGCTCTCAGCCAGAGATTCTTATTACCTAGGGAAACTTGGAAATTATCACTAATATGAGTATCTATCTACATTTTACAAAAGGTACATACTGATTAAATTCTTCTAAATTATGCAAATTGCATATGCATTTTAATAAGTGATTTACCTAATTTCCAATTCATCGAAATAGTTAATTTCCTACTGAAATGAGTTTTTAAGTTGTAATTAAAGATTATTAAATATATGCCAAATATGCCTGATGCATTTTTATTGTTTACAAATTTTATTATAAGACTGGGATGTTTGGCCTTTTAAATATATATATATATATAAAAATTTCTCTGTGTGTGTATTTATATGGACATGTATTTGTACCTGTGTGTTCAAGGTGAGGTCTGGGTACACATATATCTCAATATGCCAAGGTCAAAAAATAACTCCTTGGTGTCAGTTGTCTCTGTCCACTTTTAAGTGATTTCTGAGGACTGAACTCAGGTCATCAGGCTTGTACAGCAAGTATCTTTTCTAGCTAAGTTATTAGCAGATTAGATTACCCAGTATTATGAGGTAATTGAATGTCTTTTGTTTTTCCTACAGTGTTTTAAAAATTACTTCTCAACTCCATGGTTGAAGACATCATAGAAAGTTTCAATGAAATTACAACTTTGTATTTCTGTACAGGGCACATGTGCTCACTACCCGATAAATAAAGATCAGTCTTTATTTTTGGTCCTGCTGCTATTTAGTGGGAGTTCTCATTGTCCAAACAAAACTTTTAACTGCATAAAATGCTGAGCTATTTGACCTTTTTTTTTTTCTATGAGTAATAAAACTGGTCAGTAAGTTTAGTCAGTGAAAACTACCACATTCTCAGAGTTACAGACAATATTGTTTAACACTTAATGTTGTTACAGGACTAAGCATTTGTTTTCATGAAAAGTCTATCTGTTCAACAGCCAATGAAGTTCAAAGACCTTGATTTTTACAACCCAACACTTTCTATGAAGAGAAAGGAGTATACTGCAAACTGCCTTCTTTTTTGGTAATTAGCACCTGCTAACAATTCACACAGTCAGAGGACCCCTGCCAAGCAAAGTATTTGCTGAGAATGCCTTTCTTGCTGATCACATGGAAAAGGGTTATATAAATTTGCTATTGTGTTGCTATTGAAAAGAATCCAGAGTGCTATTCTAACTAGTAAAACTTCATGTGGAATACATATTGATAAAAAAGAATAAAGCTTCTATCATTTATTATTTTTCTCATTAATTTAAAAAATACTGTTGAACCATAATAGTAGTATACATTTTAAGGACAGACCTTTTTTGGTAAAGGTTTTCTGATATAGGTTTTCTGATCACATTGATTTTCTGAGTTGATGCCTCAAACATATTATGGTCTTGCGTTAGTATGTAGTGTATTTCTTGTCAGGGTCAAGCAATTAGGATTGCAAAGAAAAAAAGGTTTGGGTACAGATTCTCTTTTAGCCGGGCCCTTTTCAAAGTTACGAATTCACCTCTGACAAAGTAAATTTTACTTTCATTTTAATTGCTGCTGCTGTTTTCATGAAGTCTAAGTTATTTTTTACAATCCTAATATAAAGTAGGCGCTTTTCATAATTCCTTAGCAAAAGAATAATGTCGAGCAGTAAGCAGTACCAAATCATAAAGCATGGCCCAGTAGGAGCAAGTTTACTGAATATAGCCATCCTCTCTATAATATTTGAATTATTTGAAAGTGACTCTGGAAAGGAATGATATAACTGAATTCCACTCTTTTATTTACATTTGGGCCAAGTTTTAGTTAACATTTTGTATTTCAGAGATTGTTGGTTTCTAGTTAGAAAAGAGTCCTGACATTTAGTTGCTTGATTTTTTTTAAACAAATACAAACAGTTAACACATTAAGTTAATACAATAAAAGTATAGTAATCAAAAACAGTGATTTAAACTTTTAATTTTTAAATGAAATGCATTTTAATTTTCAAGAAATTAATTTTACCAATTACATTGCTATCTTCCTCAATTATGTCTCAACAATGCAATAAATATCAGCAAGCTTTACAAATGGAAGTGTGAAAGTAGGGCAGAAAGACATGATTTTTCCCCACACTTGCTTTTTTCATTCTTTAGTGCTTTCCTTTGCTGCAATGCACATTAGAATGCATGGAGTTTAAAACACTAAGGAACTTGAAGCCAGTGAGATTACACACAGGTAAGACTCCTGCAGGCAAACTTGGTTGAGTCAATCCAGAAGCCCACATTGTGGAAGCAGAGAACTGACACCAACTTCAGAATGTCATTCTTTCAGTGCACCGCAGCATGCATGTTCTCTCTCCTCTCTCTCCCTCCCTTTTTCTCTCTCTCTCTCTCCTCTCTCTCTCTCTTTCATATAAACAGACAAAATATGTAGAAAACACTAATAAAATTTCAAAATATAAACGAAGTGATGTAATTTAAGTAAACATTATGGCCTGGAATACAAAAAGTATGCACCTTATTCTTGCATACTGTAAACATTGTAAATGTGAATTTGAAAATAAGAGACAGAAATTAATTCTCCACAATGTATTCAGTTTTATGTTAGCATCTTAAAACCATTCTGGAATTATTTTGCTAATTTGCAAATAACTAAAATATCAAGCAAACATGAACCAAAGCAATACAAAATTTCACAAAGCAGCCCTGTCTGTTGACCATACTCCTATAAGATGCAGTCTGAAGAGTAGATCAGAAAACAGAGTTTATTAATTAACAAGAATAGTTTTGAACACTGTTTTCTAAGGGAACAGGCTATGAGATTCTGAGTCTATGTTAATGCTCATTGTGCAGGATTGAGATTAATTTTGGGTAAATGTACTTTTAAGGAAATAAATTTGAAATGGAAACCTAATATGCAAATTCATGAATTTACCAGAAAACTTCTATAATTTTATGGACATCAAGAAAGGTAGGAGAGGGGCTGGAGAGGTGGCTCAGGGGTTAAGCCTCTGCCTTGCAGGCAGAAGGTCCTGAGTTCCAATCCTAGCCCCACTTATAGACCCCGGGCAGAAGCGGGGGCGGGGTGGTGGTGGTTCCCAAATTCGCCTGTGGTTCTACACAAACACGCGCACACACGCACAATTGAATAAATTAACAAAAAATTTTAAAAAGAAAGATAGGAGAAATCCCTAACATTTGACTTGAGCATCTCAATAGAAAGTTCTTCAACTTTTCTGAAAATGTAAATTTTTTTTTCCAAATCAAAGTAACATAAAAATTGTGAGTCAATAGTTAAATACAATCTTTTATATTTTATATTAAGCAGCAAAGAAGCACAGCAAATTTCCAATGGCTTTTCTCATCTAAACAACTTAGTAATTTTCTGTAATAAATATATTCATATGTTCTCTAGCCATGATTTAAGTAGTTTTCTCCTTAAGTGTGATTTTCCATAAAATAAAAGTTTCCACTGTGAAATAACAGAGAGACTAAAGACAGGCAAATCAGGTATCAAGCCACAAAGTCAAACACAATTTCTTTTAGATATTTAGAAACTTAATTCAACATAAAGTTATTGAGAAACTTTTTGACAGGCAGACAACTAGAGAGCAAGAGATAGTATGTGAACAGAAAATGTATTAACTTCTGGGGATCGTATGTGCTCCCACATGAAAGGTCAAGATATACCTTCTCTTCCAAGGCACCCTACTAAGGCGTGACAAGATTGTGACATTTTTGTTCATCAGAAGCCATAGTCTTTACAATAAAAGTATTATCAAGTATGCCATTAACCCAGTATTTTAGATTTCTTGAAAACATTAATTATTTACTCACCCAGTGAGTATTTCAAGGTCACCAGGTAATTCAAGTCCAAAAAAGTCAAAAAGAATATGAAGGGCCCTGTACTGATATGAGGATTTGGCAAGCATGAGGTTGCCATGTCTTGAGCTCCAGGTGGAAAGACAGGCTTCCCAAGAGTGACACTGAGAAGCCACTCCACTGGACTCCAAGCCCCACCCAAGTGCCTTTCATGCTGGATAAATTTATATAATGTAAATTAACAACAAATCTCTATGAATATATTGAATATAAAACCATGTCATGTATGTGAATTATTTGCCTAGAGTTTTGGGAAAACTAAGGAAAAATATTTATCATCCTGTTCCAGGGAAATGGTCTTGACCACCCCAATGTCGTAGGGTTCTTGTGTTCCAGAGTCAAAGATTGAAACCAGAACACGTGTAGAGGATTAAGGTAGTGTTTATTAGAGGAGAGAAAGGCTGGAACTCATGGACTCCAGATGTGGAGTGCCACGAGGGGCTAAGGAGCCTCCAAGAGATGTAGGCAGCTGGAAATGGACTCATGACACTAGAGTCCCATGAGGGGCTAGATCGCCAAAGATGGCTGCCAGGGCCAGTTATATTTATACACATAGACAAAGCCCAGGAGACTGGTTTTTTCCCATTGGTTAATACCCACTGGGGCCCAACCCAGTTGCTCCTCGGTTGTTTGTATATTGGAGACTTTTCTCCTCTGGCTATTGTAAATCTCCAAGATCATGTTTTAAAACCTGTCTAAAACAATGTGAACTGTCTGACTCTTTGTATAGAACAATCTGAATTAGTCTTCCTTTTTGGGTTTTGAAAAACAAAGCAGCACAAGTCTTTTTAAGATGACACATGTAGGGGACATTATTTCCTGACATGGAAAGTTCTATAGGTCTATAAGCATTAGGTCTTTAGGATAGGACCACTCCTCAGATCTAAATGAAAAGCCAGGATTGATTTGTTGTCGGAACTAGTTTGCCTAAAACCTGGAGTTTTGCTGTTTTTCCTAGATTAACTCCTTAAGTTTGTCATTGTATTTTTCTTTTGTCAAACACTGAGTTTAACTTTAGGCAAGCTTTTAAGACAAGAGCAGAACTTTATTAAGCATGTCTGATCTTAGCTCTACAACACAAACTGTCTTTCTTTGGGTCTTTAAATTGTAGGCTTTTGTTAAATGCTATTTGGATTCTGCCATTTTCTGGAATCTATGATTTCCTCTTATAGCATCTTTGGTGCACCTAAAACTAGAACCACGTGGATGACTTTATAACAGTGTTAAAATACTTTATTCTATTAAGCCTAAACCTAGGATATTCGGGCATTCAGGCATGTAAACAAAGGAATGCCTAAAAAAAAACCTTTAAGCATATAAGGAATTTCAATAATTACTTTGTGACTGACTGGTGAATCTGTCATTCCTCTGATCCTAAACAATCTAGTAAAATCAAAGATTGACAAAAGCCTAGGAAGGAAGTTGAACACTAAAATTTTGTGTTCTCTTGTCTATTAACATAGGTACAAAGAGCTTCCCATTCGCGTGTTAAACCCAAGGTTCTCATGAGATGTTCAACCTGGCATTTTGGGCTTTCTTTTGCTGGATATCAGCAGCAAACTCCTTTTTCCATTGGAGGGAAACTAAGAGCTTCAGGCCATTTCATTGGTCCCCATCAGAGGGCTTGACCCCTGGGCCCTGGGCTTCAAGGGGCAATCTTCTTCCAATGGAGATTCCCATAGTTGGAACATAGGCCATATGAAAGCTTCCTGCACTTGTAACCATCCAATCTGGTCATATTCAAAGCATCTTTCCTGGGTTGTCTGCTTGGGCATGCCTGTTGGTATTCATTCCTTAGGCAATGTCAAATTTTGATTTTTTATTCTTGGTTGCTTTAGAAACTAGAATGTAGGTGTTATGGATGGAATTAAGAGAGTTCAAAACACACATCTTTCTTCACATTAACTCCTAGGTAACTTGCCCTATTTTTAAAGTCCTTAAAATGGTCTGAAAATAAGTTTAAAGGGGCAGTCTGTATCTGTGCATTTTGTTTGTCAGTGGGGCCATGAGACAACACAAAACAAAAAGGACAAACAGAAACAATGGATTTTTACCTCCAAAACAGAAAGTTTCCTGATGGTGGACTACTTAATCATAGTGTGCCAACCTCTCCCCTGCAGATAAGGAACCTGTCCTCCCAGATAGGGTCTATCTCCCCCTGACAGATGAGGACGCTGTCCTCCCAGATAGGATCTATCTCCCCCTGACAGATGAGGATGCAGTCCTCCAGATGGGAGTTTGGCTGACATGGAAGCTAGATGAAATTCTTGTTCCCACCTTAGTCTTGATGGCATTTCTATTGGGAGACAAAACTTTTCCTTAGTTACTAGCTGATACTTTTGTTACAGATCTCTATAACCTTTTAACTTTCTGTCATTTGTTTGCCATTGTTTGCCCAGCTGCATGGTATTATAACTTCAAGATCTTTCTGGGGTCATCTCTTGTCTAAGATGTATACAGGGCATATCTAAGAATATACTACAAGTTGACTTCTTTCAGGTTGGTCAGACTTAGCATTTACATTTTCAGTTAGTCCCTGGACACAGAAAGGGAAAATCTCTCTTTTGGCTTCAATTTAATGGACCTGGACTTGGGGAAAAGAAGCATGGCTTAGCAGAATTCTGCCAAACACTATATAAACCCAGCAACTGACTGTGAAGTCAGTGCTATATGCAACGTGGTCAGCAGATATGTTCACTGATTCTGCCTGTGGCATGGTCAGGGGAGGCCAGAACACCACCCGATGCCACATGTGGCATGGTCAGAGGAGCCAGGGCCCCATCCAATGCCACTAACATGTGGTGTGGTCAGGGGAGGCCAGCGTTCCTCCCAATGCCACCTGTGGCATTGTAGGAGGGACCAGGGTGCCATCCAATGCCACTAACCTGATGCACTAAAGGGGAGAGTCCATGGTCCACACATGCCCTAAGCTTCCTACATTTCTCTATGCTATTTAAAACAGTATGGTCATTGTTTCAGACATGAAGCACTTTCCTTACATGGCAAACATTTCTGGGAATTTCCTTCCATTGGCTAACAAAAGCTAAAGTCATATTGATCCCCACTGTACTTTTGTAGACAAAGGTTGGAAATCCCTCCAGGAGAGATCATTCAAGTGCCAGCTTGGCAACACTCTTTGCAGAGTCATGGCTGATAACTTAGCCATAGTGGGTTCAGCTGTTTCGTGACTTGGAGATGCTGATCCGATCCCACCCTAGACCATATGTTATCACCATGGAAATGCAGAACTGGCCCAATCGAATCCCATGCCTTTAAGAGATCTTAAGGATCTCTCCGTGGGACTACAAACTCGAGCACAGAGGTGTAACAGGTTTCCAACCTCAGGCCGACATTCGCTCACACATTCACATGGAGGTTAAAGATATTCTCTCCCCCAGTTCAGAGTGCCCTTCTCTTCCCCCTCCCCCAAGAAGTCTGCTAGGAGAAGTGAGCAGAGGACAGGCCCAGATTTTCTTTACCTTAGCTGGTGGAATCTACCTTTCTTTTCTGAGTCCCTTCATATGTCCCATCTTGTTTGACAAATGTTGTAGGACAATCAAAACAACCCCTTCGTAAGTCCCTTCATAAGCCCCTTCGTTGTCGCCAAATGTTGCAGGGAAATGGTCTTGACTGCCCCAATGTCTTAGGGTTCTTGTGTTCCAGAGTTGAAGATTGAAACCAGAACACATGTTGAGGATTAAGGTCGAGTTTATTAGAGGAGAGAGAGCCTGGAACTCATGGACTCCAGACTGTGGAGTGCCACAAGGGGCTAGGGTGCCTCCATGAGAAGCAGGCAGTTGGAAATGGACTCAGGGCACTAGAGCACCATGAGGGGCTAGATCGCCAAAGATGGATGCTAGGGCCAGGTATATTTACACACCTAGACAAAGCCTGGGAAACTGGCTTTTTCCCGTTGGTTATTACCCACTGGGGCCCAGCCCAGTTGCTCCTGGGTTGTTTGAAATCTTCATAATCCTTTCATAGGGAAGTTGGTCATCTTATTTCTGGGAGGAGTCATTTCCTCAGCAGGGATGTTCCTTCAGGGAGATGCCAGCAATGGGGGATGTCCTTCAGGAATTCCAAAACCTTGAGGACCCATCCCAGCATGGCTGTCTAATCCTGCCTTAACTCCTTCAGAGGTAGATCATTCTGCTTTCATTGATCCCAAAACAGAAAATAATATAACATATAAGCTCATAAGAAAAAATACAATATGCAGAATAGTATCCCTATGTATGGACTAAAAAAATATATATATATTTTTTTTTATTTTAATACATTTTTTATTATTATTTCAGCTCATACAAACTTAATAAGTACACTAGTTCCCTCCCTCCCTCCTCCTCCCCACGAACCACCTGCTCCCGCTCCCCTCACTCCTCCCTCTCCATCCCCCAGTGCCTCCTGCCCCAATTCCCAGAGAGTCCTTTCTTGTGCATGCCTGACTCTTCTCTGGGCCCTCCTCTCCGATAACGTACAAGGACCCAGTGTCATTTCCCTGAACCCTTTCCCATGTTCCCCTTAAGCACAGGAACACTGCTGTGGCTGTCAATCCCTTGCCTCCAAAGATCTTGGTGCCTTTAGCAGATGCTAGACATTGTGAGGTCAATAGTGTGTTGGACATTGCGCAGGGCATGCAAAGTCCAATTATGATTGCTTTGGCCTTAACTTGTGTGGAGTATCTTGCATATAATTGCTCCTCCCATCCTTTTGTTCTTACACTCTAACCGCCCCCTCTTCCGCATATTTCCCTGAGCTTCGGGATGGGGAGAGATTAGTGTGGCCTAGTTCTAGGTGGTTGATATAGAGTCTCTGAAGTTCTGAATTGTGGTTTGTTGATTTTCTTTTGCAGTTTTGTTGCTCCTGCAATGCCCTTCACTCCATCCTGCTGGGCACTGTATGTCACCCCCTGGCCAGAGACAAAAAGCTGTTAAACTGGAGTCTTATTATAAGAGCAAATTCAAGGATAGATGTAATAAAAGTAGGAAACCTCAGTGAGGGAGGGGTCAATCACCCATTTGCAAAATGGTTACTTTTTATCTGCCAGACTACATGCCCTCCCCTTCTGTTAAGATCATACCCCCTTAGTTGTAAATGATCAGGAGCAAACATCTGTGAACTTAACCAGGTGTCACATTACTTACTTGCAGTCCTTGATGGAGGCCTATTTTCTCTACTGTAACATGGTCACTTCTCTCCTTGTTTCTGGGGTGGCCCTCCAACCCCATCCCTCCTGTTCACAATCCTTGCAATTACTGTAGGTAATACATAGATTTACCTATGAGTGTCTCAAGGTGGGCTGGGTATGTTTGGTACTAGGAGCCATCTATTAGGGAGTACATACGGTGCTTAATTTTCTGTGTCTGGGATACTTCACTTAATATAATTGTTTCTAATGACATCCATTTCCCGACAAATTCCAGTAATTCATCCTTTTTGATAGCTGAGTAGTACTCCATTGTATAGATGTACCACAGTTTCCTTATCCACTCGTCAACTGTTGGACATTTGGGTTGATTCCATGACTTTGCTATTGTAAACAGTGCTGCTATGAACATGGTCGTGCTTGTGCTATCGAGGTAAACCTCTGCTGTATGGGGGGTTATTCCCAAAAGTGGAATAGCAGGGTCATATGGCATTTCAATCTTTAATTTCTTTAAGAATCTCCAGACGGCTTGCCAGAGTGGCTGTATGAGCCTGCATTCCCACCAGCAATGTAGGAGAGTTCCCCTCTCTCCACATCCTCTCCAGCATTTGTTGTTGTTTGTATTGTAGATTTTTGCCATCCTGACCAGGGTGAGATGATATCTCAGGGAAGTTTTGATTTGCATTTCCCTGATGGCGAAGGAAGTGGAGCATTTTTTAGATATTTGTTAGACATTTTAATTTCATCCCTGGTAAAGTTTCTTTTAAGTTCCAGGCTAAGGAAGTGGAGCATTTTTTAGATATTTGTTAGACATTTTAATTTCATCCCTGGTAAAGTTTCTTTTAAGTTCCAGGGCCCATTTTTTAATTGGGCCATTGTTTTCCTTGGTGTTTAGTTTTCTAAGTTCTTTGTGCATTCTGGACAGCAGAGCTCTATCAGATGTGTGGTTAGTGAAGATTTTCTCCCATTCTGTGGGTTAGCTTTGAGCTCGTGTTACAATCTCTTTATCTGAACAGAAGCTCTTTAATTTCACAAGGTCCCAACTGTTGAGAGTTCGTAGCAGTGACTGTGCCATTGGATGTCTGTTTAGGAAATGTTATCCTAGCCCAATCAACTGGAGGGAGTTCCCTATCTTTTCAACTATGGTTTTTAGAGTCTATGGCCTGATATCAAGGTCCTTGATCCATTTGGAATTAAGTCTTGTACATGGTGACAAGTACGGGTCCAGCTTTAATCTTCTGCATGTGGAGATCCAGTTTTGCCAGCACCATTTGTTGAAGATGCTGTTCTTTTTCCATTGGATTCTTTGAGCCCCTTTGTCAAAGACCAAATGGCTGTAATTTTGTGGGCTATATCTGGGTCTTCAATCCTTATCCATTGATCTATGTATCTATTTTGGAGCCAGAACCAGGCTGTCTATATAACTATGGATTTGTAGTATAGACTTAGGTTTGGTATGGTAATACCTCCAGCAGTGTTTTTGTTACTCAGGATTGTCTTTGCTATCCTGGGTCTTTTGTGCCTCCATATGAACTTTGAGATTGCTTGGTCAACTTCTTTGAAGAATTGCTTTGGGATTTTAATTGGTATAGCATTGAATTTGTATATTGCCTTTGGTAGGATGGTCATGTTTACGATGTTGATTCTGCCAATCCAGGAACAAGGGAGGTCTTTCCACCTTCTGGTGTCTTCTGCTATTTCTTTCTTTAGGGTTTTAAAGTTTTCATTGTAAAGGTCTTTTACCTCCTTGGTTAGGTTTACACCAAGGTATTTCATTTTTTTAGGGGCTATAGTAAATGGGATTGTTTCTCTCAAGGCTTTTTCACTTCTTTCATTCATATAGGCATATAGGAAGGCCTCTGATTTTTGCACATTTATTTTGTATCCTGCCACCCTGCTGAACTTCTCAATTAGTTCCAGGCGCTTCCTCCTGTTGTTTTTGGGATCACTTAGGTATAAAATCATGTCATCTGCAAATAGGGATTATGTCCCTTTTTTGTCTTATGGCTTCAGCTAAGACTTCAAGTACAATATTGAATAGAAGTGGTGAGAGTGGACAGCCTTGTCTAGTTCCTGATCGAAGTGGGAATGCTTCCAATTGTTCCCCATTGAACATAATCCTTGCTGTGGGCTTAATGTATACAGCTTTTATTATATTGATAAAGGTTCCTTCCATTCCTACTGTCTTTAGCGTTTTGATCATAAAAGGCTGTTGGATCTTGTCAAAAGCTTTTTCTGCATCTATCGAGAGTATCATGTGGTCTTGGACTTTGGACTGGTTTACATGATGCATTACATTTATTGATTTGCGTATGTTGAACCAACCTTTTGTGCCTGGGATGAAGCCTACTTGGTCCTCGTGAATGATCTTTTTAATGTGTTTTTGAATTCAATTTGCTAAGACTTTGTTGAGAATCTTTGCGTCTGTGTTCATCAGAGAGATCGGCTTATAGTTTTCTTTTTTAAGTGAATCTTTATTAGGTTTTGGGATTAAAACGATATTAGCTTCATAGAAGGAATTTGGTAGTGTTCCTTCCTTTGCTATTTGATGGAACAGTTTAAGGAGTATTGGTGTTATTAACTCCTTAAATGTCTGGTAGAACTCTGTGCTGAATCCATGTGGTCCAGGACATTTTTTGGTGGGAAGATTTGAGATTACTTCTTCAATTTCCTTATATGTTATAGGACTATTTAAAAATTCACAACTTCCTGATTCAATTTAGGTAAGTTGTGTTTACTTAGAAATTCATCCATCTCTTTTGTGTTGTCAAACTTCACAGAGTATAAGTTATTGCAATATGATGTTATAATTCTTTGGATTTCTTGCATATCAGTACTGATAACTCCATGTTCATTTCTAATTTTGTTAATTCGGGTTTTCTCTCTCTTGCTTTTGGTTAATTTAGCTAGGGGTGTATCTATCTTATTGATTCTTTCAAAGAACCAGCTTTTTGACTGGTTGATTTTTTCTATCGTTTTCTTAATCTCGATTTCAGATATTTCTCCCCTTATTTTGCTACTCTCCTCTCTTCTACTACTTTTGGGATCAGATTGCTCTAGTTTCTCTAAAGCTTTAAGCTGCATTGTTAATTTGTTTATTTCTGATGTTTCCATTTTTTTGATGTAGGCATTAAGAGCTATGAACCTTACCTCTTAGAACAGCTTTCATTGTGTCCCAGAGATTTTGGTAAGTTGTATTTTCATTATCATTCGCTTTCAGGAAATCTTGAATTTCCTTTTTAATTTCTTCCTGAATCCAGTTCTCATTCAGCATCACATTGTTAAGTTTCCAGGAGTTAGTGTTTTTTCTCTTGTTTGTTGTGTTGTGGATGTCCCGCTTTAGGCCATGGTGGTCTGACAGGGCACAGGCTAGAATTTCAACTTTTTTGTACATGTGTAGATTCATTTTGTGGCCCAGTATGTGATCTATTTTGGAGAAAGTTCCGTGTGCTGCTGAGAAAAATGTGTATTCTTTGGTGCGTGGGTGAAAAGTTCGGTAGAGATCTGTAATGTCCATTTCTTTAAGGGTTTGGTTAAGGTCCAAAGTGTCTCTGTTAAGCTTTTGACCTGTTGATCTATCCCATGTTGAGAGGGCAGGTGTTGAAGTCCCCAAGAATTATCATTTGGGGGTTGATTTCTTGCTTTAGACGCTGTAGGGTTTTCTTAATGAATGTGGAGGGGCCCATATTGGGTGCATATATGTTCAGTATTGTGAAGTCTTCCTGGTGAATTGTACCTGTGACTAAAATGTAGTATCCATCTGTGTCTCTTATAATTTTCTTTCGTTTGAAGTCCACTTTTTCTGATATCATAATGGCTACCCCTGCCTGTTTTCTGTTTCCATTTGCTTATAGAATTGTTGACCAGCCTTTTATTTTTAGGGCATGCCTATCTTTTGTGGTGAGATGGGTTTCCTGCAGGCAGCAGATTGATGGATTGTGATTTTTAATTCAAATTTGTAATCTGTGTCTCTTGATCGGTGAATTAATTCCATTAACATTTAGTGTTATAATGGAGAAACTTTTTAATTCCAGACATTTATTATGTTTAGTAGTTTTTATAAGTATATTGCTTTGCTTCTAATGGTGTTATACTTGCCTTCTGTTCTTCTGGATATGACTGTTTTTTTCTTCAAGCTTGAGTATCATTTCTAGCAGTTTTTGAAGGCCTGGTTTGGTTGACATGTGTCCCTTCAAGTTGTCTTTGAGCTGGAAGATTTTTCTTTCTCCCTCGATCATGACCGATAGTTTTGCAGGGTAAATCAGCCTGGGTTGACATTTTTGCTCATTCAATGCTTGAAGTATGTCTCTCCAAGCTCTTCTTGCTTTTAGTGTTTCCATTGAGAAGTCATTTGTTATTTTAATAGGTTTACCTTTAAAAGTGACTTGTTTTTTTCTCCCTTGAAGCTCTCAGCACCAGTTCTTTATCTTGAATGTGTAGTGTTTTAACTATTATTTGCCATGGCGTGTTTCTGTTTTGGTCGTATCTGTTTTGGGAGCAGAATGCCTCTTGTATATGGATGGCCCTCTCTTTTTTTAGATGAGGAAAGTTTTCCTTGATGATTGTTTGAAAAATTTCCTCAGGGGTGGTATTTTGAGATTCTCGCTCTGGTATTCCATGAATACGATGTTAGGCTTCTTCAGGGTGTCCCATATCTCCTGAATATTTCTCTCAAGTATCTTTTTTGGGTTTAACAACCTCTTCCATTCAGCTGGTTAATACTCCCACTTTATCTTCAAGGTCTGAAATTCTGTTTTCTGCTTTGTTAGTTCTGCTGCTAAGACTCTCTGTGCAGTTCTGGGTTGAAGATAACTTGTCTTTTAGCTCAGTTTTAAACTCTGCTTGAGTCTGCTTAACTGCTCTATGCCAGTTTTTGTTTCTTGCACTGTTTTTCTCAACTCTTCCAAGTGTCTGTTGTGTTCCTTCTCAAAGCGATTGATTGGATTATTTAATTCCTCCCGGATTTCCTCTTTCATAGTATTGAACATGGTAATGATCATATTTTGAAGGTCATTATCCTGGGTCAGGCTTTCTTGGCCATTTTCCATGGGTTTGTTCTGGTTGGAGTCTAATTGGATTAATTCCTTCAGTGGGAGATTTGTTTACTTGAGTGTTGTTTCTCATGGATTTGCATTTTAACTTTGGCATTGTCGTTTTAACTCTTAAGATCTTCTTTCAATTTCTGTGCGTTTTTCACTAATCTGAATTATTTGGCCTGGGGTTTTGGGAGTGGGCAGAGACGGAGCTTATCTAGGTTGAGGTGAGTCCAGGCTGGACCCCTGTGCGTCCTGGGAGGCGGAGTGGGGGAAGGGAGGATTGGGCGTCGGTGGGGCGCTATTTAACCTGGGGGACCTGGGGACAGGCCCTGGCGCAGAGGGGGTGTCCTCCTCCTCCTCCCAGGCCCTGCACGGCAGCTCCGGCTGGATGGTGGGAGGAGCTGGGTCCCTTAGGCGGCCTGGGTTCTAGGTCACGCGGTGAGACCCGGCTGGACTGAGCGCACTGGTCCCGGGCGGCGGGGTGGAGGGAAGGCTAAAAATATATTTTTTTAATTTGGGTCATCAAATAGCATGAAATTCCAGTGAGACTATGCTATTATTCATAAGCAATATACCATATAGTCATAACAATGAGTAAAGAAGAAACTACAAAGACTTACTGTGCAGATCAATTATTAGATGGAAAAGGTAAAGTGTGCTGGCCACAAACATTTTGCTGTTTTTAACAAAATGGTTTTCAGCATCCCAGCCTGGAGAAATGGCTTAGGGATTAAGACTATGCCTCACAAACAGAATGTTCTAAGTTCTGATCCCTGGGCCCACCTAAAAATGCCAGGCAGAAAGGGCAATGGAATGCACTTCCAGTGCTGGTGGCAGGAGCCTGGAAAATCCCAGAGTGAAGCAAAAAGGAGGTAGAAGGAATTCAGGATGATCCCCAAAGTCACCCTCCCCCCCACAGATACATGCATGCACATGTAAAATAAAATGAAAGGAATTTAAAATTAATTAAATTCAGTATCTTTTGCCTTTTTCTTAATAACTGTTTAATGTAAACAAACCTTTTAGAATTTATGAACAGAGCAAATTTTATGTTCCTCATATCAAAAAAGAGATATTTGCCTGCATGTGCTTAAAATAGAAATTAACATGCTATGTATTATAAGCAGAATGCTATCACTGCTTAAAAATGTTAAAGGGGATAAAAACTGTGAAACAAATCATTTTTGAAACCAAGAAATTGGAACACATGGGAGGGCAATGAAGAACTTGGGATCAGGAATGGAACAGACTTATTTGCTAGTCAGATTGTATAGTATTTCATTATTTTAAGTGCAAGCTTTATTTTTCTGAAAATAATGTCAAAAATTTTAACTTATAATTTTGATATTTATATATGATACTTATAAATAGTATTACTCAAAAACAATTTCACAACTCTATGTGATTACTAATAGTGTTTCTAGGCCCTGGTCACTCAATGGACCATGTCAGAGTATTTATAATTTCAGAGTTCCAACTTTACCACATTTTTACCTACATTTTATGTTCTTAGTCTATATGTGAAGTGATAGTTCATTGTGATTTTTTTGCTTGCATTTCCTTAATGAATGATGATGTTAATCACCTTTAATGTATTTAGTGACAACTTGGAAATCTTTGAACAAATATTTGCTCAAATCTTTCACAAATTAGTGTAGCCTTTTAAAAAACAGACTGGCCTTTATTCAAAAGTTTAAACATACTTTATAATTCATCAATTCTACTGCAGTCCTCCTCCTAGGTACCCAAAGAAATGAAAACTAGAAAAGGTTATACATCAATGCTCAAAGTTGTATTTTTTATAATACCCTAAAGTAAAGGCTCTCAAAAACACATTAAATGATAAGAGATGGATAAAATGTGGTATCACCATATAACAGCTTCCCAATGTAAGAAACATGGATTACTTATACATGCTAAACTGGTCGGTAGAACTTGGAAACATTATAACACAAGAAAGAAGACAGTGACAACATGATAATTTATATGACTCCATTGATACTAAAGGCAAATCCACAAAAACTAATGGAAATTTTTAAATGGAGGTAAAAGGGGAATGTTGGCTAATGGGTGCGGGTTTCTATTAGGGTTGATGCAAATGTTTTGAAATTCTTTGAAAAAGTTACAGGATGGTTGTTCAGTTGTCACTATATAATAAACATTAAATTGTATATTTCATCGTGTGGATTAAATGATTTGCAGACTGTGTCTCAGCAAAGCTATACTGACAAAAGAGAGAGTCCCTTCAATGCAAAAATAACCAGATGCAGAGAGACGGAATCATGCTTAGAGTCCAAGCTACTTGAGAGACTCAGGCCAACTGAACAATAACAGAAGACCTAGTCTCTTAAAAGAAGCAACCAGAATAGCAAAGAGGTTATTTCAGTCATGCTTCTTTTATCATGAAGTATGGTTCTGGGTAAAGGAAGGACTAGAGTTCCAAGACTAAGTAGTCAAGTGTTTGTTCTGGATCAAAGCAACAGAATGGATTCTCGACATTTATTCCCAAAATTTGTTCCCAGATCTGAAGATTCTTGATGGATCAAGAAAAGATGACATTCAAGTTGACCTTGGTGGCTTTATAGGCTGCTAGCCAAGAAAAAGGTTACAGTATGCTTAGAAACTTACCCTTCCTTTCCCCACACCCTTCTCTAGGGATTTACTCTTGACAGGCATACTGTTATTATTAGATCCCACTGCCAGCCGCAACTGACTAGACCATAAATAAATCCCTGACCCCAACTGCTCCAGATGTTCTCTCCTAGGAATTAGGAATTTGGACTTAATCAGTGTAGGTGGGTGTAACTCAAACCTGGGGGTGTAAATTTAAGAAATATGGGTCTGCCATGGTCTGTTATCTATATGTATAGGCCAAGGACGCCAGTCTGGGAAGATGAATGGTAAAAACTGGTGTCCAGAGGGACTCCCAGACAAGAAATGAAAACCAGGTACTACTGAGTTACTGATGTCTTTCCCCTTCCTGCTTCCAGAGGTAGCAGCTCCTGAATCTTGTTAGATCCTCAGGATCCTTCCAGTGAAAGTATTCCTGAGATTAAATGCTTAAAAACAAAATGAAAAGATAGAAAAGTTTTAAGGGAGACAGGAATGTACCATTCTAAGAAGTAAGGCCACAGAAGCTTGAGATTTGAGCAGTTCACCATTTATTAAATAAATGTAATATTTTTATATGAGGATTTCTGTTTTATATTGGAATTGTATACAAAAACATTCATGGGCCAGAGAGCTAGTTCATAGGGTAAGGCACCTATTTGCACATCTGGAGATCTAAGTCCGTCCCAAGCCCATATAGTAGAAGGAGAGAACTGACTCTGACCTCCATCTGTGTGCCATGGTATGCATATGTAGTTTTCTCCCTTTCTCTTTTATTCTCTTTCTCTCTCTAATAAAATATTTTAAAATAAAATAATTCACTATCAAACAATATACTGTCATTAGAGAAAAATCAGAAAATCAGGTGATCACTAATAATGGATGTTATGAGCAATCAGTGCATTGAAATACCTAAAGGTGATGTTATTTCTTTTTTTAAACGTTTTAGTTTAAAAAGGAAGAAAGTGTTCTATGAAAGAACACTAATATACCATGGTGTATATACAGAGATCAGAAGACAAATCTCTTCCCTATGTGGATTTATGGAAATTGAATACAAGTTGCCAGTTTACAAGCAGGTGTCTTACCATTTGAGCTATGTTACTGACCTTGAGAAGGTAAATCTTCTTTCAATTTCTTTTCAAGAAGTTCAGGTTACTTAATGAAAAAATAATAATGGATATTGTCTAGGCTTTTCCAAGAATACTTTTTGTCCATAAAAAAAGATTTTTAAGTAACAGGAAGGAACCCTGAGTTAAAAATTTGGTGAAATACACATTTAAATTCAAGGCTTGGGTTTTGTTTCATCCAACGTTCAGAGCAATGAATAAAATTAGTTAATAATCTTCTCATATTTATATTAGAAATTTAAATTTCAAAAAGCTCAGAAGTGAGAGAACTGATAAGCAGCCAGAACAATTAAAATACTTAAATTGAACAAGGGTTTGAAAATTTATTGGGGAATATGGAGAAAGTATGAAGATTTTCAAAGTCCAAGTTAGATAATATGAATACAAAAAAAAAGAAAAATCACTATTGGCATTCTTAAAATTTTCTTATCCTTTGCTACAGGATTTTTATGTCCAGGTTCCTATGTTTGAGAGTCAGAAAATGAAACCAGAGCGTAGAGGATTAAGGTAGAGTTTATTAGAGGAGAGAAAGAATGGAACAGTCGTTGAGGGGCAAGAGAGCCACAAGGAAGTCATAGACTCTAAACATGGAGTCCGTGATGGGTAAGGGAGCCAAAAATGGCCAGCAGGATTAGGGGTATTTGTAAACCTGGGAAAAGAAGTTTTTACCTCACTGGTGAATTTTAGTTTCTGTAAAACTGATTGGGGCTTTTCGTACCTTGCATCTAACTGTCATTGGGCCCAGCTGGGTGGGCCCAGCTGGGTGACTAAGCTGAGGAATTTAGCTCATATGATTTTAAGGAGTTCCTGCATTTGTGTAGTTCATATTCATATTCTTTCACAAACAAAAGGTTGGGGGATTTGCGGTTTGATGCCAACTTCTGTATAGTGAGACCTTCAAATGACTTTCCTAGCATTCTTTCTACTTTAAAATTTCCTTAAAGAATCTAGCTAAATAAAAATCCTATTCTAACCTATCTAACAAAACTTTTCTCTTTCTCATTTGCAGACTTTTATTTATCAAAGAATGAAAGCCTTCCAGTTCATTTAGTTTGATAGCTGACTCATATGTTCTTCTGACCATAGCAAAGCATAGGACTGCTGTGTCAGACACACTAGTTCCAAACAAGAACATTTCATGCATTTGGCAAGACTGAGAAACTAATAGTTTAGTTGCTGATTTTCTGCCTTGAATAGCTGCTATTTTTGCCATTTTAATACTTATTATGAAATAAGTATTTTTATTTATATGTATAATTATATAATATATGATCTATTTATAATATAAATATACAATATAAATATAATATAAATATATATTTATAATATAAATACATAATAATTCATTTTTCCATAAGCAAGTTCATTGAAATTATTTACTTACGCCTTCAAAACACCAATGTAATTGTGCATGTTAAAAAATGATTATAAACTTGCTTTTGCTGTGGTAGGGTATCACACAATGCATTTATGAAAACATAAATTTTGATTGTGAATGGAAGATAAAGCCACAAGTCACACAGAATAAAGATCCTGTTTTGCAGTTTTTATGTCCAGGTTCTTGTGTTCAGGAGTCAAGGATTGAGACTAGAACACGCGTAGAGGGTTAAGGCAGATTTATTAGAGGAATAAAAGGATGGAATTCATGGACATGAAATCCGTGAGGGGCTAGAGAGCCAAAAAAGGTGGTTTGTCGAGTCAGGGAATTTATAGGATTAGGCAGAACTAGGAAAAGTGACTTTTTCCTTATTGATTAGCTCCAGTTTCTGCTAACTTGATTGGAGCTTTTGGTTCCCTACATCTCATTGGTCTGTTCATATCAAGGTGCACCCCAGTCAACATTGTGGCTGACCTCATGATCCAACAGTTTCTTTTGAAGAACTTAATTTATCTACAATGGAGAGCTCATCACCATATCCTTTCATGTTAAAACCAGTTCCTCAGGATAATCCCAGCAGTGGGGAATGATCTTCAAAAACTTTCCCAGCAAAGCCTTTCTATCCTGTCTAAATTACCTAACAAAATTTTCTTCAATGTCTTCATCTAATGCTTTCCCTGCTACTGAGAGAGAAAATAATCTTTGTTAGGTAATTTAGAATAGGACTTTTAACTGAAATAATTCGTTTTAGGCAATTTTAGGCTGCTGTGAAGTCTTTTAAAGGTCCTGCATAACTATGCAAATCGCTGTGATAAGATCATCAACTTCCTCCAACCCTTTATTTGTGAAGGGATGTGGATATGAACTCCTCAAATGCAGATGAACTAAATTCCTCAGAAGAAACAGCTCAACTACAGGCGGTCAGGTGTCTGACCCACAGAATTGGGACCTATATGGATGGATCAAAAATCCTAATCAGATTCACAGAAACTAGAATTCACCAATGAGGAAAAAACACTTTTTCTGAGCTTGCCCAAGTTTAGAAATAGCCCTGACCCTGGCAATCATCAAATGACTCTCTTGCCCCTTGTGGACTTCATGTCCTGAAGCTGCTTTTCTTCTCTCTTCTGATAAACTGCCTTGTTCTGATATGTTCTGGTCTCAATTTTCGACTCTCAAACAGAAGAACCTGGACATAAAACCCTGCAACACTGTATTCAGATTCCTTATGCTCAGCATTCTTTAATGTTGACCCTTTCCTTTAAGTACTTTATTTAGGCTATGTGTTTTTTTCATCATTTTGTCTACAGAACCTGAGTCTCTGCCTGTATACACTAAAGTGGACCCTCTTGAGTGCTAAATTTTAGTCTATCAAATTAAAAAAAATTAATTTCTTGAGCCAACAAGACAGCATGGCAGGTAAGGTGTTGCTGATAAACCTGGCAGCCTGAGCTCTGTCCCTGGAAACCCACAAGATGACTTCTCGAGGTGCCCTCTAAGGGCACCTTGTGAACCACACAGGAAGATATGTGACTTTCTTCCCTCTTTCTCTCCCTCTCCATTTCCCCTCTTCCTTAAATAAATAAAATAAAAGAAAAGAAAAAGCATTGGTCTATTTTCAGACCCTTCTCTAGGCAGTAAGTTCAAGAAACAATAAAAAACACTATAATTTTGTGAGGTTTTAAATAAATTAATCCAGTTGTCCCATTAGAAATTTCCTTGACTTGAGTCCTGGCATCACATGCAAACTCCAAGCCATATCTACTCTGAAACACTGATGTGCACATAGGTTTTTTTAGTTCTGGCCTCTTCTACAACAATCCTACATTGTGTCTCAGTTCCCCATCTGTTCAACGAAGTTAATAATCACATCTAATCAGGGATGTTAAAATAGTTAAATGAGTCAAGTGAATATGTATAAAAGACTTAGAATAGTTCCTGGCACATAGTAAGTACTGGATCAGTGGTACTTTTCTGCAAAGCTGTTGAAAACACTCAGCATCATTATGAAAGAAAGAGCTTTGGTAAATCCATAGTTCAAATCTTGAATAGTCCAGGTGCTGACAAGAAAGAATGTAGGTAGTACAGACTTGGGGCAGGAGCAGAGGTGGACACCACAGCGAAGAGAAACATCATAATCCCAAGGTGATAATGGAAACCAGTGATGATCCCTGGGAACCTAGCAGCATGAGGATGGTCTGCTGTCAGTGGAGGACAACCAAGGAACTCAAGATTAATCTTCCAACTTACACACAATATATTGATGTCACTTTTCAATTGAAAATCATAGAGTCTTAAAGCATTAAGCCCAAGATTCACTTCATTCTCCAAGTTTTCTCCTGACACCTGGAAGGTATCAACTTCTTGAGTCTATCCCTTTAGTCTTTCATTTATTTCATTTATCTCATTGTCACTAGTCACTATCGTCAGCTAGACTTGGGTCTTTGATAGTTTGTACATATTCCTGTATTATCATTCTAATTGTTGGCTTTAGCTCCAATCTAGGGTGTATTTCATTCAGTCCTCAGAATTTCTTCTTGAAGCATATCTTTGCCAGAGTCATTTTTTTCCTCAAACTTGAAATAGTAATATTAATCAATGGTTTTCCACTGGTGGTGACATCCAAGGTATTCCTTCTGACCCTCAGCCTGAAGAGATCCAGCCCCCAGATTCACTCTCATTATAAATTGCAAGCATTTCTAGTTCTAAGCATGGCCCTCTCTACATTTTCAGAGATTCCATCCTTTGTCCTCTAAGCTTTTCAATCTCTTCTGGTTTCTAAAAAATTTGCCCTTGCCAGCTGCTTTTCTGGATCTATTGTGATTTAAATTTTGATGAATTATGTCACAAAAGGTGTTAGAAGGTGTTTACTGTTGGTGGCTTCCAGCTGGTTTTTGTAGGGAATGAGGACAATAAGTAGGTTTTTGTAAGCAGAGTGTTTTGAGTCTAAATAAGTAAGAAAGAAAGAAAGAAAGAAAAAGAACACACCTTTCTAAGCAAGACAATCCCAAACCGTACTGAAACCATATGGCAGTAGGTCAGGAGATGAAAATACTATGTTTAAACTGTAACCATGCAATTAACATCTCTATAACAGGATTGAAAGAATGACTTTAACAGTTTTTCTCCTGAAGGCAAACAGCATAGCTTGGTCAATAGAAATGGGTGACCTAGTTTGAGATGTGAATGCCTTATTCCTTTAGCTTTGGTCCTTTATATAGCTCTTTGGGCACCCTGTGGGCTCTGTGAATCACTGCCATTGTTGAAGATAATAAGGCATGAGCCACAGAGAATGGCAGCCATGCAGACTGACAAAAGATCACCTCCATAGTAATGGGGAGCAGTAAGGGATGCATATGCTCTTCCATGTAGTCCAACAAGCAAGGTCCTGATGACTGGAATTACATTGTGCACTAATGGTCAGGAGGCTGCCTCCATCCTCACCTTGAATACCTGGACAGGTCAAAGCTCAGGAGCAGACTGAGTCCCTATATTTGTTCCAGGGCACCAGCAGAAAGTTACCAGTGTGCTTTTCTTAATGACTGTGCTCTGTCCTGCTGGTGTTTCCAAAACAATAGTTCCTGTGGTCCTGATCCAATGTTCAACTTTAGACAGCTGAAAACATTGAGTAAGCAGAGCATTTTTTAATATGTGATCTCAAGAAAACATCTGATGGCAATTGCACCTTATGAGAGAAAGAACTCAGAATTTGCATGATTCTTCTCAACCTGCTAAGAGCTCAGACATTGGCAGAAAATTACTTGAAACTCTAACATCGATTCATTGGGCAGGAAGTTACATATTTATCTCTTTCTAGATTTCTATAAAGTTGATTTTTTGAGACAAAGCCAAGACTTTGAGGGACACCCCAGGAAGTGAAGAAGACAGAAAAAGATTAGATTATAAAAAGAAAGTAGCTTCATATAAAATAAAATTAGAACATGCAATCCCAGAAATCACTCTAACAGCTGAGGCAGAATCACCTTTGTGAAATGCTGTTTAAAAAAAAAATAAGAAAACAAGGAAGGAAGGAAGGAAGGAAAAAAGGAAGGAAGGAAGGAAGGAAGGAAGGAAGGAAGGAAGGAAGGAAGGAAGGAAGGAAGGAAGGAAGGAAGGAAGAAGGAAGGAAGGAAGGAAGGAAGGAAGGAAGGAAAGAAGGAAGGAAGGAAGGAAGGAAGGAAGGAAGGAAGGAAGGAAGGAAATAGGGAGAGAGGAAAAGAGGGAGGGAGGAAGGAATGAAGAAAGGAAGACATGAATTTTTTTTAAAAATTAAAAATAAAAAGAATACATCAAAAAAAAAAAGAAAGAAAGACATTATCTACTTTTGTGAGAACCACTCTGTTCTCTCTTCTATGACTTTGCCAAAGCTTGAGTGCCACAACAATATTTAGGACAAAAGCCCTGGTCCAGTATAGTAGCACAGGTCCAGTAACAACAGCTTAGCCATACACACCAACATGAAAATTGGTGAGATGGGAACAGCAATGCCAAACACCAACCAGGAGATTTAATTACTATGGAAATGTTGCCAAAAGGAACACATGAAAGGTCCAGGAATCCAAGTCCATCTTTGATACATATTTTTGGTACTTACATTTTTTAAAATTTGTCTATTAGAGAAAGAAAGAGGGAGAAAGCAAGAGAAAGTGTACCGCAGCTTGTGTGTGGCAGGCCAAAAACAGCCTTTGAAAGTCAAAATCATCTTTTTCTTACAATGCGCACATCTGGGATTACATTCAGGTCACCAGGTTTAGTTCAGGCACCTTTACTAGCTGAGTCAGTTCTCTAGACCCAGAGGATTAAACCTGAAGTAGACAAAGATTTGGGATAGAGTGAAAGGGATACAAATAATTAATCAGTCCTGGTCAAGATGATGGCCCTTGATCACTGTCTCTATTCTAGTTCTGCAAAATAGAAAAGAAGAAATCATTATCACTAATTCCCTTGAAATACATAATGTGGTTCTTATGAAATAATGACTTCAGCTCAGAGGCAAGGTTTTCTGTTCAGGATAATTGCCCCTATTGGGGCAATGTGTGACCTGAAAGCTTTCTGGTGGCTTAAGGGTAGCTTGAGTCCTTTGTCACAAAGATGTTTAGAATTGGTCTTATGTTTCAAGACTTCAAGGTGACTCAAGGAAGAAACATTAAGGAGACCAGGCCAGAAAGACCTAAAATGGGATTAGGCCAGTGAACAGTGTTCTCCTTTATCAGCAGAAAGCTATGATAACTTTCCAACTCATTATAAGGATCATAGCTTATGTCCTTCTACAAAATGCAAGAATGGTATCCTGAACACTCAGGGGAGTCATCTTTTTTCTTGAGTATTTCACTGATCCATCAGGATCAATGAGAATTAGTTGTATTGTCTATAGCCTCTTCCTAAGGAAGGATCTGAGGGACACTTACAACTAATTTTCATTGATCCTGATGAATCTGGGAAATACTCAAGGGAAAAGATCTTGAAAATTTTTGCACATTATGTGAATTACTACTTGATTTGGACTTAAATTATGTTGTCAATGCCAGCTGTGAATTTTTTTGGCATATGTAATTTTAGCTTCTATTTAATGTGCATAGGAATTATTATAAAATAGTTCACTTGCACATTTTATATCATCTACTATTATTTTTTCATATTAACCACATTTGTTTTTGTTTGCTTTGGAAAACAGAACATTGAATATTACTACAAAAAATGATGACATAAAATAAAGCCTTCTTATATTGGATGTTTCTTAAGATGATTTTCATAATCTGAATCAAAATTCATAATTTTATTTTTTCCAGCACTATATACAATGATTACACTCTAGCCTTTTTTAAAGAAGCTTACTTTTTGTAGATTAAATTAATCAAAAAATCACTAAATCCATATATTTTAATCCTAATATATACACACACATGCAATATAGTGAACATCTATAATTTTATGTGCCCTCGGAATTAGTTTTGAGTGTAAGTTTGGGCTTTCTCATACAGAAGCATAAGCCACTCATGACAGAGTTCCCAGTTCTCTGCCTTCTAACACCTCAGTGAGGCCAATCTACATATCTGCTCTGTACGATCTCTTCCCTGTTGTCTATCACCCTTGGAGAGAGCTAGATGTTATTTACTGGACTTGACCCACTGACACCCCACACTTCAGGTAGACTGCATGGCTGCACTGTTCAGCCTCCTCTCAGTTTGGGTAATGCCCTAGATGTCAAGATCTCTTTTTCTTCACCTTGCTTTTCCAACACAGGTTAAACAAACCTGTTTGGAACATCTTCCTTTTCCCACTGCCCTGTGAACTGTACTGTGCCTTTCCTCTCTGGGGTTTACAAATCGTAAACTATTTTTGTTTCTTATGTTCTATGGTAGTCCCTTTATGTCACACCTGTCTGTCACAAACACACTTCTTTCCCAATTAGAGTTTTCCTACAAAAGTCCATCTTGGTAGGAACAAACTGGACATGGGTCAGATGAGAGCCACAGAGTTGTCTTGCCAGTAAAAACAGCTTTCCTGTGAAAGAGACACTTGGTCACAGGTCAAACAATTAAGATTAGGCTGTCTGCCAGAATAAAGAAATATCCCATGAAAGACACACTTATAAACCTCTATGACAAAATTCCCTAGAGTCCTGTAAGGCAGGGCTTGAGTTTATAGCTGTTTTCCTAAGACAGACTACAAAACCAAATTATAGCTACACTTGCCATGAAAATGTATTTGTGTGCATGTGTGTATATGTGTACATGCGCACGTGTGTGTACAAAAGGACACTTGAGTGTATGCTTCGTGCAGGTCCAAGGTTGACATCAGAAATCCTGGATTGCTTTACCTCCTTATTACTTTGCTCTGAGTTTCCCTGGCTCGCTTTGCAGAGTCTCTGGAAGTGCAGACAGTTGCCATTTCTGCTTGCCAAACTTAGGTCCATTTTGGGCAGTTTTAGAGCAGCCAAGCTGGAACAGTCTCTGAAGTCTTGGAAGGTCATCCCCCATTGCTGGGATTACTCTGAAGGAACACACCCTTTGCCAATTCTGTTTATGAAAGGATATGGAGATTAGTTCTCCACTGTAGCTAAACCCTACCTTGAGGTAACCACAAGATAAACTTGGTTAGGCCCCAATATGAACAGACTAATAAGATATAGAGAACCACAAGTTATTATCAGGTTTACAGAAACTGGAGCTAACCAATGAAAACTCATTTTCTCCAGGGCTTGCCTAAACATATAAATATACCTGACCCTGGTGGCCATCTTTGGTGCTTGCCCCCCATGGCTCTCCATGTCTGGAGTCTAAGAGTTCTTTTCCAGCTGCTCACCCCTTTTGGATTCCATGACTAGAGTATGTGAGTCTCCTTCTTTCTCTTCTCTATTAAACTCTGCCTTAATCCTCTACTCACTTCTACGAACAGGAGCATAATACGCAACTAGATGAAATAAAAAAGGCAGTTGAAGAAACAAAATGAACCATACAACAGTTAGATTGAATTCAGATTTTAAGTTTGAAATAAAAAATAAGATAACTATAATCCAAAATTCAACAGAAAGTCTTACCAGAAGAACTAGTGAAGCTATCAGAACTAGAAAACAAGATGGCAAAACAAATTGGTTCAATTAAAGAGGTTGAAAAAGCCAAAAAAAAAAATACTAGAGAGAAACATTCAAGAGTTATGGGATTCAATTAAGAAACCAAACTTGTGCATTCATGTAATACCAAAAGAAAAAACCCATAAAACCACTTCAGAAGAAATTTTCACACTATCATTAATGAAGATTTTCCAAATCTAAGACTTTCCAAATCTAATGAAAACTCCCATTCAAGTACGAGGCATATTGAACACTATTCAGATAAGATCAAAATAGAAACTCTAGAAGACAAAACAACAGATATGTGACAAAGACAATGTGCTGACAGAATCAAGATAGAAAAAAAAACACATTTAAAAGTAAGCCTATTAAAATAACAGCTAATATTTCAACGAAAACAGTAAAACCCACAAGAGCTTGGAAACATATATTTCAAGTCACAAATGGGCAAAAATGCCAAACCAGACTAATATACCCATCAAAACTATCAGTCATGATTGAGGGTAAAAGAAAAATCTTCCATCATAAGACTAAGCTGAAGGCTTACATGAATACCAAACCAAGCTTACAAAAGATGTTAGAAAAGATACTCAAGCTCAAAGAAAAGGACAATCTTTTCCAAGAGGACAGAAGGGTAAAATATTACCAACACAACTTTCTAGAAAAATACTAACATAAAAACCACAAAACACAGAAAATGACAGGAACTAACAAGCATTTCTCAATGATAACCTAAATGTTAATGGAATTAACTTTTCACTCAAAAGACATAGACTTCAAACATGATCAAATATCACAACCCAACAATTTGCTTCTTTGAGGAGACACATCTCATCATGAAAGATAGGCACAATCTTAGAGCAAAAGGCTGGTCAAAAGTACTGCAAGCTAATGGAAAAAGGAAACAAGAAGGAATAGCAATTCCGATACCTGACTTCAGACCAAAAGAAATCCTAAAACACACAGAAGGATACTACTTATTAGTCAAAGAAAAAATTCTCCGAAATACTTCACAATACTGAACATATACACACCTACTATAAGCTCAGCCACATTCATTAAACATATGTTGCAACATTTAAAATGGCAAATAAATCCAAACATGATAATAATAGAGGGCTTTGACACTCCAATCTCACCATTGGATATGTGAACAAGCCAAAACATGAACAGAGATACACTGGACCTTAATTAAAACTATAACCATATGGACTTGACTGACTTCTACTAAACCTTCCATCTCAACAATAAGGAATATACATTCTTTCCAGAAGTCCATTGAACTTTCTTCAAAATATACCACTTATTGGGGCACAAAGCAAACCTCCGCAGGAAAAATTGAAATAATATCCTGTACTCTATCTGACCACCATGGAATAAAGATAAACATCCACAACAAAGCAAACATCAAAAAATATACTAATTCTTAGAAATTAAATACCATTGATACTGATCCTAATAGCTCAGAAAACAGAACTCTCAATAAATGGGATATCGTGAAATTAAAGAGCATTTGTTCAGCTAAAGGTATTGTCAACAGAGCAAAAAAAATGTAAGAATGGGAGAAAATTTTCACTAACAACTTATTGGATAAATGACTAATATCTAGAGTATACAAATAACTCCAAAAAATTAAGCACCAAGGAGATAAAATAGCCCAATTAGAAAGTGGGTCATGCAAGCTAAAAGAAATTCTTCCCAGGAAGAAATTTATATGTCCAACAAATACCTTTAAAAATGTTCCATGAGCTAAAAAGATTGTCTCAAGGGTTAAGACTCTGTCTGGCAAGCAGAAGGTCCTAAGCTTGAATCCCAGATCCCACATAAAAATGCCAGGCAGAAAAAGCAGCAGCCTATACTTCCAGCCCTGGTGGGCAGAGCCTGGTTAATCCCAGGGTGAAGCAAGAAGAAGGTAGAAATAATTCAGGATGATTCCTTAAGTCACCCTTGGTCTTCCACAGGGAAACACAGTGCCCTCTGACACACACACATACACACACATGCACGCACACACTCACACACACATAAAATTTTAAAAAAATGACACTTCCCTAGCCATCAGAGAAATACAAATCAAAACTAAACTGAAATGTTATCTCACATCAGTCATAATGGCAAAAATCCAAAAGAAATGCATGCAACAACACATGCTGGAAAGGATGTGGGGAGAACAGAACTCTCATACATTGCTGTGGTAACCAGTATGTCAGTTCTTAAAAAAGTTAAAAATTAAAATTTCATATGACCCTTCTGTACCACTGCTGAGAATAGTCCCAAAAAATACTTCATCATGCTATAGTGATACATGTTCATCCAAGTTCATTGAAGCACTATTTACAACAGGCAAAGTCATGGTATCAATTCAGATATCTGACAGATAATGAAAATATGGCATATATATATACATGATGGAATGCTACACAGCCAGGAAGAAATCATACTGAGCAAAGTATCCCAAGCACAGAAAACTAGGTGTTGCATGCTCTCCTTTATAAGTAGAACCCAATTCCAAGCCCTCATAATGACATACTCAAAGGAAAATCTTTTTATTATCCTTTACAACCCCAAAGTATTCAATATGGGAAGGCAGGGCAAAGAAGACCCAGGCAGAATGAAAACAAAGGAATAAAGTTCAATAGAGAAATAAGGTCACAATTAAGAAAGACCCTTAATTAGCGAGATATCTGATCCAAATCCATGGTCAGTCTCCTTCCTGGTCACTGGTGCTGGAGTGGTTTGAAGCATTGGTTGTGTATTCCCCATAATTGGGGGGCGTTAGTGATTAGTAGACAGCTAGATGATGTCCTGGAGGTTAATTCCACCCACTACTGTGCGCTACTCCTGATCCTCCCTCTCCTTCAATCTTTCTCTTACATAAAGACCTCTCTTTTAACAGTTTCTGTATTGTGGATAGAAGAGGATCTCAACATCCAGATAGGATACTGCCTCGTGCAGTGCAAGAATAGCAAAACGGACAACAAAAACCACCTGAAAACAGAAACACCAGCAACCTTACATTATTCACTTGGAACCAGGACAGCAAAATCTCTCCTCATCTGGAGGCTCAGGAAACTTTGCTGAAGAGGGGATAGTAAGACTCTAAGAGCCTAAAGATGGAGAGTTTTGTTGCTGGACAGGTCGCTCCACTCAATGTAGGGCAGCTTTATCCAAGAACTCATAGCAATGGTTAACTATTAGACCTGCATAATGGTGGACATGTCAACATGCCCACAGACTGGCACAGATCTCAGGAGAAATAGTTTCAGGCAATAGGATCCTTAGGGGTGAGGAGTCAGTCAGAGGTAGGGGAGTACCCATATCAGTGGGCTGTCCAATGAAGGGCCACTTGGTCTGTCACAGAGACCTGAACCCCCATGAGAACAGATGATAAAAGGAAACCTTAAGACCCATAAAACCAAAGGACTGAAGAACAGGAAAGTAGATTGGACACATATAGGGATGGGAGGGAGAGTGGGATGGAATGAGAACAGGAGCAAAGGGAGAGAAGAAGTGAAGGGGGAACGAGGGAAGCAAGAAGCATGCATAGAAAAATGTAAACTTAATAAATTTATAAATAAAAGAAAAAATATTAATCTTGTTTGTGATCCTAGGTTATTGTGATCAAGATTATTGTGCATTTCCAACTTTTTTAAATATGTTCAAGGAATTTCAAATATTAACTCATGATCTTAAAAGACTAGATAATTTGTGTAACAGTCAGTTGCACTTGTGAGATATTCTTAGAAACACTCTTGCATTGAATGAATAATTGTTAATAAAACATCAATTGCATACATTTCACCTTATAACCCAATTTTATTTTAAACTTTGTGTTTCACAGTTTGCCCTCTATGGAATACAGCACAGAAAGATGTAGGAATTCAAATAACAAATGCCACACTTAATCTCAGCCTTTGTAATACTGTTTGGATGAGATAAGTATTTTAGACTTTGAGGCAAACAAGTTATTTGCTTTAATAAGGGGTTAAGACTATTTTTACAATGTAGCAAACTTTCACCCTTGGAGCCAGTGTTATGTTTAATATAAAACACACTACTCATCATCTCTCTTACAAGTAAATGGTTCTTCGAAATGTTTATTTTGGGTAGGGCAAGTTTCTTAAATACTTTTGAAACTATTCAAGCAAAGAGTGTACAAAATATATTTTGCAAGGAATATTACAAATACAGAATTGCCCTTATAGCAGGCAAAGTCACAAAATAAAAGCAACCCCCCCAAAAAAATTTAAACACAAAAACCCACACATAGAAATGAAGAAGAAGAAGAAGAAAAAACTACCAAAGCTGAGATGCAAGACATCAGGAGATAAGAGGAATCAAGATAAGATAAAAATGGTTTACTCAATCTTACATCTAAATGCTTTTCTCTGTTGGACCACAACCTTGAGCAGAGCTGAAGAGATTTAATCCTTTGACTAAATCCTACTTATCTGAGCTTATGATTAGAAAAATGCAATGTCTTTCAAAGTCACCTACAGGTACTTAAAATAGCAAATATTTGTTTAAAATAAACCTGGAGCTCGATTGTTTAGAATACAGTAAGTAATTACAGTTTACTCTGCCAATTACTTTAAGATTTTTAGTTTTGTTTGATAAAATAATTTTTTTTTTAAATTTTAGCTGCCTTTAACTTGTGCAATTCTGAAGCCAATTCGCCAAAAAAAAAAAAAAGTTGATGACGTATGTAATACTTAAGTGATCCATTTCTCTGAATCTTTGTAAAGGTGACAAATAACTCATGCAGCCTAGGAAAGATGTGCAAGGATATCTCAAGAAAGGTGTGCAGCTGTTATGAAACAAATATATAAAATTTTTCCATTGTCCCTCAAATCTCCCAACATTCAAGAATAAAGATCTCTTACTCTTCATTTAGAATGTTGAGATATTCATTGGGAGAGATTATTTGATAATTAACAGCCAAAAATTAAAATAAAAACACATACATGAATAAATTAGAATTATATGGGTAACATTACATTAGCTGAAGAAAAAAGCCTTGGAATTAGAATGTGTGAAAACTAGCAAATTAGAGTAATTTACTCATTTTAATTTGAGACAAAATGGACTGGTGCAACAGGAGTTCAGACCTTCTTTTATAACATAGATATTTGATTAGTTGGCTATAACATAAGTTAATATAAGATATTAGATGTGTAAGTGATTTTACCACTGAGATGAATTCATGATGTAAACTTATCCTAGCAAAAAAAAGAAAGAAAACCAAAAGAAATAATGAAACAGTGAGTATAATATCCTTAGTTCTGATTTTAATGTTCCATTTATTACCTTTTTAGCTTTGGGCATATTGTTTAACAATAGTATGCCTCAGTTTCCTCATTTAAAATTACATTTGGAGGTTAAGGATATAGCTCAGATGGTAGCATGCTCACCTATCATATATAAAACCCTGAGTTCAGTTCCCTGCACCCCTTAAACTGGGTGAGGTGCTGAACACCCATATTCCCTACTGGGGAGTTGGAGGCAAGAGTGTCAGAAGTTCAAGGCATGTCTCTCTAGCTCAAGACTGACCTCTGAATTAGATCAGCCTGGAATTTTCTGCCTCCTGTAAAACCACTTAGCATGAAATCCATCATCTTAACAAAATTTTAAATGTGCCATATATATTAATTACAGGTTTGTAGATTGGATATTTCCACCATATCTATCTCCTGTAATTGAAATGCTATGCTTCTTCAGATATTAACATCGAATGTAAATTTGTTACTTCATAACAGAATTTTAGGTGCCCGAGTGAAGAATTATTAAGGCACGCCTCTAAGTAAGCCTTTTGGTTATTACCAAATTTATTTGTGAAGACTCATCACATAGTAGGGTGGGACTATTCCCTGCACAGGTGGATAAGACAGAGAGAGAAATGTCAGTTGGCATACTAGCAAATTATAAAGCATGCTTGAGTCATTGTCCCTATTTGAGCTCTCAAAATATGACTCCTGCTAGTGACTCTCCTGCATCATAATCAACTATAAACTGTATGAATTATGTATTGCATAAACTAGATAAATTATAAATTTTGGCGTCACATATCCATTGCAGGAACAGAATACAAGACATGCCTCGTTCAATAATTTTCCATTTTCTCTTCTTCCACCCCTATTATTTACCCTCCAACATTTTCATTCTATGTGAAGTCAGCTACTTTAGTAAACTCATATAAGAGGATGGATGTGGTATGTGTCTTTCCATTATTGACTTACCTGACATTACTTAATATCCTCAACATCTCTACAAAGGTATACCAGAACTTGAAATATTGGATTCTTGCTCTCTTTTTTCCTTAATTTTCTTCTTTCATCTTGTGAATTTGATGAAAATATATGCAAGGGTTTTTTACAATCGTGGGTGAAGCATGTGTTCAAAGGCAGCAAACTCTTTTGGAAGTGCACTATCAAAATTCCCCATCCTTTGGTTTCAGCTCAAACACATTGTCCAAAAGAAGCTAATTATCCCCAGAACTATATTTTAAACATTATTTATTTATCAAGAGAAGAATAGACAGAGGAAACACCAGTCATGGTGTATTTATAGAGGTCATAAGACAGTTTTCTAAATAGTTCTCTTTCCACCATATGGGCTCTGACCAGCAGCTTTGGGTTGCCAAGTTTGTACTCAAGTACCTCTACTCACTGAGCCATCTCCTCAGCCCAAGCCCAGAACTATTCTTGTGTGCTATCTTTATGATGTAAGCTAAGCATTTCTCCTCTTCACCATTTTAATTTTCTAGGTCTGTGCTTCTTGTCTACAGCTCTCCATACAAGGACCAACAACCGGTTAGAACTTTTTTGTCCTTGAACTAGTAACTTTAGCTGAGAATATTCGGTAATGGACAACTTAAATTGAGCGTGCTCAGCAATTTGCCCACTCACAAAGGGCTTTCTTTTATGAATATGTAGAGGCTGCATTCAAAAAAAACATGTTCTTCATTTATTCAGTTTTGACACTATCTTCTGAAGGAAGCTCTCCCTACCTGCTCTGGGTACTTGGGATTTCTACACTGCTTTTCTTCTGTTCATTGACTTTGCAATCACCAGTTACTGAGAGGAAAACTATTGGTATTTAGTTAGCTGTTTTTACTAGTTCGTGGCTTAATATATTTTTCCTTGATTGATATGAATCACAATTATAATTATATTGCTTTATTCCATTGACTTAACGTGATCAAAATTCACTATGACCATTCACCCAAGCTATGTGAAAAAGGGGGAAAATGAAATACATTTTTGTCAAATAAAAAAACCCAACCAATGTTCCTACAGATACTTCAGGAGATCAACAGAATAAGGGATCTGTTGCTGCACCACTACAGTAGTCACTGTATAAGAAATTTAGGATTGAATTTGAAGATCTAATCTTTTCTTTTTAATTTTTTTATTATTTATTCAATTGTGCGTATGTGCATATGTATGTCTGTGCGCATGCGCGCGCGCGTGCGTGCGTGCGTGTGTGTGTGTGTGTGTGTGTGTGTGCTCAGAACCACGGACAAATTCGGGAACCACCATAGCCACCTCTACCTCCTTCTGCCCCAGGATTCACAGGCTCCGCCCTACCAGGACCAGAAGCCCCGCGTCTATACGTGGGATCGGGGATCCAAACTCAGGACCTTCTGCCTGCAAGGCAGAGGCTTAACCCCTGAGCCACCTCTCCAGCCCCGAAGATCTAATCTTTTCTATGAAGCTAAATTCAACAACTCGTGAAACTGAAATTATTATTCATTATTTTATATATTTTTGATCAAGAATTTCCATGTTATCTAATTGGAAAACAGTAGTAATCATTACATTAAAAACATATTTACATTTTGTTTACTGTAACAACTCATCATCTTAGAATTTGTATGAGGGATATATTCAGAAAGCTGCATGTACACTTAGAATCATAACAGAAAAACAGATATAACTTAAATGCTCAAAAAATTTACGTATGTTAGATACTATCAATAGATAAAAATAGCTAATGCTCAATGGTATAATTAGGATTTATTAAATAAGCAAAGACAGTTATTTAAAACATTCATGTAACAATACATAACTTTATCATTAAAAGTAACAGTCATAAATTCTATATATTTTAAGTCAAAAGTGGATAATATCACATCATAGGTTATGTGATACCAAATAAACATGCATAAGCATTTAGATCAATGTATACACACAAAAATATTCATTGCAGATATTTCATCATGATGGGTTTACATTTTTTTGGAAATTGCTAAACTGCTCTCTTTTTTTTTTTTTTTTTTAAAGAATTTTTTTTTTATTTATTTATACAATTGTGCGTGTGTGCGTATGTATATGCGCGCGTGTGTGTCTGTGTGTGTGTAGAACCACGGACGAATTCGGGAACCACCATGGACGCCTCCACCTCCTTCTGCCCCGGGATTCACAGGCTCCGCCCTACCAGGACCAGAAGCACAGGCTGCCCCCGCTTCCGCCCGGCGTCTATACGTGGGATCTGGGATCCGAACTCAGGACCTTCAGCCTGCAAGGCAGAGGCTTAACCCCTGAGCCACCTCTCCAGCCCTGCTCTCTATCTTTCTGGCATGGAGCAGAAATGATTTTACACTAACAAAATTGAAAGCTAAATATTAAATGACAATTTGCGAATCATGCAATCTTTATTAACATTCAAGCTCAATTCACCATTTAAAAGTCAAGATGTTCATATGTTAAAATTTTGAATACCAAATCCAACATCCACATTTTTTAGATCCTGAACTGAAGGCCAGAAAGATGAAATTATCACAGGAGGTCATGTCATTTGTGCTATCAAGTACCAGATGCATACCTCTCTGCTGACCTGTAAAGCCTTTAAGTTTACTTTCTTCATTGCAAATAATTAGACAAATGTTACACATGTTTAAATTATTTATGGCCATAATAAAGATTACACCACAGTTTTAAGCAACACTATGATCTACGTGGTCAGTCTGGCCCACGCCAAGTCTGTAGATGGGCTTTTAAGATAGCATTCCCTTTTACTTCCTCCCCTGCTTCTCAATGTGTTGTTTGTTTGGTTTCATTTTGGAAATGTATGTTGAAATAATCCCCGGATAATGCAATCAGGGAGGTTCAGAGAGTGCTGGCTCACCACTTTGATTTATGCTGGCCAGGGCTCCCAGTGAGTCTTGTATACCTTTATCTTATTGAGACCTTTCTGATGGTAAAGAGTGCCTGCTGTGTCAAAGCCTTAGGTAAAGTGGAGAGACTGCATTCCATCCATTCCTCCCTGGGAGGGAGTTTGTCAGGTCTTCAGTATAGTTCACAGCTGCTGAAACCACCCACGTGATTCGCACAGCCCCAGGCTTGAGTTCTTCAGAAGAGGCAAGGAGTTTCTTTCCATCACACCTGGGCACCTGCTCCTTTCACGTCTGGCAAAAGAGTTGCAAGCCTCTGGAATTTCGCCACCTTTCTCACAGTTCCTTTAGTAAGCAAACCATGCTGGACACATTGGATTTCAGTAGTGGTCGACCTCCCAGAAATTTGAAATTGAGGAAGTAGCAATGGAACCAGAATTGTGACAGAAAGTGTAACTCTCAAAGATACCCTTAGATTTTTTTAAAATGTACACTAATAGGTGCCTCGTTAGCGCAGTAGGTAGCGCGTCAGTCTCATAAAGTGTACACTAATGCACATTCCAGATAGAATTTTAAATAATTTGACAGCTAAGATCCATTTAGTTTTAATTTCCCCTGGGAAAACACTCCAATAAGAATATTCTCCTTACCTATCTTCAAAACTTGGTTTTCTTAGCCTACTGGCTATGAAAAGTTCTACATAACTTGTTGAGTTCAGTAACATTTCAGTAATAAATTAGTTGCACATTAACAGAATACAGTTTTGATACACAAAGATGAATGGTGCTAGCATATACTCGCCTGTACTAATTTAAGTTTCTAAAACTTTTTGTGTTGTCATTGTTTTTGCTGGGGGTATTAAACAGTAAAATCATCATTTACAGTCATTATATCTTCAAAGTTTTTGTCAAACATGAATACATTTAAGTTAAAGCAACAACTTGGTTCTCTACTTCATATCTTTGTGTATGAAGATTTACGTACTTGCAGCACTATTAAAAATGATGGGGAGGGGTCAAATAATCTTAAGGAATATCTTTGAAATGCCTTTGACTTGATCCCTAACATAGAAATCTTACTAAGTAACAAGTTGTAGGACTTAACTGCCTCTTGGGTGTTTTGCTTAGTTTCCAACAGTGCTTAAGGAGCCAAGAAAGCTAAATTCAGAGTTGTACATTTTTCTCACAGGAACCATGGAAACAAATAGTATGAAAGGATTTGTCCCTGCCTTTTATTATATGATCATAATATTTGTTAGTGTGTACAAATGGTCACTTACTCAGGTTATAATTGAAATGACAAAAAATGGTCAAATCTCACTACTTTAAGGTAACAAAAATATAGGACCTCAAGCTACATTTTTTCAAATTATTTTTAAAAATCATAAGCTTACCTTATCCTCAATTATGACTGGGATTTATTTTATAATAATTCAATGTATTGTATGCTAAACCCTTAGTTATACATGTACTAAGCTTTTTTCACTCCTAGTGGTGAATCTACAGAACATGTTTCTACGTGAATTGTTCCATTTTATGGAAACGCTTTCTTAGTATATTACAGTTTAGCATTAATTAATAAGAAATGGCTACATTTCATTAATAATCCGTTATTGTTCATTTTATACTGTAAAGATTTGATTTTGAAACTTCTGAGAACCATGATTTTAGCTATGATCCTTGTTACCATCACAGAAAAAGCTGTGAACAAACTAAATATAAGGTGAGGATCATTTGGGAAAAATGTAGGCATTATATGATCCTAAACCTTGTACTACATCTTTCAGTAATTATAATCTGGCTTAGATATCCAGCGAAAACAATTCCACTCTTAAACCAAAGATTGTACCAACACATTTTTTGTCATATTTCTGTTTCCCTTTTAGGCTGATTACTGATGCTGTATTGAACTCTCTCACTTCTTATCTGGAGCTGGCGTTTCTTTCCTTTATGCATCCAGGGCTCTTCTTCTGGCTAAAACTTAAGTTTTACTATTGTCCTGACTTCATTTCTCAGGAGATATCTATTGCATTTTTCTCTTGCGGAGGATTCATACATGCTCTCACAGTCCATTCTCTGCTTCACAGTAGAGTTCACAGATTAGGTGCTGTCATTCAACAGTGTCCAATGGGTAGCTCCTTTTCTTATTCTCTAATCCATTGTATGTGCCACTGAATCTTTGAATGGATGCATCCTTCTCTACTATATATAGTGTTTTCTATTTGATGACAATGAGATAACAAGAGACAACACTTTTATTTTCTTGACTTTTAGCTCTATTAATGGCTAGTACATGATGATTTTACCTCTTTTATTATGTATTCATTTTTTCCCAATTATTGCTAGTTCCTTGAACAATCATATTTTTTCCTGGATCTTTACAACAATCTTACAACAACAAAATCTATCTTCTCAAATACATCCTTCTGAAAACTATTTATGAGTGTTGCCTCTAACATACAAGCCCATGCATAACTCTGCTTCATATCATCAAGAATATTCTTGCTGTAATGTATATATGATTTATTGTGCCTTACACAGACTATTATAGTTTCTGGTCAGGCAATTCAGGGCCTCACTACCTCACCAATCTTCCACTTTCTTGTATGTCCAGTTTCCTCTTTAGTTTCCTTTCCTTCCAGTGTAAATTCCTGTTTGACTTCTTGGCTCCATCCATTCTCTTAACTGAAATATTTTGTCTCTACTTCCAAGTCTTTCATCTTCTGCAAATTATGAATTTCTTTTAAGTTTGATCCAGATCTGATTTCCTCTTGGAAGTGTCTCTGATCCACCCTCTACTCCCACTTTTCTTCATATCCAGAGTTCATACTCATGGCAATCAATATAACCTAGTAATTAATATTACTTAAATTAAATTACTTCACTTTCTGACTTCCAATTCATGCTTTTACACACACCTGAAAACTGGGATTCACTATTCCACTCCACTCTAGTTAGCAGGAAAGTCCAGTGAATAATTTTCAATCTTTTTAAATCTGGCCAAGACGTGCACCTGCAGTTTGTTCTTGCAGAATATGGATACCAACCTAGCATCTTGTTCTCATAGAAATCTCTGCATGTTATTGGACATTATATCTTAGATTACTCATTCACAAAATGGACTCAATAATCAGCTGCAGATTTTTTATGTGTTCACACATGGAAATTTTTAGTGTAGATTTGGCCCCATAATCCACTTAACACTAATTGCTATGGGTGGACAGATATACATATGGAATATGTGTTTAAGTATGTGAGTTATCCATAAAACTCACATTAAATCTTATCTTGAAGATTTGAAGCCGATAATAGATTTATTCGAGTATAACTCATAATCTATCTATTACTATTTATTCAATTGTGTGTGTGTGTGTGGGTGTGTGTGTGTGTGTATGGGTATGTGCGTGTATGTGTAGAACCAAGGGTGAATTCGGGAATCATCGTGGACTACTTCTACCTCCTTTTTTTTTCTCTGCCCCGGGATTCACATAATATATATACCTTCAAAAAATCATAATCTGATCATAACCAGAATATATTAAAGTAAAAACAGATAAATAATTATTTTTCTTGATGTTCTACTTAAACACAAGTAAATTTTGCCATTTAAATATAGAATATGTCCATTTTTTACCTACCTTAAATTCATTTTAATGGCTTAATTATTTTTGGGTTACTTAGACAGGGTGCTACTCTGTAGCCCACAAAGACCTGTAACTCAGTAGTAGTTCCTCTCTTGCCTCTGCTCCAGCTCCCTCAGTGCCAGGATCACAGGAACAAAGCACACCCCTGGCTTTGTTTTAATTGTTTTGTTTAGATCACATATGCAGAAAGCAGTTCTAGCCCTTAAATTTTAATCTTTATTGATAAACTTTAATTTATATATTGTCTCTGACACCAAAAATAGAATTTTTTTCCAAAAAAAGAATCACGGATATTGCCCAAGAAAAAAGGCAGAACTTCTTTTTTACTATTAGAATATTTCTGGTATAATTATTCTGCTTACTTTAAAGGATAAGAGAAATAAGATCTAAATCATATAATTTAATTAAAATCACTAACACTGTTGTTGGAAGGATTGCTCCTTAAAGAACAGATGTCTCTATCCTTTTCATCTTCCAAGTGATTTGGTCTTAGTCATCTCTTTGTATCTGCCTCCCTTAGACAAGTCAGTCCTCAGTCTTCTCATTTCTATTTTTTTCTGAGAAAATGTACCTGGTTAGTGTCTACCACTGCTATGATTCTGGCTACATAAAAATTATTTCTGAATCAGGATCTTAAACTTCAAAATTAATATGACTATTTTATATGAGGAAACATAATACAAATGAGTAAATGGCATGCATTCCAAGGATGAGAAAAATCATGTTTGTAAAGGTGAATTATATTGAATTACCAATTTTGAACATAATGTCAGCGATATACATCAGAGATAATTTCGATAATGCAAAACAATGAGGTAAAGAGAATACAGTTACATCAATCCTACAATAGACCTGCTTGGCTAAGGGTCAGCTCTAAACTGAGGACAAACTTAAGGGTCCCTATAGTTACTGTTGAACAATGAGCAAGTAATTGGAGTAGGGCAGAGGGGGAGGTGTGGGAAGGGCAGAAATATGCAGATGTTTACCCATGTGGAAGCCTATTGGACTATAAAAGGTAGCCAAGCAAAGATGGGGGAGCTAGCTATATTCAGTGGGACATAAAGCAAGACACAGAGAGTGTAGAAGGAAGAATTGCATGGAGGAGGGGCATGGTGGGAGGGAACATCTTGCCCTGTGTGATTATATTTTACAAAATGGCATTTATCTCCATTTTGTGAATAAAAGCATTATGCATATATCTTGCTTCTGTGTATAGATACCACCATTTGTTCAGCACCACCACTATCGGTATCAGACAGATAAGTAAACTGGGGCCACCTATTAACTTAAAGCTGACTGAGAACATATGGACACATGGGTATATCAAAACCATATCAGAAACACAGGTTCAAGAACATGAGGAACATACCAGATTAAGGAGAGATACGACATTCTTATAAGATGAAGGTCACTTAATATTGTGAGAACTACAGCTCCACCAATCTGACCACCCGGTGTGCTTGTCAAGGCAGTGAGAAACAGAGAATGATTTCCAGGGCTTCAGCTCAGCATTGTCTCCATTGATGTGTCTGAATGAAATTGCCCATGTCTGTCCATCTGTCCATCCATCATGGCCTGTCTTTCAGTTGACCTTGATGCTCCTAAACCTATGTGGTTCAGCTCGATTCTATTACCTTTTAACATAGCTCTGCATCTATCTAGCATTGTCTAACTTTTTAATTCTTTTGCAGTGCGGTGAGTTCATGGCTCAGAAAAAGTGCTTTAATTGTCACCTAATGCAATGTGTTTGGGTTTAGGAATTAGCAAATATAATTCCAAAATTCAAATACTATCCAATAAATATTTGTGCTCCACAGATCGTATTGAAGATTTTGTATTTTAGATAATTTGAAAACAATGTTATTCCAAAGTAGAGAATGTTAAGAAATTAAAAACTGTATGAAGGTGAGATTGAGATAGAATATATATAAGTCCCAGGAACCAGACTCTAATAGGATATTTTTAAGGATAAGTTCCATTAAGATTTTTAACTTGAAAGATTCAGAGTTTATATTGTTTAAGTTGACCATCCGTGGTTCACTACTGACTCTAAGAAGACTGCCATCTGCCTCTCCATCATACTTCATTTTATCATCCTATGAGATAAAGCACCATTTAAACCTGTTGTTAATCCTTATGGTGAATTTTGAGTACTGTACTCCAATTCCTTTGTCTTTTCTTTATTGTGTTCGCTTAGCAAAAATTCTAAGTGTACCATACTTAAACAATCTTAGCCAATATATCTGCCCTTCCAGGTATTTCGATTACACCCAGATGTATATCCATATCCACTTGATTGACAAAAACAGATCCAGAATCCAAACTTTTTTTCATCATGTTCAATAATCTCTTTATTTAGTCTAAGCAAGCAGCATATTTTTCCAAATTTATAGTGTAGTTTCCTAACTGGTCTTGGCCCTTAGTCAGTGGGTTTGTTCTTCACTCCTTCCTGTCTATTCTCTATAAGAGACAAACAAATTCCCTGTAAAATGATGTCACCATTTTCTTAAAACACAATAGCTTTCACTCTCACTTCCCTTCCTATTCACTTGGGACTGAACAAGTTTGATCTCCCAAGTCAGGGAGGATATAGGGATTGGCAGTTAGATGGCAACCAATAGGGAGACTGACCCCTCTCAGTGCTGTGTCCTACTCCTATTCTTCCATACCTTTAAGTCTCTTCTTAAGATTGTCATTTAAACTGTCTTTTATCTTTGATTAGGAGATGACCTCAACAACCAGTCAGGATGCAGCCAAGGGCAGTACAGGAAAAGCAAATCTGAAAACAACAACAAACCATAGTTCAGAAAACCAAAGACCCTTACATTATTCACCTGGAACCAGACCAGCCAAATCTCTCCCCATCCTAAAGTTTAGGGAACCTTGTGGAAGAGGGGGCAGCAAGATTGTAAGAGCCTAAAAATGGGAAAGACCAACAATATGCAAGATACTCCACACAAGTCAGAGCTGAAGCAGCCAGGATATAGCCAAAATGTGATTGGACCTTGCCTGACCTTGACAAAGACTGACATCTCAACAAACCCCATAGTTTAGCGTGGATTACAGGAGAGAAGGTTTCAGGCAGTAGGATCCTTAGGGGCAAGGAGTTAAACAGTTGTAATAGAATTCTCATACTAGTGGGCAGACCAAGAAGGGTCCCCAAGCTATGCCACTGAGTCCTGAGCCCTCATTAGTGTAGACTATTCAGAGGGAAATTCGGCAGATGCTCTGGAAGAAGGAGGGAGAAAGCAGGAAGCACTTAGAGAGGAGGAGGAAGGAAAAGGGGTAAGGGTGAATGGGAGGGTTATAGAGTGCAAGTGGGGTACAAAGGGGAAGGGAGGGCAAAGAGAGAAGAAGGGGGTACCTATTGAGCTTGTTTAATTAGGCAAAAATTAATAAAAATGTAAAATAAAAATTAAAAAAAAGAATTCTGCACTGAAAAAAAACAAAGTTTTTATTCTTATGTGAGTTTCTATTTCCATGCCTCATCATCTCTTGGGTCATATCCACCATTCTCCCTCATTTCCCACTCTACTACACCCTCATCTATGGTCTTGCAGTTCTTAGCTTATTCTTTCAGTATTTGGTGAGCTAGAGCTTTTGAAATTGATTCCTTCCTTTGATTTGCAATGCTGTTTTCTCTGGAGGCTGGGTTGAAATCAAGAAGGAGGTCTTGCTTCCCTTACCTCCTTCAGGTCTTAGTTTAATTTTCACCTCAGAATACCTGATTCATGATATAGATTTTGTCATCTTGATAACCCACTGGTTATTTAATTGTTTATTTCTTGGCAGTTTCTCCTAGGGGGGATCTATCACTTGCTTACATAGATGAGAATGGCCTTGAACTCCTAATCCCCTGCCTCTGTGTCCAGAGTACTGAAATGACAGGTATGCACCACTTTCCTTGGACTGATAACCCACATTCTTTCCCTGGTGTTTTTCATGCATTACACCAATAAACAAAATAAGCGTTGCTCACTTATTTTGCACTTTGATTTTGTCCCTTTATGAGAAGAAAAGTAGCCCCTGAGGTCTACTTTTGATGTTTCAGTAACTAGACCAATGCTTCAGTGTAGTGTTAGCTTAATGTATGTTTCTTAAATGCATTAGAAATCATCCACACTGATTGTTTTCACTTTCTTAAGACTTAAAGTGTTTTTCAAGAAAAATATAGAATTGTTTCTTTTAATCTTCCAACTTTGGATACAGAATCAAAGACCTTATGTTCAGTTTTTGGCTTTACCAATTCAATTTGCAGCTCCAGAGATATAATGCAAAGTCCACATAGCAACACAGTTGCATTAATGGAGATCAAGCCTAAAGTCTGTTACAAAAGTCACACTTTTCAATAAACTATTGCAGTGCATGAAGACATGAGCTTTGGGTTCTCTGTGGGGTTTCTCTTTAAGTCTTCTTTGCCTACAGATGAGACATAAAATGCTACTGCCCCTTAGGACTCCACAAATATTTGCACTCCTTCAGATTTCAAACTCAAGAAAAGATTGGCTAAATACATGTTTAATCTGGGGCTGTGTCGTGGCAAGTATACACTGAACGAGTTTTGCTGTATTTTGCAATTACTCATTACCAGTCAGAACTTATAAATTAAAAATATTAGATATACCAATGAAAAGGAGCATGTGTGGGGCATAAAAGAAATATAATGGTACTAGAAATGCTCCTTGAAACCTGGGGCAGTCCAGAAGAAACGGGATCCCTAAAGAGGAATCCTGGCTGGTGGTTATCCCTAGAGGCCTTTGGGGTGTGCAGTTTCCACCTGGGTGTGGGTCTTGAGTCACCACCACTTAACCAGCCCAGCTGTTTCCATTTCCAGAGATGTCAGAGCCTCCTTTGTCTCCAAGTTGTCAACCTAGTCATTTAAAATGCTTTTAAAAATAGCCTGAAGTGACTTCTGCCTTAGGAAAGAAAAAGGAAAAAAGAAAAAAATAAAGAAAAAATTCTGCACCATTTTTAGAGTTATGAATCAACCAGGAAACCCAATCCTTAATTCCAAAAAGAAAAAAAAACATGAAAAAATAACTTATTATAACTTTCCTTTTAGAAACCACCCTCATACTAGGACTCTTGATTTAACAGTACATTCTTACCTGAAGGAAAAAAGAAAAAGGCCCAAAAATTGAACTAGTAAAAGGATAAGCTTTCAAAGAGATCTTTAGTTATTATTTAGCAGTTAAAAAAAACTGGAAATAAACTTCTAATTTCAACAGGCATATTGGTAGGATTGTTAGGGTTTGTAAACATGCTTACAGGCAAAGCAAGTTATTTGGGAAGAACACGTTTTATCACCACTTGTGGATGGTTTTTCATGGCAGTGTATGGTAAAGAATTCAGTCCTAGAGATGAGTTAGATCACACTCTGGCGGAGTTCCCAGAAAACACAATATTCTATAAAAGAAAGCAATGTAATCGGTTTCTTATGCTTCCCATTCAGGTGTCTCATGTTTAGCAGAAATTTAAAACAGATATTCAAAAAGATGTGTACTTAAAGAAATAAGGCTAAACACCAACTACATTTGAACATTTCAGAATATAAATAGTTTGATAGCATGGATATATGAACTTCATAGAATTAGTAAAAGTTGAAAATAATGCTTGTGGGGGCTGGAGAACTGACTTGCAGGAGGAAGGTCCTGAGTTCTGATCCTAGACCCAATGTATAGACGCCAAGCGGAGGCGGCTTGTGTTTCTGGTCCTCATAGGGCGGAACCTGTGAATCCTGGGGCAGAGTAAACAAGGAGGAGGTGGAGGCGTCCATGGTGGTTCTCGAATTCTACACACACACATACATACACATATATACACACGCGCGCACCTACGCATACACGCACAATTGAATAAATAATAAAAAAAGAGAAAGTAATGCCTGTGAATTTGTAAGGTTGGGACATTTAACATAAAAAAGACTACTTTTATCTCCACGTATAGCATAGTCAAATAACCCTTTACTAAATTCCAGTTCAGCTGATTTACAGCAATGTTAGTCACAATGGTAGGTATATGAATGCGTCTTAATGAATGTTGAATAAATGAGTAAAGAAGAGTAAATGTAAATCAGTTTTAGAATTGGTTTGAAACACAAGACAAAAGTCAAAGAAAATGTCTGAAATTAATTGAATAAGCAGATAGTCCCACACTAATCTTCAAATATTAATGTTGAATGGAGTATTCTACGTTTATGTGAATTCAAGTATAATGCATAGTATAAGTAGCCACAGGTTATTGCCATAAAAATTAAGGTAACATATCTAAAAATACAATAAAAACAATATCGTTATTGCTAATACAACTCTTTGTTCTAAAAAACACATTCTTAATAAGTGATATATCATCTAGAGGGGTTTTTTGGATGGGGGATGTAAGATTGTTGATTTTACAATTATTTGGGATATTATCAGCTCTTAGCAGTTGACAGTCTGACATGGTATCCGAATACCACACAAAGATGTTAGTATGAATACCTTTTTATTTCACTTTGCATTATTTTGTAACATTCGTGTAGTTAAAATATTTCCACATACCTGGATCTAGAATCACATTCCATTTTGTACAAACAAAAATACTTGGAGATCTTTTCTTTTCTCTTTTCTTTTCTTTTCTTTTCTTTTCTTTTCTTTTCTTTTCTTTTCTTTTCTTTTCTTTTCTTTTCTTTTTTTTTCTTTTCTTTTCTTTTGACTCATGTATTAGATTTCTAGGGAATGTAACTACAAAGTAAATTACAATGTAGTTTTGTTCATGTACATGCTTATATGCTTATTTGCTTTTCTGATCTACAAATGCAGCAACGTTTCCACTGTTTCTTTAGTTTAATGTGGACTTCAGTCTATTGTTTTCCTTCTTGATTTTCTACTGCAAAGCAACCATCTTTGATAAGGAGAGGCAAGCTGGCCTATTAAACGATTGTTTCTTTTGAGGGCTATCATAAACTGGCCACTCCAGGCTTCCTTTCCCTGGCTTTAGTAAAGCTTAACAGGACAAAAAGACCTCCCAAGGAGATGTAATCACAGACTCATCTTGAACATCTCAGCCTAAGGGAAAGAAAGTAATTTAGAAAGTGGGAGAGTCCAAACAGAGCAAAGCTTGTAACCCCTTTGTTCTCCTGCAGATAGCTTTTCTAACACAATGGTGACTTTGTCAATGGCCTAGAAGAGTGTCCTAGAACTGCTGCTGCAGCTCACAGCCAGCCCTGCAATTCACCAGAGCTGTTGCTCTTGCTGCTGTTCTATAAAACACTTGGGGAAATTTTTCTCTGATAAGGAGAGTACATAAATAGTGATAATTCAATAGTTCTTAAAGATCTTACAAGTACCACATTACCAATATGAGTGACAACCCAATGTCTTTGAAGGACTTCACTGTGTGTATTGCTACATTAGAAAACATATTGTTATCAACCAGGCTATAGAATATAATAAGCGTGCTAGAATATCTGAAAAATCTCCTCTAAAAATTTACTGGATGTCAAAGATCTCCAGAAATCTGATTCTATTATTTTATTCTATTTCTTTTATTTCATTCTTGTGTGTGTGTATGTGTGTATGTTTGTGTGTGTTTGTGTGTGTGTGTCTGTGTGTGTTTGTGTACATGCACATGTGTACAAGGAGCACTTGAGAGTATGTGTCTATGGAGTACCAATTGTGACTTTGGGATTAATCCTGGACTGTTATAATTCCTTACTGATTTGCTGTGGGGTCTTCCAGGCACTACCTATCTTCCAGGGCCACTGCCATATACACCTGACATTTTTATGTGATTCAGATCATTTTACTTAGGAGACAAAGACTTTAACACCTGATCCATCTCCCCAGCCTCTGTAACTATTTCCTTTATTTTCCTGTTTTTCTTACCATTACATATAATCTGCCCAACTTCCTTTTCAGTGAAGGGATGATATAATATTACATACACACATGACCTCTTCCCCCCACACACTACTATAAATATTCACAAATACTGGAAAATGTCTTGGTAGTCCTGGGTACTAAGGAACCTGTCCATTTCACAGGCTACATCACCAGGACTGCCAGAGCTTTAATGTAAACAGTGCAGTTCATGGAACAGCAACACAGAAATCACCTGAAGCTGGTTTGAATTGCAGAGATTCAGACCCTAGACTCTGTGTGAGCATTTTATAAGGTCTTTGTTTTTATGTTTTGGTTTTTGTGGTTTATATGCACAAATTTGAAAATCAAAGATAGTATACAAGAGTCAGCACACTTTCTGTGTGCTGATTTTGGAGTATATAGTTTTTAGGCTCTTGAAAGCGTCCAATCTAATTATTCGATCCCAGAATTTCACTGCAAAAGCAACCATAGATAATATGTAAAAAAATAGATACTCTCTTTGTTCCAAAAATATGCTGAAATTTAATTTTCCCACAAATAAAAACTATTCTCCTTTCAATTCTTTTTGCACTATATAAAATTGTCATAATCCTCTTACCTCTTTGTGAGTTACTACCTTTAGCATGTCTATTATAGTTTACTTACCTTGAAAGGCAGCACAATAATCTTCCAGAGGGTGATTGTTTGTACAGAGTTGATAGAATACCTGAGAAGCCCAAGTAGAATTGCAAATAAATATAAATTGGTTTCTAGGGCTAGTGAGATGACTCAGCAGACCTATTACCTGAATTCCATTCCCAGAGTTCATGTGGTTGGAGGATAGAACACACTTCTCAAAGTTGTCCTCTGAATGCCATTCATGCATATGTGCATCCGTGCTTTCCCTCTCCTTTTTCTCAAAATACATAAATTATTTTTAAAAAGCATGTATTTTCTAATAACCGAGAAATGGATTAAGTCAATAGAAGTCAATCATGGAAAGAAAATGATATATGCCTACCTGAGGGACATATGTAATATATGCTTAATAAGAAGCATCTTGAAAAGTGAGAAGGCAAATTTTAAATATGTCAAATATTTTCAACAGAAGAACATATCGTCAGATTCTTAGTCTATTTCATATAACATATTTTACATTCATACAAATATTAACACAGACTTTCTCAGACTACTTTTCCAAAAGCGTTATCCACATTGTTAAATGGGCTTTCAAAAATCCTGATTTTAAGTGACAGGCTAATATTATAAAATAACAATGTGTCACATTTTATTATGTCTTGGCATTTTAAAAGACCAGTAGAAAACACATCAAGGATCACTGAGGATGAGTAATGATTACTCAGTTTTGCATGTTAACCTCAAAAGCAACAGTGGCCCCAGGCATGTCTAATTATGGGGACCCAAAGATGAATCAAGGCATCAGCTACAGAATCCAAGAACTGTGGGCACTTGTGCACATGAAGGAAGAGTATGAAACATTTTGCGGTGCAAAGTTAATGAATATTTAGAAAGTATAAAACATGAGAAGTCTTAATTATTCTGGAAACTTTCTGAAATAAAAAAATAGAAGTTCAACATAGCTATGTTATAGAAAGAAATCTGAAAGCTAGTCGAAGGAATAAGAAACTTTTTTGGGGAAAAAAGAATAATTGAGATCATACAGAAGTTCCACTAAGAGATTCATTGTACATTATGTGCACGAACACACATAAGTTATGCACAGGATGTGATTCTTCCTTTGTGGTAATGCCAAAAATAGAGTCATGATGATGAAGATATTCACCAAGTGCTAAACAGTGAAATAAATTCTGTAATCATGATGGGTTTTGGAGACAACTGTGCTATTTAGTATTTTGACATTACTTATTATAAGTGAAAAAATGTGACCAATGCATTTCATTCTATTAGAAAAAATGTATTGCCTTCAAAGTTAGAAATGGAAATAACTGAATTTTAGGCAGTTTGAAATTATTTAAATTTAGAAATGTGATTGTTTGACATCATTTAATTTAGTTTTAACCTGACAAGTTGTAAACATTTCTTAATATGTTTCATCAAGTTATCTGGATTTGCTGTGATGCATGGTTTGTGTATATATATTTCCCTTAATATAAAACTCTTCTTGGAACTTATGCAGCAATAATTGCCTTACAGCATAAAGCATACTTTAATAAAAAAAATCCTTTGCTGACTGAAAAAGCTAACAACATATAATGGAATCCAAGACAAAATTCTGAATAGTTGTAAAACAGATTGACTATTTTATTTATAAAAGTGACAGACTGTTAGATTAGATATAGCAATTATAACTCAGAGTTACAACCTAGGTTCTAACCATGAAATACAATAGAAACTAACTATAGGTGCTGGTGTTTTATTATTTGGCTAAATATTGATAATAATTGAAATCTTCTTAAAATGAAAAGGATATATTAAGTGATAATTGTCTCAAAATAATCACTTAACCTTGACTGGGAGAATACTCAAATAACATTCACGTTTTTATCTTTTTCAATAAATAAAATTTCCTTACTTGACTTAATCTACAATAATTCCTTTATTGAAGAGATTTTTTTAAAAAAATAATGTTTAAATCCCTGACAATTTCATACCAGCTTTACCTCCTCCAAGTTAGTCTCCTTCCCACAAATATGAAGTTTTGTTTTGCTTTTGTTACTCACTGAGTTTAACCAGGTCTATCTTGGTGGACATGGATCTGTCTCCTGGACTACAAGCAACTTACCAATGGCTCCATCACCCAGACAATGATTCAATGCTCAGATGGAGAGCAGTTAATGCACATTAACTTTTCACCAGTAGTCATTCATTTGCAGTAGTTGATGAGCCCTACTCAGGAATGAATGAAACAATCATGTCATGCTTACAAGATAATATTCCATGGCCCTCCTCTTCATAAGCCAGCTTTTACATTCTTTCTACATCCCATTCCACAGTATTGACTGAACCTTACATGACATGATATGAATATTCCATTGAGGTCTAAGCACTCATAAATCACTTATTGTCACCATCTGGACAAGCCATGAGTCTCGATATTAACTGCTGCTTAATGCAAAAAGAAGCTTTTCAACCAAAGCTCATGGTTTGGAGGCAGTCAACATGTCCACTTAGCAAAATAGAAATTACAAGTTTTCTACTAGAGCTTAATTCAACCCCATACCTTTGTCCAGGTCCACAGCACCAGACATGAACTGCCCTCTATAGAGAGGACCTCAGAGTAAAACAATGTGTTTGGTTGCTTCCGTACAGTGATGCCACTATTGCACCAATGGTACCATCTTGCTTCACAGGTTAGTATTATAGCATGAAAACCCAGGAGCTAGGTAACACCATTGGTGGTTTTTCTCCTCTGGCAGCCTGCAGAGACCATTCTGGCACTGTGAAAACTAAACAGCAGACAGAAGGCTTCTAACATGATTTCTTCATGTTCTGCCTTCAAATTACACAGTGTTTTCAGTAGTAGGGTCTTAGCAGCTAAGTCTACTGGGAAATTAAGACCTACTAAGTTGATATTTTGGTATCTATTCATCTTTAAAAATTAGGCTTAATTTTTTAAATGTTGGAACATGTACACTGATGTTAAAAATGAACATCAGAAATGTACCAGAAAATGTTGCTGACATTTTGTTGCTTTTGATTTTCTTCTCCTAAAAGAAAAAAAAAAAAAAAAAAAACCAGTAAGCTGTGGGAAAGCCAAGTTTTAGAACAGAACATGATGATTTAGTGTGATTTGCTTTCCAAAATTTCTCTATAATAGGACCAAACTAATATTAAAATTCTAAAAAATTGAATCTCAAAACATTTATTTAATATTTTAATTAATTTTAACTTTTTGAGTGATAAATGACATGCAATGAAATATATTTAATACATTTACTTTAGTATACTGATTGTATATATTGATGAAAGTCATCACTGTAATCGATATCATATGTCACATCACCTACAAAATTTTTGTTTATCTTCAATAGCAGCAGCAACCTAACATTAACTTGAGACACTTGATCTATTTTCTTTTATTCACTAAGTATTTTCTTTTTTCATAAGTACTTAGTATACATTAAGAAGAACAAACTCCAAGATTTTTAATGGTGATTTCACTTAATCTAGAAGAATATATCTAGACAAAATATTAAATATCATTTTTCTAGCATGTACATAAATACTATTTTTTAAAATTTCTTAATGGGTGTGTAATTACAAACAAGAGAAAAATTAGGATAGAATGGTATAAAAATATTCTTTTAAATTTCATTCTTCAGCAGTTTTTCAGGCCTTTTATAATCTTTAGCATTCTGACCCTGGGGAAAATGTGCTGAGGCTGTTGTCATATTGATTGTGGGATGGGAGCTCTCTTTTATTCTAAGAGTGCATATTGTCTTTCTGAAAAGGTCATTCATTTTGTTAATGGATATGAAGTGGTGTTGGGTTGCCTAGTACATAGATTCCCTTGAACAGCACACAAGAGACATTCTATATCTTTAGCAATGCCTCTGAAAATATACAACACTAACAATGACACACTAGCTAAGGTGTTTAAATTCAGAAGAATCAATCATGCTTCTTGAAATTAACTGACAAGAAGTAGTTTTAAAGAAAAAAAAATTAATTCACTGTCCTAAAGATAGGACTAGAAATCCTTACATAATTGTAAACCTTTATGCAGATTTTTTGTACCTCAAACACTGAAATAGCCAAACTTATAAGAATATTTAGTTATTTATAATTAGACTTAATTATTACATCTTGCATATGCTAAAATAACATGAACCACAAAACAAATATTTAGATCCAAGTCACCATACAGCTACTTGGCATGAAAGCAATATTTAAACCTTACACACTTATACCGAAGCTTGGAATTTTTTTAAAGAAGAAAGCCTTCTTGGAGATACTTGAATATAGCTGAAATATAAAAAGTTTATGCCCAATGTTTTGAAATATACTGAAAATAATTATATTCAGTATTTATTTTCTTAATGATTATCCTTAAGTTCTTGAATTTTTTGTAAAAAACAAAGATTGTTTATTAAAAAGGGAAAGCACTCTTAGAATTGAGTTAGCTAGTGGGCAGAGGAGAACATTTGCTTAAACGTATGCTTTAATTTTTTTGACTTATAAAAAAAGAATTATTTTCATGTAGACTGGGAGGCAGCATGAGTAGAGGTCCTGAAGCAAGAATATTCTTGGCCAGGTTACAACTCTTCAGGAAGACCAAGTGTGGTCTGAAATTAGAGAAGGAGTAGGAGAAAGAAAGATAAGTTGAAGGTATTACAGAGGTATGGGCTGAGGAGGATTTCATACATTGCTAGAAGAATTTTGCTGTTCATTAATAAAGAGTTTGAAAACATTCACAGGAAAGAAGGTAACTCTGTGGAAGATAGAAATAAAAGGAAGGTAAGAAAACAAGTTTTGTGCTTTGACTATGTTAAGGTAAAGTTGATAATTAAATATCCAGTTAATGATGATAACCAGACAAGCAAATCTGGACTTTGGTTAAAGAGCTGAGTGTTTGATATTAGATGTGATGTGTCACGGTCTTGGTTTAGAATACTAGACAGCAGCTATATCAAAGAAGCAATGTACCTAGAAGATGCATTTGGGCTTACTTTAGGGATTTAACCTGAAGGATTTGTAAAAACTGCTTCAGCCATCGCTGTAAGTTTGGGGACTTCGTGTCCGATGCTGGGATTTGAAGAGCCAGGGAGTCTGAAGTGAAGTATAAAGAGGAGCATGAACAAGAATACTGTGAAGACACATGGGAAGTAGATTCTGCTCTTGCCTCTGGCTTTGGGAAGTGAATGTTCTGAAAAGGCTGACAATGGCCTTTTGTCATGAAGTCACAGACGCATACTTGGCCCAAAAAAGATGGAAAAACTGAACCAGGTGGAAGAAATGCAGGTCTGCCAGCTGCTGTGTAAATTTTCCTCCCACACCTACCTAACACACACACAAATAACCCTATGCATCACCAAACTGCTGGTGCCGTTTCACGCACCAGGTCTTCTATTCATCTCCTCTCTGGTTCATTGAACAAAAATAGATAAGAAAGCGAATGCTGAGGGTGGTAGGTCAGTTTTGTCAAGTGAACACCTTGCAAATATATCAAAAGGGGTCAATATAGATGAAGAACAGTTGCAATTCTCAGCCTTACATTGTAATCCCTGTGTTACTAAAACCCTTAGAGAAATACAAGAGTATTTGTCACTCTTGATTACTTTCTGCCTACTACTGTTATCAAAGAGTGTGTGTTGTCTGAAGTGTGGACTGTGGCACAGAAATGATTGGGAATGAATTAACCTTCACCATAGAAAATAGGCTACCTGAATATGCATGTTTATTGTAGCACAATAGATAAACTACAGTGTCAGCCCATCAACAGATGAACGATTAAAAAACAGATCATATATACATAATGGAATCTTATCTCCAAAGATAAATGATATTAATGTTTTTTAATGAAATAAAAATAGATGTGAGTGGAAATCATGTGAAGTGAAATAAGTCATCCTCACAATGGAAAGTACCGTATCTTCCTCAGTGGGTGGAAACTAAGGATAGGGAGACAAATAAAAAAACAAAAGGGGGGATATTAGGGATACAGAAGGGAAAGGGAAAGGGGAGGAAAAGAGAGGCAAGTAAGACAGAATAACAGAGAGAGGAAAGTGGACAAATAAGAGAGAGTAAAAGAGGGTTCAAATACAGTCAAAGCATGTATGGACATGTCATAGCAGTAGCCCTTGTACACACAATAACAGCCCTTGTGCATACAACGGCTCACATCAGCACAGTGATCATCACTCTGCCTCAGCTTAGAACTTATTCAGGACTGAGTTAAAAGAAGTCACATTTATTATAGTTAAATCACTGTTCATTGTGTGTTTCTCTCTCTGGGACTTGTTTGCTTGCTGTCCACTGTCTGCCGCCAAAGCAAAGCTATGATAGCGGATTAAAGAGAAAATGTGAGGGAAACAAAATGAAAACAGTGTACAGACAATATTTTGATGGATATTTATCAAAAATTTAAGTTGAAAAATGGATCTTTAGCTAGAGGACAAGTAAAGTTTTGGAATTAGTTTTGAGAAACCATGATTCATAGGGAAATGGAAAATTCTAGGAGAAATATTAGCATTGATCATGGATTATGACCAGGAACAATTTATATTTGAATTATTTTTTCTTAAGATCACATTAATATTGCTGTCATAGTCAAAAATGACACAAAACAGAATCCTGAGAATTTACACAAATTTGTGTGAATTTTTATTAGATCGTGAGAAATTTAGGTAACATATATTTTAAGCTGTAAAACTTATTCTTTAATATTTTTTTAGGACCGATGGGATGGCATAGCCGGTAAAATTTTAGTCCAGAAACTAGAAACCTAAGTTTAATTCCTAGTGTGCCTACAATATATGTAGGCAACTGACTTCTTTTTTTTATTTTATCTTTTTTAATGTGTGTGTGTGTGTGTGTGTGTGTGTGTGTGTATTAGAGGGCACTGTGTGCACCTGTGGCAGCCAAAGGATCACTTGGAAATCACCCTGGCTTGAGCTACCACTTTTCAGAGCTGGAAGTGCAGGCTACTACCATTTCTGCCTGGAACGTTTTTTGTGGGATCTGTGTTCTGAACTCAGGACCTGCTGCTGTGAGGCAGATGCTTAACCCCTAAGCCATCTCTCCAGCCCAGTACTTCACTACTTATAATTATCCTTTGATCTCTCCTTTTCCCTTATTCTCTCTATCTCCCCAAATAAGTAAATAATATATGTTTTTTAAAAAAGCAAGAAAGACTGTTTCTTTAAAAATAATTGGCAAAATCTTTTATTTTAAAACCTGCATCCTTGGCAAACATTTAACTTTATATTCACCCTTATTCAAAAAACACATCGTTTCTTGTCTTTTAGTTCTGAATATAGATTAACTAGCTAATTGTAAGAACATAATATGCTTATTAGCTTTTCTTGATCAACTATTAAAATTTCATTCTATATTTTTAAAAATGACATTTATAACTTTTATTAAAAAAATAAATGATCTACCTGCCTTTCACTAAGTCATGTATTGAACTCCCCTGAAATTAATTTTAGGGATGGCACTGTGGACATATACTCAATCAGTCATGGAAACATCATGATTTTTTGCTCTAGAGAACGCAGTGTAAAACTCTAGTCTGAAGTAATCTTTATGCTTAGACCACTGATGAAAGACACGATCTGTTTTATTTTTGTTGTTTTGCAAGCAAGAGGAATGGGGTTTAAAGTGCTTCGTATTGTTTGTTCACTATTGTATTATTTCAAATTTTCTTATAATGAATGGTATTGCATATAGAAGATTTAACAATTACATTATTATCCCATAGAAAGAATAATATACAGATGCTTTAAGTAAAAGACATGAGAATCATGAATCAGGTCCATTTAAATTTTACAGCTCTCCAAACTTCCAAATTTTCCACTGGTTTTGTTAAGTCTAAATCATTATTTTTAATAAGACTCATTTTCACATGTTACCTTGTTTCTGACACATATATTGTCATATTTTAAAATTTTCTATAAAAAGCTTTTAATGTTTATGAATCTTAAGTGTTTTACTGAAAACATTTAAAAACTTATCTGTTAATTTATATTACCTATTTTACCAGTCATTGAAAGTGACTGTGTTGAGAACATTAAAATATCATGTTCCTTCTAGACAAAGCACCTTCTATACTTTATAACAGGAAACAAAATGCCAGTGCAAGTATAATTATCACTATATATTTCCCTGACAACTGAAAACATGTAGTACCACGTCTGACCTCCATATGGCGCTAGTGTTATGTCTTGGGTCACAGGAATAGGAATTACCTGATAAGACAAGTCACCCACTCACAAAGCTCATCTGAAAAAACCTCAGAGATAATAGGCCTCACTTATAAAGGCTATATAGCCAAAAGGTAGGCCTTGTGAGTCTTGCTCATGCACAATAATAATGCTGGCCAAACATTTATGTATATTGCAGATGACAATAAATAAAAGGTGATGTGGAAAAATCAGTTTAGGTTTCCAGTTTTATCTTTTAGACCTCACCAGTTTGATCAGTTCCACATTTATTTATACATGAGTCGTTTTCTCTCTGCGTTGAACTGTTATTTGCAAAGTGCTAAGGAAAGGAAGTCCTTCGAGGGGAAAAGAAACTTTATAGGACTTCTGCCAGGAGATGTATATATATCTTTGAACTTTAAAATTCACTTTCAAATCCAAAACATGATTTTTAAAAAATATTCTGTCCTATAATGTTCCCCATAACTTTAAATTTAGTGTTTGTCTTCTTATTTTATTTTTGTCTCCTTATTTAATGAAAGATATATTCATTGAGTTAATGGCACCTTTAGATTATGGGTAAAATTTTATGTGCATTTGTCAATCATATGACAATTGAAGATACAAAACATTACTAAATATTTTTATTTTTTCATTTGTTTCTTGCCAACTGACTAATGGCCAATTGCAATTGCACTGACTTTAAGTCTTTTCTTCTCTTTTCTCATAAGTGGATACAGTCATCTTCTTCATTTTCATGCTTACATATTGTCCATTTCTTCTCTCTTAGTAAGCAACTAAGAAAGAATCCAAATTATTTATAATAAGGGACTAGTTTTCCTTCTCCAGATATCTTTAAGTACATGTGTAGTGTCTTGAGATAATGCATATTAAAATCTTTTCATAGCATCAGGCATGGGATTGATATTAGTAATGGTAGCTACAAAGTGATGGATATTACAGAGAAAATAAGAGACCTGAAACTGAAAGTAAGTGATAGAAAAGGTGAATGTTTTGAATTATTTTCCCTTTTGTTTCTTCTTTGCTCACTCTTGTTTTGTTTTTTGAGATTAAATAGTCCAACTATTGATTTTGAAAAACCTTAGCCCATTTGTAAAACAAGAGTTAAACACACACGCATACACACTCATAATTGTATTTCAATGTCTACAAATGAGATTTAAGAGACTAGCTAGCAACTAAATTCTATTATTCTTATCCTGAATCTATTTATTTATTTATTTATTTATTTATTATTTTTTATCTAGGTATACAAACTCCCCTTCCTCCTCCCCCTGCCTTCCTCCCTGCTTCCTTCCCCATATTCCCTTCCCTCTCCTCCCTTTCCTCCTTTCTCCTCTCTTGGTGTTTCTTAACTTGCTCCCTCCCACCCTCCAGAACATCTGTTTATATGGGTGCTGAATTTCCCTCAGAATCTACACTCTTAAGAGTTCAGAACTGAATCCATTTTTTTAAACAGGTGGAATATAAAGTTCTGTCTTGAGTTTAGGTACACTAGTGATAATCTTGTTTGAAAATGTTGGAATCTCTTGGATACAATAGCATAACCGTCAGTAACTATTTATATATGATTTATTAACCTTAAATCCTTTCTTGGAAACATTTTTCTTTTTGTAGTTTTAACTGAAAATATATTTCTGTGTGTCTACAAAGTATATGTACACCTATATAAATATATATAAAATCTATATTGAGAAATAAGAAATAACCATGCTTATCTGATAATAACTCTTCTCAAAATACTAATTTTCTTAGTTATGTTAGGAATGCATTCTTTAATAGTTTTGTTTTTAATAGTTTTGTTTGCAGAGATTATTAAGCCCAGAAGACTAGGTGAAGCCTACTAACCTACAGTGACCAATTTCTACCGTGAGACAGCCTGGGAAAGAGGTTTCTTTTTTTATTTTTTATTTTTTGTTATTATTGTTATTTCCACTCATACAAACTTAACAGGTACACTGGTCCCCTCCCTCCCTCCACCTCCCTCTGATCCCCTGCTCTCCCCTTCCTTTTCCCCTCCCTCCCCGTCCCCCAGTGTCCCCCCCCCCAATCCCTGGAACATTCTTTACTGTGCATGCCAAACTCTCCTCTGGGAAAGAGGTTTCTATCTGATGAGGTTCACAGTAGCTAATTGCTGACTGAAGCAGCAACTGCTTTGGAAAGCTGTTCATTCTATAACTGTATGCAGTATATTCCTCACATGCCTTAAAGATAAGCTCCCTAGCATAATGCTTCAAAGAACCATTGTGAAACTTTTCCTAAATAGTATTCTCTGAAGCCCTGAGGCTGTGGATTCTGAGTTGAAAATGGGGACAAGTTACTGAGCATTTTGTATCCAGATTCTCCTCTGCGAAAGTTCTAATAAAACCACAATTTCTTGCATATGTTGTCTTCAGGGTTAATGGGGTTCCACATAAATTTTCCTTGAATGGTGTCTAGCACATAGAAAACAACAAATTAGCAGCAATTATTTCTATCTAATTTGAAGCGAAATCAGCATGAAGTACACAGCACTGTGCACTGAAACTCCCACTAATAGCACAAGCAGCTGACACAAGCACCACTAATAATTCACAAAAAAAAAAGTCACAAAGCACAGCAGCGGGTTTTACTGGTATAGATCTATAAGTCTTGGACTTTTGCCTGTTGAAAGGAATTCTGTCTAATTGAAAAGAAAGAAAGAGGGCCAGGGCCTAGTAACTAAAATGTTTTGAGAAATAATGTCACCACAATAATTTCATTTTTCCATACAAATGAAAGGACAGACATTTGGCTTCTTATTAAAATACACTGAAGACAATCACCTAGGTCAAAGGCTTAAATGAAGATGAGAAGGATCCTATTTTAAGAGAAAAACAAAGAATTTGAAACAACAATCTTTGAGGTTTTTTTTTTTTTTTGAGTGGCTGGTCTACATAATAGGCTGGTTTATTTATTTGGCATCCAGATGTTGATATCAGAATGCATCATTCAAACCTTTCTCTAGAAAGAGAACAGACTGAATCCGGAGTAGCGTGCCTATAATGAGTAATAATTCAATATCATATTTGTCTTCATGAAACACAGAATATGAGAGGTACCTAATACAGAAAAAAAATCTTGCAGTGTCACTCACTTGAACTAAAAGGCCAATAAACGAATCAGCGGTTGTTGTTTGTGAAACCCAACCATTGCAATGGAGGTGGCAGTTGGAGCCGCAGGTCAAGGTTATGGAATTCTTGAGATGCTCCAGACTGGAGATCTTTGGAGCACAAAGCTAGTGCTAATAGAGGGTAGATCATTGATGCTGAAATTCTATTTCTACTTCATAGAAATGCTAGCTTCAGTGCCAAAAAGATCTTTCATCCTTGCTCTCAGATACTTTTAATGGTTTAAATCATAATGTTCTTGATGTGTGACTCTATGTTGACTGAAAATTATGTTTCTGATTTGATATCTGGGCACAATGTTCAACTGGAAGAGATGAGGATATGTTCTACCTCATTCTAAAAACAACAGCAGAAATCCCTTATTCTTTTGCTTAGACTGCAAATATCCATGTATCTGGAGATGCTTTAGTGATCTCTGTTGAAGTCAGTCAATGATAGAAAAGGGCACAGAACCAGAGACTTGTTAGTGCTGTGTTCATTGAAGAGCATGATTCTCTAAGCATAATAGGCGAAATATTTACATTTTGTTTAAGGTTGGAATGTGTCATGGAATGGTTGCTAATAACCCACTGAATTTATCGTAACATATGTAATTCCAGTTGATGTAACATCTATTGTGAGTTTGGTAACTTTCCAGAGCAACTGTCTCCAATATGGTGATTTAACAATCAGATACTTCCATCTCCTGTCCCTAAGTATTGTTTAATCTTTTTCCTTTGTTGCAGAAAAGAGTTGAGAGAGACTGAAGAATTTTTAAAAATTTTTTTAAAGTTTATTTATTCAATTGTGCATGTGTGCGCATATGTGTATGTATGTGTATGTGTGTGTGTGTGTGTAGAACCACGGGCGAATCTGGGAACCACCATGGACGCCTTCAATTCCTCAGACAGAAGAATGTTTTAAGGGTACCTGTTCCATTGTCTGAGTCCAGATACGGTACCTATCACTTCTGTTTATATTTATTTGAGCAGAATTAGTCAAATTAGGTTCACATACTTTCAAAAGATTTGGAAATACAATCTGCCATGTGCCCAGGAAGGAAAGAAGTGATATTCTTGGTGGCATTGGTGAACATAGTCTTCCAAGGTATGTAAGATAATTTTACCTTGTGCGGAGCTAAATATTCATGATTTTTCTTTAGTCCTGAAAGCATTTTAAAGATGTTAATAGCACGTCAAATACTATGAAGCAATTGTTTGTTTTTATGTAAATCTGTTGAATTTTATTTACACTTCGCTAATAATAAAAATGGTGAGTGTGACAAACTGTCTAATGTTTAGATACTACTAGCCTAAGGGAATCTCTAAAATATGTAAAAAATCAGGCAAATTGAGAACTTAGGGTAAAACATAGGAAAACAGTCTATGAATGTTTTATATAATTCAGCAAAATAGCACAGAACCACCTACTGGGAAGGATTTTCCCAGATGCCAGTTGTTCTGCTGATAAAGTTGAGGAACCAGTGATTGATATTATCCCCCCCCCCACCATTGCCACACACACACCACTAACACCACACCACTACTACTGTGGAGCAGCCTGGAACTTCTCTGATGCTCTTCAATTCTCTTCTCTTACTTCAATTCTCTTTTCTTCAATTCTCTTACTTCAAACTAGGATTGTTCTTCATACAATGAAGTAAGACCAGAAACAAAGTGAAATTTTGGAATGAGACACTGGACCTGACAAACTATATTTTCATTATTGACATTTTGTTTTCTTGCCTGAAAGACCACAAAAGCTCTTCATTCACTGTTCATGGTAACACATTCTTTTTCCTTAAGTATTGGTTTTTCTATTTCCATATATTTTCAATAGCAAAAGGGAATATTTTCTAAGTAGGATATTTTTTATATCCTAATAAAAGTCAAATATTGTCTGTAATACCCTTGGCTGGTATAGAATTATTAAACATGGCTCTCTACTATCAAAACTGTCATACTGAAATGAAATTGTTTGTCAGATTTGATTCTAAGACTTTTCCCTTATTTTACCATATGAATGACTAATTTTATCTCAAAGACTATTCCAGTGTAGTGGCTAAGAGCACTTGGACTGATGGTTATGGATGTGTAGTTTCTTTAGCAATCATTTTCTTATATCATGTGTCTTTTATTAAAAAAAAGCATTCATTGTGTGTGTGTGTGTGTGTGTGTGTGTGTGTGTGTGTGTGTGTATGTGTGTAGCAGAGGGCATATATGCTCTTTGGAACCCCAAAAGTAACTTTGGAATCATCATGCATTGCTTCTATCTCCTCCGTGCTTCACTCTGGGATTTTCCAGGCTCCACCACCAGGCCTGAAGTGTCTGTTTCCACCTGCATTTTTACATGGGACCTGGGATTCGAACTCAGGACTTTCTGCTGGTGAGGCAGTCTTAACCCCTGAGACATCTCTCCAGCCCCATCTGTGTCTTGTTTAATGGCACGGAGAGAAAGGTAGAAGTAGGTCAGGTACAAAATTAAAGTAATGAAAAATGATAATTCAAGAACAAATCATAGTACCTTTAGAGAAACATAAACTAAATCCTTGTTGGTGTGTGTATTTTAAAATTGCCCTAATCTCATCTGAAGGATTGGATATAAAAGGCAAAATAGCATTTGGCATTGATAATCTTTACTCCACTATTAACTTTTAGTGGTGTGACTCTGTCTTGATGAAGTGGTAGCCATGCTTCATGTTGTCGTGATGCTCTAGTACAATTAGGACAGACACCGCAATTTGAATCAGAATTTTAGTTGAATGAAGCTGCTAACTGGTAATAAAAGTCACAAGGTCCATATTTTTCCTCTAGACCTCTGTCATTATAATAATACATATACATAAAGTATCTCCAGGTTCTATTCAATTTTGCAACCAAGTTGCAGGGTTGGGAAGTTATCCATTAGCTCTATAGCTCATCAGCATGAACTTTGAAATGCAAGTTCCTACAAAGACCACCCCATGTTAAACATGTCTACATGCTTCATATTGCTTTACTATTAAGTAATGTTTAGAATTTGCTATCTTTAGTAGACTTTGTTAATTATTTATAATATCCAATAACATTTACATTTGACTAAATACACTGTTTGTATAAGACTGTATCTTGCTTTAAAAAAATTGGTGAAGAACACCTGGATATACTTTTCATTAATATATAATGTACAATGTTGGAACAGTCAAAGCTATCTCTTGGTTGCAATCATATGATTTAAACATGTGATTTTGAAAACCTGTCTGCAGCTATTACCATATAAAATAAAGAATAGGAAAAAGTCACTATAGCTGATACCATTTGTTTATCACTTGATTCTCAGCTGTCAGGCTAAATATCCATTACAGTCCACTACAATCTTAAAATAATACCATTCATTTCCAGACCAGCAGCTTGGGATTGTTTGGTTTAGTTTTTCAGATTGAAAGTAGATGGCAAAGTTGACCTACTGTGTTAATCTTATTTACATAAACGTAGTGTCCTGAAAATAAACTCTGAAAATGGACAACATTGAATCTTGCGATATGTCCCATCCTACATCCTGTGTTTTCTAATAACTGCTTTACCTAGACCTACCGGGTGGTAGACGACCTCAGCTTTACCATTTTTCACTACCCCAGATTTAACGTTTAACCTTTCTTATATTTGAAGGGAAATTTATGAATTGTTTTCCGAAGAAGGGGTCTAAGCGTGTCATTTCGTTCTAACACATTCATGAGATTATTTGAAATGACATTCCCTTGACCCTGACCCTGGGCTCTGGAAACACACTTTCTTCAAAGGAGTTAAAAGTAACATTTCTAAAAATGGAAACAAGTGAAAAGCTTTTCACTGTGGGGAAAAAAAAGAGTATGTGGAAATATAGAACAATTAAATTTGTGTCCTGGCTGGTGACAGACCATTCCAAAAGTGAACAATTTATTCAAGGGTTAATCTTGGCGAGTGAGCAATTCAAAGGCCCCCTCCCGGCCACATCCTTGGAGAACAGGGCCGTTCTGCAGGTTCCCTCGGCCCACCGGGGCAGCGGGACCTGTCTTCCGAGCGCTAAGGCTGGGCGCGTCTGATGGGAGGGAGATGCTGGGAGGGAGACGCGGCGGGGCACGTGGACCAGAGACGCTTCCTAGGAACGCGCTCAGTCCGGCCTGAACTTTGGTGTAAACAGCGCGCTGACAGACGGCATCCCCGCTGGGTGGATCCCGCGCTCCCGCAGTGAGTGGCGCTTCTTGCTTTTAATTAGCGAGGGGGGAAAGGTGAATTCAAACTAGCTGCTCGGCGAGTCGGTGCGAGAGGCTGACTTCTGGCAGGCTGGGGAGGAGGAGGCTGGAGGAATTTGCTCAGCGGGAGGCTGCGCGTCTGCAAGGGGTTGCTTTCTCCACGAGACGGCCGCCCGGCGACTGAAGCCAGCCACAGCCTCCTCCACGTCCTGCCCGATGGGTGACAGAGGCAGCGCCACTCTGGACCCACGGCTCTGAAGACGCGTCCCGTAGACTGTCGTCTGGCTCCCAGGTTCCGAGCCACTGCCCCGAAGATCCAAAGACTGTCTTGGCCAAGGGCACCTGGGAATGGTGCATTCTGGTGACAAGGCGTTCCGTTTGTGACAAAGCCTGTCGCCCGCACGCTGTCCCCGGAAAGAAGTCCTAAGTCAAACTCTAAGCCTGTCTAGAAGTGGGGCCAGGAGGGCTGCGCGCAGAGTGAGCACGCAGCATGGCCCCCGCCCTGCGCGCTCTCACCTGGCTCCTGTGCGGTCACCTGCTGGAGCTCGCGACCCTAGGTCGCGCCGCCGAGCCCCCCTACCCCCGGTTACGCCTGTCACATAAAGGTAAGTTATCTTTTCAGATCCTTTTGTTAAGCAAAATGCACCACGGTAAAGTCACTTTAACCTAGGCTAGTTAAGGGTCTCTCAAGCCCTTCCCAGAGAGCACCTGAAACATTGTGTCGTTAAGCTCACCTAAGATCTTAAGCAGCTTTCCTCAGATGTCCTACCTCTCCTGGACACTACAAAATCAGATGGCAACTTGGAGCTGTTAAGGTTTGCCCTGATTGTATTAGGTTTTATTCCTGTGACGTTCGCTATTGGACCGGACAGGTCCAGGAGGGAAATCGTCTGGAAATCCTGAACCCACCAAGTTAGTAATAAATGTTTAAACACTACCTCACATGTAATGGGGCTATTGGCCACAGCTTTAGAAAGAGAGGTACATTTTGTGTGTGTGGGGGGGGGAGTGTTTGTTTTGTTTCCATAAGGAGATGTTGAGAAGCGGAGAAAAGAAAATTCCCGAGGAGGAAAAGGATGCCATCACCATTTAATTAAAATGATTAACGACTAATGTAAATTAGCCTTCTCACTGTGTTCATCAGTAGAGTATTTTTATCTGTGACAAAATGAAATAGAGTTCATTGTCAATCATTGTAAGTTGATTTAAATTCATTAACCTATTAACGTTCAATAGCCTTTGTAATCATTTTTACGGTAGGCATACCTTTTTAGTGACAATGAATCGTTTATTTTATTTTGAAATCATGTCTGTAAAGATACATAATATTCATAAATAGAGGATCAAAAGATAGATTTTTATATCAAGACTAGTGAGACAACAATCATGAGTCCTTCAGTCACCAAAGAAATAAGGAAAAAGAAACCTGCCTTCAGAGAAAGTGACTTTGCTAACTTAAAAGGATTTTGGAATAAATTGGGAAAATAATTTGCATTATTGCAAATAATCAAGGCAGATAACAGATGCAGTGATGAGAGTGACTTTTCAACTGAGTAAGCTTTTCAGTTGCCTCCCATCACATTTTCTAAATGTAGGTAGGGTATTTACCAGAAATGGAACCAAAAGGAGGGGGTGTCTCAGTTTTAAGTGATATAATTGGTCTTTTTGTTTTCTTATTGAACAAAGATAAAGGTGATGGAGATTGTAGGCATTTCTCACTTTGAGATTAGTCAAAACTATGGAGATTATTTTGGGTTAATTAAGTTCCCTTTAACATTATCCAGTAGGTGATATAAATTTAAGGAACATATCAGCACTAAATTTGTGCTCGATTTAAAACATCGAGCCCAGCATTGGCACAAGTCTTTTAATTTGGGGAGATATGTTATGATATGCAGCAAAATTTATTCAGGGAAGCTATGATCAAATATGTGAATATGTAAAAATTTCATGGATGGAATATGGATAAATTGGTGCTACCATGACTGCCATTAGCCTTTGTAATCCATTGCAGGAATGCCTGGTTTTCAATAGCTTATTAGTGTGCTCTCCATGCTATCTCATTTGATAGATATTCCAAGAGTTTGCAATTTGGTCAACGTGCTCTAGACCTTTGGAATGGTGAATGCCATGTGTATTCATGAAATGTGATCAAGCTCATCTTCAAGATGTCTTAATGAGACACATAATTGTAGCTAATCTTATGAGTGCCTTGGATAGTATGGGAAAGGAGTTGCTAGTATGCATGTGTGTGTGTACTAGAAGGAAAACTCCAACATGACTTCTCTTTGGTTTTTCTTGACCTTTTATTAGGACCAGAAGAGAACACATTTTTATGATGACGATTATTGGCAAAGACAGTAGTCTATACTGAAACCTGAAAATAAAATGTTTTTACTTGTGTATTTAGGGAAGGAAGCTTTGAGATTATACCAGAGAATAACCTGGGGAAGCAGATGCGCCCTGGAGCACAGGAAGGAGACTGCCTGACAAGTCAAGCACATAGTGTCAGGGCAGAGGTATCAGTTTAGTCAATATTAAAAGAGCCATTCGCCTCTCTACACTCTGGGATTCAGTAGATATTTCAGGAGACTTCTCAAACTAGTAATGTAGTATTTCATATTCATCTTCTGGTGTCTTCAATGATGACAGCAATGCTGAATTCTCAGTAGCTAGTGAATTTAGATATTAATAATTAAAATGGCAGATGAATATGTAACCTTTCAAAGTAAGATGCATGGTGTGCATTGTACGTGACGCAGCACCTCTGTGTGCTGCTTGATGTCTTGCGGAATGCAACATAGATGTCCTAAAGGTGACCCGCTGGATTCATCCATAATCCTTCTTCTCAAACCACTGGTCTCTGTCATATGGGAGAGAGAGGATCATTTTCCTTCTACCTTCCACTTATAAGATGGCATTTGAGTATAAAAATATCTCTTTGCGAGAAGCAACAGAAAGCTTTAGTGTCATATATAAAGCTTGAGTTAATTGATACAAAAATGTCTTCAGAAAAATGTGTCTTCATACTCATCCTTTTTCCTTTCTCTTCCATTCTTTACTTCTGCAAATGGCTTGTTCTTAAACATACTCCCAGCAAGAGGCTGCTGTGATTAAAGAGCAGAAAAAACGGAAAGGAAGCAGAAAAAACAAAGTAGGAAGAGTTAGGTACAGAGCATCTTCTAGCTCTTTTCTCACTATTCTCCCCAGCCCCCACACAATGGAATGAAAATCTTCCCTGAATTCCCTCCTCCCACCCCCACTTCTCCCTGAGTATCTCTCTGCACCTTGATATTAAGTAACCCTGCCAATTTGGGGCAAGTACAGTGGGTGAAAAAACAAGGCAGCTTCTCTTGTTCAAGCAATATATGTCTCTCCTGATATGTTTTAGAGGAACAAAACAATGAACAGAGTTATCAAATAAAAGTACAGCAAATGTAACACAATAGTTCGACCATGGAAAAAATTTCAATCAACATTTTGTGCTGATATTGACTGTATCAGGCAAAATATTAAAGCTTCACACATAGTTATTTAATATAACTAAGCTTGTTCCAGGTAAAAAGGCTAATATTGGTGTGATTCACTAGAAATTGCTAATATATGTTCAGTGAGTTTTCGTAGAAGAATGGTTGTAATGCTCATGCTAGATGGAAGAGAGACCAAAGGGAGAAAGAAAAAAACCCTGGTGAACTCAGGGACACCTCTCTGTTGGTATCTGCTCTTTCCTTATCTGTCACCATCACACATTAATGATGACCTGGAAGGCAAAAATAGCCTTCTTGATAATGGAGTTGAGAGAAGTAACAAATAAAAACAAATGAGCAAAGAAGACACCAGGTGCATGTGGAAAGCCCCAGTCAACAGAGAATTCAACCAAGAACATTCAATCAAGAGAGTTTGGCAGATGGGAGCTGAACATTTCCATAAGGAAGCGCACTCACAGAAGCCACAGAGTGGCTGAAGTTTAGCTTAGAGGTAGTTAAACAAAGACATGCGTGTGCCAGAGGATCTTTCCTAAGTTATATTGATAGTATGAATGGAGATTTAAGCTTTGAATAGATACCGTACAATATAAAACCTGTGATAGAGAGTGTTAATTAGTGTACCTCTATTTAGGCATTGCAACTATTTAAACACAAATTTGTCATAGTTCAGAGAGCTCAGGATTTGAGGGCAGAGGCCAACACTTCAACTCCTCCTCTTGTTTGCAATCATAGCAGTTTTCTCTACCACAGTTTGAAGAATTGTGAGCACAATGGTGCTTTCTTGATGTATTTCCCTTGGGTTTTGAGAAGATCAAATGGAGCAGCAACGTTTTTGAATGTATTATATAATCTCAATGTATGTGTCTGAATCTAAAAGTATAGCCTTGAAAATTAGCATGAATTGAGAATGTTAGAAAGCAGTGTCCCAAAGATGATAGCACTTCCTTAGGGAGAGAGTAAGTTAGCTATGAACAAGTCCTAAGTTAGTGTTGAAAAAGAAGATAGAAGCCGATTGTGATTAGTAGAATAATATGTAGTTTGTCCTCAAGGCTTTCATTAATCAAAATCCCACCTAACATATTTTAGCTTCTAATTTCAGTTGTTCCAACCTAGAAGAACACTAAATCATCTGCATTTTCAAAGATTCATGACTTTTTTTGCGATAAAGAATGCACATGTATCCACTGATTATATAGATTAACTACATTCCATTAATTTTAAAGCTCTTTACATTTATGAAACAGAACTAGACAGGCGGCTGAGGATGGGACTTTGAGCCCAGGGTTTACAAAGCCAGCTGAGTGTGGTCTTGGGCATGCTTGAAACCCAGGTTCTAATGAAAGGAGGCAGGAGAATCCTTAGGGCTTACTAGCTTACAGCCTAGTAGAAAAAATTGAGCTTCAACTTCGAGAAGATGCTGCCTCAAAAGAAATAAAGTAGAGTATGATAATGGAGGACATGTGACATCCTCATCTGGCCTCTGTATAAGTACACATCTGCCAACACATACACATGAATATATAACACCCACACACTCAAAACACCATTGACTTGTGACTCTGGAAGAACATAGAGCTAATGAAAACTTTTTTTAAAGGAAAACTTTATTCTGTGTGTGTGTGTATATGTGTGTGTGTGTGTGTGTGTGTGTGTGTGTGTGTGTGTGTGTGTGTATGTGTCAAAGAGCACTATGTGTCCCTGTGCAGGGCCAAGGGTGACTTCAGGAATCATTCTGGATTGCTTCTATCTTCTTTTTGCTTTGCTCTAGAATTTCCCACGCTCTGTCCACTGTGGCTTTTTTTTTTTTCCCCTTGGGACCTGGGATTTGAATTCAGGACCTTCTGCTTTAGAGGCAGGATCTTAACTTGATCCTTCTCTCCAGCCCTAATGAAAACTTTTGAATGACTACCCTGGAAGCTGTGATATTTATTTTCAATCCAGATTTAAAAAAAAAAGATGCAGTAAGTCAATATTCCCTGACCCAGTTCATAGTTCCTCAGCCCGTAACTAAGCATTATCAATGGAAATATTAGTCACAGTTCTCTGGGTGTCAATAAATAAAAACTGGTCATAAGGCATGATTCACAGTCACAGTAATTAAATAAGACCCAGGAGTAAACATTCATCTACATGCCCAGAACTTCCTTAGGGAGTGTCATTGAGAATTAAGTGGTGGTTTTATTAACCAAACATTTCTACTAAAAAATAAATATCAGGCAAGATTGTATTTTGTTAGGTTGGTTTTACACAAACTATGTATAGAGAACCTGTATAAGAATATTAGTGTTCTCTTGTATTTTCTTTTTTTTATTTGTTTTAGATTCTGTTTTTACTTCCCATCAGCACATCTGATATATGAAAATCTTTAAATGGATTCATGATTCATTCATTTCTGGTCTGGCTATTGCAGATCACAGTGGAAAAACAGTTTTTACTTAGTGTAAAATTTAGGGAGATTGAGGGTCAGAGTTAGGAACAATCATAAAAGGAATTTGTAAATGAGCGGAGAGAGAATGTATGAGCGTGCAGTCCTCCCCCTCCCCTCCCCTCCCCTTCATTTCCCTCCCCTTCCCTTCCTTTTCTTCCTGGTAGTCTTACCTCCATGGTGTTATGGTAAAAAAGAAAATAATGAAAAAGGAAAAGAGTTCCAGTGACTTAGTGAATTTTTTAAACTTAAAGGTGGGTTTTTGCATCTACCCAGACATCACTGCTCTCTGCCTGAGGGCTTAGCAGCCTAGATCAGTGACAAAAAAAGTAGTTTAGGCTCAACAATTACAAAATGCTCCCACATTCTTACTTTGATGGTCTAAAATCCCTAGATTTTGAATGACGCAGTCTAATTTAAATCTGGATCTGCTTACTTGGTATGTACAAGTTGGCTTGTGTTTTCTAAAGAAAAATATTTTTTGTGATTTCTTTCTTCTTTAAAGCAGAATGACATAATTTGCAGAATGTGAAAGACCAGAAAAGGTTACACAAACTGATGTAGGAAGGTTTTCGTGAGTGACTCAGAGAACCAGAAGACATTCAGGGAGAATTGTCTAAGCTGGATTTCTTTTTTATTGTAAAAGCAGTTGTCATCCAGATATTAGATTTCCAATGAAAAGGAGAAAACATATTTTGTCATTGTGGATTATTTTTCTGTCAAGAGAGCCTCAAGTAGATGACTACAGGGAACAGGGATATTAGTATCTCACATAACTCTGTGTTCTTGTAGAATTGTTTTGTCAATATTTTATGGTAAGTTGAAACATTATCTGTTGCTACCTTGGAGCCCACAAACTAAATCCTATAAATACCTTGTTAAAGAAGCAATTACAGACCAACCTTGGAAAGCAGAGTGGGATTGGTATTACAAAGGTCCCTGGCCAGTGTCAATCTGAACAGGGTTTTGTAAACTGCTCTCAGCTCAGCAGGTGTTAGTTTGTTTTGAAAGTGAAAGAGCACTCTACTCTGACTTCTCAGGAACAAACAGGTAAGATCCCTGGGACCCACAGAGCTCTCTACACTTAGCAGGAAGCCAGTAAGTAGTCAATGCCTTGTGAATGAGGCCACCTGAGTAGCCTGTGTTTTTGAAGAGTCTGATGGGCAGGGGTGAGAAGAATGTCAAAGAAAGTGAGAAATCATGAGCAAACGTTGATGATTCCCTTAATGAAAAGGCTGACGGAGAAGGCCTTTGCCCTGACTATCCACCTGGGTTCCCCTTGGTGCTCCCTCCACAGGAAGACTTCTGCATAATCTGGGAAAGTCTTTACAAGGTTTCCAGAAGGTCTCTGCTCCTGTCAGCAGTTTTCACCTGCATTCAGTCATCTTCTCTTTTAAGTCTACTTTTCCAGGGACTTGTTGATCTTGGATGATCACTGATCACCGCAGCACTTTCTCCCTGGCTCTCATGCCTTTGGTCTCTTGTAGCTCTGCGTTGTGTTTGGAACCATCTCTCTTCCATTTTAGTCTTCTACTTATTTTCCAGATAGGAAAGCCTTATTTCTTCATGACATTGAGCTAAAAGTTTTCATTACACAACTTTGTGCCTTGAATGAAATTTCCCATTTGTCCTCAGTTTACCTTCAGTCTTACAATTTTATTGTTCAATTTGGTGAACAACAACAAAAACCACACAATATCTTTAAATTAAAAATACCATTACACAATCAAATTTTGCTGACACCTATGTTTTATGATATAGAGGATTTTAGCCTATTAGCAACTTGAAATCACACCCTTCTTCTAGCTTTTTTTTCTGAAGGGACTGATGCTAACCGTCACCATGTGATTGTGGCCATGGGAAGGGAAGAGAGGGACATTAGGATAGAAGAAGCTGAGCTTATCAATTGACATAATCTTGAGCTGAACTTGAGTGTAGGTATAAGGCAGAATATTATTTTTATAAACCTGTTGATTTCTGTACAGTTCAGGCCTATTTCCTCTGTTTTGAACTTTCACTTTGGAAAATCATAATATAAAGGGATCTTTATCCTCAAGATGTTGTGGTAGGAATATCTCTAAGGCGGAATCTCGCAAGTGGTTTCAAGTAGCTCTACTAGCTCCAGAGCCAGAGAAGAGCAGGGAATGAAATGGGCAGGAAACAGACATGGGCTGGGGGAAGGGGAGGGACTCACAGTCACTCCCTTTCCTGACCCAGCATCCTACAAATGATGTGAACCTAGGAGGGCTTCAAATCCTGAATTGAAAATTTATGTAGATCAAAACAACAAGCAAAATGCTCACAGCATTGTATAGAGCTATCTACTGACCCCACATGCTCTTATCCTGAGTCAAAAAGTTCATTATGGACTACATAAAGTCTCAGGTCCTTTCAATTTCTAATGTAAGACTCTTTCATTGACCCACAGACCTCCTTGTGAGTTTGATTTCTCTAAATCCTTTTGAAAATTTTAATAGGAAACTGCTTTGTAGTGGAAAGTGTCCACTCACAGCTTAAAAATTCTGGGTTTAAATCTAGAGAGTATTCATTATATTTTGATTTCCCCAAGTCCTTTTGAAAACTTGACTAGGAAATTGTGTTGTAGTAAAAAGTGTAAACTCATACCTTTAAAATTCTGGGTTTGAATGTATGGAATATTCAATATTTACTGTATTTGCTAAATCATTTAACTTCCTTGAGCTTATCTATTAGATAATGAAACAAAAGAGCACTTTCTGTCTTCTTATTACTGCACAAAATGTTGAAATTTATCAGAGTATATAATTTTGTTATTGTACTGTGATGTTTATACTTCAAAATTTTTTATAATTGTCTCTATATTTTTATATTTTACATTTATCAAAGATAAAGAATTGTTTTTGTAAGAAGAATAAAATGACTAATTTAAATTATTTGTAAAACTTGAAATTACTAAATGGGTGTTTGTTATCTACTAATTTTTTTAATTTAAATGTTAACTTTTTAATTTTTTTAAAATAATTTTTTAGTTGACTTCTTTATTATGGTTAAATAAATATTGACTTTATTTTTGTAAGGCAGAGCACTGCTAAACTAATTATCTAAATGTATAAAATTTAAATTTGATCCTGATACTAATTATAATACCAGTATTTACCTATTTTAAATTAAACATTATGCATCCACTTCTCATTCACAATCATTATTATGAATATACAAATATGATATATGAATATGATTATTGATGTTTTACATTCAAACACATATTGCCATATTAAGTTCAGACAAGCAAATATTTAAAAGTTTTCAGTAGTAGAAAAGCATTCTATGATATTTGAGAACACATTCATCTCACAAAAGGAAGTTTTCCCAAATTACTGTCATTTGGATGTCACTCACTGCTACTTCTACTTTTGCTCTATGTCTGGACAGGGATTGAGGATAGGGATTTAGGAGTTTCCATCTTTTCATGATACATATATTATGTATGTCTTTTATCCATTAATATTTTAAAGGTATTCTAATGCTTTAGCTACTTAGCATCTGGCTGGGATATTAAGAATGAGAAAACACATTAACATAAGTATAGTATGCTTATCTTGAAATGGGATCCTTGGACAATAAAAACAAGGAAATCTGAATGAAGTATGGGCCTTAGTTAAAATGTACCAGTATTGATTGATTAGCTACAATAACACTGCCATCATTCAGATGAAATTGGAGAAACTTAATCTAAGGATGTGGAAACGTTCTATACTAGTTTCACAATCTTTCTGTGAATCTAAAATTACTTTAAATTAAGGAGCTTAAAACATACACACAGCCTTATACTAACCCGTTCCCCAAGAGGATTAAGATACATTTGTAAAAGGAGATTAATCATAATAAAACAAGGTTTTTCTTGTATTTGAAAGGGTAAGATAGGGTCTATGGAAGTATGAAGTTGGTCTTGATGAATAGTGGGCAGCTGGTCAAGAAGCCATGAGGCATTCTCTGTGCCTTTTAATCTACTGGGTCTCTTACCATCACCACCATGTGCTGCAGCTCTGCAGTCACACTCAATGTTCTGTGCACTGCTGGAGACACATTCTTGTGGGTATCTTCTTAACTTAATTCTTCTGTGTTTAATGAACACACTAATGTCACACATGGTCTTTGCTCCTACTGAACTTCCCCCTACCATTTCTATATGGACGTGGGGAATTTCCATTTTTTGTGTGACTGAAATTCACAGGTAGTTTTTGAAGTTTATGAAAGTACTTACATTCTATTTTATTTTCTACTTAGAATCTAATGAACTCTGGATGATTAAGATACATTTAATACTTATAATTTAATTGCTATACAAAGTGAACATTACTATCATCAATCATCCTTGTGTTGGATGTCACTTACGAGTATGTTCCTAACAGAAATGTCAGAAAATAAATGATTGGATAAGGGATCAATTCAAAGACAGGAAAAGGAAGAAAATTTATCTTCTGCCTATTGTTCAGAACACAAACTATGGCTTGGCTTCAGGTCTTCTACTGCACAAGTTGTGAAAAGGACTTTGCAATTACCTAGAACACATCTACATATTTGGAAGATACTGAATGAGGGTTTGACAGAGGGTGTACTGAATGCATGTGGGTGGCTCACAGGTTGTCAGGTGTCACTCATCTTCTCATTGACCCAAGCAATGATCTCACAATTCCACTGTTAACATCTTGATTTTTCACACTGATATACTCTGAAGAAACAAAGAACTAGTATGTGAAACTTAGATTTCAGAAACCAGAGAAATAATTGTGAAAGATTAATAACTTACACAATGTTTTTTGTTTAGAATTCTGCCCTCAAAGGTCCTGAGTAAGAAGTTTTTATTTGGGTTTTATCAGTTTATCACTGTGAAAGGTTGTTTGCTGAATAATTGGACCATATTGTCTTTGATCTATCATTTTAAAGGTCTAATTGGGAAACAAGATAGTGAGAATTAAAAGCAACTGTTATGTTTTATTTTTTATACAGTGTTGTACTTTATTTCTCAATTAAAGTTGAGAAAGAAATTATATAAATTTTCTAAGGTTGTGTTGTATCAATGTCATGAAAACTATTTTGTCATTTATGTGTTCAGTTTATCAAAATCAGTGGACACAGAGACTGGAGATACGGCTCATTTCTCATATATAAGATGAAAACTAAGTAGAAAAGAAGAACTGAAGGCGGTGCCGTAATTTTACTTGTGAGGATATTTAATTGTCAACATCTTTGCATATTTCCATTAATATTAAAAACTAAACATTTCCTTTTGATTGTGTTCAGAAAAAAAGGAAGAATATATTATTGAAGTAGAAGGATTTCACAAACTACTTAAACTATCAATTTTAATACAAAATTTTAGTTGTGAGTGAGGCTGCCCACACTCCTCCAGAAAGGAGTAATTGAATTTCCACAGCACATTGGTACGGTTTAATTTTTTTTCTAACTCTCCACCTCAAAATGGAAAGAACCACAGACAGAAGAAAGATGTAAGTCCATTATAATTCCATTTAAGAGAATGAAATTTTATCTTCATCATTGTTTTTCTCAGAAATAAGACAAATATTACACACTGGGCACTGCTTTTTTATTATTATTATTTTTTATTTATAGTGTATTTTTTCCGCTCATACAAACTTGATAGGTACCCCATTCCCCTCCTTCCTTCCACCCCTCCCTGGATTCCTTTATTCCCTCCCCCCTTTTCCTCTTCCTTTTCTCCCCTCCCTCCCTTTCTCCTAGTGCCTCCCCCCAAATCCTGGAGCATCAAACTTCCCTCTGGGTCCTCCTTTCTGATGAGGTGTAAGGATTCAGTAGCATTGTCTTGAGCTCTTTCTTGTGTTCCCCTTTAGTATAGGAACACTATTGTGGCTGTTAATCCCTTGTCTCTAAGGATCCTAGTGCCTGTGATCCATGCTAGACTTTGGGGGTCAATGATATGTTGGTCATTGCGCAGGTCATGCAAAGTCCTATTATGATTACTTCTGCCCTAACTTGTATGGAGTATCTTGCATATCATTGCTCCTCCCCATCTTTAGGCTTTTACAATCTTACCACCGCCCTCTCTTCAGCAAATATCCCTGAGCTTTAGGATGGGGAGAAATTAAGCTGGCCTAGTTCCTAGTAATTAATGTAGGATCTCTGATATTCTGAATTATGGTTTGTTATTTTTTTTTCAGTTTTGCTGTTCCTGCACCACCCTTGGCTCCATCCTGATGGGTATTGGATATCGCCTCCTAGCCAAAGATAAAAAGGCTGTTAAAATATAGTCTTATTATAAGAGTAGATTCAAAGGTAGATGGAATAAGAGTAGGAGGCCGCTCTGAGAGGAGGGGGGGTCAGTCTCCCATTTGGAGGATGGTTACCTTCTATCTGTCAGACTTTATGCCCTCCCTGTCTGGTGAGATCAAACCCCATCAGTTGCAAGTGACCAGGAAGGAAAGTCTCTGGAGCTTAACCAGAGGACTCAGTACTTACTTGCACTCTTGATGGTGGCCTATTTTCTCTTCTGTAGCATGATCCCCTCTCTCCTTGTTTCTGGCAAGGCCCTCCTTCCCCTTCCCTCCGTTTATGATCTTTGCAATTACTATAGGTATTACAGAGATTTATCTTTGAGTGTGTCACTAAGTGTGTTTGATAGTAGGATCCAACTATTAGGGAGTACATACAGTGCTTAATTTTCTGTGTCTGAGATACTTCACTCAATATAGTTTTTTCTAATTCCATTCATTTCCCAGCAAATTTCATTAATTCATCATTTTTGATGGCTGAGTAGTATTCCATTGTATAAATATACCACATTTTCCTTATCCTCTCGTCAACTGTTGGGCATTTGAGTTGATTCCATGACTTTGCTATTATAAACAGTACTGCTATGAACATGGTTGTGCTTGTGCTATTAGGTGAATTTTTGCTGCATGGAGGATTATTCCCAAAATTGGAGTTGTAGGGTTATATGGCATTTCAATCTTTAACTTTTTTAAGAATCGCTAGATGGCTCGCCAGAGTGGTTGTATGAGCCTGCATTCCCACCAGCAATGTAGGAGAGTTCCCCTCTTGCCATATCCTCTCCAGCATTTGGTGTTATTCCTATTGTGGATTTTTGCCATCCTGACAGGGGTGAGATGATATCTTAGAGTGGCTTTGATTTGCATTTCCCTGATGGCTAAGGATGCAGAGCAGTTTTTAAGATATTTGTCAGACATTTCAATTTCGTCCCTGGTAAAGTTTCTTTTAAGTTCCAAGGCCCATTTTTTAATTGGGCCATTTATTTCCTTGGTGTTTAGTTTTCTAAGTTCTTTGTGCACTCTGGGTAATAGAGCTCTATCAGATATGTGGTTAGTGAAGATTTTCTCCCATTCTGTGGGTTGCCTTTGACTGGTCACTGCTTTTGACAGACTTTTTTATTATTATTATTTTCTTTGCCAAATGTTTTTAACTTGCTCAAAACATGTTTACCCACTTGAAGTCTGATATATTTTAGAATTATGCAACTTTTCATATCTGGAGAAGAAAGAAAAAGATCTGTAAATCTTAAAATTCTTTAAAGTGGGCCAAAAACAAAATGAGAAATAAATTGGGAGAATTAATATCTAAGTATGTCTGCTAATGAGTCAGTAACCCCTGAGAAACTCATTACAGGCTGTATGGTATCAATGCTATGACTTTAGCATAAGCAGATTTTTTTTTTGAGGATACATAATTTGTTTTACTAGACATCTTCCTTTCCTTGTTTGTCAACATTATCCTAACCAGAGTATGCTGTTCTGGTTAGAAATGCCATTTGTCCTTCCAGTGTTAATTTGTATTCACTGTATAATTAAAACAAAAGTTGGAACCGCTGTATTTTTGAATGTCCAGAGTACTGTTATCATGTAAGAAATGAACACAGAATTGCTGCTGGTTTTGTTTGCTCTGGGTAAGGATGCTGTAACCAGCAAAGACCTTCCTGGGAGAGGAGTGCTTTCTGAGGGAGGGGTGCTTCTGAGAGAGGGGTGCTTCCTGGGGGAAGGGTGCTTCCTGAGGAAGGGTGCTTCCTGAGGGAGGGGCACTTCCTGGAGGAGGGGTGCTGCCTGAGGGAGGAGTACTTCCTAAGGGAGGAGTACTTCCTGGAGCAAGAGTGCTTCCTGAGGGAGGACTGCTTCGTGAGGGAGGACTGCTTCCTGGGGGTGGAGTGCTTGGGGGGAGGGTGCTTTCTGAGGGAGGAGTGCTGGGGGGAAGGGCGCTTTCTGAGAGAAGAGTGCTTACAGGGAGAGGTGTTTTCTGAGGGAGGGGTCTTTTGGTTCCTTAGCAACTTGTTTCTTCCCTCAGCATTGTTGTTTCACTGCAGGCTCCCCTATCATGTTCCCACTTTCCATTTACAGGGCTAGACATTTCCCTTTGTCTTCACTGACTGTTTTCTCCCTTTGCAAACAGGCCCAGCTGCTGCTGCAGCAGGCTGCCCACACTCCCCCAGCCTGCTCTAGCTGAGGACCGCAGCCATAGTGAAGAGCAACAGCTGGGATTGGCTTACTTTGGCATTCAAATAATTTGGGGCGGGTCTGTTCCTCACTGTATTATTTCAGTTTAATAATCATTCCTTCTGCTGACCTTTGTAAAATAGATGAATGATGCTTTTCTGAAATGTCTCTCTCATCTGACTGTGATGCTCTGTTTATACAAGTACTTTCAAGATAGGACAAGTTATGCATTTTGCTCAGTATCCCTGCACTGATTTTAAAGATAGTTTAGAATAGAAATGCACTAAGTGTAAATTTTGTGATGCTGTAATAAATGGCTCCTATTTTATATAAACTTAATGAAATAACTTTGAAAAAACATGCACTTTATTTTTGAATTTTTGTTTATTCAGGGAAAAGAGAAATGAGAGTTAAGAAAAAGGGAGAGAGAGAAATCGAAAGAAAGAGAGAGAGAGAGAACATATGTGGAAATTAGAGACCTACTTTTCCAAGTCAGTTCTCTCCTTCTATCATGAGGGCTCTGGGAACTGAACTCTGGTCTCCAGGTTTTAAAACAGATGCCTTAATGTGCTGAGCTGTATCTTCAGCCCCTTAAATACCTTTTTAACATCTTGAGAGTCAGATGTCACCCGAAGTATTCATTAAATTGGTATTTGGTATTTGATAGGAAGAAGCCAGACAATGAGGGGAGAGGGAGATGGAGAGAGGAAAAGGAAGGGAAGGAGGCAGGAAGCAGGGAGAGAAAGATAACTGTTGAATGGAAAATAATTAATTGTATTTATTAGTATTTTTGTCAAGTAAAAATTATTAGTCATAAGAGGCTTTAGTTTTAGAAAGCTTGTATAGATTTAACTTGCTGGGGATTTTTTTTAATGTGGCTGCTTTACTGATTACCACCCACTACAGCGTAATTAGGACCACGGAATCCAAACAAGTGGGCAAGTGGCTATGCACATTTATCATAATGAACTTGTTTACTTGAGTTTTTAATACCCTAGTGAAGAGAAAGTGTTTACCTATCTAATCTCAAATCTGATTTGTCTTCTGTCATCTTAACTCTTTCCTTTGATGCTATGAGGACATGAGCCACAACAGAACACCAGATATTTATACAGGTAGTTGTCATGACCTTTTGTTGTGGTGAATGCTTCTCATTGTATGGGATCTGGATTATACTGTCCTTGTTCTAGTCATGTTCCTGTTTGCTAGAGTCCATTATAATGTGGAGCACCATAGGTCACCCAGGGAGGCCTGCCTTACTCATAGAACAGTCACACTCTTGACTGGCAACTGGTATTTATTAAAGCCACCTGAGTTGACACTGTCTTATTTGTCAAATAGGCCTTCAATTCATTTACTTGGAATTTTCGTCAGTCGTTCTGAGAGTTTTCTAATAACCTCAGTTAAACCAGCCCTTTCCTTTATTTCACATGTGTGGTTTATGTATTTATTAGTACTTTTGTCAAGCAAGTTAAGAAAACCCCTCTTTTTATTCTTTTCAGGCAGCAATGTGAATACTGAACACAGTCATGACACATACTTCCCAGGAGTGAGATGTTCTTTGATCCAAACACACTACCTGCTACTGTGTCTCTGCTTAATTTGCTTAATATCAGTTTGCACATTTATTAACTCCTGAAAACCTAGTTAGAAAGGACAAAGCTTGCATCAGTTGTAAAAAATACCTTTAAACCATTTTTTTCATTTGAAAATACACATATTATGGATGCTTCTAAAATGCCAGCATTTGGAAGAGATTTTAGACACATTTTTTCATTAGAGTATGCAACATTATATGCTCTTGGATTTTGTGGAAGATGCAGAGGAATAAATGCCGCTGCTTGCTTTCTACAAAATTATAAAATTATTTATATAATTATAGTGAATGAGCAACAAATTTGAGATTTTTTTAATGGGAAGAAACAGAACATAATCTTCATAGCGAAAATAAACAGAGGCTTTTAAAAATGTGTGCACAAGTTATTATATAAGTAGAATCTGGAATGGTCTGCACAGCAGAATGGCATAAGGAAAACACCACGACAGCTGTGGATGCTTCAGTTCAGAACTTTAAGTTGCTGCCATTTTGTGGATCTGCCAGTCCCTCTGGGTATTTGAAGTAGTCCTGAGTTACAAAAGAAGAGTCCTATGATTTTTCATTAACTTCTTGTGAGTAGATAGAAAGCTTTAGAAAATAATTCTGGTGAAAGTTTTATATTTTCAAAGATTCATCACTTATTCTGGATTAAAAATATCTGCATTTTAACCACCATTTGTTGCTGTGATTGGATGATAGATTTGTTTTGCCATATGCCATTCTCTGTGCTCCTTTATCAGCTGCATATACTTTTCTGTGAATTTGGGAGATAGAGGAAATAATACTTCAAGGATGATGAGCTGTGATCATGACCGTGTGAGTTTGCAGTCACTGGGAGGACACTTGTAGGGGGTAGCACTTACAGCAATGGGTAATTGACAGTGTTTCAAAACATTGTAAAGTTTATCTACATTTTGATAAGGATCCTACTGTGATTCCAGAACATAGCTCAGGGCAGACCCACTGATGGCCCATAGCTCTCCATAGGTCACACTTACTTGGAAAGATATGATCACAGTGTTCCTGCAGTTTTTTATGGAGGTTATGTAAGTTGTTCTCAGATACAGTAATTGAAAAGAATAAGTTGTGCACATTAATTGAAGAGTTACATATGTTAATTGAAGTTTGAAACTTTTGTTATCAATTCTATAATTTAATGTGATTGTCTCTTCAATAAAAGGGAATGGAAAAATAGTAATTACACTCATATACATTGCATAGAAACTGGACAATCAATGTTAATTTTTCCCTAATAGATATTTATTTTAAAATGTGTCTATTTCAGGTAGAAAATAGTTCCATTCCAAGAGAATTGAGCCTAAATTCATGTTAGATGTAAAGTGACTTTTTTTTCAAGTAGAGTTTTTTCTTTTCTCCTTTTTGTAAATGTGTGTGTGTGTGTATGTGTGTGAGTGTGTGTGTGTGTGTATGTGTATGTGTGTGTACATGTGTGTGAGTGTGTGTGTGTGTGAGTGTATGTGTGTGTGTATGTATGTGAGTGTGTGTATGTGTGAGTGTGTGTATGTGTGTGAATGTGTGTGTGTGTGTGTGTGCTTGCGTGTACAGTAAAGAGCACTTGAGCATGTGTTTCTATTTAGGCCCAAGAATGATTTGGAAAATGTTCCTGGATTGCTCTATCTTTTTACTACTTTGATCTAGGGTTTGGTTCTGCCCTTCAGAGCTGGAAGTGGAATGTACTCCATTTCCACTTAAAGTTGTTACATGGGATCTAGGGATTATCCAAACCAAATTCCTTTTGCTTGCCAGGCAAAGGTTTTAATCCATTAGCCTATCTCCCTAGCCCCACAAGTAGAGATTTTAAAAGTACAAATAAAGTTATTATTTTATTGATAATGAAACAAAGGAAAGTATTAATTAGGAAAAACATGAGAAGGTATCTGAAGTCATGGTACATACTTAGGAGTACCATTAAAGATGGTAATATTTTGTTTGTTATCCTTAAAGTCATTTAGTAAGTGTTATACTAGCACACATTGTTTTTATAAAGTTACGTTGATATTACTAATGATGATTATAAGCTTTCCTTTGTCTATGCCATGGTTTGCAAGCATGCTGAGCATACTGTTATGAAATTAATCTCCTGGCAGTTAATTATAATATAAATACATCGAATAATGGATGAGGACAAAAATAACTACAATGAATAAACGTTAAATGATACTATGATCATCAAGACATATTAAATATACAATATTAGAATTAGAGAGCCAGTTTTTTTTTAAATTATTTATTCAATTGTGTGTGTGTGCATATGTATGTGTGTGTGCACGCGCGCGTGTATCTGTGCGTGTAGAACCACGGACGAATTCGGGAACCACCATGGACGCCTCCAACTTCTTCTGCCCCGGGATTCACAGGCTCCGCCGTACCAGGACCAGAAGCGCAGGCCGCCCCCGCTTCTGCCTGGCTTCTATACGTGGGATCTGGGATCCGAACTCAGGACCTTCTGCCTGCAAGGCAGAGGCTTAACCCCTGAGCCACCTCTCCAATCCCGAGAGCCAGTTTTTTAAAAGACAATACTCTAATATCCATAAAATATAAATGTTTAATTCACATTTGTGAAATTAGATAAATATACACCTATGTTTCTATTTATGTAAATATTTGGTATGTATTTATATGCCTGCCTCTATATATGTACATTTTTTTCAGTGTCACTTATAGATTAAAATATAGGAAACCGATATATCATGTCTAAAATATTATGAAATTTGTATGTATATAATTCATTTGTGCATATGAATAATGCTTCCATAAATTATATATTATTTTATTGGATAACAGTGAATGAGATATTTACTTTCACTGTAGTACCTACCTAAATTATTTATCATCTTGACATTTATAATCAGTATACCCCAAGAGGTGTTGCTCTTTTTAATGAAGACTGTTGATCTTCTAGCAAATAGAAAAACAAGAGAGTCCCCATTTTCATTTCCTATCTTTATCAATGTCAATATTCTTGTTGCATTATCTATTAGTGTTCCATTTGCATTGATTTTTTATTTTCATTCTGCTCAAGTTCTTTGAAGAATTCATGAGTTTAAGCAAAACTTCCTTTCTGGTATCCCATTACTTGAGACTAAAGGTATGTGTCACCACTCCTGGGTCGCCGTTTCACCCTCCAGTGATACTGAACTTATAGTCATTTTGGGTACTTGAGATGCTTGCCTTCAGGTCTCTGTACTTGTTGCTTCAGCTCCTCCTTTTCTTTCCACATCCCTTGTGTATACTGCTCATTGCTAATATCTTTTTATCTTTAGGACTCTATTTAGACAGGAGCAAGTGCTCCTTGAACCTTTGTACCACCCAAGCATACTTAGTAAAACTTGCACTGCATAGTGGTTGTCGATTTACCTATTCAGTTCCCTAGAGCAAAAGACAATAACTTATTCATCAATGCATCAGTGCACTTTTTACAGGATGTTCATAAAAGCAACAACTCAAAAAATAAGTTCTTCATTTTGACCCAAGGAACATGTAGAGGAGTCACATTTTACACAAAAGAATCTTTTTTCTGGTCCAGGAGAAAAACAGCCTATTCATGAAAAACTCCAGAATTAACCACAATTATGTAGCTATATACTTAATCATTTCTAGGTTAATATGACTTTTTTTCTTATTGTGAAAGAATACTTTTCAAGAACGACTTTGTCTGAATTCCAGACTTTATTTTTCATGAATTCCTGATCAGCATCTTTGGCAGGATCTAATGCGTGAAGCAACCTTTTAAAAGCCCTCAGAGATTTACAATTTCCTCTTTCATAAAAACCACTTACTTACTAACATATTCAAATTATAAATTCTACAAATGAGATGGAAGCTATTTATACTCTGATTTGTTATGGAAGAAGACTTGTGAACTAGTTTTACCACTTTATAGCTAACCTTCATAAGGAATATATTAACCCTTGATTATGAAATGGAAATTGGCCTTTCTCAAAGGAGATTTATTCAAAAAATACTGTAGCAAAGAAACATAAAAGAGGAATAGGGTACACTAAGACTATAAGAAGAGGGTCGTGAAAAGTAATTTGTGTCCATGATGTATTTTAAGTTGTTATAATGTGCATTGATATATTGTTTTCTATTTAAAATAATAATTCTTAACATGTCAAAATTTTAACTCAATTATGAAAATGGAGAAGGTATGAAATATATTTCTTGGCTTGAGTGGTATCTTTCAAAGGTGCATATGTTGGTAGGATTTACATGATGAGACATGGGACAGGACATTTCAAGCTCAAACAAAGTGAAGGAAATGAAATTTGAATTGCATTTCCTGGAGGAAGTTGTACTTTTGAAAAAAATGCAGGGCATGCTGTTGGAAAAGTAGACCAGAGTTGGCCTGCCAGTTACTTTCCTTTAATTAGAATCATACAGAGATAAACTGATGTGTGATGAATTGTGATTGTTTTAAAAATAAAAATGTAAATACAATCCTTTTTCTATTCTGGTGTGATATTCCACTGCAGAGCTAACCAGCACTAAGAGATTTGATATTTCTATTTGACCTGATTTATCCTACACAAAAGTAAGAGATGAAAACAAGAGATTTTTGTTGTTTTGGGAAAGGAGATCATCACATTAATAGCAATTTTTCTTAACTAAGTCTTTTTGTGCTCACACAAATATTTTTACATTATGCATCAGTAATGCAAATGACCTTTGTATATAATGTATTACATTTTCAAAAGGTTAATCAAACAGACTCACACCTCATTCATAGGTGCAGTTCACTCCCCAACTGTGCATAATTACTTAAATTAGAGAACCATGATTTGTAGGCATCTAGTCAGGTTATTTCGTTCCTTGTCTAATCTCTTCAAAGGCTTGTATTTAATCCACCACAACAGGAATATTATTCTTCCTTTTTTCCCTCAAATTAATCCATTGCAATAACTTTAAGCAGGATAGTCCAAAACCTCTTCTGATGAAAAAAATCTATTTAGTAAATCAAGCCTCTGGAAAGAAAGAATTCACAATAACTTTTTTTAGTTTGGCTCTGGTGTATGTTCAATAAAGCATACCAAAAAGAAATTCCTTATATTTAGCTAACTCCCTTTTGTCTCCTCTGTTCAAAACCAGTCTCACTGCATGGGTTTCATAAAACATTAAGGGAATTACTTCATGGTTACCACAATGTGCCTTCAGGTGGGAGAGTGGTAGACTCTCTTTCCCCTCCCATGTTAAAAATGGTGGTGAGTAAGTAATGTAACCATATTAATACTATTCTTCTGATACTATTAAGAATTTCATATAGTTTTAGCCTATGAATTTCCTTTCATAAAAATTAAAACATTCTTCTTGCCCTACTTTTTAAATAAAGTGTCTGAAAAGGCAACCTGTGAACCGAATGCTACCCATAAATTGTACAATTAGTAGATATACATTTTAACAGTTTGGAGGAATCAGCACAAAATGAATGATAATAGGGATGAGCTACACATCTCTACAAATAATTAGGTTATTTGTAGAGGTGTGTAGCAAGTTCCACAATATCATTTGAGTAATGCTGGGCACAGATATTCTTGGATTCTCCTTAGCTCCTGGTTATTAGTGATAGTTGGGTAATGCTGGTGAGTACTTCTTGACATATCAGCGAAGTAATCTATTTCTTCCTTACTCGGCAGCAAATTTAGTGCTTTTTTGCTGATGATATGTGGTTAGTACATGTCTATTGATTCTATTAATACATGATCCTTTATCTAAAACTAGTGGACAAGCATCCCTCTGGAGAGGATTTAGGTCAGCTGAGAAATCAGCTGCAGTCCACATAATTTCTGACTTATCTCTAAGATACTGATTTCTAGTTCTTCCTGAGATTCAGTATTTCATTAGAATAAGTTGCAAACACAGGAAATTGTTGCCGTGTGGAGCAGCAAGGTGTTGTGGTGGGTAAATGTGCCTGTGTGGCAACTGGTGACCTGGGTTTGAGTTCCAGAACCCACATGGTAGATGGAAAGCACAGACTCGCAAAAGTCCTCTGACTTTGATCTTCACATGTACACTATTGCACATGCACACATGCTTTCTCTGTCAGTAGAGAGAAAGGTTACTAAAACACTACAATTATTGGTTGACCTAATGGTTTCTTGGCAAAGTCCCTCTGCCTTTTGAAATTTAGATGGCTCTGTGACTTGCTTTGAAGGATTAAATGAAAGATGGAATTGATAAATGCCACCCATGTGCAGAATATTTGGTTGGACTTTAAAATTGAGAGTATTTTTAATGACATTACGCATTCTGCTCCTGCCAGTCTCAGATGTATTTGCCAAGATGGGGTCTTCATGCCCTGAGTTCCAGAGTTATCAGCTAAGGATGGTTCCACTTGAAGAACTGCCATGGTACATCAACTTAGATAGACAGAAAAGCTGCCCTCAGCCACTGGGATATTGTTATTTTCTTCTCCTAATGTAAACAGTTATCTCTTGATTGACAATTGGCAACACATTTATTTGTGAAGAAAACATTTTTTTGCTACTAGACATGACTAAGCAAACTATTTTCTTTCCACACAAATTGCATTCAGGTGTCATTCTACGCAATTAACTACGCCGTGCCAACTTTCTCTCAAAATACACTGTAATTCTTTCCTTAGAAGGAAGAAACACAGCATCTGCTGTATTGGAAGAGGAAAACTGTTTTTTGGCTGGCTGTCCACAGTGCTGAATTGGGAGGGGGGAAAAACGTCTGACTGCCTGTTTATCTCCTAAATTTTAGTACCAAGGAGGACTGTAAGCAGGAGAACTTAGTCTATGTTATTCTCCAAGACCCTTTATGAAGTTTGCTGTCTTAATGCGTTAGAACAGGGCTGGGTGTGTATCATGGTAAAAACTGGCTTAGCATGCCCATCTGGCTTCATGCTCAGCAATAAATGAGTAAGCCAAAGACAGAGGGAAGGACACAACTACGTAATACAGTGACTTAAATTTCATTGTACTGGATACAATTGTTAATCACCTAAACCATCTGGGAGCATACAGTAAAACTGTCTCTCTCAGTAAAGTCAAGAAAGCTGAAAGTGGATGAAATAACCCTTGTTTCTACTCCTCTGCCTCTTAAACTTGAGACTTGGCTTGGAGATTCAGTGACAATGCTGAAATTCTTGTTCTTAATGAATAAATATTACTTTCTGCTGTTTTAAATGATGCTACATTCTTAGGAGTCATTCTTGCTGCCTTTTTGAGTAAATGATTGCAACGAAGACTGCATTTTTTTGTTTTTTAGTGGAGAACCTTAGAAAACAAAGATGAAATACTTAGTTTTAATGGCAATTGAGAAGATGTGTATAAAAATAAAATTATATGAAAAGTATTTTATTGAAAAGAATTGACTTTCAAAATCAGTATGATCTTCAAATGTAATATTTTTAATATTTAATATTTTAACCTCAATTTTACTGGCTTGATAGAAGTACTGAAAATTCCGATATAAATATTGTAGCAAGGATGACTATAGATTACAAAAAGAAAAACTGTAAATATAGAAAAACCCTTATAGTCTTAATTCAAAAAATTAGTTGCTAGTACTATGTATTATTATGTGTAGTATGATTATTTTTGGACCTAAATACTTGTTCTCACATTAGAGTAAGTCTGTTTCTCTATGTGCATGGTAAATAGGGCTCCTTGTTAGTTCACTTCTATAGAAGTGAGGACATAAAGAGTACTTTATGAAACAGTAACCACATCATATTGCATTGTGGTTGAACAGTGTGCTACTAAACACAGTGTGATATTGTTAGCCCTATGGCAAGCCATTAAAGTTTCATCCAGAAAAAATTAATAATTCTTTCCAATGTATTATTTCTGTAAGTGTTTGGATTTTTTTCTATGCTATTTTTTAAATTAGTAAGAAAAAGAAGAGAAAGGAAAGATGGGTGAAATTGACTCAGTGAAATACACAGAAAGATGAAGTCTCTAATGCTTTAGATTATGAAGTAGCTATTATCTCAGTATCAATTATTAAGCAACTATTGTGTGCTGTTTCAGATAAACTATTGCTAACTCTCCAAACTTCTTGACAGGATTACTCACATTTCACAAATTGGCTAAAAGAAAATCAGTTCTTTAAATAACCTGCAGAAATAAAACTATATCACTTACAAATGAAAAGGCAAGTCTCTAGTCTGAACTCAGTAGGTTGAGTTATGGGTGGAATTTTTTTTCTACTTTTAAAAGGACATTGAGTATTCATCCCAGCTTCCCTCCCTGCCCCTTCCCTCCCATCTCCTCCTTCCCCTTCACCATTCCCTCTCATTCCCACTCACCTTTCTCTATACTTCTATGGTCCCCGAGTTCACTCTAGCTTGTTTACTCCTTTGGGGGCTCAGACCTCCATGATACATCATGTTATCTCTCTACAGGCCACCACACTGATATGTGCATTTCACTTCACTCATCCAGCTTTAAACCCAAAAGTTTCCACTATAAGTTCCATTCCATGGGTATAACAACTACTTACTGAGCAGTTTGATGTACTTTCTTCCTACTTATAGGTTTATTGGCTGTCTTATCTATTCCCTTCCCTTTTTTAAGGTTCATGTTCTAGTTTACAGTAGCAGAGATGAATACCATTCTGGCAAGTTGGATGGGTGCAATTTATTTTCATAAAACTATTCACATTTAACATTTTAGGATATCTTTACCAATAAAAGAGAAAATATTCTTCATTACACCTTTTTTGAACTAAGTATTAGCTGTTGTAAATGTCTTAAGGATGGAAAGTTCTTAGTGGAGAAGTTACTACATGAATATTAAAACACAGATTTCAAAGGGCTTGTTTCTCAGGTAGTACATTACCCAGAAATGTATGTTTATGTGATTTACGCATATGGACACTGAAGCACTCTGTCTTGAAAACCCACATTAACATCATGCAAGGAAGGCTTCAGCTAGACAAACAACAATTATCAAAAGTGATTCAGCATTAGGAAGGCCATGGTGGGTGAGGAAGTCATTTACATTGCTTATTTTTTCTAGTCAGTTCAAAACAGTTATAATTTAGTTGTGAGACTGCACACACTTTGTTGTGTATGTTTCAGTTCTCAGAAAATGATTGTTCTTTGGATTAATATTTAAATAAATATCTGAAGTTTACATTACAGATTCTTAAAAGTATACATGAGAGCAAGAAAGCATGTGGTTACCAAAGGAATTGTATATTAACATGATATTCTGACGACATAACACAGAACATAGTAATCTCTCTTTCTCTTTTGGCATTATACAGGATAAAGTCATTTCTGTAAATCTTCGGTATGATTTTGCATTTCCAATTTGCTCTGTCGGTTTTTTAAACTGATTTATTTATATGTGTGTATACATGTAAGAGAATAAACAAGAAACAAAAGCTATTAAGCTTCATATTTTATAGCACATTAAAATATTAACCTATTGAAATATGGTTTTCTACATAGTAAGTGAAAAACAGATGTGGACCACTGAGATTATCTAATTTACTTGCTAAAATTAATGTATGTGAAGGTCTAATCATGATAATACAGTAATAAAATTGCAAGGCAAAGAACATGCTAATCGATTTGGAGAAGATAATTTAAAACATTTTCAGTTTATTCTTTGTGATTAGCACTGACAAGTTCCAATGATTTTGATTTTTCAAGGGATCAGAGGAAGAGAAAATGAATAAAGCCCCAAAAAGAGAAGAATTAAATATGTTATTTGTGGGCATGTGGGCATTATAGCTGGTCGAATCTGTATTTCTTGCAAGTTATGTAACGAGAGGCTTAGGTCATTTCACACTGGGGTTTCAGTAGAAAGAACAATTAGCTCAGTGGGAGTTCATCTTCCCAGCGGCTGGCACACACCCTGTGTTCATTTAGAAGTTCAGTCTTCCTGAACTGTTTCCAGTGGCACCAAGCAGAAAATGATGGTATGATTGGATGCAATGCTGTCCTTGTGGATGTCGGATTTAAGGAATGAGTGTCACAGCCTTAGTGCTGTTTCAGACATCTTAAGTCCAGCACAGAGATCATCTGTTGACATTATTTTAGCTTTTCCTTTTTCAAATTATTTTGAGGACCTTCTCCTTAACAAATCTTATTGTGTAATCAAGTAGTAGTCAAACCAAAAGACGCAAAAAGTAACTATATGTATTTTCAAACAAGAGTGTGAAAACATTTTAAACATCTAGTTATTAGCCACACAAAGAAATGTTATATTATCAATTAAAGTGCTCCTTAAAAAATTCCCTTTTGTGTTTATACATTTATGAGTATGCCTTTGTGTGTGTGGGGAGGTTACATGTGGAGGTCAGAGGTTGACATCTAGTTCTCTTCCTTTATTGCTTTTCCACTTTATCACTTTGAAGTAGGATCTTCCATTGAACCTGTACTTGACTAATTCTACAAGAATTGTTGGCCTATTGAGAACCAATGTGTCTGCCTGTCTCTATCTTCTACTACTGAGCTTGAAGATAAACATTGCTATGCCCAGCTTTTCTGTGGGTGTTAAGGATCTGAATTCATGTTTTCAAGCTTATTCTGCAAGCTTTTTACTTACTGAGCCATCTTTCCAGTCCCTAAAGGGCTGTTTGTGGGTCTCCCTGACAGGAAGAAACATGGACAACCTCCTTAGCTTCTTTTGTAAATCAAAACTTTTAAAGATTTTTCTGTTTCAGGAGCATGATAGGCAACAGTCCATCCTCAACTTTTTCATCAGGGCAGTTGCCTAAAAAGGAGGAAGATCAATGGTGAGCATCATGCTTGCTACTTGCAAAACCGTTACTTGGTGTCTTAATTTAAAATATATTAGAATAGTTATGATGCCAAAATATTTATTATTTGTTTTAGTGGTTTCTTTTTAAAGTAGCATCTCCATGAACACTTATAAAGATTAAAAAAAAAAAACTTTCATGTATTTCTGAAAGCTGAAAGAAAATCATTAGGTTTAAAACCAAATCTAAAATTGTATCATTTCTACTAAATTTGCTTTAATGTCCCTAATACAAAAGTACTTTTTTAGTTTTACACATTCTTAACTGCTTCATTCAGACAGAGAATTTAATGGAAAAAAATAGTCAAGAGAGGGGCTTTCCTTTTTGGCTGCATATGCATATTGCTCTTTAAATAAGTTTCATCTCACATTAGGGACTTTGGGGATTCCAGTCCCTCCTCTTTCTACTCAGCTTTCTGTTCAGTTTTTCAGCATCTTTCTTCTTTCGGCCTGTAAAACTGTATGTTCTGAAGGAAGCACCTAGTCCAAAGAGAAGCCTGCAAATGTTTCTATAAATACTTTCTAAAAGCAAACATTGCATCCCAATAAACAGTTTTAAAGACAGTAGCTAGATTTTAAATTCCCATATATTAAACTCACTGTGTGTTCAAACTCAGGCTACCATGGTTGATATTTTCATTCATTTTGTGTCCAAATGTTTAAGTAAATAAACATAACTTGTCCTACATTAACAAACAGCACATGCTCATTATTAGGCAAAGGGATGTTTCCTGAACTGCAGCAGCTCCCTATAGCTAGGTCACAAGAAGGGTGAATAATTTGGAGCTTGACATGCTAGGATTTTGGGAAGGAGACTCTGTGACAGCCTCCTCTTGCCTCTTCTCTATAGCTATGGTTTAACATTTTCCATTTTTTTTAATTGTTATTTGTGTGTGTGTGTGTGTGTGTGTGTGTGTGTGTGTGTGTGTGTATTTGTGTGTATCAAAGGTCACCACGTGTGCCTGTGGGGGCCCATAGGTATCTTCAAGAATCATTCTGGGTTGTTCTACTTCCTTGCTGTTTGCTCTGGGGTTTTCCAGACTTTGCCGTCCAAGGGTGAAATTACAGGCCACCACCATTTATTTATACCTGAAAAATTTACCTGAGATCTGGGGATCCAAACTCAGGTCTTTCTGCTTGTGAGGCAGAAGTTTAAGCCCTGAGCCATCTCTCCAGTCCGTTTTCTCAATTCCTATGCACATGTAACAAGAGAAGGGTGTTCATTCTGCAGTCTCAGAAAACTAATCAAACTCAATGACTGTCTATCATGATCAATTCCAAATTATCAAGGGAAAAATTCCTATGACAATTTGTATTAGTTATCTCTGATTGAATCAAAGAATTTAGATATAATAAGATCAAGTTGCCTAAGAGCACGTAATGCAGGGAAGATGTCTAGACAAAGAGACCATATTGCTGTGTCCTTCCTGCAGTGTTTGAGTCACAGGTTCACAAGGGTAGGTAATTTACCCAACAAACAAACAACAAATAAAATTTAAAATTACATTTCAAATATTTTATGTACTTCTTTATTTGAATTATTCCAACTGGATTTCACCAAACTGTGATGAGTATTGTTTTCATTTCTTACTTGGTAGTAGCAAGTTATCAAAGTAGTGTCTTGCCACAATACACTTGGAGAACATGACTGTTCTGGAGGTGAAGAAAGATGAAGAAGCCTCAACTGGGTTGGCCAGGCTGCGCTCCTGCTTTAAGAGATTTTTTTTTTCTCCTTTCTCCTGTTGAAAGGTTACTTGTGTCCCTTAGGCTATGGGGCCCACTTCTTGAGTCATTCTGACCTTTGGGTCATGATATTTTCTTTTGCTTTGATTTTTCTGCATACCTGATGCCTGGAATGCTGTGATGACATCAAATTTGCTCACATCATCTAAGGTAATGCCAGGTATCCCTTGCTGTAACACAATTATATGCATCTCACTTTGGGGAGGCCATTATACGGCTTGACCATAGTCTCCATTATCTAGTCTAGTCATAAATAATGTTGTCTTTGGAAATTTTATCTATCTGTAACCTCACTTTCTACTCATTTCTAGTAATCCTTTATTTCTTCAAATGATGGCACTGTTTTTGATTAAATATCATTCTTTGATTTGTTTGTAATATAATGCTCATTGAGTGTCTGTCTGATATACTTCCTATAACTGATATTTTCTGTACCTAAATCTTTCATTTTTAATATAATTTAATATATTATAATTTAACTCATTCAGTATTTGAGAAGGACTTGGATGCCATTCTGATTTTGAAAGGAAGAAAAAAGTGAAAATTTCATTTTTAGGAACTTTAATAGAACAAGGCATGTGCATAATAGATATAGAAAATAGTCTGCTACCCAATCTTTAGGAAATACCTGATGTAAAGCTGAAAGAAGAGAAGTATGTTGGGAATCATATTTTAGGAGTTTTCAAGTGATGGAAAGAATACTCTCTCAATATTAATCATTCTATAAATAAATCCTTAAAAATACATTTACTACATAGACAATGTCTGTTATTTCTATATACAAAGGCTCTTCTCAAATAGAAAATGAATATTAAAAATTATTATTCTAATGACTTGCTGTTATGAGACACGGATAGTCACCTACATATTTTTGAAACTTCATGTAATTCTGGCTGAGCACTGTAGATACAGTCCTTTCAGCAACATTTTATATTATTTGGTTTATTTCATTCAACACATAACAGGGGACATCATGGAGAAAACTATTAATATTTATAATAACAGAGTCAGTACTTAATGGCTTTAAGTCAATTGTGGAGCAAAAATGGGTTACTTGAATTTGAACTCAAAGTATAGACTGATAATTTTGGTAACAATTAGAATAAAATTATTAAATTGCTTTTTCCCCTTGTCTCATAGCCATATTGGAAAGTCTGTACTATGTTTAACCACAAAGTACTATACCCTCTAGGAGGGAAAAAAGTTTCATAGCTTTCTAATGAAAGGGACATTGTGTTTTGTGTAACTTAATGTTTCCTCTGGATTTACTATTTTAGAGAAGGGTTAAAATCGGAAAATACTAAGCATTAGAGTATTACAATGACATCATTCTGTATTTAACTAAAATGTGCCCTGTATACTTTACTACTAAGACTTTCAAAACTATAGAGCTTTATCTGATTTCACATTAAAAAAAACTTAGAGTAAACATTCTTTATGTTTTCATATTTGACATTGATTTTCTGGAGCATAATGGAAACTATATTAAAATATTTAGAGAAATTTAACGCAGAGATATTTTGTCTAAAATTTTTTCTAGAGAATCTATTTAGAAATACATTTCCACAATGTTTACTTCACATTTATCACTTAACTCTGTATATTGACTGCCATACACTGTGTCTTAGCAATGGGAAGATGTTAGTGAAAGAAGAAAATTGTCATACAGTTAAGAACATGGTTTGTAATGTTTGGAGTGCTGATAAAGACATGAACAAATGTCTCAGGATTACCAACAGTGTCCCAGTAGCTTTCATAGCACTAAATGATGTAATACAGAATTCTTAGGAACCAACTGATTCTGTGCAGTATTTTTTTTCAGACAAGATTTGATTTTTTTCAGTTCCAGCTTGGAGCAGTAGACCGCAAGTGTTATTAACACAGCATTCTTCCAAAGGGAGTAGTCTAGTCTGTATAATAGCACAGTCTCACCATTGATATTTCACACAGAAATACTGACTCAATTATCTATATGGGCATCCAAGGAATGGATGAATGAAACTCAAGTTCTCTTTATAAAAGGCACTAGTATTGGATTTTTGAAATGTAACTTAATTATTTCAATGTTTTCTCTCACTGGCTCATTTGCTAGAGTTAGCCAGTGGAATAATAAAATGGCCTCATTTGTTATGCTGAGATTTTATAGTATTTTAAAGAAGTTCTAAAACAATTAGGTTTAGCTAAGATGAAAACTTACAGTATGCAGACAGAGAGTTGTTAGTTCCAGAATCTCACTGAATTTAAGATCTGGCACAGACTGGAAACTCATATATTCACTGTAAAACCTGTCTCTGCAGATAAATATACCTATTCACTATTCCAGAATTCTCAGTCTCAGTGGAGCCAACATTTACAATATCTGTATTTGAAAGAAAAATATACTTAGAGTATTTTGGAATCTTTGACTCGTATAGTTAAATGAATATTCATAGTAGTGCAAACTTCATGACGATGGTTTTCAAATTTATATTTTTCATCTAAATTTGCAGAAATATCTTAATCTTAATCTCAATTCCTTCAAATATACTCATACAGGTATGTGGCATTTTGACAATTCCATCCTTATTCCAAAATATAGAATATTAGTTCTATAGCAACAGTGAGAGTATTGATAGGAGTACTGGAATTGTTACATGTTAACTATTAAAAGGTAGCCTCTATACTAAATACACAGATTGGTTTTATAAATTATTATTATATAGATTATACTAAATACACAGATTGGTTTTGTAAATTATTATTATATAGATTATATACATATAAACCAAGAAAATTATAATTGTACTATATTATTATACTTATGTGTGTCAAGTCTATATTTGAACAGAAGTGCTTATAGACCCAAAGAAGACTAACATCAATAAACTGTTGGAAATAAACAAGAGAATTAGCTTACTTGCCAAGGATCTAGGAGGTGAGTTTATACAAGCCATGGAAAGTGATAGTAAAAGAAAGTTTTGTTGAATAAACCACAGGTAAGATAGTAAAATAGACTGACAAATGAACTGAGCCTGTAACAGAGGATTGAGCTGACACAGTCTTACCAGGGTATGTTCAGAGCTGTAAATTTACACACTGAATTACAAAAGGCATATCTTTATTGTAAAGCATTTATGTTAACAAAAATAATTATCATAAAGAAGTATAAGCCAGCAAGAGGGCCCTGAGATAAACGTAGATCTAGGCTAGATAAAAGACTGTATCTCAGAAGACCATGCTTAATGTTACTTGTATGACTTGTAAAGACCAGAGGTCTCAAGAACAAGACCTTAATTGTAGTTACACCATGACATTAAATGCCTTACTTAGTTATTTGCTTTGACGGGCACACAGCACTCATAGAAGTTTAACTCAGAAGAGACATTTATAGGAATGAATCGCTAGTACAATACATGGGTCAATGGGTTCTATTTGTTAAGAAGGTGCTTGTTCTAAGGATTATAAGCTCAGTGGTAGAATTCTTCCTAATAGCATAAAACAATTACCTGCCCAGTTAGTCTATTGAGAACTGTATGGTTATAGAGTCTGATATTAGGTGGACAACCTATAATAAGAACAGATCAAATGAATACTGAAGGAGAAACTATCAGGTGATCCATCTCCCCAAACCCCTTCCATTTAGAAGCTAAGATTCACACTTAAATATAGAAAAGTCATAAATGCTATCAAAAATGGCAGAGGAAAACATTAGGAGAGAGATTGCTGGGATCACAATGGAAACAAAGCACTCAGAGCTCATGAACAGCAGGTCTTGTCCAGAGAGTAGAAAAGCAAAAAATTAGTTGGATTGAATCATGGAAAATGGAAGTTAAACCTGAGCCATTAATTGTGGAAGGGACACAGAAAGGAAAGAAGGAAGGAAGAAATGAGGGAAGGAGGCAGGAAGGGAGGGAGGGAGGAGGGAGGGAAGGAAGTAGGGAAGGAAGGAAGGAAGTAGGGAGGGAAGGAAGGAAGTAGGGAGGGAAGGAGGGAGGGAAGGAAGGAAGGAAGGAGGGAGGGAAGGAAGGAAGGAAAGAGGGAAGGAAGGAAGGAGGGAAAGAAGATGGGGAAATGAGAAAGTAAAGAAAGAAGAAATGAAAGAAGGAAGGAAAGAAAGAAGGATTGAAGGAAGAGAAATGAAAGATGGCTGAAATGTCAAAAAGTACATAACCAACCAGAGAAGCCATGTGGCCAAAGTTGGAAGTATTTGAGGAAATAATTACAGTGGTATTGGAATTGAATTTGGGTTGTGGAAGAAATCCCTAGGCAGTGGATTTAATGTCTGTGTCTGTCATGGGCGGAAAGGTTGTGAAGCTGGTTTAACTGGGTAGACAAATATTGAGTCCTAGGAAAAGAAAATGGATACTAGAATCATGCCTCCTGTCCACTCTAACACATTTTCAAAAAAAAATTATACCAGTAAGTTGATACCATTAAATGGATATTCTGGTATGGAAAGAAAGCTGGGAAGGTTTGGGTTCATCCTGCCTGCAGCACAGCACTGTACTTATTTCAGAAACTAAGTAAGGTTAACTTATTAATCCTTGAAATTCCATTGCTGATTACGCTGATCCTTTCCATTTGTTTCAATCAGCATCATTGGAAATGGCTCCTTTGTTTACACACATTTGGCACAATTCCCACCCTTTAATTTGATCACCTGCACCTGGAAAAACTGGTAATTTTATTTGAAGGTTTCAGGTGCCCTCATTAAAAAGCAAAGCATTACATAAACGTCCTCCTGGCTGAACAAATTTTGAATTGTTCTCACCTTAGTCCCTCCCTTCTGCAGACAAATTGTTACAGGAAAAGCAAAGCAGAAGACTGTCTTTTGGCAGAAAGCAAAACTATTCCATGCTACCCAGAGAAAAACAATCTGTAAGTGGAATATGCTGGCAAAGCTCTTTATAATTTTGGCACAGTTCGCTGTATGGAACAATCTTGCCACCAAAGTTGCTGGTGTGTATACCTTATGAAAAGACACAGCTGCCTTGTTTACCTTTAAACACAAATATCATTTTTCAAAAATGTGAGATGAAACATGTTTAACTGATGTGCCATTTTATCATTCAAGTACATTTTTATGATTATTTATACATTTTTAAAAAATTCTTCGACTCTTTCATGCATAAATATAATGAATTTATGAGTTTTCACTCTTTACTGCCCAATCCCATTCCCTTTTCCTTTCCAACTTCGTGCTTTTTCCTTTCCAACTGGTCTCCCTCCTGCTTTCACGCCTTTCTGCACGTGTAGTCCAGTGTGGGTTTCCTCTGGAAGGCCTGTACTGGCAAGTGCCTGAGTTCTTGCAGAGGCATGGAATTACCCATCAGTCAGTAGCACCGAAGAAAGTAGCTCATTTTCTTCTGTCCAGCATCAACCCACAATTGTCTCTCGGGAAGGTATGGGGTCTCTTGAAATTCTTTCATGGTGAAATGTTGGTAGGCCAAATATTACACAAGTCTTGTAGAAGAGTAGACATGGCTGTAGCGTGTTCCTTGGTGCAACAGCCCTGACATGACGGGAGGACTCTGGCAACACCCCTCCCAACCTCAGGCTTATATTCTTACAGCCCTCTATTCCTCAACATTCCCTGAGCCTTGTCATGGGAGTGGGGAGGGTGGGATGATTTTGATATTCTATTTAACACTGAGCAGTTTACTTTCATTTATTTCTGCAATTTAGACAGCTGTGGTTTTCTTCATTAAACCCTTCCATTCCTAAAGGTTGCTTCTTGGTTGAATGCTAGTCTGTGGGAATGCTAGTCTTGGGAATAATGATAAGTGCTTATATGATAATTTGATATCAAGTACTTAAAATTAACCTTTAGTAGCTTATTCCTCATAGGACTCATGGTTTCCCCATCATAGGCACTGGGCTAGGTGTTCTAGTACCATGCATGTGTTCTCTGTTGCAAGCAGGACTAAACATACACAGAAAAGAGTTGGTTACACAAACATCATACATGCCCCTGTTGCACCAATGGTAACTCTTGTCAGATTGTTATTACCACTTGGAGCATACACAGCTTATGTGATCTGTTGATTGTTCGTCTGCTCTGGAATCTATCTTCTGGTCCTATGAAAGCTGGCCAGCAAGGAGAAAGTTTCCAGATCACTTCCAGTTTTTTTCATGTTCTGTGATTAGCATGTGTAATATCTTAGCATTAGGGTCTTGCTATCAGATTCTGGAGGAGAGCCAGGAGCAATGGAAAATGCATATAGTCTTTTGGGGCCTTTATTCATCTACTCACTAGGCAGTTTCATATACCTGGTACTGGAAATTTTGTTAAATCGGCTATGGATTCTGTTCATAAGCATCTCTGTGAAGTTTATATTTTCTCTTTTCTTCCCCTCTCTTTGCTCCCCTGAATAGTTTATCTCAGTTAACAGTTATTTTAAATCTTATTTTCATAGACTTAAAATGTAGAAGGATTCTGTTTGGTTGTATCTTGCATCCTAGTGCTAAATTATTATTCCCCATTTCTTTCTGTACCCTATCCTTTCATTTCTACCACATTTTTAAACCTCCATTATTCTCCTTTTTTACTTTTTTTTTTACCCTACCTGTGTTCTTTCTCCTTCCTTTCTTGAGCTCCTCCCTCAACCCTCAACCCAGTTATGTTCCCTTTATGATTTTTCTCAGAGTTGTTGCATAAATGACCATTTCGTTAATTAAAGCTATTTCTTTCATTTTTACCAAAGTCTATGAAACATTGACTCTTTGGGTCTATAACTGCAAAGCCAAGTTACAATGATCTAATGGTAAGACGCTTATCTTGAACCTCAGGAAGATACCAGGTTTCCAGCGACATAATGAATCTAGGTTCTATCCATTACTTGCTATCAGATTCTTGGCTCTTAGCTTTGACTCTGATTGCTTCAGAATCCTGCCATGACTGCAGGCATCGCAGGTAGACAGCCAAGGAATAAAAGACTATTCCTTTCATAAAGTTGTGTTTTGTTTTTAAGGTTAAAAAATCATTTCCTTGTCCTTGTTTTTATTGGAAGGAACTACATCACATACCTCTGGCAAAGATAGACATTGGCTAAGAAAAAACGGTGACTCAGTTGGCTTAGACTAATCAATATTCTCAATTTCAGTGTTTCCCTGTATACTTGGTAAAGAGAGAGCCAGCATTCAGGCTCAATAGTAGCTTTGTCATCAAGAAGGGAAGGCATATGTAATGCCTCGGGTTAGAGGACCTGGTAATCATCGAAGGGAATGTGTTTACCTGCTAGACCTCACTAATGAGTCTGGTAGTCCTCACCTGGGGGAAGGAAATACACACAGAATGTTGCAATGATTATGTGTATTTAATACATTTTCCTTGGCACTTTTAGAAAATAAAGTTCTAGAATCATGCACAGTAACTTAAAGTAACTGGAGAGCAGAAGGAGTATTATGAGGGAGAGGACACTCAGTTTTCTAAGTGTATGCATTCCTAGGCATTAGGCTTTTACTGTGAGAATAGGTTATTAGTCTTGTAAATTAGAAATGATTCAGTTTTCTCTAGCTGTATTTTAAATTATGAAAATGATTGGAATAAAAATATTCATCTTGCAGTTATAAAGGTGGACTAAAAAGATAATGTCAGATAGAAAGCTGCTATACAGTTATCAGAGAATGCAATTTCTCAAGATGTGAGAAGATCACTGTACATAAGGTATACACAGTACATAAGGTATAAAGATCTTTAAAAAATTACTGAAGGTATCCCGTGAGATAACTAAATAACTTAAAGCATTTTCCTACAAACTTGGTGACTTGAGTTAGATTTCCTGATGTGTACATGGAAGCATATATCCATTAGCTTTCTCTTTCTCTCAAATAACTAAATTGATTGATAAAATATTAATAGAAAGCATTTCAAGATTTATACAAAGTATAAACCATTGAACCACTTTGAAACAAGATGTTCCTGGGCCATCCAGGTCTGTTCCCTGTAAAACAGTAGTCACTGGTCACACTTAACATTTAAATAGTTGCCTCCATAAACTAACAAGGCTCTCAGGAGAAATAAAAAAAAATTCAAGCAGTGGGATCTTTAGGGGCTAGGGTTAGATTGGTAATGTGGAGTGCCCATATCAGTGGTCTGTCAAAGGAAGGACCACTTGGTCTGCCACAGACACCTGAACCCTCATTAGAACAGATGATCCAGAGGGAATCCCAGAACCCATAGAAGCTGAAGGTCAGAAAGTTGGGAGGGAATGAGTTAGATCCACAAAGGAAGGAGAGGGAGAGAGGGAGGGAAGAGGGTGAAAGGGAAGAGAGGGAGGTAGTGAAGTAGGATGGAAGGGTTTAGGAATACTCATTGTACTTGCTAATTTTGTTAAATAATAAAATTAAATTAAAAAACAACAAAAGAGCCATTTAGCTAATCAAACTGAATTGTGCCATCTCTGCATAAAAGCATACTTGATTTCAATATATGCAAAATATGTATTGAAGCAATAAGACTAATCAAATGTTTTGCTAAAATGATTATTTATTTACTCTCTTACTTATTTCAGTTCCAAAAAAATTTGAAAATCTTTGCATAGCTTACAGTGAACCTTTTTTTAGTGGTGTTTGTCTAGAGCTTTGTATAGGAGAGTTGGTTAGATTTCAGTTCATATAATCTCGTAGTTAGATACAGGTGTCAAATTCACTGATTGTTGAGGGTTCGAGCCCTGGACACATTTATGGAGAATAGTTGAGTTAAACCCAGAGTGAACCTGAAAAAGATTGTCTAGTTGATGGGGAAGGCCCAGCCAATGTTGGGTTAGACTAGTTCCTGGGCAGGTAAATAAGATGGAGGGAACTGTTTGGGAAAGTTGGCATCCTTCTGTATACTTGGCCAGGCATGCTGGTTTGGCAAGGAATAATTGTCCGTCTCTCAGTGGTTGTGTGGGTATGGTGTATTCTATTCCCTCAGCCCCTTGGTGATGGTAGATTCTCCTGCCAATCTGGACAAAGAGCTGTAACCAGACTATCATAAGAGAGACCACACCCCTTGTTCCTTTAAGCTGTTTTGTCATGATTTTATCAGTACTATGTAGAGTAACTGCAACACAGCAAATGAACAGCCTCATGTGAATATAGTAGCAAACTGATCAGTCTCTCAAACATAATATCAAATTTTTATAGATAATTAGGGACTAGATGGATTCAATGTATAGAGAGACAACTAGACAGGTAATCATGCTAAACGAACTAAAAACTAGAAACTCTAGCTAAAGAAGCAAGACAGGTGTGTGAAACAAATAAAGAATAGTTATTAAAAGTCTGACTAGAGGGAGGGAGAGGAATGGGGTACTTATCAACTTTGTATGAGTGGAAGAAATAAATAAAAATAAATAAATAAAAGTCTGACTAGCAGAGAAATGTTGAGAGTGCCTGGAGATTCTGTCAAACAAACTTCTGGCCATGAAAATAAGGACAAATGAAGTGAAAATGCAATTGATTTGAGAAAAGTATTGAATGAGTCAATGGTGAGGTCTCTCAGGATGGAACTGAGCACAGGAGTGGAGGGGATTTTTACCTGTTATCAACTCTTATAGTTTAGTTAAAGATACCTTCTTTAGAAGTTTCTGAGGATATAGTCAGAGAATTTCAAGGATTGGACTCTGTGAAAATGTGAGGAGCAGGATGCTATAGTTGAGAGATGCCCCAGGAAGGAGCCATAGGGATTTCATGAGGAACACACCAGAGAGAATAGTGTGGGGCTATTGTTCAGCTTTTATAATTTTTCTCATTTATATCTTTATGACCTTCATTTAATTTTCATACTAATGACATTCAAATCACAGGTTAGCTGCAATTTGGAAAAGTGGATGAGAAAATTAAGTCATTTTAGGATGTTTTGGTTAGAGGGAAAACCTTTTGGACTTTTAAGCTGTTAGAAAATGCATCTGTAATAATATAGGACTCTCATGGTCAGCTTGGGAGTACGAATGACTGACACTGATTTAATAGCAAGATTATTAACTAGAAACTCTTGACCTTAGAAGTGCACCTTCCTGTTTCTTTAGATAAACCCTCTGAATTCAGCTGAATATCCGAGGTGGTATTTCTAGTTGATTTGTTAATGCCAGTTTCTCATTGCCCACTTGCCAGGGGATTCTGGTACAGAAATTCCAATCACTTATTAAATTTAAAAAGGCTTTTCATATTCTTTAAAAAGAGAATTTTAACACTAGAAATAAGTAAAAGAACATAGATACTAAAATAAGTAAAAGGGCAGCATGCAAAGTCCATTTTTTCTCCAAATATAATTCATTCGTATGTAGGAAAATCAAATTAATTTAAAAGTTATTGAAATAAAACTGTGAAATTATGTACCTTACTGCTTGTACATTATGTACATATTTATTGTTTGTGGTAAAAATTATACAGCAGGAAATGGAGACATGTTTTAAGGGTTAAATCCTTTGCCTCCCAAGCAAAAGGACCTGAGTTCAGATCCCTGTGCAGAATTGCTAAGTCGAAATAACAGTGACCTGTAATTCTGGTTCTGGAAGGCAGAGCAAAGCAATTGCTGGTTGAACAAATCCAGGATTATGATTCCTGGTGGCAAAATTGGGCCTCCACAGGCACATTCTCTCAAGTGCCCTCTAATGCACACATCTACCCCCCCACATGTAACTATAGTTTGACACTAAAATTCATCTAACTTTCATGCAAAAATTGTATGATAGATGCTTATTTAGGTATGTATACTTTAAATACTTCACCCACTCATATATTTATAAACATATTATTTATAATTCTTTATTTGTGTTTATATAACCTTGTAGTCATAAGGTTTTTCGTATATATGAGTTACTTTTGAATGTTTTCTACTTTTATTCCACTTTGGATCACATAATATAATAACATAGTTTTTAGGAACATAACTCTCCATAAGCAGCATATTTGAAAATATTCATTTCATCATGTCAGGCCTATATATTTTTTGAAATGCTGCTTAAGTTTGCACATTGGGATCAATATGTAAAATAAGATAACTTTCGATAAAGTTTGAGGAAAACAAAATGCTTATCAATAAATAAACTACTGTTTTAACTCAGAGATATTCTGGATTTGAGAGGATTTGACCTCTGTTCTTAGGCATCTTTCTTTACATGTGAGAATACCTTGTCTAACAAACAGAAAGAAATAACCCCAGATCAACAGGTAAGCAAGTTTCACATTGATATCTGCAATGCTCAGCAGCCTTGCATTTTTGCAAATGAATTAGAATGGATTTCATTGAATAAAGGAAGAGGTGAGAACAAATTGCTGAACTACATTAGCAGTTATAAGTCATTATTTATGATTGATGACAAAAACCAAATTCACATTACATATTATGAAATATAGACTGTAGTTATTAAATTGAATCACAAATGATTAAGTGACTGCAACAATAGGTCAGCAACCATTGATAATACATATATACATTGTGTGAACTAACAGCAATTGGGTGGCAAAAATATGCCTATCTAGAAAAGTCTAAGAAATCTTCATTTTTTCCCTTCAGTATTTAAGAAAACAGATCTGTGAGGAATAACCTTAATATCTCTACAGTGAATATTTGTAAAAGTATTTTAGACTTAAACAGCCTGAAAAATAGTCCAGTGGCTTAGGTGTACACAACATTTGAATCCAGGAAGTTTAAATTAAGAACTTCTGAGATGCCAACTGCTGATCATTAGTTGCTCTCAGCAGCGAATGCAAGCCTTTTTCTGTCTTTTTTTCTTTTGCTTGTTTTTCATTCCACCAAATTTGTAATTTGACAATTTCAATGTGTATATATCAAAACCATCCTCATTTCTTTCTATTTTTTTCTGATTCTGTCTTATTGTTAGTCCACACAATGTATATTTATTATCAATGGTTGCTGACATACTGTTGCAGTCACCTGATCATGTTTTATTCAGTTTAATAATAACAATCTATATTTCATAAATAAATCTTTTAGTATTCATCCATTTTGTTATTTTGTTTTCACACCAACCGAGTTTAGCTAGGGTTATCTGTATCTCTTGGAACTTAGTGCACAACTGAAGTCAATGACTAGCTTTCCTCCTAGAATTTATTGGTAGCCACTAATTCAGCAGTGACAATTAGGACCCTCTGGGTGTCTACCCAGTCTGAGACTGATATTTCACCAGGGTGATCTTGTGCAGGTCCTCTTGGTGTAGAACACCACATCTGTTATGAACTCATGGCTATATTGGCTGAGTCATGCTTTCTTCCTGTGTTCCAGCTCTTACATGCTTTCCACATCCTTCTGCCATGTTCTCAGAGCCTTACAAAGGACAGTATCAATGTCTTGCTTAGGGCTGAGTCCTCAAGGATCTCTCATTCTCAGTAATATGGGCAATATTGGTTTTCTACATACCTTGCTGTTTACTGCATAGAAAGGCTTCCTTAGTTAAGGCTGAAGGTATCTTTACCTATAGTATAAACAAAGACATTTAGTAGGCAGTTTAATATTATGTCATTTGAGTTAAACAATAGTAGTATATTCCTCCTTGGGCCTGCAAACTTACTGGTTGTGGATTTTGATTGGGTTTGTTGTAGTAGACAAGAATTCCCTCCTTTGATGTGATTCCAATCAAGGAACATTTGGTTGTTGCCATAATATGCCACTATTGCACATGTGGTTCTATTTTCCCCAGCAGATTAGTTTCGTAGTTTGCAATGTTCATAACTTGGTAAGTCTGTTGATGCCTTTTCTCTCCCAGCAGCCTGCAGAGCACTTTCTTACACTTTGAAAGATGGCAAGCAGGAGGAAATTTTAATACAAGCCATTTTTACAATTTCCAGTGAAGTTCATGTTTAGCAGAAAGCAATCATTTCAGATTCACAATTTAAGATAAGTTTGGGTTTATATTGCATTGATAGATATAGATATAGATATAGATATAGATATAGATATAGATATAGATATAGATATAGATATAGATAGAGAGAGAACTTATGCATGCCATATGCCATGACTCTCAATAGGAGGTCAAAGGACAGCTTTTGGAGTTTTTTACCATGTGGGCTTGGGTATTGAGCTCAGGTCATCAGAATGTGTGGGTGTCATACCTGCTGAGCTGTCTTCTTAGCCCAAGATTGACAAGTTTTAAAGGACAATATATAACCATAACTTTTCTACATTTCAAACAATAAGCAAAGCTTACTTTGCATATATAATGTCAAATGAACTGTCATGCCAAAGGTATGGCTCCATTGTACTTTATGTCACCTAATGATTTTTATATACCTCAGATTCTTCATGTACATGTCCAGTGAAGAAAATAAACAATAAGTTTGTTTTAATCGTCAAGAAAAATCACTGGGGGAATCATATATCTTTATAAGGCTCAAATTGCATGCAGCTCTATTGAAGGATCTGTGGGCATATATAATGTCAGCACGTGAGTGTTTAATGTATAATGAGTGGCATCAATGTGCTCTTGACATTTGCCTCATGTGTTTGAATTATGCTGAAATATGTTACTTTTTCACTGGTATTTTAGAAAGGACTGAAAGAGAAAGAATAATTTTTAAAAATGCCATGATATCTGTTTTTCTCGGATAGACACATATTTAAAACTCTGTTCTGTAGGCTTTGGTTTACAAGGTGTGGATATGGTTGTTACAGTAAGCACAGTTTTGAAGTCTCCTGTGTGGAAAGGAATAAGGAAACCATGCATTTGTCTTCACTTTCTTTTCTCTGTCTTTGTGCATCTCTGACCCTTTAACTTGAATATAGCAATTTCAGAGCTCAAGGAAATCTGGAGTCTGTACTTATGTTGTTGACTCTGGAGATTACCTCCTTTGCTGGAGCATGGTGGGTAATGACAGACTGTACAGAAGAAAACGGAAACCTGTAGAATTTTATTATAATGTTTAGAGGAAGACAAGTTTACTTAAAGCAACCTCTATTATAGTCGTTTCTTTTGCTTGCTCTTGGCCTTCAAAGGAAGGCACTTACTGATTAAAATAGCATACAGAGTCTCTTTGGTTGCTTTAAAGTGGTATAAGCCTAAAATATTGTTATCAGTATAATAAATAGAAAGGACATTAAAGATTCTACAATGTTGAGGTTTTGTAACCAATTTCATATTAAGTCTACTAATAGGTATAAAAATTTTCTTTAGGAAAAAGAATATATTGAAGATCATTGCTACATCTTCTAGATTAAGAGGGATTCACAATTCTATAGGCATCCTTCAAGGATCACTAATGTCAGAGTCACAATTTTGTAATCTGGTCAATGTTATTGTTCATAGATAATAGAACTCAATAAGATACAATAGAAAGTCCAATTTACCTTCAAGTTACGTCAATCATGGAAGCTAAGAGAGCAAAACTGCTAACTGCAAGAGCAGACTGCTCTCAGAAGCAGAACAGTCCTAATCAGTCTTAGATCCATTCCCTGTGACTGGCCTTCCTCCAGCATGGCTCCACCTCCAAAATTGCCGCAACCTTCCCAAACATCAAGGGAATATTCAAGCACACGAGCCTGTGGGGAACAACTTATATTCAAACCTTAACATTTTCCAAGTAAAACAAGGTTCTCTGGGGCTTTACTATTTATCGAAGTAGAAAATAGAAATATATAACCACACTTAGATAATACACAAAATACATAAATGCAAACAGAGGAGAAAAATACATGTAATTTTGTTGTTATCGTTGTTGAGGAGGAAAGCAAAAATGTACATCAAAGACTGAGGGGCAGTACATCCATGTGCCCCAAATTCCAGGAAATGTTTTGCATTTTCAAATAATCGAGAGGAATCTGAGAGAGGTCTTGCCCTATCAGGAGAAATGTGTATTTGGGTGCCATAGGAGTGTGTCCAGATTGGAAGAAGATTGTAGAATTTAAAATTAGGTCTTGAGGATCTGTAAGGTGCACCAGTTGGTAAAAGTCTTGCTTTAAAAGTCTAATGACATGAGTTTAAGCCCTGGAGCCTACAAGGCAAAAGAGAGAATTGACTCCTGAAAGTAGTCCTCTTACTACTACATGATAGCTATAGTATGTTTGCTCTTGTGCATGTATATACACGCAACTTACATGCACATACACAATTCATTAAATTGAATGAAAATTACGTTTCAGTTATCAAGCTTCACTTAATGCTGTCTGACATCGATATTTGTGAAGAACATATTTTTTAAAAGTATTTATACTTGTACAATAGTAAGAGGAATGTATAAAGTTCTGAGCTAGTAATCCACTGTTGCTTTAGTGAACAGAGCATCTGAAACTCCTTTTAAAATCTGCTAGGAAGCTGATTCAAATACAGTGCACGTTCAGTGCACATACTCTACAGTGGTATTTTTATGACATCAGTGTTCAAGTTTTGATCATTTTACAAATCTGACGTCTATTTATTTTGGAAATAAATATGTCCAATAGTGAGCTCTACACCTTTCCCAAAGTAATTTTAGGGACAAAAAGATAATAGACTATGACTTTTAAAGTCAAAGAACATGGTCCTTAGTATGTTCATGTGGGAAATAGCCCCTTACAAGATATGTCATCAACTCTTATATGGATTATCAAATCAATGAGAAAGGATGTAGAAAGAACATTCTATTAATATGCTTAGATTATTATGATTCTTGATCATACATGGGATTTTGCTAGTTTTAACACTTTCCTTATCTAGAGTAGACAGAATGTGCACACACATAAATAATAGAAAAATCTTAAAAATATTTGTTAAAGCAAGGACATATTTTTAAATCACACTAAATTCAAGGCACAAAATCCATCTTTGTATATATTAACTAGATAGACTGAATTTTATTGTTAGATACCCTACCCTTACTAATCCTTTACTAATCCTTTCTGAACTTATTCCTTAAGTCTTATTTCTCTAGTGACAAAATGGTTATGGAGTACCATTCAGACATCATGAAAACAAGTGCAATCTGTCTCTTCTTGCTTGGCTTCTTTAAGTAATGGAGAAACTTCACAAACATCCTCAGTAAATTTCTTTCTTATTATATTGTAAGGTTTCATATGCCAAAATGTAGGGTGATCACAGATAAGAGAGGAGTTGATTAGATAGGCTAAAGTGATAATATCGGGTTGTTGAGCTGGGGGTGGAATGGAGTAACTCATCAAGCGAACACAAGGAAGGGCATTGGTGAGGTGCATGAATGGAAGGCAGAAGGGAAGTAGTGCTTCTCTAGAGGATGTTCAAGGCTGCCTTGTGCTTTCACTCTAATTTTAGTCATGGGACTGTTTGTTCTCCATCATAGCTGAGCCATTTCCTAGAATTAACAAGTCATAGGATTCTGATAATTCTGATTTTTTTGAATGCATGGAAATGATTAGTACATGGCCTTACAAATAATTTAGGTCTATGCAAATATTGAACAAAAGAACTATGCACTTTGGATTTTACCAATGCTTTGAGGCATGCCAACTCGCAACCACTATATCCCTTCTATCAAATTTATCAGTGCTACCTGGTTTATCTGCTTCCTAATAACTTGGATGGATTCTCTTTCTAGGTTTTTAAATAATTCTCTTCTCAATTATACAAATGTATTGCAGCCTAGTATGATTTTTAATTCTACATGGCCATATATTCCTAAGCATTATCATTCTCTTTTTCCCACTTGTCATAATCATTACCTGCTCTTTGGAACACACATCACATCATAAATAGTGTCTATTAGTTGATTCATTGAAAACAACTATTGGGTAAGGTTTCAGATTATTTAATCAAGAGTTGAACCATTTATCCTTTCATTATCCATCAAGTCCTTTTTAAAATGTGAATATGAGCTGTATAACTCATAGTGCCATATGGAAGGCACTATTGAAATGTAGTAACACAGGATTAAAATATGATCTCAGTAGTCAGTGACAATTCTATAAATAGATTATGTAGTTTTTAAAACTATATTTTCTAATAAAAAGTCTCTTTTAACATTCATTTTATTTGGGGAAAGCTATTTTCCTATTGTCTAAAATAACTGCATTAGTTATTGGAAAGATAAGGAAAATAATGTTTGAAATACAATATCCATAGTTTTTCTTCAATGGTGGTTTTCAAAATGAGAATGTAGTTAGTATCTTCAAAGATATTTTCTGAATACCATTTTAGCAAATACTTTAGCTCTTCAGTCACTACTGTTTTTATTAAGAAACCTTTATGTAATGACTAGCTCTTAATTGGCCATTCTTGTGTGTCTTCATAGTATATGAGATGCCTTAGATAAAGTCTACATAAAAACTCTTGGACCATCAACTTCTATTGAATTATTGCTATTTTATGAATTTTAACACAATGATTTTTGTGTTTTTTAATTTTCCAGTTTGTTGTTATAGCATGCAATTACTTTCTAAAGTTTTAGTTATCACATTGTTAACTCTCCATATAAGAAAAAATATTCTCAAGTTAGAAAAAAATATAAATTCAGTAATGGCAAAATTATATTGAACTCTTCTGATCTAGAATTTCACAACTATTTGACACCAGACAAGTGAACTTCTTGTTCTCAACTGCCTCATTCATAAAGGTTTCTGGTAACACTGACAGGCTTATGGAGAGCACATGCCAAGCATAAAACTTAGTTTTTGTAGGATTATCTTTTTAAAAAAATGTTAAGAGGCTGAAGAGTTGGCTCAAGGGTTAAAAGGATTCCTTGAAAGCAGTAGGATCTGAGTTTGGATCCAGGATTCCCATATAGAAACACCAGGTAGAAATGGTGGAGGTCTGGACATTAAACTCTGGAAAGCAAAATCTAAGAAATTACAGAGCAAAGCAGAAAGAGGATGTAGAGCAATCCAGAATGATTCTCAAAGGGATACACACACATACACACACACAATATATAAGTGAATGAAAATTGTCTTCAATGCTTAAAATTAATCTCTCCTCAGATTTACATTGATAAATTTCAATGTAATTCAGTTTCTAGTCATCCTTTTGAACTGTATTATACCTTATGTATTAAAATGTGTATACGTACTTGATAGTCAACTAACTATCAATTTAGTCTGTGTCTATGGTTATTCTAAAATTGTCAGGTCAGTTAAAATAGCAAGAGAATAAAAATTTTTGCTGAAATGTGAATAATGAGCTATTTTTTATTTGACTATGACTTTAAAATTAGGAAATTTTAAGTTGCTTAATATGGATTGTGTTGTTGTTTTATCTTATAAAGTAACTATTTTATCTTAAATATGCAAACGTGTATGTGTATCTATCTATAGATGATTTAGAGTTTGGAGAAATGCAAATAGCTATTTTATTATGTAATACTTTCCTTTGGTTCTTATTTTTAATCACAAAATTTGTTACACCTTTAACATTTTATAGAATAACATAATTTAAGAGCTCTAATTAAGTGATTACTTTCTACTGGAAACAAATTTTAAAACTGAATCTTTCTGAAAAGAAACATTTTAAATGGACTACAATTGCGAATTCTAAGGTTAGAGGTTTGAATTCCTCTGAACAATGTTTAAATGCTAAGATTCAGCTTAATGTTCAAATATTAACCTTGAGTTCTCCTTTCTGTTCTTTTCAAGGCAAATATATATGCAAACCAAGCCCTCTAAGATTTGCACTGCAAAATTCATAATGCCAAACTTTAATCACTTAGGATGAGTTCTGTGTGAAGGGCATTTCAAGTTTCTTCCCAGACTATTAAGAATTTATGAGCAAAGCTATAGAAAAGCAATGATTCTATACTTCTAGTCAAAAACTTTTACTAGATTTTGAGAAATTAGTGGAATCTGGTTTACTTCAGGAAAAGGGACCAAAAAAAAAAAAAAAAAAGGAAAGATCCAAAACTCATGAAAAATACTAAAGCCACAATATAGAAAATGCAAATAAGGAATCATATTTTGATGAGAGCAGAAGATGTAAAGATACTTGAAAGGAGAAGAAAGGAATAAGGAACATGAGAAAAAAATGTTCACCAAACAGTCACAGTAATTTCTTACTACAGTGTTTCAGTTACTCTTCATGTTGCTGATAAAATCATGACATAACAATTTCAGGGAACAGAGGACTTAATTCTCTCTTATATTGATTCCTGGTTAAGGTTCCTTTTCCAGCTTAATAGGAGAGTCCACAACACCACTAAGGGCCAAGAGAACTGGCCACACCGTATTAGCTCAGAGAGGGATGATCCTTACTTTCCAGACCATCATTTCTGGCAGAGTATACGGAAGGATGCCAACTTTCTCAAACGGTTCCTTTCATTCATATGCCCAGCCACTAGTCCCACCCACTATGGACCCATCAACTACACAATCTCCTGCTGGTTCACCCTGGATTAATCTAAACTACTAATCCTCTACAAATGTTCTCAGAGCTCAAACCCTCAACCATCGAGTTGGCACCTATATCTAACTATGACACCAATATCTATTATTTTATGCCTCATAAATTTGAGTGCACTTTTGATTTTTTCTGTCCCATGGGACTCAGGCACATAGCAGCAATCTTTGACAGCGTTTGTGAATACGGCATCCTTTCTTACTACGTTTCTAAACTTTAATGACTACTATGAAAACAAGCCTTCATGAACCTGCTACAGAATGAGCTGCCACGTGGAGAACTGAGACACCTCTGCTACCAACCACTGGTTCACTAGGCAGTGATCTGACAACACACAGATGCTCAGCAGGCCATTCTGAGCCATCAGATGCCAGAACCTGGATGCTGACCACACGTGAGAGGAACCAGCAGGGATCAATGAGACCGTTGTAAAACAAAAGCATGCCGGTCCCAACCTCAGTGTTTCCAGTCCTGACATTTTAGGGTGGCTGACTTTGTAAACAAGATAGAACTGATACAAAAAACAATAAATTAATCTGGAGGACAAACTTCAGATAAGAAACAAACATTCCACTTTTTGTTATTGCTCTTCTGTGTGTGTGGGGGGGGAGTCCTCAGTGTAGCTGAGCATTTGCTTCCTTTTGAAATGCATGTTAGTTTTGTAAATCTGATTAGTCTTGTTTGTTTACACCCTAAAAACTAATCTCTACTGACAAATCTAGAATTCTTAAAGCATCTTTACCACTTGAAGAATGGCAGAAAAGATCATGAGGAACTTAAAATTGTCCTCTGGAGGGAAGTAGATCCTAGGCTTATCTACTACCTACAAGATAAAATCAAACCAATAACACTCTGCATTTTGTTACTTATTATATTATCTTAAGTACAATTGACCATCCTTTATAGGTAAATAAGCTATCATTTTTACATATAATACCATTTAAAGTTTTAACTTCATTTACATACACTATTAGATGGAAATTGCAAAATCAATCAGACAGTGATTTATCAAAAACAATTTTCAATGTGTCTGACATTTTATTAATATTTATGTTGTATATCCTTTTATAATTTTAAGGTATATTATTCCCATTCAAAAGAATTTTTTAGCTTGTGTCTGTCCTTGGGTCATAATTATCTAGAACAGCTATAACAAGCTCAGTTCTCAATGCTAATTAAATGTTACTGTGAACTGTGATTCACTTTCTTCCTGAATGCCAAATGCATCTCTTGATTTATTTTGATTTTCTTACCCTTTGATTAATTAAAATAAAGAGAGCTATTCTAACATTATTCACCGTATAAAACAGCAAAAATACCAAATATAACTTCTTAATACAATGACATAAATTCCATGATTTCCTAGAGAATAATTACATCAAAACTGTAAACAGTTCATTAAATAGAACTATGGACAACACAGTATTGTTCATGTAGCAGATGTTTAAGTCTTCATTCAATTTTGTATAGCTTTGTATCTTCCAACAATGTGTTTGTATGCTTACAAAGGAAAGAAAACTTCAAATGAATAATGTCATGGTGCTACAGAAGATTTTTCATTTGGATTTAAAATAGGATATATAAAATATATGAAAAGGTATGCATAGAAGAAAATTAAACAATAAGAATAATCATGATAATTGAACTACCTCTTTTCAGTGTTACTAAGATTTTATTAGGAAAAAGGAAATGGTAATGGAAAATTTAAAACACAGCAAATATTGAACAATTATAATTTTTTTTATTTATTCAATAGTGAGTGTGTGTGTGTGTAGAACCACGGGCGAATTCAAGAACTACCATGGACCGCCTCCCCCTCCTCCACTCTGCCCCAGGACCAGAAGCGCAGGCCGCCCCCGCTTCCGCCCAGCATCTATACAGTGGGGTCTAGGATCTGAACTCAGGACCTCCGCCTACAAGGAAGAGGCTTAACCCCTGAGCCACCTCTCCAGCTCCAACAATTATAAATATTAAACAAGTTGTATTCTTTTTTAAATTTATTTTTTAACTTTTTATTATTATTTCCACTCATACAAACTTAACAGGTACACCGGTCCCCTCCCTCCCTCCACCTCCCCCCGACCTCCCTGACCTCCCTGTTCCCCCACTCCCCATCCACCGTTGCCTCTCCCCCCCAATCCCCGGGGCATCCTTTACTGCGCATACCAAACTCTCCTCTGAGTCCTCCTCTCTGATGAGGTGCAAGGACCCAGTGGCATTTCCCTGAACCCTTTCCCATGTTCGCCTTAAGTTTAGGAACACTTCTGTGACTGTCAGTCCCTAGCCTCCAAGGATTCTAGTGCCTTCAGTCGATCGATGCTAGACTTTGTGGGTCAATAATGTGTTGGATATAGCGCAGATCATGCAAAGTCCTATTATGATTGCTTCGGCCCTAACTTGTGTGGAGTATCTTGCATATCATTACTCTTCCCATCCTTGTGCTCTTACAATTTTACCGCCCCCTCTTCTGCAAATTTCCCTGAGCGTCAGGATGGGGAGAGATTAGGCTGGCCCAGCTTCAGGTGGTTGGTATAGAGTCTCTGATGTTCTGAATTATGGTTTGTTCATTTTTTTTCTCAGTTTTGCTGCTCCTGCAATGCCCTTGGCTCCATCCTGATGAGTATTGATGTCACTCCCTGGCCAGAGATAAAAACCCGTTAAATTAGAGTCTTGTTATAAGAGTATATTCATAGGTAGATATAATAAAAGTAGGGAACCGCGGTGACAGAGGGGTCAATCACCCATTTGCAAAATGGTTACTTTCTATCAGGCAGCGTATATGCCCTCCCCTTCTGGTGAGATCATACCCCCTCAGTTGCAAATGATCAGGAAGGAAAGTCTGTGAACTTAACCAGATGTCTCATTACTTACTTGCAGTCCTTGATGGTGGCCTATTTTCTCTGCTGTAACATGGTCCCCTCTCTCCTTGTTTCTGGTGGGGCCCTCCTTCCCCATCTCTCCTGTTTAAAATCTTTACAATTATATAGGTATTACAGAGATTTGTCTTTGAGTGTCTCTAAGTGGGTTTGGTACTAGGATCCACCTATTAGGGAGTACATATGTCACTTAATTTTCCGTGTCTGGGATACTTCACTCAATGTAATTAAACAAGTTGTATTCTATGTATAGAAGAGAATAGACAATAGGCTTGTCTATGCATTTTAATTGCAGATGAAATGTGAGGTACATATGAGACTTAAAAGTTAAAAAATAATAGAATTAGGACTAGAGATATAATATGATATTTCTAATATAAATGAAGTCATAAGATTAGAAATAGCAATTGTTATTTAAGGAACCACAAGGAAATAGAAAAGTAAGTCGCTTTAGCTGTTAGTAGATATGAATTAGGAATATATTTTTAAATCATTTTTCGTTTTTTTGCCTGTGTGTATACATATCAGAAGGCACTGTGTGTGTCCCTCTAGAGGACCAAGGACCAAGGACTTCAGGAACCATTCTGGATTGTTTCTATCTCTTTTTTGCTTCACTCTTGGTTTTCTCACGTCCCATTCACCAGGACCAGAATTTCAGGCTGTTCTTGTTTCTGCTTGGCATTTTTATGAGGGAATCTAGGATCCTAACTTAGGATCTTTCTTCTTGTAAGGCACAGTCTTAACCCCTGAGCCATCTTTCCAACTTTAGGAATGTTAAAGATGTGAAGTCTTTTTATAATAATAGGAAATCCTGTCACCATTTTGCAGATTGAAAGTAAATAAACTGACTATAAGATTCTAATATTCACGTGCTAAGGAAATGAAGAAAATTGCACATTTAAAGAATACTTACTTATTGAAAGCATGTCTAATGAGGGATCATAATTTCTCAATTAACACTTAAATTCCAAGCAGTGGAAAGAATATTGTTTCCTACTATAATCTCAAATGTTGCTACTTTTCTCATGAATAAAGAAAAAAATTAAAATTAAAATGATGTTACCTATATCTATCTATATCTATATCTATCACTCTATTAAAATTAGACACCTAGGGCTCAGGAAATGGCTCAAGAATTAAAGCTTTTTGCCTAACCAGCAAAAGTACCTGTGTTCAGATCCTCCAATCCTACCTAAAGATGCCAGATGGAAATGGGTATGGCCTGTATTTCCAAACCTGGAAGACAGAGCCTGAAAAACTATAGCGCAAAATAATAAATAAGTATAGCAATCTAAGATGATTCCCAACATCACCCTTGGACTCCCAAGGCATGTACACTCAAAGTGCCCTCTTTCTCTACACATGCACACATGCCAAATAATAAAAATTAAAACTTAAAATAAGATTTCTGCCCTGTCTCTTGAAAGAAATTCTTTTTGGATATACTCTCCTTTTTACATACTGAGGAGTTAAATATTTGTAATGTACATTTATGTATGTATGCATACACATGTACATGTATATATATACACAATTGCTGAAATATAAGTAATGACACAGCTCACTTTTAGGTATATGTGTATGGATATGCTTACATAAAATTACAATCATGCTTTCTTCATGACGCTTTCTTTTTATGTGATAACTATACTAAAATATTTTGTTTGAATGTCATATAAAAATCTGTTCATGTTAGAATTATTTATTGTCAAGTGTTCTTACAAGTTTATTTATGTATTATGTTTTGTGAAGCCACCTTTCTTGAGTTGGACATCAAAGTTTTCATTTCTATAAATTCTGTTGGTCTAGAGACCCTACAGTGAGATTCAATTTCTTAAAAGCTGTGTGTTGGGGTGGTGTTTGAGCATGAAGAGTCATGGAAATACCAAAAGCAACAATACAGAAAGTAAAGAAAGAAAAAGCAAGGTAAAGAGATGGTAGGCATGGTTTTCTATAGCCATTTGTAGAAAAGTGCTCCTTCCCACCGTCCTACAGTAGTGAAATCATCTGATTCTATTACAGGTGGTAATGACAATGTTGAAAGCTGCTTGAAAAAATAGCAAGTTTCTAAGAGAATTAAAAACATATCCTTGAGAACAGCTAGAAAATAAACCGTTTTATTGGATGCTACTGCTGTTTGTCTCACCACCTAAAAAGGCCTGGACCTCAAAATGGGAGCTTCCAGCTGACTACCTCATTGAGTCTCCCCTGTAATCTCTGCTGATATTCACAACCCCTGGACTGATAATGTAACCTCTATGCTGTGTTTGGTCTTTCCATTGGAAACCTCTCCAGAGACATTCTGCTTTGCCAGGTCACACTCAATGGCAAACTTCACCTGATTGCCACTTTGGAGCTTTCACAGTCAGTTCCTGCTGGATATTTTTCAGCCCATCATTTGCTTTCTAGCTACTGCTCTACCTGCTCTCTTCTCTAAATTTTGCTTCCTGTATATTTAATAAACACACTCATTCAAATCTAAAATCATGTTATCATAGATCAGTCTCTGCAGACAAAACAGAGATGTGTAAGTGAAGGCTGTCCATCTCTGTGAGCAGTGGAAAGCTGATTTGAGTGGATTCAGTGAAATCAAGAAGCGGTGCTAATTATGATTTAGCAGGAAGAACAGAGAAGAAATTGGGGCTGAGCAGTCTCCAAGTGTCACTTGAGAGTAAATGTCTGTCTCAAGTAACTCTTTTGTACAACTGAACTTAGATTTACCTCCTCTTTCAGGCATCTTGAAACATTTTTGATATCTTTATAACCCTCTTCTCCCTCACTCTTTTGTAGACAGAGATTAGATAGGTTTTCATGTTACCAAGAAGCCAATTCATTATATGAATTAATGACTATTTTCTCAGGAATAGGTTGCAAATAAGGTTTTAGAAACCTATATTGTAATTATAAACCAAAACTCTTTTGCTGCACAATAGGACTTAGAAGAGACCTCTGGGACTGATATGCTGCATTAGCTGTAGCGTTTGCCAATCTCAAGGAATGGTCTGGGCAGAATATGACTAATCAGTTAGTGTGTCATCATTATAGCAAAACACCTGACACAGGTTACCTAGAAAGAGAGGAATATAGTTTAGTTGGCAGCTTGGAGGTTGAAGAAAGGCCAGGGCTGCTCTTTAGATGTACCACCTCCTGGGGGTAACAATTGAAGGAATGCATGTGAGGACATGAAAATGCATCAGTATCCAGGAAGCATAGGGAGTTGAATGGAGCCAGGCCCATTCCTTTTATTCTAATGTTCATGAGAGATGCACTTGAATCCCTAGGGTTACTTCTTAAAGGTTTCACAGACATCTCTGGAAATAAACCTTCAATCACATGGATTTTTGGAAATCATAAGCCATATCCAGGAGCAATTTCTCTGAGTGGAAAGTCAAATAGAGTTAATTCAGAGAAGGCAGGAAAGGGAGCCAAATTTGGTAGCTTATGTTTGACTTATGATCTATTTCATATTTTTACTAAGGAAAAATGTTTTGCCTTTTTTTGAGAGGTGACTTTTGTAGTGACATGATGTATTATTTAGTAATCATTCCAAATAGTGTTAAATTAAAGACTTCTAATCTTTCAATTTTGGTTATTAAAATAGAGGCGTTATTATCTTATTTTCTTGTGGTTTGTTATTACTACATTGATTATCAAGTATGTTTTAAAAAAATACTTGCTTCAGTTCTGAAATATAGCCATAACTTCAGGAACCCATCTGGAATACATTTTTGCTAATATTAGTAGGTCTATTTTTTTCCTCCACCATAATTTTACAACTGTACATTTTGGAAAGTAGATAAATGTACATTCTGTAACTTTTCCCCCTTTAAAAGTTACCTTTAAATTTTTAAAGGGAAATTCCTAAGTAAATGCTCTTTAAACGAGTCTATATTTATCTTTGAAAACAAATGTCAGAATGGGGGAGCACTGGGAGAAGGGGAACGAAGGGGGAAAAGAAGAGGAAAGGGGGGAAGGGAATGGGGGGAGGGAACGGGGGGTTCAGGAAGGGGAGGAGGGAGGAAGGGGAATGGGTTGCTTATCAACTTTGTATGAGTGGAAAAAATAAAAAAAGAAAACAAATGTCAGTAGCATAAAAGACCACAGAATTCTTTAGTTAAAATCTTTATACAAGTTTCAATAAATTAAAGTAATATGAAATCTATTTTTCATTCAGTCAACTGAATTATGACTCATGCCAGAATAGTATACTTCTGATGATTCCTTCAATTTTTTGTCTTTGTACAAAAATGTTTGGTTAACAGAGTGCACAGTATCAGTGACCCAAAAATGTTCAGTCCTTATCAGGCCACCAAATCTCTTCCCATCCTAAGGCTCAGGGAATCTTTCAGAAGAGGGGGCCATAAAAGTGTAAGGACCTAAACGTGAGAAGGTACACTGTCAGCCAGGAGCTCACTGCAATGACATCTACCCCTACCAGATCCACATAATGGCCAGCATATCAATATCTCCTCCAAGAAACATCTAGGATCTTAGGAGAAATAACTACACATAGAGGGAATCAGGGGCAGGTGCTAGACACATAGGTTAACTACAGATGGAACATCCCCACCTCTGGGTTTACCCATTGAAAGGCCACTTATACTGACACAGAGTCCTGGTCCCCTGCTAATATAGACAAACCGTAGTCCACACAAGCAGATAGGCATCATTGCAGGGAGGCATAGATGGAATGATGAAGGGAGAGGAGGCTGTAAAAGGAGGAAGAGGGAGGGGATGCCTAAAATTAAAATTCTTAATTAGAAAAAAAATTTTTTTGGTTATCTCAGGCTCCAGGTCATGGATACTCACAACTTTCTACCTCATCTTGCCTCCTTTTCTATTTTGTTAAGTTACAAGGTGTACTCGTGAAGCAAAGTCCTGTGAGTGAAACTGGATTTGGCTTCTCACCTTGTGCAGGTTTGGGTGTGAGTTGCCCACACAGGCTCATATGTGAGTGGTGCTGTTTGGGATGTTCTTATAGAGCTGGAGTCCTGTGGATGGAGACCTCCGGGTATGTTAGCATGGTGCACTTCCTCCTGCACTTCTGCTCTCTCTGCCCCCTGATGCTGTGGTGACCTGAACCAGTCTCCTGCTTGGATCACTGTGCCTTTGGCATATATTTCCTGCTAGTGTGAACTCAGTCACTTCTACAACTGTAAGGCAAACAAATAATCCTTTTTTTCCTTAAGCTTCAGGGTCAGAGCACTTTCTCACACCAACAGGAATAATGTCAACACACCTCTTACTAGAATAATACTGGAGGAGTAAGCTTTAAACTTCCCGCTTGCTATGCACAAGTTAAAACACAACTTATTAGCAATAGTATTCTCATTCTTCAAAATTATGGTGGAGATAGAAATGTGCTGCTATTGTTAATAGGACTGACAGCCTCAATATTGATATGATATGCAGAATTAAACACATTAAATTAAAAGAAATACTGAAAGAATTCTCCTGAACAACTTGTCAAATAACAAATGTTTGCTGTAACTTTTTCTATGCCTTGATAATTTCTTGCTAACTAGTAATTATAAAATTGACAGAAACTACTCAATATGCTAAATAACAATAATGAAGATAAAGTATTTATGTTTTGACTACAATTAAATTTACACAACTCCTTTTGCATTATACTAGAACAAATTATAGTAAATCTTATTTAATTATTCTTTGTTTCCTTATATTCACTTCATGAGCAAAAATATGAAGATAGAATTCCTCAAGAGGCCTTTTTAATAAGTCTAAAAATTCTGTGTCTGCGTTCTTTAATTTGTAATGAGATAGGTGAAAATCATCGTATTGCATCTCAGCTTTTTTAGCTTTCATTCTGCATATAGGAAATGTGCTTGTTCCTAACTGAAGAAAAGAGTACACAGATTGCAAAAAGAATAGAAAATTCAGAATAGGAGAATTTTAGTTAATAAAACATAATTTTATGCTCATGAAGTATGATTTCCCAGACTAACTTTTAATTTATTATGTAGCTAAAGCAAAACTGGATTTCCAGTCTTCCTGCCTCTAAAGCTCAAATTGTGGGATTACAGGCAAGTGCCACTACACAGAGGTCTACAGAACTTTCTTCAGGGTATAAACTTAGAAGTTGAATTTCTAATCCATATGACATATTAATAATATATTATGGATAATATGTTTTTCAAAGGTTATGCTAATTGTAGTACCGCCCACCCCAGTGGGGTAGTGTGCATGTGTGTATGTGTGTGTGTGTGTATGCCTTTAATTTCCATGATTACCAGTATTTAGTGTTATTTGGTTTCATTATTTTTATAAACTTCTTGGGTATCAAATAATAATCTCATTTATATTTAAAAGATTACTTTTTATATGTTTGCCAAATGTCTTGTGCAATGCAAAGGATTAATTATCCTAAGAAGTAGTTGGAGTTTCTGTTAGTCAACTTTATCAGTGATACTTGATTTTAAAAAAAAGAGTCCTCTAATGAGTGGATTGGCAACAATGTGTGCAATAACATTGTGAAACACTGAGCCTAGTGACTGTTCTGTGATACAACAAACATCCACACAAAGGTGAAGTGTATCTTCAGTAAGTATTTGGATTGTTGCATAGTAACTCCTTGCTTCCACTGGGAATGTGTTATATTTACCATTTCAAAACTGTTGCAGAACAAATTTCAAAAGTCATCAGAAGAATGAAGAGTAACAAGTCTAATGTCAGCTCCTTGTAAAGAAGTATAAATTGGAATGAAGTTATGTCTGACATCCATTTCTGTGTCAGTAAGCACCCAGTGATGTTGCTGGATACTACCTATGTGCACAGAAATCCTAAAGTTTTCCTGAGGGAACTGAAAGAAATAACAGAACAGTTTGATCAGGTCATTCAATCAGGGATTTTTAGATCCACACAAAATATCACAAGTCACATTCAGTTGTGAATATAAGTGTTGCCACTTATTTAGATGATAGTTAACCTTCATATTCAATGTCATATGTGTTTAATATTCTCAAGAGTTAAAAAGTAGAGACAGTTGATTTTCTTGGCATTGGATGCTTCTTTAACATATTTTCTCTGGAATGATTTGTGTAACCTCAAGCAATGTAAATAAAACTATGGTCTGTATTTTCAAAACTAATGGACTAGAATAAATTTGCTGCAGAAAAGGGGAGGGTGCTCAAACATGCCAATGTTAATAATGTGGATGGTTAAGTATGTTTGTTCTAAACTAAAGTTCCTTGACAATGAAAATGAATACTCCTAAATTTGATTATCTACCATTCACCACTGAACTGAAATTGGCAAGTCATGAATACACAGAAAAGGAGATGGGTAGGAAGAATAGATTTATACGCTGAATGAAATAATGAATATATTCTGGGAAAGAAAGTATGCACTCATGTTGCAGACACTAATGTTGAAGTGGAGAACGTGTGAAAAAGAAAAAGGATAGATAGTTCATTTTAAATATCTGTTTTGTCTGTAATGGTAATGTAATAGCAGCATCCTATGACTATGAGCAAAGAAAGAGAAAACATTATATAACTCAATGAAGAGTAATAAGCTAAAGAAGAGCAAAAGAGTGGTGAGCTGAAACTGGCAAGGTAAGATATGTCCAGAGGAAGGAGGAAATTCAAAAAAAGTTGGTTAATTCTACTGATGTGACTGTTTCCATAGAAGTGTAAAGTCGAATTCTAACTGTGTGATAAAAGAGAAATTCCAATATTAAAAACTTTGCTTTTATGGGGGGAAAATCTATGGAATTGAAAATATTATGCCAGTTTCCAGATGGGTCCAGACTTTTGGTCTCTTCATATTGGAGTAACATGCAGTATGAGAAGTGGCCTGACAAAAACAAGCTTTCTTCCTGACTTTTGTTTTCCAAAACTCGTATATTGGGTATTTATGCTTAGAGGAAGGGAGATGTGTGTTTGAGCAGCATGCCTCAAGGAGTCAAGGTCTAGAGAGATACAAAAGTAGGGGACACTCTTACTGTCATTATTTCCTTGTTGTGGAGCTTCCTAGGAGAAAATAATATGCGATCCACACAGGAACAATGTATTAGTGTGTCTAGGGACATTTCACCAATGCTTAATGACCAGGTGCCAGGATTCTTAGCTTTAGGAAGAATCTTAGTGCCAAATTTTCTAAACACCAGAGGATGACAAGCCTCTGTAGATATTATACATCTAGAAACCACAAACATTTTAGAGGTGATCAGATAGCCAGCCCAAAGAGGCTAGAGAGCATTCTAAGGGACATGAAAGAGCCTCAGAATCATCTCTAAATTCTCTAGGAGGAGAAAATGCCTGATTAATACCTTGGAATAAAATGTCTCCTTTCTGATTAGCTTGATTTAAATACCTAATGAGGTTTTGTCTTTTTAGTACCTGGCTAAAGTACTATATTGTTTATAACTTCTTTTGACAAAATAAGCCCTAGGAAAATAATAATAAATCACTTGTGTTTATACTTTGATTAGTTTCTCACAACGAAAAGCTTGAATGATAAGTGTAGAAAACTTAAAGTCATTACAGATTTTAATTGCCTGTAAAACTATAGCTTGTGTGTAGATGTGAGAAGTGGTCAATTTCATTACAGAACTGTTTCTCTAAAACCTCCTAAAACAAAGATGAGAGAATGGAGACAGGAAAGGCCTAGGCACCTATACAAGTGTTAAAATGGCAGTAAAGAAAGATTAATCCAGGAATAAAGATAGAAGATGGAGGAGCCTAAAGCTCTTGCTTCTGAGCCCCTCTGTTCTCACTGGAATCAGATATCCAAAAGTGTGTATTCTCTTGAGGGTAGCAAAGTTCAGCCCTCTATTTCTGTCAGCCTCACCCAGACTGAGAAATGCTACCAGTTCCTCATTCTTGTGCATTTTATTTTCTGTTGAAAGATTGATGATTACTCTAGCATCAGAGTGGGCGAGCTTTTTCATATGTCTGCTGTGTATAATAAACCTACTACAGTCTGGCAGCTTGCCTCACCTGGCAGCCAAAAGGCAGGATATACCCTCCTGAAACTCTGTGGGTGGAAGAAAATTTGCCTTGGCCTGTGTTTGCATTAGATAAACCTACTAACCACCATTTCTAGAAGCAACCATGAAGTTTGGGCAAGCAGCCAATTTTCGAAGGTTAAATGTAAATCTTTAAATATGATTTGATAAGAATGTAATACCATGCATTCCTCATTTGTGAAACATTTAAAGCAACCTGCATCTGATCACAGCTTACCAGCCCAACTGGACTACCATAAGTTACCTTCCTTATTTAATCCATGTGTGAGGATTCCTGTGAGAAGAAAAAAAATCCATACTGATTCTTGGGGCTCATGGTATTCTTGGATAAAGCCTGGGCTTTGTTAAAAATGGTACAGTTTGGCAAATATGATAAAAAATTTAGAGATCATAGAGCAATGATATTACTGATGATATTTCTCAAGATATGGGATCTTGTGTTGTGCTTATGTGAATTAATTTGCAGTTCTATCAACTGTGATTTCTGATTGCCATGATACTAATTAGCAGTAACCTAAAATATGGCTAAGGCCTACAGAATTACTTAGAGATTCATTGTTTATTACAATGCAGAATTCTTGTGAAATATTCATGCCCAGTTAATGTTTGTAGATTTATTCAGAATAATCCACATATATACAATTGGCTGAAATTTTGGAATTTCAATTATTTATTTTATTTACATCCAAGACCTTCTTTTGAATTGTTATAATTTTCAGTTGCTGTTCCTTTTACTTCATAATCCAACATCGTGTTTGCTTTGTTCCTTCTTAATTTGTCATGTACCTTTTTTAAAAGTACTTTTGAATAAGTATGCTGGTGTTTGATAAAATTTCAAACTAACATCTGATTACATTAATTTTAACTTGCTTGCTTTGCATACAATCAGCTATCTCTTTATTGTTAAGAACATACATATACATACATAACTTAAATGAACACGTTTGTTATATACCACTGATTGGTTCTTCATTGAAATACTAGACTTGGAAATCAATTGAACCCATTACCTTTTGCCTGGATTCAGTGGTCATCATTAAAAGTTCAAAAGCTATTAATAAAAATGATTTCAAAGAATATACTTAGATTCATATAAACAAACCAACTTTACTCTGTCTCCATACATGCTGTATTGCTCTCCCATTGTGGTGCATGATCACACACACTTACACACATATGCTATGATGGACATGTACACTAGTTAAACAGACAATTTATTGAACCATACATAAAATAAGATTATAAATGTTTAGAATGCACAGTCTCAAAAATCTTGTTATTTTACAGAAATATTAAAAGATTGCAGCATAGTTAATTCTAACAGCAAAACACTAACTTCTTCTTTTAAAAGTATATCATTATAAAATAGAAGTATTCATTTTTCTTCATTGAATTTCATTTGGTACTGATATGTAGTAATGGTCATATCAGAAATACATGTACACACTTACATGTGTGGAATGTTCATTATACTACTCAAGGTTCTCTCATATGTTCTTTTCTATACTGTCTGATGTAAGGGAAGATCAGCATGTGCAGATGGATAGATAAGTGGGATAAAGTTGCCTGCATGAAAGAAAAGTCAGTGATTATTGGAAATAGAGAGAAAATTTTTATCATGATAAAGAGCACAATAAGTAAGTACCTGATAAGACTAAGTAAGTAGGAATAGGAGCCATTGAGGCCATATCTCTAGTCATTTCTGATTCTTATTTTGATTTTGATTTCAGAGGTCTTAAAGATCAAGACAGAATATTTACACCTTACCAAACATGTGCAGTTGTTGATAGAATGTGTCCCAGTGAAACAGGTCCAGTGTGGCCCTTTTTTATAAATGTTCTTTATATGATGTGGAAGAGACAAGGCACAACAAAGTCACGTCATCAGATATTCATATTAGAAGCAACAAATTAGTGGATTTAGTAAACTGCAAATCTGAATTTTCCATTAATATCCTTATGCTGTTATTCTTTTCAACCAATAACATTTAATAGTTGGCACTAAAGATATGAAGTTGAGAATATCCTAATATCTCTCTGAATTCAGAAAACAAAATTTAGTATTTATTTTTTTTTCAATACATTCCCTTGATCATGTTAAAAGAGCAATTAAATCTTGATTTTAAAAACAGGTAACTTGTTCAGAAATGAAATGAAGGGCCGCCATATATCAGGAATGCAAGCATTAAAAAATTATAGTCTGCAAATGTTTCTGAATTAATGGTTAAGAATGTCAGTCTTCTGTGTGCCAACCATGAGGCCTGGGTGAGCTGTTTGCTGGGTGGGACTGTGCATGTGTATACCTGAAGGCCAGAACCTGAGCTCTGGGTTGCCAGACACACATACAGGAAATAAGCCCAAATAGAAAATTTCATACATCACCAACCTTCAAGGAATAAAGAGAGAAAAGGCCTCCAAAAAACAAATAAAACCAAAATCAACATTTACTCATCCTAACAATGCCAACATCTTGTAAGAAAAAAAGAAAGAACACAAAAATCCAAGAAAACATGCCTCCCCTCAAGATCACTGAATGCAAAGCTTCAGTTCCCAATGAAGATATCCCATTGGAAGGTATTAAAGAGAACAATAACCAAGATAATGAAATTCAAACATCAATTATAAATATGTTCAAACAGCTCTGAGAATACATATAGGTAAACACCTAAACATAGTTCAAGTAGAACACAAACAACTCAGGGAAAAAAATCCAATAAAAACAAACAAACAAAACATGAACAGAATGAAAACAGATCTAAAAACACTGAAAAGAACTCAGAGTGATCTAGAAACAAACATAGAAATACTGAAAAAAATCTAGATTGAAACAACACTGAAACAAAAAAATATAAATATTGTAATAAAAAATTCAACAGAGACTCTCAAAAATAGAACTGATCATGTAGAAGACAGAGTCTCAGAACTGAAAAATAAGATAGAAGAGGTTCATAAGTCAATAAGAAAAGCTGATAAACTGAAAAACACTTTCATGGAACATAGAGTAACTCTGAGACACTATCAAAAAGCCCAACATATGGATCATAGGTATCCAGAAACAGATGCACACAAGGAAGATGCACCATGTATAATCAATGAGAGAGTGGAGAAAATTTTCTCTGACCTAAAAAAAGAGATGCCCATCTTAATTCAAGAGGCATACAGAACATCAAACCCTCCAGACAAAAAAGGTAATACACCAAGGCATATGATAGCCCACACACCAAATATATACATTAAAGACAAGATCCTCAGAGATGCAAGACAAAAGGAACAAGTCACATATAGAAGTAAACCCAAAATAACAACTGACTTCTCAGTACAAATGGTAAAAGCCAGAAGGGTCTGGAGAGACACAATACAAGCTCTGAATTAACACAAATGCCAACCCAGATTATTATATCCTACAAAACTGTTGGTTATAATAGAACGTGAGAGAAAAATATTCCATGACAAAAGCAAACTAAAAGACTATATGGCCACTAAGCCAGGGCTTCAGTGAATACTGGAAGAAATGTACAAGATGGAAGAGAAAAGATAAACACATCAAACAAGCTAAAGAGAATAAAAAAGATCAGCACAAGAGCTGAATGAGGTACTAAAAAAGGCAAACACTAGATCAACAAAATGTCAGGAACCATTAAACACCTTTAATAATAACTTTAAATGCCATTGGGCTCATCTCCCCAATCAAGAGACACAGGCTTATAACTTGGATCAAACATCATGACCAATCAATTCTCAGCCTCCAAGAATACATTTCACCTTGAAAGATAAACACTTTCTCAGGATAAAAGGATGGTCAAAAACTACTGCAAGCAAATGGAAAGAGGAAACAAGCAGGGATTGCCATCTTAATATCAAACACAATAAACTTTAAACTAAAGCAAACCATAACGAGATACAAATGGCATAATAAGATATATCTTAGTAGAAGGGAAAGATAAGATACATCTTAGTAGAGGGAAAATTCCAGCAAAAGTTGTTACAATCTTAAGCATATACACACCAAATATTGAAGCACCCAAATACATCAAATACTACAGGAGACAAAACAATTAATCAACCCAAACAAAGTAGTAGGAAACTTCAATACCCCACTCACACCATTGCACAGATCAACGGGCCAAGAAGTAAACAGAGATACATTGGAGTTAAATGAACCAATAAATCAAATGGAACATACATATATCTACAGAACATTTCATCCAAACACCAAAGAATACATATTCTACTCAGCAGCTCATGGTACATCCTCAAAATATACAATATGCTAGAACACAAATCAAACCTTCCTGTATACAGAAAAATTGACACTATCTGACCATAATGGAATTAAGGTAGATATCTACAACAATAGAAACCGTACAAACTCATAGAAGCTAAATAACACATTTTTAAATGGGTCAAAAATGAAATGAAACAGAAAATTAAAAACTTCCTTGAAGCCAGTGAAAATGAAAACACAACCTCCCAAAATCTATAGGACATAATTGAAAGCAGTTCTAAGAAAGTTTATAGCACTAAATGTCTATATCATAAAAAAGGAAAGATCCCAAGTAAATAGCTTAATATTACACCTGAAAGCCTTAGAATAAAAATGGACTGTTGCTTCTCTCTTTACGCAAAAGTGAACTCCAAATAGTTCAGAAACTTTGATATTAAACCCAAAACTCTGAAATTGTTAGAAGGAAGAATAGGAAGCATACTTGGATTGATAGGCCTAGGTAAAGATTTTCTAAGCAGAACAGCAAATGCCCAGAACTAAGACTAATAATCAACAAATGAGACTTATGAAATTAAAAAGCTTTGGTTCTGCAACAGAAACTGTTAAACTGAGAAAAAATCTTTGTTAGCTATGAATACGACAAAGGATTAACCTCCAGAGTACACAAAGAGCTCAAAAAACTAAACATCAAGACAGCAAACATTTCAATTAAAAATAGGCCCTGGAATTAACAGGGACTTCACTCAAAAAGAAATTGAAATGTCAAACGAATACCTTAAAAGATGCTCAATTTCTCTGACTATTAGAGCAATGGAAATTAAAACTGCCCTATGATACCATCTTACTATAGTCAGAATGGCTAATTTCAAAAACATCAACAACAGGAAATGCTGGTGAGGTTGTGGAGAAAAAGGGACACTTATTGACTGCTGGTGGGTGTGTAAGATTGTACAGCCTCTTTAGAGATCAATGTGAAAGTTCCTCAGAAAGTCTGAAATGAGGGGGCTGGAGAAGTGGCTCAGGGGTTACACCTCTGCCTTTGCAGGCGGAAGGTCCTGAGTTCGGATCCTAGACCCCACGTATAGACACCAGGCAGAAGTGAGGGTGGCCTGCGTTTCAGGTCCTGGTAGGGCGGAGCCTGTGAACCCTGGGGCAGAGGAAACAAGGAGGAGGTGGAGGCGTCCATGGTGGTTCCCGAATTCGTCCGTGGTTCTACACACACGCACATACACACACACGCGCACACGTGCATACACACGCACAATTGAATAAATAATAAATAAAAAAATTAAAAAAAAAGAAAGTCTGGAATGAAACTGCCATATGATGCAGGTATACCACTCCTAGGAATATTCCCAGTAGACTCTACAGCTTATTACAAAGACACTTAATCATTCCATGGACGCCCTACCAGGACCAGAAACGCAGGCCGCCCCCGCTTCCGCCTGGCGTCTATACGTGGGATCTAGGATCCGAACTCAGGACCTTCCGCCTGCAAGGCAGAGGCTTAACCCCTGAGCCACCTCTCCAGCCCTAGGATGAAACCTTTTAAAGAGGTTTAATACCATGACAAGTAGGGTTTAGGAGGGAATAATTGGGAAAAATACATAGCAGGGAATGAGGGGGTGGGAGTTAGGAGGAACAGAAGGACATACAGAAAAACCCATAAAATATTATGGGAATTAACCTCAAAGGAAACTTCTATGCTAGTAATATGTTAAAAAAAAAAAAAGTCCTTTAAGGAACAAGAACGGATAGTTCCTCTGAAGAAGAGCATAAAGAGTGAGGAAAATGGGGGGAAAATGCCAAGCTGATGCACTTAGAACCCAGTGACGAAATTGTACTAGAAGTAACAGGAATGTTACATTACACTTTTTGATAAAATAATGGTCAGAGAAGTCTCAAAGGCCCCCCAAACATTATAGGCTTTTGCTATTGCTCTTGGTTGCTGTCCAAAAACTTGTCAGTAAGACCCTATTACTGAAGATGCAACATATATGGATCACAGAAAATGGGCAAAATACGACTTGAACTGGTCTGAGAACTTCCTCCTTGGAAGATAGCTTACACCATACCAAGGAATACTGTAGAAGCTACTGGAGCAGAGAAATAATCACAAGCCCCATCAACACAGAAGATCTTTTTTTTATTTTTTTATTACCACTCATACAAACTTAACAGGTACACCGGTCCCTTCTCTCCACCACCCACCCTCCTGTGCTCCCCTCCCCTCCCCCTTCTCTCCCCATCCCCCAGTGCCTCCCCCTCCCATCCCCGGAGCATCCTTTAATGAGCATGCCAAACTCTCCTCTGGGTCCTCCTCTCCAATGAGGTTCGAGGACCCAGTGGCATTTCCCAGAACAGTTTCCTGTTTTCCCTTTAAGCATAGGAAAACTACTGTGGCTGTCAATCCCTTGCCACCAAGGATTCTAGTGCCTTTAGTCCATGCTAGACTTTGTGGGGTCAATAGTGTGTTGGACATTGCGCAGGGCATGCAAAGTCCAATTATGATTGCTTCGGCCCTAACTTGTGTATCTTGCATATCATTACTCCTCCCAGCCTTGTGCTCTTACCAATCTTACCGCCCCCTCTTTTGCAAATTTCCCTGAGCTTCAGGATGGGGAGAGATTAGGCTGGCCTAATTCCAGGTGGTTGATATAGAGTCTCAACACAGAAGATCTTTAAGTTGTAATAAAAGTTACCTGCTGGCAACAAGTGACAGCAGTGTAATAATGATATGAGTATCAAGGAGACCACCAACAGCTTTCTGATTGAACTCAAGACCCACTTGTCAGAATGGCACACATTCCTTTTACTAGCACAAGAACCTATAAAAGAGAAGGAAATAGAACAATAGGGAAATACAGTCTATAAAACTATAGATAGGAAGACAGTACACCAAACTACACTGTAAATAGGTGTTATTATACACATAGATTGGAAAAGCATGCAACACTCAGCCTTGAAGTCTTCTTCTACAAAAGAGGTAGAGGATCTAAACACCCTGACTGGATGCAGTCTAGGGCAATAGAAGAGCAGTTAAATGGACAACAATGACCAGCCATAATGCAAATATCAGTTACACAGCAAGGCTTACCCAAAATCAGGCCAACCCAATCTCCCCATTCTGTCTTCGGGAACCTCACAGAAGAGAGGGACAGTGAGACTTTAAGAACCTAAAGATGGGACGGTTCACCTTTGGACAAGACATCCCACTTAAGGCAGGACTACGGCACTTAGAACTCACTACATTGAGACTTGTTCTTACCAGACCTGCATAATGACTGGCATAGCATGCTACCATAGACTGCTGAGGAACTAAAGAAAGATAAAGACATACAATGGAAACCTTGGGGACTTAAGCTGGATGAGTGAAGGGAAATGCCCCTATCAGTTGTGTGGCCTGAAGAGAGGCAACTTGGTAAACCTCGGTGCCCTGAACCCCTACACGAATAGACAAGCCAGAGACAACCCTTGATCAATGGAAGCAGACAAGCAGGAGGGTGCAATTGATGAAGGGAAGGAGAGATGATGTAGAGAAGCAGAGATAATCATTCAATATGCTTATAAAAGTATAAAAATTAAAAAGAAAGAGTAGACAAACCAGAGAGAACCCTAAGGTGCATAGAAGCAGATAGGCAAGAGGGTGGGAGGGAGTGGGATGGATTAATGAGGGCAAAGGAGGGGGATGTCTGGGAACGGGGATGGAAGAAACCAGTGATAATTACTCAATATGCTTGTAAAACTAGAAAAATAAAATAATTTATATAAAAAAGTCAATCTGAAAGTTTAAATTCATGAATTATTCTGCTATCTTCTCGGTTACACTTGTGCCTTAGCCATGTCTCTGTGAGGAAACTAGTTTAATCCTGCCTACATTGTCCCATACAAATATCTAGCATGCTGAGTTGCTATCGTCTTTCATAAGACAGTGGATAGCAAGCAGTAAGAAAAAAGTGCACATCCTGGCACATGTAGATTTAGCTTCTGAGGTTGTGTTTACAGGTGTTCAGAGCAGCAGAAAGCATCTCGGTTCAACCTTCTCACTGCTCCAAAGGGAAGCCTCTACTCTCCTACCAATCTCAAGTGTAAACACTAATCAACCTGGGGTTTAGAAATGATTATTATTTATGCATGTAGATGCTCGAATGAAGAAATAACAGGGATTATAAGCATCATTGGATATAATATACACTGGATTTGTTCAAGCACTGTGATTTTCAATTATCATCAATTAAGGTTTTAAATAAATGGTAAAGTAAGGAAGGAAACAATATAAAGAATTTACAGATTCCTCTTAATAGAGTTTAAGCAGCCTGCCATTAAAAGCCCAGAAGGAGTTACTATTTTCTATGAGACAATTATACCGATGCCAGTTTCCGAGATGTCTTATGAAATTTCAGGAAACAATTTAATTAGTACTCTATGACGTTTTGTGGTTAATGTCTTTATTCTAAAAGAACCTGCTTTATGGAAGAGAGATGAGCCTGCTTTATGAGAGAGGGATGAGAGAATATTAATTCAGATGGCTTTTAGGAGAAAGACTACATAAAGGGCAGGAATAATAAATGAGGACATTTTTATTTAAATAAAGTTTAAAGCTCAAAGTGAATGGATCAAAACATGGGAAGCAAGAGATAAAAGAAGGACAGTAGAGTCTGATCAGTAGCAGGAGCTGAGTGCAGACCCCAGAGAATCCTAAGAAGCCCTCTTAGCTACCATCACACCCTGGGAGTCACAGTCCCAGCAACTCTGAGGAGGGATGGAGAGACCCAAGATCCACCCCCACATACCAGACCTGGCACCCCTGGCAGCAGGGAGAGACCCTGAGATGGTCATGTCATGGAATATTTTGGTAACAATAAAACGGCTTCAGCAATAGGAATAACACTAAGGAAAATGCATTTGTAGGTCAGACTAAAGAAGAATAACCCAGGAGGTAACCTTGCGGTGTTCATGGAAAGACTGTGGAGTCTGATGCTGACTGAGAGACAGGTGCACAGTTCAAGGCAGTGAATGCACAGTAAGCAAACCTAACCATTACAGACATAGGGGTCCTCCCCACAGTTACCAGCAGAATGATCACAATGGTGAGGGTGGGGAAAAGAATGAGGGAGGGTTAATGTTCCTGAAGTCCAGACCCTACCTCAAGTGATGGTTCCCACCTTACTACATGTGGAGACACTATGGTCCTGCACCACACTATTCCAGTCCTCTGTGCAAGGAGAAGTGATGGAAGGTGCTGAGAACAAGGGAGACTCTAGAGGGAGAATAGGCATTGGGGTTATAGACTTCAATTCCTCAGAGGCCCTCCTCGCCAAAAACATCTAGAGAGGACGGCAATAAAGAAGACAAGCTGAGAATTTGTTCTCAGTGATGAGAGGGATCTCTACTTCCATCAGGTTTAGTCATCCAATAAGTGAATATGAAATTCCAGCAATAAGAAATAAATGAAAGATGGGTGCTGAAGACTAAGTGCTTGCTTTTAAACCCATTGATCAGATACATTAGAACTGTCTGTACTTTCTATGCAACATGGGGTTTTCATTATTTTTTAACCTAAAGACGTCTTTTCAGTAATAATAAAGGTTTTTTTTAAGTCTGGTTTTTTCCTTAATATACCTTTAAAGATTTTTAAATTGTTTCAAACCTGGTCAAGTGGAGATTTTTAAGAATTTAGCTTTTAATTTGTAATAAAAATTTACAACTTTTTAAAAAAGAAGCCAGGGGCTGGAGAGGTGGCTCAGGGGTTAAGCCTCTGCCTTGCAGGCGGAAGGTCCTGAGTTTGGATCCTAGACCCCACGTATAGACGCCAGGCGGAAGCGGGGGCGGCCTGGGTTTCTGGTCCTGGTAAGGCGGAGCCTGTGAATTCCGGGGCGGAGTAAACAAGGAGGAAGTGGAGGGCGGTCCATGGTGGTTCGCGAATTCGTCCGTGGTTCTACACACACACACACACACACACACACACACACACACACACACACGCACAATTGAATAAAAAAAAATTTTTAAAAAAGAAGCCAACAAATTGCAAGCACTTGATAAAAGTCTTAAAAAGAATCACTCTGAAACTGAGGTGTTAGCTTGTTTCTCTTGAGCACACCTAGCAAAGTGGTGCTTTCTGCTCTGAATTTGGCATGCCCTGTGCATCACTTTATAAGCATGCAAAACAAGGAAAATAGTTATCCATCTGCCCAGGAAGAGAGCCATGTTTAACCTACATCCCTACCTCTTTCCATCCATGTCATACTCCTTGCCAGGAGGAATTCAATGAACTGTTTTCCTTGAAATAGAATTGTCCTAACTTGTTGGTTTCCTGCAGCATTTTTATAAGGTTATATCATCTTAACCTTCTCTACCCATTAAATCACAGACTTCTTGTTAGAAAGGAGCTTGTTAAGAAGATATGAGCTGGAACTTGACCATATTCAGTAGCCAAAAACGTAGACGCGTTAATATGAGTCTGGGCATATCCCCAGAATCAAGGTGCATGTTCTTCGGTGCTTGGAATCCTCAGTACATTTGCCCTTTTCTCTTATTTCACAAACTCCTTTTGGAGGATCACATCAGGCATGTCTGAACATGGAAATTAACTGCCTTGGCAGTGATGTGTTTGTGCCTTTCATTGTCATGTATATGTGTGTGTTGTGCATGTGTATTATGTTTACATGTGTGTGGAGGTCCAAGGTTAATGTAACAAACTATCCTTAATCACTCCTTTATTGTATTTCTTGTGGGTGTCTCTCAATCAAACCAAAGATTTGCCTTATGGCCAGCTGTATCTGAGGATATGCTGTTCCTTCCTTCTGAAGCTGGAAATAAAAGGGTTCCTCAGACCCACATGGCATTTATATGAGTAATGGGGACCAGAGCTCAATCCTCTTGCCTCTATCAGTGCTTTAGTCATGAATCACCTCCCTGATTTTGTTTTTCCTTTTTGATCTAATTACCCAATTAACTTTACATTTGTTCATATCCTTTAGCCCACACTGAAAGTCAGATCATCCAAGGTTTTGGTATCTATTAAATCCTATTAACAATTAATATGACTTATTGAACATATACTTTAAACACAGTTATAAATTGTTTCACTCTATCCTTACAAAGTATTATAATTGGGGAAAATGGAGGGCTATGTCAACATACAAAGTAATTTCCCCACAGTCTTAGGAATAGTAAATGTTATTTTGCTTTTTGTTTTTACTTTTTTTGTAAAAGTATTTTTGTAGCATTTTAAATTAAAACCCACAAAGTTATTTTTGTTAAAATATTCCATTATTTCTCATTATAATTTTATAGCTGAACAAATTCGTTTAAAAGTTTTAACAACTACTAAGTTCTAGTATTTGAAAAGAAAATAAGACTGCAATTTGTGAAAGCAACAACATTCTAGTATATTCAACAATTCTCTCTGAAAGAAATTGGGATTATTTGTAGGTGTGTTTTGAAATTACTAAATTTCTATCTATAAATATTATTTTACTTATTCAGCTACACAAACAAAATCATTTACAAATGGAAATGAAATTGATTTTTAAAAATTTTTTATTTATTATTTATTCAATTGTGCGCATATGCGTGTGTGCGTGTGTGTATGTGTGTATATGTGTGTGTGTGTGTGTGTGTGTGTGTGTGTGTGTGTGTGTGTGTAGAACCACGGACGAATTCGGGAACCACCATGGACACCTCCACCTTCTCCTTGTTTACTCTGCCCCAGGATTCACAGGCTCCGCCCTACCAGGACCAGAAACACAGGCTGTCCCCATTTCCGCCTGGTGTCTATACATGGGGTCTAGGATCCGAACTCAGGACCTTCCGCCTGTAAGGTAGAGGCTTAACCCCTGAGTCACCTCTCCAAACCATGAAATTGATTTTTGTGTAAAAATATTTTGTTTAAATTTTAAGACTTTTGAAACATAAAATAGCCAGCAAAGACAATATACTCAGGAATTTATTTACTGATATATTGATTCATTTATGTAATATTTCACTTATTTATGAGATAGAAAGAAAGTGAGAGATAGATGTGTGTATGACACTATGTTTGTCGTCATTAGAGGACAACTTTCAAAACTTAGTTCTCTCTTTGTACCATTTGGTCTTTTATGCTCAAATTCAGGTCAGCAGATAGGCATGCAGACATTCTTACCTGAAGAATCATCTAGCTGGCCCTCTTCAGGATTTTCTATTGCTTTATCTGATTTTGGTTTCAATAGTGCTTCCTCATTCTTGGCTGTCAAGGAGTCCCTGTTAAGGAGGACTCCCCAAGGGCTGGGAATGCAGAGCAAGTTTACCTGGTTTTTGAAACTGATTCTACCTTCTTGCTTTTAGTCCTTGCAGGACCTCTTCTCTGGACTGTTTTCTCTCACACAGTCCCCTCTAGGTATGCACTGGCAGCATATATTCAGACTTAGGAAAACCCAAGCCAGCTCATCATACTTACTTGTGGGTGTTGCAGAGGTCAAAGGGCTCATTCCCAGGACTTTGTCAGAGTTTATCTGTTTGCTTCTATTTTCTCTGGAGATAGTATGTACAGCTGTCCTGTGTATTCTTCTCTGATGATTGACACTATTGTGCTTATTGCCTAATATTACCCTATCTGCCTGAAAAAGACAAATTTAGCTTGAATCACACCCTTTTGTTAATGTTTCATTTTTCTTATTAATGCTTCATTGGTTTATGAGGATGGATCTCAGAACTGAGAGTAATCACTATTTTTACTTGTCACTAGCAGAGGGGAGGAACCAATAAAAGACAACCAGAACTTCGTATAATCACTAAATGGATGCATTACCACTTTCTTGATATTTTAGCCTCTCATGCTCTCAGGCTAATGCAATCAGACTTGTTTACTGACCATAGTGTGTATGGGCAGCAGTGTGATGAATGCTGACAATAAGACAAGGAGCTTGATAGATACCATCCCAGTTTTCCCAGCAGGTAGAAACTTTAACTACAACTTTCACATCACTTCAAAGGAATTGAGATGCGAGTCCTACCCACTCTCTCTAGTAAGGAATTCAGTACTATAAATGAACATCTAGAATTCTTAGATTCCAGTACCTATATCTCTCTAACCTAAAAGAGGCAGATTAATTGCCAGAAGCCCTTTCCCTTTCAACTGCCAAATAAATTGACTGTATGTGATATTCCTTCCTGAAGGATTTGTACATCTGAAAGTATTCAATTGTCTTTTTACTAAGGATCTAGGCAACTTATTTATGAAACTTCCTCCTTATGATTATACCATAAAAATTATCCCCCAAGTGACCTGCATGTAAAGTTGTCACATCTCTTTTTTCAAGAAAATAGTTATTTTTGGACATGCTCTTTTTTGAGTGACTTGGGCTATATAAGTTAAATTCATTAAAATCTGCAGCCAATATTTTTATTACTTAAGTTTTTTTTTTTTTTTTTTTTTTTAGTAATCAAGGCTTTTAGTGTTTCTATATGAATTGAGATTTTTCCTTTCACATTTTGTGAAGAATTACATTAAGGTTTTGATTACTATTGCTTTGAATCTGTAATATGCATTTGGTAGAATGGTCATTTTCACAAATTGAGCGAAGACAGCATTTTTAACAATGGTACAAGGAAATTTGGATGTCTACATATGGAAGACATGAGGAGTTAATTTCCTCAGTTATATACCCATTGATAAATCATTCATTCTCCTCAATGGGCAACTGCCCAACACATGTTATTAAAGGCAGCTCATATGAAACTCAGTGAAACATACATTCAGAAAGACATGGAATTAAGAGAGAGAATGATAGGGGAGATGAATGGAAAAGGATGGGTATGATTAAGTAATAAGGGTGAAAAATGCTAAAACAATAATAATAAATTTAAAAAATATGTAGATAGCATTAACAACTTTGTTAAATACATTCTTTCATTTCATTGTGATTTTCTAGTTTATTGTGCTTTGTATGCACTCGGGAACCTAAATTAAACTGTAGAGTTAGAGCTACAGTTAGACTTCCTTATACAACAGTTCTTCAATAATACTAAGAAACTTTCACCTGCAATTTATTTTTTTTCTTTTTTCTAAAAAATGCTGTATAATTGCTCTTGAGAAACATTATTTTAAGATATGTATTCCTATGTAGTCCTTAATTACAAATATGAAATCTGATAGGACATCAGTATTTATATATATATATGTATCAAATGTTACATATTTTACACTGATCTATTTTGATTTGATGGAAATTTCCTGCTTTATATTTTGGGCATAGTAAGATAAAATATTAAGAAGAAATATTATTAAAATCATTTAATCATACATATTCCTATATAATCAGTTTAAAAAAAACTGAAATGAAGATCATGTTTAGTGGGCTAAACTTATGTCCATATCCTATTATACAAGGAAACTGTCAGTGAATTGCAATTAACTTTGTTCTCCACATCTTTTAAGAAGAAAAAGAATTAAAAATACAGAAGACAACTCATGTTAAAGATGAGAGAGCAGACACATAAAATAGTTTTCACTTTTCCCCAACACCCATCAAATAATTCAAAGAAGGTGAATTTGGTAGGAAAGTTAGGAAAAAAGAATGAAGAAGGAAACATGGCAGTATTGACATTAGGAAATATGGAAGGGCTTGGTAGTAATATCCTTGGGAAGGCTGAACACCAAAAAGATAAGTAATAAGTGATTTGACAAATCAAGAACACTCACTGTCCTTTTGATTTTACAAGGAATCCTTCAAATTTAGAAATTGGCAACACCAAATTTTCTAAAAGTGGGATAAAAGAGAGACTTCCTGGGTCTATTTACAAACTAATTAGAAAATGAGATTCTCTTTTCCTTCTCTGCAAGCAGATGTCCATTGTTCCCTGTATCCCGTGAAGGATAAGTTATGTCTCTCTTACTAAAGAAAACAGCACAGTCGAGTGGTAGAAAAACTGTTCTGAAAGACAGTAAGCTAAAGGAAATTTCAGTAGCAGATGCTAAGTTTTCATTTTCCCTCTTCCTCAATTTACACAGCTGGGCAATAGACTACTTCTAACATCAGAACACCTAAAGGCATCTTTTGTACATGGGAGCTGCTAAAAGTTAATCTACTCTACATCTGTAAATATTTCCATACAAAACCAACCTTGTCCTGGACCTTTTGACTGTCATCTTAGACTTCTAGACTTACATATGAGCAGATGGTCACCAGTCTCACCAGATATTTTGGAAAGACTGTAACAAATCCAGACTAAGGAGAAAAAGTTGCTATAAAAAGTTTCAGAGAAGATTTCACAGTGAAGAATGCTCCAGAATGGGGGGAGGAGGGGGCACTGGGAAAAAGGGAGGGGGGGGGAAAGAAGGGGAAAAGGAGGGAGGGAACAAGAGGGTCCAGGGAAGGGTGGAGGGAAGGAGGAGAATGGGGTACTTATCAACTTTGTATGAGTGGAAAGAAGAAAAAAAGTTTCAGAGAAGAATCTGTAAAAATAGATTAAAACTGAGCATTTAATTTTAAGAAAGTCATTCTTAGTAATGGACGGGTTTATCGAAGTCATGAAACAATAGAATAATAAAATATTTTTTTCAAATTAGAGGAAACATTAAGTGTTTGATACTTGAAAAGAATCTCAATAAAATTAGAGGGGAAGAGATATGAAAACATGCAAGATAGAGAAGAACAACAACAAATAACATAATTAAAGCTAAGCCTTAGAACACAAATAATGACAGTGTCATTAATTGTCCAATCATTGGCTCCAAGAGAGGAGTTCAAAAGCTTTCAGAAAAAAAGAGCCACTTCATACAAAGTCAAAATGCCATCCAACATCCTGAGAGAAATACTCTAAATGAGGAGATCATAAGGCAAGTTGTGAGGCAAAATTATTTCCCTCCTAGAAGTGTTTTTCCATCTACATATTTGCATGAACTTAAACTCAAATATTGATTTTCAACCTCAGTACTTTTTGGGAGAGAAGAACTTATGGATATATCTGGTGGCGGTTGGTATGGAAGGACATAAAACAAATCTGGGTAGATATGCCCCAAGGAAGATATATAAATAGGTGATGAATCCATGACAAGACGCTCTAATGCAAGTCAAAACTACCTGTACATGACTAGATCAAAAAGTTGGATAAAAAGTGTTACAGAGAATGAAGACCATCACAAGTCCACATGTTGCCGGTGAGAATGTGAAATGTTACATGTGTTTGAAAAGCAGTTTCTGAAATGACGTAGAATTGTCTGCATAATCCAGAAATTCTAAAAGATATGTACTGAATATAAATGGAAACATAGTTTTTATAAACTTGCAAAAAAGGTTTACATTATCACTATTCAGAAAAACCCAAACTGGAAATATCCCTAATTTCCATCAGCAAATGCAGAAATAGGCTGAATGTAGTATAACCACCCAGGGGACTTAATGCTGATAAGGGCCAATCTTTGTGTGAAATTGAAACACTGTTTTCAGTCACAAAAGTGTGCATATGGTGTGATTCCATTAACGAGAAATTCCAATGTACAGAAAATGACGGCAATTAGTTGAAAAAGTAGAAAATAGATTAGTTTCTTAGGCCCAGGAGGAGGCATCTAGAGGAAAACTCACTGTCCAATAAAAGCAATAGCTAAAAATAGCTCTTTGAGGGATAAAGAGACTCTTCTGCATTGACTGTGGTGATAGCTACATACATCATTTAATTATGCTGCAGCTTCCTGTGGGTGGTGACTTGTATGGTAAATGAACTGTTTATCAATGTAAATGATTATTAAAAAAACTGAGAAGCAGGAGAGAGATATATAGAAACTTGAAAGTAATCAGAAATGATAGGGTTAAATGTGGTCTTAAAGTATTGAAAAACATGTCTGACTTCTACCCATCAGATAGATGCAGGGTCAACTCCCTCTCCCCAACATCTGTGACATAAATGTCTCTGGACATTGCAAAGAGGCCCAAGAAGAGGCTGGTATCCTTGGTTAAGAACCACCACTTTAGGGATTGGAAATTGGAGTCGATGAGAGCTGCAAGAAAAATTTATATCTCACTGTTGTGAATGTTGGAAGCCCTAGATTATTAGAAAGTGTGGATTGGATAGAAGGGCAGTTGGCCCATTCTGTGACCTTAAATGCTTCCTAAAATTCTGATATCCAAGGGTCACAGTGAAGAAAAAGGAGTAATTCTGAATTTGGGGGGAACATGGTTCAATTCACAGAGAGGTGTAAGTTTGAATAAAAATAGAAACTAAACATTGCATTTTAACAGTCAAACCTTGGTCCCTACAATCAAAACTGTACCGATATTTTAGTAAATAAGTAGTTTTAGTTTTACTGTGCACATTCATCAACATTAAAAGAAGCAGCAGAGCAGATACTTTTGAAAGGACATTCCCATTTGTCAAGTTGGCATTTTGGCTGTTTCACAGAGAAAGCAGATTCCATCACTGGCATCTAGAGAGGAGATTTCAAATTAAGTCATTTTTGCTACTTAGGGGATGTCTGATTAATGAGAATTTGCTTGGTTTTATTAATCTTCCAAACTCTTCACATCTTGCTCTTGACTCACAACAACTCACTTTGGAAACCACCTTTATTTTCCTGATGTTTAATGGAGATTTAATCAAAATGTAGGCTTGGGAAACTTTTCTTTGAAAACGTTTTGAAAAAACGGCTTAAAGAACTTTGCTTTCTACATTAGATTCATTTACCAACTGTACTTTGTACTTTAAATCCCTTTCAATTTTTTAACTTCTTGCTAATAAACCTGTTTTATCTTCTTGTTAATGAAACATTTTATTTAGTAAATATGATGTTTAGAAAATTAATGGGGGCCATTACCTTAACCACACATTTCCGCCTGTACCTTCCACCTACTAAAGATACAATCAACTTTGATTGCCCATCAGAACGATAATCATTTCAGCAGCTATCTCAAGGACAATGACAGTGACAGTGTTTTGAGTGCTGTTTCTTCAGCAAGTGTGTAGAAAATATAAACCAGTATCTCCAAACCCTGTGGGGGCAGTGCTTAATAAAAGCCAAATTCAGCAGTTACACAAATGGCGTAAATGTTTAGCGTGCCTACTAAATAAATATATCAATCATTACCTGTTTGAAGATATATTAGATTTATTTACTGATTTATTTTTGTGTTTATGGGTATGTCTATGTTGTGTATGTATGTAGTATGTGTACATGTGTATGTGAATGTGTATACTTGTGTGTTATTGTGTATGTGTGTGATATGCACACACACGCATGTGTGTACTTGTGTATTCATGTGGTTTGTGTATATGTGCATGTGAGTGTGTCTGTAGTGCATATGAGTGGTATTGTATGTGTGTCTATGGAACATGTATGTGTGCATGTTGAGTGTGTATGTTTAGGCCCAAAGTCAGTATCAAGCAAGCATCTTCCTTCATCATTCTCTATCTTTGTTCTTCGAAACAAGAGTTTCAAAATACACCCAAAGCTCTTAAATTTGGCTAGTCTGACTGGCTATTGAACCCCAGTGATTTACTTTCCTTGTTTTCCCCTCAAGACTGAGGCTGTAGGCAGACACCACAATGCCATGATTTTTACTTGAGTTCTGGGGATCGAATCTTACGTCCTGTGCTTTTGTGGCAGGGCTTTTTACTAAGCCTTCTCCACACACTGTGGTTTTTTTAAAGCATATCTCTTGACCATTTTAATTTTTTGGCTTTACAGATAATGTAAAAGCTATAGTAGGTTCAGGCGGGAAGAATGTCTAATTTCCCATGACCATCTTTGTTTTAAAAACTTTATTTGTGTGTGTTTGTGTGTGTGTGTGTGTGTGTGTATGTGTATCAGAGGACAAGTCTTAACTTTCAAGCCATCTCTTAAAGAGCTAGAAATAGAGTTCAAAATGTTCAAAATTATGAATTGTATAATGGGATCCAGGAAATTTTAAAAATAAGAAAGAGGTTTTAACTCCCAAGGGGATCATTTCTGAATTAGTAAATTAGTGGATTCACAGAGACGTCAGCTGCTGAGCATAAACATATTTGGAAACAAGCACTTCTGCTTAATGAGTTCCATTTTCAGGGTTTCAGAACATACAGGAGTCTTCTCCACACAGTGCTTCTTCCTACCCACCTGGGAATGGCTCCTTGTCAACCCTGGAACGACAAGCACCAAACCTGGAATACCATTCAAGGTTTGGATTCTGTCTCTATTTTCAACCTCATTTTCCTAATCTTAATCCTGATTGTGGATCCCCCAGAGAAATTCAGAGAGTGTTAGAAGAACAGATATACAAGGAAAGGTATGGAACAAGTGCAGGCCAACAGTTTCTTGAGATACAATATTTGTGCATGGGAAAAGAAAGCATAGGCTTGCATGTGTACATATGTGTATATTTGTGTGTTAATGTGTGAGTGCAGGAGATCATGTATTGGAAGTCAGAGGGTAACCTTCGGTGTAATTCCTCAATTGATGTCCATATTTTTTTTAAAAAAGATAAGATCTTTCATTGGTTGGTGTCTGGCCTGCAGGAGTCCCAGAGCTAAACTCCACCATATCTGGATGTTTACATGGGTTCTGGGATTGGAACTCAGGTCCCCGTGCTGTGCAGAAGGTGATTCTCAGCCCTAATCTTCAGGATCTCAAATAGTAAGAATTCCTCCTACACAAGATGACATAACCTCATTAGCAAACCCACATGGGCAAAGCAAGACAAAGCCACATTTATTGCTGTTTTACTTATATAGGAAATAATTGCATCTCAATATCTTAAAATGGAAAAGTTTTAAAGTCATGCAAAACCATGTTCATCATTTTTTACTTTGTGGGAAGTAATATTGAAATACTGAGCAATTTAGTCAAAGAATAAGTCCAGAGAAGAAACTATATCTCATGCATTGAATATTCTTATTGCAGAGCACTTACCTTCACATTCCCCACCAAGAAGGTCATGCCTCCCCTACAATAATGCTGCCCATCTGTAGGCTTATTCAGTTCCTGCTGTATGCTAGCCCTTTCACAGGTGCTTTTCTGTGAAAACAGATGGAGAAATACTCAGCGTCTGCCCTACTTAAGTAAATACTGTGGCAGGGAAGAGAGATATTTAATCATGCAGTGAATATGCAGATCAGAATAGCAAGGATTATTGAATGTGGGTTTTTGACAGTGACATATCTTTACTTAAATCCCATTCTTTGGAAAGACAATAGCTTTTTAAACTCCACTTTTTGTCATTAATTTTAAAGAGAATAAGTAATCTATTTAAGAAGAAAAATAAGGTAGAGTGGAAAGAGTAATATTAAGTCCCAAAGTGATCTCTAACTTTCTTCCCGTAAACATTTTAAATTTTTGCATTGATATGTCTTTCAGGGTTCCTTAATTTGTACATGTTTTTGCTGAAAAGAAATAACATTTGGCAGCACAGAATAATTAAAAGCTCACATTCATCACATGTTAGTTTGAGAGCCAAAAGTCAAATGCCCAGTCTCTTGAGGAGCTCCATATGTACCAGTGGAATGCAAATGTTTATAGTGAAATTATTTTCACAGGTGCCAAGCTTTTGTGTTAAGATGGTTCAAATTTAAAAAGATAAAATACATCATGCAATATAATATTCCTCACAGAATCTTTGCTGAGAAAAATGTGAAATGTTATTTGTTAGATCAAATATTTGAACATCTTAAAAAGTATTCATTTTTATACTAACATCTGTCCAATATTGGAAGATAACATTTAGTCACTAACAAATATTTATTAGAGAGGTATCTATATTGTGATGATTTCTTTGCAAGAAATAAGTACATAAATTCATAAAGCTCATAAGACTTTAAAGGAGGCAGTGACCCTGGTCCCAGGGTGAATAAGTTCTAGATACATTCTAAATATACTTAGACAATTGAATCATTCAGTTTTGTATGTATTCAGTATTTGTATTCAGTTCTATTCAATGGAATTATTAATCATGTTTTATCATTACATTTTAATATATTCCAACATATTCTTTAAGCTTTTACAAACACTATATAGTAGATAAAACAGATTGTTTATGACACAAGAAAAACAGGAACCACTTCCTTCAATAATGTGCCTTAATCTCCATCAAGTTTGAGATTAGCAAAAGATCATGAAACACATATCAGTGTTGCTGTTTTTCTATGTAACAATGGAAAATTCTTATATATCCTGTACATTTTTATTGTTTTTTTTTGTATATGATGCGTGTGTTTTATTGCAGGCTGCTCTCATGCCACAGCATACATGTGGAAGTCAGAGGTCAGCTTGATGAGATCAGTTCTAATCTCATTGTTTGAGACAATGTCTCTTCTTATATCTGCTGCCATGTGGATACTCCAAGGTGGCTAGCCTGTGAACTTATGGAAAATTTCCTTTTTCCTCCTTCCATTTCTTAGCAGCAGTGTTTGGATTACAGATGTGCACCATCATATTCAACTTTTACTTGGGTTTTGGGGATTGAACTCAGTTTATTAGAATTGTGAAGGCCAGCATGTTCAGCTACTTCCCTCTCTTCTTATTTTCTTTTAATATAAAATTCATTTTTTTAACAATGCTTATTTTCTCTCTGATTATCTCATGAACATTTTGACTTAGTGTTCCTTTGAGAGTTTAGGAAAAATTGCAAAGAAAATGTGTTAATATGAAAATATCGTCATTAATCTCTTTGAAAGCCAGAAAAAATAAATTTTAGATATTGTTCATTAAATTTCAGCTTAATGTCAGAATATTTTCTGTGGAATCCATAATCTAAACAGCTATCATAACATTACCATTTCTCTGAATACAGAATTTAGCAAATATTCAAAACATTTATCTAAACTAAATATTTAAAGTACTTCATAAACAGCATGACCATTGTGCAGCAAGAATTGATTTGCCCAATGAGTGTGTATCTATTAAGCACTGTTTGGGAAAAGAAAAAAAAAAAGATTGCAACTCTCTATGAAATGCACATAGAAAAAGAAATGAAAGTAGAAGGGTCTGAGAAGGAGTCTGACCTTTGGTAGATGACTGTCCTATTTAGTTGAAATATTAATTGGAAGTTTGACTGCTGAGCTTAGTTGACAGTACTCTCTCAAATTATGAGGTTAAATTCCTAGAATCTTTTTTCTGCTTCTTTCTCCTTTATCTTAAAATTATATTTAGTCTTCTTAATTACAAACATAATGTGCAGTTGTCCCTGACCCCATCCCTTTCTCCTTCCTCTCTTTCCTACCCTTCCCTTCCTTCACCAACCCATTTCTTTCCTACCCGCCTCCTGTCTGTCTGCTTGTGTGGACCACAGGGTTCCCTTTGGGTTGTCTGTATTCTTCTGGACCCAGGTCTCTGCAACAGATTAAGTGGCCCTGCCTTGGATATATCCACTGATAAATGGGTCTCCTTCACCTTTCTAGCACTAAGATTCCACCCGCATATAATTATTTCTCCAGAGTTCATCACTAGTTTGTGGAGGAATGTTGATATGTCAATCATGGTGCAGGTCTAGTGAGGATAAATCTCACTGTGGCAAGTTTCTGCATGCAGCAACACTATCTTTAGTGGAATGACTTGGCCAGTAGTGGACCTCTCCACTCTTACAATCTTCAATCCCCCTTCTGCAAGATTCCCTGAGCCTTAGGATGGGGAGAAGTTGGTTGGCCTGATTCTGACTGAGCGTTTTAGGATCACCACTAGCGTTTAGGATTCTGCACTATGGTTGTATGTTGTTGTCTATTTCACTGTTTTTCCATTTCGATAGGCTGTGTCTTGTTTGGGTGTTGAGATTTTTTTTCTTTTGTTTGTGGGTGTTAAATTATATAGTATATAGTATATAGTATATATACTATATAGTATATATACTATATAGTATATAGTATAAATTATATAGTATAATAGTTTTTCTTTGATTCCATCAAACTCAATGTTTAATGTCAGGCTCTGCTTGGAAGGGAGAGAATACAGCTCCTGTCTTTCTGTCTCTGGGATGTTTCAATCAGTATGATTTTTTTTCCAGTTCCATTCAATTACTAGAAAATTTCATTAGTTCATCTTTCCTGACAGTGTGTATATCTACCACATTTTCACTAGCTATTCATCTAATCTCACATCATATTTTTTCATGTGTAATTTGTTAAACATATTTATTGATTTTTGACTGCTGGATTTTCCATTAATAGTATACAGTGACAATTATTATCTCTGCTATCCCTTCATGGTCTTCCTGGGCCAGTTACCATTAGCAGAAAGTGAAATCACAAGCAAGAATATTGACACAATTATTGGAGTACATAGTTGGGCCACAAGGCTATACACAGAAAGCATGTCTAGGCTCATGCTACGGGGGAATGGTCTTTTCTAACTTTTAACAAGTGTGCTGTTTCTAGGAATCTAGACAGCTGCTTCTTCAGGTAGTTATCAACTTCTTGGGTAAATACTTAAAACATTTCTGTTGCATTCCAGTGATTACTATGTGAGTGATTTCAAATAACCCACAACAGTGAAAACCTTCCAGGAGGACAGAATGGGCAACTCAAACATTCTTTTACTCTCAAGCTTTGTCTGGAAGATTTTTGTCTTAGATGTAAAACTTTCATCATCTAAAAAGTATTTAGTTCCTATTTTTCCACATACTTTAAAACCCTTTATTGTACAGTTAGTAAAAAAAAAAACTCATTTTATTGATGATATTTTGTACATGGATTTAGGAAGTGAAAATGTTTGAACATCAAAATCATTTGGGAAAAAATGGTCTTCATAAGGTTACTTAATTTACTTACTTTATTTACTTGCTGGAAACTTAGTTGAATGGGTACATATTATGAAAGGAATTGACCTTAAGAAGAAAGATTGGTAGCAGTGCTTAACCTCATATGAATTACATAATCCATACTTATGTTTTTCAGTGGCAATATCACAAAATACTGAAAGGTATATATGTAAGTAGATATTTTGAAAGTTAAGTAATTAAATATAATGATTCTTTTTGACACTTAACATTTACTACAGCAGTGATAAATATGCAACCCGTTTACTAGCTTATTTGATCTCAGAATACAACTATGGTATTTCAAAAATTGTTAATCTATATACAAGAGGAGAAATCAGTGGATAATTAGATTTACTGTTCAGGGTAAAAAGGAAGAGAGTTTGCCATAATTAAGCACAGGTGTCAACTTGACTATTGAGGGTTTGAGCTCTGGGAACAGTTGTACAGAGTTGATGGCTGAGTTAAGCCCAGAGCAAACCTGAAGGAGATTGTCTAGCTGATGGGGAAGGCCAGCTGATGGTGGGTGAGATTAGGCCCTGGATAAATCACAGAGAGCTGGCTGAGAGAGTTGGCATCCTTCTGTTCACTTGGCCAGACATGCTGGTCTGGCAAGTAAGGATTGTCCATCTCTCAGCCGTTATGCAGTGATAGTGTGGCCAGTTCCCTTGGTCTGGTGTTGGTGCATGCTCTCCCGTCAAGTTGGACTAAGAACTGTAACCAGAAATCGAAAGAGAATAAACCCCTTGTTCCCTTAAGCTATTTGATGGTCATTTATCAGCAACCATGCAGGGACACTGCAACAGAGTTCTTTAGCAGTATAGTGTTTAAGGAGTGAAGAAAGTTCATGTATCCTACAAAATAATTCTCAATAAAGATTCATTTCTTAGCATTGGGAGAGAGAGACAGAGGAGAGGAGAATATGTATGTCACTGTGTGTGTGTGTGTAGGTCAGAATTCTCTCCTTCTACAATGTGAGTTCTAAGGCTCAAACTCAAGTTATCAAACTTGGTGGTTTCCTGAAAAAAAATCAACAAACCATAATTCAGAACTTCAGAGACTCTATATCAACCACCTGGAACTAGGTCAGCCTAATCACTCCCCATCCTGAAGCTCAGGGAAATTTGCAGAAGAGGGGGAAGCAATCATAATAGGACTTTGCATGCCCTGCGCTATGTCCAACACATTATTGACCCCACAAAGTCTAGCATGGACTAAAGGCACTAGGATCCTTGGAGGCTAGGGACTGACAGTCACAGTAGTGTTCCTAAGCTTAAGAGGAACACAGGAAAGGTTCTGGGAAATGCCCCTGGGTCCTTGCACCTCATGGGAGAGGAGGACCTAGAGGAGAATTTGGCATGCACATTAAAGGATGCTCCGGGGATTGGGGGGGGGGGACACTGGGGGATGGGGAAGGAAGGGGGAGGGGAAGGGGGAACAGAGAGGTTGGGGGAAGTGGAGGGAGGGGACTGGTGTACTTGTTAAGTTTGTATGAGCGGAAATAAAAAAAAACTTGGTGGTTTCCCCAAGTCAAGAGACTCATTTTAAAATGCATAGGCAGGGGTTACAATTGCTTTAAATGCTATTTTCTCATTACAACTGATTTATTTCTGTAATTTTTCTTTCCTCTTTCTCTTTTTCCTCTTCCTTCTTCTCTTCCTTCTTAAGCATTTCCTTTTTTTAATGTACTGCTTGGGACCTTACATCCACAGACATGTGCTTTAATCTTTTTTGTAAAAGTTTTTATTGCGTGTGTGTGTGTGTGTGTGTGTGTGTGTGTGTGTGTGTGTGTACATCTGTGTATGCCTGCAGAGAAATTGTTTTACCTTCCTTTTCTCCCCTAGAGTTTCCCAGGCTCTGCCTCAGAGGACCAGAAGTGTAGGCCACCACCATTTACACCAGGTGTTTTTATGTGATATCTGGGATCTGCACTCAGGTTCTTCTGTTTGTGAGGCAGAGGCTTAACCCCTGAGCCATCTCTCCAGTTCTGTGTTATAATTTTGATCAGGAAATTTAAGTGTCATATAAAGACTATGGTTGGTTCCCTTCATTTGTCTCTCAAAGAGATTTCATTCACAATTACCAAGGTTTGGGGTTTAGGTGGTTGACATGTTTTAACTAATGATAGAAATATCTAGAGATATCTAGTAGTTTGCTGAAAATTCATGACATGAGATAACTCAGAACATCGGAATAGTTTAACTCTAATTGGTTAATTTAAAAAGAAAAAAGTTGGATAATGATAGTTGTCTGGATATGTGTATTTCTTTTCAGGATATTCATATCTTAAGCCCACAAAGATAAATCAGAACACATGGTAGATCTATAGAATCCCTAACACTTTAAGAAGCTGAAAATGTCAGCTGCTTTAATAATTAAGGTGTAGATAGGATTCAAAACTTTACTTCTTTCATCGGGAATAATCTTCCTGTACATTAGATTTCCAGACTCCTGACTCAGCCAGCATAATGCTCCTACTCCATTCTTTTGGTGATAGAGTAGCCTCTTTCTGAAAGATGACACCCACAGCAGTGGAATCAGTGGAATGATTAAACAATGACTAATAATAAGCAGTATATACAAATGTATTTAATGACCTGTTATCAGGGGTAAAGAATGCTCATTTATAAAATTTGATTATTTCCACAATGCAAAGTGTAAGTAGATGCCAAACTTCAGATTATATGCATGATGTCCATGAGCATGAGACAGGGCAGGCAGGCACAGTCAGCTTTGATTTTTGACTTCATGCTGACCAAGAATTACCTTACTTTCTACTAAGGCTTCAGACTGCTGGCAGCTCTCAATAACCTTGACTGAAATCATCTTCTCAGAGAAGTTCTACAAATTAAAGAAAAAAAAATGATGGCTAACTTCCTCAAAGAAATATCTCTGTAAGCAATCTAACAAATGCCATGTCTGACCCACAGCAGTGATGCTCAGAAATTTCATTAATAAAATTCAGGATTGCTGGAAAATAAACATGTCTAAAAAGAAATATGGATAGATTATAGACAGATAACATATAATGAAGCATGGAGGCTAGAGAGAGAATAGATATACAATATGATAGTTAATGCTAATTGCCATCTTGACAATATCTCAAATATCCTAAGAGTCAAGCCTCCAAGCCCATGTATGAAGGTAAGGATTCTGAATGTGTTGGGTGGTGTTATCTTGATCTAGTTAATTGAGGTGGAAAGATTCACCCAGTGTGGGTAGAACCATTCCATGGACTGAAATCCAAGACTGGAATCCAAGTATAAGAAAGAGAAAGTGAGTTGAAAACATTCATTGTTTTTTGCTTCTTGATTGTGGATACAACTAGCTGTTAGAAATTCTTTGTGACTTGACTTTTTCTGCCATGGTGAATTATACCCATGAGCTGTAAGCCAGAAGAAACTCTTTTTCTTTTAACTTGCCTTTTTCAGGGTATATTATCACAGCATCAGTAAAAGTAACTAAGATAGACAGACAGAAAGGAAGGAACATAGAATACTATGGTTAGAAGAACTGGGGGAAGGAGGAAAATCCTGGCCTAGTTAAAAAGTCTTCCTAAAAACTGGAGAAGATATGGCATCCTTTAAAGAAGTTCAAGTTGTTATCTCAAGCAGTAGCAGAAAATAAAATATACAATGCAATAGCAAGAGGAATAGAAATCTGAAGGATTGACCTGAAAAATAAAGTTTAGATGCCCCAGATGTGAAGAAAGATCAAAAAAGTCAATGAGAAAGCATGAAAATTAAGACCAATCCAAAAATTAAAGAAATATTGTAGAAGAGGAAATGGCATATGTCAGAGAAATCAATATGATGTCACTAAATAAAGTTCCTTTTAAATATTTTTTTTAAAATGCACCATACTAAAAGAGTCCAGGAGGCAGACTACAAACTTACAACCAGAGTAGGTCAACATCACAATATTTGGAGCACTTGGAAAAAATAGATTTCACAAGGTACCAGGAAATAAACAATATTGTTAGGTCTGGGTGAGGGGAGGGAAGAATGGAAAGTGACTCTGACAATGCCTAAGGTCCATGTGGAAGTCAACTAATAAATAGGAGGTAGCAGGAGGAAGAGCCTTAAGAGATAAAAGTTTATGAGGGAGGGCTGGAGAGGTGGCTCAGGAGTTAAGCCTCCGCCTTGCAAGCAGAAGGTCCTGAGTTCGGTTCCCAGATCCCACGTATAGACGCCAGGCGGAAGCGGGGGCGGCCTGCGTTTATGGTCCTGATAGGGCAGAGCCTGTGAATCCCAGGGCAGAAGGAGGTGGAGGCGTCCATGGTGGTTCCCGAATTCGTCCGTGGTTCTACACACACACACACACACACACACACACACACACACACACACACACATATACACACATACACACACGCACATGAAAAATAGTCTTCTCTTATGGGCACTAAGGGGAAGAAGTCAGGGATTTGGAAAGTACGTTCTGTTCTTGCAATCCCAGGAGTGGAGAAAGCTTTACAAAATGGCGAGATGGCGGGCTAAGATGTATACATACTTTTAGGGTTAAAAACGTGTTTTCTTTTTATAGGTCAGCCCAAGGAAACAGGCAAGAGCAGAAATAACCTTCAAATATTAGCAAGAAGTACAGCATTCTGTATTGAATCAAGGTGTCCATTAACTTACAGGTTAGAATACACATAACACATATATGTAAGTCACCAAAGAGTTAACTTTCATGTGTCATTTCTTAGAATGCTGTTAGAAGACATACCCCACTGAAACAGATCAGTAAACCATAAAAGAGCTAGCTTACTAAAGAATGAAAGAAACCTCAGAAGCAGAGAGAAAATCTCAGCAGAAGTTGGTATGCAGTGTTGCTAGACAGGGTCTGTAAGAGAATGTTCTCAGGGTGGTTAAAACAAAGAGCTACCTGATGCACCTGGATGAACTGAAGTCAGGGTGTCAGACTAGACAGCAAGTGGACATTTGTAACTGAATTCATAATACAAATATGAAAACTAAGCAGATTAAAAAAGGGGAAGGGTAGAATAAGAGAAAGAGAATGCTTAATCCCAGGATTAAAAGCTCAGAAGGAAAATAAGACATTTATATATTGTGTGTACTTTTGTTCAGAGACAAACTTAGAAAGTCATAGTACTTTAAACGCCCACAATCCCAGGAGTTCTACCCATGACCACTGATGATGAAGTTCCTAAAACACCACCTGCTTTTCAGAATGTGGTGCAGCATCGTACAAATGCCCTCTCTGGATTCCTAGGATAACTAACTCAGTGAGTAATGAGACAATTTAGAATTTCCTTTTCCTTGGACTGAATACTCAAATGGCAGAACTTTCCCAGACTCAGCTTTCCCAGAGAAGCTTGTTTTGCTTTTGTGCTTCACTTTTCCAAGAGTTTCCTTTATTTCTCTGCCATAAGAAATGTCAGGCTATCTGTTTCTCTAAAGTACTTAGTATGGGCTCATGGGCTTAATGCACTAAGACTTTGGTAAGCTTTTCTTATTTATTTGACTTCCCTGTGAGAAAAAGAAAGGAATGATTGCAGTTTTTATGAGGCAAATTCAGTTAGGTGTTTAGTTGAAAGCATATTTGATTCCAAAGCCCTACTCTATTTTTACTGAGTTTTGTTCTTTCATGTAGTTCATGAAATGTTAGATAGCAGTCTTTTACTTAGTAGAGAAGATGGCTTCATAGTTCACTAATGTGGGATTTTCTGAAAATTAAGTCATTTTCTCAAGAGAAGAGTATGCAAGCTATTTTTTTCATAGCGCATGTTTTAACAGATATGCAATTCACGTGAGTGGAGACATAAAGCAAATGAAATGAGCAAGTTTTCTTTAGGTTATGCAGGTGGAGCACTGAGAAGTATTTTTGTTAGAAGTTGTTGCTAAAAATAACATTGAAAAATCAGAGAAAAACAACTTATAATTTCTTAAAAATAAACAGTAGATATCTGTATGATACATCTGAATTATACTTTTTTGAATATGATGTTTGATAATAATCCTGTGTATAGAACTTTATATTAAATACAACTTTAAATTAAGTACAAATGGAATGTATATATCAAGTTGTCCCTGTTCCCGAGTCCTATAATCTCATGATCTTATAAAAGCATAGCATCAGACTGGATTATGCACCCTCAAATTCAAATATTGAAGTTCTAAATCCTCAATGCAGAAATATTTTGAGTAAGGAAGTATGAAGGTTATGTTTGGTACCTGAAAAGATTAGTTCTAGGAAGAGGAGACAGGTAAAGCATATTCACCTCACAATCCATATACTATGAGTAGGCAGCAAGAAAGCCGGCCTTTTCGAGCCAGGAAGAATCACATCAGACAGCATAGTTGATCTTGGATTTCCTGCCTCCACTGTTGCGATGGATGCATTTCCCCATGGTATTTTGCTAGAGGAGCCCAAGTAATCTAATACAGTACATTCATTGGCAAGAACAGCTAGAGAGGTCCCCATTAAAGTTTCACTAAAACCTAAAATATTTTAAGTTCAAGTGCTTCTCTAAAAGGGACAAGAATATCCAGTCACTGCAGTGAAAACATTCTTTCCACAGGCATACTGAATAAGAGGAAGTTAGACACACAGCCGACATGGCAGTCACACCTAAACTTTCCTACTTGCAGAGCCTGACTCTAGGAACTAGACAGATTATCCTAGGGAGTCAGCGGGTAATGCTGGCAACATTACAGGTAACTTTCTAGAGTGGGTATCTGTAACTGACCAGTTACAAAGGATTTTGACTTGCCAGTTTGCTGTTATCATTAAGCAAGCCCTGCACTTGACTTAAAGCTGTCATTGGCAGGTATGCCTTTGAGTGGACCCCACTATGTTGTCTATATCATTCATTCATGTAAATAGTTTCTGTACCAGAAAAACTACATTTGCATAAAGTTTTGAATTGTAGTTAGCAATCTAGTACTCATGGGAAAGGTGTTTTTTATTTTATTTTTCCCTGAGGATTTTCGACCCTTATCACTGCAGACTTGGTTATGAGTTCCTTTATTCTGGCCTTCTCCACACTTCTGCTCATGTTCTTTGACACCTCTGCTGCAATGGAAGTGGAAGAAACAGAAGTGTTAGGGGAACTGGGTGAATTTTTGTGCTGGTAGGTAAGGAGAGAGGAAAGAATGAAAGGAGAAAACCAGCACTGATTTTGTTGCCAAATGTTTCTCGCCAAGGTATTTTCACTAGTCAAGGATGGTGGTAACTGAGACAAGAGCAGCTGTCTGGTCAGGCCCATTCCTGAGATGCCCCATTTTCCGAATGAATGTAATTTTTTCAAGCTGTGCTCTCTTAGGCATGACTTGGAAGTAGAGTTGTGAACGGCAACTACTTAAATGAGAATGTGAGTTCTCTAGTGAAGAATGGTTTATTATGCAAAGTCTCTAAGTGTTAAAATTATGAGGAAGAATAAACAGGCTGACTGACTAATGACAATGAATATGAGGTCTGATTTTTTAAAAATTCTATTTATTTATTTGAGGGTGGGAACATAGGAACATTCATATAATGGTATGTATGTGGAGGACATAGGACAACTTTTTCAGCTATTAATTCCCTCACTGCACCATGTGGGCTTCTAGGGATGGAGTTCTGGTGGTCGGGTTGCAAGCACGTGTTTTCACCAGCTGTTCTATATTGCCAGGCTGATCTGGTTTTATTATAAACCACTTTCAATTTGGCTGATTGGTTCATTGTGACTCATTCACCCACTTATTAAGCACCTGCTGTGTTCTGGGCATTCACAATATGTTGGGCTTGAGAAGTTAATGGGGTAAGCAAAAAGAGTGGCTGGGGAAGATCAATGGTTCATGTTTCAGTTCTACATTTCTCTATGACCTTAAGTAATTTACTTAACCTCTCTATGTCTTGGATTCCACATACGTAAAATTATCCCTGTGGTTCATGTGCTATGGACAGTTTGTGGGTTAGTTGTGACTAACACACAGAAGTCTGTCTTCAGCTAGTGAGGTTTTTATCCCAGGTTCTGTGCAAAGCAGAAATCAGTAAGGAAGTCCCCAAGATTCACATAGTTTAGCAGTGTTTAATGAAAATAAAATGATTGTGATTTATTGTGCTATGTGCTATCATCGATATTATTCAGTGGTGATATAGCATAAGTTATCCAGTAGGAAGAGAGAAATAGCATTTTAGAATTGGAAAAAGCTCTTAAGAATTTATCACAGATGCAAGAAAAAGTATAAAACTCCATAAAAAACAGAGATGGGCTGGGAAAGGGCTCAATGATTAAAGCTTCTGCTGTGGAATCAAAAAGATCTGAGTTCAGATCCCCCAGATTTTACATAAAAAAATGCCAGGCAGATCTATTATGATCTGAAATCCTGCTGGAAGGCAGAAACTGGGAAACCTAGAGCAAAACAATAAAGTAGAAGAATAATCCAAGATTGTTGCCGATGTCTCTTTTGGGCCTCTACAGGCATACATACTCAATTTTATCATTTATTTATGTTATCTATTTTGCTATTTCATTCATGGTTATAATGAATTTATGGAATCACTCTTTGATTTCCAATCCCACCCCTTCATCTCTTCCCATTACTACCCTCTTCCCTTCCAGTCTTTCTCCAATTTTCCTGTGTTTTTGCATGAGCGACCCACTGAATTTCATCTGCATTGCCTTTGATGGGATGTGCCTTAACATCTAATGCTCTTTTGTGCACATGCCTGCACACATATGTACACCCACCTGCTCACAAATGCACATGCACATACACATATACCAAAAAGACACAGAGACATAAGAAAACATGGTACTTTATAGGAATGTCACATGATTTATTATAAGTACAATTACAGGAAGCTCTGGTGTTATGCTTGAGAATAAAACTGGATTAATAGAAGAATTACATAAATCATAATATATACAAAAATTTTCAGAATATTAATGTCATATACAGAGAAGATTATTGTAGTTATAGATAATAAAACATGTTGGAGTTGATAAGCTGAAGTCTAAGTCAAGGCAGAAAATTATTAGTAAAAAGAGCTTCATTATATAATGGAAAAGGCAGGGGCTCTCTATGAAAACAGTATTTTAGTCAAACAGCCCTTTAGCAAGAGGGAATGAAAGAAGCCGGAGAGGAAAAGTAGGGCTGGAACTGGACCGAAGAAGTTTCTGGACATCTCTAAAATAAAAAGGTAGGACATCAATAGTGTATAGACATGGTCACCACTGGTATTATAAGATCTACTGCTATATCTTTCCATTTTTTTAGTAATGAATATACTAGCTCGTTAATATTTTGTTACACATAATCTTTTGAATTGAATCTTTATAAAAGTCCTAGCAGGCATCCTAAGAGGGAAGATCACATAGAGGAACGAGGATAAATGATTTGCCCGCCGTTGAACAGCTTTTAAGAAAATGAACTAAGCTTGAACACAGATCGATTTCATCCCGCGCCATTTTTCAGTAAATGTCCCCGTCTATCACTTTGTTTTCTAGTTTTCTCTTGTCAACCACTTGTTTTCCTATTTTGTAAGTTTCCTTTCTCATCAACTTTGTAAATACTTCATTTTCTACCTCTTAACTCGGCACCATTGAAGACATTTGACAAAAATCACCTTGTTAAAAATTCAGTATTAGTTCAAACCTCAGTGTTTCTCAACTTGTTTTCTACAAGCATCTTGTATGTTCTGTGATCTGCTCCCCACAAAATGCCTGTCAGATGGAGACTGATGCTTTTCAATAAGAAATACAAATCCTGGGGCTGGAGAGGTGGCTCAGGGGTTAACCCTCTGCCTTGCAGGCGGAAGGTCCTGAGTTCGGATCCTAGACCCCACGTATAGACGCGGAGCAGAAGCAGGGGTGGGGGGGGCGCAGCCTGCGTTTCTGGTCCTGGTAGGGCGGAGCCTGTGAATCCCGGGGCAGAGTAAACAAGGAGGAGGTGGAGGCGTCCATGGTGGTTCCCGAATTTGCCTGTGGTTCTACACACACGCACGTACACACACGCACAATTGAATAAATAAATAAATAAATAAATTACATACAAATCCCAAGCAAATAGTTCTTATACTTTCCAGCCTTTGTTATATTTCAGAGGTGCAGTTTTTCTTTTTCCCTCAACACAACTGCCCTCTACTCCTCCCCTCACACCCAACCTTCATATTTACCTTCCTCAAAAGGAATGAAATAGCTCTGGGTTTCCCAAACCTCTAATGGAATTACTCTTGGTAATTACTTTTCTCAGCTTCCCCATACCATTCTTTTCCATCATGGTCCTTTTGTATGGACATGCTCTCATTTACCTCAGATCAACCAAAACCACTTACCTCAGTCCTCTTTTAAATTACTTTTGCTCTGACACCAGCGATAATGTGAAAGCAGGAAATATATTCCATTGCCCAACTGTGTATGGAGAACATTGTTCAGCATTGAAAGTTACTCTCTGAAGATTATGTTTACACACACACACACACAATTCTCTTTTGCTAAACCCTGGCTTTTTTTCCCTTTTCCCCCCTCCTAACCATGGTGTATTTGCTGTTTTAGATTTCTGAAACCCCTCTTTTGAATCTTCATTCCATTCTATAAGACAAAGGCAGTGAGTAGGCAGATGAAGTATTCCATCTCAGAAGTGGTCTGAGAGGATGTAGGTAGCCAGTGCACTGTGATTCTTTACTCAGTGCTTTACTTCTTCTGAAGAATGTAGCAGAAGCAGCATTTCCTGGAGGATAACTGCAATGAAATTGAAAAACATGAAAAATTTTTCCTCTCCTAAATTTTTGATGAATAACGCTTTCCAAGTCATGGATGAATTTAGCAGCAGTCTTCCAAGTGACATTACTTCATTGTGAGTGCTTCCTCTGCCATGCCAACTTGTATGGAGTTCATAAAGGTCAGAGAGCAAAGTCTTTCATGCTCTGTCTAGCATATGGCAGCTGCAACAACACATGATTTGAAGTGCCAAGGCTATTGCTGATGTCTTCCCCATGCATGCAGATGTTCGGTTTAAATGCATATCCTTGTAGACTCTGAAAGGAGGAAGGTTGACTTGCTCTAAGAACACTAAAGAAGTTTTTCTTTTATTTTGGTAGTCACAAGGTTAAGCTGAATTCCCAAGAAGCAAAATGAAATTCTCTGATTATAAGAAATTCTTTTATATATACACTGCAGAATATACTACGTATTATTTGCTGTATAAACATTCAAGACATGCATGTACCCTTTTTAGGATTCTACATCCTTACTTTTATTACCAAACTGTAATATAAAGTTTCACTGGGGGGGGGGTTCTGCTAAAACTAACTCCTCAGAATCCCTAGCTTCCATGACAGCAGGGAAAGAAGAAGCTTCCTACTTGTACTGTGACATGCTATTTTGTTCATGTTGATGTTGAATGTTGAAATTGTGTGATGAAAATATCAGAACATGATGCATGCAATCGTTACACAAAGGGCCAAGTGCATTTTGCATGTTCTAAGCACTTATAGAATTTATAGCCTTTAAGAAATTTATACTTTCATCTACCTTTAATACCTCAGTAGTATTAAAAGGCTCTATGTTAATGTTTGCTAATCATTATTTGCATTATTAAGTATTTGCATATTTCTGTTGCCTCTATTAATAATGATATCGTTGCCTACATTATCCAGGTTTAGAATGATTTTTTTGAAATAAAATCCATATTTTCAAAAATAAATTTTTACTTATTTAGAGCCAAACACTATTTAAAACTTATATAGAAATAATTATTTTTCCTTTGCAGGAAAAAATGGCTTTCTTTAACAAGAAGGACTCTGTGAAATCAGGACTAATGATAATTTTCTTATTTTCATATGATTTTCCTGAATATTCAGGAAATGAATTGCAGTTAAGACATGAAAATCCTAATTAAATTAATGAACTAAATTAAGTTTAATTAGAAGAAAAAGGACTTTGGGTTGGTTTGTTACTTCTCATATAATAATGTACTTAACAACCTAAGAGAATCACTAATGACCAGTTGCTTTGCATAGAGATTCAGTATTTGGATAAAAGCATGTCAGATGTGATTTTTATCTTGGAGAACTTGATAAATCATGAACTTCTTAAGTGTTTTGTGCTGATAGAATGGATCATGGCAGGAATGTGTCAAACTCTCCCAATTTCCTAATAAGGCAGAAGGGATGGATCCAGGAAGTCAGCTTCATTTTCTGCTGCATTTTTGGATATTTTGCACTTGTATTTTAAATATTGAGTAAAACAAAGAAAATCCATTTATATTTTTGTGCCACATTCACTTGGAGTTTAGGCCAACATTTCCTTCATAGTTAAAGCCCTCTGTTTAGTCTTAAAAGTATTGTAGAAAGTGAAACTCCCGTAGGGAAGGAGTCTTCCTGGGAGATCCTCTGGTCTGAAGCAGTAAGAAGAAAAAGAAGAAGAAAAGGAAGAAAGGAGGAGGAAGAGGAGGAGGAAATCTGGTAAAGGGAGATGTAAGCTGTTTACTATCACCCCTCTCTGACCAAGGCTATTTAGTTTAATTATCTCCTCTTTACCCTGGCAAGGATAAAACACACTGCAATTAGTTGAGCTCCTCCTGGCTGTTGTTTTATAGAAAAGAGAAATGCACAGGGTGGGGGGTAGATTTTTTTCATTATTTTCATTTATTGAGTGTACACATAGAGGCAAAAGTGTAAAGCATACATAAATGAAAAGTTATAACTCTGATACTGTTATTCTTAAAGATAGAATACAATTTTCCACTTTCCATTACATAGCTCTCCTGATATTACATACATACATTTTTACAGATACAGGTGAAGCAGTGTGTTTCCATTTAATTATAATTTTCTGAAGACTTCTACTTAATAATACCTTGAGAAATGAACCTTGCTTTATTCATTGTTTTCTCCTTAGAATAAGATTGGGGTGTTTTACTTCTGATATATCTGAGTGGATTCCTATTCAAAAGTGGAATGGAGCCTAACCTGTATGTTTCCCATAATATTCAATCACCTGATAAAGTACTAAAAGGAATAATTTATACTTTTGTAAAGTAAACTTTGATGTGTAGTGACATTGAGCAAAATATCAAGTTTTTTGTTAATTTTTTATGATGTAAGAAATAAAAGTCTTTAAGAACAGAAAAGGTGATATTAGCAACTTGTTGATTCCATTGTGAACTTGAACGTTTAGTACATTTAGATTAATTGACAACCTTGAAGAATTTTTTAATCAAAAGAGAATGCCATTATTTGAAACATACATAGTTTACTCATGGGAGTTAAAAACTCAATTTTATACATTCTAGAAGCACATAAAAATTCTAAGAGTTTGTTCACTAGTTGCCCAGACACATAATCATATTTGTATGATTATGAATGTGTGTACATGCTTTTATTTTTTATGATTCAATATTAATTTTGCCTATTAATGATATGATATAACCAGTATAGTTTCACAGATTTTTAGTTTTGTGACAAGAATGGGAAAGGATGTAATTTATAAGACTCTAAAGGATGTTTGCATAACCATAATTTAACAGAAATTATCTTCATTTATATCCTATTACAGACAACGTGTCTTGTCTTTTTAAAGATTGAAACGTGCAGTACCTGTGCTGTTTCTTCTAGGAAGCATACAGTCACATTGAAAAGTCCCACAGGAGGGTCAGTCATGCTGTCTAGGGAATTTATTAAGGATCATCATAGCTGCAAGAGATTAAAGTAGATGTAGTGGTTGCAAAGGTCACAGCCTTGATTTTGAGCCAAGACTCACTGTCACCATTTTAATTGAGGCTGAAAATTAGAAAGCTATGATGTGGTACCCACCTATCACAGGGAAGACAAGGCTAACTAATTGGAAATGAGAGCTCAAGGGCTCCATTCCAAACACAAAAACTTGGAGCAGCCCCTACAAATGGCAACTCATTAGAGCACCACACAGAGACTTCTGAATTATAATTGACATGGGCTTTCCCTTTTAGATTTCAGAATATGGATGTTCCACTAACTCCCTTTCAATTGAACATATTGCTAGTTTAGTTTTTGTTTTATTTTTAGGTCTGATGTAAAAAAGAAAAAACAAGAGTATTTGTAAAAGGCAGAAGAAATTCCAAATTAGAGTTTTTTTTGTGTATATTCAATAAAATTTTAAACATATGTTGATAATATTACAATCAATTTTTTATTGTTGTGTTGAGTGAGGTTTAAAAGGCAGGTAAACTATGTACTATTTTATCATCCAAGGTATAAAAATAGATATATTGAGAATTAGCATCTTATTACCTGTTTGATTTAACTGGTTTTAAAATTATTTTATTTGAGTATGTGTGTATATGTGTATGTGTTCAGGCATATGCATGCACAGATGCATATGAAGATAAAATTGTAAATGTCAGGAGTCACTTCTCTCCTTCCACTTTGCTGAGTTCAGGGTTTCTCTTGTTTCTGAAATACAATATACTCCAGTCTTGCCTACCAATGAGTTTCTGAATGATTCTATCTCCGTTTCCATCTTGCCATGGGGATGCTGGGATACCACATATGAACCACTACATTTGGCTTTTGGTAGATTTCGTGGATTGAATCAAGGTCATGAAACTTGTGTGGCAAATATTTTTGCCAACGTAATGTTCTTTCCAGTACTTAACTTGCTTTTTGAGCCCCAGTTTTTCAACCTTTTCCTGAATATACAAACCTCGGATGGCAAAGTACTAATTAAAGATCATATTCAGTAAGTTCATAATCAGTAAGTTCAAATTCAGTAGGTTACAATTGAAGTTGTTAAAAAACAGTGATGTATATTTGAGGCTTTCTTCATAATCTCAAATCGATGTTAAATACAAATATCTCAAATATATAATTAAGGATTTTTCCTTTTATTTCTTCTTTTAAAAGTTGGAAATAAAAAAATAATCAGCCACCTCAATGACCATTACAGTTATGTAGGCATTAGTATTCAGAAGTAAAGACTTATGGGTGAATATGATTTACAAGCATGAAATACTTTCCAGAAATCACTGATCACTGTTCATTTCATTTTTTGTGATAAGCAAAGGAAATTAGCAAATTATCTTTTAATTCTTATTCTGTGACAAGTGCTTTATTATTGTAGAACAAACAACATTTATTTTTTGTTTTATGAACCTTTCAATTGTCATAAATCTGAAACACAAAACCTTTATTAGAAAACAAACTTTTTCCCAACTGAATATTTTTTAGCTTTTATTCAAAATATATATGATATCATATTCTTTCCTAAGACAGGATAAAATATAGATTATTCACAGAATAATTGCCTGAGGGGTATCTCATATGTAATATGAAGGACATCCTACCAAGTGTTGACACACCAAAACAACAGCATACAAGCTATACAGATCTCATGGACCATTGGTCGCATGCTGCAAAGAAGTTATCATCTCAATAGGCAGAGTATTTGTCTGTATTTTGACTCAGTAAAAGCCCTAGAAATTCATCTCATATAACTCTATCCCAAATAATTTTTTCTCTATAACAAAGAGACTAATATTTATTTTTCCTTGTATAAGCAGAACATCCTAATATTAGAAATGTATGGTGTTTCTGCAGCATTCAACTTATTGAAACAATGAAAATACAAAAGTGTGCTATATCATTATTCACTGATATTTGATAGGCTGTTCTGTTATTCTTATACTTGCACGCACGTGTGTGTGTGCGCGTGTGTGCGCACATAAGAGGGTACTTGAGTGTGTGTGCCAATGGAGAATACAAGGATGATTGGGGATTATCCTGAATTGCTCCACTTCCTTATGGCTCTGGATTTTCCCATGCTATGTCCTTCAGGGTTGGAAATGTATTCTACCACCATTTCCACACAGCATCTTTGCATGGGATGTGGGTTCTGAATTCCAGTCCTTTTGCTTGTGAGGGAAAAGCAAAACCCCTAAGTCATCTCTACAGACTTTGTTGCGATTACTCTAATTACTCAGAGAAAGGAGGAAATTATGATGTAAAAGTTCTTTTAGAATATTCTTGTTAAGGGACTGGAGAGGTGGCTCAGGGGTTAAGCCTCTGCCTTGCAGGCAGAAGGTCCTGAGTTCGGATCCTAGACCCCACGTATAGACGCTGGGCGGAAGCGGGGGCGGCCTGCGCTTCTGGTCCTGGTAGGGCAGAGCCTGTGAATCTGGGGGCAGAGTAAACAAGGAAAAGTTGGAGGCGGTCCATGGTGGTTCCCGAATTCACCCATGGTCTACACACACACACACACACACACACACACACACACACACACACACATACATGCATACATACACACACACACACAATTAAATAAATAAATATTATAAAAAATAGAATATTCTTGTTAGATTCATTTTCAAAGAAATTGGTTACTATTGTCAAAGTTTTACTATGATGAAAATTAAAGATGTTACTCATCATAGTTTTACTATGATGAAAATTAAAGATGTTACTCATACAGTGGTTAAAATGTCTAATATGCAAAATCAGGAACTGAATTTATATAACCCATACAAAAAGCCAGGTATGGTGGTGGCAAGTGTCTGTGTCTCCAAGGCTGGTTCTGGGACCTAGACAGGGAGAGTTATGAGCTCAATGGCAGGCTACAAATTCAGTTAATCAGATTATAAGGTCTTCATTGCTCTAGGAAGATACTCGGTGTGAACTTCTGGCTTTCCCATACAGCCATGGGAACATGATTATGTACACACATTACACACACACATATGCATGTACGTGCACACACACAACTAAACAAAAATATCCACCTAACAAATGACCTATTATTCTTTTCTAATTTATCTAAAATGAATATAACTTACTTTCTTAATTAAAAATGGAATGCTTTAGGTAGAATTATATCTAATAAATAACCATTTGCATTTTGTAAGATAACTTGATAGCTTTTTAAAAACCAGACAGTAGTTCTCAGGAATGAACTTCGTAGTATTTCCACTCCAATTATTAGAATATTGATGGATTACTGAAGTAAAGTGTTTTTCTCACTCTTCTTGATTTTCTGTGCCATCTAAAGTGTCACTGATTTAAGATGAGATAATGGCTATGTTTGGCATTCTGACAATTCTGTGAAGCTATTTTATAAGCCTGTGGACCCTGTGATAATTTGAATGCAGTATTTGCATCTGACCTACTAATAGTCGAGTTCTGCAGACTCCTTTTACATCAGTAGTTTTCCCCCTTAAACAAGATTAAAATTGCCACAGCAGATTTTTAAAATCCTAGTGCCAACCCAAATTACCACTTTCTTGCCAAGGGATTCGAGAATCAGCATTTTTAGGACTTCCTGGATTTTCCAGTGTGAACCAACTTTGAGAATTACTCTTCTAGAAAAAAAATTGAGGCAGAATTAAAATTAACTGGAAGAAAACCCTTCCCTGAGATTACCACACTTAACTCCATTGAGTTTACCAGAAGTACAGCATGGTTTCTGCCAGATTAAGGGAGGGAGTGCAATTTTTTGTTTACTATATCTTGTAGATATTTAATATCATCCAGACGAACTTTTACATCACAAAGTGTGACTGATTGCCTTTAAACACCAAGACAGAAGTAAACTGTTTAATGGATTCTAACCTCATATTGTGGCAACATAGCAAATGTGTGTATCAGGATGCAAAAACCTTACCCTTCATGGGAATATTGCGATGCTTGTTTGTGTGTTTCTGCCTCCCCGTCTTTCCTTGAGCACATTAGAGTTCTAACCCACTCCTCTAGACTCATCTGTTATATTTTTGCTAAAGCCAGTTCAGATGAAGACAAATTATCAGGAGATGATGGATGATAGTACTTGCCTCAGGGGTTTCAAAATTTTAATAGCATCTCCTGAAGGAAATGTCAAAGCTATAAGATTTTAATGACAAGTAGAAAGAAAATATTAAATAATTGAGCTCATGGGATCATCGACAACATAGTTCTTCAATTAATCCATGTGAGTTGTCTTGTCTATTGGATCAGCCCTTTCTGATAACATACACTTCCGATCATATAAATTTAGAGAACTTACTATCCCCAGATTATTGTACTTTTGGTTCCATATGGTGTCTCCTTGATTATGCAAGGTGAACATTGAATTTTGTTGGATATTAATTATTTTACTCTGACAGTTTGCCACTAGTTCATTACATTATGTTGATTAATGAAACAAATGCAAGTTAATTGTCATCTTAAAGTAAGAAGACAATATGAACAAGTTATTAAAAATTTTTATATGTCAAATATAGGCATATCAAAGTATAGTCAACCCATAAATGAGGTATATATTTTGTAACTGTTGGGATTTGCTTTATAGAAGTGACAAATTCCTATATTGATCTTTCCTAGACAAAGAAAACTCTTACCATCAATTATTTAATGAATTCGTGTTCTCCAATGTCCTCATGATTAATATTTTTTCACTGTTAAAAGTATTAAATAAGTATAGAATCTTGTATATATTTAGATGGAAAACCAAGGAACTCTGAACTCTGAGTTCTGGAATTGCTTTTTTTCTCTTCTCTTCTCTTCTCTTCTCTTCTCTTCTCTTCTCTTCTCTTCTCTTCTCTTCTCTTCTCTTCTCTTCTCTTCTCTTCTTGTCTCATCTCTTCCCGTCTCTTCTTGTCTCTTCTCATCTTGTCTCTTCTCTCTTCTCTTCTCCCTTCCTCCCCTCCCCTATCCCCTCCCTCCCCTCCTTTCTTCCCCTCCTCTCTTCTCTTATTCTTTCCCCTCCTCCCTCCCCTCCTCCCCTCCCTTGCTCCCTTCTCCTCTTCCCCTCCCCTCCCCTCTCCTCTTCTCTTCTTTTCCTTTGAAGGGGATTAAGGTAGAGTTTATTAGAGGAGAGAAAGTAGGGAACTCAAGGACTCCAGACGTGGAGTGCCATGAGGGGCAGGCACCCTGAAGAATTCATGGACTCCAGGCATGGAATCCTTGAGGGGCATGAAGCTGGAAAAGAACTCACGGACTCCAGTGTGTAGTTCCATGAAGGGCAGGTGTCTGGAGGGGCAGGCTTTTCTTAAAGAACAGACTGAGATTTGACAACTTTAAGTAACTCAGTATCTTGTTCTTTAGAGGAAATTGATATTAGTAATAAGAATGGAACCCAAAAATTATTTCGTGATAATGCTTTACATTTATATTAACATTTCCTATTCTTTTCTTTGTTGGAAAATGAAAGAAAGCATCATTGAGGTGTAGGTTTATATACTTTCTGATTGTGTCTGCTTTCTGCACATTTGGTCGTCCTGTCTGTGTCTTCTTTCTGTTTCCATCTATCTGCCTTTCTCTGTCTCACTCACATTTATGCTTTAGGTGGTAAACCATAGGAGTCTTAAAACCTACTATCACAAAGAATTACAACTTCACTTTAAAAGGTGATTCCTAGTCATGGGGAAAAATCTACTTATTCCCCTCCAGTAGCAGGGATCCCCTCTTCTTGGAAATTCCAGGAAAAGAAATTTGACCTTCTGTACCCTTTTTCATGTAGAATTTCCTTTAGCAGATTGGAGCAATGACCATGCCAGAAAGATTCAAGATAGTTTAACATCATATTTGATTTGATGATGTATTGCCAGTTGCCTGCTTGCAAGCATTTGTTCTGACAGAGACGAGGGGTGAAGATGGGGAGCTAAATGTAAATGCAGTTTACTTTTGCAAACATGACAAGGATGATATTTTCAGAAATTCAGTTGGTGTGTTCATTTATAAACAGCATTGGAAATGAATATCTTGTAAATTAATGGTTATCTTTCAAGGACATTATCTCCTATTATTTATTGAAGACATAAAGACAGATGTTTAATTCATTCTGTTTTTAATCTAATCCCAGTATTATTTGGTGTTCTGTCTGGAATTTTTCTGTGTATTTAGATCTGATTTTGTAACCCAACTACCATTCTTTAGGATGGATGAATGAAATTTATAAGAAAAAGCCAACGTTTTAACTGAAAAACTGCCCTTACCTCCAACAGTATTTTAGTTATTTATTGAGAGTATGTGACAACTGAATGTACATAATGTACTTCCACAGGTTATATCCTCTTAGAAAAGCCTATCCCTAATCTTCATGAACAAGAACCCAGCCTAATTCTTACAGAAAATTGTAATATGCAAATTTTGCTTTGGTCCAAAAATACTAATATGCAGATGATGACTTTAAGGAGCTCTTAAATTTCTTTGTATGTTTCTGGTCTGTTAAATAATACCTTGAGCCAACCACTAATGGCATAATGTGAAATGTCATAAAGTCATGGAACTAGACCATTCACTTGTTACTTACCATACCACACAAGAAAGAATATAATTTCTACACATATATATTCTACATATATATTCTACATATATATTTCTACATATATATTCTTTGTGTGAATATAAATTGCCTGCCGTCTGCAATTTCCAGGGAACTTAGGTATGTTTGACTGGTGACAGGCTATAAACAGGTTAAAGCAACAGATTTCTGGGAAGCAAATCAGTGATAATTGAGAACAGCCAGAAAAGGAAAACAGAAAACTTTGTTAACAGCTTAGTTACTAAGGCGACTTTTTGCGAAAGTCATGAGTGAGTTGTACACATAGCAGTGGTTTGTCTATTCTCTTCAGGTTGATTCAACACAGCCACATCTGAAGAGAACTCACAAGCTCAGCTACCCAGGGGATTGATTACCTGGTTCATATGGCAGCAGCTACAGTAATTGAGGCATGTTATTTAACAAGGAAGGAACATCCAATGACTTTGTGGCACTTCCAAACCAATGAAATAATGGCAAATAATCCACAACCTCATTATTATGTATCCACATAAACATCTACCAGCAGTGTCATCTTCTTTATCATTGTATTGTGAAGGAGTGGATTGAGTTTTCATTTAAATAACAAGATAAAAGATGGTAAAGTTGTCCCTTAATCTTTGTGGCTTTGTAATCCAGTTATAATCCCATCATTTTGTGGCCATGGTGACTTGGTGAAATGGTATTGCTATAGAATATATCTAGTTTGTACAGATATCATCATAGTATTAAGTCAATCCTAAACACTACAGATATTTAACATGCAAATGTTGATGTGCCAAACCATATACTCCTGGAACATATCATTCATGTGTGTGTGCATGTATGCTTGAGTGTGTATGTGTATGTGTATGTGTAGGAATATTTCCCTGTGGAGACCCAAGGGTGAAATTAGGAATCATCTTGGTTGCTATACCAAGTATTCCTATATGCCAATGTACAGAGACAAATTGCTCTTTATTCTTTTGTCCAGAGAATGGTCCTAATTAATCATGGGCTGGGTCTTTCCACAACAGTTACGCAATATTTGATATTGTTGAGGGCTTGCCTTAATAACTATTTACAGATGTACCCAAGGTCTCAGCCTTCAATTATCATGTTGATATCTGCATCCACTGTCACAATTATTATCCATTTTACACATGAAAACATCGGGAGTTAGTGCCAGTTTGTCTGTGTTACCTGATGTGTTTTCATCATGAATATATCTTAAAGAATGCTGAGAAACTAGACATAAATAATATATGTAGCAGTTAACCTTCCTGTTGCTGATAAAATCATGACAAATCATTTAAGAGAACAAGGGGTTTATTCACTCATGATACATTTAAGGGAACAAAGGGTTCGTAACAGTTACTCTTAACTATTGCTGTGAGAGAGCACCCAAAGTCAAGCAACTTAAGGGAGAAAGGGAGGTTTATTCAGCTTATGGTTCCAGAGGGAAGTTACAGTCTCTCGAAACAGAGGTGGCATGGCTGGTTGGCCAAAGCTGGAGGAGGCTAAGTCACCACAGACATCTTGAAGGCCGAGAGCTGCAGACTGCTTGCAGCAAAGGCAGACTTCTCCTGGAGGTAGGGTGGGACTAATCCACCTCAAGGCCCACCCCTTGTGACTGCCTTCCTCCAGCAAGGCTCCACCTCTCAAGGTGCCATGACCTTGCCAAACACATGAGACTGTGGGGGACACATTTCAAACCATGACAAGGTTTATTCACTGATGATAGTCCTGTTACAGATCTTACTTCAGCTTGCCAAAAGAGCATGCACCATCACCAAAGGGCTGACAGAACTGGCTATACCACCTTCACATAATGGGTGAGAGAGAGACGATCCTTACTCGACAGACCAGCATGTCTGGCCAGGTATACATGATGATGCCTGCTTTCTCAAACATCTACCTTCATTTTATTACCTTCATTTTATCCACCTGCCCTGAAACTAGTCCCACCCACCATTGACTGGGCCTTCCCCATCAACTAGACAATATCCTGCAGGTTTGCTCTGGACTTTAGCTCAGTTACTAATTCCCTACAAATATGTCCAGAGCTAACACCCTCAACCATCAAGTTGACATCTATATCTAGCTATGACAATATACTCAGGATAAAGATGTTAGAACAAGGCAGGAGGAAAGCTTATCAGGGATAAACGTTTATATTTGTGGGATTTAAATAATAAACTTCATTTTCTTAAAAAGTGAAAAAGTCCAATATTATCAAGCACATCACCTTAAAAACCTTGATACTAAAAGTAATTCTTTTAATGTGTATAGGTGCTGCTGTATGTGTGTGTGTGTGTGTAAGAGGGCTATGTATGCCTGTGGAGGCCCAAGGATGATTTTAAGAATCATTCTTGTTGTTTCTCTACCTCCTGTTGCTTGGCTTTGGAGTTTCACATACTCTGCCTTACAGGGCCATAAGTGTGGGCTGACTCCATCTCTGCCCAGCATTTTTACATGGGATCCAGGATCCAATTCAGATCTTTTTGTTTGTGAGGCAAACTCTTGAGCTTAACCCTTGAGCCATCTTTATATTCCACCAAAAGTAACTTACAGACAAAAAAAATAAAAGGTTTTTCTTATATTGACTCTTCAAACCTCTATATACAATGCCTGACAATTTATTCAACAATCTGTTTAACTAATTTTAAAAAGCATAGATTATCAAACATGTTTTCATTATAATATAAAATTTGATACCGAGACCTTTTTTATTTCAGACTTTAGATTTCTGTCTCCACCACATGTTCCATATTGTTTCTCCCATTTCCCTACTTGCTTAATAAAGAAATTGTCTTGGAGCCTCTTTGAATCTCTCTTGCCCCCATTCTGGCTTTTCTGCAATGCCTATTGCTTATGGCTTGTTGACAAAGAATTTGAAGGTTAATGACATAAACAGGTAGGATTGTGTGTCCATTACTAAAAGATTAATTGACGAATCATGGGCATCCCTTGTTTTATAAATATTCTAAAGATTATTTGATTTTTTTCAGTGTTAAGAGTAGAATCCAGGTCTTTACACATGCTAAGCAAACACTCTATCAATAAATTTATATCCTCAGTGTATCAGTTTCTTCTGATATTTACATCAGGTTTTCAATATCAATAGACATCATCTTTCATCAGATCTGTCAAAATCCTTATTGCAAGAGACAAGAAATCTAACTTTGTAACTCTAGTTGTAATTTTTAAGGGCTTTTTTGAAATTTCATGATTATTAAAAGCACTTTTGCCAAATAAACTCCAAGGCATATGCTGAGTAGATTAATTTGGAAGATAATATGTTTAGTTACAATCTTGCATATCAGAAAGTCCCTAATTGGAAGGTGAGAGTGGAACAAGAAGTATAAGCTGAAAAGGAAACCCCTCACCCTGTAAACATATTGACCTTAGAGAGTTTGATAATTTGCATTCTCTCTTCCCCACATTTTACACATGCAAGTGTGGAATTTAAATACATCTTAACAAAGTGCAGAGACTTGGCTCTGTAATGCAGTGATGTGAGTGAGTTTTAACACTTTGAAGCTTGCAGGTTATAAAGAAAAGCAGTGAGAGGAAATAACTAAATCCTCAGTGTATCTTTTCATCTACAGCTGATAATTAGCACACAGCTTAGCTGTAATAATTAGTTCCCTCTTTAGAAAATTTCCGGAGAAGCTGGGAGTTGATGCACTTCAGTTTCATCTTGTTCCTTTGTCCTTCCCTCCCCAAGTGTTATTCCCTCCCCAAATGTTATTTTTAGGGTAGGAAGAGCTCAAGATGAGTTTCCTCCTTCTCCTGACTCAGCACTGGCCATTATGTGTTCTGTTTTGTGAAGATTACCTGGGATTAGAGTTCTTTTTGTCCTTCTCTTCTTGCATATTATCTATTGCTTTTATCCAAACAGCTAGAAGAGCACAAAGAGATAAAAGAGCTAGCCATTGCTTAGCAAACATGCCAAGTCCGTGGACTATAATGTGAATCTAAGATTGTGTCCATGACTTGAAGTGCTGATTCTAAAACTAAAGAAATTGAAGTTCTTCTGTAGGGAGGCAAGGCTCTTGCCTGCTTCTGTTTTGCTTAACATGCTTGCTTTCAATAGCTGTCAATATGCTTTGAAACTCTGAAGCAAATTAGGTAGAATCATCTAACTTTTTCAGAATAAGCAATTTGGTATGCCACAGAGGCCTGAACCCCAAGAATAGACAAGCCAGAGGGAATCTTGGGATTCATAGAAGAAGACAGGCATGAGGGTGGACTTGATGGAGGGATGGGAGACGAGACAATAGAGGAGAGCAGGAATAAGTATTCAATATGCTTGTAAAACTAGAATTTTTTTTTAAAAAGTGGACAAACCAGAGGGAACTCTGGGGTCTATAGAAGCAGATAAGGATGGATTGATTAAGGTAAGGGAGGTAAACAAGTGGGAAGGGAGATGGAAGTAAGCAGGGATAAGTACTCAATATGTTTGTAAAACTAGAAAAATTTAAAACATCGTAAAAATTAAGTTAAATAAAACCAAAGATGTCATAATTCACAAAAAAATGTGGAAAATCCAATTTTTTGGGACTTTGAAAGAACAATGTTGTAATTTATAAAATGTTGTTGGGCTAAATTTTTATATTGTTGCTATTACTTTTAACTATATCAACCCAAATTATAAAATATTACAAAATTTTCTGTTTCACCTTCATGTTAGCATTGGGCTCTGCAAAAAGTACAAAATATGCATGCAGTTAGTGTCACCATATGATCCTCTAAGAGACTAGAATAGGTGCTTGTGTCAGGACAAAATTCAATGATTAATGAGATATATAAGTTCAATGTTTAATAAAATATATAATATATAGGTTTTATGTAGGATATTATATATCATTGTTAATAAAGAATGATTTTTTAATAGAACTAACAACCATTATTATTTTTGTCTTTGGGACCAGAAGTGGGAATGACAAAACTAAGTTCATTTCAAGTACACTACTAATACATTCTTTAGTTGACTTCATTTACTCACATTTTGTTAGAAATACAGACCAAACAATGATTGCCATGCATAGAAACATTCCAACTTTCCTTTGTTAACATATAGAAAATAAACACAGTATTTTTTCTGAGGCAATGTCATGATGATCAAATAAAAAATTGCATGTCTAGCCCTCATGTAAGATCCAAAACTTCACAGTGATTGTTAATCAACTGTTATCATTTAGAGAGCTAAACCTAGAGACAGTATTTAGCAAAAAATTTCTTTGTAGAAATTCAGAACGTGTGATATCTTAATTTTTCTTTTTTTTTAATTTTTTTTATTTATTCAATTGTGCATGTGTGCGTGTGTGCATGTGCATATGTGTATGTGTGTAGAACCACGGGCGAATTCGGGAACCACCATGGACGCCTCCACCTCCTCCTTGTTTACTCTGCCCTGGGATTCACAGGCTCTGCCCTACCAGGACCAGAAACTCAGGCCGACCCCGCTTTCTCCCGGCATCTATACGTAGGGTCTAGGATCCAAACTCAGGACCTTCCACCTGCAAGGCAGATGCATAACCCCTGAGCCACCTCTCCAGCCCTGGTATCTTAATTTTTCAATGTATTAAAGAAATAATAAATTCCTTTTATATGCTTTGTACAAATAATTTCTTTAATCTTTAATAATTAATTTTTTGCTTTCATTAAACTTTTTAATTCCTTGTCTTAAAAATATTTACTATTTATCTTACTGGTTGATTTTATGTTTTGAATGCTCTTTTTAAAAATATAGCATCATTCGATTCTAGAAATCACATATGCATGAAGTAGATACATTTAGAAACAGTAGAAATACTCTCATCTCTGGTAGTGTCAGAGACAGACAAATGAAAATGGCTTATATTCATTAATGGAAACTCTAATATATCCAATGTGCTAAAATTATATTTAATATTCCCTTTCCCCACCTGCCTGGGACTCACAGCGACCTAGGTAAGCTCCCCCCACCTACCCGCAAACCCCAGGCAGCCCACTGGTCCCAGCTCCTACCACCAGCCAGTTGTAGCAGGAGCTGCTCCAGGCCAAATAATTCAGTTCAGTGAAAAACGCACAGAAATTGAAAGGTCTTAAGAGTTAAAATGACAATGCCCAAGTCAAAAGTGCAAATCCATGAGAAACAACAGCCAAGAAAACAAATCTCCCACTGAAGAAATTAATCCAATAATGATAGACTCCAACCAGAACAAACCCACAGAAAATAGCCAAGAAAGCCTGAACCATATAACGACTTTCAAAACATGATCATTACCATGTTCAATACTATGAAAAAGGAAATCCAGGAGGAATTAAATAACCGCATCAATCACTTTGAACAGGAACACAACAGACACTTGGAGGAGTTGAGAAAAACAGTTCAAGAAACAAAAACAGGCATAGAGCAGTTAAAACAGACTCAAGCAGAGTACAAAACTGAACTAAAAACCAAGTTATCTTCATCCCAGAACTCAACAGAGAGTCTTATCAGCAGAACTAACGAAGCAGAAAATAGAATTTCAGACCTCAAACACAAAGTAGGAGTATTAACCAGCTCAATGGAAGAGGTTGTTAAAGTCAAAAAGATACTCGAGAGAAATATTCAAGAGTTATGGAACACCCTGAAGAAGCCTAACATTTGTATTCATGGAATACCAGAGCAAGAATCCCAAAATACCATACCTGAGGAAGATTTTCAAACTATCATCAAGGAAAGCTTTCCTCATCTAAAAAAAGAGAGGCCCATATATATGCAAGAAGCATTCCGCACTCCAAACAGATATGACCAAAATAGAAACTTGCCACAGGCAAATAATAGTTAAAACACTCCACATTCAAGATAAAGAAATGGTGCTAAGAGCTTCAAGAAAAAAAAAAAAGTCACTTCTAAAGGTAAACCTATTAAAATAACAAATGACTTCTCAATGGAAACAGTAAAAACAAGAAGAACTTGAAGAGATGTACTTCAAGTATTGAATGAGCAAAAATGTCAACCCAGGCTGATTTACCCTGCAAAACTATCTCTCATGTTCCAAGGAGAAAGAAAAATTTTCCAGCACAAAGACAACTTGAAGGGATACATGTCCACCAAACAAGGCCTTCAAAAAATGCTACAAATGATACTTAAGCTTGAAGAAAAAAAACAAGCATATCCAGGAGAACAGAAGGGAAGTATAATACCACCAAAACCTAAAAGTGAAACAATACACTTACAAAAGCCACTAAACATAATAAATGTCCGGAACTGAAAATAGTTTCTCCATTATAACGTTAAATGTTAATGGAATTAACTCACCGATCAAGAGACACAGATTACAAACTTCGATGAAAAATCACAACCATCAATCTGCTGCCTTCAGGAAACCCATCTCACCACAAAAAATAGGTACATCCTAAAAATAAAAGGCTGGTCAAAAATTATGCAAGCTAATGGAACCAGAAAACAGGAAGGGGTAGCCATTATGCTATCAGACAAAGTGGACTTCAAACCAAAGAAAATCATGAGACACGGATGGATACTACATTTTAGTTACAGGTACAATTCACCAGGAAGACTTCATAATACTGAACAGATATTCACCCAATACGCCCCCCCCCACACATTCATTAAGCAAACCCTACAACACCTAAAACAAGAAATCAATCCCAAAACGATAATTCTTGGGGATTTCAACACCACACTCTTAACATGAGATAGATCAACAGGTAAAAAACCTAACAGAGACACTTTGGAGCTTAATCAAACCCTTACTTAAATGGATCTTATAGATCTCTATTGAACTTTTCATCCACGCACCAAAGAATACACATTTTTCTCAGTAGCACATGGAACTTTCTCCAAAATAGATCACATATTGGGCCACAAAACGAATCTACACATATACAGGAAAGTTGAAAACAACAAGCAACAGAAACTACACTAACTCCTGGAAACTTAACACTATGATGCTGAAGGAGAATTGGATTCAGGAAGAAATTACAAAGGAAATTCAAGATTTCCTGAAAGTGAACGATAATGAAAATACAACTTACCAAAATCTCTGGGACAAGGGTCTGGAGAGGTGGCTCAGGGGTTAAGCATCTGCCTTGCAGGTGGAAGATCCTGAGTTCAGATCCTAGATCCCACATATAGACGTTGGGCGGAAGCGGGGGCAGCCTGCGTTTCTGGTCCTGGTAGGGCGGAACCTGTGAAACCAAGGGCAGAGTAAATAAAGAGGAAGTGGAGGAGGTCCATGTGGTTCCCGAATTCGCCTGTGGTTCTACACACACCAAAACACATACACACGTGCACACATGTGCAATTGAATAAATTAAAAAAAATTAAAAACAAAGATCTCTGGGACACAATGAAAGCTGTGCTACGAGGTAAGTTCATAGCTCTTAATACCTACATCAAAAAAATGGAAAAATCAGGGATAAATAACAATGCAGCTTAAAGCTTTAGAGACACTAGAACAATCTGATCCCAAAAGCAGTAGAAGAGAGGAGATTAGCAAAATAAGGGGAGAAATATCAGAAATTGAGATTAGAAAAACGATACAGAAAATCAACCAATCGGGGCTGGAGTGGTGTCTCAGGGTTAAGCCTCTGCCTTGCAGGTGCAGGGTCCTGAGTTCGGATCCTAGACTCCACATATAGATGCCAGGCGGAAGTGGGGGTGGCCTGCGTTTCTGGTCCTGGTAGGGAGGAGCCTGGGAATCCCAGGGCAGAGTAAACAAGGAGGAGGTGGAGCCGGTCCATGCTGAATTCGCCCATGGTTCTACACACACACGCACACATGCACACACACAATTGAATAAATAATAAAAAAATTTAAAAAATCAACCAATCAAAAAGCTGGTCTTTTGAAAAAATCAATAAGATTGTTACACCCCTAGCTAAATTATCCAAAAGCAAGAAAGAGAAAGCCCAAATTAACAAAATTAGAAATGTAAATGGAGTTATCACTACTGATACCCAAGAAATCCAGAGAATTATAACGTCATATTTCAAAAACTTATACTCTGTGAAATTTGACAACACAAAAGAGATGGATGAATTCCTAAGTAAACATAATTTACCTAAATTGAATCAGGAAGTTGTGAATTATTTAAATAGTCCTATAATATATGAGGAAATCAAGGAAGTAATCTCGAATCTTCCCACCAAAAAATATCCTGGACCAGATGTATTCAGGACAGTGTTCTACTAGACATTTAAGGAACTAATAACACCAATACTCCTTAAACTGTTCCATCAAATAGCAAAGGAAGGAACACTACCAAATTCCTTCTATGAAGCTAATATCGTCTTAATCCCAAAACCTAATAAAGATACACTTAAAAAAAAAAAACCACAGGCCAATCTCTCTCATGAACACAGATGCAAAGATTCTCAACAAAGTCTTAGCAAATAAGATTCAAAAACATATCAAAAAGATCATCTACGGGGATCAAGTAGGCTTTATCCCAGGCACACAAGGTTGGTTCAACATACACAAATCAATAAATATAATTCACCATATAAACAGTCTGAAGTCCAAGATCACATGATACTCTCGATAGATACAGAAAAAGCTTTTGACAAGATCCAACAGCCCTTTATGATAAAAACCCTAGAGAAGGTTGGAATGGAAGGAACCTTTATCAATATAATGAAAGCTGTATACAACAAGCCAACTGCAAGGATTATACTCAATAGGGAAAAATTTGAAACATTCCCACTTTGATCAGGAACTAGACAAGGCTGTCCACTCTTACCACTTCTATTTGATATTGTTCTTGAAGTCTTAGCCGAAGCCGTAAGACAAGAAAGGGACATAAAAGGGATTCAGATCAGCAAGGAAGAAGTCAAGTTATCTCTATTTGCAGATGACATGATCTTATACCTGAGTGATCCGAAAATTTTCACCAGGAAGCTCCTGGAACTAATACAGAAGTTCAGCAGGTGGCAGGATACAAAATAAATGTACAAAAATCAGTGGTCTTCCTATATGCCCAGAATGAAAGAAGTGAAAAAGCCCTGAGAGAAACAATCAAATTTACTATAGCCCTTAAAAAAATGAAATACCTTGTTATAAACCTAACTAAGGAAGTAAGTGACCTTTACAAAAACTTAAAACCCTAAAGAAAGAAATTGCAGAAGACATCAGAAGGTGGAAAGACCTCCCATGTTCCTGGATTGAGAGAATCAACATTGTAAAAATGACCATCCTACCAAAGGCAATATACAGATTCAATGCTATACCAATTAAAATCCCAAAGCAATTCTTCAAAGTTGACCAAACAATCTCAAAATTCATATGGAGACACAAAAGACCCAGGATAGCAAAAACAATCCTGAGTAACAAAAACACTGCTGGATGTGTCACCATATCAAACCTTAGTCTATACTACAAATCCATAGTTATAAAACAGCCTGGTACTGGCTCCAAAATAGACACACAGATCAATGGATAAGGGTTGAAGACCTAGATATAAGCCCACAAAACTATAGCCATTTGATCTTTGACAAAGGGGTCCAAAAAATCCAATGGAAAAAGAACAGCATCTTCAACAAATGGTGCTGGCAAAACTGGGTATCCACATGCAGAAGATTAAAACTGGACCCATACTTGTCACCATGTACAAGAATTAATTCCAAATGATCAAGGACCTCGATATAAGGCCAGAGACTATAAAAACCATAGTTGAAAGGCATAGGGAACTCCCTGGAGCTGATTGGGCTAGGCCAACAGTTCCTAAACGTACATCCAGTAGCACAGTCACTACAACCAACACTGATGGGATCTTGTGAAATTAAAGAGCTTCTGTTCAGATAAAGAGATAGTAACTCCAGCACAAAGGCAACCCACAGAATGGGAGAAAATCTTCACTAACCACATAGCTGATAGAGCTCAATTATCCAGAGTGCGCAAAGAACTTAGAAAAACTAAACACCAAGGAAACTAATGGGCCCAATTAAAAAATGGGCCTTGGAACTTAAAAGAAACTTTACCAAAGACGAAATTAAAATGTCTAACAAATATCTTAAAAAATGCTCCACATCCTTAGCCATCAGGGAAATGCAAATCAAAACCTCCCTGAGATATCATCTCACCCTTGTCAGGATGGCAAAAATCCACAATACAAACAACACCAAGTGCTGGAGAGGATGTGAAGAGAGGGGAACTCTCCTACATTGCTGGTGGGAATGCAGGCTCATACAACCACTCTGGAAAGCCGTCTGGCGATTCTTAAAGAAGTTAAAATTTGAAATGCCATATGACCCTGCTATACCACTTTTAGGAATAACCCCCCATGCTGAAAAAATTCACCTCGATAGCACAAGTACAACCATGGTTCATAGCAGCACTGTTTAGAATAGCAAAGTCATGGAATCAGCCCCAATGTCCAACAGTTGAGGAGTGAATAAGGAAAATGTGGTACATTTATACAATGGAATACTACTCAGCCATCAAAAATGATGAAATTTGCTGGGAAATGGATGGAATTAGAATCAATTATATTGAGTAAGGTATCCAAGACACAGAAAATTAAGTGCCATATGTACTCCCTAATAGGTGACCTAGTATCAAACCGACTTAGAGACACTCAAAGACAAATCTCTGTAATACAGTAATTGTAAAGATAATAAACAGGAGGGATGGAGAAGGGGAGTCCCACCAGAAACAAGGAGAGAGGGGACCATGTTACAGCAGAGAAAATAGGCCACCATGAAGGACTGCAAGTAAATAATGAGACATCTGGTTAAGTTCACAGGCTTTCCTTCCTGATCATTTGCAACTGATGGGGTATGATCTCACCAGAAGTGGAGGGCATATAGGCTGCCAGATAGAAAGTAACCATTTTGCAAATGGGTGATTGACCCCTCTCTCACTGTTGTCTCCTACTTTTATTCTATCTACCTTTGAATATACTCTTATAACAAGACTCTAATATAACAGGTTTTTATCTCTGGCCAGGGGGTGAATTCCAACACCCATCAGGATGGAGCCAAGAGCATTGCAGGAGCAGCAAAACTGAAAAAAAATTAAGAAACCATAATTCAGAACATCAGGGACTCTAGATCAACCACCTGGAACTAGGCCAGCCTAATCTCTTCCCATCCTGAAGCTCAGGGAAATTTGGGAAGAGGGGGCAGGTAAGATTGTAAGAGCACAAAGGTGCGAGGAGCAATGATATGCAAGATACTCCACACAAGTTAGGGCCGAAGCAATCATAATACAATTTTGCATGACCTGCGCTATGTCCAACACATTATGGACCCCACGAAGTCTAGCATGGACTAAAGACACTAGGATCCTTGGAGGCTAGGGACTGACAGTCACAGTAGTGTTACTAAGCTTAAGGGGAATACAGAAAAGGATTCTGGGAAATGCCCCTGGGTCCCTGCACCTCATCAGAGAGGAGGACCCAGAGGTGAGCTTGGCATGCACATTAAAGGATGCTCCAGGGATTGGGGGGGGGCACTGGGGGATGAAGAGGGAGGGAGGAGTGTAGGGGGGAGTAAGGGGATTGAGAGGAGGTGGAGGGAGGGAGGGGACTGGTGTACCTGTTAAGTTTGTATGAGCAGAAATAATAATATTAAAAAACAATTAGTATGTGTCAATTAATCATATTTAAAGTTAATTCTTCATACAGTCCATTTCTCATTTTATTCTTATTAAACTTCTTATTCTTTTTAAACTCATCTAAAAGTTGTAAGCAATATGTGAATTTTCGTATTTCAAAGATTTTATAAATTTTCTATGGACTAAAACACTTTCATACCCCTTTGCCTACACATCTTCACTCTCAAACCGCTCACAAGACTTTATTACTTTAAAGTTCCATGAGTAATATTTTTAAATGGTTACAAAGTACTTCATAATATGAATTCCTTATAATTTATTAAGGTATGCTTGCACTAATTGGCTTATTTTTAAGTCTCTTATTAGCATATATGAACATCACAGTGATGGCGTTCATTATGACATTTTCATATATTTACTTAACATATTTTGATCATATTCACTGACATTGCCCTCTAAAAATTTTTAAAAAAATTATATTTAATATTTATAAATAATAAACTAACTTATTCAGTCTAGTAGAAATATAAACTGTATCAATTTGCTATTAATTTACTTATAAATAAATTCAATCTAGATATGTTTGTGGTATTGAAACATAACCTTCATGATAGCTGTTGGAGTCCCATATAATTATAAAACCACACTCTTTTCTATATGACTGCTACATTTCACTTCTAATGAATAAATTTAGCCAATTACATATGGTAATGCATCCTAGAAAAAGCCAGCAATGTATGGACTAGAAGCTCTGCTGAGGCAATTATATTAATTACATTGAGAAATTTAATTGTGAGGTATAAAAACTATTTTCATACAGTTGTGAGTGAGCAGGTCTCACTCAATTCGGGGCCAACAGACACATGTGGGTTGAGAAAAGTAACAAGAGACCTTTGCAATACGGAGCTGAAGCATTGGTATTATAAAAAAATACAAGAAGCAAAGAGGGAGCATGTCCTCAGAGATCAATTATATCAGCTCCTTTTAGTACTGTAATTACTACAAGACCTGGTGTTCTTGGATTTTTTTGTAACTTAATTCATTCTTTGTTCCTGGGGCCTTATTGTCTTGAATAACATGTCTCACATTATCATAAGGCCACTTTTGGTAATTATATTTTGATATAAGTTCTGTTGGATTTTATTATGGACTGAATAGTAATTTTTTTTTCTTAGTGAAGTGCCTGTTGAATGTTTTTCAGCATTCTTTTTAAGAAAACCTCTGAAGAAAAGTATATTAGTCCTTCATACCAGGTGATGATCCCAAAGCAAACAATGTTTTTTTATGGATATTCATTTTATTTATGTTATGCCAACTGGATATTGGGGGGCGTGAGAATAATTTGTGAAGGGGAGTCATTTTTATTATCAGTTAGCTGAAGAGTATCTAATAGTTAAATTGACCAGGAGTGTGTCTTCTTACCCTGTTTTCTAATTCCTTAATTCTCCTAGAGATATAATTTTAATTTGGTTAAATAAGGGAGTTATGTAAGGGAATAGAATAAAAGTGCCAAGTTAGTGTTAATAAATAATAAAATAAATAATAGACATACATATAAATAATAGACAGACAATTATGGGTTGAATCTGTGTCTCATATGCCAGATAGACATGGAAAGCACAAATACTTGTAATGAGCTTTTCCTGACAGAGTCAAAAATGACAGCACATTTCGCATTGTTAGGAAGGACAGTTTAGGTCTTGAGGAAAATTAAACATCAAAATCAGGAGTTGGTATTTTGTTGTGCTTGATAATATGATTCTGAGATCATATTTCTAATGACAAGCCTGGACTATTCTCTTGTATGGGTTGGTCACAATCAAAAACAGCAGTAATATTCATTTCATTAAACATCTTTCATATTGCAAGAATGTTAAAGAAAATTATAGTTACTTCTTGGGGTTTTTTAAAGCACAAAAATGAATTATTACAGGCTATAACTTCAAAAATTAAATGAAATTTCTTGATGCCTAAGGCATGTGATGGAATTCAGTTTTATGTATCTTCATATATTTTGGCGGCAATTTCCTTTGAAGCAATATGAATGAATCAGGATAAATAGTTTCCAAAATTCCTTAAAATAATATCATTCTCATTCTATAATAACTTAAATGTATGAAAAGTTGTAAATGAATTCTTTAAATATTTCTCATAGGGAGGCCTTACAATTAAGAGGAAATTAATTTGGTATTCCAGAACCCATGTGAATAGTTTCCAGTCTCCAACAAGTGCTCAGACACGTGTCAGTACATACAACCCAAATAAAGTCCAGTGGGACACATAAGATGAGGGAGGCTGGTTGGGAAGAGACTTTTAATGGGAGAAGGAAGGAGGATGGGATCAGGTAAGAAGGGATGAAAATGACATAAATCCATTGTATTTATGAATGAAAATCTCAAATAACAATAATTATTGTAATAATAATAAATTTACTACTACTACTACTAATACTACTAGTACGACTACTACAGTTTTGATGATTAATTACTACTACTGCTACTACTATTAATAAAACAATGCATAAAGATATGTGCTTATAATACCAGTGCTGGGGAGACTGAGGCAGGCAGATCCTTTGGCTCACAGGTCAACAATGTGTTTTAGACCAATGAAAGAACTCATTTAAAGCAGAGACAACAATAACAACGAAATGAAGCAAAACATAAAAGTAGTTCAAAGTATTTTTAAATTGTAAAAGTACTTTTTTTGTAAGCAACAATTGAAATATATTTGTGCTTGTGACTTCATCAAAGAGTAAATGAGATCATAACAAAATTTGTCCACTTGAGGAATGGCATCTAAGGTAGTCCTTTGCCATGCTCATGTACCCCCCACCCTACCCATGCACCCCCCACAAAGATGTACAAAATTTACCTACTTTAATGTGTACTTCAGTTCTTTACCTTTGCTTTGTTTTGCTTTGTCCAAACTGTGTATCCACCAGAACATGGGGGAGTCTTTTTAAATTATCAGGGTACCAATGGCCACAAAGAGGGCAGAATGGGGCAGAAAAGCTTTCTGATTTAATAAAGAATCTCTATATTTGTTGACATAGAAATAAGAACTACCATTTTTAAACTTTTAGAATTATAATACCTGTAGCAGTTCAACTCCATGGTTGCTGAAAAATGACCATCCAACGGCATAAGGGAATAAGGGGCCTATTTTCTTACCATAGTCTGGTTGCAGTCTGTAGTCTAGCTTGATGGAAGAGCAAGGGTAAGGGAATTGGACACACCATCTCTATGTAATGGCTGAGAGAGGGACGATCCTTACTTGCCAGACCGCATGTGTGGCCGAGTATACACAAGGATGAACACTTCCTCAAGCAGCTCTCAGTATTTTATTCATCTGTTCAGCGACTAGTCCCACCCACCATGGACTGGGCCTTGCCCATCAGCTAGACAATCTCTTGCAGGTTTGCTCTGGGCTTAACTCAACCACTAATTCTCTACAAATGTGTCCAGAGCTCAAACCTTCAACTGTCAAGTTGACATCTGTGCCTAACTATGACAACAACAACACTCTTAATAGAAATGTCTGATTCAATAAACCAAGTGAAAGTTGGAAAGTACCTTTTCACTTGATTGCATAGGATTTGAGGCATTAATGGTCACAGTCAGCAAGCATGGTCTTACCAATGGACCTAAATCATGGTTGGTCTCATTCCAGTTCCAACATAAAAACAATAACCTTGTCATCTGTTATACCTGTATGTTTATTCTTTAGGGTAGGACACTTAATCTCTGAATCCTTTCATGTATGCTTCATTTTCCAAGAAACTTGGTAACCTGAGATTTGCATCCTAATTTTTAGAAACTCTGTAATCTAGAAACCTCCTACTTCTAGGTAATATATGGCCATCCTTTGATCAGTTGCAGCCATTTAGGTATTGATTTTATTAAACACAGAAACGGAAAGTGGTAGCAAATCATGACAACACTTGATGAAGCTTTTGTGGGAAAGGGTCCACTTGGGAGGGTGCATGCAGCACAGGTGCTTGCTTTTAAAACAACAAGCAGTGGAGCACAGATTTGGTCTCCGCATTTGGTGTGATATTGCATGCTCAGATGTTCCATTCTTGTTTGTGAGTGTCTATTAAGGATAATGGTGTGATGTTTACCTTGACAAAAATATTACAGTAATAATTACCTAGAATTTAAAGGACTCTTAACTCTTTAATTCCTCTCCAAGTAAAGCATCGGTATCATTGCTTAGTGTCAACTCTCAAATTTATTTTTAGATTATTTACTTAGGTAATTATTTACTTACTACATGATACAGTATCTCAAATTTTGTAATTATAGGATATAGTTTAACATGGCCAATACTGCTTAACTTAAGTGAAAGTTTTCAAGCTAATCCTACTTCACATAATTTTTTCATGTGTGTGCACATATGGTGCCTATGTTTGGGTATATGTGTCACACGTGCAGGAAATCAGAGGATAACGTTGGGAAGTCTGTATGTTCCGTTCACATTTGCCTGTACCCCAAAGGTCAGGCTTAGAAAGTGCTTTGCAAACACTTTCACCAGTAAACCATCTTACCACCTTGTGACTTTCCCACACTGCACTCTAAGCTAAAGACATTATGCATGCTATCTTTATAGTTAAATATACAAAATATTTATCTTATTAAGTTGTATTTAGTATTTAGATTCTTAAATTTATGTAAGATTTTTGTGTTCAGACTCTCAGAGTATTTTATTCAGCATTCAATTCAGTCATTCCTTTCACTGGATCTTTTATCAGAATCTTAAACTGGATTCAGTTAACAAGGGATGAAAATAGTTTTAAATTAGATTGTCTAGCACACTATACAGGGACACATGTTTCAGCATTTATTGTAGTAAAACACTATTCAAACACTTCTTGGATCAGAAGGTTTTTCTGCCCCATTCTGCCCTCTTTGTGGCCATGGGCACTCTGAGAGATAAAGAAAAGCTTTCAACTAAGAGACTTCCAATTGCAATGAATGATCAGTGAGGCAGAAAACCATAACTGACTAAAGTGCACAGTATCATCAACCCTAGAATGTACAGCCCAATCAGGAAATCCACTGTAAGAGCCCAAAGTTTCGATGGCCAGGATGCTCCAGTCCTGACAGGGCTACTGCATCCAGGAGCTCACTGCAATGAGATCTACATCCACCAGATCCAAACAATGGTTGACATATCAACATTGGCCCATAGAATAGCAAGGATATCTCAGGAGAAATAATTGCACTCAGTGGGAATTCTATGGACAAGTGCTGCTCAGGTGAAGGGGAGCTTCTGCACTTGTGGGGGTACCCAATGATCAGTCACTAATACTACCACAGAGGCCTGGTTCCTACTAGTACAGATACCCTGAAGGTTGCCCTGTAGTCCACACATATAGAGAGACATGAGGACGGGAAAGACAATGCTGTTGGATGAATATCAAGAGCAACTGTGTGAAGGGAGGGAAGGATAAGAAAAGAGGGGGTGGAAGAGAAGGAGAAGGGGCATTTGTATATTAAAAAATCCTTAGTTGAAAAGAAAATAAAGAAATAAAATAAAAAAAAAGATATGTCTATCACTGTGTGTTCAGTTCTAAGTGGTATATTTATTCCACTTCTTCTAAGGCTCAGGGAATATCATGGGAAAGGGGACAGAAAGAATGTAGGGACGACAGGATAGAGTGAAGACCTGCAAATGATACCTTCTGGGAAAGACAAAGTCAGTGCCCAGCAGCTGTGACTAACTGCTTAGGACCTGCTCAAGTTTGGACCTGTCAATATCAGGCTCAAGTGGTTCTGTTCCTTTCTGCCCAGCTGCTGGCAAAGGATGTATGCAGGGAAGGGGCAGACACCGTGTTCAGTTGTGTCCACTGAGGAGTGCACCAGGCTCCACTGGACAGGTCCAAGCCTGTGGTCAAGGAGATGGGCCTAGTTAGGCCTAGTAGGCTGTAACATAAAACCAAGAGATGAAAGTTTAGAAGGAACATATAACAAGGAGAGGCCTTGTCTGGGGTAGGAGGAAGAGAAAAGGATAGAATAATTAAATAAATTGTATACATGTATGAAATTCTCAAGAATACAATTAATTTAAAAAAGCAAAGCTATGTCTGACTGAATGTATAGACATTTTTCTTCTCTTTCCCTATAAATACAGCATAATAACTGTTTATAAAATATATATACACAAATTTATGTAACATGTAATTTACATATACATTGTTATATTAGATAGCATAAGTATCTAGAGATAATTGAAGGGATAGAAAAAAATGCATAGATTTTAAGGAAAACCTATCCCATCTTGTAGAAGGGACTTAGGCATTCCTTAGGACGTGGTATTGGGAGACTAAGAACAAATTCCATGTAAATGCTGAGGAACACTATATGTTTTTAATCCTATTTTGTAAATAATCCACCACAAAGACTTTGTAGTTATGATAAAACAAACTTGAAATAAGATTATGAGGAAAGTGTCATAAAGATATTTGTGTTCAGTGTAAATATCTCTTTGTGTTTCAGAACTCTTGGATCTGAACAGAACATCAATATTCCATAGCCCTTTTGGATTTCTTGACCTCCAAACAATGCTGTTGGATGAATATCAAGAGCGACTGTTCGTGGGAGGCAGGGACCTTGTCTATTCACTGAACTTGGAGCGAATTAGTAACGGCTACAGAGAGGTATTAAAAACATCAAAATGCTTCTAAAGGGGGAAAGTGGGTGTGTGTGTGAAAATGTTACCCGGTCTTATTTCTTCCATTGTGATGAGCACTTGACAACTTTAGATAATTACTTTATTAAAGTGACTTATTCACTAAAAAGGATCAAGTGAGATGAAGTGTACAATACATAAATTTCTGAAGCACACTGATGCTCTGCTGTCCAAGCTTCTATAGACTCCCTGTGACTTGACATTCTGGCTTGATGTCTAGAGGTCTCAGATCAAGTATGCTGAATCCACACTAGTTCCTCCATGATGTGTTCCTCCAATATCCCAACTTGAAGAAATATAGATATGTAATATCAGTACGACTGTCTCATATTTTTCTGTGGGTAAATCAATAATGCAGATAGAAGCTACCTAAGTTAAGATCAAAACATGTTGAAATGGTTAAATGTTGAAAGGAGAAAATCAGTTCTTATACACTGTGTCTATGTGGAATTGAGTTGGGGTTGTTTTTAGAACCATGTCACTTTAACATGAAACACTCAGACATTTATATCAAAGTATTTTTGACATACATATGATATAATCCACTTTCTTTACAATTTATTTTAATGTTCATCAACATGGGCCAAGTTCACATTTTTTAAGTCTTAAAAAATGTGACAAACAACAGCATCTTTTGGAGCTCTCCAAATCCTAATCCCTAAAGGATATTTCTATTTCTTCTGGATCCTGCTTTTATTCCTTTATAAGATGCATATTCTAGGAGCTGATCTTATACCTTAATTGTAGACATATATTTAGTATGTATAAAGCCTTGGACTCAATTGTAGCATTGTCCCTTATGTCCATATTAAAAAAAAAAAACACCATTTGTGCATCTTTTCAGTGATATATTTGGCTTTCAATTTTAAACAGTATTTGTTAACCTAGGAAGATGAAGATTTTAGCTTTCTTCTCTTTAAGTGAAAAAATTCTGCTTATCTGAGCACTCCTAAAACTAGCATAGTCCTTATCAGTTTCTCTCTACCTTCCCAATGTTGTTATACTTCAAATTTTACCTGTTCCTATGATTGTAATTATGAAGACAGTTTATAAGATCTTAGTTTTCCTTCCTTTCCTCCCTACATTTCCATTTTTTCTCTCTTCCTTCCTCTATCTCTGATTAAAGCTTACTTGCCTTTCCTGAAAGAAAGGATCATTCTTTATATCATGCTTTACGTTTGAGGCTAGTTTCACTCATTTTTCACTGTCCTTTGCTTGGGTTTTTAAACTTCTTTCTAAACAAGGGAATGTGCTACTATTGTTTCCTGTGAGTCTCCACAGTGTAGAACCTCTCTCTCTAAAGCACCATCTTTCTGATCCTAGTCTGGCTGTATACTGAAGTATTGCTTCTTATTCCTTCTTGAGGACATGTTCAAAATCAGATTTTGGTTCTGTATGCTAGAAATCTTAATTAGTTAAAATCAAAACATGTTGAAATGGTTTAATGTTGAAAGGAGAAAATCAGTTCTTATACTCTGTGTCTATGTGGAATTGAGTTGGGTTGTTTTTAGAACCATGCCACTTTAACATGAAACACTCAGCCATTTACATCAAAGTATTTTTGGCATACATATGATATAATCCACTTTCTTTATAATTTATTTTAATGTTCATCAACATGGGCCAAGTTCACGGTTTTTTAAAGTCTTAAAAAAATGTGACAAACAACAGCATCTTTTGGATGTGACACAAAACTGATACATCTATAGAAATTCCAGGATAAAATTTATTTGATTTTGAATTTGGAAGATTATTGCTTCATTATTTTTAGACTTTCGTGGCTGTGAGATTTAGGATGCTAAGCTGATTTCAAGGTCTATACACAGCCTCCTTCATGTCACCTAACATGCATCCATGCATGTGGATCTCTCCTTTCCAAAAAAGTATGTATAACTTTCTCATATGTCTCATTGCCTCAATCTGTCTTTTCAGTTTTTGTTAGTTCATTGTGCTAGGGCACAGTGAGTTTGTCTACTAAGGACCCTAAGGCTTCTGTACTGAAAATGTTAATTATTTCTCTGACATTCCCTTCCCTCCATTCTATTGTTGTTTTCTCAAACATCTAAAAAATTAAACATTTTGTATTCTGGTGTCCAGATTGCACGAATTTGAAGTCTTTCTCTTGAATATATCCACCCCCACCCCGAATTCTAATTTCAGAATACTTCTGGAGTCCTTTTCATGAGTCAGCGTGTTTTTTGGCTTCTCCCTACCTTGCCTGAATTTAAATTTCCACTCTTCCTGTTTGTCAAGCCAGCCAACACTTGGCCATATGTTTTAGAGTTTCTAAAATGTTGTTCATATTCCTTTGGTCTGTATGTTCCAGTCTTTTTTTTTCTGTTTAGAGTATGTTTTCAATCCCTTTACTGTTATTTTATTGATTACAAGATGGAGTAGAAGTAAATATGTTTTACCCCAAGTCTTCCTTTTACTTCTGCAAGTTTCATTTTTAATGTTTATGAATTCGGCTCTTTGACTATTTCTAACTTGTATATAAAGCAAATTGCATGTATTCTTTCTTCTATCCCTGCCCCCACCATCCCTTTCTTTCTTTAAGTCTTTCTCCCTTATTTATGTCCTTTTGTTTTGGCTTGTGTGCAGTAAGTTCGATCAGGGACCACTGACTGATCTTCTCTTTGAGTCTCATAGGCTTCTTTCTCAGGGCACAGAACTGTTTTGTTACAGCCTCTTTATCCCCTCCCATACCTGTTGCACTTTAAGGAACCCCGTGTTTCCCCTGAGTTTATAGTTGGGCCACTAAGTTCATAGGTAGGATCACTGTAGATTTGGTGTCAGTAACCAACTCTGCTGTGGGTTCATGATTATCATGATACATATGGCACTATGGCACTTCCCAACCCTTTTCCCTGTCTTCTGGCTCTTACATTATTTCTTCCCTATCTTCCACAGAGCTCCCCAAACCTGCATGTGTTTGCGTACGTGTATACTGAGAACTCAGTCTTCAACCTTCGCTTATTCTTAGCACTTGGCACATTGGTTCTCTGAATTCCCTGTGGTCATCTTGCTGAGGGGGTCTTTGGCTTCAGGCACAGGGAAATCTTTGTGCTCTTTCTGTTTTCTTTTTCTGTGATGTCTCCTGCTACTTGAGGAGAGAGGGGTAGGTTCTCGTAATTGGAACTGAGATGCACCAATTTTTTCCTTCAGGATCCAACACAGGCAGAAAGATTTCTCTCTTCCTATCTACATGTTTGAATATATCTTCTACATTCATGCACACACATGCACATGACCTCTTTTCAGGCAACTTCTATGAACTATTCTTTCACTTATTAGATACTCTATTTCCCATCTTTGACTCTATTTTCTACTTCAAATTTGTTTCTGTGTGTATTTTTCTTTTATTTCCTATCACTAATACCATCTACATACTCTAACTTTCTGAGGAAGCACCTAAACTAGGGAATAAAAATAACTATTGAGTCTATTGAATTTATCTATTGAAATTATTATGTGAATATTAAAGAATCTTCCAAGAGATCTAGCCTGTTGGAAGATCAGTAATATTTTCATTATAAGATATTTAATTATAGAAGTGGTATATAAATTTCTGCCTTTGGATGATGACCACAGGCTATCATGAAGCAGGTCCCTAGAATTTATATTCAGGTTCTTGGGATACAGACTATCAGAGCAATTTTCTCAAGATATTTCCTATGGACTGAAAGCGACTAAGGGCTGCATCTTTCTTCCCTGGTGTGATTCCTCTTCAGAGTAGGGGAAATTGAATCTCCTGCTTACTCTCATTTATTGTTTTGGCCTAATTGTACCCTCAGGCCTTTAGTGCCAGATGAGTTTTGATGGAGGAAATGACCTGTGAAAATGATGTAAGAGTAGGAGACCTGGAGTTCAATGAGGCTTTATGAACTGCCTCTTAGGGAGCTAATGAAGTAAGATTTGATCATTGATATTAGGCATATCTAGCAAAAATGTCAAAAAGTAGCTATAGAACTATTAAATCAACTATTTTCTTGTCCTCATGAAAAAGTCTTCACTTTATGAGGCCTAAAGCTTATATGTTCTTGGGGACTCTTTCAATCAACATGGGCCAAACATAAATTTCAATATTGCAAAGGACTCATTCAAATCAATAGCAAAGACAGGTTTGAGGGAATAACCCTGGGGTTCTGGCTTCCTCAGCATAGTTACTTTCATTGTCTTCATTTCTTATTCTGAACTTGTAGTGTCTGTTTCTTCCAAGCAATTAGTAATATAGCTCTTTCTGGGATCTGTTTAGTTGTTTCCAATTACAGCAAAATTGGAACAGGTTCGTAAAGCAGTGGACTTCAGGCAAGTTTAGTTCTTTAGTTGTGAAATGAGGTTCTGAAAATTGAAGGTCTTATCTGGATCCCATGCTCTGGATATATGCTTGTGATTATATTAATAATTCTTCTTGCTTTGGTTTGTCTATGCCTGGTTTATAAAGCTTGAGAAAATAACTTTTGGCATCCTGAACATTGCTCAGTTGGAGGAAATGGTCTTTCATGAGCATTTAGGATGTTGAACTATGACATTCCTACTCTTTACCCAATAGATGTTATTAGCATGGAAATCATCCCTTGTCATGACAATCAATGATATGACCTCAGACCCTGCCAGATATTCCCTGAGAAACAATATCACCCTGAATTAATGCACTGCATTTGTAAGAAGGATTCAGGGCCTCTGGCTAAGTGCATACACACACACCCCACAATCTGTCTACTTAGCTAAAATGCATCGTTCCTTCTGCTCTTCAAATTGTGCCATTAGAAAAATGCAACTAACACCCTATTTTCATCACTTTATCTTATTATTTATTTATTTCTTAGTTTTAAGATGTATTAGGACTGAAACATGAAAGTATACAAATAGCTTAAATTAGATTGAATAGTAATAAGAATCATCAACCAACTCAGGAATGAGACTACCAGCAGTCCCATCAGGAGAGTAGTGACCTTCGTCTTCACTCTGCTTCCCTCCTCATCCATTTGGTTTCTAGAAGCAACTTCGTTTCTGTTGTTTATTCTTATGTTTGCCTTGTGTTCAGTTTTCAAAATTGTTTTTCAGGCATTCTCTGTATGCTATATCACTAGCATTGAGCTAGTATAAAAATGGCATACCATAACCTGTCATAATTTCTAATACTACATTTTGTTTTTGCTGTTTCCATTTTCTGTTATTTAATGTTACTTTCTAGAGCAGACATACTAATCTGTCTATTAGCTACTTTCTGTTATGGGTAGCACAGCAACCTAAGAGCACAGTTCCCACTGTAGAGTTCATATTCCTTCTCAAATTTGTGCTTCTCATCTGTAAGTAGGATAGTATTAGTCCTCTCTAAACACAAAGAATTGTTACCTTTTGTGGAAGACTATGTGCAGCTGTATGATTTGATTATTCACTTTGATTCTGGGTGTATTTTCCATCCTATAAATAGATCACACTTTACCCATCCCTTGTGCAATGATGCTGGACGGCTTCAGGTATCTGAGTTTATCAGCATTTGCTAGTGGTCTGCACATACCTCAAACATGTTGCCCCATTCAAGCATGTGCACAAGGCTGACTTGAAGAACAGACAATTGAAGCAATAAAGGATCAAGCGTGCATTTGCCAAATGTGATGGTGGCTATGCTATCTTTTTAGGAGGAAAACAGTAATACAAGTTAAGGTGAAATCCTCCATTGCAGAGAAGGGTCATACACAGGATGCTGTAGGTGACTGTTAAGAAGAGGTGGCAGATGATGAGCATAGGTCATGTGACCTTGACAGTAGGAAAGGGCTTATTTTAAATTTTTATTGGAAAAGTGAATTTTGAGAGAAGTAAAGTCCAAAAAACTCCTAAGAATCAATTGAATCATCCTCCGAGTAAGAAAGCCACAGCCGTTTGGGATGATTGGCATAGAAAGAACAGTTTTAAGGATGATTCAATTATGAGAACAAGTAAAGAGACACAAGAAAAACCACTTGATGGTTTGAAGGATTATACTTATTTGTTTCTGGAGATTTAACAAAAAGATCTAAGGCATTCAGAAGGATGAGGTCAGAACAGAGGCTGTACCAGGTCTAATGAGATGTGAGTCGGAGGACTGATTGCTGACCTGGGGTGCGGGTCAATACTGCCTGGGCTTGCTACAGTCAACAGGGAATGTGTTTTGATGGATTAGTCCTGCTGTTCCTTTCTGGGAAGATGCATAACCCTTTAGTTTTAACTTCATTTAGAAAATGGAGACAACCAGGCATTCTTGTCCTTGTTCTCAACACGGAGTGCCTATTTCCTTGAGGCCTTTTTTTGGTGCTTCTATGTTACACTGGGGACCTCTTCTCTCATTTTATGACCTGCCAGTCATTTTGCACATGCTGATCTCTGGTGATCTGTCTTCAGAATCTGATTGTTTTCTATATTTTCTCTTTTACTATATCTTCTCTCTCTAAAATCATGGTATTCCATAATGCTTCTTAGCATTTTTGTATGCCATGTGTCTATTTGGCAACCTTTGAAAGTTCGTAAATTCTTGAATGTATGAAATAAAGTATAGAATTGCAAATGGAAATATTTAAATGAAGTCAAGGCATAAATATTTTCAAACGGCTCTCATAATATGGAAAATAAGAACTGTTGGTACAAGTCTTTAATCTTTCATTGCAATTATTTGAATTGTCACATTATTTCAAATTAACAAGTGCTATGATATTTTCAGCTAACTGCAATTTGAAATATTGTTTGTTTTTTCATTGTTATTGTTATTTGTCTCATCACTGAGGCTACAGGTACAACTAATCCAATTGCTGTGGTTTATTTCCTACATCTATATAATAGAAATTCTACATTTTAGTCAGAAGTCATTTAAAATAGTTCTGTATTTTTTTCTGATTTCTGAGTTGGACATTTTATGGATTGCATGTGTATATGAGAGAAAAAGAGAGAGGGAGAGAAAAAGAGAAGAAACAAAAGAAGGAAGGAAGGAAGGAAGGAAGGAAGGAAGGAAGGAAGGAAGGAAAGAAGGAAGGAAGGAAGGAAGGAAGGAAGGAAGGAAGGAAGGAAGGAAGGAAGGAAGGAAGGAAGGAAGGAAGGAAGGAAGAAAGGAAACACATTAATGTTTTTGTGCATGTTGATATACAACTTCTCTTTGTTTTTATAGATGTCAAGGATAACCTTTTGGTGTTGATCCTCATCTTTCTACTGTGTCTGAGACAGGATCTCCTCTAAGCTGCATGAGCCAGTATGCATGTACAGAAAGATTCTGATGATTTTCCTGCCTGCTCCTTCTTTTTCACATATGTTTGCTGGAATTACAGACACACATATATATCTGGCTTCCATGTGGTTTCTGTGGATTCAAATTAGGTTGTCAGGGTCATATGGCAAGTACTTCACCTACTAAGCTAATTCCCCAAGGCATCAAAATCTTTTTAAACACCCCAGTTAACAAAGTCTACTGAATAAACTTTTCCTTTAATAGAAATACCAACATTTCTTAAAAAATAAATGTAAACTTCATAGATCAGCACAAATATCTCTTCATGAGTTCTATTTGCTTACCTTTTAGGTCCCATATCTGCTTGCTTACTCTCGAATACTGCCAATCAAACCACATTGTATTCTCTTTTCATTTCTCTCACCCCTGTAGTCACATCTCCTAGAATAATCTTCAGACTTTCTCTTCTTTTTCTGTTGTTATGTACTCCCTTCTCAAACTAGATTTGCAGGAGAATCCTTGGTCTTTTATTATCCTTCTGGATAATTTTGATTCCCACTGTGCATTAAAATTAATTATTTATCAATCTATTTCATAAGTAGCTACCATACATAAGTGCTATGTTAGGTTCACCTTTGAAGATGTAGCTCTCAAAGAACATAGGCAGTGACAGAAAGCTAGTGTGCCTGCTGCTAATCCTGAAATCATCCAGCACTCTGTTCTCTTCACTTCTGACCTTTTTCAAATCCCATTGTGTTGATTTTCAGAACCAGTCCAAAACAATTTTGCTGAATGTAAGCATCAACAACACATACCTTTTCTGGAAAAAAAAAAGCAACCCATTTTACATGTGGCAATAATTTTAACTTTTGCTCTCAATTAGTAAACACCTAAGGATTTTGCAAATAATATTCATGTCCTACCCCATCCCTAGAATGTGAGGAATAAGTAAGGTGCTTCTTAAAATTCAGCCAGGTAATTATAACATGTGTGAGGCGCTGAAGTGTTACATATCTATGTAGAGACTGTGGAATGCTTATTCTATTTTGTGATGCCAAGTAAAAATTTTGTATATTTTAAGTAGATTTATATAGATACAACACAGAAGACTAAATTTTTCATGCAACTTTGAAAGACACAGATCTACTGTCTAATAGGTACACTGTTTATATTAGTATTGTTAGGATTTGGCATTGTTTTATAAATTACTTAGTTCAATGCATTTCCCAGAGCATATGATTAAAAGTCATTCACCATAATTCCAATCTTGCATATCTATGTCACAGTCATAAAAGATTCTTAACCCTAATTAAAGAAGAGAAATGTGAATCCTAGTGCTAAAAATTTGTCTTCATTCCCAAACTGTCAACTTTATCAACCTATTTACTTTATTTGAGAAACTCTCACCTTTTTAAATAAATTAGTTTTTGTATGTCACTCTCTCAGACAGCATGTGAGATTCCCAATTGTGTCAGACTTTTGGATTTCAACTCTGACTCCATCATCTCATGATTAGCATCTAACATTGTAACAAAATTTAAAAAGAAATGACATTTTTTCCTCAGTCTTTTAATGAAGTTTGTAAGTATTTGTGCATGGCTGAACTAGAAGAAATCATTTTCTTGGTAAAATTTTTAAAGCATTCTGAGATTTCTCATCTAGATGTGACAATATCAAGACAGTACTATGGGCACAAGCCTGGAATGTGAAAGACGAAACATTTTGGCGGATTTTGTCACTTGACTGCTTACAGACCAAACCCCATCTCTGTCTGTCTCTCTGAACGAGATGATTGTTTACAACAAAGCTTCAAATTCTGTAAGTCAGGATTAGTCTCTACTTCCAGGAATTCAGGACTCCTTATGTTTTACATGCCTTTCCACTTTTTTCCTGTTAAAACCTTTATTAGTAAATTCTTTGCTATGTAATTTTAAAATTACTGCTCTTTATTGAAGAAGAAATATGAATCTAGAGAATTTGAAAAGAAATATATGTGGTTTCTCATATTCTTTACTTTAAATGTATTTACAGCTCTGGAAATGTCCATATGTAATCAGAAACAAGATATAGCCAGTGAGAGTAAATAATGGTATTAGTTGTTCTGGCAAGCAGCTGTATACTCAGCAGAATTAAAATTTATTATTACATTGATAATAATTGAACCTTTTATTTATTGAACCTCAAAAATCAGTAGTTAAAAATTATAAGTCATAAATTCAGAATTCACACAAAACTCTTAATGTGTTATATCCATTGAAATATACTGAGAAGGGGCTGGAGAGCTGGCACAGATGTTAAGTCTCTGCCTTGCAGGCGGAAGGTCCTGAGTTCGGATCCTAGACCCCACGTATAAATGCCAGGAAGAAGCGGTCCATGGTGGTTCCCGAATTCGCCCGTGGTTCTACACACACACACACACACACACACACAATTTAATAAAATAATAATAATAAATAAAAAAGAAATATCCTGAGAAAAGCCAAATAAAAGTGAAAATAGCTGTGAAATATGATGGTATTTTACAGAGCCTAATCATTGTTTATGCAGTTATTAATGCATAAACGATTAATGCAATGCTTTTAGAAATATTATCAAAATTATTTCTTAGTGTCAGTAACCATTATATGATAAAATTTAGGATGGATATTAGAGAAATAACACTAACTACAGAAACAAAATTAGTGCTATTATTTTACTAAATATAATTCCCAAAACCACCAAAATGTAATCTGCTGGACATTAGGCTCAGTAAAAAAATTCATGTAGTACCTACAGAGTTTTCAAATCATTTTTATGTTCCAAGAGAAAAGTCAACTTCTTTATGGGTATTTATTGTCTTTTATTTTGTTTCTTCCTGCTCACACTCTTTCTGATCAAGGTATCATATCTACAATGAGGCAAAATCATGTGTTTTCGACTTTTTTGAGACAGTCTCACTCTGCAGTCCACACCACTCTGGAACTAATTCTGTAGTTCAAGCTAGCCTTTAGTTCATGCCATCCTACTAAAATACCTTTTTAGGTGTGACCACCAAGCTCCACTATGATAACAGATTTTATTTTATTATATTTTTAAATTTTTCCTAGCTTTGCAAGCATATTGAGTAATATCTCTGGTCCCTCATTCTCTCTTCCCATCCTCCCCATCCTTACCTCTCCTATGTTCCCTCCCTTCATCAATCCATCCCACTCCCTCTCACGGTCCTGTCTGTCTGCTTCTATGGGTCTCACGGCACTCTCTGGATCATCTGCTCTCATAGGGATTCAGGTCTCTCTGGCAGAAGAAGTGTACCTTTTTGGGCAGACCCACTGATAAGGTTGCCACCCTATACCTGTCTAGCCCTAGTTCCTATGTTTACCACTGCATGTAATTATTTCTCCTGGATGCAGCATCTCTACTTTGAGACAAGAATGTCTTGCCCAGCTGTGGATCTCCCCATTTTTAGGCTCTTACAATTCTGCTACCCCCTCTTCTGCAAGATTCCCTGAGCCTTAGGATGGGGGGAAATGTGGTTGGCTTGATTCTAGGTGAGCATTGCAGGGTTGCAAGTTCTCTGTATTATGGTTGAGTGTTATTGCCTATTTAAATGTTTTTCCACTACACTGTTCTGTCTGAGTGTTGAGATCTTTACTTACCTAAAGAAAAAATGAGATGGATTTAGATAGAAGTTTATTCTTCCGTGTTTGTGGTTAGTATTGAGACATTGGTTCCTGTCCACTGTCAGATTATTCCCTGTCTACTGTTGTTTAGACTGGTTTACAGTGCTGGGTATGTGTTCCCTAACATAGGGGTGGGGGCATGTTAGGGGTTAGGAAGCAAGTGGTTGATTACCTGGAGATTAACCCCACTTCCTACTGTGTCCTATTTCTGTTTCTCCCTCTCCTTTAAACCTTTTCTTATATAAAAGCTTTTTTCGACAGCCTACCCATGTTCTTTTGTTTCTGATCTTTTGGGATGTTCTTGTACACTCCCCCCCCTACACACACACACACACACACACACACACACACACACACACACACACACACATCCTGTGCATTTGTAAGAGTTTCTGTTTTGGGCTGGAGAAATGGCTCAGGGTGTTAAGATTCTGCCTTGAAAACAGAAGGTCCTGAGTTCATATCCCAGATCTTATGTAAAAACATCAGATAGAAACTGTACTTCTGGCCCTGGGATGTCTCAAAAAGTAAAAAGGAGGTAAAATCAACCCAGGATGATTTCCAAAGTCACCATTGGTCCTCCATAAGAACATACCATGTATTCTCTCTCTCCCTTTCTCTCTCTCTGTCTCTCTGTCTCTCTCTCTCTCTCTCTCTCTCTCTCTCTCTCACACACACACACACACTCACACTAAATTAAAAAAATCTTAAAAGAGTTTCTGTTTGATTCCATCAAACTGATGGTTTAATACTAGTGTCCATCTTTCTGCTTCTGGGACATTTCACTCAGTATGATTTCCTTCATTTCTATCCATTTACTGATAAATTTCATTAGTTCATCTTTCCTGACAGCTAACTAGTATTCATTGTACATATACACTACATTTTCATTAATCATTCATCAACTGTTGAACACCTAGGTTGTTTGCATTTTTTGGCAGTTGTGAAAAGGGATGCTATGAACATAACTGTACATATGTCTCTGATGCATGATACAGTGTTCTTTGGAAATATTCCCAGGTGTGTTATAGATGAGTTGTATGGAATTTTGATTTCTGCCTTTTTAGGTACCTCCAAATTGGTCTCCAGAGGGGTTGTATGAGTTTACAATCCCACAGCAATGTATAAGAGTTCCCTTGTCCCCACGTCTATGCCAGTATTGCTGTTGTTTGTATTTTGTATCATAGCTATTCTGACTAGAGTGTGATGATATCTCAGAGTGGTTTTAATTTGCATTTCCCTAATGACTAGGGAGGGATATAGAACATGTTTAAAGATGTGTTTTAGACACTTGAATTTTGTCTTGTGAGAAGTTCTTTTACATTCTAAGGTCCACTTTTAAATGGGGTTGTTTACTCCCTTAGTAATTAATTCTTGAAGTTCTTTGAGTACTCTGGATATTAGTCATCTATCAGATGTGAGATTAGTGAAGATGTTCTCCCATTCTGTAAGTTGGTTTTTTGCTCAATTAATGATCTCTTTTGCTGAGCAAAATCGTTTTAAATTTCATATAATCCCTTGTACTTGTTCTCTGCGCTTTTGGGGTTCTATTGAGGAAATGCTGGCCAAAGCAAATCATTTCAAGGGTATTCCCTAATTTTTCTTATAGGAGGTTTAATATGGAGTTAATTTTTGTGCAGGGAGACAAATAAGGGACCAATTCCATTCCTCTGGATGTAAATATCCAGTTTTGCCACCACCATTTATTGAAAATGCTGTCCTTTTCCCATTGGATTTTTTTTGCATCTATGTCAAAGATCAGTTGATTGTAGGTAAGTACATTTATATTTGAGTCTTCAGTTCTAATTCATTGGTCTATATTTCATTTGGAGCCAGTATCATGCAGTTTTTATTACTGTGGCTTTGTAGTACGGTTTATGGTAAACAATTTTTAAAACCTTGATATAAAGAGCCAACATATCAATTTCATTTTCTAATTTATGTTAATCATGACCTCTTGTACACACATACATACACATACACATTCACGTACCCATGAAAAAAAAAGAGAAATGAACAAATCATTCCTGATTCCAAAATATTTGCAATGGAAATGATTCATAAATACACATGTATCAGAGATGGCACAATATGAGTAGGCAGTAAAAGTTCTAATACAATTCTGAGAAAGTATACAAGTTCTTGGGGCTGATTTGTAGAAGTGATACGATTTAAATTAGATTTTAATGATAGTATCAGGAAAGCAAGGATGTAAACTTGAAAACGATTTGAAATTGTGGCTGAAGAAAATAGTCAGGGAAAATGTTAGACTAGCTCACAAACAAAACAGACCGATCTGCCCATAAAACTGTCCTCAAGGCCAGGCCATACATTGTGACTATGCATTATGTATAGGTGGAATTGATGTTCACTGTGATAACTTCAGCAACAGGATTTTGGATAAATAGATGAAGAAAGATGTCAGTAAGTATGGTTAGAGTTAGAAGGGAGACACATCTGTCTCAGAAACCTCTGCACTCCCCACTGGGCCCCATCATCCAGAACCTGATTACTGCTCTGTGTTGCTACATCTGTTTCAAAAGTTGGCCTTCAATGTACCACTCCCCCTCTGGCTACACCACTTGTAATGAGGTGTTTCCCTCTGGTCCTTGTTCTCCTTGCATGTCTGCTCTTTTCCTTAGCAATGCTTAACAGCCAGTGGAACAGTTAATGGAGAAAATTGAAAAGAACCACTAACAAGGGTGTGTCTCTCTTTACTGTGGTGATAGCAGTCTTTAAAGTAGTAAGACCTGAGAGCCCTCTGTCCAAGTCCATACCACAGAAGAAGTTGAATGAGTTCGGCCTTTATATTTTTATGTAATCTAGACTCGAAAGTCAATCATTAGGATGTCTGCAAGACAAAATTACCTTCTGAAAAATGTCAATACCACCTAAGATAAAAAATTTTCTACTTTGTTTTTCTGTTTGGTGAATACTTCAGAAATGGTATTCTATTCATATAAACTATATCTGATGAGCAGTCATAGCATAATCCACATTTAGTTTTAAATTTTTAATTAAGAAAACTTCAGTAGTTAAATTTCAACTTATTTTACTGACACTTTTCTTGACCACTATAATTTGAAAGTAAAATTATGTCACCTAGTTTTGATATCAATAGATAGTGCTGCTAGACAATTCTGCTTCTAAAGATTACATTGCTTATTCATTCAAGGTCAAAACACCTTGTAGTTAAGGACTTAATTTTATGTTGAGTGGGAAAAAAGCATTAATATATAATTTGCATATAATTTTAGGTGGTATTTCACATTAATGATAGCATTTGAGCAAGTTTCACAGAAGAGTAGGGCATGCATCAGGTCATTATTTCCTGCATAGTTGTAATATAGTTTAAATTCTGTTTGAATCCAAATGTATTGGAGAATAAACCTTTCAAGTAAAGATTTTGCTCACCTTCTAAAAGATTATCATTCTGACATGCAAACAACTTGGATAATGACAGTCATTACAATTATATGCTAAAGCATAAACCCTAAAAGTAATAATGTTTGTGAGGTTAAATCCTGCCATTTATAAATCATTAAAATATTTTAATGTGTTAAGTTGAAAACATATTTTCTTGCTACTAATGATATTTATTACATATAAAAATAAATTTTACATTAATTCATCCTGTTACTATACAGAGTCATTAATAGGAAGAAAATCAAACTTATATATCTGTGTTTATCATTAGAATAACAGATAAAGGTGGACAATATTAGATGTAATTGTAATAGATTCAAAATCACTTAATTATGTTCTATGGCAAGATATATATCAACTGGGATTTTTTTCATGTTTAAAAAAAAGAATGTTGTTTTCCCAGTTAAATGATCTATTCTTTATTATTTGCCTTTGCACATTAAATCTCTGTTATAGTATCATATAATAATAAGTTGTCCTGGAATAATTACAAAACTCTGTAGGGAGTAGAGAAAAAATTACTATGTAATTTAAATTATATTTTAGTTTCTTCCTTGTGCTATGCAAAGATAGTACATAGCCTGTTAATGTGCAGCAAAAAAAAAATTAAATTATATTGTAGGGCAGTGTGTTGTAAAGATGTATATTCAACATTTTGCTTTTTGTGACTTTTCTTTGGTACAGAGAACTTGGAAGTAACATTATATTCTGCTGTTTGAATGCCTTTAAAAATGTTTTCTGTATAACCATTAACTTGGTTTTATAGGTTTCTCTAGATGCAAAACTCTGGATCAGAACCAAAAAAAAATGAAGAAAATCCTTTCTCTTACTAGGGCAGAGCATTTATACAAAATTATTTCAAAATATTAATCTCCTTATTTGTTTGATTTTTGTTTCCTGAGTTAAGTTTTGACTGTAGTTATCATTGTGTTAGATTATTCAAGCAAACAACCACACAAAAGCAAAAAAAAAAAAAACAACCAAATGTAACTTTAACTAATAAATTTCAGCCAGAGTTTTCCATGCATTGTTTTTTTTTTTTTTTTTTGGTGTGGCAAATGTTCAAACTTCTATATTTCTCCTCTCTTTATCCTATCAGAATGATCTGGTCATCTGCCTTTTACATTCTTTGAACCCATGAATCATTGTGAGCAGCCTGCAGTATTTCCTTGCTGACAAGAAATTCTTCCTTATGCATTTGACTTGTTATTTCATGTCCATCATACTTTTCTAAATTTATTGTGAGCTTCTTTATTGTACTTGATTTTGCAAAAAAAAAATGTGATAAAGCTGTGTTGTTTGGCAATAGATAATCACAATCAGCCAACTGAATAAGCAGAGTGCATTTAAACCATTGGTCACATAGACTTAGCCAGGCATACATAGTGCTTAGACATACATACAGAGCCACTGTCATGAGCTCTGATATTTATTGTATAACAATAAAGCTAATATTAAGTTCACAAATCATTAGTAAAAGTAAGAACTCTATGGAAGGTCAAATTGGGGGGATAGACTATGCTAAAATATAGCAGTAAAGGTTTCTGTGAATCACTTGATTCTGAAAGAATAGTCTTTATTTGGGTGACTGCCATCTGCCCTTGGCTGTTGGGACTGAGACAGATTCTGACAACCTAGAATATCTATTTATTGTCATCAACACCACATAAAGTATTTTCTTTTGTTTGTATCGAAACAATGAAAAACCTGGGATTTCGCCTCGTATTCAAGAAAAGTTAGCCTGTCACGGTTTCAGAAAGTCTGTCAGAGACCATTAGTCTCCTAGGCCAGAGACAAAGTGTTCTAATACTCCTCACAGCAGGCTGACAGAGCTTCAAGTTTCCTTTTCTTCCTTTGCCATATCAAGGCCCACAGTGGGTAATGTGTGCCTGCATACTCAGGACATTTAACATTTGAGGAACCGCAAGCCAAGAAAACATTTTGTCTTACAAGGAAGCTGATTGCAAACCTGTCCAGTGTCTGCCCAGAAAGCATGAGATGTTGTCTTCATTATCCTGGTCAGGGGGAAAATTCCCCATATATCTTTTGTAGATCTTCTGTTTCTGTCCTTTCTAGCTATTCAAACATTATCTAAAAGAAAAACCATCAAAAAGTTATGTAAAATCCTGAGGAGATTGACCCCAGAATGTTGTAAAGTGCTTTGAATAAATTGTTGCTAAACCAATATGGGGTATTTTGTGTGGAAATAGAGTTTAAAGAAACCATTTTAAATAATAAAACAAATTGAATATAAAGTGATGAATTTTTTAAAGATACCTGTATCTCATAACTGTGTCAAGAATATAATGATTACTTTGAATTATGGATGAGGTAGTTCTCTGATTTATTCATGCTGATAAGTGATTTAGTCATGAAAGTCTTTCCAGTGACAAACAACCTTGAAATGAATTTTTATTTTTATTTAATATGTATACACATACATATATACATAAAATCTATATATGAGCAAAATTTTAATATTTATATTTGAATAACTTATGCATCTATAATACAATAATAATTCACATACTAGGTAGAATAGGTCTCAGAAATCTTAGAGAAATATATTGTTAAGTGCAATAATTCTTTTACCTACATAATAGATCAGGTATAATTTGTAAACACTATAGTTTTGCTTTCAGGATCCATTCCTCATAGTGGGATTAGTGCCTGTCCTCAGGTCAACCCAGGTTATAATGTTCCCTGCCACACACATGGTTACTTAACATTTTATTTGAATCATAGTCAGTGGCCGATTCCTTGTTAAAATCAGGGGCTACGATTATCATCTTTCGTGCATATACTTTAGTTTTCTCTTTTCCTTAGTAAGTGTCTTTTACATTCCAAATTTTTTTGTCTTCATTCGTTTCATATATGTTCATATGTGTTGCAACATAAAAACAACTTACACACTTTCATTGAAAATTGGTAGGTTCTACCATGAAAGGGAAAGAACACAGGATACCAAATATTGTCCATAAAAAAATTGAACTCAGTGTGTCAGTAACAATCATACCACAGAGTGCTTATTTATATGATAAAAATTAATTATGTAACAATTTCAATAAAATGCCATTGTCACCATTTCAATAAACCCACTAAAATTTCAGATCTTGATTTGATTACATAATATATGAATTATATAACAAACCTCTTCCACTTCTGTAGTATAATTGCCTTATGTGGTATTTTATCATTCATATCTTTGCAAAATAGTTGACTCTTGAACTTATTTAGAACTCAGATATAAATATTAGACATAGAAGAGTAAAATGCCCAGGGGGAGCAGTTTTGTAAAAGAAGAAAGAAAACAGTCAAGAAGTACCTTTCTCATCGTGGAAAAAAAGAAGACTTCAAATGTGAACTTTAGAGTGGTTTTGCTGCAGTGGTGTGCAGAGATATAACCCATATGGCCTGTTTTTAATTTTTTTTTGAGAAACCAGAATAGTAAACTTTTATAAGGGATTACTCTCTCTTTTTTTCAATTTCACTTTTTTATTCTTGGCAGTGTCATGTTTACAGTGAATTTGCATGTATCACTTCATATTACCTGATCTATCACCCTTCTTTTTACCATTGAAAACCTTCTTCCTCAAAACTATTCTCCCTCTTACTTTTACATTCTTGTGTGTGCATGCACGTGTGCATGTGCATATGTGTGCATATCACTTAATCCAATAAGGGTTGACTGCATTATCATGTGCCTGGACACAGGTTGGAACATGAGCAATAGATGAATAAATATAACCCTTATATTTCATCAGAGAGGAGGACCCAGAGGAAAGTTTGATATACACATTAAAGGATGGGAGGGGGAGGCACTGGGAGACAAGGAGGGAGGGGGGAAAGGAAAGGAAAAAAAGGGGAGGAAACAAGAGGTTCCAGGAAGGGGTGGAGGGAGAGAGGGGACAGGTGTACCTATTAAGTTTGTATGAGCGGAAATTAAAAAAAAAATGTGGCCCCACTTCCCATAACAAGAATTAACCATTAATAATACATTGTGTAGGAACAGTAGTACCTCATGAGATCTTCCAATTCTTATGATAAAATATTGACAGAAATAATATTATATAGGTCTTGTGCGAGTAAACGCAGCTGCAGTGAGTCCATGAGTAGTACTGTTTGATAGCACCCGTCTCTAACTTTTGGCTCTTACATTTGCCCCTTCTTCCATGACATCATCCAAATTTTGCAGGAGGGGTGATATAGATGGCCTATTTAGTGATAAGCATTATGCAGTCACTGTCTTCACCTTAGTCAGCTGTGATTCTCTACATCAAATGTTGTCCATTGCAAAAAGAAACTTCTTGGTAAAAGAAGTTTCCATTTAGAAGTTAGTTTGATATCATGTCAACCTAGCCAATCCTAGTCTCACTTAGGATTGGCCAAATATTAAGCCACTGAACAGTTTATTCATTAAAAAGAACTCCAACAAGAAAGATCAAATATTTAGTCTGATAACAGGATTGCTTTTTCAGGTTAGTAGACCACGGAATGAATGATGGAAGGGGAAGAGAGGAGATGTAAGAAACCAAAAAACAAATGGAAATAAAACTAGAGTCTGGGTTATTTGTAAAAACTAGTGAAAAAGGACAAGCAGATGAGATGCTTGATTATGTAAATTGAAATATATGCATAAGAGCAGAAGTGTGTACTTACTATATAAGGATATTCGCAAACATGGCTGGGGAGATAATTTAGTGTGCGAAGAGATCGCATACAAACTTAGAGACCTGAGTAACATAGAGACCTGAGTTTGAATTTCTGCAGCTCACATAAAGCTGGACACTGTCGAGCACATTTGTAATCTCAATGTACCTGTGGTGAGAATGGGAGCTGGAATCTCTTGAAACTTGTCTTACTTAGCCAGACGCATGCAGCAGTGAACAACAAAAAGATCCTGAAGATGCAAAGTGAGGAGCAACACCTGAGGTTTTTCTCTGAGTTCCACAAACATGGCCTGGTATGCACACATACACATATCACAGAGACAGACAGATAGACAAAGAGAAGGTTGTGCAAACAAACAACAAACTACTACCAAGATACTATGGTTGCTTCATGGAGTGAGGTAAGTAGGATGCAGAGGGTAGAAAGGTAATAAAAAAAAAAAGAATTGACAAGAGATCCCTTTCGAGGCCAATGATGACTATGAAATATGTCTTAAATAGTACAACAAGCCAAAACTGCTGTGTGCAATTCATAAACAAAAGTAAGAATACAGTATAGTTGTTGGTCCAAAGCGGGAAACACAGGATGATTGATAATATCATGTAATTGAGGAGCATGGCAAGAGAGTTTGTGGTAGACAATGATGAAGAAAGTACGTTTAAAATTCATAGCCCAAAACTTGTGGAATAAACACATTGATATCTTGGTGTCAGCAAAGTGCTAAGTACTGTTGGAGAAGCAGAAAGTAATGAATTCTTTCTCTTTGAGAAAGGACACAATGAACTTAGTTGTAGGGACAACTTCCTCAAATACAGTTGGAAATTGGTATGGTTACACAGCTTTTTTTCTTTTTCTGTAGTTCTTTGGAAGACTGCTGAGACAGGCTCTCATGGAGCCTCAGCTGGCCTCAGACTCACTGGCACTGTGCCCCGTGGCCGTGGCCTGCTACTGGTTTCCTTTTATGTTTTCCTCCAGCAGACATTGCTGAGAGTCCAGCATGTGAACATTGCTGTGCTTGCTGGGAAGAATGCAAATGGGGCCCAGGAAGCGCTGCCTTGGAGCAGCAGACAGTCATCTGCTGGTTAAAGATCAAGACCAGAAGGCAGAGGTCACTACAATGGAACAAGAGGAACGGGGGAGTGAAGCCACTGCAGGGCTGAGAGATGGAGGGAGCCTTTGAAAAGATTCAGAGTTTAGAAATCAAAAAGTTCAGCAGGAAAGAAAAGCACCCAGATAAGTTTCTTAATTATGCAAATAGATACGTGAAGATAGGGCCTTATCTTCTCAGAAAATAGAACAAAACTGAAAGGTATTGAACTGTAGCAGAAAATGAAATGGTTTTGAGCAGATTTTATTTTTAGATGCAGTTTCCATAATGGTGCATCATTTTCTATTTCAGATACACTGGCCCAGTACAGCAGTGAAAATAGAAGAGTGCATAATGAAAGGAAAAGAAGCTGTGAGTAATTTAAACACATCATCAGTTATACTCTTGCCTGTCCATAAGAAGCCCTGAAGTTTTGTTTTCCAAAAGTATATATTCAATTTTGTTTATAGCCAAAATTTTAAATATGTACATAAAATAATATAAAATTCTATAAAATTACTTATGGGACAGAGTTGAAAAGAGAGAAGTATCCATTCTGACCTTGGCTTGTGCTCTTTTTAATAGCTACCTTATTCTAATATTTGTTTTCTTTGTATTTTGGAGAAAACTAATGATTAGTGTACTTTTCTTTTAAATTTTAAGGAACAACAGTAGGCACATTCTTGGTGGAGTGTCATTTTACTTTGAATAGTAAATTAAATGGAAGAACAAAGTGACAAAGAATACAAAGCTTAAAGACACACAAAAAATCAAGATACTAACTGATTTTTAAAAAGTATTGTATGTCTTCCATGGTGGAAAAGTAATACTGATTTGTCTGTCATGTCCATAAAGTGAGTTACTGGAAATGGCTTTGCATAATGTCTTCCGTCTCCAACACACTGAAATATAAGTAAAAGGGCTCCGCTTTTAGGGGTGACTCCTCACTTAATTAACACAGCCTAGATGAGGAACTACATGTCTTTCACATAATTCTACCTCCTAATTCTCCACAGCTATTGGGTCACATTGAATAACTAGTTTAAGTGTGATGCTTAGTAATTGATACACTCCCATGGCCTTGCCATTCTAAGTTCAGCTTAAACAAAATGTGGTCTGGTCATCTTTCTCTAAGATATGACAGCGTATCAGTAGAGAAAAAGAAGATGTTTCCAGTGATATGAAGATAGAGGTTTTCATCATGTCTGAACAGTCAGGTTTTACAATTTGCTTGAGCCATCTTTAGAGTAAAGCTTCACAAACATGGAATGGAAAACCCTTGAATAAATGTACAGGTGTGTCCTAGAGAATGGGCTCAATACCACATACTGCATTCTCGCTGGGGTTGTGGCATTCTGTGAGTCATGAATGGCAAAGTACATCTCTCTTGTCTTTCTTCCCACTTCTGTTTTATGAGAGACTTCAATGTTGAAATCGTAGTCTGTATTTGCATGTATTGATATCAGAATGATAGGATCAAATGAGTTTAAACTGCTTTCTACTTTTTTAATGAATAACAATGCCAATTTACTAAGAGGGTGTTTGGCAGAATTGATTTTTTAATGCAGCATATTAATTAATTCACCTAGGGACTAATTGACATGCTGTGGAATGACAGTAGAAATAAAAGCATTTGGGAGGAAAGGGATAAAGAGATAGCTCAGAAATTAAGACTCTGCTGTGCAAGCAGAAGGTCCTCCCAGGCACTACGTAAAAACAATAGGCATAAGTGGTGGCATCCTGTATTTCCGGCCCTGGTGGTCAGAACCAGAGAAATCCTAGACTGAAGCAAAAAGGAGGTAGAAGCAATTCAGGAAGATTTACTGAAGTCACCCTTGATCCTCCACAGTGCTCTCTGATAGACACACACACACGCACACACACATGCACACACACACATACACACACTGAATAATAAAGAAATAGAGCAAAAGCATTTGGAAGAAAGGATTACTAGCAAGACTAGTGGAAGTAGATACAGCAGTGGCCCTACATGGCTGTTGATAAGTTCACAACCAAGAGACTTAACAAGGGAAAAAGGAGTTTTCTTTTGGCTTAACGATTGTCTGGTTACAGGTTCTTGTCCAGCTTGGCAGGAGATCTCACACTGTCACCAACGGCCAAGGGAACTGGCCACACAATATTAACAGGACCACTGAGAGAAGGACAATCCTTATGTGTGTGGCCAAGTATATAAAAGGACTCTAACTTTTTAAACTAGTTTCCTCCATCATATTCACCTGTCCAGGGACTAGTTCCAATGACTTGGGTCTTCCCTATCAACTGGACAATTTCTTACAGGTTCACTCAGGGTTTAGCTAAATGACAATAACAAGGAAATACTATGGAATAGACTGTGTGTACCAATTACGAAGCTAAACTTTAAAGTTATTATTCAGCTAGCCTTCCTGGGCCAAACGACTGGCAGCCTACTTGCACAGTCTGACTGGGCTGCAGCTCACAGTCATGCTGTATGGCTTGTGTCTGCTTCATGCAGGAGCTGGAGAGATGAGGAATTGTATGGGAGAACAGATGTCACTAAATTAAATCTCCGTACAGTCTCATTTTTTGTTGGAGGAGTTGGTCGATCTTCTAAATATAGTCTTCAGCAACAGCAACCTCAGAGCATTTTATAATGAAGTGTAATTTCTATTTTTTTGAATATTGTCTCTGAAATCATACTTTAGGCGAAGTTATATTTTTGATGATAGGAGTGGTTGCAATTGTTGAAACTCTGTGGTTTCAGCGAGGACTTCTATCTCCTGGGTGTAGTTTTATAGTTTTCCTAAAAAGATATTATTTATTCTGTGCTGTTTATTCCACAGACTCCTATAATACTTTTGGCATTTTAAAGCAAACTTTCTTGGAATTATTTTGCCCATTTAAAATGTTTAAGCTATTAAAAATTCTGTAATGCCCTAGAGTCTAAGTGAGTTTTCTTATGAATAATGAATAATTTTCTAATTATTGTTTTTCTTACTTGACTCTGGTTCATTGATTATGATGTACACAGCTGCACTGGGAATAATTTAATTACACAGAGGAACATAGTGCCTCGCAAGTCTTTATGCTTGAATACATTTCTGAGCAGTGCTTTTTTATTCATCCATTGTGACAGAATATAAGAAAAACTACCTACTTGCATTATAAAATGTATTTCACACTTTGCTGCTAGCTGAAAGACATGTCCCTCACTCACCCTAGCTGCTTCTTCCTTCGCTTCTTGTCTTTTTTTTTATTCTTGTCTGACTTGCCTTCTGCATTCAGCCCATACTCATGGTGAAACGTTTCTAGAGCTAGGAAAAACACAGCTCCAAAGATGACTTAAACCTTTGCTTCATCTTGACCATCTTTTCCCTCTGATGTTCTGCTTTAGAGTGACTGTGCAAACTATGTCCGTGTTTTGCACCACTACAACAGGACACACCTTCTGACTTGCGCCACTGGGGCTTTTGATCCGCTTTGTGCCTTCATCCGAGTTGGATACCATGTGGAGGTAAGAGCCGTTCATTAATTCATTGCTCCTGATAAGAGTGGTGCTTGTTTCTGCTAACTTGATTTTAGAGGAAAAATCATTGCATTTCTCTCTATAAACATGAAAGTGTTTGGGATGTACTCATTCAAGGTACCTGACAGGAAGGAATGATCACTCTGGGTCTTTAAAATCTTTGTCATCTCTCAATCTGTGACCCAGTTAATTTCCTATGTATTTATTCAGCAAGTGATTTTGTTTGCTTAATTTATCTAAAAAAATGATCATTACTTGGAACTGGAGAAATGGCTCAAGAGTTAAGCCTCTGCCTTTCAGTAGAAGGACCTGAGTTTGGATTCTGAGTCCCATGTTAAAAAACTCTAGGTGGAAATGGTGATAGCCTATACTTTAGGCCCTGGTGAGCAAAGCCTGGGAAATCCCAAAACGAAGCAAAGATGAGGTATAAGCAATACAGGATGACTCTTGCAGTCATCCTTGGTCCTCCACAAAGACACACAGTTCCCTCAAATATACACAAATAAATAAACGAACAAATTCTTAACATCCAAATGCATTGCCTGTCATGTTCTTGGGAGGAATAAGACCTATACCATAATAAGAATGCATTCACTCTACCTACCATCAATTGACAATTACCAACATGATTGTTTCAGAATATTTGAAAATTCACAATTTCATATAAAAATACAGAAAAAGAAGCACATTTAACAAATAATTACAAAAAGTAAGCAACAAGTATGTATTTTATATTTATATAATATATACATGATTCGTGAATAAGTAATATACAAATATAGATTATATAGATAGAAATATTTATCTAATCAGCTACGTTAGTACATATAGCTACTGAATTAGATTTAGATACATATACACATGAATATACATACATATGAGTTATATAAATAGGATATTACATGTGTTTTACAAAGAATATTTAAAGCCTTTGATTTCACAATTACCTTCTCCCAGTTAGAGTATGTGGAGAGCAAAGGGCAGGGAAAGATTTCCAATTAATGTAAGATGAATCTCAGTGGAAGAAAGCTATAATTTTGTGCTTAACACTATTCCACTAAGGGATATGGTACAATATAGCAATGAAAACAAGCCCATTTACTAAAAGATCACATCACAAACATAGTGGTTCAAAGATCAATCATTGTAACCTATTCTTACAAACTGCCTAAAATCTCAATCCTCATCTATTTTACAGATTTATTATTGGATTATATCATATAGTGAATTTATGCAAAATAGTATTCTTTTTTTAACATTTTATTATTATTTCTGCTCATACAAACTTAATAGGTACACCACTTCCCTCCTTCCCTTCTGCTCCCCCAGAAACCCCTCCTCCCCCTCCCCTCACCTCTCCCTCCCCATCCCCCAGTACCCCCCAATCCCCAGAGAGTCCTTTAATGTGCATGCTAGACTCTCCTCTGGGCCCTCCTCTCTGATGACATACAAGGACCCAGTTGTATTTCCCTGAACCCTTTCCTGTGCTCCCTTTAAGCATAGGAACACTACTGTGGCTGTCAATCCCTTATCTCCAAGGATCTTGGTGCCTTTAGCAGATGCTAGACTTTGTGAGGTCAATAGTGTGTTGGACATTGCGCAGGGCATGCAAAGTCCAATTGTGGTGGCTTCGGCCCTAACTTGTGTAGTGTATCTTGCAAATCATTGCTCCTTCCATCCTTTTGCTCTTACAATCTTACTGCCCCCTCTTCCACAAATTTCCCTGAGCTTCAGGATGGGGAGAGATTAGATTGACCTAGTTCTAAGTGGTTGATATAGAGTCTCTGAAGTTCTGGATTGTGGTTTGTTGATTTTCTTTTGCAGTTTTGCTGCTCCTGCAATGCCCTTCACTCCATCCTGATGGACATTGTATGTCACCCCCTGGCCAGAGACAAAAAGCTGTTAAACTTTTTGTTATAAGTCTTGTTATAAGAGCACATTCAAAGGTAGATGTAATAAAAGTAGGAAACCAGAGTGAGGGAGGGGTCAATCGCCCATTTGCAAAATGGTTATTTTTTATCTGCCAGACTATATGTCCTCCCCTTCTGGTGAGATCATACCCCCTCAGTTGTAAATGATGAGGAACAAAAGTCTCTGAACTTAACCAGGTGTCTCATTACTTACTTGCAGTCCTTGATGGACTTGAATTTGTATATTTTCTCTGCTGTAATATGGTTCCCTCTCTCCTTGTGTCTGGTGTGGCCCTCCAACCCCATCCCTCCTGTTCATAATCCTTGCAATTACTGTAGGTATTACATAGATTTATCTTTGAGTGTCTCAAGGTGGGCTGGGTGGGTTTGGTACTAGAAGCCACATATTAGGGAGTACATACGGCGCTTAATTTTCTGAGTCTGGGATACTTCACTTAATATAATTGCTTCTAATGACATCGATTTCCCGGAAAATTCCAGTAATTCATCATTTTTGATGGCTGAGTAGTACTCCATTGTATAGATGTACCACTGTTTCCTTAACCACTCGTCAACTGTTGGACATTTAGGTTGATTCCATGACTTTGCTATTGTAAACAGTGCTGCTATGAACATGGTCGAGCTTGTGCTATCGAGGCAAACCTCTGCTGCATGGGGGGTTATTCCCAAAAGTGGGATAGCAGGGTCATATGGCATTTCAATCTTTAATTTCTTTAAGAATCTCCAGACGGCTCGCCAGAGTGGCTGTATGAGCCTGCATTCCCACCAGCAATGTAGGAGAGTTCCCCTCTCTCCACATCCTCTCCAACATTTGTTGTTGTTTGAATTTTGGATTTTTGCCATCCTGGCCGGCGCGAGATGATATCTCAGGGAAATTTTGATTTGCATTTCCCTAATTGGCTAAAGGAGTGGAGCATTTTTTAAGATATTTTTTAGACATTTTGTAGTATAGATTAAAGTTTGGTATGGTGATACCTCCAGCAGTGTTTTTGTTACTCAGGATTGTCTTTGCTATCCTGGGTCTTTTGTGCCTCCATATGAACTTTGAGATTGTTTGGTCAACTTTTTGAAGAATTGCTTTGGGATTTTCATTGGTATAGCGTTGAATTTGTATATTGCCTTTGGTAGGATGGTCATTTTTATGATGTTGATTCTGCCAATCAAGGAACATGGGAGGTCTTTCCACCTTCTGGTGTCTTCTGTAATTTCTTTCTTTAGGGTTTTAAAGTTTTCATTATAAAGGTCTTTTACCTCCCTGGTTATATTTATACCAAGGTATTTCATTTTTTTAGGGGCTATAGTAAATGGGATTGTTTCTCTCAGGGCTTTTTCACTTCTTTCATTCTGGGCATATAGGAAGGCCACTGATTTTTGTACATTTATTTTGTATCCTGCCACTCTGCTGAACTTCTGCATTAGTTCCAGGAGCTTCCTGGTGGAGTTTTTGGGATCACTCAGGTATAGGATCATATTATCTGCAAAAAGAGATAACTTGACTTCTTCCTTGCTGATTTGAATCCCTCTTATGTCCCTTTCTTGTCTTATGGCTTCATCTAAGACTTCAAGTACAATATTGAAAAGAAGTGCTGACAGTGGACAGTCCTTGCCTAGTTCCTGATCGAAGTGGGAATGCTTCAAATTTTTCCCCATTGAGTATAATCCTTGCTGTTGGCTTGTTGTATACAGCTTTTATTATGTTGATAAAGGTTCCTTCCATTCCAACCTTCTCTAGGGTTTTGATCATAAAGGGCTGTTGGATCTTGTCAAAAGCTTTTTGTGCATCTATCGAGAGTATCATGTGGTCTTGAACATTGGACTGGTTTATATGGTGAATTACATTTATTGATTTGCGTAAGTTGAACCAACCTTGTGTGCCTGGGATAAAGCCTACTTGATCCCCGTGAACGATCTTTTTGATATGTTTTTGAATCCAATTTGCTAAGACTTTATTCAGAATCTTTGCATCTGTGTTCATCAGAGAGATTGGCCTATAGTTTTCTTTTTTAAGTGAATCTTTATTAGGTTTTGGGATTAAGACGATATTAGCTTCATAGAAGGAATTTGGTAGTGTTCCTTCCTTTGCTATTTGGTGGAACAGTTTAAGGATTGTTGGTGTTATTAGCTCCTTAAATGTCTGGAAGAACTCTGTGCTGAATCCATCTGGTCCAGGACATTTTTTGGTGGGAAGATTGGACATTACTTTCTCAATTTCCTCATATGCTATAGGACTATTTAAATAATTCACAACTTCCTGATTCCATTTAGGGCAGTTGTGTTTACTTAGGATTCATCCATCTCTTTTGTGTTGTCAAATTTCACAGAATATAAGTTTTTGAAATATGATGTTATAATTCTCTGAATTTCTTGGGTATCAGTAGTGATAATTCCATGTTCATTTCTAATTTTGTTAATTTGGGTTTTCTCTCTCTTGCTTTTAGTTAATTTAGCTAGGGGTGTAGCAATCTTATTGATTTTTTCAAAAAACCAGCTTTTTGACTGGTTGATTTTCTCTATTGTTTTCCTAATCTTGATTTCAGATATTTCTCCCCTTATTTTGCTAATCTCCTCCCTTCTACTGCTTTTGGGATCAGATTGCTCTAGTATCTCTAAAGCTTTTAGCTGCATTGTTAATTTATTTATTCTGATGTTTCCATTTTTTTGATGTATGCATTAAGAGCTATGAACTTACCTCTTAGGACACCTTTCATTGTGTCCCAGAGATTTTGGTAAGTTGTATTTTCATTATCGTTCACTTTCAGGAAATCTTGAATTTCCTTTTTAATTTCTTCCTGAATCCAATTCTCATTCAGCATCATAGTGTTAAGTTTCCAGGAGTTAATATATTTTCTGTTGCTTGTTGTGTTGTGGATGTCAAGCTTTAAGCCGTGGTGGTCTGATAAGGTGCAGGCTAGAATTTCAACATTCCTGTATATTTGGAGATTTGTTTTGTGGCCCAATATGTGATCTATTTTGGAGAAAGTTCCGTGTGCTGCTGAAAAAAATGTGTATTCTTTGGTGCGTGGATGAAAAGTACGATAGAGATCTGTAAGGTTCATTTCAGTAAGGGTTTGGTTAAGCTCCAAAGTATCTCTGTTAAATTTTTTACCTGTATATCTATCCCATCTTGAGAGGGCAGTACTGAAATCCCCAAGAATTATCGTTTTGGGATTAATTTCTCACTTTAGACATTGTAGGGTTTGCTTAATGAATGTGGGAGGGGCCGTGTTGGGTGCATATATGTTCAGTATTGTGAAGTCTTCCTGGTGAATTGTATTTGTAACTAAAATGTAGTATCCATCCGTGTCTCTCATGATTTTCTTTGGTTTGAAGTCCACTTTGTCCGATAGCATAATGGCTACTCCTGCCTGTTTTCTGCTTCCATTAGCTTGTAAAATTGTTGACCAGCCTTTTATTTTTAGGGCAGTGCCTATCTTTTGTGATGAGATGGGTTTCCTGCAGGCAGCAGATTGATGGATTGTGATTTTTCATCCGAGTTTGTAATTTATGTCTCTTGATCGGTGAGATAATTCCATTAACATTTAGTGTTATAATGGAGAAACTATTTTTAATTTCAGATATTTATTATGTTTAGTAGTTTTTTAAGTATATTGCTTCACTTTTAATGGTGTTATACTTCCCTTCTGCGCTCCCGGATATGCCTGTTTTTTTCTTTAAGCTTGAGTATCATTTCTAGCATTTTTTGAAGGCCTGGTTTGGTGGACATGTATCCCTTTAAGTTGTCTTTGTGCTGGAAGATTGTTCTTTCTCCCTCGATCATGACAGATAGTTTTGCAGGGTAAATCAGCCTGGGTTGACATTTTTGCTCATTCAATACTTGAAGTATGTCTCTCCAAGCTCTTCTTGCTTTTACTGTTTCGACTGAGAAGTCATTTGTTATTTTAATAGGTTTACCTTTAAAAGTGACTTGTTTTTTCTCCCTTGAAGCTCTCAGCACCAGTTCTTTATCTTGAATGTGGAGTGTTTTAACTATTATTTGCCGTGGCTGCTTCTGTTTTGGTCATATCTTTTGGGGTGTGGAATACCTCTTGTATAAGGATGGGCCTCTCTGTTTTTAGATGAGGAAAGTTTTCCTTGATGATCGTTTGAAAAATTTCCTCAGGAGTGGTATTTTGAGATTCTTGCTCTGGTCCATGAATACGCATGTTGGGCTTCTTCAGGGTGTCTCCATATCTCTTGAATATTTCTCTCAAATATCTTTTTAGCTGTAACAAGCTCTTCCATTGAGCTGGTCAATACTCCCACTTTATCTTCAAGGTCTGAAATTCTGTTTTCTGCTTCGTTATTTCTGCTGATAAGACTCTCTGTGGCAGTTCTGGGTTGAAGATAACTTGTCTTTTAGCTCAGTTTTAAACTCTGCTTGAGTCTGTTTTAAATGCTCTATGCCAGTTTTTGTTTCTTGCACTGTTTTTCTCACCTCCTCCAAGTGTCTGTTGGGTTCCTCTTCAAAGTCATTGATTCGGTTATTTAATTCCTCCCTGATTTCCTCTTTCATAGATCATATTTTGAAAGTCATTATCCTGGGTCAAGGCTTTCTTGGCCTTTTTCCGCGGGTTTGTTCTGGTTGGAGTCTAACATTATGGGATTAATTCCTTCAGTGGGAGATTTGTTTACTTGAGTGTTGTTTCTCATGGATTTACACTTTGAGTTTGGCATTGTCGTTTTAAGTCTTAAGATCTTCTTTCAATTTCTGTGCGTTTTTCACTGAACTGAATTATTTGGCCTAGGGTTCTGGGGTTGGGTGGGAGTGGAGCTCACCTAGGTTGCGGTGCTTCTCTGCTCTTCCGCGCGCGCATCCCGGGCCGCGGAGTGGGGAAAGGGAGGACGGGGCGTTGACGGGGCGCTATTTAACTTGGGGAGCTGGGGCGGGGCCCGGGCGCAGTGGGTCCTCCTCCCCGGCCCTGCGTAGCTCCTGCAAAACAGTATTCTGATGGAAGTTCAGACCACTCTCATTTCCACCTGCCGTTTTTACGTGGAACCTGGGATCTGAACTCAGGTCCTTCTTCTTTCGAGGCAGAGTCTTAACTCCTCAGCCATCTCTCCAGCGTCCATGGTGGTTCGCGAATTCGTCCGTGGTTCTACACATACACAGACACACACACATACGCACACACACAGACACACGCACGCGCACATACACACGCATATGCACACAGTTGAATAAATAATAATAATAAAATATATATATATATATAAATTTGTGTGTACCTGCCAAAGGCCCTGAAATTCTTATAAACTTAAAATGACTTTCATTACCTAACTACCTTCTTCTCTAAGGAGACAATGGTTTGTTACAATATTAGTGTATTACTGTTTACATTAGCACAGAACAAATTATCAAACTGTAATTGCTTGAAGCAGCAACAACATCAACACACACACACACACACACACGGCACTGTTGTTAGTATATAGTTTATGTGGCTTAGGGTTCTAGGTACTGCTTATTGATTCCATTGGTCAAGATGTCACAGACTAAATGGAAAGTTTTGCTCAGATCATGACTTTGCTAGAGATCCTGGTCATATACACTTGAGTGGATACAGGAAGAATTTGTTGTCATTATTTCAACTTTAGAATTGAAGTCCCCATTCTGTTGATGACTGTTCAGCCAGGGGCAGCTCTCTACCATGGTAGCTCCTTCATGGATGTGCTGTGTTATAACATGGCAGCACACTCTCCAAGGCCAGAAGGAGGCAGTCATACCATGTGACTTAGTTATGGGAATTACTGTCCCATCACCTATCCGAAGAAACTACTGCCACCTGCAATTTCCAGTCACCTCACTATTCCCACCCACACCCAAGGAAGGGGATTCTAGGGAATCTTGGCTGTCATTGGCAATCTGCCCATTCTTCTGCTGTGCTTTTCATCTTTGACGTAAGAAGGGAAGGCCGTACTGCTACATGTATTTTTAGGAATGTTTCCTGGGAGCGATCAGGCAAGCCCCAGAAAGAAGGGCTAAGATGAAGTCATTCTTTCCTGAACACTGTCCATAGCTCTATGCTTAAAAGGAACACCACATTCTTCCTTTTACATATCATGAAGATTAAAGAATGACTCTATGAGACATCTTTAGAGTATATATGCCCAAACATGGAAAAATGTGATTGTCCTTGAAGGCATATGTTTTTGAGTGTAGACTGCTGTCATATTTTACAAGTAAAGAATAGGTTTTCTTAGTGTGATTTTATTTAAAGCATATTTATATCACTTTTAGATTTGCAGGCTAAATTAGTCATGCAAATGTACTTTTGCACCAAAGAAAATTAAAAATGAATTCCAGGATATGATTTTAATTTAATTTTCTTCTAGTGAAGAAGTTTGGATACTTTTAACGTTAAGATGATAAGAGTTGCACGTATTCCTCCATGAGAGTATAAATCTCTTTGAAAATATATTAGAGACTACATTGAAATAATATTGTTACCAGCATGTACTTGAACTCTGTAGGCTGGAAATGATATTTTTCTTTCCCTACTTGTGCATAGTTTCTAAAATAAACCAGTGATTACTTTATAGTGTTCTAGAAATTACTTTTGGGTCCTATGTGTGAGATATCATGCTATGATTCTCTTAATTTTGAAACCTCTATTTTAACGAATATTGAATGTATATGTATTCAAGATAGAGTGAATAATGTATACTGCAAGTTCAGAGTTTTATGCTGCTTATTGGTTTATTTGTTTGTTTGATCATGTAGTTTGCTCATGGTCTTGATTGTGATCTTCCTGCCTTGGACTACTGAGCTCTAGAATTAAGAATGTGCCATATAATACCCCATATCTGTCTGTGTCTGTCTGTCCATCTATCTTTCTATCTATCTATCTATCTATCTATCTATCTATCTATCTATCTATCTATCATATATATATAGATACATATACATTTGTTTTAAAAATTGGATGAGGAGCTGGAGAGAGAACTGATGGGTTAAAGACTATACTTTGAAAGCAACAGTACTTAAATTCAGATTCAATTCTAGTCCTGAAACGCAAAGCTTGGAAAACCTGGAACAAAACCTGATAAAGAGACAGAGCAATCAAGGATAATTCCTGATGTGATATTTAGGTTTCCATAGGCACGCACACTTAAGGGCACTTTTTTACACACAAACACACACACATACACATACACACACACACACACAATTTGGATTTTTTTTCACTGCTACTACTTTTTTTCTCTTTCCACATTTTATTAGTTTCCCTAATCATACAAGGTCAATAGGCATCCCCGTCCTCTCCCTCCCCTTTCCCTTGCCCCCTAATCATCCATTCTACTCTCCCCCCTTCCCCTTTCCTTTCACTCTCCTCCCTCCCTTCCCCTCTCCTGGTGCCTCACCCTTCTTCCTTCCAGTTCCCTGGAGTATCCATTTATGTGGGTTCTGAACCTCCCTCTGAGTTCTTGGGTTCCCCATTAGAATGGGAAATCTGTTATGACTGTTTAATCCCTTGCCTCTAAGGACCCTATTGTCTGAATCCTTCTTCCCTGTGAGCCATGCTAGACTTTGGGAGGTCGTTTACATGTCAGCCATTGTGCAGGTCAGGCAAAGTCCAATCCTGGCTGCTGCAGTCCTAACTTGTGTGGAGTATCTTGCGTATTGTTGGTACTCCCCATCTTTAGGCTCTTACAATCTTGCTGCCCTCTCTTCCGCAAGGTTCCCTGAGCTTTAGGATGGGGAGAGATTTGGCTGGTTCCAGGTGAATAATGTAGGGTCTTTGGCGTTCTGAATTATGGTTTGTTGCTGTTTTCAGTTTTGCTATTCCTGCACTGCCCTTGGCTGCATCCCAATTGGTATGGAAGGTTATCTCCTAACCAAAGATAAAAGACTGTTTAAATGAAGATCTTAATATAACAGGAGACTTAAAGATAGATGGAAGAATAGGAGTAGGACACAGCAGTGAGTTGGGGTCAGTGTCCCATTTGCCAGATGGTTACTCTATCTGCCAGTCCCTATACCCTCCCTGATTGGTGAGATCAAACCTGTTCAGTCCCAAGTGACCAGGAAGGAAAGTGAGAGTGAACTTACCAGATGCCTGGCTATTTACATACAATACATGACCATGGCCTATTTTCCCCTATCTCCTTTCTTTTAAGTTCCTAGTTCCTCTTCCCTCCTGTTTATAATCCTTTCCCTGCCACTTCTTTAATGTTTGTTTCTTAACAGTTTTTATCTGTGTCTGCTTATAATTTGCAGTTGAAAAATCCACTTGTATAGTAAAAAATGATTTCTAACATTTTGTAAAATTTTAAATAAGTAGTCCATGAAAGTTACATATTTAAATAGTATTTTAAATAATTGAGTTGAAGGTAATCATGCATTTAGTATTCCTTGTTTTCTACAAAGAACTATGTCTATCTTGATGCTACCAATCACTTCAATTAATATTATTTCTTGCTTCTTAACCCTTAAATCATAAGGATTACAAATTCATCCTTTCAATAGGTTTCCCTTTATCTTTTTAGTTCTACTTGTTTAGTAAAAGTTATCAATAATAAGGCAAAAATGCAGGTAATAATTTAAACATAGCAATCATCAGTCATTTGAGTAGAATAAATGTATGAAAACATGCATTTGTACTTAGAAGCATTTATAATTCCATGTTTTTTTTTACATATTAAACTAGACTTTACTTAACAAAAATATCTAGATTATACCTCATTCCAAGGTATCTTTCTAAACTGTTTTGGTTACATGTTAGGAAAAGTTTAATGTCTGAAAAACACATTTATTTATTTATGTATTTACTTATTTATTTATCCTATGTACAATGTAGATGTGTATGTGGTTACACATGTGCCTTTGTACAAATGTTGACCTTAGAGGACAACTTGTTGGAGTTGGTTCCTCTTTCAACCATATGAGCATGGAGGATCAAATTCAGGTCCCTAGCTTGGCAAGTAAGTACCTTTTTCCAATACGCCATCTTACTGACCCTGACTTTAATTTCTTGATCTATGTATGTGAAAACAGCATATGATAATGTTTTACTGTTTTTAAGTGGTGGTAATGTACTAGTATTTACACTGTGATTACAAGATAATGAATATCATCACCCTTAGATGTATGTCTTTGTCTTGGTCAATAAATTATTCATTTTAAAGTTTGTGTATGTGCTGTGTATAAATATATATATATAAATATATATGAAATTAAGAAATATAATTGAAAGACTCAATAATAACTATGAAACAATCATACATCTTGCCCATTAGAAGATCAGCCCCTCATTATACTTTTCTTTCACACTTTTTACCTTAAAACAAGACATTTGAATCCTACTGAAGAAAAGACAGTGTCATAATTTCCAAGGCATTAACAAGAAAGCAGAACCCTTCAGAAGCTTTCAATTTTATTATTATTATTATTATTATTATTATTATTATTTCCCCGGGATTGTTTTAAAATGTCTCAGAACAGAGGGACTGCTTCTTTAGGACTTGTTCACTCATCAGTCTTATTGAAGGCTGGCTAAATGGTTTTCTCGTGGGAAGAGAATAGGGTACCTTGTACTAGAGAATAATTTTGTTAAATCTGCTGGAAAGGCAGAGTGATTGCTTTACAAGCATTGGGAACGGTTCTCTTTTGCATCCTCCTAGTGTGTGAGACATTTAGAAGGAAACCTGGTACTCAGCACCATGAGCTGGTTCTCAGGGAAGGTCCATGGAGAAAACTAGTAGTGCTTGTCTGCTCCCCTGCTTCCCTGTTGACTTCTGAGGAATGAGAGTAGAGGTTATAGGCTAACCTATAAATAATAGACCTTACTATGATATAATGTGAGATTCAAAATAGCCTTTGCAAAACATAGTCTACATTTGATGCCTATAATTTTACTTCCTTTTCTATAGTCAGCATTTAATATCTAAAAATATTAGAAATACCAGTATGTTCTCTACTTAAAATTGTCAAGTAAAAGTAAATTTCATTTTAATATTTCTTAATTTCATACATATTTATATATGTATTTATACACAGCATATACACACACTTTAAAATGAGCAATTTATTGACCAAGATGATGCTTAAGCTGAACAAGATCTGCAGCCAATTAAGGAGCTAGCAGGCACGATCCACAGGGATCAGTGAGTGCTGCTCTAAGAAATGTTTTCCACTTTAAAAAAAATAAATACATGGATGGAGTCAAACAAGATAAATGAATGTGCACCAGTGCCAATTTCGTTAGTACTCCACCTTTTCAAGGCAGTCCTAGTTCTGATATATATATATATATATATATATATATATGAACACAATCTCAGACACATATGGTTCATTGATTCTCATTCATTTAAATGGCTAGTTGTATTCCATAGAATGCATAACCACAGTATACTTCATTAAGTGATTTCCTATTAGACTGTAACCTTGGAGCAATAGTGAGCCAGGAGGAGGAGGAGAGTGTGTGTGCTTTGTTTGGCATTTAAAGGGCAAGTGAGTGCCCATGGCTGTCGCCCAGCCAGTATTCACGGCTCTTTCATTCGATGGGACACGTTGTAAACTGGCAGCCATATGCCCGGTTCGGCTCACAGATGTGCTTTGTTTATCACAGCCAGTGTTTCTTGTTTGTTTTCTTTTGCAGAGCTTACATTTAAAAACCGGTTGATTTCACATAGTAAATTGAGATTTCTATTGGCCCCACATGAAAAGATCAGTGGGCGCTGGTGGTGGAGGCCCCACTCCCTGCATGGAAGCAAGGGCTTTACAATGTGCCACAGTCTGCAGCTCCCACAGTGCACCACCACCCCAAGCCTGTGCCCGCTCGCCTCTCCACCTGGCCCTGACCAGCGTCGACATTTGTTAACACTACATGGATTGCAAACTTCAAAACCCTTCCATGCTTATTATCTGGTAGTTATCCATTAACTACACTCTGGATCAATGAAATTTTCTCCATTTATTTCTACCCTTACATACAATTCATAGTTCTGAGAAATTCAATTTAAGAAATTTCTTTTTTCTTTTGATATCTCTTTGTGTGTGTGTGTGTGGGGGGGACTTAAACTCATTGACCAATAGATTTGCCAGTCTTAGATTTTTCCATTCCTACTATGTAGATTTTGCCTTACTGTTAGAAAGAATTTGAGTAATGTAATACACTTTTATTTATTTATCTATTTATTTATTTATTTTGCTTGACATTACTTAAGCTGTCCTTGTAAAGATTAATTAATAACAAGTATAGATTTTATATATAAAAAGGTACCAGTAAGTAGTGCTTACTGAAATTGAAAACGCCTCACAGCTAGCCACTATTGTGATTCTGCCCACAAGTTCAGTCATGCAGCATTTAGAATGCTATGCAAATGCGGCCTCAGGGTATTGTGTTGAGTTCCTTTGACTTTATAATGCGCCAAGATTTGCTCATGGCATGTGCAGGTGCAGTTCATATGTAGTTTTTTAATATGGATGCACCTAGACATACTTGCCACTCTTCCTGATCTTTGGGTTATTTGTGTGTGTTGAGCTGTTGTTTCTGCTACTCTGAGCTTCCTTGCCTATACCACTTCTGTTCATAATACTACGGTAATTTAGATATTGTATTTTCATTTCACGCTGAATATTGTGATGATATGTCCCCTTACTGAGCTTACCTTGGATATATCAGATCAATTCAGTTTGTAAATAAATTTGGACAAAATACATCTTAGGATATTAAAATCCTCTAGTATTAAAATATTAGCCAGTTGAGCTGGAACGATGGCTCAGAGGTTAAGATCTGCCTCACAAACAGAAGGTCCCACATAAAAAATGCTAGGAGGAAACAGACTGTGGCCTGCACTTCTGGCCCTAGTGGGCAGAGCCTGGGAAATCCTAGGGCAAAAAGCAGGTAGAAGCAATCCAGGATGATCCCAAAGTTATCCTTGGAATACACACACACTCACACACACGCTCAAAATAAATAAGTAAATAAATAAAAAATTAAAAAAATATTAGCCATTTAGTCAACTTTGATGACTGAAGGATTCCTGCTAATCTGCTAAGACTTTATTTAGGTGGTTTAGTAATGCAATGGTTCCTTACTGCCAATGTGATATATATTAGTGTAGTCAAGTAAAAGTTATAAATTAAATCACATGCTGTGTTGATAAATTATAGACATGACACAGAACAGATGCACATTGAGGTAAATTCAGTGCCCTAATTAAATATAGGCTTAATTAAATTGACATGCTTATTTCAGAGTGGAATTGAGAATATTATCAACTTTTTAAAATAAATTGAAAATAAAACATATTTGAATATAGGTGAACTTATATTTTCCATTTATATCATATTAATTCTCAAAATTCTACATTGATACAGGTATCTGGAAAATTTATTTTTATATTTGCGTAAATGAAACAATTGGGCAGAGAAAGAAAGTGGGGAAACTGAATAGGAAGCCAGAATTTGTAATATGCTGCCTACAATACTGTTTCTTGCTAGAAAATGTGGGAGTGATGTAAGAAGATCAGAAAAGAGAGTTTTCATTTCCTGGATGGTGGGTAAATCCCATCTGTCACATTACTATTACTTTAAGCTGAAGTGATTCCTACATTTCCTGACTCACTTCCTCCTCAGAGCAATTGGAACACCTCGTTGTCATCCTCTCTTCCTTAATTCTTCCCATCCTACCCTGCTGTACATCCGTCTTCCAGATTCTCTTTCCTACTTTGCATTTATAGTAAATGCAGAGGCCGTGATGCCCATTTTTCTTTTACTCCTACAGCAAAATTATTCTACTTGTAGACTAAAATATTAACCCTCATACCATACATCATCCATATTTTCATATCTGAATTAATTAGTGAATATGGTAGTGTAGGTTGATTATTATTTAAAGTGTAGATTCAGTTTTATTTTCAGAGAACATCCTGGGAATGTTATGAAGGGTTATTCTCAGCTCAAATCCATCTCCTCAGCAAGCATTGTTCATGTTTCCATTCAATTATTGAACGCTGGATTCGATTTCTAGAAAGAATGCAAGCTTTTGGAGCTGGACAGATTTAACAGGTATCTGTATTCTTGTCCCAGCTAACTTTGGGACTTCTTTGACTCTCAGGTTCCTTACCTATAATCAGAAGCCTCTGCTTTAATATATAACTTTTATGTGCTCTGTGATCCTTTATGGGAAACAGGTGCCCCAGGGACTGGAGTATAACAAATATTCATAATCATGTAGCATTTTTTTCATATTAAGTCTCGTGATTTTCACTTAATTATTAACATTGAGAATTGGTACTGTACTTCTTTTTCAAAGGCAAATAAGTAGTAGGGAGATGATTCAGTCAGGAAAGTGCTTTCTGTGTAAGCATGAAGACCTGAATTTAGATCCGTGGAACCCACTTAAAAGACAGAAATAGCAGCACATTGTCAAGCACAGTACTGAGGAGGCATACACAGGAAGACCCCTGAAACTCACTGTCCAGCTGGTCTATACAAATAGGTTATCTCTAGTGATAGACCTTGTAACAATTAAGGGGGAGGCACAAATATACCACATTAACCTTTTCACTCAACATGCACATGTACATATACAAATGTATACATACATGCAGGAATACACATACAAGCACATACATCACACACAATGTACTCTGAGGTCATAAAGTTAAGGGTTTGATTTTCCTGTTTTCCATAGCTGTATTTAAATACTTGATACTCTACAATTGTGTTTTTCAGAAAAAGCCACCACACTTTTTCAAGATGGTCAAGTATTCTATGCCCTCGATCATATTATTATGCCATCTAAACAATGTTTAAGTTTTAATTCAAACATTAAAAATATACATGTAGTGAACATTTTGCTGAAGCTCCACTTGACTTCCAGGCCATTTTCTGACCTCACTGTCTGGATCCTTCCCTGAGAATATGTTGAAAGTGCGGTCTACTGTTGCCACCTGCAAATCCCTGTGCATGCACTCTGCAGCCTGGAGCACATCTATCACTTAAACACAGTAATTTCACTATTGTTGTGTAACACTTTTAGTTGCCAAATAAGTAACTTTATCTCATCATCCTGGGGCTTCATATCTACTGCTGTGTTAGAATTTTGATACAAAAGCTTTTCTTCTTTAGTTTTCAGAACCATTTCTCCCCATAGTTCAGAAATTCCCAGTATTGTGCCATCACAGGTCAGAAACATTGATGATTGCAGGAATTCTTCCCTGTTATTCCTACTCTGTTATGTATTTTCTTCATGTCTTCACATTTTTTTCATGTTCACTTTCCTGTTGCTTGATCTCTTCTTATAATGTATTTCTGATTTCACATTATACCCATGCTTGGTCGCTATCCAATAGGATATCTATATGTATACAATAATATCCTAGCAATACTATGAGGTACCAGTTCCTATAATCATAAAACAATGATGATGGATGTCAGCCAAAGACAGAAACCTCTCCATGACAGGAGAATCAGCACTGCTGTGGTGACGGTCTTATCCTAAAAGAGAAATGCAAGATCGTGTGTAATGTTTTCAAGGTATCTCCTTCACACCATGTATTTTTGATGGTTGATCTTTTTACTTGGAAGCCACATATACTTACTTCTTTTTGGAGCAGCAAAGCTTCTCCTTAGGAACTCAGATCATGTGTTACATCCTCTGTGATGATTATCTTAGCCTCTGTTGGGTGAAATTAATTATTATCCTGTTAATTTTACTTTAGACAAGCCATAATTAAAAATTGTTATTCTTAACGGATTCCATAGTATCTCTAGGGAAGAGACTCTGATTTCTTTCTCTCTGTGTTTTCATATCCCAACACAATCATGACAATGATTATATACGTTCTCCATGAAAAACCAAAATATGTGTATATTACCAGGTCTGTTATTTTCTTTAACCTAGTGATTTATAATCTATCACATATTCTCATTTCTGTAAGTTGTTGATATAAACCTGCAAAAGATGTTTCTGAATAGAACTGAGTGCTTACACTTTAAAATCATATATGATCAAACATTTAAATGACCTTTCTTTTTTTATTTTGGAACCAACATTCACGTATGGAAGAAAATGACATATATGAAGCATATACAAGTATATATATATATATATAAATAAATACCATGAATCATGATCTCTCCACCTGTTGCAAAAGGAGGATTTTGATGTTGAGCATTGAATATTCCTCCACTGAAAAAAATTCCAAACAGGACCATTAAACTACACTCATTCCTACCCAAAAGCTCAGGGAATACTGCGGAAAAAGGGGTGTAAGATTCTAAGAGACTGAAGTCAAGCTGTGGTGGGACAGACTAATTGCTCCTTGGCTGTTCCCTTTTCTGCACTAATCTATTTAGATTTTTAATTTTGTATAATCTCTTTAGCAAACTACTTTGATTTCAGCTCCCAGTATTTCCTGTATTCTCAGTTGGAATGTATTGTTTGCTGCCAGGCCATGGAAGCAAAGTTTTGCTTAGGCACAGTAGACAAGACCTTGAATCCTGAGCCCTTCTTCCTGAACTCTGCTGTGACTTGTCTGTTCACCCAACTGTGACGCTTTCCTTTTTAAATACTGTAACTTTGTGCAGTTTTTCTGTTGTTATTGGATTTCCAGTGTTCTCTTTTTTATGTACATTTTATTATTTTTTAGTGTTAGGAAAGCATGAATGTAGTGAATTTATGATATTTTCACACCTTAATCCCCAATCCTATCCTCCTTCCTTTCACCCTTTAAAACTTTTCATCTCCCCAACTCCCTCCTATTTTTAAATCTTTTCACTTGTGTGGCGCACTGTGCTTTATCTGGATTGCCTGATGATATATATGCCTGACACAATTCACGATCCAGCAAGTATCATAGACCAGTGAGTACACTATTGAGGAAAATGTCTTCCTTTTCTTCTATCAGCATTAGTCCTCATCAGTCTGTCAGGAAGGCCTGGAACTGCTTGAGATCTTTCCTGTTCCATGATAAGACGTTGACAGGACAGTTTCTGTACAGTACTTAAGAAAGTATATTTATCCGCCCTGAAATAATGGATACCACAACCTTGTCATGTCTAGGAGATAATGTCTGTCCCACCACAGCTTGACTTCAGTCTCTTAGAATCTTACACCCCTTTTTCTGCAGTATTCCCTGAGCTTTTGGGTGGGAATGAGTGTGGTTTAATGGTCCTGTTTGGAATTTTTTTCAGTGGAGGAATATTCAATGCTCAACATCAAAATCTCCTTTTGCAACAGAATGTGTTTACTACAGAAAAACACATCAGCCCAGTGTGCTCTTATGTACTTTACACATTTGGCTTTTTGTCCATGAAATTGAGTACTCTTTTGTACTTTTTGCTGCCTATCAGCAAATTTTCCAGAGCATTTTATAGGATTCTCCAGATCAACTCTGACTTTTTTTCTGCAACTCAGTCTAGACTTTTGGGGTTTATGCAAGCATCAAAATAATACAGTCTGCACCCACCCTTTAAAAAATGTTCCCTTAACATATTAATTTCCAAATTTTATAAAAGAAATTATGAAGAGGGAAAATTAGTATAAAATTATAAAATTAATATAAAAATGAGTATAAAAGAAGAGGGGAAATAGTTTAACAATTGAAGAACATTCTTGCATGCATAAACTGGGACTGGCCATCTCAAGAACCACTCAAACCCACATGTGTACTAGCTATACCTTATCCACAAATACATTAGCCTTATTCTGCACTATTTAATACTAAGCAGGCCAATGCTAACATGTATTGATAGTCCAAGGACATTTCATTAGCTGTGACGAAAAGCCAGACTTGTATGTGACAGAGGTTACATAGTGTCTCCTCACAGAAAGTTACAAGTTTTGGCAACTCATAAGACTTTGCCAGGAATATTAAGAAAGGATAAAGTGAATATAAACCTCTGTATCTCATGCTCAGACAAAGCTAAACATACATTAGCAGACTAAACTTCATAAAATAAACATAAACTGAAAGCTACCCTCTCAGAGCAACCTTTAGTAGATAAAAGTAAGATAAAAAAGTAACAAGTACAGATACCCTAATATCCATGATTTTTTTTTTGCTTAGGATTCACATCCATATCGTTTAGATAAATAATTCACTCTTGCTCTTCAACCAAGTTGCCATATTTCCTATGTTACATCAGCTGAGGGACTACAAATACTTTCTATCAGATACCTGGTGTCCTTCACAACTTGGTTCTGTCATAGCTCCTCAGTCTTCTGTCCTTCCTGCTTATTAAGTTTGTTCAAAACATATTTGATGAACCAACCCATACCATTCAACACTTTTTTTAATCTTTTTTTTAATCTCAAAAATATCAAAATGATGTTTTTCTCCTCCAAAATAGCTTCTTATTGTTAATGAATGGTTAAGACACTTAGGGTTTAGATTTTGCCTTTTAGTAGTTCTGAGTTTAAATATGCTTGCTAATTTATCTGAATTTCTGAACCTTACTTGTGAACTCAGAATAAAATGACCTCACTACAGTGACAATGAACGAAACAATACTATTTAGCATATATCAGACAGTAAGTTTTTTAGTGTTAAATCTGAGTAAACAATATTTTTTTCTTTCTTCAGAAAAGTGTCTCAGAATATCTCCTTCTATCAAGCAAAGGTACTCCCAGCTTCATGTCTAGAAACAACTTCCAAACTTCTTATGACAGTCACTCTCCACTATAGGAATTATTCACATTGAGGCTTCCAATACATGATTTGTTCTTTCTTTTTTTTGGATCCAGATTTGAGTTTTTGTCTCTAACATTCTTTGTAGGATCAGCTTTTATTCAATTAATTACATTAAGGATTTTCAGTCCATAGCAATCGAAAGCACTTTGCATCTTGTAATGTGCTCTGTCTGCCCAAACAAAAAATCACTTTCAGAGCATTGTCTCTTGTGAAATGCTCTGAAGAACTGAAGAACTTAATAGGGATCCGTGAACAGAGTACTGACACACACCTTGATTTGAGACTGTGACCTCATAGGTACAATTCATTTGATAAGACACTTACTGTTTCTTCCTAACAATGAACTGGCTGATTCATCTGAAAGATCATGAATCAATCACCTGATTCTAATTTGAATATTATTCTACTCTGCATGATGATCTACAGAGAGCTATGAATCTCTAGAATAATTACAAAAGAAAATGAAATAAGTTAAAGTTATTGTCGTATTGCCTTTGTTTCTGTACTGTGATATAGTATTTGTGGCTTGGTAAAATGATTATTGGGACCAATGACGCAGGAGATGCCAACTACATTCAATGCCAATTCATATAGCAGTTTCCCATTTCGAGTATATAATTTTTGACCTGGGAATCCTAAAATCAGAAAACATTACTGAATTTCCCTCAGATCAAAAAGTAACTTACAAATAATTTCATCTGTACAGATTTACATAAAACAATATAAGGACATTTCCTCTTCTGTAGTTCTTTTTTCCTAGAAAATAAAGCAAGAAGGCCTTTAACTTAGACTCTTGAGCATCAAGCAAAAACTTTGCTCATTAACCCCAATTTTCTTTGTTGACACTATTATCTCTGAGAGCTGTGTGATTTCAGCATGGCTGAATGACAAGTCGGCTGTTGGAAAAAGCAAGCTTTTCCATGCAGCTGTTCAGTTCTTACTGTGCAGATGGCAGATTTATTTTTCCTTTTACCCGCAGTTCCTTTCTTCTCCACACAGGACTGTGATCCTTTGTGATTGTGTATGACTCAGTCTGCAATGGTAGCACTCATAGGCTTGAAGAGTTTTCGAATGTGCCCAAGTAAAAGGGCATAGGGGATTTAGAACAGAGGGATTGTTCCAAAGACTGTCTGCTTTCTAAAAAGGAGCTATGACTTCCCATGAGAAGTAGATATTCATGGTTTTATAAAAAGCATCTTTGTCTTCAAAAAACAATTTTGATTTTTGCTTCATTCTGTGTGGTCAAATAACAGTAGAGCGGTCAAACTGAGAGAAGTTTCATGGGAAATCAGCACAGAAGAGAAAACCCAGATCTTGCAACTAACTTGGAGCTGCAATTCTTCTTTTCTCATCATGTGTAAATGTCTGAATGACTACATCTGTCAGTGAATGTTTGAAAGTATACATGAATCTTTGTTCATTGTGACCTCTATCAGACTCTTACATTATTTTATAAATTAATAATCGCAATGATTTTATCTTATGCATAGCTACACATATGTAAATCACAATATGCATAATATACTATATTTAAACTAAAAATGATACAACCCAATTGCTTATGAGATTGGTATGTAAATCATCTTACATAATACATGCAGAATACCAGAAAATGAACAACCACATTTATTGAAGAAATCTTCAGTGTACTATACTTTCTATAAAATTAACCCTAAATTATCTTTACAGTAACCTGTGTAAAGCTGTTCAGAAATAGACAATTAGAATTCTTAAAGTTCTTGGCAGTTTACTAAGTAGGCATGGTGCAAGTTACAAATTAAGGATTATTGCTTCTGTTTTTACATATTACATATTCTTCTACCTGCCTTGGATACTGTGTAATTTGTTTATGTAAAGGCATCCAAGGTGAGCTACCCAGGTGGCTTATTGTGGAATGCTGCTTTGCTTCAACAAGGGCTACAGGTCTTAAGATCTAGCTCCTCTGTGGTGTGTGTGTGTGTGTGTGTGTGTGTGTGTGTGTGTGTGTGTGTGTGTGTGTGTTTAGGATTTTCTTATCCCATTAATCATTTCTCTAAAGTCAATTGCAGATGATCACAAGATGAATGAATCAGTGTGAGAACTGATCATACAATTGATGGCACAGGTTGATATGTCAAATAATTAAAATGTGCCACTTATTTTCTCAGTCTCAGTCTCAGAAGTAGATAATTTTAATATTTGTATTTGCTCTTTTAAAGTATTTTCTGGATACATAGCCAATATTTACTGGTTTTTGTTCTTAGGCTCTGTTAATCTCCATTCTGTAACTATCTCCCCTACATATTCACAATTTCTCCCTTCTTGTTCCCTATCTCTGTAAATTGACATCTCAACAAGCCTTCTAGCTTGTTAGAATGAAAAACATTATATATAACCAGACATTCCTCCTAAGAACACTGGTTTAACTAAACAGAAAAGGTAGGGGATGTAGGATGTTTATTGCTTCTTCATTTAACTTGCATTTAAAGGTAAGTCATTATGATTGATGTCAGTGATATTTTCATAATAAGAGTTATAGTAAGAGTTATTGGCGTTTCTTTCTCTTTGAACTACTGCTAATCTTTCTTTATTTTAATAATATGAACTTCTTAGTGCATAGTAATGCACGTCTGTAATCCTCATTCAGAAGCCTAGAGCTATGGAATGTCAGTGAGTTCCAAGCTAACGTGGAGTAAATAGAAACATCAGACCATCTAGGGATTTGTAGCAACTGCTACCTCCAAAACAAATGACAATAGTAAAAAATAAAAATGATTCATTAATTTTTGCAAATCAGTTATAAAATAAGGTAGAAATAAGCCTTGTTTCTTTCATTTCTTTGTGTTTAATTTGAGTGGAAAGTGTTTTAGAGATTTGCATATCATATTTTTTCTTTAGATTTTTAAGCTGTTAAGTAGGTCAATAGTTGTTTTTGGACATTGTGTCTTATTTCAGGAGACAGTTTCCACACCTAAGGTAACCTTGAAATTATTCTTTTATTTTTCTGTTACCTTTATAGTTCCATTCCCCACATTTAAATTTTTGATTAATCTGGAGTACAGCTGCAGGACATGAGGTAGTCATCAAACATCTTTTATTGAATAATTTATCATTCATTCATAGTTTTAAGATGCCATATGTGTTAATGGGTGTCCCTCCACTGTGCTGTTTCTTTTTTTTAACTCCTTATTACCCAATCCCATCACTTTTCCTTTTCCCATTACAAATGTTCACCTTTCCCTACACTCTCCTTCCTACTTTCAAGTTTTTGTATGTACTTTGCTGGTTTCTTATACAATAAATTTTTCAAAGTACAGAACAACAAGAAAACAACATCTTTTTTAAAAGGCTTTATATACCATTTGCTTAGATAGGAAGTACTAGGTGTAAGCCTTTGGATTTGTATAGAATTTTCTTTGTAACTATGGTTATATCATTAACTACAAATTTCTAATTCTCGGGTTTTTTTTAAGTGGACTTGAATCTACTTTTTCTGATTTTTCACAACACTCATAGGCGATTCCAGCACAGAAATAATATTTTCTTCATTTCTTTTTTTGCACAAAGGATGATAGTGAGGTTTATAGCAGTTATAGAATATATGATCAAATAAGAAAGCTTCTTATTTCTACTTTGCCTATCTTTAAAATACATTAATCTTATGTCTATTTAAATTACTTAATCCTATGTTTATTAAAATTTCTCTCATGTTGCATTTGCAAACAATTTTACATATGTAGACTAGACCTAAAGACAAAATAATTTGATCATATGGAATAATTTAGGCATATAATTTAGTGTTCTTCTTCAAGGAGCACTTGTTTGTTAACAATTTAATGATGTTCTGGGAGAACCAATTTTCAGTTTTCCTATAAAAGTGTGTCGGTCACTAGGAATTATTAGTTCTGCATTATTTTAATTCTCATTTGAATGCAAATCTTTAAAATATGTTGCTAGGTAATATTAAATTCCTGTTATAGTATATGAAAACACATTTTTCTTTAAATTTTTGTAAGTGTGCATGAAATTATATGAAATAACAGGTATAAAATTCCATGTATACTTTGTATTTTGATCATAAAATCCCTGTAGCATACTTTCTAATGAATCTATTAATACTTATAAAATATTAAGTATAGACATAAAGAAATATGGAATATTAAATTACATGTAAAGTTACCCCAATGTTGATAGACTATGTTCATGCTATATTAATGAAATATACTTAACTGCTTATTTATAGCTTCAGTGTATTATATTAATGCAATACACTTAAATATTTATATATAGTTTTTGCATTCTTTATTAATGTGATACACTGACATGATTATATCCTGCTTCAACAGCAGTACAGATAATAATGACTCTGTACTTGTTATTTCATACTTCTCTTAGCTGCTCAGGAAAGCATCTTTTTCAACATCCTTTTACTCCAGAAATGCTTACAAATATTCATTTTTCATATTTTAATAAAATTGTACTTTGTTTTATTGATTATTCATGATAGCATTAATAATTATGCTTAACTCTAAGCTGTATACCTTCTGTATTCTTCATCTCTATTTGTTTACTACTATGTAACAGATAACACTGAGAGCCATGTGCAAAATTATCTGTAATGTAGGTGACTCATAAGAGATCTGGTGGATTGTGACTGAGTCACCACATACACAGTCTCAGCTGAGAATATTCAGCTAGAAGGCTAAAATTTTCTGGAGATTTCCCTACCGGGGTAATGTCTATTAAATTTCCTGTGATGACCCTGGGCTATACTAGGTCTTTAGTCAAGCTAGTGCAGCTTCTTGCAACATGATGCCTGAATTCCAAAGAGATCAACCAAAAGAATACCTCTTCATGAGTTTCTGAGTAGGCACTTACACAGAGCAGACACTGGATAAGAGATGCTATTGAAGCAGATGAGGGGGAAAGATACTCAGTCTTATTATGTATCTTGAGCATTACTTTATCGCACACTCAAAATTATTAGTGATGTACTTATTATTTCAAATAACTTATTCAATATTACTTGCCAAAATATTACTATCAGTCATTTGATTTATTAGAACTTCCTTAGTTATAGTATTTAATTTTTTGTTTCTTTTTTATTTGTGATTCTTCTCATTATTATTTAATCTTAATTTCCAACATAGTGGGTAATATTTGATTTCTTTAAATTTTTTTATTATTTATTCAATTGTGTGTATATGCGTGTGTGTATGTATGTATGTATGCATGCGTGTGTGTGTGTGTGTAGAACCACGGACGAATTCGGGAACCACCATGGATGCTTCCATCTCCTCCTTGTTTACTCAGCCCCGGGATTCACAGACTCGGACCAGAAACGCAGGCTACTCCCGCTTCCGCCCGGCGTCTATACGTGGGGTCTAGGATCCGAACTCAGGACCTTCCGCCTGCAAGGCAGAGGCTTAACCCGTGAGCCACCTCTCCAGCCCCATATTTGATTTTTTTTTTAATCTTCACTTTTGGAGAATGTTTTCAACTTAAAAAATGAAACTACATTTATTTCTTGATTAAAAAGTTAGACAGACAAGGAACTTTATATCTACACTAATATTTTAGTTTTGTGTATGAACATTCATTTTAAAGACTTCAGTTTAACATTAATTCATTGGCCCAATAATTGCTACTGAAAATGTAGTTAGTATATTAATGAGTGAAAAAAATGAGTACACCCCATAGTACTATTTATTTTTCTGTGTTATTGAACTCACTTCTACATTTCAACTTGTCTACTAGTAGTTAGAAAGGCCACTTAGTTTAGTTTCCAAGGGTCTTAGTTTTCAAGGGGCTTATAAGGAGTAGTATATTTCCTATTTCCTAAATGTAATGTTAACAGAATATTGGAACTTAGTAGATCTATTTTTACCTTCAGACCTATCCTATTCCATCTTACTCCATGTGAATAAGTTTCATCTCTATGATGAGACACTCACAGAAATTTTGCCTTCTGAATGGTGTGGAAAAGAATAGACCTCAAAGCAATAAAGAAAGATGTGAGACAAGACCAAAGTAATCAAAACCATCCAAATGGATGTGAGAAGTTCATGAGAGCAATGAGATTTCCTTGGCCATAGCCAAACAACTTTATTCAGACAGAAATGTAAATTAAGAGCTGAGAATTAGGATGCAATCTGGGGTGTAGGATGTGATTAGTGGAAAAGGAGATAAGGAAAATCAGAATGTCTGTAGTTTCTAGCACATTCTCAGACCATCAATCTTTGCTTCAGGAGAAGTCAGCGTCACTGAGGGCTGGCATTCCTAGCCTGACAGACAGAGCTTCATGAATCTCTCCCACACACAAAAACCTCTGATCTCCAGCTTTTGCCTAAGATCAAAGAGGGACTCCAAAAGCCTTGGCTGGCCAGGTCAGCATTTTATACTGTTTTGGTAGAGAACTCGTAATTCACTACTATTATCCCTTTGTGCAAAGTTCCTCAGGTAATGTGAAATCCCTTTGTCAAGATGGCACCCTGAGCATCACTCTCCACCAAGTGGCATTCCACCAAGTGGCACTCCACAAGGAAGGTTTTCAAAGATCTACTGAGTTATTTGTGAATTTAATCACAATGCAAATTGAAAAAGGCTACAGAGGTAGGTAGCATAGCCCCTGAGAGAAGTGCTGCTTAGACAAGCCCTGAGGAATATCAGTGAAGCCATTTAAAGAACACATTCTTGTGGACAAGTAAGGGAAGGAGCAATGGGAAATGTGTCCCTGCCAGAACTAAAGCAGAATGCAAGAACTGTATTCCAGCAGCAGAGCTTTTTAAAGAAAGCCATCAGGATGTACTGCTGAGGTATTGACTAGTAAGGAGAGCCAAGGAGGTAAACTCTTGGAAAGACTAATCTACCATCTTGTAGATTAGATTTGTTTGAAACCAGAAGCACAGAATGAATTTGAGCAAGACTCCCATGATTATATTTGAGAAGATGAGGATTAAACAACATGATATATTCATAAGTATGCAAGAAATTTTACAGTGTTAGATAAGTATCAAATATTATTTTTAGAGAAACATATAAAAGAATTGAAATGCAGACCTATTCATTTTAAAGTAAAAATGTCTTCTCATGATTTTTTGTATCTTAGTCTTTCATAATTCTTGGGAAAGATTTCAAAAATTTCTTACTAATAATATTTATTTAAAGGCAGAAGAAGAATAAGCAAATGGTTGGATAACTCACACTCAAAATTAACTTATGATGTACATTATTAATATATATTATATAATGAGTTATGGCCCATTTTTATTTCATGTGTACAGAAGCTTTGTATATTTTACTATTTTTTCTCCAACATCAGAAATTGATAGAAATTACCACATTTTTATTTTGCATGTATGTCCGTGTGTGCCTGTGTGCATGTGTCTATGTGTATCAGAGGCCCAAGAGTGACTTCAGGAATTACCCTGAATTGTGCTACCTCCTCTTTGCTTTGCTCTGGAGTTTATAAGAGTCCACCTTCCAGGGATGGAAGTGCAAGTCACTTGCATTTCCACTTGGCGTTTTTATATGGAATTCAGGATCCAAACTCATGACCTCCTGGATTGGGAAGCAGAGGTTTAACCCCTGAGCCATATATCTCTCCAGCCCAGTATCTGCTTTTACATGTATTTATGATACATTAGTTTTCTTCAAATATCTTTTAGAACATCCCAATTCCACTCAGGGTAAGGACAATAGTATTAATTGATCAAGCTGATTTATTAATGAAAACCATTCTATTTAATTGGTATCACATTTTAAAACTGCCATATAGTGACTTACATTTATTTAAAACAGATAATAAATTTCAGTAGACTTGCAGGATTCTAAGGATCTGTTTCAGACAAAGAAAACTCTTCTGGAAATACCTATCATTTAGAGAGTTTTTTTCTGATGCACATATGTATTTGCTCTCATTCCTAAATTTGATGTCCTGCTTATTTTTAGTCGTGATGGAACCTATTCAAAAATTTCTCCATTTAACACTAAAACAAAATTGCAGCACACATGCTGATGCTGGTGATGCATTGTAAATTTCAACTTTCTATCACCCTAATTAAGCAAAAATTCCAGCTGTTAAAACATAGTTAACGGAAGTCCAGTATAAGTAGTGATCAACACTCTCAATAGGGTTAAACTCAGTATTACACATTTCTTGAATTATGAATATAATTGTTTGGGGTCACTGACATGTCACCATGCTTCAAGTTTTCTGGTTGGTTTAGTGACTGATTTCCATTTCATTGAAAACAACTGTATTACTTGTTTTTTCACACTTTTTTGATTGTGTGCTACAAATAAACACTGTTTTTAACACCAGAGTGAACCTTCAAAATAATGCAAAAACTTAATTGTTTTGACTGAAAACAGATAACTTCCAAACTTTTGTTGCTTGGTATAAATCTAATTAGCTTCAAAATTAGTACTACATGGTCTACGTTCAGTTATTTATTTTCTTCAGTACTACTATATTCACTCCTAAGGAATTATGATGACTTGAATTAACATGTGCTTTTATCCCTACAAATAAAGAAAGCCTCTGCTTAAAAGCACAATGCAGAAAGCTTATCGAATTATTTAAACTATGATAAAGTCAGTCTTATGAAAAATGAAGAAATTAATCCTTCAGGTTTTATGATGTGCATACATCAGACTTAAAAGCATACCTCACAAGAAGCAAGAAGAAAAGATAAGGAAAGACAGAGAGAGAGAGAAAGAGAGAGAAAAGGAAAAGAGGGGAGAGAGAAAGAGAATGAGAGAGAGAGAATATGAGTCATGCAGGTAAGGGAAACCTTTAGGAATAAACAATTGTTCTCCACATTTCAATGCATATTATCTTCCAATTACATGTTGCCTTTAACAAGGTCCATATAAAAATAAACCATCTCTACAAATTCCTTAGTCTTAATCCTTTAATTTCATTTTTAATAACTACCTTGAGTTACTTAGTTATTTTACATTCATTTGAAGCTTAATATATTAATCCTGGCAAAATTCCAGTTCAAGTTGTGAAAGTATTTTTAAAATATACTATCTTCACTGAACAGCTAGGGCACGGAAGAACATATCTATTCCTCTTTTAGTCATTTTAGTAATCTAATCAACTTTACTAAAGACACTAGCTGTCAAAATAGAGAAAAACAAGGAGCCATAATTTTGCTATATAAAATAGCAGCATTAAACATGCCTAGCAGACAGATGGTCTACTTTCAGATCAACCTACAAACCCACAGTTATCTTTTATATACTGTTTTGGAGCCATAAGGAAAACAAAAAAGATAGGGATTTGTTTTTGAAAAGGGAGCATTTATTCAAACAACACAAGAAAACATCCAATGTATAATTTAATTTGGCCCTGTCTACTATTCCTGCATTGCTTGACTCACCATGTGTTATCATGTGTGGATTAAATGAATGTATCCTCTAATGATCTGGACCTTCTCTTTGGAAAAGATACATCAAAATGAGAGCCTTTAGTACTGTGGCAAAAATAAAGCAAAAGGTTTAACTTCACCTGTTTATTATTTTAGAGAAAACACTGTTGACCCTTTGAAGTACAGATCAAGTAAATAGGCGTTAAGTGTTTGCAGTCTTTTGAGGAAAAGTGAGACAGTTTCATTCAAGAACCTGGTGTTTACCCAAGATTTATATCTCTAAGAAAATATAAATATTCAACATTCATTGTTCATGTACTCTGTTAAGTTTTCAGACAGATTTGCAGGTTGCACAGTGCTTCTTATATAGCTGGAAATTCCTCGATGTTTCTTGGTTCCACTGAATTATTTTCAACCTCTTAGAGGTACTAACTTTCTTTTGACTTAATTTCTCTTTGCATTTCAACAAATTCATCACAAGTTTATTACCTGAAACACATGCTGATATTCACAGTTAAAATATGATCTAAAGTTAGGAGCCTAAAATATGATCTCTAGTTAGGAAATCTTGGAAATTTTCAAAGAAATTTTGATTTCATCATCCTTCCCTAATTGCAGTTTCACAAATTCAACAGATACATAAACTCCTGGAATCTCTTGTTCATAGAACTTGTTGGATTTTGTTTTTAATTTTCCCATTTTTTTCACCCACTTGACAGTTTAAACATAACTGGCTATATGACAATCACATGAATAAATAAGCAAAGAGCTTTCTTAAAATCTTGCAATTTTACTTTGTGTTTAAGGTGTTCGATTGTGTTTATTAGATGAAATAATCTCATTAATTACTTGGACATTACCCACTGGATAGCCATATATATTACAGCAAATATCTAACTCCCTTATCAACACAGGCACCCCAAAGAGAGCCCTGTGATCCACACATTCAGAAGGACAGGAGGGTGAGTAGGACATGGCTGGGTTGAAGAGCAGAGGGTAAAGTGAAAGAGGGAAGAGACAGGTGTGAAGTAAGGGCAATGACATAAACCCATTTAGTTTGTATATAAAAAATTCTCAAAAATTGAATATATCATTTTTAAGCTAGAGAATAACTTGATTTAAGAAAATACCTAAGTTCTCTTCATGCACTTTCTGTGACCCTTACAATGCATACCATATTTAGCATTTGTTCAAATATCTTACAAAGTGAAGTACCAAAAGGAGCAGGCAAGTTTTATATAAACATACTTGTTCTCTTCCTCCTCCAATAATGCTGTTTTATTTCTGAAAATTTAGATAAAATTTTTCAATATCCCTATGAGCTTTTCAGACTTGTAATTCTTCTTTCTCAGTCTGACGAACTTTTGATCATGTGTCTGTGAAATTGTGAGAAGTGAACAAGCATCTCTCAATTTCCTGCCTCCACACTTTCTTCTAAATTATGTGTGGTAGTTGAACAGGTAAAGCTTTGCAGTTCAGCATAGTAATTTAGCCACATCTGTAGGAGGTTTCAGTCCATACTTGTTCTCTAAACAGTGTTTTAGATGTAAGGACAAGACCAGAGCGTCAAAGGGGACCGGTGAACTTGGCATTTACTGGAAGGGTTTTAAATTAGAGTATCAATGAGAGGAAAAAAGAGAGAAATATGTAAGGGAGATGGCAAGACTAAAACAGAAGAGAAGCTATGGAGGGAATGGTGTGGCCAGTGCAGTCACCATCAAGCCAGAGGTGCCACTAGTGGGCAGCATTAGAGAGGTACAATTGCAATTTTTCCCATAATGCTATCTAATTGCTTCTTTCTAAATGAGTTTATTTCACAGAGACCATTTATAGGACATTTACTGGAAGATATTCATTAAAAACATCTATACAGAGAATTTTGCAATTTAGGAATGTATGGGAAAAATATCTGTGATACCATGCTTGAAATAGGAGGCAATAATAGTAGTTTTGTAGAAACATTTATATTTAATATCTGACTTGTGGGAAGCCACACACTGAAAATTAAAAATGATGTAGAAATACCATATTTAATATGGTACTGGTACGTGCATATGTTTTAGCACTTATGAAGTAATCATTCTCTAAATTATCAGTTATTGGGTGCTTATACACACAACAAATGAATAAACTGATTAAACAGGTATTCTTAATTATTTCTGGTAAATTCCATAATTATTCTTTTTCAAACTCTTTAAAAATCTTTTTTTATCAGTTAGGATTTTTAATTTGTGGCTGGACAGTATGCAAACAGTTTTTTTTTGTTTTGTTTTGATTTTTTTATTATTATTATTTCCGCTCATGCAAACTTAACAAGTACACTGGTCCCCTCTGTTACAGTCCACCTGCATGGTTGCTGATAAATGACCATCAAACAGCTTAAGGAACAAGGGGTTTATTCTCTTACGATTTCTGATTACAGTTCTTAGTCCAGCTTAACGGAAGAACACGCACCAACACCAGGGCTGAGGGAACAGGCTACCATAACGGCTGAGAGATGGACAATCCTTACTTGCCAGACCAGCATGTCTGGCCAAGTGAACAGAAGGATGCCAACTCTCTCAACCAGCTCTCTGTGATTTATCCAGGGCCTAATCCCACCCACCATGGGCTGGGTCTTCCCCATCAGCAAGACAATCTCCTTCAGGTTTGCTCTGGGCTTAACTCAACCATCAGTTTTCTACAACTGTGCCCAGAGCTCAAACTCTCAACAGTCAAGTTGACACCTGTGCTTACCTATAACATTCCACCCCTTGTCAACTTGACACAAAAACAATAGCACTTTTAAACTGTAACCTTTCCTTGTTCCCACAGATGTTAAAATATAAATACATTCCATGGACAAATTTAAAATGTTTTCTCTTTAAAACTTAGTTCCAACATTTTAAAAGTTAAAAGTTCTTAACCTTCTTAAATTAGAATAAGTTAAATACTTTAAAACAGATAAAACATTAAAACAGAAAGATTTTAAACAATAAGAAAACATTAAAAAGATCAAAGTCCAGAAAATCAAATACCTCATCCTTTACTTCAATGTCCATCTTCTGTTGCTCATCACGTAGTCAAGGTGGCTCAAAGATTCGAGGCATTCCCAGTCCCTGTTTGCAGCTCAAAGTTGTAAGAGCAGAGTTCCTCTGAACCAGGCTGAATCTCTACTCACAGTTGTCCTCAGCAGCAGTCCCACAGTTCTGGCATCTCACACACAACTCTGGGTTCTCCTCTGCAGCTTTAAGCTTCACCATCTCTTGCAGGAACTCTACGCCTGCCACTTGGTGCCAAGCTTTGGCTGCTCTCCATGAACCCTTCAGTAGTACACCCAAACCAGTATCACCTGAGGGACGCTACCAGATTCTGAAGCGAGGTTGAAATGCAGCTTAGTCCACTGGAGCCACAGCTGCACCAACTTCAGTGCGATGACGCTGGAAAAGCCTCTCTTCTAGACAACCAAAATTGCAAAGGGCAAGAAACAGCTTTAACTTGGGCTTTCGGCCCCTGAAGGAATCTGAGCTTCCAAACCACGAACTTGTCCTACGGTGGTTTCCACGGCCTCTACCGTCTCAGTGCAAGTCACTAGGTTTTCCTTCACTGATACTCATTTGTCCAACAGCCTGCCCTTTGCACATCCAAACCTCCAAGGTTGCCAACACAGCTCTCCTCTGCCAAGCAAACTAGTCCATCGTCTTTATATTCAGCTTTACCAAAGTCCTTGTTCCCCTCAAAACTAATCTCTCTCAGCAATTGGCCCACTAAACTCTGAACGGTATTTGTAAATCCACAAAGTGAAAATTCTCAAGCATTTCCAACTTTGTCCAGCAGAACCGTTCAAAAGCCACAAAATCCACATAGTCAGATTTATCCACAACACCCCACTCCCGGTACCAAATTCTGTTACAGTCCACCTGCATGATTGCTGATAAATGACCATCAAACGGCTTAAGGAACAAGGGGTTTATTCTCTTACGATTTCTGATTACAGTTCTTAGTCCAGCTTGATGGAAGAACACGCACCAACACCAGGGCCAAGGGAACAGGCCACCATAACGGCTGAGAGATGGACAATCCTTACTTGCCAGACCAGCATGTCTGGCCAAGTGAACAGAAGGATGCCAACTTTCTCAACCAGCTCTCTGTGATTTATCCAGGGCCTAATCCCACCCACCATGGGCTGGATCTTCCCCAGCAGCTAGACAATCTCCTTCAGGTTTGCTCTGGGCTTAACTCAACCATCAGTTTTCTACAACTGTACCCATAGCTCAAACTCTCAACAGTCAAGTTGACACCTGTGCTTACCTATGACACCCTCCCTCCTTCCACCTCCCCCGCACCCCTTTGCTCCCCCTCATCCCCCAATCCCCAGAGCATCCTTTACTGTTCATGCCAAACTGTCCTCTGGGTCCTCCTCTCCGATGAGGTGCAAGGACCCAGGGGCATATCCCAGAATCCTTTCCTGTGTTCCCCTTAAGCTTAGGAACACTACTGTGACTATCAGTCCCTAGCCTCCAAGGATTCTAGTATCTTTAGTCCATGCTAGACTTTGTGGGGTCAATAATGTGTTGGACATAGCGCAGGTCATGCAAAGTCCTATGATTGCTTCGGCCCTAACTTGTGCGAAGTATCTTGCATATTATTACTCTTCCCATCCTTGTGCTCTTACAATCTTACTGCCCCCTCTTCCGCAAATTTTCCTGAGCTTCAGGATGGGGAGAGATTAGGCTGGCCCAGTTCCATGTGGTTGATATAGTCTCTGATGTTCTGGATTATGGTTTGTTGATTTTTTTTTCGGTTTTGCTGCTCCTGCAATGCCCTTGGCTCCATCCTGATGGGTGTTGGAATTCACCCCCTGGTCAGAGATAAAAGCCTGTTAAATTAGAGTCTTGTTATAAGGGTATATTCAAAGGTAGATGGAATAAAAGTAGGAGACCGTGGTGAGAGAGGGGTCAATCACCCATTTGCAAAATGGTTACTTTCTATCAGTTACCTTATATGCCCTCCCCTTCTGGTGAGATCATATCCCATCATTTGCATATGATCAGGAAGGAAAGTCGGTGAACTTAACTAGAAGTCTCATTACTTACTTGCAGTCCTTGATGGTGGCCTATTTTCTCTGCTGGAACATAGTCCCCTCTCTCCTTGTTTCTGGTGGGGGCCTTCCTTCTTCATCCCTCCCGTTTATAATCTTTACAATTACTGTAGGTATTACAGAGATTTGTCTTTGTCAAACTCTTTAAAAATCTTTAAGTCACTTTGGGAATAAAACCCTTACCTGGTTTAATCAACAACTCTTCTTTTGGTAACCTTTTTCATCATGTTTCAACTTATGTGGAATATTTAATTGACATATCTCAGAATAACTAATGAGGTCTGATTGAATGATAACACCTGCTAACTTCTTATATCGACTGCATATTTTGTGAGAACAATGAGAGGCTACATACCACATGCAAAGTCTACATGCTTATTTATAAAAGAGTGTGTTTTGTTAATAACTTTACTTTGAGATGTTTCAGCTGAGCAATTGGATTTTGATTAACGTTGACTCAGTCTTTTTCTGGTTTTCTTTCCAGAAACCGCTGTTTCACCTGGAAGCACACAAGGCTGAGAAAGGACGGGGCAGATGTCCTTTTGACCCCAGCTCCTCCTTCATCTCCACTCTAATTGGTAATTATCTTTGCCGCAGACATCAGATGGTCTTCACAGCAATTTCACAATGTATTTCTTAGCTTCAGAACTTTCTTTGGCATTTCTTTTTACACTTTGCCTCATCTCTATTTACTGGTGCTGGGAGCAATGGTACTGAATTTTCAAACCAAGCCAACTTGAGCAATTTGACTCTAAAATAAGTGCCAGTGAGATAAAATATGTCTTTCAAATCATAAAAAGGCCAATTGTCCCTGAATATCTGATACAGTACATTCCATATGGTGTCAATGACTGGTTACAAAGTATAATTATATGACAGCCTCATGTAGCAGTTAGGCTGAAAGATTACTGATAAATTCATCATCAAATAGTTTAAGGAACAAGGGGTTTATTTTCTCTTAGAATTCCTGGTCACAGTTGTTTATCCAGCTCAGCAGGAGAGCATGTACCATCACTGAAGGGTGGAAGGAACAGGCCACATAATATCCACATAACAGCTGAGAGAGGCTCAATATTTACATACATAAAGATGCCTCCTTTCTCAAATAGTCCCCTCCATTTTATTCACCTGACCAGGGACTAGTCCCACTCACCATGGGCTGGGTCTTCTTCATCTACAAAACAATCTCCTCCAGGTTCACTCTGGATTTAACTACTGATTCTCCACAAATGTGCCTGTACCTAACTAGGACAAAAACTTAGTCAGGGAAACTATTTCAAAATATGTCAAATTTTCTTTTTAAAATTTAAAATGTAACAGGAATATTCCAATATGTTTTGCTTTTGGTACACTGTACCCAACATTAGGCATGGATTCATTATCCATGGGATACAACAGAAAGTAATGATGACTGAGAACTCCATAAACTAAAGTCCTGTTCAGCTAGAATATAGGCTACAAAGGCTGATGAATTCAAAGAACCACAGAACAGACAATTCAGAATAATACAGTTAGATGACATTGATCAATATCAAAATTTAATTTGACTGATTAAATGAAATGACCAAGAACCTCACTGAAGAAGCAGTAAAATTTTGTGCATATTCTTTTTACTTGGATATTATTTCAAATTAAAACTGGTAAATGTTTTTCAAAGTGCTTCAATTCTGTGATGGATACATTGAAGGTGCTAAGTATAAAATTGAAAAAAAAAAAAAAAACCTGACACTTAATATAGGTGATAACAGGAAGGATTCTGTTCCTCAGTCTTTCGTGGTTCTAATATATGTATATTCAGGTATGTACATTTGCTGCGCTTACAGGAATCTACAAATACTAACTTATTTTCTTTGTAGAAAATGAGAAAGTATAAAATGAGTTACATAGAGTTCATATTCTGAATAAACTTATAAAACTTTCTGGTGATGTTTAATGAAAACATGCCATATGTGAATTATAGTTGGCTTTATGGAGCTACTGGATATACTTTAAAAGCTGTTTTCTTGAAGTTCTTCCAGATTTTTATGGGCCTGTCACTCTGTTATCTGCTCTTCCCTATCCTGATTATGGTACTCAAACATAAAACCCTAAAATATTATGGAAACATTGACTTGCAAAAGAACACTCTCATCTTAGCTCTGTTAATGAGAAAAGTTTGACTTTAGCCTTATAATTTGAAAGTATTACAAAATGAGAATTTCATATAGTAACTTCAGATGCTCAAAGAGATGAAATCATCTTAAGAATAATTTTAAAGGAAATTATTATTTTAATATACTTGTTCATCTGTGAACTCAACTGTGTGCATGTACATGCATAAATGTGTGTGTGCGTGCACACGTACATGGGAGTCCTTAAAATTAAAGCAGACTTGCTTAAGATGGGTTAGATGTAATAATAACCAAAATCTTAGGAAAAACATTTTTTGGTGTTTATCAAATCCATAAATGTTAGATATTTCAGAGAAACTGGCAGGATATGAATTAAAAATGAATTCATTGGATGGACTTATGCTGCTGCTTCTCAGTCCTCCATGATCTTGCAACTTTGTATTTCTAAGATTTGAATATCAAAAAAGTCTTTCTTTCAAAATGTAATCTCCCGGGGCTGGAGAGGTGGCTCAGGGGTTAAGCCTCTGCCTTGCAGGCGGAAGGTCCTGAGTTCGGATCCTAGATCCCACGTATAGATGCCGGGCGGAAGCGGGGGCGGCCTGCATGTCTGGCCCTGGTAGGGCGGAGCCTGTGAATCCCGGGGCAGAGTAAACAAGGAGGTGGAGGCGTCCATGTTGGTTCCCGAATTCGTCCATGGTTCTACACACACACAAACACACACACACACACACACACACACACACACACACACACAATTGAGTAAATAATAAAAAAAATACATAATGTAGTCTCCTGCAGAGAACAAGCATCCTATACATACTATTTGGATGGAATACAGAATGAAAAGCCTCAGCACATATAGCATACATTTTGATATATACTTCTTAATAGAAGACAGATATTGGAGGTTGAAAAGTGTACAGTATGCTTTATTGATAAGAAGTTAATTCTTAGAATAGTGCTAGAGAAGGGAAAACATTTAAACCTTTTGTTTAAATGGCAACAGTTTCTCTAACTACCCTGTCACTCAACATCTAGTATCCATTTAATTTTTCATGTGCAATGCCAGGAATTTAAAATTGAAAAAGGTTAAGAAGGAAGAATAACCAGAGGGACATTTCCAAGAGAGTTTCGGTGAACTTCCAAATAAAATTACGTTATGCAGAAATGTGAAACACTTGCCATCTGGATGGCTGTCTCACTTTTGCAGAAGAAAAAATCAAATCAAATGGGCCCTCCAAGCCAAACACAAAAGTTATCAAAAATCCTTCCAAAGAGAATACATGAAAACACAAGTCTTCATATGTATCCACAAGTTTTCATCGCAAAACACCCTGGAGAGGTCATTCACTCAGGGTGGAAATGACACAGCCACTGGAAGGGAAACCTGATTGCCAATGCCAGCCATAAGCTCTTTATGGGAGAGGAAGTGAAAATAATTCACTCAATTGACAAGGCAATAGGAACACGAGCTGGAAAAATGGAGCCACCTGAGTTGGAATTTGGCAAGCTTGGCATAGCTTACTCTTGACAGCAAAGAACTTACTACTGTATTTTGTGGCCACACATGCTCAGTGCAGATGGGCTAAAACAAAACTTTAGCACAAAAGTCTTTAGACCATTGCCCCTCATATTTTTGTTCAATGTATGCCACATGGAATGAAATGCCTAGTCTCATGAAAACCTACTGAAGGAGAAATTGAGCAAACAGTACCAATATTCACAAAACCATAGGCTTCAAAGAAGACAAATATGTTTTCAAATCTAAGAACTATCTCCAGCATTTTCCTAACACAAATACGTTTTAATTTGTTTTTCAAAATACTTATATTTACATAATTATGTATTTATCAAAAGAGAAAGAGAGAGAGAGAGAATTATGGCATGCATGTTGAGGTCATAGGACAAATTTTTTTTGGAACTGAGTTCTGTCCTTCCACGATATGTTATTCAGGGATGAAACTCAAGTTGCTGGGTTTGTGCATGAGCACCTTTATCCACTAAGGTAACTCAACAGTCTACAAGCTTATAATATCTGTTAACTCATTGAATTGACTTAAGATTCCCTAGAGTAGGGTTAAGCCTCTGCCTTGCAGGCAGAAGGTCCTGAGTTTCGTATAGACACCAGGCGGAAGCGGGAGCAGCCTGTGTTTCTGGCCCTGGTAGGGCAGAGCCTTTGAATCCCCGGGCAGAGTAAACAAGGAGGAGGTGGAGTGACCCATGGTGGTTCCCAAATTCATCCGTGGTTCTACACACATACACACACATACGCACGCACACACACGCATACACGCACAATTGAATAAATAATAATAAAATTTTTAAAAAAAGATTCCCTAGAGTAAAAGAGTCCTAAAAAGCTTTTTAGTGTTAGTAGGTGAAAAATGAGTAATATGAATGATTTTATTATATTCATAATTCAATTTAGAAATGAAGTTGCAAGAGTCTCTAGCTAATAAAATAAAGATCAAAACTGTAATTCACTATCTTTAGAAACCAATAAAACTAAAATCAAGTTATTACAGCTCATCGTTCACATGCTACTTTAACCTGATTTATGTTGGTGGCATACATGTAAGTTCATATTTCAAATGCTCTGTATATCTAAGTGTTTGGCCCAATTGTTCCCTCAGAGTGCTTACTAATATAGTATTTAAAGTCATGTGTGTGTGTTTTTGTGTGTTTATTGAATGCATATATGTGTTTGACATATGAGTGTGTGGTGTATGAGAGTTTGTGTGTATGTAGAAGCCAGAAGAAAGTGTCTAGCAGTGTCCTCTTCTGACATTCTCAGCCAGTTGCTTTGAAACAACACCTCTCTCCTGAACTTAGAGCCTATGTTTTTCAGCTAGACTTGCAGTTAGTCAATCCCAGTGATCTGTTTCCCACCTCCTCACTTCAGAAATTACAGGTACTGGGATACCCAGCTTGTTATGTGCATCATGGGATCTGAACTTTTGGTCCCCATGCTTCTACAACAAGCACTCTTAACCACTCATCCATCATTCTAGCTCCCGAAAGCTGTTTTAAACAATACTGCCTGACATAAAAAACTGTCGAAGTCATGGATTTTTCAGTGATATTTATTGTTGCATTATTAATCCATGCCTTTCAAATGGTCCCAAGATACTTAACACTTACTTTGGCAAGTAAAATGATAAGTAAGCTATTCTGTGATGATGGGAAAAATGAAACTCCATGAAATATTTTCTTTATGTCACATATTGCTTTGGCTGGGTAGGTAGTATTTTAGCTCATTTCATCAGTTATGTTTCATGCAATGGTTTCAAGTTGACAATAGTATTTGTAACCTCAGAATCCCTAAAACTTTCACCCTTCCATACGAGGGATAATTTTTATTGTATTTACTCATATACTCTTACGGTTTCATTGTAATTTAATTCTTCTGCCCCTGAAGAGTCAACAGTATGCTAAGTTGCAAGGTACCAGTATTTAGTCTGATTCTTAATTCACCTTTTGTAAATTTCTTTGAAACTGTTAACTCTTAATAGGATACTTTTAAGGATGCAATTCAAGTTTAAAGGGTGAGAAATTTGATTTCATAAATCAAAATAAATAGCCATCATAAGGAAATTTTGTTTCTGTGCAGTTTTGATTCTACGTTGGTTTTTGGTTTGTTTTATTTATAACCAAATAAAAGTACTTAGTTTATAACCATTGAAATTTTCCTTTGGAAACTTTAAAAAATATATTTGGGATATAAATCTTATCACCAGTTTTATGAATTAAACATTAATGCTAATGAATAAGAATCAAAATCCATATGTAGGAAATACCAGTGATTATTTCAGAAGACATTTAAAAATAAGTAATTATTTTCTTTTAATTAGCAATATTTGTATTCAGAACATAGTAATAAATATTCCCAGAACAAATCATGACTGAATAAATATTAGAAAGTAAGTGAAGATATTCTGAATAAAAGGTGAAAATTATATCTTTACAGTAGTAACTTTTGCCAAGTTAGTAAGTAAACCATACTAGTTCATTTTCCAAATTTTCCCAAATTGTTCAAAGACTTATAATTCTAGTAAACTCCTTCTCTCTTTTCTCCCCCTAAATAATATCTTTAGAGAATATCTGTAGTTTCTTAGGAGTTTCAAGGCTGCCTCATTTTCCCTTTGGCAAAATGCCCACTGTCTGAATGCTTACTGTAGTTTCTGGCCATGTCTGCTGGTCTCCAGGGAGCTATTGGAGTACTTCTCTTATAGCTTCATTAAAATGAAAAAGAAAAGGCCACCAGTTGTGCCAACACCCCCCTTCCTGCCCCCACACAAGCTCACTCTCTAGTTCCCACTGATACTTTGTCACTTAATAATCTGGTTGATCATGAGTGGTCTGATGGTACAACAAAACACAGCTTACCCTCATGGGTATCAGCAAACAAACCCTTTCCTTGACTTTTCTGCCTCATAAACTATCATCTTAACATGGACAGCTGAAGCTGGGGATCTGCCAGGACAAAGACAAGAAAACCAAAAAACCCAGACAACTCACTATGTAACGAAATCGCACATTCCTGTTTTCTTTCAACATCCCAGGCTTGCACAGTTGTGTGCTATCTATGAAGCAAATGTGTTGAAAAATATTTTGAGTCTTAGAACAAGCATTTTGACATCAACAGGAGCACTGTTTGAGTTAAGTGCAATAAGAAAGTTGTGAATAACCACTGTGAACTTTTCACACTAGACAACTGAAGTCTACATCCCAAATGGCGAATAAAAACTCAGAAAATATATAGTCTATGAATAAAATTCTTGGTGAATTTCCTCAAGTACTAAGAGTATATTACATTTAACTAGAGATACAAGTAGAATTGCATGTTAAAAAGAGAGTTATCTATAAAATTGTTTATTGTATATTTTACATGAATATTAACTTGCACTGGACTTGCTCAGAATGACATTCTTATATTTTTTCATAAAAAACTTTGAATATGCGGTCTTTTTATGTTTTCTAGTTTTACAAGAATGGTATTTGTCCCTGCCCCTTCCTTTCACTCCTCCCGCTTCTACCCTTCCTCCCTTCACCAGTCCATCCCACTCCCTCTAGTCCTCCTGTCTCTGCTTCTGTGGGCCCCGTGATTCTCTCTGGATTATCTGCTCCACTTGGTCCCTGACACACTGATAAGGTCACTCTCTTTCACCTGTGCAGTCCCAACTCCCACGGTTCCCACTTCATGCAACCATTTCTCCTGAGATCCTTGCTAGTCCAGGGGGAATGTTAATATGTCAACCATTGTACAGATCTGGTGAGGATATATCTTGCTGCAGATGATGCCTGGATACAGCAGTCTTGTCATGAGTGGAATCTGTTGGCTAGTGGTGGGCTTCCCCATCCCTAGGTGCTTACAATCTTATTTTCCCCTCTTTTGCAAGATTCCCTGAGCCTTAGGATGGGAAGAGATTTGGTTGGCCTGATTCCAGCAGAGCATTTCAGGGTTGCTGGTACTCTGGGTTCTACTTGATTGCTGTTGTCTTGAATATACATTCTTTTAATTATACAATGCTTCTGAGGTTGAAAACATTCAGGACAAATGCTAGAAAAATATGGAGTGTCTTTTTTAATGTAATATTAATGAAATAGTGTTAGTAATTAACATTGTTGATACCGCAATTATCATAGTTAAAATGAATAATTATGTGCCAAATTTTGAAATAAAAAATTCTAAGATTTCTCTTACATGCCTAATATCTTTTCTTTCATTGAGCATTTTCTTCCTGAGGCAATTTCAAAATGTCATAATATTCTCTGTCTATTATATTCATAGCCCTTTTTAAAGCTCATGACTGGAGCTTTAGATGTTTGATTCAGAGTGTGCTTATTGAGTACCTGTGAAATTCCAGACATCAGTGAAACGATGTCAAATATATAAGAGATCTTTTAAAAATACAGCAGGAAGAATGGTCTGCCAGAAGCAATTATGGGGTCCATGGAGGAGCAAGGATCAGCTTAAAAGACAGTGTGACCATGAGGGTTTACTGAGTAAGTCACCTGCAGCCAAACACAGCTCAAGGATTCAAGGCTGGGGGACTCAAGAGAATCCCTTGGAGTCTACAGATGACTAGTACTTTGAGGCACTGAAGATGTTTTCATGATCAAAAGTCCGATTTTGAGCTGGACACTTAGCTTGATATCTAAAAGCAAGTTATTGCCACTGTAATTTCACCTGCATATAGAGACCATTATTGTACATGCCAATGATAAGCAAATGTGTGCCTTATTTTCACTTCAACCATACTTAGCTGCTTACAATTAGGGTAATAGCAGTTGTCATCAGTAATAGAATAACTGTTTCTCTAATAATACCAGATAAATCTATGCCTAAATCAATGTATCTGTTGCATATCATGTCTCCACAGGCATGAAAGACTAAATCCTTGGGTGTACACCCTCTTGTCATGAGACCATAAACATATTCTGTGTATACATCACTTTTTTCAATTCCATGAAACTATGATTTCTCTGGATGTTATTTATAGTTGCACTCAGACATTGAAAATATTTACATAACTTTCATGATACAAGCGATTGTTTTAAAGAAACCTTTTTCATTAGAAGCTATTTTTAAATGTATATTTTCCTTATAATATAGAATGTTTCCCATCACTTAATTCCTGTTAGAAATTTCATCTAAAGCTTGATTCTAATTTATTATTTTTGTTAATGTGTTATCTTTCTTTCATTTTTCTTAGGTAAATATTTTGCCATGCATAGGCTTATCTATTATAGTATGATTTTGTTTTTCTTCACATGGACATGAAAGGAGATTCTTTCTGTTCTAAGGGCAAGCTAATATAACATTGGTTCATTTTACATAGCGTACACATTTTAGCACCTATCTAGCTTCTTTGAAGTTGAAATAATACAGTTTATAGTGAGTCATTTGAATTTTTCACAAAATGTTTTTCTTTCATCTGACTACAAAAAGGGAAATTGGCTAAAACAGGCTAGATTATCGTCAAGCCTGGACATGCATTATTCTGTGTTATACGGTTGCCCTCTAGTGGCTGCCTCCATCACTTAACGGCACAGCATTCATTAGACCAAGTTAAACTGAACAAGGTTCGAACATGAGATAAATGCAATAAAGTTAATGAGTAGGAGTAAAGATTACGTTTCCATAGTAAAAAAAAAAGTTTTAAAATAATGAAGAAATTGAACTAAACTTCATTTTTAAAATTTAAAAAATACGAAATGCTTGTGATTTAAAGAAATCTACTGGAAGTTATTAATAAAACTATCAGTCCAACCCATACTAAAAAAATGAATTTTTATTCAGTTCATTTGATTTCCTTATTTTTATTACTATCTTTCAAGAAAGTATATTAGAAAGCTATTTACATATTGTATTCTATTCAACTGTGATAAATAAAAACAAAATTATATTTAACTGCTTTTTTTAATGGGTCAAGTTGGTTATTTACATCACAAAATAGAAATTTAAAGTCCTTTGAATTAATTCAGTGGAACTGCATTGCATTTTGTCCATTTTCAAATATCCATGTTCAGTGCAAGACTGAATTCCACAAAATGGCTTATGTCCATAACCACCAAATGCATTTTAGCTCAGATACTTTTTCTTCATACATATTTATAGATAAGAATTGTGATATAACTTTACCAAATTATGTTTATGAAAACTAGGTTGTGTACCTGAGTTTTAGGTTTATTTTCCTTATTATTGCACTTCTACTTTGCATTTGTTAATGTATGATATAACCTAAATAGATCTCTCTTTCCCTCTCTGTCACACACACTTAAAAATTACTTTTTTGAAATATTTCAAGCAGATAAAAAAGTTAAGAGACAAGTAAGCCACGTATCTTTCATGGTTTATCTTAAGTTGCCAATTGTGAACATTTTGCTCATTTGCTCTTCCCTTTTTTCCCCTATTCTTAAAAAGTGTATTTTAAAAGGAATTCCTTGGGATACTGTTTTAATGCCGTATGTGCCATATGAGCAATATGTGCAATGCCATTGTCTAGGCAGGTGGTTTATATTAACGCATGGCCTGTATGAAGATGGAAGGAGCCAGGGGTCAGCCCTGCGTCCACTCTTGCTTCCTGCTCTTGGCTGTGCACTGATATTGTCTCAGACTCCTGCCACTGTAATTTTCCTGCCATGACAGACAGGAGTCTGGAGCAAATCCTTTCTTCCTCCAAGCTTCTGAGTTGTCACGAGTTAGGAAATTATAACAATACCCTCTGAAAAGATGCTCCTAGGAACTGTTTAAAAACAAGTGAATTCCTTTACATGAAAACTTTATTTCATTTATGAGTTCCCTATGTAAGTTTTCAATTTCTATAATGAATTTTATTTACAGAAAATAGACTTATTTAGATTTGCTCATTTTTAAACTCAAAATAGTTTGTCACAATGATACTTCTTGTATTTCCTTCTTATTTTTTACACCATTGAATTTACTTTATAGCTTATTAATTTATGTCTAATTGTGTTCCAACAAAACAATTATTGGATTTTAAAGAAATTTAGAGTTAACTCAAATTAGCAACAGATTTCCTTATGAGCTTCCTTTTTCCATATACCTACAGTGTAAGACCCTCTATTGAACTATTACCACAAGCTAGCTTGGTTGGCTAGTTTCTCAAGTTTAAAATCATAGATATATGCTTAATTTTTGAATTTAAAAAAATTGAAGACTGTCTTAAATGAAGAAACTCCATAAATTTTTAAACATATGAATGAAATTTGTGGGTCAGAATGTTTGTTTTTTTTTTCAGTTTATTTTGTCAAATTTTTATAACTACAATATTAGTAATTCTAATTCCTAAACTGATTGTGTAAAGACACAGTAAGTTGGAAATATAATTTGAATTCTCTTAAACTTGACATTGATTTAAATAGCATATGTATAGGTATGTACACATTATGAACTCATCAGCAGTAGACAGTTAGGGAGATAGTCCAGCTGGTAAAGTGCTTGCCATGCAACCATGAAGACCTGAGTTCAACCCCATAAGCTACATAAAAATCCAAGCATGGTAAGGAGGTAGAGAAAGGAGGACCCCTGGGAGTCACTAGTCAGCTAGCCTAGCTGAATACAAGAACCCCTAAGTTCCCAGTGAGAGACCTGGTCTCAAAAAAAAAATCAAGACAGGTGTTCTCCTGAGGAACTATCCTAAGTTTAATAGCATGTGCATATTCACACACACCTTGCACATGCATGCACTAGAAAGAAAATCATCAATGTCACATCAATCAACTATTATCTTCAAACCCAACTAGAGTTTTAGGACCCTCATTGAAGAAGAAAATTTCATCACCCTAAATTGAACCTGGTATTTCTAGGGAGCTGCTGATTACATTGCTTTTTTTGGCTAGAGACATTTACCTGAGGACAGAACATCTGGGTTGGGTGTGGCCAGAACAGTGCTTCTGTACCTACAGATGACACATTATTATATGCTGTGGTTACAGGAGAGAAGGATATTCAATGTTCCCAAGCTCGAGAATTGCTTATCTTTCTGTAGCTAGATTTATGCCCTCTTATTTTCTATTTATTTAAAAATATTTGCTACTCACACTTCTTTAAGCTAGTGCTTCATTTTTGGAAACACCACAAGCATTGAGTTTCTCCAAACAGATTTTAAGCCTGGGGTTTTGGCTACTTGCAGCACCCTAAATGATTCATTCTGCTGACTGTTGGACTGGAATTCTGTGGTCTCTAATTTTCTGTCACCCCCATCTGACTCAGTCATGAATTTACAGATTATAGGACAACTGCTTGAATTGCATACAACTTGGATAGGCTTCAAAGTCCTTCCGTCCAATCAAGTGTGTCAATGATAGCAGTTTCTTGATATTAAGGATTTGAGGATTTAATGACATTGATATTAAAAACTGGTAGGTTGAAGTCTTACTATTGTTTATTATTGATATAAGAGGAGTCCAGGTTATTTCACAAAATCTGATGGTCACATTGGCCAGCTACTCGTGCTAGCAGATTTCTCTTAACAGTTCAACCGAGCTCTTCTCCTTGTCTCATTCCTACAAGCAGGAGACCAAGTAGAATTGGTACAGCAAGGTGCCAAGGAGGCTTGATGCCTTGCAATAGGACTCCATGATTCTCACCTTCTCTCCTGTGCAGACCATGTATCGCTGCAGGGTATGTGCATTATCACTGTGGCTTTGACTCCCTCAGGTGGAGTCATATATTAACTTGTTTCTAACTGGTCCTCCTGTGTAGGTAGTGAACTGTTCACCGGGCTCTACAGTGACTACTGGGGCAGAGACTCGGCCATCTTCCGCAGCATGGGGCGATTGGCCCACATCCGCACGGAGCATGATGATGAACGTCTGCTGAAAGGTAGAGGAAAGGGATGGTTCATGCACAAATCAGAGTTGAAAACAAATCTGTAATTCATGACTAACATTGCCACTTTAAATGACAGCAGTGAAAATGTAACCTACACACACCAGCACGACTGATCCTTGTCTATCGTTCTATAATAGCCCGCCTTAATACCCAACCAACTTACCTGTGGTCATGTTTAGAAATCAAGATTTTAATGAAACAAAGAAATCAAATCTATGAAAATAAAAGTCCATCCTTTAGCAAGTTCTGTCTAGTCTACATGAATATCGTTTTAGTGAGTGACTTCTTGGCTGGCTTTTTTTTTTAAAGGATCACATTGTAATTCTGAGTCAAATAAAACTCTGGGTAGGTCACCAATCATTCATGGACAGAGAACTCTCTGAAAGAAGTCAGTTTTAGATTGTGTCACATGGCATATCTAGGAACTAAATCCCATTACCTTAGATGGGAATTTTCATCACTTACATTTAATTAAGATACACAGTGCACAGTATATTATCATTAAAGTGGCATATAAACACAGAAAATCAATTTTCTACTTTAATACTACATGACCGAAGAGATTTACTGACAGATTATTTATGAAGTAATAAATTAGCAATAATACACTTTTTACTTTAATATTTTACCTTCGCATTTCACATGCAAAGGAGGAAGTTCTTTAAAATGATCTTCATGCAGCCTGGATCTATTTTAAGTTAACAGCATGGATATTCCATGTTCCACTGATTCTTTAGTTTTATGATTGAATTATCATTTTAACTGTGTATTGAGTTGCACTGTAAATAAGGATAATTATCTGTTTTCTAATGGCTTTCTCAAATTTTCAAGAATACTTATTTTCTCATAAAATGATGAGAGTTAAACCTTTAGATAATCCATGATTAATATGGTTTATTTGATTTTTTATTTTATTTTTCCTTCCTTTTTGTTTCTATAGAACCAAAGTTTGTAGGTTCATATATGATTCCTGATAATGAAGATCGAGATGACAACAAAGTGTATTTCTTTTTTACTGAGAAGGCTCTGGAGGCCGAGAACAATGCCCATGCCATATACACCCGAGTGGGGCGACTGTGTGTGGTGAGGATGAACTTCCATGGTTTGCCTTTCTCACAGTATATACCAAGTCCTTTGTTAAAGACTATGCAATAGTTGGCTACTTTAAATTTTTAGTCATATTCTGTGGATTTTCTTCAATCGTTATTTACAACATCAAGCTTTCTATATTGTATTTGTAACCTTCATATCTAGGGAATGTTGTCATTAATGCTTTATGATTTTACTAATTTTAAACATATAAAACATATTAAAACAATGTAACATATAATACATATTAAAACAATGTAGGAGCTGGGGAGATGGCTCAATATTTAAAGTGCTTGCCACAAAAGCAAAAACCAGTTCAGATCACCAGTTACCACTGGGAAAGGCAGTATGTCTGTAATTCAAAGCAGAAACTGGGAATCCCCAAAGCAAGCTGCCTACTCATACTAGTCCAGCTCCTGAATTTGACCAGAGACGCTATCTCAAAAAAGGATAAGATAGAAGAGCAAAGGAGGATTCCCATCAACCTCAATCCTCCACATATATATGCACATATGGGCATTTTGTATATATCTGTAGCATATGCATTTACACACATGAGAGCACACATACCCACACACACACATTCCCACACATAACATGAAAATGAGTAAACAAGACAAAAAGAAATAGTGTATAATGAGCATTTCTTCCCATTTGTTTTTAAATTCAATTCAGCACAATCATTTTTTTTGTTTCCTTAGTTCCCAGTCTAAAACATTTCTTGTGTTTAAACAGTTCAATTGCTTGTTTCAGTTGGAATAAAACCAAGAAACATCTGTTGTTTGTTGTGTATTCAGACACATTGTTTGGGGCCATTCACACTAATAGAAAGTAACAAAATATAGTGGGGAAAGCTAATAATATTGCCATGTAAATTAAAGAGATACATATGCACACGTGCAACTGAGAATGACCTTCAAGTCCTGATCCTCCTCCCTCCCTCTGCCTCCCAAGCTCCAAAGATTCACAAGCTTTTTTTTACTAAATGATGTTAAAGAAAATGCAGTGTATCAGCAATATAAAAATTAGCTTATTTTATCACAGAAGCTAAAGTTTCACTTAGAGAGACAACTTATTAATGTTATTTAATACCTAGAAAGTATACTGAATACACCTGAGTGAAAGTACTACACTGATAGGCAAGGTGTGCAATCCCCGGGAAAGGGGAGAGTCTCAGGAATTACATTTGTAATACTATTTAAAGGCACTAGATTTTTCTGGCATAAATGAAGATATAATCTCCTCAATTCTTCATATGTAATATAAGTTGGTTAAAAAAAAACCTCTTTACATATTCAATTGTTTGTGTTCTGTTTTTCCATAGAATGATGTTGGCGGGCAAAGAATTCTTCATATGTAATATAAGTTGGTTAAAAAAAAACCTCTTTACATATTCAATTGTTTGTGTTCTGTTTTTCCATAGAATGATGTTGGCGGGCAAAGAATACTGGTGAATAAGTGGAGCACATTCCTAAAAGCAAGACTGGTTTGCTCAGTACCTGGAATGAATGGGATTGATACATATTTTGATGAATTAGGTTAGTATACCTAGGATATCTACATTTCACTGTTTAATGTTCATGCCTCTCTGTATTGTTCACTGTCTCTGCCACACATGGAAATGTGTTCCCTGAAGTATTCAGTTTTCCATTTAGACCAGGTCACTTGTTGGGACAATGTAATTTCAGGTCCGTATAATGGTCAGATCACTTGCAGCCAAGGTAACTCATAAATGCAACCCAACACAAATTCATGAACATTATTAAAATATTGAGAGAGAGAGAGAGAGAGAGAGAGAGAGAGAGAGAGAGAAAGAGAAAGAGAGAGAGAGAGAAAGAGAGAGAGAGAGAGAGAAATGTTGATTGATTTGTTTTTGAAATTCAATTCCACAGTTCTCAGGTGTGAGCTTTGTAGACCACAACTGTCATGCTTTGATGCTTACAAGTTGCCAAAATTAGTACCTCTGGTTCTTTCCTGATGGCTCTTCTAAAATCATTCAAAACAGAGGAATGGGTCACTGTTTTGCCTGATCACAAAAGTCTAATTGTGTATGATGGGAAAGTGTATCATAAACTCTAAAAGTTCTAAATAATTTTACATGAATATGTCTTCTTTTCTAAAAAAGACTGCTAAAAATGTTAACTTGTGGAATGGTCTTTAATCTTTTCTAGAGGATGTTTTTATACTACATACGAGAGATCATAAGAACCCAGTGATATTTGGGCTGTTTAACACAACCAGGTGAGAAATCTATACAGTCAATAAAACCGCTGCAAAACAAAAACTGTCTCATCATATTCCCTTTGCTGGTGCACATAGCTTAGAAATTCTCTTGCCTCCATGGCCATCCTTTTTTAAATTATTTATTTATTTTTCCCAATCATACAAGCTTAATAGGTAGCCTAGTCCCCTCCCTCTCTCCACCCCTCCCCAAACCCCTTTGCACCCTCCCCACTTTTCCCCTTCCTTCACCTCCCTCCCTCCCTTTCTCCCAGTGTCCTCTCTTTCCCCCATCCCATTCCCTGGAGCATCCTTTAGTGTGAATGTCAAATTTCCCTCTGACGAATCCACTCTAGTGAGGTGTAAGGACTCAGTGCCATTGGCCATCCTTGCTTCCTATCCTTTAATTGCTGTTTGTTTCCCATGATTGTGATTGCACTTCTGTTTTCAAAGCCACAGTCTCAATCTAGGTCACTATTGTTTTGTTTTTAGCATCAGCATCTTCCTGCATTCACTGTCTTAACCTCCTCCCTTGCTAATCTATGGCAAATTATCTTTAAAAAAAAATCACTTTCTTTCATGTTAGTTCCATGTTTGCAGTCTAGGATAATTCTTTTCTTTATCTAAGGGAATTCCCTAAGCCAGGCTCTCAACACTCCCCATTAAAGGTTAACCACTTATCTTTGGAAAAAGTTTCCTCTGAGTTATGATGTGCTCTGCTTTTGACTAGATAATGCCTTGATAGACCCCAGCATCAATGCTGCCAGTTCTTATCACCATTTTTTTCATTTATTCTATACTCCTGCTGAAAATGAATTGTCATATAAATATAACTTCAGTGCTTATCTGTTCTGCAACAATTGCCATCCACGCCCAGAAAGTGTTGTTTGATTTTCACATCAGGTAGTAATCTCTTTTGTCTTTGTTCTTATTGTTTTGCTCTCCTGCGAACTCAGTGAACACACATAATGACATGTTCCCTCTTTAAATGGCTGTTTAAATTCAGAGATTGTAATCTGCTGTTTTATTCTCTGCACTTTTTTATTTCTGTCCACAAAAGAAGACTGTCCATGAAGTAATAATTGTATGTATGTGTGGTTGAAAGAAGAAATATTCCTAGAACTGGTTTTATTGGAAGTCTACCTGTTTAATTTCCTGAGTATCTTTCCAAGAGGACAGTGTGAGGGATAAATGATTGGAGTGAGAAATAAAGAAGAAACATCTGAGTTTTTGACAGAACAATATTACTTCTGCTTGTATGGACAGTAACTAACCATATTCCTGTTTCTGATGCTCTCCTGGGGCTTTTCCACAAGTATTTCTTTAGGTTTTCAGCAAGTAATTTCTAATGCTCACTTCGAATAAAACATTCACAAGTATTTTTGAACAAGTCATTAAAAATACATCACTCTTCCTACAGAGTAACATAAAAATTACTTTTCTTATTAACAAAACATTGATGCTAATTAAAAATTGCCACTAAGAATGATTTACAGCAACTCATACAAGGGTAGTTCCCTGCTTTTCTTACGAAGTCAATTTCCCATATGCTAGTGAATTATTTACACATTTCATGATAGCTTAATGCTTTTATATGATAAATTAAAACTATGAGATAATCTTGATAGTTTTTCTGATGGTTTGTGTGATCAGTTTATAAGCTAGTCTAAATGACAGCATATAGGATCTTGCAGAAAAACCAAAGACATGATATTCTTTCATTATTTCAACTTTATTCAATATGTAAATACAGATTTGAGAGAAGAAAGAGCTTGCAGGTGTACCTGAAATGAAGGTAGACACCTGTAGAATGTGATCAAAGGTTTATTGTCAATACGAGCTTGCAGCTGTACCCGAAATGAAGGCAGACACCTGTTGAATATGATCAAAGGCTTATTGTCAATACAGCTGAGAGAGTATCTCAGGCAATTGCAATTGCTTCAAGATGTGGTATACAAGTATGAATAGATGTCAGAAGATAGTAATACAGCTGCTGTTATACAGCAGTCCTGGAGTGTAAGAAGCATATTTGCCCAGAATTTTATAATATGCAAAATCATTTTCACAAACATCATTTCTTTCAGTGCTCATAATGTGGATGTTGGGGAAATGGGACCATTCAGTTGATGCCAAATTAAGAAATAGTTTTCGTGCTTAAAAAATATTTAACATTTCTTTCCTGAATCTGACTACAAATACACCAAATAAATCTTGGTGGAATTAGTCAGTTAGTACTATATCCTCTCTAGTAGAAGTACTTGTCAAGGAAATCGTTTCAACTGATGCAGATTTACATAATTCTCCCTTAAATGTATCCTATCCAACCATTTTTCCCTTATAGTTAATTGTTTTCTGTGACCTGAAAGAATTCCAGAGGTGCACTGATATTCATGAATTTCCATGTTTCAAAGAGGAAAAGAGATTAAATTTTCATGAAATTTTAGACTGTACTTTAAATTGTATAAACCCAGAAATCTAATAGAATTTGAGTAGAATTTGTAGGAATATTGACATCAGGGAGATTAAAAGAAGTTGTCTACTTTAAACATGTGGTAATATAAATGGCTACATTGATTTAAAATTAATTAAACTTGCTAAAACATTTTTATTAAATTAATTGCATCAATTAAAATAAGTAACTAAGCTTGCTTAGAAATGTTTTTATACTAAGGTCCAATCATCTTTAAAAATATTAAAACACAATATTGGACTTAATTGTAAACTTAAGAGTCACAATTATATTTATCTTTCTAATGGTGTTATTTTCAAGTTTAGTTAAGAAATTAGCTAAGATTTTTCAATATTGAAAGCAATTCGACAGTTAATATTTCTAGTGTATTCTAAGCTTCATGTCATACATGTTTTTCTTAATTTATTAAAATGAATATATGTTGATGTTTTTGAAGGGGGCTGTTGGTTATCTCCTGTAATTGTTTTTTTTTATTTTTTCAGTACTATATTTAGAGGACATGCTATATGTGTCTATCATATGTCAAGCATTCGGGCAGCCTTTAATGGGCCATATGCACACAAAGAAGGACCTGAGTACCACTGGTCTTTGTATGAAGGAAAAGTCCCTTACCCAAGACCTGGTTCTGTAAGTGTGATTCTTCAGCAGAATGTTCTTTCATCAACTTTTGATATTTGGGCCACTATTTTACATGATCTACCTCACTTAGAAGTAAAGCAAATTAGGAATTTCATATCTAACAGAATGCTTAGTGTGTAAAGAATCAACAGTTGCATGTTAGTTACATAATGAGAACGCTCTAATATGGAATGGATGCATTTTAACATCATTACATCATATATATATATTGTCATCGATATGTTCACTAAGCATCTCCAACAGAAATTTCACTTTTAAGGGTACTGGTGAACCTAGAAATAGCCAGTGAAATGAGCATCAAATATTTATCTCCCACTTTATGAGAAGAATTACCATCACAAATGATTTTCACATAAGAAAATGTTATCCTATTTCAGTGTTTTAAAATTCAAGTTAGACTTTAGGTTCCCTATGACAGATGTCTATTATTTGTTGCATTAACAGAATAAGCAAGGTTCTATCATTTTTCTTTTAGCTTTTGCTACTAAAGTTCTCTAGCTGGTTATACAAAATCCTGTACTTTTATTTGGGGCATTTCTAAGAATGATGACAAGGATGATATTGATGATAGTGATGATTTTATCTCATGGAATCTATATACAATCAGGTTGGAAAATGTGCTGTTGTCATGTAAACCAACATCTTCACTTTTATAAGCAGCTAGTGGAACGTTTACCACTACATGATTATGCAATTACCTCAAGTCATGTAGAACATTTTGCAGAGCCAAAACCCAAAGTGGAAACAAACCTCACCACCATTCATGATTCTAAAGCTTTGCCATAACAATCACTTTCTCTCTGTTTTAAACTTTGGACTTATTGTGAAGCAAAAAGTATATTTTATTTCTCTATGTTGATTGAAATTTCAATTTAAATAGGAAAATCCACTCCTGTGGCTTAGCTGGTAATGCTTCTTGAAACCACATGGTCTTAAAAAGATTGGAGAAAGTGATTGGTTACTGAACCACTTCCAAGCGAGTCCAAAATGTTTCCAATTATATATCATGAAGTACACTCAAGTGAACAATCCCTGCAAAATTGAAAAATATTGCCTGATTAAAAAAAATCAAATGCCTCTCCACAGACTGATTACTAAACTACCGTATTTATATTTTAAGGTAGAAAAAAATTTATCAAGATGATCATTGCAATTGAATCTGGTTCTCCAGGAACATATGTGAAATTTGGAGCACTTCCTAGTAAGCACAAATCAGAAAGCATTCCAAGCAGTGACTTAAATTTCTGTTGATTATTCATTTAAGAGTCAGTGGCTTAAAAATTGAGATATTTTAATAGAAAGTAATTTTGATTTCAGTTGATTAGTATCTAATATATAGAAATACTTGAAATGAATCAATGAAAATTACAGGACAATACAGAGAATTATTTTCTCAATAATTAGTAAAGTTGAAAATGGAGTAAGTTACAATTCTGTTACACAGAATTCAAATTCTCTAGTCAGTCAAGTTCAACCATCACTAGTCTTCTCTGATCATCTCAATAATAAGAAAGTTATCTTAAGCATTTGGGATCTATTGGGATCTCCTCTTCTGTTGCTGTGAAAAAACACTCTGAACCAAGCAACTTAAGGGAAAAAAAGGTCTGTCATTTAGCTTATGACTTCGGAGAAGATAGAGTCCATTAGGTTGGGAAGGCAAGTGGCAGGCTAGAGCAATTGGTTGGTTCACTTCACAGCAGCCATTGGTGTGGGGAGGGGAGAGAAAAGAGAGAGGGGTAGAGAGTGAAGCCAAACTTCAGGGCTTACCTCCAGGATATACTTCCTCCATCAAGGCCCTATAGCCTAAAGGTTCCAAACCTTTCCAAACCAATTCCATCAGTGATTCAAGTGATCAAATTTAGCTAGTGGGACATAATTGACATTCAAACCATGATTGAATTCTCAGGGTTTTTAATTGATTTATGTTTTTGAGATGGAGTCTCCCTATGTGTTCCTTAGAACTTTAGACTTGAAGTTTTCCTCCCTCAGCCTGTCACATATTGGACACATAGGTGTGTGTTTGACTGTGAACTTCAAGTTTTAGATTTATTGCAGCATAGACAAAATTTGTTTTGATGAATGATTCTCTCTTTCTCTCTCTTTTCCTCTTCCTCCTTCTGTTTCTCCTTCTTCTCTGGGGTACTGAGAATTAAATCTAAGACCTTACACATCCTTAACTCTATTACTGTGATAGATTCCGGTGAATAGTAGATTCTTGAGCTCCAAGTTTTAAATTAAATATAGAAAAACAAATCTCAGAAAATAGAAATAACTGAAACATTCATATTTCTGCCATACTCAAATCATCCTGTATATTTCAGTTGTTGGAGATTTTGCTCTTTTAGTGCTGCATGTTTAAAATGATTATTTTTCCTTTGCAACTTCTAATTACTGAGCCCATTTCTGTAATGAAGGACATTGAGCTCCTAAGTGCTACTGAATGCATGGGTCATTAATTGAACTTAGCCATTTTTCTATTCCTTATGATTGACTATAAATTTGCTCTTTCAACTTGAGAAAATGACGTAATCCACTTCTGTTTCAGTGTGCAAGCAAAGTGAATGGAGGGAGGTATGGAACCACGAAAGAATACCCTGATGATGCCATTCGATTTGCAAGAAGCCATCCACTGATGTACCATCCCATAAAACCTGCCCATAAAAAACCAATACTGGTAAAAACTGATGGAAAATATAACCTGAAACAAATAGCAGTGGATCGGGTCGAAGCTGAGGATGGCCAGTATGATGTTTTATTTATTGGGACAGGTAAAGAAAAGAGACAGCTATGAGACATTTCAATTGGCCCTTAAGATAACAACTTCATTAGTCCATTCACACACTGCTAACCCAAAATACAAAAGATATAAATAGAGTCTTCATGTGCCTCCATCAGAGACTTTAGGGCTGGTTTCAAGGATTATTTATCATTATATTTGTATAGTCAAGAGTTCCATGGATGTGAAACAAATTATGCCGTCATCCTTGTTACAGATCTGAGAAATGTTTAATCAGAGAGGATTTGGGATTTTGGTATCACAAGATTCTTCATATATGGTCAATAAGGAATACATTTTAATAAATGAGATGAGTGAAGAAATTAATAGTGGATGCTCACACAGGATGGGGTTACATGTTATACTTCTCATAATGGTGCCATAGAAAGTTTGATTCTTCTGACAACCTCCTGCCCCATGGTTAACATTGATCGCTCAGTAAGCCTTAATGGTTTCAACCCAATGTGAAATAGTAACTGCATAAATCTATGATCAGTAATGTTCATCATCGTCTATCACAACCAACCATTTGTCAAAATCACGTCACTGTTACACTGTTACATATCACTGCAGCTATATGGATATTAGTAGTCTAATGATTTAAAACTTACACTGATTAAAGTAACTTTTTACAATAAAACTCAGTATCCTGTGTTAAGAAAACAGTTTCATGTTTATACTAAAATTGTATATACCAAATGAATGCATAATTTCAGTTAATGTTATCGCATTATCTCTGCTCTGTTCATGTGAACTTAGAGTCATTCAGCATTCAGAGGTAATAAAAGCAAACTCCATGAAATATGTTATGATTCCCTCTTTTCACACAATACAATACTTGTTCTAACAATTAACGTATAGGAGAGCAAGGCTTTGTAGATTCAGACATAGATAGAATTCTCAAGTGGTATGGCATTTGCCAAGATCAGGTATTAAGATGTGTTACTAATATGGGTAGTATTCTTCCCCAATAATATTTATTTAGAAAACAAAGAAATATTAACCTTATTTCCAGGAATAAAAACTGCAACCCATATTTAATAGCTGTTTAGGTTATTAATGTGCCTTTTATCTTGAATTTGATATAATCAAAGTATAAATTTTCTATAGAACACTTAAAATAGTGGTTTCTGACAATAATAAACAAATTTAAAAAGCAAGGTTTAATTATGGATATATGTAGCTGGTAAAACAGAAATAATAGTCTCCCTTCCATGGTGCAGACTTGAATTCTTTTGAAGACTGTAGCTAGGTATGAAGATATAGATCAGAATTAGAGTTCTTGCCTAGGATGTGAAAAGTCCTGTGTTCAGTCTCCAGCACCATAAAAACAAACAAGCAAAAAGTGTATATTTAGTTTCCAAGAGACATTTCTTAGAGTGTTCAGAGAAAAAAGTATAGTTTCTTACTATGTAAGTAAGGGAAGGGAAGTATTTTTTTACATCCTGTAATATAAAAGAAGCTAGGAAAAATAGAGCGTTTTGAGTTCATTAATTTGATTTTTGATTGATCAAACTATTTGAAAAATCTGTAAACTATTAGAGTTTTTTTCACTAAACGTGCAAATTTTGACAGTTGGATGCAGCTATATGGATATTAGTAGTCTAATGATTTAAAACTTATATATTCAGATATCAAATCTTATGTGAAATCATATCTCTTTCCTGTTTATGTTTAGTTCAAACCAAGGTTGTGCTATTGTTTCTAGTTGACATCTATTGCTTTTGTGACAGATACAGGAATTGTGTTGAAAGTAATCACAATCTATAACCAAGAAACAGAATCAATGGAAGAAGTCATTTTAGAAGAACTTCAAATATTCAAGGTATTTTTAATTTAAAAAATATATATGAATAAATTTTATACAAAATATATAGCCAAAATTCATATACTACAGATAATTTAAACTGAAAAATTAGTAGGAAAGATACTATGTTTCAGGAATTTCTCTTCAGTAGATATGCTTGGAATTCAGAGCAAACTGAAGTGAGGAGTGATTGAAAATCTTAGTCCATTTCACACGGTCATAGAATTTTCAAAAGAAGGATCCTTATACATGTAGCACGGAAAGGCTTCAATGCAGGCATTATCTCTAGAAAGAAAAAGCATATCTCAGCACATGAATTCTGAAACAATTATTGCAGAGTCACATCTTTTATTATATTTGTTTTTGTACTTTCACAATTTCATACGTGAAAACAATGAATTTAGGTCATTTTCAACTTTTATTATCCAATCCCATACCCTTTCTTTTTCCCACTGTAGACCTTCTGCTTTCAAACCAGCCTCCCTCTAATACTTCTGTCCTCCTGTGCATATGGTCCACCGAATTTCATCTTGGTTGCCTGTACTAGCTCTACCTGGGCCAGTGCTGGAGCATAGATGATATGCCAATGGTTCTACCTTTGAGGAAAGTACTTCACTGCTCTCTATACTCTGCATTAATCCTCAATAGCCTCTCAGGGAGGGTGGAGCCTCTTGAAATCTCTTCCCTTTCGCAGTGAACTATTGAGAGGCCAAATCTTGCACAGGGCTTGCAGAAATGGACATAATTGTTGCAAATTGATAGATGTGCTATCCTTCTTGTCAGAAGACACTGAATGACTGCACCCCTCCACACCCTCAGGTTTTTACATACTCACTGCCCCTCACTTGTATAAAGATATTATGAAGACTGGCAAAATGTAAACCTTTTACATATAGCGGGCACTATGTAAAAAAAAAAAAAGCTTTCAGCTAAAGTGTATTAATAAAACTAAGTGATCAATAGGAAAAAACTGAAAATGGTAGTGGGCAATAGAATAAAATAATTATAAATAAATTCATGTGTATAAGCGCAATTATAGCACATTCAAGAGCTACTGTGCAGTGTCAATATTGAAACAGTTGCTATATTTAAGGTTGACATGAACACGGACTCAAATTTTGGTGATAGATTTCTTTCAAATTTCTGCTCACACTTGTTATCTGCTCAATACACAGTATTGTTTCTATGTGTTATACTGATGATGAATGCATAGTGAGCTCACAGTAATCTGCATTATAACCATATCCGAATGAAGCTAATCTAATAATAGTTCTCTACACAAAGACACATCTCAGCATATCAGCTCTATGCTCAGAGGACATATTAAATAGCAAGGCACCAACTTAAAGCATAGTGTTAAAAATCTCTTTTTCCTGAGAAAAACAATGACTTGTACTGTAGAATATGTAACAGGAAGGTGGAGAGTCACCATGTGGATTTAAGATGGAAATGTGTTTATTCTGTAATGAACTATTTTTTTGTGCTCTGTGCATGTGTGTGAATGAAAAGTACAGCTGGTGTTAATGTTAGGATTACAAAATAATTTAACAGGGACACTCATGTATACAGAAACTTCAGATTATGCTGACTTATTATGGATGTAAGTGAAAAAATAGGAATAATGAAAATAGTATATTTTACCTTGCTATCACAGAGACTAGATTCTCCAGACTTACCAGATACCCATCCAGCTGATCACCCTACTGCCTCAACTACAATTTAATATTATATATATTCTGTTCATTAACAGTAACAGCCATTTAAAAATGTATTTAATTTAGTTTAGAGGTTTCTAGGACTTTATTAAGGAGTTTTCACTTTATTATTTTATTTAAGAATAGTGGTGCTTATGAAACACAAGGTAATAAAAGCAAATCCAACTCATACTAGAGACAAAAAGCAAAGTGGTTAGATTACTAGATGCTTTTCCCACATGTGTATCTGGGCAGTTCAATTGATAAAACATGAAAAACTATTTAAATTGAATTGCGTTACATACTGATTTACTGAAATGAGAGCTAAGCTTCTAAACATGGCATTCATAACTAATGCAATTTCGTATTAAGGTAGAGATTCCAATATTTCCATTACTAAAATAGAAACATTTTGCTTAATTTTAGGATCCAGTTCCTATCATTTCTATGGAAATTTCTTCAAAGAGAGTAAGTCGAATTTCTCTCTCTCTCTCTCTTTCTGTGTGTGTCTCTGTATATAGGTATATATGCTGTCTGCTCTGTATACAACACTCACAGCCTATGAGAATGTTAGCATAAGATTTTACATATGAGAAACAAGTTATACTATTACTATAGCAGCATAAATTCTATAATCTTAATGAATTTTGCAAATATACAATCTGCCATTTTTGACTATCACAGAGAATGTCTCTACAGTACATTCATCTTCCTTGACTGAAATTTTATGTACTTTGGCTAGTTCTCAACAAAAGTATACAGTGGTTTATGTCTTAAAAATTGCTTCTTTCTCACCTTGGAATACAAAAGAAACTGAGGGTAGCTTTACTACTAAAAATTATGGCAAACCTCATTCCTTAGTTGTTTTCTACTGATGATTTTGCAAAAACAATGGCAGTTACAGAAATCAAAATATATGCAGGGAGAAACATCTCCCATGTAATTCAGTTTTGCTGTAAATGTAAACTTCTCTAGAAAGAGTTCCTGCATATTACTGTAAATTTTTATCACCAAGATTTCATATTTACCAAATAGGAATATGTTACAGCAAATGTGCTGCTACTTGTAATTTCATTTAATTCATTTTCAGTGCTTTCCTATTCTCTCAGCACAATAACATGTCTGTGTCTTTGTACAGGCACCCTTTTGCAAATGTGTATTTAAAAGGACTACTTTTCCAATTATTAACGAATATTACTATTGAAAAGAAGTCTAGATGTTTGGGAATTCAAGAATATTTTGGCTCAGATAACAAAAGAACATTTTTCTTATTCCTACATCAGTATCTCACATTTAAGAACATGTTGATGTTGATGTTCCACACTTTGTTCTGAGCAACTTCTGTGATGGATGTGAGAATTATCCAAATGGTTGTATTTGAGTGAGGGAATTCAGTGGTAAGAGAACAGAGCAAGCTGTCTGCATCTGCTAGGAGTCCTGTTTGCTTTCCACAGCAACAACTCTACATTGGGTCTCCCTCTGCTGTGGCTCAAGTCAGATTCCACCATTGTGACATGTATGGAAGTGCTTGTGCTGACTGCTGCCTCGCTCGAGACCCATACTGTGCCTGGGATGGCATATCCTGTTCCCGGTACTACCCAACGGGCACACATGCCAAGAGGTAAGGCATGACGGAAATTTACCGTCAATCAAAAATTACTAATAACTTTTTTGGATCTTTTTGTGACCATTCAGTGAAAAGCCATCTTCATTTAAGTAAGCCACCATCCTTAAATTTTGAACATAATATAAGCTCAAAACCTTGGAGTTTTCCTGAAAATAACTTCAGTGCAACATCATATGTCAACCAAAGATGAACATGTCTTTACATTTTCATCTTTCCACCAGGTTACACAGATTCATCCCTTTTCTAGAATTTTTTTTTTTCTGCAGGCAGGAAGCAAGCTTGAATAAACTTAAAATGTAGAAATAGCAATCTAAAGTAATTGAAAGATTTAAAGACTCAAAAAAAATTTCTCCCCAAAACACATCTCACAACTTCCCATGTCTTTTCAAGCAGCTGTTCTTCATTTATTTCATTTGAAAACTGAACATTTTTATCTCCTAGGCAAATATATGACCTATATAATTAATGAAATATGTCATTTAATTCAACACAAATGAAAGGTCCTAAAAGATCTCAAAACTCCACCACCTGTAACTCTGTGAGGTCATTAATATCTGAAAAAGAAAGTAAGCCAAGGATTCTTGAAACAGGAAGGTTTTGCTTCACAAACCACTTGGACGATAAGGATGATATTTTCCATTAAGCCATATGAAATCATGTAGCTTTGGGGAAATAATTATGGGGAAACAATTTTATTTCTTAGAGAATAATCAAAATTTTCACAAGAAATAAAGTAGTAAAGAGAACTCCTTAAAATTTCCAAACACAAAAGCAATTTTTACTAATTTCAAATATTCTTGCTATTTGCTTTTGAGTTATTTTTCTACAAATATATTTTAGATCTAGTTGAACTTAATTCAGTGTAGTTATTTTTTAAAGGATCACACAGAGAGGAAGATCACACCAAAACATTCCATTAACTCAAGACTTTTGTTAATTTGATTCCAAATAAATTATAAATCCAGCAAGGATTTAAATGAGCTTTTTGAAATGAGCCTGTGAGAGAACAATTTGAGAGCAAATTTTACCAATCACGTTAAAACAATTGAGTTTAATTAATCTTCTGCAAAGATTTTAGCACTTAAAATTATTTGCAAAGAATGTGGCCACATTATTACTTTTAAATGTTCATGAATGATTTACCCACCTACTATACATGTGTAAGGAACCTGACAAAACATCAGTGACAGTTAAATAAAGGAAACCAAACCTATAGTGAAGAGCACAGCAGCAAACAGTGACAAGAATAGCTCACTTCTAAATATTTACATCATTTGATAAAATATGGTGCATATAACACTTTAATGCTCAAATAAGCCAGTCTTTGAACACACTCTTGGAGGTGGAGATTCCAATTAAATGGGATTAATTCTGCATAGAGTGTTCAGGCAAAAGCATGCTGTTCTGCAATGCAGGAATCCAGTAGTAAGATTGCAGAGTCTTGGGCTGGAGAGGTGGCTCAGGGGTTAAGCCTCTGCCTTGCAGGCGGAAGGTCCTGAGTTCAGATCCCAGATCCCACGTATAGATGCCAGGCAGAAGCGGGGGGTGGCCTGTGCTTCTGGTCCCGGTAGGGTGGAGCCTGTGAATCCCAGGGCAGAAGGAGGTGGAGGCATCCATGGTGGTTCCCGAATTCGTCCGTGGTTCTACACACACACACACATGAGCACGCACACATACATATGCAGACATGAACAATTGAATAAATAATAATAATAAAAATAATAGAGATTGCAGAGTCCAAGGTATTCTTTTAAGATTAAATACTTAATTTTTTTACATTTATTTTAGATGACACAAAATATAGCTGTTTATAGAATATTGTGTGATGCTTAAAATATGTACATATTGTATGATTACCAAGTCAGAGAAAACTTGTTTCTTCAAAGATTTATCATGTATTTATGATAAAGTAATATATAATAGTATATTATAATATTTTGATATCAATATGTATGTTCTATAGACCAAAGATCAATGAATGTTTCTTCATGCTTCTTTATCATTATCTATTATCTGTCTAGAATTATCTAGAGTTTCTTCAGAAAAGAAAATCTTACAGAAATAACAGTTTAATATGCTGATACTAGAAACAAATGAAAATGTTTAGAAGCTCTTTACCAATTAGCAAAGCTTTCTACCAGATAGAGAGCAATGATGATGAATTTTCATGGAACTATTTTCATGCCTAAACATTACTTGGTATAACTGTGCATAACCACAAGATTGGCAATAAATTATGAGATAGGAAAAAAGAGTTACTTAGAAAATGTGGAATAAATGGGAAAAGTAGTAGACAGGAAGGAATGAAATGCCAGAGTGAGAAGCCATGTTTATAAATGAATTAGCTCAGTTCAGTGACATGTACTGGAGATCTTTCAGTGGTGTCAAATTTTTTTTCAGCCATCACCCAGCTCTGGAGGAAAAATTTTGGATAAGCTCCAGGCAAAAGAGAAACTAGTTTGCTTTTGTAGTGATCATTTCTGCTTCAGACCTGAATAGAAGCTGAAATAAAAAATTATCTTTAAAATAAACACTTTTCTGCTGAAATAGTGAGAACTGGTAAACTAAGGATAAAACATAAATTCCCAGGCCAAATCACTTATTTAAAATAACCTTCTAAAATATGCTATCATTTTCTGTTAGCTCTTTTTCTTCTACCTCAGCTTTTGTTCTTTCCAATGTTCTTTTTAAAAGTTCTGAGGAAAAAATATAAGTTATTCAATCTGTAGGATAAAAAGACAACTTTGCTTAAACATTCTCAGACTACAGATCCAAAAGCTTGGTTTATTTTAAGTGTAAAAATAAAGCCAGTTAGGCTAGTATAGTATAGAAGGAACCCAAACTCTAGGAAAGGATATAACTTTTTTCTAAATGCATGTTTCAAATTGTTTTAAGTGTACTCTTCCCCCTATATACTTTGCACATTGAGTATCCAGGATCATCTGATTGTCATTTCTTTATTCTCCTATAGTAGCACAATAAACTACAAAACATCACCTTGGCAAAGTGGAAATTGCTTCTATTGTCATATTTTTAATGTTCTTACTCCATGAAAGGCCAGCGTTCATCAGAGTTTAGATTCTCAATAATGAAACCAGAATCAATGAGTGAGGAATTAATAGCAACTGAATTTACATGTTGACTGTGCTTGGCTGTAGAATAGCTGCTGTACATGCTAGTCTAAAATAAGACTCAAAGCTTCTTACTTTTGCTATTACTATTTTTCACAGGTTTTAAGTTCAATCTAGCTAAAAAAAATCATCTATGTGAAAGTTTTGCCAATAACCTACATCTAAGTCTTTAAGAAAGATTTTCCAGTTGGCAATCTACTTTAAAAAAATGAAACAAAGTGTTCTTTTAGATAGAGTTCATAATCCTAAAATGTTTATTGAAGATGTTCTTCCACCATTATTTTTGTCATGTATTAAGTATATGAGAATCTTGGAAGATATGCCATCATTACTTAGGGCACTTGACAGACTTGAATTACAATAAAACTTTGAGATTCTAATAGATTTATAGATGTCATTTAGCTGACTCCTATCTACAGATGAGGACACTAGAAGCCTGGAAAGGGAAGCCTTTTACATGAAACCATGCCCTAAGTCCAGGGGCCCTGACATTTGAGTTTCCTCATAATCATGGTTAAAGAATCACAACACCATTTTGGAAGTTTCATCATCAACCTTCAGGGTGTAAAATATTTTGCCTTCTGTTCTCTTTGGTCTGGAAGAAATATCACAGCTTAACCCTTTTTGAAATATTGCTTTTTAAACATTTTATTCATGAAAGAAAGGGAGGGAGAGAGAGGGAGAGGGAGAGGGAGAGGGAGAGGGAGAGGGAGAGGGAGAGGGAGAGGGAGAGGGAGAGGGAGAGGGAGAGGGAGAGGGAGACTACCAAGGCATATGTATGGAGGTCAGAGGACAACTTTAGGTGGTGGTTGGTTCTTTCTACTCTTTGGGCTTCCAGCATCAAACTTAGGTTGCCAGGTTAACAAACTGGCACATTACCGGATGAGCTATCTTGCTCACCTTTTTTGAAATGCTTCTCAGTTCTTATCCAATCTAAATTAACTGCTCCAAAATCTTGATCTTAGAATTGCATTAATAATAATGACAATAGCCATTGAAAGATGGCTAAAGTCTTAAACTTTGCTATCAGTTCTTGAAAGCTTTTCTCTGAGTATGAAACAGTTCGCCTTTGTAAAGGTAATTATCTAGATAGCATATAAAACATGAAACTATATCAGAAATGATCCAAATGAAAGAAAAAGATGAAGGAAAAGTATTAATATATCTTGAGTCCCCCAGGATGCAACACGTCATGAATTAAGTATGCCATACCAACACTTATCTTCTAAAGATTATATCTGAAAAATTACCTAAAGATATTATTAACTTCTCTCTTTTTATTACAAACTAGATTTATGCTACTTGATCATCATGCCATAAAAATAAATATTTGGACTCAAAAGAATTTACTGCACTTTATTATATGTATGACTTTCATGAAAATTGGCATTCAATAAAATACTCTGCCTCAGATCCCTCTGTCCTTACTGCACACACCCTTTGCTATTCAAAACATTTCTTTCCAAACAGGAATTTCTTGTATGATTAATATATGTAACAAAATATAAAGAAAATTTTATTAAATTACCATTTAGTGATCTAGAATTCAAATTCATGCAAACATCAAAAGAACACTGTTGTGTAGGTCTTAACTGTCAACAATATAACCTGTAACTAGGAAAGTATGAATCTTGAGTGTTTTTGTTTTTACTTGTTTCATGTGACTACTCAATTTCCTCAATTTTACTTGAATCTTTCATATGGTAGGATGTATTTTAAATTCCAGAAAATTGAAATCTAAGCATCTCTTAAATTTTCTTTTGTTCAGGAGGTTCCGCAGACAAGACGTCCGGCACGGCAATGCAGCTCAGCAGTGCTTTGGGCAACAGTTTGTAGGTAATTCATGCAAACTCACTTGATGTGAACTACTTAGAGTATATGCTGAAATGCTGCTTATTTCTTTAAATGAGACATTTCCTTTGATTTATGCATGCCTGAAGTCTATTGCTGAATATATTTGGTTTCTTTCTATGCTTAAAAATTCATAGATTCAGCATGTTAGAGATACAGAACTAGTAAGATAAAAATGCAGGTACTGTTGCCACCACTACTTTTTGATATTAGACCTGAAGCCACAAAATTCTAGAGCAGGACAGACAGCAGCAATGGCAGGAATTACCTCTTCATGTCATAACTGATTTTAACCAAGAGAGATACAATTTGTATCAATTTTCCTACTTATCTATGAAAATATGAAAACCTCCTCATCTGGAACATTAAAGTAAGCCTATGTGTTAGTTTCCTTACAGTTGATGAATGAGTGAATACAGAACCCAAACAGTTTAGGGGAAAAAGGGATTCATTATTGCCTGTGATTTGTGGTTACACTTCATCAGCATGACAAGAGAATTTATACAAACATCAGGAACCAAGGGACTAACCACACCACATCTACATAAAATATTGGGAAGGATATACTTTCTCATTTGCCAGCATGTCAACCTGCATGTATGCAAAGTATACTAAAGTGCTGAACCAGCTCTCTCTGTCTTACCTATCTGCCCAGAGACTCGTCCCACCTGCTGTTGGTGGGGTCTTCCACCATCAGTGAAATAATTTCCCACAGGATTGTTCAGAACTGCGTTATTGAAATAATTCCTCAAAAATGTGCCTTAAAAGCTCAGTCTTATTGTAAAATTGGCATAATGGCATTTACCTGACACAGTCTAGAATTGGTATTAGCTGGCTTCAACTTTGGGTAAAAGCAATAGAGTTACGTGATAGAAAAAAATGTTCTATCAACTCCCATTATGATGGATGTAGAGCAGGCTGTGTTTGGGTTCGCTGGGAGAAGTGGGAGTCTAGTTGCCTTGTTCCATACTACTTCCATATTTAATTCATAGTCTACTTGCCATTTAAAAGCAAAGACTTCAATATACCACTGTAAAAATATCCTCAAGTGGCATACCATCATAGCAATACACAATGAGTTATTCACGTTTGTGCAGGGACCAGAAGACAGAATTTTAAGCAAATTATTTACTATTGAAATTCAAACCTCAAGACTGATGCTATAATTCCTGTTACAGGAGATGCTTTGGATAAAACAGAAGAGAGGCTGGCTTATGGCATTGAGAGCAACAGTACTTTGCTGGAATGTACCCCTCGATCTCTGCAAGCAAAAGTCATCTGGTTTGTCCAGAAAGGACGTGAAACAAGAAAAGAAGAGGTAATTCATAGGCACATGCTGACACTATGGTGTCTGACTTACATTGTGTGATCAGAAAATAAATGCTTGGGTGTTTAAAAAAATGATGCACTGTCAAACTATGTGACTTATTTTAAACACCAGTTTTCTGTGCTGAGAATATAATTAGCAAGGTGCTTATGACCCTGGATTCAATCCCCATGAAAAAGCAGGGTATAACTGTGTGTGTTTGCAATCCCACAACCTTGAGGCAAGGACCATTATCTCAAGTGCATGCATGTTGGATTAACTTAGACTGTTGTGAGAGTTTCAGCCCTGTAAGAGACTCTGCCTCAAAAAGGAAAGCCCTGAAGGAACATCACCCAAGATTTTCTCTGGCGCCACATGCAAGCACATCCATGTGTATGCATCCACACATACATGAATATGGACACACATATGTACTAAATGCTTTATTAAGTGTGACTTACACAATTATAAAATTTAGTATTACATAATTTTTGAAGGCATATATTTGCACATATATATATTTGTATATATGGATTATTTTATGACAAACACATGAATTTATATATTTTTTAAATTAAATATTTTTTCTACTCATACAAACTTAATAGGTACCCCAGAAAATTGGAATCTCATTCATGATATCTGTCATGTCAAAATGTTCATCTTAATGTATCAGCAGACATTGTTCCTGAGAAGTGGCAAACTTATTAACACACATTAAAAAAAAGAATAAAAGAATTAAAGTAACAGTGGTGATACTCTATGGATTGTAAAATAAAACTTTAAAGCAAAAATGAGACACAGAAGTGAGGGTTAGTTTACTCTGAAAATAAAGCCAGCTTAGGTTCCACATCTCTATAAGTAGTTTTTGGAAATGGTACTTCTGAAATCACCTAATGATGACTTTGACAGGTTGAAGAACTGGTATTTTTTTAAATTATTTATTCAACTGTGCGTGTGTATGTATGTGTATGTATGTGTGTGTGTGTGTGTGCGTGTGTGTGTGTGTGTGTGTGTGTGTGTGTGTGTGTGTGTGTAGAACCACGGGCGACTTCGAGAACCACAATGGACCGCCTCCACCACCTCCTTGTTTACTCTGCCCTGGGATTCACAGGCTCCGCCCTACCAGGACCAGAAATGCAGACCACCACCCCCCCCCCCCCCCCCCCCCCCGCTTCCACCTGGCGTCTATACGTGGGGTCTAAGATCCGAACTCAGAAACTTGCGCCTGAAAGGCAGAGGCTTAACCCCTGAGCCACTTCTCCAGCCCCAGAACTGGTATTATTTAAGGTGGATGTTTAGAATAGTCTGAAAGTAGTAGATACTGGAATGTAAGATGGGGGAACTGAATGTGTTTAGGACATAAAACATTTGGGAAGACAAATCACTGGTGGTTATTTTGAGATTTTGAACTCTATTTTCACAAAAGTGGAATTATAAATTAGAAAAGAGAGAACTTGTGTTTATATTAGTAGGTGCAGATCTTAGTGAATATAGTAAAACCGGCCATTGGAAAAGAGGAATTTTCATGCTAAGTTAGAGAAGGTATTCTTGGAGCGCTTCCTTATGGCACAGAAGAAAACCAGTAAATATATATTAATAGACAGAGAATAATTGGAAAAACTATCCTTTGTTTTTTTATGGGAGATTAAATATTTGTCACTGGTAGCAAAAATTATTGATTCCATCTTTTTCCTGGTATTTCTTGACACTAGATATCCAACATGTTTAGTCTGTAGACATAGCATCCATTTGAGAAATGATTGAATGTTTATTAATCCAGATGCAAGGGATATTCATTAGAGAAAAGACCCTTAACTCACTGAGGGTTATAAAGGACAATATGCAGTTTGATTAGCAAAGCAAAACCACTTACATTTTCCTGGCATCATAACAGTAAACTTTTTTCCAAAAACGATACACCATATCAAACTGAATCAAACTTCATTTAATGTGAGATGACATGGCTTCATAAATTACATCATGACACATTTGACAGGAAAAACCAGCAGTGTTCCACAGTGTCTGTGTTCAGATGACTTCGGAAGACAGAGAAGCAATTCTTTCACCAATGGATTTCTCCACTCAATACATTCTACTTCTCATCTGGAACTCACCACAGTTTGCCTCATTTGGAAATCTTTGCCAGGTTGTTCCAACATGTCACAACCATCCACCTTCAGCTCTAAGGTCCTTTCACATCTAGCTGGCACCATGAGATCTCCTCTGTAATTATTTGTTGTTCCTCCCAATGTCATCCTAGCTTCCCTCAGTGTTATGTTTACTGAGATCTGAAAATCTGAATTTATTCTTTTCATAAAATTATGTCATAATCAGTTAATTTTTGGTTTTCATGGGCATAGTAGTGCACATATTGAATTATTCATAATCTAAAACAAAACAAAATAGACTGCATGGAAGGCTGGATGCATACCCTATATATATGGATAGAATGAATTTGCAAGTGAATCTTGAGGTTTTATTTTTTTAAAAAAATATTTAATTATTTTTCTTGGATGCATGTGTGTGTGCATGTGTGTTTGTCTGTCAGAGGGCACTGTGTACTCTTGTGGAGAACCAAGGATGAGAGTCATCCTGGATTGCTTCTACCTCCTTTTTGCTTCGCTCTTGGATTTCCCAGATTCTACCCACCAGTACCAGAAATGCAGGCCTCTGCAGTTTCTTCCTGGCGTTTTTACATGGGACTGAGATCTGAACTCATGACCTTCTGCTTTGAAGGCAGAATCTTAACCCCTGAGCTATCTCTCCAGCCTGAGTCTTGAGTTTTTCAAATACTATTGACTTATTTTCTGAAAACCCATACATATATACAATGCATTTTCATCATATCCAGCTTGTCTCCTTCCAATTTCATGTTCCTTCCTTTGCTCATTTTTTGCATCTCATTGATAATGAAACATAAGAGGAAATCATATTGTCGGATATACAATGAAGGTATTTAATTTTACTTCACCTATTAATTTTTCAAAGTTTTTTATTATATATGAGAGAACAAAAGGGAATTGCATACATGCATGCTGTGGCACATGGGTGGAGGTCAGAGTGCAACTTTCAGAAATCGATTATCTCCTTCCCCCATGTGGGCTTCTAAGGGTCTAACTCAGGTTACCAGGTAAATAAACAGGTGCTTTTATCTACTGTGCTATCTTGTTGTCCCCTGCCTTGTCAATTATTAGTTTCAGGAGAGTGCTGCTTGCTGTACTCCTGATAATGACTATAAAAGCTCATTCCCAATGATAAACAATGAGAAGTTATTAATTCATTAAACCATAGAGTATGAACATCCTATTTAAATTGAACTGAATCTTTAATCTAGAATTTTGTGTGTTTCAAATGTCTACTGTTAGAAACAGGCTTTAGAGTAACCCCCCAATGTCATATTAATATATGTATAATTTTGATCACATTTCTCTAAAATCTCCTTATATCTGGATTCTATAAAGCATCTACAATCTCACTCTTTTTAAAACTCTAGGTATGGGTAATTCTCTTGGGTATATCTTTATAGTTTCCTATTTCTTCAAATACAGCATACAGAACAATATTTGCATATTAATTTTTCTTACTCCATTTTAATCTGGAATGTGTGCATGGTGTGTGTGTACATGTGTGTGTTTGTGTGTGTGTATGCTGTACATATACATATGGGACAAAATGGAAAGATCAGAAACCATCTTACTTTGTTCTTCCACCTTACCGGTTTTGAAACAGGGTCTGTAATCAAACTCAGAGTTTATCAGTAAGGATAGTCTGGGTTTCCATCTTACTGTGAGGAATTGGATTCTCATTCTCCTTTCTGTGGAGCTGGGATTATTAACAGTTGCCATATCCACTTGTCATGCTATAAGCAATCTAGGGATCTGAAAACAGTCCTTTAGTTTGTTGAACAAATGCTTTAACTGCTGAGTCATATTCCCAGTCCTAAGCTCTGAATGTTTTTATTAATTCTATAAATATTTACTGAAAACATGCTTCACCTCATACTTTAGGAAAGAGCATTTTCTTCTGGTGTTTTGACTTGGCTAATTATGAGGCTTTTAATAGTCTGCACGTATACATAAAACATTCAGTGAATAAATTAAACATAAATATATTCAGTGGTAAAAGTACCAATCACTGTGATAAGTTAAAAGAGACTTAAAAGAGTGGTTTGGTAACTGATTTATTTCTTTTATTATTAAGCATTTTTTCATATACAAATCAAATTTGATCGTGTCTATTCTCGCCTGCCCCTCCTCTTCTACCTTCCCCTCCCTTTACCCATCCAGCCTTATCCCTACCTCCCTTATGTCCTTCAGTATCTGCAGACTTTAGGGCTCCTTTTGGGACAACTGCACTAGTCAAGGACCAGGACTCTGTGGTAGTATATATGTGACTCTTCAGGCAACAAACTCACAGGTGGGAACACTCCCCAACCTGCCCCAAAGATTCTCTGTGAGTGTAACTGTTGCACTTGCGGGTCTCTCTGGTCCAAGGAGGGAGGATGCCTCATGTGGAGTATGCCAGCCCAGCCTCCGTGCTGTGGTGGAAGAGGTGGATGTCATTGCAATCGACTCCTGGATACAGCAATGGCATCATGACTGGAGTGTCACACTTTAGGCTCTTACATTCTTACTTTCCCCTCTCCCACTAGGTTCCCTGAGCCTTGGGGTGGGGAGAGGTTTTTATGGCCTGATTTAGGCTGAGCACTCCAGAGTCAGGAGGCCACTTCTTAATCCTGCTTCTTACACAAATCCTATGCTAGAAAACTTCCTTGTTATTTCTAGATTTTACAACTACATTGTTGCAATGGCAAGCGCAGCAGCAGAATAGTCCCGGGGCTATTTAAGGGACACGACAGGGGTGAGGACAATGGCGCCACTAAGAGACAGAGAGACAGGCACCAGAGACACTATGAGGGGAAAATGATGGTGTCCACTTTATTGTGCAGATACAAAGACTCATATAGGGGGAGCTGGACAATCTGGCCGCTGGCACCTACACAGGGGCCCTTTCAGGGGCCAACCAGACCGCAAATTCTGACTTCCATTCTAAGGCACCTAGAGGCAGGGAGATTGTAGGGGCACTGGGAGTCTGGCTGGGAGCCGGCCACGCCAGCAGTAAGTGTGCTTAACTGGCTTGTGAACAGAGTGGCTTTAGCTCACTCTGCAGCTTCGGCCGCAGCAGTCACCTAGGCCTGGACCCTGTGCTCCCCTACACAACGTATTAGACAAAATTATCCCTGTCAAACACATGTGGAAGCTGATACTAAAATGACTACCTCTCATAGGCAATCAGTGACATATTTGAGGTTTAAAATCAAGTATTCCAGGCTCAAAAACTGTGCTAGTTTTATTCATTCATCATCTATCAACCTCTGCACTGTATACATTGTACAGGCTGTTACCTCACACTGTAAAATAATTACTTGGAATTGAAGTAACTGAGGCATAAAATGTTGAATAATACACAGTTAATAAAATAAATTGAGGCCTGTTTCCATGTTCTTTCTACTAAATAGAACAAATCTTCTAAAAACTGTAGTTTATTCTGATGCTTTGGGGCATGCATTAAATGAAAAATCTACCCATAAAAGAAATTCTAGTGTTTGACTTCCGAAAAATGCCCCAGACAACTGATCCTTATGTATACTGGCATTTGGCAGAGTGTAGCGGAACATGCTGCTTCAGCTTTGGTGACAAAAGCATTATTCTTCTTGTTTAAATATCAAAGAAACTTCTCATAACTTGAAGAGACATCACTCTACATTCTGTTACCAAGAATCATTCTCAAAGTGCCTTCCAAGCTTCTGTATATACTGGTACAAGGTGGCTGCATGCATTGTCATAAACCTGATGTTTTGTTTACACTTAGGTTGACATAAACTTGGTGCACGCTACTTCATTCTCCGGGAGTTTAATCGTATGTGTATTGAGCTCATCTTTTAATACTGATGCATTAAATCAGTAATATATGTATATTACTTATATATATTTCATATATATTACTTTTAAATGTATTACTTTCATATATATACATATATATTACTTGCATGGATGTTAAAACATTTAAATGGTTGTAAAGCATAGGAAACTACAATAAACAAAGAAGAAAAGTGCTTAATGTCTTAGGAAATGGTGTGGGGAGAAATAACAAGGATTGCTTGTAGGAAAGATTACAGTAATAAAAGCATACTTATGGAAGTTCTCACCACCAAGATAGTGGCACTTGTAAATCACCTGAAAAAAACTGAGAAAACAGGCCAGGTAATCCATACAGACCTTTGTAGAAGTTGGCAACAGTGGACTTTTAAAGGCAATTTGGAGTCTGGTTACATCTATTATACAGAATGCAAAGATGAGAACAGTGAGGACGTTGGGCAGTGAACAGCAGGCAACCTTGCTCACGTTCTTTGACCTCTATAGTATCCATAGTGATTGCTTTGAATTAAAGAGAAGGTCATTTGGGTAGTTTTTTGAAGAGTTGCAACCTGAATTAAGAACATTACTCTGATTATTGTGTAGGTATGGAACATGTGTGGGTAGGGAGGAGAATGCAAGCCTGCAATCCACGTGGGTGATATAGACACAGTATTAAAGCATATATACTTAAACACCACATTGGCCCTTAATGTGGAATGCACCTTCAAGGTCAAATGATGTGTAGTTGTTATCTCACACACTAAGTAACCGTGTGCTTTACATATATCTTCCAGTATCACCGAGGCATGTGAATGTTGTTAGTGTTTTACATGGAATTTATTTTCAACCCTCTGTTCTGTTCCATCTGTTTTAGTAACTGATATTTGGACACAATAAAAATTCACATGAGATTTACTTTAATAAGAAATTAATAACTGATAATTTTAGCATTTATGAAAGGTAATCCTGAAATTTTATTACCACATAGATATAAACATACATAATTTAGGCTATACTGGATTCATATCAGTTCTGTTGAATCCAAGAGAAAAAGAAAGCAAGGTCATCTAATAGTGTTGGAAGTGGTGTGGTGGACAATCTTCTGGAAAAGATTCACGGCATAGGTGGTACTTAAGACATATGTTAAAGAAGGAGAAGTTTCTTAGCAGAGAAAATAACAAATATTTGACAACTATTATGTGCAAATGTATGGAAATAATGGTGGGGAAAGGAATCCAACTCACTCTATTTATAAGCTAATAGGAATGACTTAGATAGCTATTCAAAAAATTACATTGAACACTAGCATTTCAACTTAAATGATAAAAACAATGTTAAGATAGCTCTTTACAAAGGTATCTCAGTAGTAAGAGAAGGATATATCATAAACTAAAGAGAGTTAGTAGAGAGGTAGACAGATTTTATTGCCTATGGGACAGCGTTTAAAGGATTTGACATTTTCACTAATCAAAGATTGCCTGCATGTCCCTTGTTTGGATGTCTATATGGCTGATGGTCTAACACAATTCTACAGTCGTGGAAGAAACATGTTTGAGAGAAAGTTGGAAGGTTACTATTAAGTCATGTTGAATGGGAAGGTTTCATATTTCAGATGAAGCTCCTTTATGGTGTGTACACATCTGGAAGTACAAATATTGGAAAAGGCCAGGGATAGTTGAACAATGCCAACAAAGAGGTACCAAATCAATATATGGGGTTAGGAGAGGGAAGAATACAGCATAAATCAATAAAATGTTCACATTCCCAGTGTGCTGTGTACTTGCCTCAGTGTTTTATGTTCATTAATTCTTTTAATCCTTGCAGTAATGTCATGATAACACCTCCATAGAGAAGACACCAAAGATTAGACAGCTTGCTTTAATCTGATTTCAGTCATGGAATGGGATTTCAGTGGGTAGGACTAGTGAAAAGGCAAGACTGCCTCTGTTAGCATAGCTGACATTGGAGAATGGGCAATTCTCCATGAACCCATGTGAGCTAGTTCTATGAGGAAAGGAAAAGTATGTCTTGACAAAATATAGAAGATGCAACAAATAATGCTTAGTGCTGGCATTTATTCAGTACTTAGTATGTGTCTTCTGTCATTAAGAGTTTTTGTGTGGTAAGTTTCTTAAGACCTCTAATAAAATCAACCTATGATATTCATTATGGAGCTTCTTTTGGGTAAAAACATCTTAAATAATTATAAAGGTGAAGTCAGATGGGGGTATATGTGTTATAACCATGGAAAAAGAATTGATGGGACAAATGCATCATAAAATTCTTTGAAAACATCAGAAAATAAGCAACCAACTCCACGGAAAGTAGTGTAATGGAATGGATGTACTAGAAACTATCAACAATAGAGTTAGGGGAAAGTGTATGTGTGTTGAATGAGAGGCGGTTAGCAGAGGATCATACCAAATGGTGTGATATGTATGCATTGGTGTATGCGTGTGGGGAGGGGTTGTATATGTGGGTTTGAGTGCAAAAGAGAGAGAAAGAGAAAGAGAGAGAGAGATTAATGAAGAGAGACATGGACAATGATAAATCTGTTTATTTCTTTAGAAGAAAGGGTCACCTGGACTTGCTGATAGGTTGAAAAGAGATAGCCACAGAACAAAAGCAATACAGCTAACTGGAGAAGATAAAGAACATGTGTGAGATATTATCAGTTATGGGTAGATCCTAAAAGAAGCAGAGAATATTATTCTTTGAATAGGAGAAAAGGCCATAATTTGTTTAAGTGGATAAAGGAATTTCATAAACAGAATCCAGGAGTAACTGTTCCAATGTTCTTCTGTCATTAATTAAATGTGGTGTCCACATTTGTTTTCATGGACAGTTTTCATTTGAAATAACAGCCAATTTTCTTTATATGAAGAGGGTATGCATTATTATTTTCTTGTAGTTGAGAAATAAAATCAAGTTTATCAGCACAAATAATCCTCAATGCCCTAATATATGGATCCTAATTCCTAAAATTCTACAGACTTGAATCCTTAAGTTTTCAAAATAATTGAAAAATTCTAATCTTAATATCATTAAGTATAAAAATAAATTCTTATGAAATTATTTACTATAAAATTAAACATTTTTCTTTTTCTAAAATGTACAATCAACATTATTTGCTGAGATTTACATATTTATTATTCAGGGATAGTGACAAAACAAAGCCTGATTTATTGATTACATAGCTCTTTACAGAAGATTTTCTGACCCTAGATTTAAATGTTTAATGAAAAAATTCAGATCCATTTCAATATCATTGAAAAAGAAAAACTTGTCTGTATTCTGAAGGAAAGGATGCATTAATGAGAAACTGAGCCATTTCTTTCTAAGTCCAAACTTTCATTGCAGTGAGTATTACCTAATGTCAAACAATGTAAATAACTTCTTAAAGTGCAATCTTTTGGGCTTTGTTCTTCAGTCATTTGCTAAAAAAATATGGTATGCATTAATGAGATTAATAAGGTCGGACTGCAAGAGAAAGGGGAATGAACTTCTTTTTTTTTTTTTAATTTCAGCTCATACAAACTTATTAGGTACACCAGTTCCCTCCCTTCCTCCTCCTCCCCCCGTACCCCTTGCTCCCCCTTCCCACCCCTCTCCCTCCCCATCCCCCAGTGCATCCCGCCCCAATTCCCAGAGAGTCCAAGAAAGGGGAATGAACTTCTTAAAGTTCTTGTCAGGAAAGTTGGAGGTAACCTGAACATACATAAGGTACTTTATTCTTTGTGCAGCTGGTATAAGGCAGACAAGCAAACACCTGGTCCACAACACCAGCATGTTAACTCACAATACTTTACATCTGGTAAGCATAGAGGAATTATTTCTCCCTTGTTCTTACTCTCTGTGTCAAGTGAAATGTGCATTCATTTCTCTTAAAATAAGGAAACACATCAAACAGCCTATTGTTTATATTGCAAAACCTTTGCGTGATGCACAGATGTGCATATTCATCACACAAAACCTAAGAGAAAGTGTAAATTTACTTCAAAACACCATACCTTCATTTATATTTCACTTCTGATCCTTATTACTAAAAATCTATATGCCAAAAGTCATTTCCTAATTGTGTCTTCAGACCACCTACTAAGTAGTATATTTCATTAGTCAGTTAAATTCTATTGTTAAATCGAGTGGTCATGTTTAACTTATCAGTTACCAACTACTTCCACCTGACTAGAGTTTGCAGTTTCTCTACTGAATGTATACAGATGAATTAAATCTTAGTTTTATCAATAATTCAATGCATTGCAAAGAAAGTAGATTTTGCAAGTTGCACCTTCAGCAACACCATGACCTACAATGAAAAAAGTTTCTTCCTTATTCTACATCTTACTTGCAAGATGACTCATCGTCCACTTTTCATGAGTGCTAGTCCATGACATAAAATGGAAGGGATCAGTGACAACCACATGTCTATATATCTAAGCTTTTGTCTTTGCATACAAGGAAAAAACCATGGGGTTTCCACACACGTGCTATTTCTTTGTTTTTCTTTAATTTATAACAGAGGGTACATGAACTCTTGCCTCATTTGAAACATCTGTTTAGTAAGTTTGATGTGTCATTTTTCAGTCCAATAACAATGTACATTTTAAGCCCACTAACTTTTTACAGTCAGTAAATTATTTAGAAGTTCAATTTTTAATGGGCAAAAATATTTTATAATATCTTATGCCCCTATTGTTTTGAAGATCTGTGACAGGCTTGCTTTACAATTTCATTTTTTTATCTTTTTATGATGGTATAGTATAAGGAGGAAGCAATGTATACCGAATAGACATAATCTTTATGCATTAAAACTCAAGTAACATATAAATAAAACATTACCAATGCTTATTTAATGATTTTTCTTACTAGTTATCTCTGTAAATGTCATGTGTGACATTTAATAATGTGTGCGCAAAACTTTCTGCATATTTTGCTGTTTGTCATATAATGCATCAGTATTCTATATATTTTATTTGAGTGACTTCAGATTTTTTTATATATTATTACTTAGGGATGATGGTAGTTCCTTTTGACTGGAATGCATCATGAGCATTTTAAATGAATCTTTGCTTTTCATAGCCATCAAACATAGCAAGAGAAGTAAAAACGGTCAACAGCAGAGGATGGAGGTGTCTTAAGTTACTTTCCTGATTCTCTGACAAACTCTGTCCAAAGTAACTTTAGAAAGAAAGGGTTTGGTTAGATATATTGTGAGGGTACATTTTAGGATGTGGTCCGTCATGACTGGCAAGTCTGTCATAACTGGCAAGCAGGACTATGGGGCAGCTGGTCAAGGTGTATCTGCCTTTATGCACCAGAGAACAGTGCCTGAATGCATTCAGTTCACTTTCTTCTTTTTATACAGGTATGGTGTCACCAGAGTAAGAGGGTCTCTAAACCTCAATTAATCCAATCTAGATAATTACCCAAAGGTATGTCAGAAGACCCTCTCACAGATGATTTAAGATCTCATGAATCCAACAGTTGGAAGTATCACAGAGATAGGGAGTTGATGTTTGGAAACTCAGTAAGTGCTGGGGAAAAGTTTTGAACAAAAATTCAGGAAAGATCATGTTGCAGTTATTCTGCATGGTTGTTGGTAAAATCATAACGAAGCATCTTAAGGTTACAAGGGGCAAAGGGCTTTATTTTCTTTTCCATAGTCTGGTTACAGTGGCTTATCCAGTTTGACTGGAGAGACCACACCAACACCAAAGGCCAAAAGAACTGACCATACCATATGCACATAGCATCTGAGAGAGACACTATTTGCACTTGCCAACCAGAATGTTTGACAAGGTATACAGAAGAATGTCAATTTTCTCAAACAATTCCTTCTGTTTCATTCACCTTCCTGGGACTAATCCCACCCACAAGGAGCTGGACCTTTTCCATCGACTAAACAATCTCCTTCAGGTTCACTCTGGATTTAACTCAAGTATTAATTCTCTACAAATGTGCCCAGAGCTCAAACCCTTATCTGTCAACTTGACTATGACAAATCATGTGCTTCTTAGTGGCTTCTTTTGTTAATAAAAACACCAAAAAGGTAGATGGTATATGTATATGTAGCATGCACCATTTAGGACAAGTTGGTTGAAACAAAGAAGTAGAAACATTACCAAACAGATGGAAATAAAATGTGAGATCAGTGAATTACAGAAGATTGTGCCTTTTCAAGGAAATATGGCAAAAATGACCAAGAAGGAATAAAAGTCAGTCGGGATAACATATGGACATCATTGCACGTACACATGAGCACATATACACATGTGCACATGAGCACATATATACTGTGCTCTGTTTTTTGTGGGTTTTTTTGATGTTTAACTTTAAAAATTTTCATACATTTTAATACCTCACATGAAATAGAGGACAGAAATATGAAACAAAATAATTCTCCAATTTTTTAGACTGCTTACCCTGTTGGTAGTTTGCTAGGCAGAAGCTTTTCATTTTCATACAATCCCATTATCAAAACTTGGGAATATTTCCTATACTATTGGAGTCTTCTTCAGAAAGTCCTGGTTACTGTCTTGATTTTCTTTCTCCCAGCAATTTGTTTTTATTTTAGGTCTTCAATCATTTTGAGCTAATTTTTTTAGTAGGATGACAGATATGGTTCTAATGCCTTTGTTCCTTATACTGGACCTCCACTTTTTCTAGTGCCTTTATTAAAAGGTTGTTTTTGTACATTGTATGTTTTTAATGCCATGGTCAAATATGAGATCACAGTTTGGTGGAGTTACAGCTGGATCAGCTATATGCTTCTATTGGCCTAACGTGGCAAAAACGATGAAGAAGGTGGTTATTTTGGGGAGGTTAATATTTTAGAAACATTGGTAAGAATTTATGATGAGTTGGTCTCAAAAATACATTGCCTTGAAACTTTCTCTGCCAAACACTTAAATTTAACTTCAGGCAAGCTTTTATGATGTGGGTAAAACTTGGCCAAGGTATCACCAAAACATCTCCATTTGCTTCTTGTCCAGGTCCCAATCTCTGCTCCCTTCTGGCCCATCATAAGCTAGGCTTCTGCAATCTGAATCTCTCCAGGCATTACTTTCTTCCAAACTCTCAATAGAATAGCTCTTTAAGTTCTGCCTCCAAGATACAAAGATTTTCCAAACCCAAAGTTCCAAAATTCTCCTCATTCCTCCAAAGGCACGTAAGTTACATCAGAGCAAAGAGCAATATTTCTTGACACCAAGTTATCTCAGTTTCACAGCATTACTGTACTTTCTCGTACCAGATCCTCATAGTCTCACAGTAACTAATGTTTCACTCCTGCTACCACAATTTGTGTTAATTGTAATTTTCTAGATGAATATAACCAATGGAATCAATGTATCAGATTGGCTTGTGAGATAAGGTCTAGGTAGTTCAACAGTGGTTGCAATTGGCTGCTCAGTTCAGAAGATGAATGCCTCAGCAGCCGCGGTTTGTTGCTGAAGGTCAGAGGATTCCTGCAGAGTAGAAGAAGCTGGGTTTTGATGGAGCCAGGAGGGAGGATGAGTTTGTCATTTGTCAGTACAGGGAAAGAGAGTTTCCCAGAGTTCGTCTATCTTGTGATTCCTTTTACCTGGCCTGCTACTGGGAGGTTCCATCCAGATTTAGGGTTGGTCTTTGTGTGGCAAATATCTTAATTCAGATAAACTTTTCAAGTGGTCTCGCAATTAATCTGCTAGTTAATCTCAGATATAGTTGACAACCAAGATTAACTATCACATACTGAGATCTGGTGACATACTGAAAGACAATGGAGGTGTCTCTCTTTTGTGTGTCTGAGGATGGGAGTGTCTTTGTTTTGTGTGTCAGTATCTTGCTGTCTTTGTCATTATGGTTCTGCAGCATAATTCAGCAAATGAAATGAACATATATGTCTCAAAAGAAGAAATACAAATGGCCAGCGAATTTAAGATAGGACCATTCCAATTGTGAACCCACAGCAGCTGTGGTCACTGGCACGGGCCCCCACACAGAATGACCCAAGCAGCAGATTGTACTGCTGAGGGAGGGGCTCACGGCTTCCTACCACTGACTGTTGAATGACTGGCAGGTGACAGTTGCCATTGTGATGAAGTGCAAACTAGTGTAGCCACTCTGGGAAGTTCTCAAAAAGTTAAAAATAAAACTACCATATTACTCAGCTGTACCCCCTCCTGACATATATCCATTAATGGAAGAACAGATGATGAAAATGTGATATATATCCATAATGAATATTATTCAGCTATAAAGAAAAAAATGAATTATGAAAAATTTTAGGAAAGTGGGTGGATTTGGAAATTATTATATTAAGTGGAGTAATCCAACTCAGAATGTAAAAATTCCATGCTTTCTCTCATATGTAGAGCCTAGTTTTTAATGATTATATATATATATACGATGGTTGAAAGTGTGAGAGGTGTCAAGAAAGAGGGGGCAATAGAATGCACATGACAGAATGTAGTCAGGAAATCAGGAGGCTACCAACAGCAGAAAAGTACAGGAGAAAGAGGGAATGGGAGAAGGGCAAGGATTGCCAGCAAAACAAATTGTTTGAAAAATGCTTACTGCAATGGAACCTAATCGTGTGTGTATTGATTAAGAAACAATTTTAAAAAAAAAGCCAACTGGCTGGGACAGGTGCTGAGAATGTTCTCCTAAACCGTCAATAGAACAATTTGCTCACATGCAATGAATAGGCCAGAAGAGTTTTTCAGTAATGGTGGCAGCATTCTGACCACCAGAACCATGCCCTCTCTATGGAGAGAAGCGCATGGGGAAGATAAACCCAGCCTCTTTTGTTTTAGCTCTTTTACTGTGATTGCTTCAGAGCAAATACTTTACCCTCCATGGCTGAAAAACAGTGTCAGATGGAAGCCCAGCAATGTATACATTCCACCATAGGGGCAGTGTCTTCCAATAGCACAAAGCTTTGTCGTTGAATAAGTCAGACAGCTTCCCTCCTGAATCATCATGCCATACCAGTCTGCTAAAGGCTGGGAAGATCTGTAGTCCTGCCAGGATAATGGGACATGATGTCTGTCTTTGTTGGGTGGTTTTACCAAGTGATTGTAGCTGTTGTCTCTGCATCTCTTTTGGTATTATGGAAGGAGGGAATCATTATATTTTTCTATTATCAGGGGGAAAGTCTTCCAGCACACTGAATAAAGGCCCAGACATCAAGGAAGCACCTATGTTTGTCTGAGCTAGAGAAAGCCTACAAGAAAGGCAGGGGCAGCCACAGACAGCACTGAGCAAAGTGTGCTGATCTGTGCAATGTTAAGTCACTTTCACGGCAAGCCTTCGAATTATCGGATTGGGTCCACTTTTATAAGGAAAAGGCAGAAAGTAAACATGAATATCTTCATTCACTTAGTTAATAAATGGTTGTACCAGTATTTGAAGATCACAATGACCAATATCAAATCATATACTACATTAGTACAGCTCTTGGTGATGATAGGTGAACTGTGCTTTGAAAGACTTTCTGTGCTTTTTCTTCCCTGAAGTTTAAATGGTTATTTATAATGAAAGTATACAGTTCGAAGTATGAGAAGTATTAGGGAAGTTTGCAAAGTATATTATTCTCAAAACATGAAGAGCAGATACTTGAGCACTGAACAAATATTTCTTAAAACTCAATGTTTTCTAATCTGAAGGGTCCTGTAAGATAAAGTTGAAATTCCATTTGCTTATTTTTAGTTACTTTTAATAGGCAAAAATGTCACGGAGGTCACTAAATTAATAGATGTGATCTTTTAGAAGGAGAAACAATGAAGAATGTCTATTACCTTTCTGTAGATAGTTTTTATAGAGGTTCACTCTGCTGCTGAGCACTATACTAAAGTACATTATGCTTTCTACTGGTTAGTTGCTTTGATTCTGGACAAGCCTCACTAGGCTTTTCCATGTAAAGATATGAAAAGACCTGAAAGTCTTTAATGCCACTGGCCCTCAGGGTAAATAAGTATAGGGCACACACATAATTTATTGGCTGTTATATTTACATATGATATTTGTAATTTCATGATGCCACAGAGAAAAGGATTTAAAAAAATATTCAAACCAGGTGATGGAAAGGATTGCAGATTGTAGTTTTCACTGCTGAGCGCTCCTTTTTGTCTTTGCAGGTGAAGACCGATGACCGCGTGGTTAAGATGGAGCTGGGCTTACTCTTCCTCAGGGTTCGCAGATCAGATGCTGGGACCTACTTTTGCCAGACGGTAGAGCATAGCTTTGTCCATACTGTGCGTAAAATCACCTTGGAGGTGGTGGAAGAGGAGAAAGTCAAGGACATGTTTCACAAGGACTTGGAAGAGGTCGGTCCTCATCGGATGCCTTGCCCAGTTCAAACCAGTGTCCCCCAGGGGACAAAACCCTGGTACAAGGAATTCTTGCAGTTGATTGGATACAGCAACTTCCAGAGAGTGGAAGAATACTGTGAAAAGGTATGGTGTACAGATAAGAAGAGGAAAAAGCTGAAAACGTCCCCTTCCAAGTGGAAGTATGCCAATCCGCAGGAGAAGAAGCTCGGCTCCAAACTCGGCCACCACCGCAGGCCCAGACACGCGCTGCCCTCCTGAGTCTCACCTCACCAGGCTGCTGAATCCATAATGGAAACAAAAAAGAAGAGGGAAGAGAAAGCACCCAGCTTCTTCCCATTCCTTAGAAGATGTTTCTGTAGTGCAGAATGGCTGCAAAGACATTGTGATAAATTATTCTACGTAGTCACATGACTGGGCAAACCCTCATTATAATTATTTTGTAAAATATATTGCTAAAAGGCTTCACACTATATTTATCAAAAACTGACTGTAGCTGTAGCTTGCACCTGAGCTGCTTTTCCCTGAAAATAACTACTTTTACCCTTGGAAGACTTAATATAATTATAATATTGAAGAAAATCACAGAATTTTTCATAATCATGGAAAGTATAAAAATAAATAGGTTTTACTCTTTCTGAAAAATTTCCTAATAAGAAGTGAAATACACAACATATAAGATATCCTAATATCCTTATGTGAACTTTCTGTACTTTGGAGGAATTTTTATGTTAATGATTCTTAAGCTGTAAGTTTTAAGTCACAGTTATGTGGTGATTACTCTTAACAAAAATAGAAATTTTAGGTCATTCAACAGCTCATGATGCTCACAAAACACTCACTAAACATTATTCAAAAGATTCCTGTTTTATAAAGAAAACATATCTTTGAAATTTCATTTAGTGTGGAAGGAAATGAAAACTCAGAAAGATGTCTAAGAATGCCAATATCCTGAAGACAGAATCACTATTTAAAGAATTATGCTGCCATCTTGTGGTTACTAGACTCATTACATATTTTTTCTGCAGTTAGGTCTGAAAACATTTTGAACAGATGTATCCAATGTGTTGTCAGAGATGTTAACTAAATTGTTAAAAAAAAATTATCTCATAGTTTAAAAAGTAAGTGATGTGTTTAGAGATTTTGACTTCACAGGACAAATGTGAAGATGTTCCAGCACTGAAGTTCTTTTAAAATTTAAAATTTTAAGCTTTGAATCTTCCCTGAAGTATAAGATATTCTGGAAATATGTTTTATTTGTAAAGAAATTATTAAAGCATTTCCTGTCAGAAACCAAATCTTTCTATTTTATATGGACAAAACTCATTTCATGGATTCATTTTATTACTGATATCTTCAGAGATTTGCTGCCTTTGTCTTATAAATATTACCAAAAATTTATATTTTTCAGAATGCTTATTTCTTGAAGATTTTTCTTTCTTATTTTAAGTAGTTAACTGTCACCTTCCTATGATATGGACTTTGTAAGATTTTTCACTTAAGTAAAAAGTAAAAGCTAGTGGATTATATAAAAATAATTATGAATAATTGCTTGGAAATCAAATTTAAATATTTAATTCATGTTTCAAAATGATTTCAATAAGTTATATAATTGAGAAAATAAACTGTTGAGAACTTCTAATGGCTTACAGTTTCACTCTAAGATTAATAAGCGCACAAATATTCCAAAGAAGTTTTTAAAGTTTAGGAAGTCAGAAGCTCAAGATATCTAACAGTGATTCAAAAAAACCAATTGGAAAACGTGCAAAATCCACTTGCTATATATCTCAGATTCCAGTTGGGGTCACTGTTGTCCACTGTTAGTAATTGTGAAAGGTTGGTTTTTAAAATTTTAGTAAAATCCTGCCCAAATTGCTGGAATCACACTCAGAGACCACAGGTCTCTTAGCAAAGTCTATGAATGAAATGCTCTAAGGGGCAGACAATACAACAATGTGTGAATTTATAAATACATGTGAGGGAAAAGCAGTCATTTCTTCCACATCAATATTGAAATTAAGAAGGCAGGCAGGTGTTGCAGAAGTAGTGACGGCTTTATCTTTGATGCACGTCTTGAAGTTAGTATTGGTAGTAATAATGTTGCTAGTGAACTAAGTATTTGCTACCTGCAGCAGGAAGGCTAATTCAAACCTTTTTTTTTTTACATTTTAATAATTAAATATACATGCATACTGAGTAGTATAAGATGACTATAAACCCTAAAGTAAACATGCTACAAGGATTTTAGGAAAAGAAATCAGGATTGTTGATTTAAATAAAATCCAATTAGAAAATCCTGAGGGCTCAGGTTCAAATTTGGGGAGACCATTAAATTACATATACATATGTATTTATATGTACATATATTTTTTCATGTATCATATCTTGCTATATACCTGTTTACTGAAGTAGCTTAAGGCAATAAGGAAAATGAAGGGAGAGGAGTGTTTCCATGACCACCATTACACATATGCCCCATATAATTTAAGATACATCAGTACCATTACCTTCTTTTCAAAATACAAACCAACCAAATACAAAACTATGCTGATCTGTGATAAAGACCTGATCCTACTACAGATCCTACTACTAGTCTTTTGTTCTTTCCCTTTGGAAAGTACTCAAATTTGCAAAGTTAACACTGACTAAATCAGTGATGCGTTCCACTTCAACCGAGTAAATAAGTGCATCAGTAAGACTTGGGGGAGTTAAGAAGAGTTCATCTTATCTCATCTGGTCATGACTGTGGTGAAGAAAGCATGCTCTCTGGAAACATACAATGGATGAAGGATCTTGACAATCCATCCATGGTCTGCTAAATCCCTTGCTTCTGTAGAACCTGTTGATGTTATTCACGGGGACCTAATGGACCTACAAGAGATGATCTCCATAGAAGACGGGGAACTTCTGACCTGCATGTAGGGTCACCCACTGAGCTGTGACTAAGATTATGATTTAAAGTGATGTCTTTCCACGACTTTAAAGGGTCATTTCCAAGGCTGAAGAGAAGGCTCAGGAGTTAAGACTCTGCCTCGCAAGCAAAAGGACCTGAGTTCAGAACCTAAGTCCCACTTAACTATACCAGGCAGCCTCAATTTCTGGCCCTTGTGGGTGAAATGGGAAATCCCAGGGTGAAGCAATCCTGGATGATTCTAGAAGTCATCCTTGGTCCTCCACAGGGACACACAGTGTCCTCTGATACACACACACACACACACACACACACACACACATGCAAAATAAATACATTTTTTTACAAAGATCATTTCCATGTCCAAAATCTGCCTTACATTTTTTGTGTTAAATATTGAATACTTCAGTGAAACAGTATCAACTTTGATAAATAGGAATTAAAGGTAGTAATAAACACTAATATATCAAGATGAAATGGAAAACAAAAGGCTTTGCTTTGTTAGTAGTAATTCCATATGCACATTATAGATGATTAATAAATATAAATATATAATGAGGTTAGTGGAGTTTTTTTCTTTCTAAAGTTAACTAAATCATTAGTATGTTTTTGCCTAACAAATACTATGGGGTGTAGGTTTGTAAATCTTCACAGTGCTTGTGGAAATTTGTAAAATTTGTATAATACAATAGATTATTTTGAGTGTTAATGTTAGCATGAGATGAATAGCATTGTTGTCCTTAAAATGACATCGTGCAGCCTTTCCAATCCTTTCAATTCTTAGCATTGTACAGATATTTGACATTCCAGAAAGTGCCATGCATGATGATAAATAGTCCATGGATATACTGAATTATTTTTTTAGTATTACACTCATTTTCAGGCCAATAATTGCTGCATTCAATTCATATATAAATAAAAGATTTTCCATGAACAATCTTTAGATGATAGCAATGTTATTTTATTTTTTGAGAGGATAGCTTTATATATTGGCTTTCGTTATATACTGAATTTGTTTCTTATGTAATTGGTTTACTTATAAGCTAAAGTGCTGTGGGAATATTTCTGTCTTGAAATGAACTTTCCTCTGTTTGGGTGGGGCCACATTGTCTCTTCTCACGGTCCGCAGGCCAAGAGGATTCTTTGAGGCTGATGGCAAGCTGCTGAGACCACCATTAATGCGTCGCTAACTATAATACAGATCTGCCACACTGAAAGATACAATGTCTGTACCATTTCTTCTATTTCTATTTGATTCACATAGAAGAAAGAGAAATAAATATTCTCCAAACCCTCAAGGACTGTCTGCAGAACACTTCTGTTTTTGCCAATTGCACTCCAGTTTCATGCATCATGCCCCAATGCAAACTCACAGTGCTGGGTTAATACAAATAAAGGAGGTAGGAAAGAATTCAGTGTTCTTTTTTGAGAAAGTCAACTTTTCTAAGAAGGCAAAGATACATTTATCCCATTTCTTTGTAGTATTCAAACTTTTATATATCATTCAGTGCTTCCTGGACCAAGAGTCCTGCTAAAGGATGAAAATTCATTGCAAAAGAGCAACTATTATAATGCTAGTGAAGAAAGAGAGAGAGAGAGAGAGAGAGAGAGAGAGAGAGAGAGAGAGAGAGAGAAAGAGAGAGAGAGAGAGAGAAAGAGACAGAGAGAGTTGAGGATTTTTAACTCGTGTTTTAAAGTACCAGGAACTGCTGCTTTCACAACTATGTTTTAAGACCATGAAGAAGATCATTTAAATAAATCTTAATGTTAAATAAATCTCAGTTTGAGAGTTTCATCTCTCAGGAAAATCTTATGGTATTGGAAATCACAAAGTTTTAGGAGAAAACTATGGTCAGTCCTGGAATAGTGTCTCTGACAGCTTTTTGGTGTGACAATCCCATTGTAATTTTATCTTGTCAACAATTCTTACCTCAAAGAGGAGACAGTTGGGGTCTAAGATTGTTTATTTGGGAGCCAAATATGATGGATCATGGTCTGGAAACATGAATCTAGGCTGCCTAAAATGTCATGTTCCAACTTAACAGTTCATAAAGTTTTATAAAGACCAAGAGAAAGTTACAAATTGAGGCAGTCTCTGAATCCATCAGAAAAAATATCAGCAAAGCAGGAGACTCACTGTCTTGAGTTTCAGACAGTATCTGATGACATTCTTCACTTCAGGGGTGATGGAAAAATTAGTAATTTGTTAATACATTTCAAATTGATTCATCTGATAGTCAAAAGTATGTTAATCAGACACAGAGATAGCCGAAAGTTGACTTTTAAAGAGGACTAAAAATAGTCCAAGAAATTTGGTTCTTGATCTACAACATTCCAATCCTCTAACATTACAAAAGAAATAAATTCTTCCACACATATCCTTTGAGTCTGTTTCTTTGATAGCAAAACTCAACTGAAAAAACAAGAGCAGACAAAAAAACCTCTACAAACCCAACTCTTTAATGAAATATACTAGCAAATCCAATCCAATAGCACATTAAAAAGATACACCAGACCAATAAAATAAAGGACTAAATCCTTCATGATAACAACAAAATTCAGAGAATTGCAGGACAATTAGGCACCTCTTCTTTATGAAAACATGGAAAAAATGTGAATAGAAAGAATCTCAGAAAAATTAAGGCCACTATAATTATGTATGATGGTCAGTCTTAATGTCAACCAGATACCCAAGTTATGAGTTCTGAAATACTTGTGAGTAATTATTCAGCTAAGTCAGACGCCTGGCAAGTTTGCATGCAATTGCTTGATCGCATAACTGATACAATAATACCCATAGTGGGAAGGACCAGGCTGGACAGGTGTATACAAATGCACAGAGCTAGCTGAGCACATCTGTATGCATGCAGTGGTCCTTGCTTTCTCTTCTCACTGTGGACTGCGTGCTGAATAAAGTGTTTCTCTTCCCTAAGTTGTTTATGTATATATTATTTATATATTTATGTATATATTACTGCAATTAAACTAAAATACTGAGCCAACAGCTAACACCATCCAGCAAAGGGAAAAGCTGAATGCTTTCTCTCTAAGATGTAGAGCCAGACGTGGCTACCCACTGCCATCTTCATTTAAGGTAGTCCTTCCTAGAGAACTTAGCCAAAGTAGTTAGACAAAGAAGGAAATGCGAGACATCCCAATAGAAAAAGGAATCAAATCATCACTGTTTGTAGAGGTCATGTAGGAAATGTCAAAAGCTGCATCAGAAAGTTATTGTAACGAATAAATGCATTCAGCAAAGTTATTGCAAATAAAATCCATGTACAAGACTAAGCTGTGCTATATGACAACAACCAATTATCTGAAAAATAAATCAAACATGTAATTCCATTTAAGATAGCTGCAAAATATCTAGGAATTAACTTAATCAAAAAAGGGAATTATCTATACAATGAAAATTGCAAACACTGATGAGAGAAACTGAGGAGTACAAAAAACACAGAAAAACAATGTACAGAATCAACCTCCACAAAACACCAACTGTGCTTGATCTTCACTGGACTTGAAAAAGAATTCTAATTTTTTAAAATAGGCTTTTCATATTTTATATACTTATTTATCATGTATGTGTGTGTGTGTGTGTGTGTGTGTGTGTGTGTGTGTGTGTGTGCAATCAGAGAGCACATGTGTCCTTGTGGAGGGCCAAGGGTAACTTCCGGAATCATCCTGGATTGCTTCTACTTCCTTCTTGCTTCCTTCTGGAATTTCTCAGGCTCTGTCCACCAGCGCAGGCCCTGCCTTTTCTTCTGGCGTTTTTTAGATGAGACCTGGGATCTGAACTCAGAACTTTCTGCTTGCCGAGTCATCTTTCCAGACCGGGAATTCAAAAATTTAAGAGGAATAATGAAGCCCCCTTGATTCAATTCCCTTTCTCTTGTTGCAACAATATATCCTTAGAAAACAACCTCTTTAAGTTACCTCAAAGTATCTTATCTTCCAGATAAAAAAAAAATGCAAGTTTATGTAGATCTGAGATGCAAGAGAGAAATTACAATGACATTGGCACAGAACCCAGACCAGAGACACTCTAGGACACCTGTGAGGTGGGATGGATTGCTCAGGGGTGGATTGTGATGCCTTGTGGCCTTTCTGAGTTCTATATCCCACCTTATCTCTATCGGGACTTTTTCTTATCCATTCTTTAACCACACCTGAAGCCATCTTTTGAAAGCAAAACCTAGACCCTGTCTTCCTTCTCCTTAAACCCATGATATGATTTCTGCATTGTCCATATAAAGCCCAAATCCCCACTAGCTATATTCATTTTATTTCTTCAGTCTGCCAAATCTTTTACCTGATGTCTATGAAATCTATCATACAGCTTTTGGTGCTCTCCAACCTTCCTACCTCCCTTGAGTGAGCCAGCCTTCACTGGTCCGTGACCCCAAGCTTTACTTTATACTTGCAGTGCTCTGTTATTTGTAGCACTCTAGTGTGGTAGCTGCTTTTTGGGAAATTTTCTTAACAAGCAGCAACAACCACTTGTTCTCTCTGTCTCTGGATATAGTGTAGCAACTGGACACAGAAACTAAATTACTAATTATATCATGAATATATGCACTCATTAAGCCACAATTACCCTGAGATTCATTCTGCTATTATATTCAAATTTTCTTCTAAAGTAAGGTCTATATACCTTTTATAAATAATTTAAGGAATCATTGATCCAGAATTCAAGAACAAATGTACTATCATAATCCATCAAATTATACACTGGGACACAACCCAATGGAGGTTAAAGGACATGTAAAATGTAAAGTGAAGGCTGGGGAAGTTGCACAGGTCTCAGAAGCAGAGGACCTCCATTCAGGACTGCATAGCCCACGTAAAACGTCAGGCAGGCAGAGTGAAATTCTAGCTCCTTAAGGAGAGCCTGGGAACATTCAGAGCAAGGAAGGTGTGTGTGTGTGTGTGTTGTGTGTGTGTGTGGAGGGCACATGGACCTGGGGCAGATGGAGGCTGACTATAGGATCTTCTTCAATTGTTTTGCCATCTTAGCTTTGGGGATGGGGGCTCTCACTCAGCCTGAAATTCGCAGTTTCAATTAAAGTGCATGGAAAGTTATCTCAGGTAGTTTCCTGTGTGCTCACCTCCAGGTCCCAGAGTTGGGATTACAAGCATGATCCACAAGTCCCGAAATTTATGTAGGTGCAAGGGATCTATGCTCAGGTCCTTGTGCGTGCTTGCACACAAAGCCTTCACCTTTTGAGCCCTCTCTCACCCCTGGATATACAACTTTATATCAGAGAGGTTTTAGAAAGCAAATATATCTCTAAGCATAAGTAAATAAGCAGGAGATAATTTTAATATAATTTTCTTGATGCTATTTTGACCTTTACTTAGAAAAATAGATAAAACCTTAAAAATAGCTATTTTTGGTTCCTTCCTTTTCCACTGCCCACTTGAAAAGACTGTTCTGGGCTCTTTGATAAACCATTATCTGTGCATCATCATTTTCTTAAAGGTGGTTGATTGAATGTAGCCTGTTGCTTTGGTCATGGATTTGAGAGTACTTGTAGATTATGTCAACATATGATGTGGTGGAAGTCCTAAAATATTTAATCACACACACAAATCTTTGTGAAAATGTATTTCAGTACAATGCTTTCCCCAAAGATTTGAAGTCCACATTTGGCTATCATGTGCCTTATTAACAGGATACTATAAAATGAGAGAATGTCTAATAAAGGTCAATCCTAAAATAGTACCCAAGTGGCAGCTTATTGTACCATTTTTTTTCTCTATCAGGAGTGATATAGCAGATACATTCTCAGCAGCAATCTGAAAATTAGCTTTGCGTTTATTTTTAAATGTGAGAATGTCTCATTTCTTCCAGTAATTAATTCCATTTTAAGAGGACACACATCAGCACACTGTGAGTTTATTTATTCAAGTTTGCTGTGTCTATATGTAGACTAGCAGTCAAAACACCTCTAAAAAGGAGAGTTTGAAACTATATTCACATTGTAGCAGGAGAAACATGACAGAATGTTTTCAGAAAATCCATAAATGAAAGCTGGAGAGATGGCTACTTAAATATGCTATCATATCTCCTTATTCCTTAAGATTCAGGCATGTTGGAGACAAATCTATTTGATTCCATGGTGAATTTTCTATCATGTGAAAAAAAGTTTTAATTCAAGCTTTCAATATTTATGTCCCACCAATATTTTGACATAAAGATTGATATATATATATATACATATAGATAGATAGATAGATGATAGATAGATAAATACAGACAGACATATATACATACATGCATAGATGATAAATACATAGATGATAGAAAATAAATGACAGATAATAAAAGATAAATAAAATACAAACATATAAATATATATAATATATACAAATACAGAAATAGATGGATGATGGGTGCCAAATCCCCAAAATTTCATGATATATACATGACATATAAAATGATACATAGCTGATGATATAAGAAGACAGATATATAGGCAGGTGATAGATACAGATGATAGATTAATAGATAATTATAGATAATATATGATAGATATATAGATAAAGAGATAAACAGTAAGATAGATAGATAATAGATAGATAGGCAGATAGATGGATAGATAGATAGATAGGCAGGTAGATGGATAGATAGATAGATAGATAAATAGATAGATAGATAGATAGACAGACAGACAGACAGACAGACAGACTAGACAGACAGACTGAGGGGCAGAGACAGGTAGATCTAATGCACTCTCGCTAGCCAGTCGAGCTTCATAAAAATGGTGAGCTTAGAGTTCCGTATTTCACTAAAATGAGGCAGAAAACAAAGAAGACTCTCAACATTCTGTTCATCTTCTGCATGCTCTGCAATAGGCACATTAACCCACACAATCACTTATACACACTGCATACACACACAACTACATACATGCACATGCTTATGCATACACACACACACACACACACACACACACACACACACACACACACAAGCACACAAGCTAATGATAGAAAAGGATTTGGTTGGCCAAACCCAAGAATTCTCTCCATGATCACTGAGCTTCCTTGGGAGAAGGCTTCATTTAGAGCTCATGAACTGAACAGTATCAGCCAGCTAAATGGCTGTCTGAGCTGTGTACTTTCTGGAATGACAATGTAACTGATAGAATGGATATCTTAAATATTGCCTTGTTCAAAACCTTATCAAAGAGTTCCTAATCCACCTTCTGTAGACTTGTAATTGATGACTTGCACTATGAACTGGGAGATTACAAGGATGGAGTTACAATATCTCCTTCAGTATTTAAGCAATCTTCCCATCATGGCCTTCTTCATGAGGCAGAAAACAAAAGAAGACTCTCAACATTCTGTTCATCTTATGCATGCTCTGCAATAGGCACATTAATCCACACAATCACTTATACACACTGCATACACACACAACTACATACATGCACATGCTTATGCATACGCACACACTTTTGAAACGTACTTTTGCATACAGCAATCACTATTTCTAATCACTGCCACTTTTATCATTATCGAATGATCACAATAGATGATAAAAGATCAGTCAATCCCAGTGTGCTCAGTATGTATCTGGGCTAGTTTCTGTCACCTCTATGGAACTTAGAGAATCAAAAAACAAAACAAAACAAAACAAAACAAAAAAACACAGAAGTTCCTGTCCCGTTCTCATCACTGCCCTAGTTTTGTGATCGTGACAGCTACTGTCAGATCTAGGTCTGCCATAGTCTACTAACAGACTCTAGAAGAAGCAGGAATTTTTTCTCATTTCATTTCCATTTAGACTAAAAAGATAAGCCATTGCTCCCACTGTAAGATGTGTGGTAAGGGTACAGGGTATGCACCATGATGCTCCTCGCACCCCCTTATCCTGTATCTTTTATCAATCACAAGCCCCCTTAAATCCCAGTCATCTGTTTAGGTAACATAGCATTTCAGATTACTGTGGTATAGATATTACTGAAAGATTCTAAAAAGACTTTCAAAAGATTTTCTGTCTCCTTAAGAAAAAGTGAAAAAATCAGTGTGGGTAACTAAAATCAGTCCTGGGAAACAAAAAGGTTCTCAAATGGTAGAAGGAGAGTGAGTTCATGTGGATTGGAAGACACTGGGATGGAGAGGAAAAATTGGAATAGAGATTGTAGCAAAGAGGGAAAGGAACAGCTCTGTAGGACAAAGATAGGAGAAGTACCCAGAAAAATCCTCAGTCCTTTGAGCCACCTATGTCTATGAAATTCCAACTTTTTGTATGTCCAGTGCAAAGTCCTGGGCTTCTCATTTATTCTCCATGTTCTAGTTGATGTGCATTTCTATAACAAAATACCTGAGATTAGGCAGTTTATAATCAACAGAAAATGGATTCTCCTAATTATCAAGACTGAAAGTTCAAAACTAATTGAGCTGAGGGTTGACTGTGTGGTGAGGGTATTTTCAGGAATGAAGCTCGTATCAGTGCTTGTATCAATGGGAAGAACGTGAGGGACAAAATACACAGCTTCTTCTCTCCATGAATGCTCTACTTATGAGTTTATCATCTCCCAAAGGTTCTACCTCTTAGTACTATCATATTAGCAACTGTATTAAAGCACTGGCTGCAGAGCTGTCTCAGAGGTGAAGCCTCTTCTTTATAAGCAGAACAACCTGAGTTTGGATCCCAGACCCCATGTAAAATGCTGAGTGTAAATGGCAGTAACCTGCAGGTCTTATCTGTAAGGCAAACCCTGAGAAATACCAGAGCAAAGTCAAAAACAGGTAGAACAATCAACCCATGGTAATTCCTGAAGTTACCCTTAGGCATCCACAGGTACACACAGCACTCTCTCTCTCACACACACACACACCTACACACATGCACACCACATATTGAGGAGATAGTTCATAATGCCCCGTTGCCCCATATCTTAATGTATGGTGGAGGTATCAGTAACTTCGTTTTCCTAATGTTTGATACCTTGACCACTTTTTATTATACATAACCAGAACTCATTTTCTGAAGATCACTATTATGTAAATGAACACATTGGTCATTGCCACAGTGCTATGCTCTCTTACAGCTATGTCTTACTAGCCCCGATGTCAGAGATGACTTTGACTGACTGCTCTCACTGAGGTAGGTTGAGCTCTTTGCCCTATAAACAGGAGTCTGTCCATCATGACCATCAAGGATCAAGGTTTTTTCATGTCTAGACATAATCTTTCATATATCTTAATAAAAAATACACCTGAAAATAGAATTATAATATAAGGGAAGATAACATTGGCAGCAAAAAAATTAAAAAATAAGCCAAGAAGCTAAAAGTAATCCATCATGACTTCTGGAGCTATAACAAAATGGCTCATAGAAAGTAGGTTGATCAAAACATGTATACCACAGAAACTACATTGTTGAAAGTTTGTGGAAGATAAGCTGGAGAAATGGTTCAATGGTTAAATCCTTTGCCTCACAAGCAAAAGGACCTAAGTTCAGATCCCTACATCTCATTTTAAAATGCTGGGCAGCTTTGATGGTGACCTACAATTCTAGTACTGGAAGGTGGAGCCTAGGAAACCCCGGAACAAAACTGTAAGAATGTAAAACAACTCAGGATGCTTCCTGATGTATCCTTGGGACTCCACAATTGCATACACTCATACACACATACGCACACACACAAACCACACACACACACACACACACACACACACACACACACACACACACACAGCATGTACACATACATAGATACAAATACACAAGCAAAACAAAACAAAAAAGAAAGTTTGTGGAAGGAGCCCTCATTAAAAATGGGTACTCACCCACAACTTGCACCTCCTACTTCCTATAACGATAGGATTCTTTCACTAATAGCTGGACATACACCACTATTCTACACATTACTCACCAATGGGGCATGTTTTGTTTCTCAGGTGAGTTAAGCATAATCAGAAATTATACATGGTTGGAAATGTCTCTTAAGAAAAAAACTATTTGTTTTTCTTCTTTTCCTTTCGTTAATGGCAGGATTGGTAAGGATGCAAGTTTCATTCATGGACCCCAGACTGGAACTGATGACCAGGAAGGTCCCCTCACTGATTCACACTCTCTTGTCCATGTCTGTCTTTGAAAAAGATATAAAATTTTACTTACTTGTGCCTATGTGTTTGTAGGGTCCATCATTCCAAATTTAACTTCTGTGTTTCACACATCATAAAGCTGCTGTGCTAAAAATAAATACCCAAGTGCATCAACACTTAAGAACAGAGAAAAATATTCTAAGACTCTTGGTGACCCCAGACTGAGCCTCAAGTTTGGTGAAGTGTATCTTTTTTTCAGCCAACATCACAAGAATGTAAATCCTTCTAGCAGAAACAATTAATCTATTTCTCTCTAAGCTTCACTGATGGCACCTTTTTTTATTTATTCAATTGTGCTTGTGTGTGTATGTATGTGTGTGTGTGTGTATGTGTGTGTGTAGAACCACAGGCGAATTCAGGAACCACCATGGACCACCTCCACCTCCTCCTTGTTTACTCTGCCCCAAGATTCACAGGCTCTGCCCTACCAGGACCAGAAGCATAGGCTGCCCCCACTTCTGCCCAGCATTTATACGTGGGATCTGGGATCCGAACTCAGGACCTTCCGCCTGCAAGGCAGAAGATTAACCCCTGAGCCACATCTCCAGCCCACTGATGGCATCTTTTGAAGAATTAATTTGCTATGAAAAAGTAACATTGCTTTTTACCATCAGATCTCAGTGGTAAGGCAAGCAGGAGACACATTTTTTATGTGATATTTCTAACAGAAAATTCTTTAAAAAATTCTGACCAGAATGTGGCTTTATACAACCACTCTGGTGATCAGTTTGGCAATTTATAAAAAAGTTAAAGACTGAAATGTCACATGACCCTGCTATACCACTTCTGGGAATAATTCCCCATAATGCAAAAATTCACTGCAGTGACACAAGCACAACCATGTTCATTGCAGCACTGTTTACAGTAGCAAAGTCATGGAATCAACCCAAATGCCCAACAATTGACGAATGGATAAGGAAAATGTGGTACATTTATACAGTGGAATATTACTCAGCCATCAAAAAGGATGAATTAATCAAACTTGCTGGGAAATGGATGGAATTAGAAAAAAATATATTGAGTGAAGTATCCCAGACACAGAAAATTAAACACTGCATGTACTCCCTTATAGGTGGATCCTAGTACCAAACCTACTTAATGACATATTCTCTGTAATACCAGTGTAATCACAAAGATTATAAACAGGAGAGAGGGGATCATGCTTCAGTAGAGAAAATAAGTCACTATCAAGTATTGCATGTAAGTAGTGAGACATCTGGTGAAGCTCACTCTTCACTTCCTAGTCACCTGCAACTAATGAGGTTTGATCTCAACAATCAGGGAGGGCACAAGGACTGGCAGATAGACGGTAACCATCCATCTGGCAAATGGGACATTGACCCCACCTCCCTCACTGCAGTGTCCTACTCCTATTCTGTCTACCTTTGGATCTCCTCTTATAGTAAGATCTTCATTTAAACAGCCTTTTATCTTTAGTTAGGCGATACAGGAAAAGGAAAACTGAAAAAATAATAAACCATAATTCAAAACAGGAAAGACCCTACATTATTCACCTGGAACCAGACCAGTCAAATTTCTCCCCATCCCAAAGCTCAGGGAATCTTGCTGAAGAGGGGGTGGCAAGATTGCAAGAGCCTAAAGATGGGGAGGACCAACGATATACAAGATACTCCACACAAGTTAGGACTGCAGTAGCCATAATTAGACTTTGCATGACCTGCACAATGGCTGACATGTCAACAACCCCCAAAGTCTAGCATGGATCACAAGGAGAAGGCTCCAGGCAGTAGGATCCTTACAGGCAAGGGATTAACAGATATAATAACATTCCCATACTAATGGAGAGCCCAAGAAAGAGCTCTGGACTATGCCACTGAGTCCTTACCCCTCACTAGGATGGAGAACTCAGAGGGAGGTTTGGCATTAACACAAAAAGGATGCTCCAGGAGATGGGAGGGAGGAAGGGGGAAGCACTGGGCAAAGGGGAGGAAGGGAGGATGGTAAAAGGAAGAGGAAAATGGAGGAGAGTAAGATGGGGACTGGGAAAGGGAGGAGGGAGGGAGAGGACGAGGGTACTTATTGAGCTTGTATGATTGGGATAAAAAATAAAATGTGGGAGAAAAAAATTTCCCACCAGACTACTTAGTTCTTCCCTGGGCATTTTAATTAAAATCACCAATGTTCTTACAATCCCTCAAAAAGACAGAAGACCTGTGGCTTCTCACATAGTACCCACTTGTTCAGGTAAATTACTTCATTAATAGTTGTCACTCAGAAAATGCCAGAAAAATAGGTATTGAGTAATTCAATTTTCCTACAAATGTACTGTGAAGCAGAAGATTGTAGAGCTAGTGAACTGAGTTCTCAGTGGCTTTGTTCACAGTGAATGAAGACCCCTGCACTCCCCACAAAGCAAAAATCTTCTTTAATGTTTCAGCAAACTAAGATGATAAGGCACCCACCATACACTTTACAGATAAAGGCGTAGATTTTTAGGGAAATTTAATTTAGGGAGGACAAGCAAGACTGGATACAGAATTCTGGGATTGTCTTCTTCAGCCTTTCACGGCTTTCAAGAGACGCTGACAAAGTGTGTCTTTCTCTCTGTGTGGAGTGTCAGCCTCTACACCATTGGAAACAATGACCTCACCTTTGAGCACTTGACTCGGAGCGGCAATAATGCAATTTTAGTCAGAGTGCCTTCCATTTATAACCTTAGAAAGGAAATATAAGAAGAAAGAATAGGGAGTTCAATCAAATGTGAATCACATATCCGAGATTCAAAATTATGTGCAGTCTCTAAAGACATCTAGCAGGCTGCTGGTTGGTTATAATTCAGGCTGATGTTTGTTCATGAGATTCAGACACAAAGCAGCTTTAGGATCATCTTTCTTTCCTTTGAAAACTTCTACTTTTCAATGGTTTAAAATAGAGAATGCATAGGTCTCTACTTTTTAATGTTTAAAAATAGAGATTGCACAGGTCTCTACTAAATATACCACTTTTTTTTTCATTTACAGATTGTTTGAATTTAAAATATGAATGCAGCCACGAAGGCGTTGAGGCCAGGAACAAGAGCAGCACTACTTCAGCTGTAGTTTAATCAGTGGCTCTGGCTGGGAATTTTTCAAGTGAGTGGGCTCTGTAATGAACTCTTATTTTCCCAGTTATCATAATAGAAAGGGCATGAACCAGAAATCCGCTCCAGAGCGAGCGCCTCGTGACTGTCACGGGGGAGGAGGCGCTGCTGTGCAGAACGAGCTTGTGACTCAGCTCTGGGAAATTCACCACAGTTCTCTCCAAGATAAAGAATAAGGACAGAAGAGCAATCTGTTAGTCTATTAGCAAGGAAGGCAGGTCCCTGTCTTTACACTGAAGAGACGTCCATGGCTGGTCCAGATAAGCATGAGGTGAAGCTCTCATTTTTCATGCTTTCAGAATAGCACAATTTATCACCCTGTAGATTTCTAAGATAACAAATTCCTTGGTTTTAGTTGTGACTGTGGCCCAGCAATTTCTATGGCTTCTCAGCTATAGGAATTATGTCGTGCTTTCTTACTGAAATTATCTATACTATGCTTTCAATATGTATAATAAATATTGATATACTAAATATGTATGTAAAATGAAGTTTAATGCTGGAGAGATGGCTCAGAGGTTAAGATTCTGCAGAAGGTCCAGAGTTTGGATCCCACATCCCATGTAATAAGGCCAGGCAGAACCTGTGGTGGCCTGCATTTCTGTTACCTGGTGGGTGGAGCTTGGAAAATCTCAAAGGAGATAGAAGTAATCCAGGATGATTCTCAGAGTCACCCTTGGTCCTCTACAGGGACACATACACACACACACACACACACACACACACACACACACACACACACACACAGAGAGATTAAAAAAATAAAGTATGCATATGTGTTTTATGTGATTGCGAATATATCAAGTTGCCTCTCAAACTTTCCTATGTTGTATTTATATTTCTTTATGCATTTGATCCATAATTGGCACATAGATGTAACGTAGTGAATAACAAGGGTAAATGAATCTCCTATTAAGAATATTCCCACTAAATGATCTTTGTTCATCTATAGATTTTTTGGCATAAATTTACTTTGATTGAATTGCTTACAATTGGTCATTTGTGACCTACAAAATCAATGAGAACTGCTTGATTCAATATTTCCACAAAAAACACATTTATGATTTAACATTTATGAACGTAACATATCTTAGGTTGATAAACTGAATGTAAAATAACCTGTACATTAAAGTATTACTTTTGAATTTATATTCTATAAACTTTAAACAATTGATGCCTGATAACTTTTTAATGTATTAGATTTTGAGCTGCATACACTCTTTTCCTTAGAAAATTTCTTATTTTGGACTATATTCCGTGGTAAAAAAAAAAAAAAAAAAAAAAAGAGTAGCTACCACCCAAATCTATTTCTATGTCATTCATTAAAACACATAAAGTAGATTTACTTTGAATGCAAGTTTTGACAGTAGAATTTTTTTCACTTTTGGTTAGAAGATTGCATAAATACTATATTCAATTACACATTTCACAAGCATTTCCTAAATATCTAATGGCAGTGATGGACTGAATGTGAGAATGGGATTCAAGAGCAAGATGCTGATTAACCTTCCTCATTATTTACAAAAAGATCAATGTTGAGATTTAAATTGCATTATGTCCAGTTTTCACATTTTCATTTTGAAGCCTGAATCTAAGTGGGAGCTGCTCTAGGAATGCGACACTGCTTTTACTTCAAGATGACTTCACAACACTAGCACTAGAATGGCAAATTAGTTCACAGAGAAGAACTAATGAATGCCAACTTTCTCTTACTTCCTCCACTTTTAAAAGAGCTGTCAACTAAACCTGTGAGAACTGCCATTTGTGAATAATGGGAGTAGTGGGCTCTCTGTTGGTTCCCACAGCCTGTGGCCAGTTAAATACATTTGCAGGTGATTATCATGCTCTGTATTTAACTTGAATAATGAATGTCTTATGAGAATGTCTTATGAGGAATGTCTTTCCAAGTGTGGAGACTTCCCCATGATGAATTCTGTCATAAGAAGTTTTCTAATTGCAGGCAGAAAATTTCTAGTTTGCTTCTAAGTGTGGAATTTGGAGTCCACATTCCAAAAATGAAAGTCATTTTAACTCCCACTCGTCAGTGCATATATAGATCTAGTTCTGCGACATGCTGTCTTAATCAAATTCTGCTGAGTTTTTTGTTTGGTGCAGCTTAAAGTAGGATTGTAGTTTTACAAATAGCCACAGAAGCTGCTTCCTTTTCCTGTTTCTTTTTAAATGTGTCACTGTCTAGAATATAAGTTGATAAATACTGTTTTTTCCATACTGACTATATTTTTTATTTGGCATTTCTTAACTTTTCAAAGATGTACTTTGCTCTTTCACATTTTATGCATGCATATAAAACCTTACAATTACTTTCTCCTTTATTCTCTCTCATTTCTCTTCTATCCTCATCCCCATCTCCTTTTGGTCTTCCTTCCATATGCACATCCTTTAGTTTTGAGCATTATGTGGTAATACGAGGCAGTAAGTATCAGCAATCCAAGAAAGTGAGTGCAGAAATAAAATGAAACCAAAACATATTGCTTGCTGGAACACAGTAGTCTTATATTTATTAGTTGTTCTCTACCTACATTATGTAGATCTTGGGCAGCAAAAAGAACTATGCCTCTGAGTATTAATTTTTCCTCACTGTGACTACAACACTCAGCATAAATGTCTTAAAGGAGAAAAGATTTGTTCTGGCTCACAAGTCAAAGGATTTCAGTGTATCATAGTGGGGAAGGCATGGTGGAATGACTCAGCTTAGGACAGTAAAGAGAATGTGACAGTGCTACTAACAACATGGTATATAAGAAGCAGAAAGCAAAGCCCAAACCAGGGCCCTGTATAACCTTCCAAAGCTTGTCCCTAATGACCTGCCTTTGTCAGCTAAATCCAATGTCCTTAAGCTTCCACAGCCTCCCCAAATAGAGTAATCATCTTTACATAAAGGGTCCAAAACAGGAGCCTTGGAGAAAGTTTGGGTTACAAAATTACAACTTTGGATAACTTGAGTAGGGAGAGACTTTATATGAACATGTGTAGTCAGGTACAGAATTCAAAAGAGAACTGGAGAATCAGGCCTGAAAAGAAAGGTGCTTTTTCTCTGGAGCTAGTGTTCAGAGCAAGGATTCATGTATGGTCTAAGGTACCTTCGCTAGAATGATTACATAGGCAAAGTGATTTTTTTTCCTTTCCTCTGGTGTGTAAGAGATTTCAAGTGCTAAGGCATCAATGAACTAAATTAAAAGATCATGAAGGAGAATCTTGCTACCTTTTAGCTTCAAGAGTGGAAGCTGAATATGCCAACATTTCCAAAGACAGATGTTGAAAGAAACATGATTCTGTGAAGAGAATCTCAATGTGCTGGTGACAAAAAGAAGTGGACATTGAATGACCTCATATGACAAATATCTAGCACCCAATATTTTTAAATACTCATGCTACAGAATGAAATCTGCTTTAACTGTAGATAGATAGATAGGTGGATAGATGTGATAGACATATAGATGACAGATAGATACATACATACATACATATACATACATATGTACATGCATTCAGAGACAACAGATAGATATATATGCATAATGTCTACACTGACAGACTCTATTGCCATCCTCATTTCAAGTGAAAAGCACTATTTCATGAGGTCTTCTAACACTGACTGTAAAGAACCAGATTTATTGGACTCAATTATCTGCTGTTAGTAACTACACAACTTTGTCAAACTGTCTAACATCTCTATACCTCAGGTTTTGTAATTGAAAAAGGGAAATAGTAATAAAACTACCACCAAAGGATATAAAGAATATATGGCATTAGAATAGCCACCTGGTCTCATGATATGAGGAGATTTGTAATTTAGGCTGCCCAGGGTCATCAACTGAGTTACTCCACATACTATCCACAAAAGTAATCATACAGTGGTCTGCCTGTTAGTGAGCTATTCATGCCCCAATGGGTGCTCAGTCTTTTGACAATAAGGGCATCCTAGATGGAGCCCAGTGGATCTCAAATGCAATGGGAAAGAGACTGGCTAGAAAGGAGAACTCTGGGATGGGAGGAGGGGGGTGAGCAGTAGAGATGAAACCACATAAATTCATTGCACATGAAATCATCAAAGAATATAAAAAAGTAATCATACTACAGAACATGTTTCTTTTTTTTCTTTTTTCTTTTTTTGTAAGGATGACACCAGTTGTCATCACAATTCCAGGTGTCTGTTCTAATGCCATATATTCTTTGCCACATACTTTGGTGGTAGTTCTTATTATTATTTCCCTTTTTCAATTACTAAACCTGAGGTATAGAGAAGTTAGATACCACATAGTACTCGAAATCAAAATTTCCTTCTAAAAAATCATGAACACTAACTTCTAGACTAAAAATGGAAGATTTGAGGCTCCCTTTGTGTAAACCAATGAAGGAAAGTCAGAATAAAAAAGTAAAGATTCCCTTTCCCCACCTGCCCGGGACGCAAGCAGTCCAGCCAGGACACACGGTGCCCTAGAAATTGAAAGAAGGTCTTAAGAGATAAAACTGCAATGCCCAAGTCTAAGTGCAAATCCATGAGAAACAAAATCCAAGAAAACAAATCTCCCACTGAAGGAATTAACCCCATAATGATAGACTCCAACCAGAACAAATCCATGGAAAATAGCCAAGAAGCCTGACCCAAGATAACAACTTTCAAAACATGATCATTACCATGATCAATATTATGAAAAAGGAAATCTGGGAGGAGTTAAATAACCACATCAACCACTTAAGAGGAACACAACAGACACTTGGAGGAGTTGAGAAAAACAGTTAAAGAAACAAAAATAGGCATAGAGCAGTTAAAACTCAAGCAGAGTTTAAAACTGAACTAAAAGACAAGTTATCTTCAACTCAGAACTCCACAGAGAGTCCTATCAGCAGAACTAACGAAGCAGACAATAGAATTTCAAACCTTGAAGACAAAGAGGAAGTATTAACCAGTTCAATGGAAGAGGTCGTTAAAGCCAAAAAGATACCCAAGAAAATATTCAAAGTTATGGGACACCTTGAAGAAGCCTAACACGTGTATTCATGGAATACCAGAGCAAGAACACCAAAATACCACACCTGAGGAAATTTTTGAAATTATCATCAAGGAAAACTTTCCTCATCTACAAAAAGAGAGGCCCATCCATATACAAGAGGTATTCCGCACCCCAAACAGATATGAACAAAATAGAAACTCGCCACGGCAAATAATAGTTAAAACATGCCACATTCAAGATAAAGAAATGGTGCTGAGAGCTTCAAGAGAAAAAAAAAAGTCATTTTTAAAGGTAAACCTATTAAAATAACAAATGACTTTTCAATGGAAACAGTAAAAGCAAGAAGAGCTTGGAGAGACGGACTTCAAGTATAGAATGAGCAAAAATGTCCACCCAGGCTGATATTCTGCGCAAAACTATCCGTCATGATCTAGGAAGAAAGAAAAATCTTCCAGCACAAAGACAACTTGAAGGGATACATGTCCACCAAATCAGGCCTTCAAAAAATGCTAGAAATGATACTCAAGCTTGAAGAAAAAAACAAGCATATCCAGGAGGACAGAAGGGAAGTATAATATCACAAAAACCTGAAGCGAAACAATACCCTTACAAAAGCCACTAAACATAATAAATATCCGGAATTAAAAATAATTTATCCATTGTAACATAAAATGTGAATGGAATTAACTCACCGATCAAGAAACATAGATTACAAACTTGCATTAAAAATCACAACCCATCAATCTGCTGCCTGCAAGAAACCCATCTCATCACAAAAGATAGGCACATCCTAAAAATAAAAGGCTGGTCAAAAATTCTGCAAGCTAATGGAACCAAAAAACAGGCAGGGGTAGGAGGCAGGGGTATCCATTATGCTATCGGACAAAGTGGACTTCAAACAAAAAAAAATATCATAAGAGACACAGATGGATACTACATTTTAGTCACAGGTACAATTCACCATGAAGACTTCACAATACTGAACATTATGCACCTAATATGGGCCCCTCCACATTCATTAAGCAAACCCTACAACGTCTAAAGCAAGAAATCAATCCCAAATGGATAGTTCTTGGGGATATCAACATTGTCCTCTCAACATGGGATAGATCAACTTAACAGAGACACTTTGGAACTTAATCAAACCCTTACTGAAATGGACCTTACAGATCTCTATTGAACTTTTCATCCACGCACCAAAGAATACATATTTTTCTCAACAGCACATGGAACCGAAATAGATCACATATTGGGCCACAAAAAGAATCTCCACATATACAGGAAATTATAGCCTGTAGCCTATCAGACCACCATGGTCTAAAGCTTGACATCCACAACACAACAAACAACAGAAAATATACTAACTCCTGGAAACTTAACACTATGATGCTGAATGAGAATTGGATTCAGGAAGAAATTAAAAAGGAAAATTCAAGATTTCCTGAAAGCAAATGATAATGAAAATACAACTTACCAAAATTTTGGGGACACAATGAAAGCTGTCCTAAGAGATAAGTTCATAGCTGTTAATGCCTACATCAAAAAAATGGAAACATTAGAAATAAATAACCTAATAATGTAGCTTAAAGCTTTAGAACACTAGAGCAATCTGATCCCAAAACAGTAGAAAAGAGGAGATTAGCAAAATAAGCGGAGAAATATCTGAAATCAAGATTAGGTAAACGATACAGAAAATCAACCAGTCGAAAAGCTGGTTTTTTGAAAAAATCACTAAAATTGATACACCCCTAGCTAAATTAACTAAAACAAGAGAGAGAAAACCCAAATTAACAAAATTAGAAATGAAAATGGAGTTATCACTACTGATACCCAAAAAGTCCAGAGAATTATAACGTCATAATTCAAAAACTTATACTCTGTGAAATTTGACAACACAAAAGGAATGGATGAATTCCTAAGTAGGCACAATTTACCGAAATTGAATCAGGAAGTTGTGAATTATTTAAATAGTCCTATAACATATGAGGAATTCGAGGAAGTAATCTCGAATCTTCCCACCAAAAAATGTTCTGGACCAGATAGATTCAGCACAGAGTTCTACCAGACATTTAAGGAGCTAATAACACCAATACTCCTTAAACTGTTCCATCAAATAGCAAAGGAAGGAACTCTACCAAATTCCTTCTATGAAGCTAATATCGTCTTAATCCCAAAACCTAACAAAGATACACTTAAAAAAGAAAACTACAGGCCAATCTCTTGTTGAACACAGATGCAAAGATTCTCAACAAAGTCTTAGCAAATCAGATTCAAAAACATATCAAAAAGATCATTCACGAGGATCAAGTAGGCTTTATCCCAGGCACACAAGGTTGATTCAACATACACAAATCAACAAATGTAATTCACCATATAAACCAGTCTAAAGTCCAAGACCACATGATACTCTCGATAGATACAGAAAAAGGTTTTGACAAGATCCAACAGCCCTTTATAATCAAAACCCTAGAGATAGTTGGAATGGAAGGAACCTTTATCAGTATAATAAAAGCTATATACAACAAGCCAACAGCAAGGATTATACTCAATGGGGAAAAAAATTGAAGCATTTTCGCTTCGATCAGGAACTAGACAAGGCTGGCCACTCTCACCACTTCTATTCAATATTGTACTTGAAGTCTTAGCTGAAATCATAAGACAAGAAAGGGACATAAAAAGGATTCGAATCAGCAAGGAAGAAGCCAAGTTATCTCTATTTGCTGATGACATGATCTTATACCTGAGTGTTCCCCAAAACTCCACTAGATACCTTCTGGAACTAATACGGAAGTTCAGCAGGGTGGCAGGATACAAAATAAACATACAAAAATCAGTGGCCTTCCTATATGCCCAGAATGAAAAATGTGAAAAAGCCGTGAGAGAAACAACCCCATTTACTATAGTCCCTAAAAAAATGAAATACCTTGGCATAAACCTAACCAAGGAAGTAAGAGACCTTTACAATGAAAACTTTAAAATCCTGGAGAAAGAAATTGCAGAAGACACCAGAAGGTGAAAGACCTCCCATGTTCCTGGATTGGCAGAATCAACATCATAAAATGACCATATTACCAAAGTCAACATACGGATTCAATGCTATACTAATTAGAATCCCAAAGCAATTCTTTAAAGAAGTTGATCAAACAATCTCAGAATTCATATGGAGGCACAAAAGACCCAGGATAGCAAAAACAATCCTGAGTAACAAAAACACTGCTGGAGGTATAACCATACCAAACATTGTTCTATACTAAAAATCCATAGTTGTAAAAACAGTCTGGTATTGGCTCCAAAATAGACACACAGATAAGTGGATAAGGGTTGAAGACCCAGATATAAGCCCACACAACTACAGTCATTTGATCTTTGACAAAGGGGCCCAAAATATCCATTGGAAAAAGAACAGCATCTTCAACAAATGATGCTGGCAAAACTGTATATTCACATGCAGAAGATTAAAACTGGACCTGTACTTGTCACCATGTACAAGACTTAATTCCAAATAGATCAAGGACCTCGATATAAGGCCAGAGATTATAAAATCCATAGTTGAAAGGGTAGGGAACTACCTTGAGCTGATTGGGCTAGGCCAACAGTTCCTAAACAGACATCCAATAACGCAGTCACTACAAACAATACTCAAAGATGGGATCTTGTGAAATTAAAGAGCTTTTGTTCAGATAGAGAGATTGTAACTCGAGCACAAAGGCAACCCACAGAATAGGAGAAAATCTTCATTAACCACATATCTGATAGAGCTCTATTATCCAGAGTGCACAAAGAACTTAGAAAACTAAATGCCAAGGAAACAAAGGGTCCAACTAAAAAATGGGCCTTGGAACTTAAAAGAAACTTTACCAGGGAGGAAATTAAAATGTCTAACAAATATCTTAGAAAATATTCCACATCCTTAGCCATCAGGAAAATGAAAATCAAAACTTCCCTGAGATATCATCTTACCCCTGTCAGGATGGCAAAAATCCACAATACAAACAACACCAAATGCTGGAGAGGATGTGGAGAAAGGGGAACTCTCCTAATTGCTAGTGGGAATGCAGGCTCATACAACCACTCTGGCGATTCTTAAAGAAGTCAAAGATTGAATTGGCCTATGACCCTGCTATTCCACTTTTGGGAATAACACCCCATACAGCAAAAATTCACCTCAATAGCACAAGCACGACCATGTTCATAGCATCACTGTTTACAATAGCAAAGTTATGGAATCAACCCAAATGTCCAACAGTTGACGAATGGATAAGGAAAATGTGGTGCATTTATACAGTGGAATACTACTCAGTAATCAAAAATGATGAATTAATGAAATCTGCTGGGAAATGGATGGAATTAGAAACAATTATATTGAGTGAAGTATCCCAGACACAGAAAATTAAGCACCATATGTACTCCTTAATAAGTGGATCCTAGTACCAAACCCACTTAGAGACACTCAAAGATAAATCTCTGTAATACCTACAGTAATTGCAAAGATTATAAGCAGAAGGGATGGGGAAGGAGGGCCCCACCAGAAACAAGGAGAGAGGGGATCATGTTACAGCAGAGAAAATAGGCTATCATCAAGGACTGCAAGTAAGCAATGAGACATCTGGTTAAGTTCACAGACTTTCCTTCCTGATCATTTGCCATTGAGAGGGTATGATCTCACCAGAAGGGGAGGGCATATAGTCTGGCAGGTAGAAAGTAACCATTTTGCAATGGGAAATTGACCCCTCCCCACACCGGTCTCCTACTTTTATTCCATCTACCTTTGAATATACTTTTATAATAAGATTCTATTTTAACAACTTTTTATCTCTGGCCAGGGGGTGACACCCAATACCCATTAGAATGGAACCAAGGGCATTGCAGGAGCAGCAAAACTGAAAAAAAAAATCAACAAACCATAATTCAGAATGTCAGAGTCTTTATATCAACCACCTGGAACTAGGCCAGCCTAATCTCTCCCCATCCTGAAGCTCAGGGAAATTTGCGGAAGAGGGGGCAGTAAGATTACAAGAGCCTAAAGATGGGGAGGAGCAACGATATGCAAGATACTACACACAAGTTAGTGCTGAAGCAATCATAATAGGAGTTTGCATGACCTGTGCAATGACCAACATATTATTGACCCCTCAAAGTCTAGCATGGAATAAAGGCATTAGGATCCTTAGAAGCTAAGGACTAACAGCCACAATAGTGTTCCTATACTTAAGGGGAACACAAGAAAGAGATCTAGGAAATGCCACTGAGTCCTTACACCTCATCAGAGAGGAGGACCCAGAGGAAAGTTTGACATATACATTAAAGGATGCTCCAGGGATGGGGGAGGGGGCAAGGAGGCACTGAGAGATAGAGAGGGAGGGAGGAAAGGAAGGGGAAAGGGGGGAGGGAGCAAGGGGGTCCAGGAAGTGGTGGAGGGAGGGAGGGGACCAGGGTACCTATTAAATTTGTTTGAGCAGAAATAAAAAAAAGAAAGTAAAGATTTATCCAAAGAAAGAAGGGAGGCAGTTCTTCATAAATTCATGGAGGAAGAGAAAGTACTCTGGAAAAGAGCAGATAAATATCTCAGTACAGAGAAATAAGTTGAATAAACCCTCAGATGCAATTTCTTGGTTGTGATAATGAGTGTGTAGCATGGAAGAGGGGGTAAGAAGAGTTTCCCAAGGCTAAACCAAATGATAGTTATAGTTGGGCAGTACACAGACATCTTAAGTCTCAATAAACTTTAGGAGGCAGGTCAATGTTGAAGAGAAATAGAATTTTGTGACATTAATGAAATAGAGAGGGAAATGACTGAGTACCATATCAACAGAGAATCTGTACTGAGCTCTTCAGTGGCCTGAGATTGTTTCGAGAGCCTACCATCCCCTGCTATCCATACCAGCAACACTCTCAGGTTTGTTTTCCTGAAAAAGATTTCAAATGAAACATGATAACAACCAAAGCCATGAAATATTTAATTATAGCAAGCAAGGAAGAGATAATACATTCTTTAAAAAGGATGTGGTTAATCTAGCTGCAGTGACCTGAACCCTGGTGTGCACAGAGCATATATTTCTCTTCTTTCAGCTGTCCTTTCCTTTCCAGGGTGGGAGATGACTTCCAGAAAAGGGTCTGCTTTTCTTGTGAGCCTTTTTACCTTAATTCAATCCACATAGATACATGCCATCTAAAATTAAGAATGGGGTACTCCGTGAGGTGAAAACTTCATTAGGAGAAAGGTGGCAGTGCCATGCACATGCTCCTCTGAAGAGGAAGTGCTGAAGTTGCTTTCATCTGCCATGGTTCTTCATGTGCTATCTTTAGGTTAGTCCCTTCAAGAGCTAACATCCTGGTTAATAAAAGCAGGTATTATTCATAGATCAAGGAGACAGCTTGGCCTGCCACAGTCCCAGGCTGGGGGAAGACCCAACCAGTCAGCGAGCAGCATGAGTGCCAAGTACTGAGCAGCCAAAATTGTACAGATTACAGGAAGATCGGGCACAGCAATTCACTTCTTACATGGAGGAAAAAGTAAGCAAATCGATGGCAAAAATCAGCAACATAAATAAAAATATCAGTATTATGGAAGAAAATTCAGCATAGACATGAAAATCTTGAAAGGATAAGAAAAAAAGCAAAACAAATTAGAAATGTTGAAAGTAAAGTGGAAATTTAGTGAGTCAAATAGAAGATACAATAGAAAGCTGAAAAGATGACTTAAATTCATTGTATTTGCATCAAAGAATATAAAAAAGTAATCATACTACAGAACATGTTTCTTTTTTTTCTTTTTCTTTTTTGTAAGTATGACACCAGGAAAGAAAGCATGTGAAAATCAAGACTCAGAAAGGCATCACATATAGGAACTATGATGTAGAAACAAGCTTAGATTCCCCAGAAACCAGGTAAATGCTGGGTGGACATGGTGTACTATCTGCAATTACACCTTTAGGAAGGTGGAGCAAGATGGCTACAAAGACTGGCCACATTGTTAAACTCTTGGTTTGATTGAGAGACCCTGATTCAAAGAATAAAATATAGGAGTGATGAAAGAAGATTCCACATCTTGACATACACATATGCAAGTATGCATACTCACCCAAATACATACACATGAAAAGAAAACAAAAAACTGTGGGAAATACCACCAATAGTTTCAAGCCAAACAGAAGGGAAAAATATCAGGAATATAAGATGACATTGATGAAGTACCATACACTATATCTATACATCAATAAAAGTGATTAAAAAGAATGACCAAGATTTTTCAAATGAAACACTTAACATGGGATTCTCATATCTATCTATTCATCTAATCTATCCTATCTATCTATGAATAAATTAAACACATAAAAAGCAATTAGTAAATGGGTTAATTAGCAGAAGAGGAAGTTCTCAAAAAAAGCAAAAATGATCAATAAATACTGAAAAAACTTTCAACATCTTAGCCATCAGAACAATGCATATCAAAACTGCTTTGGGAACTGAAGAGGTGGCTCAGGGCTTAAGACTCTGTCTCTGTTCGGATTCCAGGTCCCACCTAAAAAATGCCAGGCAGGAATGGCAGTGGACTGAACTTCCTCCTCTGGTAGGTAGAACCTGGGAAATCCCAGAGTGAATCAAGAAGGGGCAATCCAGGATGGTTCCTGAGGAACACACACACACACACACACACACACACACACACACACACACACACACACACACAAAGTAAAATATATTTTAAAAAACACCTGCTTTGAGAATCTATGTCACTCTGGCAGAAGGGCTGTAATTGAGAACTCAAATGATAACAAATGCTGGCGACAACATAGGGAAAGAACACTTATTCATTGTTTGTGGGAGTGTAACCTCAAGCCAGCACTTAGAAATCATTACAAAATTTGCTCAAAAACTAAAACTAATGCTATCACATGAAATGACCTAATTATAACATTCTTGGGGAAATATCAGAAAGTATCTAAGTCAACAAAACAAAAAAGCATTTGCATATCAATTTATCATTACACTGTGCCAATAGTTAGAAAATTGGGCAGGTCTGAATGTTCAACAATGGATTAAAGGATAAATAAAATTTTGTGCATGCGAACAACATAATTCTTATACAGTTATAAAAATCCAATTATAACATTTGCTGGAATTCACCACAATAAATAACAAAGCCAGATACAGAAATATGAATACAGCATGTTTTCTCTTACGTGCAGTGCTTAGATTTAAAATTATGTATGTGTGTACATATAGATGTATGTATGTATATGTGCATGCTTATGTAGTCCATGAAAATAGAAAAAAAGCATTTTGTGAGGTGAGGAAGAGATCTTTAGAGAGGTAGAAATAAGGTGATGTGATTTTAAAAAAGAAATCAGAAAAGGACTACCTGGGAAAGGAAAGGGATGGAGGGAACACAGGAGAAAGCAATGAGAGAGGGGAATGAATTGTCACAAAGTATAATGACACATATCTATGAAGATGCCAAAGGGAACCCATTAACTTGCTTTTTAATTTAAAAAGTAACATTAACACTTTGAACCACTTATGTGCAAAGATTTTTTTAAACCGATAATACTTATGTGAGTAAAAATACTTCTAACTTTGAAAGATTCACTTTCTAATAAGGAGAGACATAAACTAATAAATAATCCAATAAATGGGAAAACAACTGTGGTGATGTCTTCTGAAATCTCAGGTAGTTCTAGCAATAGGAAAACTCATTGTATCTGCAGTCTAGGGCATGTGGGAATAATTAGAAAACAAGAAAGACAGTGAGTAAGATAAGGAAGTAAGAAGCTCAGCCTTACATTGATTGCTTGACATATGCAAGCCCCTGAGTTCAACTCCCTGTATCAAAAAGAGTGCAAAAATAGCATCAAGATATTGCATTTTTGTTTTCTCCAAATGAAGACGCTACAGGTTCATGTATTCAGTCGCAGTTGTAACACTGCTGGATTGAAGGGAAGATTGATGGGGCATAAGGGCAGAGACGACAGGTGCCTGAAACATGGTTGCAGTGGTGGGGGCCATGCAGAATCAAGAGGATTTAGATGTGACTGCATTTCAGTTTAATGGACATGTGGTTTCAAACACAACTCTGAAGTTGTCAGTAAAATAGTAACATTACAGATCCTCAAATAAAAACAAATAACAGCAGATTTGGTCAGGGTAGGGAGAACACACGCAAAGGATCCTTTTTAACTGCACAGAAAAGATAGACACATGGAATGATGCAGCACTGCCTATTTATCTCATCCTGTGTGACTATCAAGCCGTCTGTTACTCAGCAGATTTGTTACAGTTGCTAGTCTTGTAAATTATCTCCAGAGCTGTAATTTTAGTATAATTTTCTGAATGTGCTTTCATATTAAGTTCTTTTCTGCCCACCATTTTTATCTTCTTGCACTTGGCTGAAGTTCTATTGTACACAGGCAGACCCAGTGTGAGTTGATTGTATTTCACATCGAAATCAACCCTTCAGCAAGCCTTCGAGAAGTTAACTCTTTGAGAGTATCATTTACAAAATCTTTGTTGGAACTTTAGCTTGAATGGAGTCTGACTGAGATAAAGGATAATTTATCTGTGTTCAGATAAACCAGGAAAATAGCAAGAAATCCAGGCACTCTCAGAGTATAATTGTTAGAAGTTTGAGTCTTGGACTTGGAAGAACAAAGAAAGCTTTGGCATTGATGGTTGACTCCATGGCACCTGGTTAGTTAAGTATCCCAATCGGGATATTTAAATGTTGAGGCTTCTTGACATTATCCCTTAAATCCCATGATCCAGAGTCAAATGTCTCAAAAGAAATAATGTATTTAGCACTATTTCCTTTCAAAGGGCATAAAGAATGTTCCTCTTTCACTTTTTCACACACACATATGCGCGCACACACACACACACACACAAAGAGAGAGATGTTATGAATGACTAATGTAAAGACAACATAATTTATTAAGACCTACCAACTTCAAAATATGAGAGAGCAGCCTGTGTCAAAAGCCACTACTTACCTCTCAGTTATCCCCTCCTTTTCTATGTCCATCTTCTCCACCATGTGGGTGTATATATGTATGGTCATGGTATTTCTCTTGTTGGTCATGATTTTAATATCAATGAAGTTTACAAAGATAAATTATTTAACCTTTTAATTATTGAATTACTTTTTATATATAACAAGTTAGCTGAGAGTAATTAGTTTTGTAATTTGGTGCATTCATGTAGAAGGATAAGGAGCAACAGAATGACTTAATATGATTTTTTTTATCATTTCCTCACATCTTTCGATAATAAATCTTTTGGGCTCAAAAATATTTTCTCCTGAAAAATGGTTTCACTTAAAATAGATTTCTTTTTTTTAACCTTCTCAAGTATTTTACAAAGCTTTAGTAAAAGCATTATTTCTAATGAGTTACAGTTAGATACAATGTCAACTTGATAGTTGAAGGTTTCAAGACTGGACACATTTGTAAATAGTTAATAGTTGAGTTAAACCCCAAGCAAAACTGTAGAAGATTGTCTGACAGATGAGGAAGAACCAGTGCTTGGGGAGATAGATAAAATGGAAGGAGATGTTTAAGTAAGTTTAGCATTTTTCACTATACTTGGATAGATATGCTGTCTGGAAGTGAAATTTGCCCTTCTCCCAGCAGTCCTGTGAATACAGTGTGGCAAATTTTCTTATCTCCTGGTCGTTTTGAGGGCTCTTCTGCTACACTGAAGTAATAATTATAGCTTGTCAGTCATAAGCCAAGAATGTACCCCCTTTCTTCCCCTTAAGTCATTTTGTCATTAACTTATCAGCAACATAAAGAATAATTGCAATGTTAAAGGAGCTCAAATACAAAATCAAATTTAAAAGGTGAACTAAGAGACTTAGTGGCCATTGTCAAAAAAATTCTATAGAAAGTATTGTAAATACTTTATATAAGTTGACCATATTTTCATATCTTCATTAATGGATTAGGATCTAAATAAGAACTTGATGAACAGAATAAAATATACAATATCTGAAGGAAGCCTACATAGAAGTGAATCAGAAATAAGAGTTTATATTAAATTCAAATTCATAGAACATTTTGATGTGGTTAAAATTCAGATTGAATTTAAAAAAGAGATAAGACTAGGTAAACTCATTTGAAACCAGGTAATAAAAAATCACGTTCTCTAGACAGTTCATAATAAAGAGAGGGCCTGAAAAAAGCAGGGTTATTTCCCTGCTCAGGTTATTTCCTGAGAAAACTGTGGCAAAAGCAGCAGTCTGTTGTAGCAGTCAGTCATATCACTAACAAAGAACACTTATCTCAGCCGGTTTTGTTACCCATTTATAGTTGAGGCTGTCCCAACAGGTTCTAAGGCAATGAAATAAAGTTTGGCTTTTCCAATGGGATTTTATATATGACCCTGAGTGCCCTGTATAAATCTGAGAGGAGATAAAAGAGAGAGAGTAGAGATGTTCATAACTAAGTCTTACTCTCTTTGAAAGCCTGTTTCACATTTTATCAAACAAAATGCTGAAGGGTTCAGTGACATCTGCCCTGAAGTTCACTTTCCAACCCCTATGATATCAGAAATAATTTCTTGAAATATTATACTAGGAAACTCTTGTCTTTCACCATCAGCTTCCAAGCAAGCATTCCACATCACCCCTGCCTGCCTGCTCAGTAATGTTCTTTAGGTCTATTAGCTATGCAGTCTTCTGTCCTTCCTTGATGTTGTTTAGTATCACCATTCACCTGCAACACCAACATGCACACTCCCTCCAATGACTTGACACACTTGATCTTGACAAAATATAGAGAAAGAAAAAATGGTGAGTTGGGTACCTGTTGGAAAGACTACTTGAAGAGTACCTTTGATGCTAAAAATCTGGTATCATAATGGTACAGAAACTTTTTACTCCTGGTTGACCAGTAATTTCAGGATATCTTCTGAGATATATATATATATATATATACACATACATACTTTTTCTGAGTTTGCACTTTTAAACCTTATGAATTACTGAAAAATTCAAACTAAAGACTATGGTAGAGAGAAAGAAATCAGAAGTATTATTCTTTGCAAGTTTAAAGTCAATACCATCTGAGGAATACAGAAAATGATGCAAGCTTTTTGAGCAATGAAAATGATTAATAAGATGTGCATGTGATTAAGAAATTCATTAGATGGTAAAATGAAGTTACTGACACAATGTTATAGTTACTCCAAATTGTAAGGATATAGATTATTATGGAAACAAATCTCTGGGCATACCTTTGAGGGATCATCTATGTTATACTAATCAAGATGGGAACACCCATCCTAAATGTAGGCAGTACCACCCATGACATGGGGTTTCAGAATGAATAGAAAGAAGAAAGTGAGTTGAACACAAGCAGTCAATGTTTTCTTCTCTTGACTTACTGCAGATAATATGACTAACCACCTTAAGCTCCTACCACCATGGTTTCCCCACCAGGATGGAACATACCCTGAACTGGGAACCAAAATATAACCTTCCCTTTTTTCCACATATTTATTTATTTATTTATTTATTTATTATTTATTTTTCCACTGGTACAAACATAATAGGTACCCTGTCCCCTCCCTCCCTCCACCCCTCCCTGGATCTCCCTGCTCCCTCCCCCCTTTTCCCCTTTCTTTCCCCCTCCCTCCCTTTCTCCCAGTGCCCCCTCCCCCATCTCTGAAGCATCCTTTAATGTGTATATCATACTTTCCTCTGGGTCCTCCTCTCTGATAAGGTGTAAGGACTCAGTGGCATTTCCTAGAACTCTTTCTTGTGTTCCCCTTAAGTATAGGAATACTATTGTGACTGTTAATCCCTTGCTTCTAAGGATCCTAATGCCTTTAGTCCATGCTAGATTTTGAAGGGTCAATGATATACAACTTTCCCTTTTTAAGATGCTTTTGTTTGGACTGGAGAGGTGACCCAGGGGTTAAAACTCTGCCTCACAAGCAGAAGGTCTTAAGATCAGATCCCAGGTCCCATGTAAGAATATCAGGGGACATAGCACCCACCTATACTTCCAGCCCTGGTGGGGAGGAGCCTGGGAAATCCCAGAGCAAAGAATAATGGAGGTAGAAGCAAACCATGTTGATTTCTGAAGTCACCCTTGGTCCTCTACAGGGACACAAAGTGCTTTCTGCTACACACACACACACACACACACACACACACACACACAACACAAACACACATAAAACTAAATGAATAAAATATATTTTTTAAAAAGATACTTTTATTTAGTATTTTGCTGCAGTGACAAAAAAGTAACTATTCACCTATGAACTTAAAAGTATTTAATATTTTTATTCTAAATGCCCCTTCTCATATACCAACAAATAAATAAAAGATCATACAGAACCATTTGTTCTCACTTGTCATAAACAAGGAAATTACAGTTTGTCACACAATCGAAAAAGACATTAGCTATATAAGATGTGGTTGTTATAATATCTTAAACATTATTAGAAAAAGCTTGAAATTTTAGTATTCTTTTTTCATAATGTCACTGTTGGGTTATACATGTATTTTTTTAACCATAAACAAAAATTTTATTAGAAAATGAAAGCTATATTTAAAGGATTGTGTTCATTTCATATTTGTAGACCAGGAGTTTTATGTTCACCAAAAAATTTCACTAAGAATAAAATTTACATATAAATATTTTAAGCTGAAATTTCTTGTACATAAAGATCAAGTCTTATCTACTTTTCCTTTATTCCTTTACTGACTGCTTCTCAGTCTCTACAGACGAACTTTGGTGCTTCTGTGTTTTTTCCATTTCCAGTTAGTTCAAACAAAACAGGCAGCAAAAGGATGGGAGTTCTGGTAATGTGAGTCATCCACGAGTTTCTGTGTGTTCATTTTGCTGGGGTCATAAGAGCTGCTCATCAGCCAAAGAAAAATCTTGTCTGATATATACACCTGCATAGTACTTGCTCTCTCACAGTACTGATAATGCTATTTCTTTTCCTGAGACTTAATCTTAGAAGAAGTATTAAATCCTGATCTCAGTTCTTGGTGGTGTTCCTTCTCATCCCTTACATGCTTCTGAAAATAATCTTTCTAAATTGCTAAGCAGTTTGTAGTATGCTTTCCATTTACTAACTAGGATGCTGCCTAACTAACATGTAATGACCACAGGAAATAAATCCCTCAATTGGGGTTTCCAGTATGAGCAGATTGTCTTTTCTTTTGCATTTCATATTTTTGTCTTTAAAAGGAGTGAGTTGTATACAGAGGGGTTAAATGCTTTATAGAGAAGGAAAATAAACAGCGCTAGAACCAACTTGTTCACGATCATCATCATCATCTTCATCTTCCTCACCTTCCTCCTCATCCTTCTTTTTCTTGCTCTTCTCTGCCTTCACAACTCCCTTTCCGGCTGCTTCAGGTTTTCCTTTTGCTCCAGAGGCAGCAATAACTTTTTGTACTTCTCCTTCAGCCCGGTGGCCTTCTATTCATAGGGCCACTTTTCATCAGCGGAACAGATGTTATTCTAAATCTCCCGGTGTCTTCTCAGTGTCACCAATGGATAAACTGGGATGTTCTCCTTTGATTTCAGGGGCGATACTCAGAACAAAACGAGAAAAAGACCCAAGGAAGCCTCTTGGGAGCATTGAAATCCTTTAATTTCTTTTCTGTTTTCCCTTTGGAAGGGATATAGGCTTTCATTTCTCTTTAATATCGAGCCTTGTCTGCCTTCAGATTTTCCTTTTTCCTTATCAGATACAGTCTCCTACCTCTCAGAGCACTTCTTAAAGAACTCTGAGAAGCTGACCTAAGCAGCCAGAGGCTTCTTCTTATTCTCCTCCTTGCAAGCTTGCATAAAGAATGCCCATGTTTCCTTGTTTTTTCCCCCTCGAGGCACAATCGCCCAGTGTCAGTCTGCTTCTCACTTGCCCCACCGCCATCTAAGGAGCTCAGTGTACTGCAGGCTGAGAGCAGGAGTCAGACGCCGAGCAGATTATCTTTTAATGAGAATGTGAATAGCTGTCTTCCATGCAAGATGGAACTGCATGTTGTGTAGTGAGCTTCACATCTGCTTAATTTCTAAGTAGAGTGCTCCTTTCCACCAGTAAGTGCTCTGACATCAAGAGACTACAGGCGACATTCCATTGCCATGAAAAAGTAGAAATTGCAAAGGAATGAAATTGGATAAATGTTCTTATTACACAAAGGCTACCTTACAAAATTACACATAACTGGAGCCTCAGCCTCACAATTTGAACAGCAGAGAGAAAGTCAGGACCCTAAGGTCATGAGATTCTAAGAAACTGTATAGCTTTAGGACAAAGAGAGACAAAATTCTGTCCCAAAACTTAATTGTACTTGCTTCAGCTCTGTAACGTTAATTTTATGGGCAATGGATCACATTTCTTGTGTTTAAACATGATATCTCAGGATGTGTTCTGGGAGCATCAGAGATCCCTAAGACATTCAGGAGGCCACTCAGGCCAAAGTCATGTTTGTAACAAAACAGATATATTGCTTGTATACTTCCATTTGCTTTTAGTTCTTCAGGGAAATGGAACATTATATGAGGTACGATCAAGGAATTGCTCCAACAGTTAATGGAACACATTATCAACAGTTAATGATACACTTCTGTCTTATTTTTTTCATTTTAAGCTTAAAATAGCAATAAAATGTAGGTCACAGACAATTAAAGACAGACAGTTTATATTTGTTATGTTAATACAGGACCCTAGTTGGCAAGGAGAGAGACTCTGAAAGATATGATGAGAAATTTCAACAGGTTTCACTGGTGTTGAATGCATAACAACAAACTATTTCTATGGTTACCTCTGAAGAACTGAAGAATTTGTCTCAGGAAAGCAATTCTTCTTCCCAGCTCTGGCCTCTTCCAGATGTATAATCAAAGATTCATGTTCCCTGTGTCAGATTCCAGTTCAGTCAAGAAAATAGGGGTGAGATTGCCTGTAGGGAGAGTAAGTGAATGCATGAAAGATAGAGTTTTGCCAATCTGCAGCATTTTAAAAATTAAATCACTATGTTAAAAACCGAATATGTTGCTGGGGTACTGTATGATTCTACATGAGATTCATCTGTATAATGTTAAAATCATATTTCATACTTGCCTCCTCAAAATATTATTTTTCATTGTGATAACATAAAAGCCTTTCTCCGTTTCCCCACTCCACTGCCCGGGATGTGCGTGCTGTCCAGCCAGGACGCACCGCGACTTAGGTAAGCTCCACCCCTGCCCACCCCCAGAACCCCAGGCAGCCCAAGGGACCCAGCTCCTCCCACCAGCCAGCCGGAGCCAGAGCTGCGCAGGGCCGGGGAGGAGGACCCCCTGCGCCCGGGCCCCGCCCCAACCCCCCCAGGTTAAATATCACCCTGCCTACGACCCATCCTCCCTTTCCCACTCCGCCGCCCAAGGTTGTGCACAGTCCTGTCCAGCCAGGACACACCGAGACCTAGGTAAGCTCCACCCCCGCCCACCCCTAGAACCCCAGGCCAAATAGTTCAGTTCAGTGAAAAACGCACAGATAATTGAAAGATCTTAAGAGTTAAAACGACAATGCCCAAGTCAAAGTGCAAATCCATGAGAAACAACACTCAAGTAAACAAATCTCCCACTGAAGGAATTATCCCATAATGTTAGACTCCAACCAGAACAAACCCACGGAAAATGGCCAAGAAAGCCTGACCCAGGATAATGACTCTCCAAATATGAACATTACCACGTTCAATACTATGAAAGAGGAAATCCGGGAGGAATTAAATAACCGAATCAATCGCTTTGAAGAGGAACACAACAGACACTTAGAGGAGTTGAGAAAAACAGTGCAAGAAAAAAAAAAAAAAAAACAGGCATAGAGCAGTTAAAACAGACTCAAGCAGAGTTTAAAACTGAGCTACAAGACAAGTTATCTTCAACCCAGAACTCCACAGAGTCAAGGAGAGAGCAGAGAAAATAGGCCTCCATCAAGGACTGCAAGTAAGTAATGTGACACCTGGTTAAGTTCACAGACGTTCGTTCCTGATCATTTACAACTGAGGAGGTATGATCTCACCAGAAGGGGAGGGCATATAGTCTGGCAGATAAAAAGTAACCATTTTGCAAATGGGTGATTGACCCCTCCCTCACTGTGGTTTCCTACTTTTATGCTCTTGAATGTGCTCTTATAACAAGACTCCAGTTTAACAGCTTTTTGTCTCTGGCCAGGGGGTGATATACAATGCCCATCAGGATGGAGCAAAGGGCATTGCAGGAGCAGCAAAACCAAAAAAAAAAATCAACAAACCATAATTCAGAACATAATTCAGAGACTCTATATCAACCACTTAGAACTAGGTCAATCTAATCTCTCCCCATCCTGAAGCTCAGGGACATTTACGGAAGAGGGGGCGGTAAGAGTGTAAGAGCAAAAGGATGGGAGGAGCAATGATTTGCAAGATACTCCACAGAAGTTAGGGCCGAAGCAATCATAATTGGACTTTGCATACCTTGCACAATGTCCAACACACTATTGACCTCACAAAGTCTAGCATCTGCTAAAGGCACCAAGATCCTTGGAGACAAGTTATTGACAGCCAGAGTAATGTTCCTATGCTTAAGGGGAGCACAGGAAAGGGTTCAGGGAAATGCCACTGGGTCCTTGTACGTCATCAGAGATGAGGGCCCAGAGGAGAGTCTGGCATGCACATTAAAGGACTCTCTGGGGATTGGGGGGGAGGCACTGGGGGATGGGGAGGGAAGGGTGAGGGGAGAGGGACCAGGGGGTTCGGGGGAGGAGAAGGGAGGGAGGGGAGTGGTGTACCTATTAAGTTTGTATGAGCAGAAATAATAATAAAAAATGTTTAAAAAAGCCTTTCTGCTAGAATACCAAAATATAAGGATAAGGAAAATGTGGTACATCTATACAATGGAGTACTACTCAGCCATCAAAAATGATGAATTACTGGAATTTGCCAGGAAATGGATGCCATTAGAAACAATTATATTAAGTGAAGTATCCCAGACCCAGAGAATTAAGCGCTGTGTGTACTCCCTCATAGGTGGCTACTAGTACCAAACCCACACAGCCCACCTTGAGACACTCAAAGATGTAATACCTCTGATTTCCCTCTTTCCAGTCTCTTGGAGCTATTATTCTACTCTCAACTTTTACTATGAACTTTGCATCATTTTGGAGAACTGGAGAAAATACATTAAGTGAATACTGAGGATATAAGAACAAGGAGGAGAAAATATGAGTTGGATTTGACTGGAACCATCAACATAGATGCATTCATCCTGAATGCAAGCTTTGAAGTGTTGGCTAGAATATCTAAAAGTGTCCTTTGACGTCCTGCTGTAACTACTTGAAATTTGGAAATAACAGTGGCTACAATGAAATTAAGATGATGGAATTTTCCATGCTAAAAAGAGGTAGTCCAACACTTCAGGCTCTAGGATTAATGGACAAGATTGGTAACATTTCGATTGCTGAACAGTATACAAAATCCTTAGTATCCCAAGTGCCCAACCTCTTAATGTTTCTACTAACTCTTAACATAGGGGGCCCCACCTTCCAGAGACACTCAAATATTCTATAGTGTTAACCAAGTAATAGAAAGATGGTACTCTGTTTGATATTTTGTATCATGATGTCAGAAATAGTGACTGATAAATTTTATATTTGTTGTCCTTGATCTCATCAAGAAAAGCATATACACCTTTCTTGACCCATTTACAAATGAGCAAAACCTTTTAGTTTTTTGTGAAGATGAAGCAACCAAACTGCATCATGGAAAGGGCAGTGACACCTTGTGTTTAAAGTCATTAAAGAGGAGATTGAAGTCACCTCTCAGTGTGCTTCCAAGGGCTAATAATAAACAAAATGCAAGCTTGGAGGTCCTGGAGCAGTGAAAGATAGTACAGCTGTTCTTTATGTTGTGGAAATGACTATAGGACCCAAGCAACTTCCTGAAACAAGACGTTCTCCTCTTGCTTAAATAAATTATCTATCAAATGGTGTTAAAACTTGCACACTTACAAATTATTTAATAGCTTTGCAATGATTTAAAGAATATGCTTCATAGTCCAGCTTGGCGGGAACATTCCTATCAACAGCAGAGGCCACGGGAAGTGGCCACACCATATCCACAGGAATGGCTCAGAGAAGGGCACCTTCTTCACTTGCTAGAATGTGTGCATGCCAACATGCCAAAGTATGCTGGGGTGTGCTAAACTGACCCAGCTCTCTATATCAGATCTACCTGTCCAGGAAATAGTTCTACACACCATGGGGAGAGTCATTCCTTATTAATTAAACCTTCTCCCATGGGCTTGATCAAGGCTTGTCTTAACTATCAATTCTTCACAAGTGTGCTTTGAAGACTCAACTTTCAATTATCAAGTTCATGCCTGTATCTGACTTGCACAAAAGCTTACTTACCAACAGGTGCTGTGGGAAAAAGAAGGTCATTGAGGCTGTGAAATATAAAGCCTCCTGAGTTTAGCAATGGGTTTCAGGGTTGAGTAGTAACTGAGTGAACTTCAGTCCGAGTATTGAACAGTCTTGGTTCAGATCAGTTTTATTAGTGATAAATTTTGTAGCTCTTTTGATTCAGAATATTTTATCAGGAAACACATGAATATACAGCACAAAAACAGAAATGTGGGAAACCAACAGAACACATCCCTCAGGGATACCATATCTAATATTTTCTTGAATATTGAATGAGTGCCAAATTAAATATTCATTGCACTTGTGCAGGTTAATAAATTATCTATCAAATGGTGTTAAAACTTGCACACTTACAAATTATTTAATAGCTTTGCAATGATTTAAAGAATAAAAACTCAACAGAATAGATCTGAAGCCATCTCTGAAGGCTAGAAGCAAAATGGGGATGACCTTTCACATATGTATAAACCACTGTCTTTGAAGGAAGTAAAACAAGGCATAAGGATGTGCATGAGTTTGACTCAACATATAAAACCTCAAACAAAAGTCTCTCTTACTTCAGGAAGAGTGAGTCAGTTTCCATATCGAGGTGAGATAGAAAGGGCTAAAAGAACATAATTTTGATAAATATATGACAAGAGAATTTCTAGAGCAGAGCTTCCCATGGTTCCCATAGTTTAAGGTAGAATTCAATTATTTGTTGATATTTGTATTTAATAGCAGATTCTTACTCCAATGTTGTGGTTTAGGTCTTAAGTCTTGCATTTCTTAAAAACTCCCAGGTGCTGCCAATATCTGTTCTTCAGTGTAATAAGAATGCCAGTAAAGGGCTGGAGGATGGCTCAGGTGTTAATACTTTGCCTTGCAAGCAGAACGACCTGAGTTCAGATTCCAGGTTCCATGTAAAAAGGCTAGGCAGAAGTGGTGGCAGCCTGTACTTCCAGTTCTGAAAGGTAGACACTGAGAAATCCCAGAGCAAAAATAAAAGGAGGTAAAAGCAATCGAGGATTGTTTCTGAAGTTACGCTTGGGCTTCCGCAGACTTACAAAGTGCCTTCACCCACCCACGCCACACACAAATAAATAAATAAATTTTCCCAAAAAAAGGTGGTCAATGATGATATCAAAGGAGCAAGTTCCACTAAGTCTTCAAACAGAAACATATGACCCAGAAGTGTTCTGTGTTAAAATTATAAATTCTCACTCTGGTTGTGCTTTGAGATCCTGTTATTTCATTTCCATGGCATTTTGCCTGGTGTCCTGTCCCCAGAGCACCATTAATAAAGCTAACATATTTAGCACCCTTTTTACAAGAGATTAATGATAATTCAGTCTTAATAATGATGAATATTTTGCAATACTTTCCTCCTCCAGGTATTCTAAAATAGATAGGAGATTAAATAACTTTCAACAAAACTGTGGTTTGACTTTTTAGTATTTCTTTTGCTATTGACCTCCACACTGTTGGTTTCTTTAACTGCTAATAAAGAGGATTATGAAACAGATTTTTAGGCAGGAAAGATAGTTCCATAGTTAAATTGCTTGTCAGCCAAAGCCCAAGGACTGCAATTCAAATCCCTATAACACATCTGGTTATCAGATGGTTCTGACAGCCTGGATATTTCCAAAAATCTGAAGCAGAGACAGGGCATGCCCAGAACAAACTGGATCACCAGTGAACGCTTAGATTTACCTAACAAAATCTGCCACATTGAATAGATGTGAATAGAAAAAGATTCTTTACATCAGCCTTAGACCTCCACATGCATGCACACATAGGGCTCCCACACACACATGCAATCATTGGTACACATGCTTATGTACCTTTCCCAACATAAACGCGAGAAGAAAAGATAAAACGAACCAGAATCCTGCTGCCTACTTATACTCCACTGCTTTGTTATTTTTGCTGTCAGCACTATTCCTAGCATTGCTATGATCATTTGCTGTGATTTCTATTTTAAACTACTTTGACTTAGAAGAGATAATATAATCAAAAGATATAATGTAAAGACAGAAAAAGTATAATTTTAAAAATAATTCTGGGCTGGAGACATAGCTCAGTGGCTGAATGTTAGTCTAGCATTCATGAAGCCCTAAGTTCAACCCCAAGTTATGGAAAAGAAATGACTGGATCTTAAGAAACAAAAGAATAACTGTTCCTATCATATTTCACTTGTCCACTGTAATCTTTCCAAGAGGCAACCCTCATTTTCTTCTTGCATATTTTTTTCCTCAGAAATATCTTGCTTAGAATTTTGAAGAATAGAATAGCTAAGTTCTTTACAGCAATGTTCATTGTGAATTGAGGTCTTTGTGTGTTGAGGACATGTGAGCAGACTGAGGAAGTAAGACAGCAGGGCCTCAAGAAGTGAAGCTTATTTTTCTGACCAGGACTTGGGAGGAGGTACTCCAGCCCTAAAGAATCTGGGTGCCCTGCATGGTTAAGTCTTGGACTTTATATTGCTTAGTATCAACTAGCTTGCAAAACATTTTGGCAATACTAGTTGATTGCAGATTTACAGAGACTTACCAGGTAGAATGTGTTGGTTACAGACAAACAAGAGGCCGGGAAGGCAGACTGCAACGCAGCAAGGAGTTACAGAGGCAAATAAGTGGAGCTGGATGGAGAGTCCTGATCAAGGGCTCCCTGCAGACTTCCACAATGGCTGCAGGAGGACCTAAGCAGGGTTAGGGTTTCTCTTAACTTATTGAACTGTTAAACTGAAGGTGAACTGCTGCTGCTTTCTAAAATGTTAAGGGGGGAGGTTTAGCATGGTTGATCTTGCTACACTGGAATTCTCTAAGCACATACTTAGCCTTGCCACTGATTAATGAGACATTGATTAGCTCCTGTTCTTCCCCAAAATCACAGTTCATATTGGATATGATGGAAAAAGCTTGATTAGGAAAAGAATGAAATGGCCCTGTGCAGCCAAATGGAAGATATGTAGATGGTGACATGTCAGCTTACTCCAGATAAGTGGCATAATTAGTAGTCAGTAGTGTTCTGACAGATAGGGAATTGAATAAAAAGTATAGGAGAGGCACATTTCAAATGTTTTAATAGAAAATCTTTAAGCCATTTATAACTTATTATGAAGTGATCTTCCATTGCTAGATCAAAATGACCCAACACTGACATTCAGTATGTGGTAAAAATGCTTATAGTTAACATGATTAATGATGAATGCGTGGTAAGGGCTTTACTCTGACCACAAAATGAAAAGCTGAATTTGTTGACAAATAAATAAAATTAGCTATTGCATCCAAAGTGAACCAAGATGAAAGATCAAGTATGAACACCAACTACAGTTAGCTATCATTTGCTTCTATGCTAGATGCATATTGAGTTCTAGGCCACAAATAACAATTCTTGACTGCCTTCAAAGTTAAACAAAATAATATTGTCTACTTGGTTGGTCCAAAGCATGGCATGCTGCTTATATATCCCAGGCCCACATCATTCTGAAAGGAGGGTAATTCTGTGCTCTTTAAGTGGAAGCCATAAGGAATAAAGGTCTGGGATTGCTTTCTTTTTCTTGTTCTCCAGTGGTGCTTTTTACTTTCATCCCACTGAAAGCATAAGCTTCCTTTTCTTTCTTCTGTTTCCATCTCTTTCCTTCAGGCAACTGTCAAAAATTCCAGTTTTCTTGCATTGCTGCTTTCTCCCTCTAAGTCCATCAAAAATCACCTCAATTCTTTTCTGTATGTTTTTAAACTCTTTTACCAATGAGCCCAAGAACTTGTAAGAGATGTATCTCCTTTGAAGTCTGCTGCCTTGCCCCAGGGAGGCTCATTGAGAATTCTATCTTTTCTACACAGCTCCTTTCTTCACTTGTTTCCACTGAATTCTTGAGCCCTCCCCACCCCCCAAACTAAAATTCCAGTTACATCATTATAGAACACCTAAACTACTCTTGGTATAAGTCTCCCTCCCCTAACTTCTGTGAGTATCCCTAGAGGACTGGAATTACATAAGAAATCGGTAACAGTAGAGGTTTCTACATAGAATTGTTTAGTACTCTCTTAACTAGCCTTTTGTAATGCAGTTAGCTTTTAACTTAAACTCCATCTTACTTCTATGTCCTAGAAACTACACTATTTTCTTAACAAAAGTTTTTAATTCACTCATCTCTAGATAAGTGATGTGTTATTTAATTAGAATACACTACACTTGTTTGAGAGATGGTGTCGCCCTCACACCAGGAACTGATTCTATGCACAGTGAAATACAAAACATGAGCAAGAAGGGAGGATACATTCTACCCTAGCCTTTCCAAGCCTTTCTCCTCACATCTGAGCAATTCCTCCCAGCTCCTTAAAGATGATTTTGAAAGTGGAGTACAGAGACAGAGAAAATATTATGCAGACAATATGTACAAGTAATCAGACTGCTTTCCTAAACTGCACTTAGGGTTAAATGTAAACAGAAACAAAATAAAAGAAAAGCATCCTGTGATCAGACTCCTCATGTTAATTCCCAGTTTGTTTTCTTTTTACAAATTTATGCCTTGGAATTGTACAGAAAGCTCAGAAACATATATTGTTACATATTTGGTAAGTAAAATACAAGTGAACCAAAATGTTAAAACTTAATGACAAAGCAGACTTTATACAAAATTAATGCAAGGATAGCATCTCAATGGATGAATAATAAACAATAGAACTTATATTAATAGATTTCAGGGGCTGGAGAGGTGGCTCAAGGGTTTTAAGCCTCTGCCTTGCAGGTGGAAGGTCCTGAGTTCGGATCCTAGACCCCACGTATAGATGCCAGGAGGAAGCGGGGGGGGGGGGGGGGGGGTGTTGCGTTTCTGGCCCTGGTAGGGCGGAGCCTGTGAATCCCGGAGCAGAGTAAACAAGAAGGAGGTGGAGGCGGTCCATGGTGGTTCCCGAATTCTCCTGTGGTTCTGCACATACACACATACACATACATATACACGCGCGCACACACGCATGCACACGCACACACGGCACAATTGAATAAATAATAATAAAAAAATAGAGTTCATCACACTAAAAGATTAAAGGGGACCACATTTAGGCATTACTGTTTATAATGCAATCCTTTTAACAAGCTAAAACATAGTATCACGAAACTGAGAAAACCTTCACAATGCTGTCTCCAAAATCACCATCAAAATAATATAAATTGGGAAATTAACTTTTGAAATTATACACTCAAAAGAAACTGCTGTATTTATATAATTTAGCAATATCACTCAATTCTTTGAGTGAAGAATGAAAAATAGTCTGCTTCAAAAAGAAAAATTTGTCAACCTCTGAAAGTTTGATACTTTTCTAGAAAACTATTCTCACACTATAGCAAGTTTCAAATCTAATTCTAAATATAAAAAATGAGTCTGGCAGAAAAACTTGCATGTTCTACATTATAAAGTGCAGCTATAAGATTAATTTAATTCATTTTAATAAAAGAATATAAAAATATTTATGTATATTTTTATAATATACATATATGTGATCAACATACATATATATACATGATCACCTATGTATAATTTTCGTTGTGATTAAACAGTTTCTACTGTGAAGATAGTTCAGAAGTTAAAGTTCTCACTATACAAGTAAAATAACTCAGACTTCCACAAAAATATCTGCTGGGAGTGGCGACTAGCGTGTTATTTCCAACTCCAGAAGGGAGAATATGTGTGTGTGTGGAGGACAGAAGTGAACCTCAGGTATCACCTATCATGCTATTTTTATTGTTTTATTCATTTGTTTTTGATAGAGCCTCTTATTTACCTGCATTACATGATCAGGTTTGGCTAGCTGCTCAAAGAGCCCCAGAAATTTGCCAGTATTCAACTCCCCAGTGTTGAGTGCTGAGATTTCAAGTGGGTACATCACACTGGTTTTTTAAATTGGTACCTGGGCTCAAACACTTGTTTGCAGCAAGTACTTTATCATCTGATACATCATTCCAGACTTAGAGCATTTTCTGGTAACTCATGCTATATTGCTTCTATGTGAGCGTGAAGTCTAAAAAATCAGCTAACAGTGGCTTTAGATCTTGACACATCAGTCCTCCTGTAAATAATATGTATAAACTCTGTACAGAGAATGTGTCAATCATTTTACATATTCTTCTATAATAACATCAAAATATATGTATAAAATTAAAATGATTTCTTTCAGTGTTAAGATGTTGATTGCTTACATTTTGAATTGATATGCTATTATACATATTTTGGTATCTAATTAACAAACTGAATAACAGCTTTTATTTTTATTGCTATTATTTTATTGCTATTTGTGTGTGTGTGTGTGTGTGTGTGTGTGTGTGTGTGTGTGTGTGTGTATCAGAGTGCTGTATGTGGGCCATTTGTGGAGGCCCAAGAGTAACTTCAGAAATCAACCTGGATTGCTTTTCCCTCCTATTTGCTTTGCTCTGGAGTTTACAAGGCTCCACCTTCCAGGACCAGAGGTACTGGTCACTGTCATTGCTGCCTGATGTTTTTATGTGCGATCTGGAATCCAAACTCAGGATCATCTGTTTGTGAGGAGAGGCTTAGCCCCTGAGTCATCTGTCTATCCCTGAACAAGTTTTTAACTCTTTTATTTCAAGAGATAGATTGCAAGAAGTCATTTATGGGCCCTAGGCTGGAGCAGTACTTAATATTTTTTTTGTATCTTGTAGAGGGGTTTTTAATGTCAGATGAATGGACTGAAGATGAGCAAAGCATAACTAGTTCTTTAAATGTAAAAAGTTATGTTACTCTTTCTTAATGACAGGTGTGAAGGGGCAGGTGGAAAAATGGAACATCTTCTCATTCTCAAGGGCAATTTGAAGAGACAGTATTGAAAAGTGGAAGAGTTGGGGTGAGACGTGGATGCTTGTCTTTCTGCAGGTAACTGCTACAGAGTGAACTTTGAAGGAATTTTCTGATAATCTCTTAAAAAAAGGAAAGGAACAGACTAATGGAAACTTCCTGTGAGACTTCTCAGGAAGTTTCCATGGTGAGGCTGGGGTGTCAGCCCTCGCGAGTTGCTCGAGCAACATCTGGTCAGTGCGGGGGGCACTAAGCACATGGAGACATATTCAGAAAAGTAGCTCATTTCATGAGTAACTAAAGAGCTCCATTTCAATTTCATTTCCATGAAACAAAGAAAAATGTTTCAGTGGGATTCATCAGAATATAGGGTTTCATATTTAAAGATAATGCAAATCATGTGAACTGTTAAATAACTCCTTTATGCCATCTTTTTATTTTGTGCTTGAGGCTTCTTTTTCTTGGGCCAGAACACTCTGTAAACTGATGCTAAGTGGAGATAGCCTAATTTCAATGTAAAAATATATATTTTTACATTTATGCATGTGCTATGTTTTCTATATCTGGTTCATTTCATACGCTTCTGAATTTTAATTTAATAAAAAAATTAACAGACTCTAAGTTAAATTTAGAGTCCATATTTTTTCAATTTTAATTTGAAATTTAATTTATCTCAATATAAAGCAGTTTAAGTTAATTTTAAAATTCAGATTTTTGTTAGATTCAATTAGACTTGGTTTGCCTCCATTTAAAGTGATCAAATAAGATGCATCTCCATGGGAAGATGAAACAAAAGTAGTAAAGATTTCAGAACAGAAAACTGGAGTTTGTGAACATTCACAGATATAGCAGAAAACAGCCAGTACTGCAAATTCAGAAAGTGAGATTTGCGGTTAAATGAAATCTGGAAGCTGACAGAAGGATAATGTATTAGTTACTCTTCTCTGTTGCTGTGACAGAACACCCAAAGTCAAGCAACTTAAAGGGAGAAAGGGAGCTTTATTCCAGAAGGGAAAAACAGATCATGGTAGAAAAGGCATGGCTGGCTGTCAGAAGCTGGAATAAGCATGGGTCATGTCCATCGAGGAGTCTAAGAGCTGCAAGATTGCCAAATGCCAGAGTAGACCACTCCTGGAAGCAGGATAGAGCTAATCCACCTCAAGTACATGTGACTGCCTACCTCTCACAAGGCTCCACCTCCTAAAGGTACCAGGACAAGTCTGTGGGGGTCACATTTCAAACCATGGCAGATGATTTAAGCTGAAAGAAGTTGTTCATTCTTTTTCTGAGGAGTCTGTGGACTAACGAAAGGTCAGGATGTCAGGATGTCTCAAAAGGAAGGATCGGTTGCGCTCTTCTGGTTGTGTGTGAATGGTGGAGAAATTCCAGCTCACTTGCATGCCCTGGCATGCAAATCTAGGTAGCACAGAACACGCAGCAATCTAAGAACTTTAAAATTCTCTTTTCTCTGAATGTGGGTCTGATTTCTGTGATGACTCATGAAGAGGTAGGCCCTTTGGCAGACAGAGCCAAACAACTACATACGTCAATATTTCTGTAGTTGTCATAGACCTCAGTACAGTATTTCATTCACCATTTCTCTCATGATGAAATAACAAGGCAGCTTGAGATCTTTAGTTTCTTATGTCCTGTCCAGGTAGAGTATTTTTATAAATAATTTTTATAAATATTTTTATTCATAGAGCAATTGGGTTTTGTGTGACTCTGTCAGATAATGTGTACAAAATTTCGATCATCTGACATTCAAACAATTTCATGATGCTATATTTATATGATCCCTAACTAAAAAAAGAATAAAATTAAGCTGATGGCATATATAGGAGTAGCATTTAATTCTATCAGTTTTCCTCATGAGTCATAAAAAAGTTTCTCCAGACATAAGGAAGAATTGAGAAGGTATTATACTAAAAATGTTAAGCTCTGTTCATTCCATTCCTATTTGGCATGCAAATAATTGCCTTATAATTCCCGAGCTTCCCCAACTTTCTGCCCATGGACCACAAGCACAACAAGGCAGGTGTGAATACGTCCCAGTGCAATAGCAGAGAACTACTCAAAATATTAACCTATTATTGTGATTTTTCATCAGTTATGTGGCTTTTAAGTATACTTTGCAGATGACAATCTTTTTTTTAAACTTTTTTTATTATTATTATTTATTCAACTGTGCGCATGTGCGTGTGTTCGCGCGCGCTCATGTGTGTGTGTGTGTGTGTGTGTGTGTGTGTTTGTGTAGAACCACGGACGAATTCGCAAACCACCATGGACGCCTCCACCTCCTTCTGCCCTGGGAATCACAGGCTCCGCCCTACCAGGACCAGAAGCGCAGGCCACCCCCGCTTCCGCCTGGCGTCTATACGTGGGATCTGGGATCCGAACTCAGGACCTTCCGCCTGTAAGGTGGAGGCTTAACCCCTGAGCCACCTCTCCAGCCCCGACAATCTTGTATTATATGCAAACAGTCCTGACACACATGACAGAGCAATAATGATCATTCCCTGGTGTCAGCATTGTTTGCATTTTTGTTATTATGAATTATAGAATTGCTATGATTATACAAGTATATTTACATACACATATGTTTTTTAACTGTCCAATCCATATAACTTCCTTTCAGGGAGATAAACAAATATACACACAAATATAATTAGGAAGCCAGCTTTATGTTTCAACATGCTAATCTGTAATTTTTATACTATATTTATTCATTTGCATGTTTGATACAAAAAATAGAGTTTTCTCTTCTATTTTTCATTACAGTGTTTATTTTGCTCTTTCTTCCTTAGTCGTTCAGTATAAGATTATCTCCTAAGGACAAGAGAAGACAACATCCTGTAATAAATAAAAAGAATGTGTGATTATTATATAAACTATTAATAAAATGAATTAGTCATTTTATCACATATATCAATGATTCTGAAAATGTAACTTTTAAAATTGTAATGCTATTCCTTTCTGATAAGAAGCATTTGTTGAATTAAGTGCTTGATAAAGTGAAGTTTGATAACTTATGCTTTATCTTTTCAAGAGTTACATTAATAAGAGCTCTTAATCATGCATATGTAGATTATTCTATCTGTTCTCATTTAGACAGTAAAGGACAATTGTTCATTATCGTTTACCTTAGCTTTGGTGACAATTCCCACACCTGTTGATATGAAAATAACACTAAACCCTAAATACAAGCAATGATGGGAAATACATGGTAAAGCTGAATAAAAGACTTTGAGCTACTTCTGCCCTTCCATTTGTCCACTTGACCAATGTATATTCTTTTTAAAAAATTTTTTTTATTCAATTGTGCATGTGTGTGTGTGTCTGTGTGTGTGTATGTATGTGTGTGTAGAACCACCAGCGAACTCGGAAACCACCATGGGCCACCTCCACCTCCTCCTTGTTTACTCTGCCCCGGGATTCACAGGCTCCGCCCTACTAGGACCAGAAACACAGGCCACCCCCGCTTTTGCCCAGTGTCTATACGTGGGGTCTAGGATCCGAACTCAGACCTTTTGCCTGCAAGGCAGAAACTTAACCCCTGAGCCACCTCTCCAGCCCCCGACCAATGTATATTCTTAAAAGAATAAAACAAAATAAGAAATGTAAAGTGTACTACTTTTCTTTATCAGTATAAATTTCACTCCAGTAATGTAATAGATTATTTAATTGTGCAATATCTTTGCCATAGAAAAATTGTACATTTGTTCTTCTTTTTTTTAATTGTTTAGATAGTTTATTTTGGGAGAAGGGCACATGCATGCCATGGGACACCATTTGTTCTTCTATTAAACTGTTCATGTTATTGTTCTGTAAGTAGCCATGATTGTATTAAAATGAATATGAAGATTAGCTTTCCTAATCTTACAAAAATGAATTAGTTTAATCAAATATATTGAACAAATAGTTTATTTATTTGCACAGAATAATGATATGATTTATTCATTAAGTACCTGTGAACTTTTCCTAAGGTGAATCTGCCTCATCTGTAAACAAACAAGGAAGATGTAAGAGACATTTGCTTTCAACTGCCTATCTGACACTTAGGTAGGACCAATATCAAAAAAATATTTTCATTTTTTCACAGAGTGGGGGACAAATGATGCATTGAAAATATTTGCTTCAGTATTAAAAACATTTTAATTACTTCTTATTTTTAAAAGTCATTTATATAACCTGTAATTGCCAGTATGTTTCTTGTCATAATTAGTGATACATAAAGGATATGGACAAGGGATTTGAAAAAAATTAAGTTGTTTTACAACACAGCAATTGGTGAGATTTTAAAATTCTCAAGAAATTCTCAACAGTGGAAACAATCCCATTTACTATAGCCCCTAAAAAAATGAAATGCCTTGGTATAAACCTAACCAAGGAAGTAAGTGACCTTTACAATGAAAACTTTAAAACCCTAAAGAAAGAAATTACAGAAGACACTAGAAGGTGGAAAGACCTGCCATGTTCCTGGATTGGCAGAATCAATATCATAAAAATGACCATCTTACCAAGGTCAATATACAGATTTAATGCTATACCAATTAAAATCCCAAAGCAATTCTTCAAAGAAGTTGACCAAACAATCTCAACGTTCATATGGAGGCACAAAAGACTCAGGATAGCAAAAACAATCCTGAGTAACAAAAACACTGCTGGAGATGTCTCCATACCAAACCTTAGCCTATACTACTAATCCATAGTTATAAAAACAGCCCGGTACTGGTTTCAAAATAGCACATAGATCAATGGATAAGGGTTGAAGATCCAGATATAAGCCCACACAATTACAGCCATTTGATCTTTGACAAAGGGGCCCAAAAAATTCAATGGCAAAAGCACAGCATATTCAACAAATTGTGCTGGCAAAACTGGATGTCCACATGCAGAAGATTAAAACTGGACCCGTACTTGTCACCATGTACAAGACTTAATTCCAAATGGATCAAGGACCTCAATATAAGGCCAGAAACTATAAAAACCTTAGTTGAAAGGGTAGAGAACTCCCTGAAGCTGATTGGACTAGGACAACACTTCCTAATCGGAAATCCAATAGCACAGTCAATACAACCAACACTCAACAGATGGGATCTTGTGAAATTAAAGAGCTTCTGTTCAGATAAAGAGATTGTAACATGAGCACAAAGGCAACCCACAGAATAGGAGAAAATCTTCACAAACGACATATCTGATAGAGCTCTATTATCCGGAGTGCACAAAGAACTTAGAAAACTAAACACCAAGGAAACAAAGGGCCCAATTAAAAAATGGGCCTTGGAACTTAAAAGAAACTTTACCAGGGAGGAAATTAAAATGTCTAACAAATATCTTAGGAAATATTCCACATCCTTAGCCATCAGGAAAATGCAAATCAAAACTTCCCTGAGATATCATCTCACCCCTGTCAGGATGGCAAAAATCCACAATATGAACAACACCAAGTGCTGGAGAGGATGTGGAGAGAGGGGAACTCTCCTACATTGCTGATGGGATGCAGGCTCATACAACCACTCTAAGGAGCTGTCTGGCAATTCTTAAAGAAGTTAAAGATTGAAATGCCATATGACCCAGCTCTTCCACTTTTGGGAATAACCCCCCCATAGAACAAATATTCACCTCGATGGAACAAGCATGACCATGTTCATAGCAGCACTGTTTACAATAGCAAAGTCATGGAATCAAGCCAAATGTCCAACAGTTGACGAGTGGATAAGGAAAATGTGGTACATTTATACAATAGAATACTACTCGGCCATCAAAAATGATGAATTAATGCAATTTGCAGGGAAATGGATGGAATTAGAAACAATTATGTTGAGTGAAGTATCCCAGACACAGAAAATTAAGTGCCATATGTACCGTATGGATCCTAGTACCAATCCCACTTAGAGACACACTCAAAGATAAATCTCTGTAATACCTACAATAATTGTAAAGATTATAAACAGGAGAGAAGGGGAAGGAGGGCCCCACTAGAAACAAGGAGAGAGGGGATTATGTACATCAGAGATAATAGGCCACCATCAAGGACTGCAAGTAAGTAATGAGACATCTAGTTAAGCTCACAGACGTTCCTTCCTGGTCACTTGCAACTGATGGGGTATAATCTTACCAGAAAGGAAGGACATAGTCTGGCAGACTGGAAGGTAACAGTTTTGCAGTGGGAGACTGACCCATCCCTCACCGTAGTCTCCTACTCTTATTCCATCTACCTTTGAATCTATTCTTATAATAAGACTCTATTTTAACAGCTTTTTATCTCTGGGGTGACATCCAATACCCATCAGGATGGAGCCAAGGGCAATGTAGGAGCAGCAAAACAAAAAAAATCAACAAATCATAATTCAGAACATCAGAGACTCTATATCAACCACTTGGAATCAGGCCTGCCTAATCTCTCCCCATCCTGAAGCTCAGGGAAATTTGTGGAAGAGGGGGCAGTAAGATTTTAAGAGCCAAAGGATGGGAGGAGTCAAGATATGCAAGATACTCCACACAAGTTAGGGCCAAAGTAATTGTAATAGGACTCTGCATGATCTGCGCAATGACCAACTTATCATTGACCCCTCAAAGTCTATCATGGACTAAAGGCACTAGGATCCTTAGAAGCAAGGATTAACAGTCACAATAGTGTTCCTATACCTAAGGGGAACACAAGAAAGAGTTCTAGGAAATGCCACCGAGTCCTTACACCTCATCAGAGAGGAGGACTCAGAGGAAAGTTTGATATACACATTAAAGGATGCTTCAGAAATGGGGTGAGGGGACACTGGGAGAAAGGGAGGGAGGGGGGAAAGGAAGGGGAAAAGTGGGGAGGGAGCAGGGAGGTTCAGGGAGGGGTGGAGGGAGGGTGGGGACAAGGGTACCTATTATGTATGAGCAGAAAAATTTAAAAAAAAATTCTCAACTGTGGTTCCAAAAGAACAAAATTAAGTAAAGGCAAAGAGAACATAATGCTTTAAAAAGTCACATCTCAAATACAAAATGAATAACCATTTTTTATTTTAATTGTCATCTCTCTTATCAATGGTGTCTCTTATTTTTCTACCATAAACAAAAATTGTTCTAAATCTTTGTATAGCAATGCTACCACCCTTGAACTGTTCACTTTTTTTGATTAATGCTGCTGTACATCAGCATAGTGTTTTAATTTTAAAGTATGCTTCTGGTGATCTATAGTCAATTGATTTTTAATTTTTCTTTAGCTCAATACGTAAAAAGGTTTCAAAAGCTCTTAAAGAGGAAAGATTTTGATGGGTTGACAAGGGTTGAGCATTACAAGGCTGTTGTTGCTCTGCACTCTGGCCAGTTGTAATTTCCTGACTCACTAAACTTCCTAAGGGTGCATTGTATACTGCAGGTTCACACATTTGTCACCTATTAGGATGCTTCTTCTACTGTACTAGATTCTGGAAATTGACCCTAACTTAATTAATTAGCCCTTAAGCAAGAGAGCAAAGAAAAATAGTATTGTAACTATACCGGTATGATTTTCTTAGAAAGGTTGTTCATCTTAAAAAGTATACTTTGTTAAATACATTGAGATATAGATTCATATTTATCGTAATTCCTGTTCAATAACCTACAGATAATCTATATGATTAAAGGCATAAAACCTATTTTTCAAATTTATCTTTAGAAATCACTGCTAAAGTTGTAATTATGTATAAATGCTGATATGCTTTTTTGTGTTCAATCACTTCTAAACAGACTTTCAGAGTGCATCATGTTATTTAGGAATGTATGATTCATATTTTATGAAGTCGGCTAATTTTAGAATGTATAGTCTGCCACCTTGGCAACATATGATAGGCAAGCAAAACTACTCCACTTAAGGAACATGAAAACAGTGGTGGCAGAATGTAGCTGAGTAAGGATAGCAGCAAATGGCTCTCTACTACTGGCTTTATGTTTCCAGTTCATTTTTGCAGAATGTTTTATTAGCAACTTTCTCAAAATGCTAATTTTTCACAGTGAGCTCTTCAACATTTGTCCTGCTTACTAAAATGACATTGGTCTATAAATTTCCAAAAATAAAGATGTATCTTGGCTCTATAGAACTGCAGAATTCAAAGTGGATAGAAATTTTCCTGAGCCCACAATCTTTTGGTGCATCCTTTTGTCCCAATCTAACATTTCTCTCTTTACAATGTTACCTGCTGTAGTAACGTGAAGGTGAATGAGAGCAATACAAATGGTATTTGCTTAGAAGGCTTTCATTCCATGCAAATGACTCTCCAAATATGCTAATCCTTTCATCAGGCAAACCATGGGGTGGGCAGTGGGGGGAGATGAGTATTCAAAGCTTATCAGGAGTGACTGATGATAAGATATTCACTCCAGAGCATGATTTGTTTCAGGTTTGCTGATTTCATTTTGCTTTTGTTCTTTCACATGTTAAGCAGAATTGTACCATAGACCAGTAATAGCCACTGAAGAAAACATCCACTAGCAATAGAAAGAACAAGAACTCTTTATTTTTAAATGATGATATTAAAGCTGAGTCTGAAAAATCCTTGTTCCTTTAATTTAAATCAGAAGCTGAATGAGCAACCTTTGAACCTTAGTGATGGACTCCCTCTGATTCCAAGGATGGATGACTCAGAGTGGCCACAAAAGACTGAGGCTGGGGGGCTTACATAAGAGCAAACAGACCTAGGGTATAACTTTTTTGTCACTATACACAGCAGAAAATTAATTTAACTTATGTTATTGAGCTCTGTTTTATGTATTAGATAACATTACCTGTAAGCAAAATATTTGTCATCAGACAGACTGCAATTCATGAAAAGCGGCACAGAGTTAGCATTTTTGTCTTTCACTGCAAGGTGGACTTGGAGAGATAGTTAAAGTGCAAAGCAAAAGGTAAATGAGTGGAATTCTATTGTAAGACTAACAATACAACATAAAATGTAAAAATTAAATTAACAGAGATTAAATAATCACATGGGGCTAATTGTGAGCCATTATACGTCATTTATAAATTTTAGATTTAAATTTTGAAAGCAAGTAGATGTTCGATTTAAAATTTTAAAGAGATAAATTATCTTTTCCTGAATGCAAAGAACTTGTTTCTCATATGCTGAGAAACAGAATTACTATTTGAGACATGGGGATTAGAGAATACTCTACAAAAACGTGTGAAATAGTCATTTGCTCTGCCTGTGGCAAAGCCTTATGCTGCAGAAGCAGGGTTCTTTTAGTGTCCTGGAGAGTTTCTTTATATATATTTTTTATTTTATTTTATTTTAATACATTTTTATTATTATTTCAGCTCATACAAACTTAATAGGTACACCAGTTCCCTCCCTCCCTCCTCCTCCCCCCGAACTCCCTGCTCCCCCTCTCCTCACCCCTCCCTCCCCATACCCCCGTGCCTTCCGGCCCAATTCCCAGAGTCCTTTCTTGTGCATGCCTGACTCTCCTCTGGGCCCTCCTCTCCGATAACGTACAAGGACCCAGTGGCATTTCCCTGAACCCTTTCCTGTGTTCCCCTTAAGCACAGGAACACTGCTGTGGCTGTCAATCCCTTGCCTCCAAGGATCTTGGTGCCTTTAGCAGATGCTAGACTTTGTGAGGTCATAGTGTGTTGGACATTGCGCCGGGCATGCAATGTCCAATTATGATTGCTTCGGCCCTAACTTGTGTGGAGTATCTTGCAAATCATTGCTCCTCACATCCTTCTGCTCTTACACTCTTACCACCCCCTCTTCCGCAAATGTCCCTGAGCTTCAGGATGGGGAGAGATTAGTCTGGCCTAGTTCTAGGTGGTTGATATAGAGTCTCTGAAGTTCTGCATAGTGGTTTGTTGATTTTCTTCTGCAGTTTTGTTGCTCCTGCAATGCCCTTCACTCCATCGTGATGGGCACTGTATGTCACCCCCTGGCCAGAGACAAAAAACTGTTAAACTGGAGTCTTATTATAAGAGCACATTCAAGGGTAGATGTAATACTTATACCCAAAAGTGGAATCACAGGGTCATATGGCATTTGGCAATGGGAGGGGTCAATCACCCATTTGCAAAATGGTTACTTTTTAATCTGCCGGACTATATGCCCTCCCCTTCTGGTGAGTTCATACCCCTTTAGTTGTAAATGATCAGGAACGAATGTCTGTGAACTTAACCAGGTGTCACATTACTTTCTTGCAGTCCTTGATGGAGGCCTATTTTCTCTACTGTAACATGGTCACTTCTCTCCTTGTTTCTGGTGTGGCCCTCCAACCCCATCCCTCCTGTTCATAATCCTTGCAATTACTGTAGGTAATACATAGATTTACCTATGAGGGTCTAAAGGTGGGCTGGGTGGGTTTGGTACTAGGATCCACCTATTAGGGAGTACATACAGCACTTAATTTTCTGGTCTGGGATACTTCACTTAAAATAATTGTTTCTAATGACATCCATTTCCCAGAAAATTCCAGTAATTCATCATTTTTGATGGCTGAGTAGTGCTCCATTGTATAGATGTACCACAGTTTCCTTATCCACTCCTCAACTGTTGGACATTTGGGTTGATTCCATGACTTTGCTATTGTAAACAGTGCTGCTATGAACATGGTTGTGCTTGTGCTATCAAGGTGAACCTCTGCTGTATAGGGGGTTATACCCAAAAGTGGAATCGCAGGGTCATATGGCATTTCAATCTTTAGTTTCTTTAAGAATCTCCAGATGGCTCACCAGAGTGGCTGTATGAGCCTGCATTCCCACCAGCAATGTAGGAGAGTTCCCCTCTCTCCACATCCTCTCCAGCATTTGTTGTTGTTTGTATTGAGGATTTTTGCCATCCTGACCGGGGTGAGATGATATCTCAGGGAAGTTTTGATTTGCATTTCCCTGATGGGAAAAGAAGTGGAGCATTTTTTAAGATATTTGTTAGACATTTTAATTTCATCCCTGGTAAAATTTCTTTTAAGTTCCAAGGCCCATTTTTTAATTGGGCCATTGGTTTCCTTAGTGTTTAGTTTTTTAAGTTCGTTGTGCACTCTGGACAGTAGAGCTCTATCAGATATGTGGTTAGTGAAGATTTTCTCCCATTCTGTGGGTTGCCTTTGAGCTCGTGTTACAATCTCTTTATCTGAACAGAAGCTCTTTAATTTCACAAGATCACAACTGTTGAGACTTGGTAGCAGTGACTGTGCCATTGGATGTCTATTTAGGAAATGTTGGCCTAGCCAAATCAGCTCGAGGGAGTTCCCTATCTTTTCAACTATGGTTTTTATAGTCTCTGGCCTTATATCAAGGTCCTTGATCCATTTGGAATTAAGTCTTGTACATGGTGACAAGTATGTGTCCAGCTTTAATCTTCTGCATGTGGAGATCCAGTTTTGCCAGCACCATTTGTTGAAGATGTTGTTCTTTTTCCATTGGATTCTTTGGGCCCCTTTGTCAAAGACCAAATGGCTGTAATTTTGTGCGCTTATATCTGGGTCTTCAATCCTTATCCATTGATCTGTGTGTCTATTTTGGAGCCAGTACCAGGCTGTTTTTATAACTATGGATTTGTAATATAGACTAAGGTTTGGTATGGTGATACCTCCAGCAGTGTTTTTGTTACTCAGGATTGTCTTTGCTATCCTGGGTCTTTTGTGCCTCCATATGAACTCTGAGATTGTTTGGTCAACCTCTTTAAAGAATTGCTTTGGGATATTAATTGGTATAGTGCTGAATTTGTATATTGCCTTTGGTAGGATGGTCATTTTCACAATGTTGATTCTGCCAATCCAGGAACAAGGGAGGTCTTTCCACCTTCTGGTGTCTTCTGCAATGTCTTTCTTTAGGGTTTTAAAGTTTTCATTGTAAAGGTCTTTTACCTCCTTGGTTAGGTTTATACCAAGGTACTTCATTTTTTTAGGGGCTATTGTAAATGGGATTGTTTCTCTCAGAGCTTTTTCACTTCTTTCATTCTGGGCATATAGGAAGGCCACTGATTTTTGCACATTTATTTTGTATCCTGCTACCCTGCTGAACTTCTCAATTAATTCCAGGCGCTTCCTGGTGGAGATTTTGGGATCACTCAGGTATAAGATCATGTCATCTGCAAATAGGGATAGCTTGACTTCTTCCTTGCCAATTTGAATCCCTCTTATGTCCCTTTCTTGTCTTATGGCTTCGGCTAAGACTTCAAGTATAATATTGAATAGAAGTGGTGAGAGTGGACAGCCTTGTCTAGTTCCTGATCGAAGTGGCAATGCTTCCAATTGTTCCCCATTGAGCATAATCCTTGCTGTGGGCTTGTTGTATACAGCTTTTATTATATTGATAAAGGTTCCTTCCATTCCTACTGTCTCTAGCGTTTTGATCATAAAAGGTTGTTGGATCTTGTCAAAAGCTTTTTCTGCATCTATCGAGAGTATCATGTGGTCTTGGACTTTGGACTGGTTTACATGATGAATTACATTTATTGATTTGCGTATGTTGAACCAACCTTGTGTGCCGGGGATGAAGCCTACTTGGTCCCCGTGAATGATCTTTTTAATATATTTTTGAATCCGATTTGCAAAAACTTTGTTGAGAATCTTTGCATCTGTGTTCATCAGAGAAATTGGCCTATAGTTTTCTTTTTTAAGTGAGTCTTTATTAGGTTTTGAGATTAAGACGATATTAGCTTCATAGAAGGAATTTGGTAGTGTTCCCTCCTTTGCTATTTGATGGAACAGTTTAAGGAATATTGGTATTATTAACTCCTTAAACGTCTGGTAGAACTCTGTGCTGAATCCATCTGGTCCAGGACATTTTTTGGTGGGAAGATTCAAGATTACTTCCTCAATTTCCTTATATGTCATAGGACTATTTAAATAATTCACAACTTCCTGATTCAATTTAGGTAAGTTGTGTTTGCTTAGAAATTCATCCATCTCTTTTGTGTTGTCAAACTTCACAGAGTATAAGTTTTTGAAATATGATGTTATAATTTTCTGGATTTCTTGGGTGTCAGTAGTGATAACTCCATGTTCATTTCTAATTTTGTTAATTTGGGTTTTCTCTCTCTTGCTTTTGGTTAATTTAGCTAGGGGTGTATCAATCTTATTGATTTTTTCAAAGAACCAGCTTTTTGACTGGTTGATTTTTTTCTATCTTTTTCTTAATCTTGATTTCAGGTATTTCTCCCCTTATTTTGCTAATCTCCTCTCTTCTACTACTTTTGGGATCAGATTGCTCTAGTTTCTCTAAAGCTTTAAGCTGCATTGTTAAGTTGTTTATTTCTGATGTTTCCATTTTTTTGATGTAGGCATTAAGAGCTATGAACTTACCTCTTAGAACAGCTTTCATTGTGTCCCAGAGATTTTGGTAAGTTGTATTTTCATTACCATTCACTTTCAGGAAATCTTGAATTTCCTTTTTAATTTCTTCCTGAATCCAGTTCTCATTCAGCATCATATTGTTAAGTTTCCAGGAGTTAGTGTATTTTCTCTTGTTTGATGTGTTGTGGATGTCTAGCTTTAGGCTGTGGTGGTCTGATAGGGCACAGGTTAGAATTTCAACTTTTTTGTATATGTGTAGATTCGTTTTGTGGCCCAATATGTGATCTATTTTGGAGAAAGTTTCGTGTGCTGCTGAGAAAAATGTGTATTCTTTGGTGCGTGGGTGAAAAGTTTGATAGAGATCTGTAAGGTCCATTTCTTTAAGGGTTTGATTAAGGTCCAAAGTGTCTCTGTTAAGCTTTTGACCTGTTGATCTATCCCATGTTGAGAGGGCAGTGTTGAAGTTCCCAAGAATTATTGTTTGGGGGTTGATTTCTTGCTTTAGACGCTCTAGGGTTTTCTTAATGAATGTGGAGGGGCCCGTATTGGGTGCATATATGTTCAGTATTGTGAAGTCTTCCTGGTGAATTGTACCTGTGACTAAAATGTAGTATCCATCCATGTCTCTTATAATTTTCTTTGGTTTGAAGTCCACTTTGTCTGATATTATAATGGCTACCCCTGCCTGTTTTCTGCTTCCATTAGCTTGTAGAATTGTTGACCAGCCTTTTATTTTTAGAGCGTGCCTATCTTTTGTGGTGAAATGGGTTTCCTGCAGGCAGCAGATTAATGGATTGTGATTTTTAATCCCAATTTGTAATCTGTGTCTCTTGATCGGTGAGTTAATTCCATTAACATTTAGTGTTATAATGGAGAAACTATTTTTAATTCCAGACATTTATTATGTTTAGTAGTTTTTATAAGTATATTGCTTCACTTTTAATGGTGTTATACTTGCCTTCTGTTCTCCTGGATATGCCTGTTTTTTTCTTCACACTTGAGTATCATTTCTAGCATTTTTTGAAGGCCTGGTTTGTTGGACATGTATCCCTTCAAGTTGTCTTTGTGCTGGAAGATTTTTCTTTCTCCCTCCATCATGACGGATAGTTTTGCAGGGTAAATCAGCCTGGGTTGACATTTTTGCTCATTCAATACTTGAAGTATATCTCTCCAAGCTCTTCTTACTTTTACTGTTTCGACTGAGAATTCATTTGTTATTTTAGTAGGTTTACCTTTAAAAGTGACTTGTTTTTTCTCCCTTGAAGCTCTCAGCACCAGTTCTTTATCTTGAATGTGGAGTGTTTTAACTATTATTTGTCGTGGCATGCTTCTGTTTTGGTTGTATTTGCTTGGGGTGCGGAATGCCTCTTGTATATGGATAGGCCTCTCTTTTTTTAGATGAGGAAAGTTTTCCTTGATGATCCTTTGAAAAATTTCCTCAGGGGTGGTATTTTGAGATTCTTGCTCTGGTATTCCATGAATACGCATGTTAGGCTTCTTCAGGGTGTCCCATATCTCTTGAATATTTCTTTCAAGTATCTTTTTGGCTTTAACAACCTCTTCCATTGAGCTAGTCAATACTCCCACTTTATCTTCAAGGTCTGAAATTCTGTTTTCTGCTTCCTTAGTTCTGTTGATAACACTCTCTGTGGAGTTCTGGGTTGAAGATAACTTGTCTTGTAGCTCAGTTTTAAACTCTGCTTGAGTCTGTTTTAACTGCTCTATGCCAGTTTTTGTTTCTTGCACTGTTTTTCTCAACTCCTCCAAGTGTTTGTTGTGTTCCTCTTCAAAGCGATTGATTCGATTATGTAGTTCCTCCCGGATTTCCTCTTTCATAGTATTGAACATGGTAATGATCATATTTTGAAAGTCATTATCCTGGGTCAGGCTTTCTTGGCCATTTTCCGTGTGTTTGTTCTGGTTGGAGTCTAACATTATGGGATTAATTCCTTCAGTGGGAAATTTGTTTACTTGAGTGTTGCTTCTCATGGATTTGCACTTTGACTTTGGCATTGTCATTTTAACTCTTAAGATCCTTTCAATTTCACTAAACTGAATTATTTGACCTGGGATCTGGGGGTGGGCGCGGGCGGAGCTTACCTAGGTCGCGGTGAGGCCCGGCTGGACCGCGCGCGGGTCCCGGCCGGTGGAGTGGGGTGGGGAAAGGCGAGAGTTTCTTAATTACAGTGTAGCTGACTATTTCAAATCTCCATTTAATTATCACTCTTCTAGAGAAGTCCATGACTACTGGCCCTAAATGAAGACTCCACTGTTTCTTATTACCCCATGTCTCAATTTCCTCCATGAATGACGAGAATATTTTCAGTTATTTCATTTTTTACATTGTCTTTTATACTGTACACATAGACCAGGAACCAAGTCTATCTTAATTACACTTTTAGCTCTCATATACAGCACTATCTCTTTTTCAAAGAATATTTTGTTTTGTTTGCTTTTCTTTATAATGAGAGTTTCAGCAAAACTTAGCCATCTTCATGGTGCTTCAATTCAATGATAATGTAATATACTTTTGGAAATAGATGAAATTTCATGTAAGTCACAATTAGAGAGGTAAGGAAAGAAAAGGAACACAAAAAAAATCCATATTTATTAGGAAAGAAATGCTCAGTGCAGAAAAATTGAACCCATAGAAAAATATTTAAGTTTTACTTTGAAACAATTGTAGGTGCAGAGATATTTCAGGAAAAAAAAGCATTTAGGGTGCTTGCACACCCAAGTTTCCCTAATATTTAAATTATAATTACAGAACTATAAGTGTAAGTCAGAAAATTAACATGGTACAGTATGCAAGTGACTATATTGATTCATATAAACAGTTCTAATTATGACATACATTGTAATTTGCATCCTTATTATCCTGTTGTTAGTATTATATAATTTTTAAAAAGGAAAGACACATACTTATATGCTGAAATTCATACTTATTTGAAAGAAAGTGTAATAGTAAAATAAACTCTCCCAATCCTACAAATAGTCTAAAAAGCAAAATTGTGCCAGAACTACTTCTCACTTTCTTTTGTGTGTGTGTGTGTGTGTGTGTGTGTGTGTGTGTGTGTGTCTACGTGTCTTGTGTGTGCCTTTGGCAGAACAACTGTGACTTCAGGAATCACCATGCATTGCTTCTACCTCCTATTTGCTTTGTTCTGGAATTCCCCATGCTCTGCCTTCCAGGACTGAAAGTACAGGCTGCTGCCATTTCTGCCTGACATTATTTTTTCTCCTACATTTTGTTTCTTTCCTAATCATACAAGCTCAATAGGTACATGTCCTCTCCCTCCCTCTTCCCCTTCCCTGTTGTCTCCCATTGCACTCTCCCTCCTTTTTCCCTTCCTTTCACCCCCCTCTTTTTCTCCCCCTCTCCTGATGTCTCCTGTTTCCTTCCTCCCATCTCCTGGGGCATCCATTTATGTGGGAACTTAGCTCCTCTTAGTCCTCGACCTTACTGAGCGTTCAAGACTCAGTGGCATGGCCTGGGACGCTTTCTTGAGCTTCCTGTTAGCATGGGAACTCTATTATGACTATTTAACCCTTTGTCTCCAAGAATTCTACTGCTTGAAACCTGCTCCCCTGTGATCCACCGTCAGACTTTGGGGGTTTGTTGACATGTTAGCCATTGGGTAGGTCAGGTAAAGTCCAACTCTGGCTGCTGCAGCCCTAACTTGTTTCAAGTATCTTGCATATCGTTGGTCCTCCCCATCTCTAGGCTCTTACAATCTTGCTGTCCCCTCTTCTGCAAAGTTCCCTGAGCTTTAGTATGGGGAGTTATTTTTCTGGCTTGTATTTTATGTAGGATCTGAGATCCAAACTCAGGACCTTCTACTTATGAGACAGAGGATTAACCCCTGAGCTCTCTCTCCAAACCTCTAACTAACCTTTCAATTTATTCACATTTAGTCATGTTTTACACACTTTCAGGGGATTTTTTCAACCATATAACTGGAAACGTATTTCTCATTTTCTAAGGAAAAGTCTAGGAGAGACAGGACACTTTGCAAACGTATCACACTCAGTGACTAGTGATCTACCTTCTGTCCTTCCTCTCAATATCTTCTAAAAATGCTTAGAAAGGCATCAGAGCTTCCTGTCTTGGAGAGTCTTGTGATTTATCTGTCTTCTAAGTGAAGAACCTGCGATCCTAGCCTCTATTGAACTTTCAAAATTCGATAGAATTTACAACCTTACCTGGGAGCATTTTTCATGATTTATGTTTGTTGTGCAGTTAAAGCTACTGGTCAGTCTTTTTTCTGCATCATTAGTCAGATGGAGTCACTGTTCTTGAACTATGAATAAAGATGTTCTGTGCATAAATTAGTTTCATTGAATACACTGCATCATAAAAGAATTGTCTGGTCCTAATTATGTGCTATGAGTACATGATGTTTACTTTGTTCCATGCACTAAATCTCTTCTAAGTATCATCAAGTTCATATAGTTCAATTGTATCATTCCAACTTTGAGGAGAATATGAGTCTTTAATTTATACATACTTTTGTTTAATTTGATCTACATCAATTCTGTCTGGCTCTCAGAAAAACTGTCATTGATATTTTTGTTCAGAATTAGAATTGTTTGTTATTTAATTTCTGTACATGTATTTGTGGGTGGTAGGGTATGCAAATATGTGTGTGCATATGTGCCTGTGTCCTTTTTCTTTTTGAGAAGGTGAAATTTTAAGACATATCCATTTGACATATTTAGAAAATGCTACAAAATCAGAATTAAGAATCTAAATATAGATTAAAATGCCTTTCTTTTTATTAGAATTCAGAAATTTTAACATGAGACTACATTTCTGCTGAGATCTCTGTCAGACTCTGTAGAAGCTCAATAGTCTACAGGTAGAAACATAAAGTTAACAGAAGGTTTTCTATCATGGAAGAAACATTTATAACAAATACTGCACTCAAATAACACTACTTTCCACAGACTCTCAGCACATGGCAACCTAAAAGTAGGGTCTGGTCCCGAAGATATGCATCCTAAGGAAAGCAATAGCATGACACACATTAGCAAATGGAGAAGTAAGCAAGTCACTGTGTCTACAATGAAAATGAATCTCTAGGAACAATTCTAACCTACCCACATATCAAGACCATTTAATTTTAGGACCATTAAGTTATATGATAGATCTTATTATATACAGATTTAATAATAATGAAGTTATTGCAGTCTCAACATTTATTAATTTAGATGTTAGTAATTATTTACATGGAAAGTGCTTATCATTGGTTCTATAACATGAGATTCCCATGCATGTTCATAACTAGTCTTTCAATTGCGATCACCACTATATTCCCAATATTATCCCTATTACGTCTTTCAAATGTCCACCTGTTGGCTGCAGAGCCACCAGATAACTCTATATATAATCATGGATTCTTTCAGATCTCAAGGCCTCCGAATTTGTTCTGCAGTCATAAATACACTTTTGTTTTCGCAGCCCTAAAATAATTCTCACAAACTTTTTTCCTACTGGCTTCTGGAAATTATTAGTTGCCCAGATTTGTCTGAGATTCTCATAAAAAGAAAGCAAACAGACAAATATGAACAAAATAAAATGAAGATATCTAAGTCTGATTATTTTAGACTTTTAAAAAATCCATAGAAAGTCAAATTTTACTTACTAGACAAGACCTGAAATAGCAAACACATCTAGGTGATATTAGAAATGAATGTCCTTCATGCTGCCCAAGGTATATAATATACATAGTGTTCATGTCAGTTTATATAAACAGGAAAAGACAGGAGGGTTATAGCTTTTCTGCACTGAAATCATTAAGGATATGGATAAATAATTTAGTCATTCATCAAATTTTTACCTTTGATTATTGTGACTTGGGCACTGAGCTCAAATTTATCTTCATGTAGTATGCATTCTAGGAAGGAACTTGCAAGCAAATAAAGAATCACAGCAATCTGAAACTTGATAATTGTGCTAAGGACAGGATAAAAACATATGCTACCAGATAATTGAAAAAAAATAGCAACTGACCTTTCTTAAGGATAGGGTCCTAAGGAAGGATAATTTCTGAGGGAAACAATCTCATCAATGAGACTGAAAATAGCTTAATAATTATGTTCCAGGAAAAGGCAAAGATTCTGTGGGGAAAGTCCTGATGAACTCAGCAGCAGAAAGAAACCAGTTTGTACTAGAGCAAGCTTTTCCTGAAGAAAGACTAAAAATAGATGAAGTCAGAGAATGATTCCAATTTCAAGTTATTCTAGAATGAGTACTAGAAGTTTGTGTGACTGCTGGGTGGAAAATGGGATCACTATTGAATCAATGGTATAGAAGGGTTTCCATGCACTCTTTTAAAGAATGGATATGTACGCAGGCTAGATCAAAGAGCATGAAGTCAAGTGACCAAGACAGAAAGGGACAGTGGTAATAAACAGGAATTAGGAACAAGAGTCATTCAGGTATGGATTGAGCAATAACACTGTTCTGGCTATAAAACACTGAATTTACTTGTTGTACAGATTTTGTGAAGAAAGTAGAATGAATTTCTGCTCTGAAATTTGAAACAGATCCAAGTAAACATTGCATAGAGTTATGATATTTTAATAGTAATAACATTCAGATGTCATAAATCTCTCATCATTTTTAGACTTGTGTTTTTTACTAGAAATTTAAAATTGAACGGCCTCATCAAATGATAGCATAGGTTTATTTTTCATTTATGCTAGTACTGTTGTTTCTTATTCATAGAAGATATGAAAAGAAGAAAAGGCAGGTTGTTGGGTACAGCTGCAAGGGATTATCTTCATTACATTAATTTATGTGAGATGATCTAATTTAAATGTAGCAGGAATTTTCCTAATGAGTGGTCTTGGACTGCATGAAGATTAGAGGGAACAAGAGAGGAGAACACTAGCATAACACACACTTATTGATTCACTACTCTCAGTTCTTGGTATGGATGTGATGCAGACAGATGCTTCAGTTGCCTGCTGCTTGTAACTGGAATTAATTAAATCCTCTAAGTTTTTTGATCCAATTATTTTTGTTGCAGCAACATACAATGAAACTTAAACACTAATATGTTAACAAGGAAATCAAAGGTTTGAGCTAAAGTGAATATTAACATGAAGCTTTTAAAACGGCAAGGTCAGAAACATTAGGGATGAGAAATATAAGGGTTTCCAGGTGAGTATGAAGTAATCACATTGATCAGATAAGCTGAAGAATAGGATCTGGGCAAAACAAAGCTAGTGGGATCTGGCTGGCTTCTAGGAAGCCCTTAGGGAGATATGGAGGACATTGTCAGCCCTGTCAAATATCATTGTATCTAATGTAGCTAAATACAAAAGACAGAATTGTGCACAAGAAAGACTTCAGGAAGGAGTCCTCCCCATCACACCCCATAGGCAAGGAACTGTATATATGATAACCAAAGAAAACAACAGGTACATTTTGACAGAAAGTCCTCTATCTATTCTTCTATCCCTAATTCTCTGTTTTTCATATGATCTTTTCTATTGGTAAGGCTTTCCACTGATCCATTCTATTGGCAAGGCTTCCTACTGAATTTTTTATATGGACTGTTATGTTTTTCACTTTCAACACTAGTTCACTTTAACTTTTCTTATCATCTTTATCTTTATTGAATTCTATTTGTATATCTTGAGCCAACTTCCTTATTTCATTTTAGTAATTTTTTCCTGTTCTCTTGGATAAGCTAGTAGATCATAAAATAAGGCAAAAATATGTGAATATGGACCGGAATTTTTGGGGAAAAGGGATGGAAGAGAAATAAGAGATGCTGGGAAACGAAAATATTTAGAGAACATTATACACGTGTGAAATTGTCGAAATACAAATTCAGTAAAAAAATACTGACATCATCATGAGTAATACTTTACGTTAGTCACCATCAGCCAAATGGGAATATGTTCGAATATGAATATAATATTAAAAAATTCAAGACTTCAGAATTTAGAGCAACTCATCTGAATTAGGCTATTGAATTTAGGAGTCACTGCTGAGGTAATTTTAGCAAACTGGTTTAAAAATAATAAGTCAATTTCATAATTGAACAATAAATAAAGTCAGTCAGGTGAAACTGAACTTTCATTGCCCACATGTTGGATTATTTCTGTAAAATGATTATGGGTTTTTTTAAATCTGAATAAGAACCCAGCTGAAAAAAAGTGAAATAGTAATATTTATAACTTGTCCTTATATGTGCTATATTTTTACACTGTAAAAAATAGAAAGACATGACTTGCTGAGTATATGCGTGAATGACAAGCAATGTGTTACACATTTTCCTATTTAGACAAAAGATAATAGCTGCTGCTCTCAATTTGGAAGCATCAATTGTGTGAGAGCCAAAATTTTAAAAAGGACATTATTATAAGTATGACGGCAGTTATTACAGTAGAGCACCAGGGAATCAACAGACCATTTAATCCAATAACCTGTTTGTTATGAGATTGTATAATTAAATTATCTTTCCTTTCTTAGCATTTTTCTTTTGGAGCAGAGTGTGGGACATTAAACATTTTACTGATACTTGTGTTTACTGCTAATTACTTCATAATGAAGAACATGAGTATCAAGGAAAGGATTAAGACTGACACTGAGATGGAAATACCGAAAATGATGGAGCAGAATGGCTGGGCCCACAACTTGGAAATAGACTGAATATCTTTATGTCATGTTGGCTTTATCACTTGTTAAGTCAATGGCATGGTTTTATTTTGCCATTGTTAGAAGAGATTTTAATTTAAAATACTAAAACTCACTGTCTTTACTGATAGTATCAAAGAGGGGAGTGTCAAATAAATAGGATTGGAGATCTTTAAGACATGCTGAGTCAGGCAAAGTAAGGAAAATTGCCATGTGAAATAAAGACAGCAAATTATTATGGTGAATTAACTTCTAAGGAAGAGGGTAATTTGACAACGTGGCTTGTCACAGGAACATGCCGAGGATGTGAACATGCTGGGGATGTGACATCCTTGTGATTGCACAATATTCAAGTAATCAAAGCTGGTGAGAGAATAAAGCAATAGATATTATAATAGAAGGCACTAGAGCAGAAAAATTTAGGGGCCAAGGCCAAGCTCTAGAGGTTTGACTGCATAAGGATGTGTAAATATCTGTGATCTGGATTACAAACAGCCTCCTGGAAGGTGAGGACCACTAGAGGAGTTAGCTGTATTGCATGGGCTATCTGCTTAGGTTAAACATGACTCTAGATGTTTCAGTGTATGGAGAAGAGATGAAAAACCAAGATAAATTACTTTCAGATGATTTGTAGTTTTAAGTGTTGAATGTTCCTCAAAATATGGTTAAGATAATGACTATATGAGCCTTGGTGCCTTTCAGACTGAGACAAATAAGAAGTGCTCTGGTAGTTATGCATATTGACTTTTGAAAATATTGATATGTAGAGGCAGAAGATATGTCACAATGACCACTTTGTTCTAAATTTGCTCCTCCTTGTACTTTTATGAGTTGCAGAATATAATGTAGTTGCAGAATATAATATAATCCATGTAGTTTTGATATTAAACATATGAAAGATGATTAAAGAGATATTTATGTACAAAGGACTACTGTCTGTTGAATATTATTTCCAATCATATTATTTCCTCATAGAAAGAGATAGCTTTCCTTTCTAAAGGCTATCATATCAAGTATGATAATCCCCCAGTTAAGACCGTTTGAAACAGGTAAGTCTTATTTTCAATGGACTGCACAATAAATTATTTAGCTATCTGAATCAGCTATCTATCTCTTATTCAACTTATTTATCTTAGATTGTCATTGGGAGGTGTAAAGTGCCAGGTCAACATTCTAAATAAGTTTTATTTTTGTATCCTTTAATGCAACCACTTTAGGAAACAAGGAGAGAAAGTAACACTACAAAAACAGTGTAAACCTTACCTTATCATTTCTGTTGTGCAATATTTATCAATTACTTCCTGTATAATTTGTTAGGAAACATGTATGTATGCATAGCATATACAACAGACATATAACACTATAATAAATAAAACCTTCTTAACCTTTCATAATAGTTGAGAATATTTGAACTGTATTGTACTGCTACAAAGGATATGGAAGCTCTTCGGTAGCTTTTCTGAGCAAGTAATTGCTTAGGTCTCACCCTCTCCACAAGGCATTTAGTACTGCTTTCTCATTTTCCCATTGCCTCTTTCATCTTAACATATATTGGCATATTAATAGATGTTTCCCTTTAAGGGTAATTAACAGGACAAATGTCGACACACAGATAAATGATAAAAGAGTTTGTTTCTTTTTAAAATAAAACTAATTTAGCATTTCATTCAAACACAGTTTCTTTTTTTAACATTTTTTATTATTATTTCCGCTCATACAAACTTAATAGGTACACCGGTTCCCTCCCACCCTCCTCCTCCCCCCTACCACCCTGCTCCCCCTCTCCTCACCCCTCCCTTCCCATCCCCCAGTGCCCCCCCCAATATCCGGAGAATCCTTTAATGTGCATGCCTGACTCTCCTCTGGGCTCAAACAGTTTCTTATATCTATTCCATTTGTACTCTGCTGTCCTAACTCTTTAAAGCCCCTGGAAGGGGGGGTTGAAAAAAATATGAATTGATATTCAGAGAGATACATTTTAATAAGTCCATTATGAAACCAGCAACTATGTTCTAAAAGTTCCTCCAGGTGGCATTAATGAGGATTGACAGCCTGGATGGGGTTTACTTCAAAGGAACATAGTATCGGTTATTTCTAATATTTGCAATCTGTTCTTGAGCCGGGATGGGAAATTGGTTCTGAAATTAGATACAATTTTTAAAAATTGAATTATAATGGGAAATCATTGCAGATGGAGGAGTTCCAGGTTGCCTTGGTGGTTTTTCTGAAAACAACCATGGGCAGGCAGGGAGATGGGTAATTTAAGAAACGAACCTGTTTAGGGGCTGAAGAGGTGGCTCAGGGGTTAAGCCTCTGCCTTGCAGGGGGAAGGTCCTGAGTTCGGATCCTAGACCCCACGTATAGACGCCAGGCAGAAGCGAGGGCGGCCTGCGTTTCTGTCCCGGTAGGGCGGAGCCTGTAAATCCCGGAGCAGAGTAAACAATGAGGAGGTGGGGGCGGTCCATGGTGGTTCCCAAATTCATTCGTCCGTGGTTCTACACACACACATACATACATACACACACGCACACACACATACATACATAATTGAATAAATAATAAACAATAAAAAATTTAAAAAAAAAAGAAACCAACCTGTTTAATGAAATTTCACTTTCACCAAAATTTATTTTGTAAATGACTTAATATGGATGACAATCAATGAATTCTATTAATACCAGCAACAAATAAAAATCAGAATAATTAATAATATTGTCTAGATTGGATGCATGAAGACTTATCAATTATTTTCTGAACTATATTCCAAAGGGAGATGGTACTCCAAACACAGCTTTTCCCAGCATGAGCTGCAATGTTGCCTGAAGGAAGAAGGAACAATAAGTTTTGAAGTTAGTTGTAGACTTGCTCCTTCACACGGTCAGGTAAGGTCCTTCATTTCATGCTAGATTATAGTTGGTGGTCACTCGCAGCTCAGAGAAGCAGCACTTGTTCATGTTCATGTGTCTCTTCCTCCACTGTGAAGCCAGTACTGGCTTCTCAAACCTCTTTTGTATTCTGAGTCTTTGATCTCTTCTATAACCTTCAGGAGAAACTTATAGTACTCATGTGGCTATGAGATATCCAAGATTCTCTCCTTCTCTTTGAGACTTTATCTCATCCACAAATCCCTAGAGAGTGACATACATATTTGATTAAAGAGGTAAAGCAAGAACCTTTACACACACACACACACACACACACACACACACACACACACACACACGGTAGAGGCACGATCACATATATGTTAAGAGTAAAAAAAAAAAAAACTCATGAGTTTATAATGATATTTCCAATTTAAATGTAACCAGTTTCACCCCTATTACTTTCTTGGACTTAATTTATTCCATGTTACATCTCAGTTTCTTTCTCTTCCAATCTGAAATTTTGGTTTTCAATAATATATAATGGATGACATTTGAATTAGAGTTATCTGTAGTTGCTCAATATGTTAACAAATTGCATACATGTTGTTCAAATGCTAATGCTAATATCATATTAATTCATAAATTAAAAATAAATTAAAACATTTGAAATTCAATTAAATATTGTGCATGCATGCTATCTTTTGGTTCATGTAGATTTCACTATGTTCCTTCCTAACATTCTTTTATTACTTTATAAGAAAGTATATGCTGACAGATTCTTGCAGAGTGAGTCCTTGGCATACATTAGCTGACATTTTGCCCCTAGTAAACATCCAGGAGTACTCCATGATGCTTGTGTGATGTTTGCCCTTTGTAATTGAAAGTCCATGAGAAATCAGAATTCCACATGTTTTTCCTTTATATCTTAAACATGTTATTCCAATTTCTTCTGGAATAATGAATCACTGTTGAAAAGTCTGATGACGGGCTGGAGAGGTGGCTCAGGGGTTAAGCCTCCGCCTTGCAGGCGGAGGGTCCTGAGTTCGGATCCCAGATCCCACGTTTAGATGCCAGGCGGAAGCGGGAGCGGCCTGCGTTTCCGGTCCTGGTAGGGCGGAGCCTGTGAATCCCGGGGCAGAAGGAGGTGGAGGCGTCCATGGTGGTTCCCGAATTCGCCGTGGTTCTACACATACACAGACACACACACACACAGACACACGCGCACCCACATACACACGCATATGCACACAGTTGAATAAATAATAATAATAAAAAAGCTTTAAAAATAGAGATGACTTACTAATTAAAAAAAAAAAGAAAGAAAAGTCTGATGACAAGCTAATTTTATTACCCATGTGAGTCTCTTTTTACAAAAGCAAAAAAACTCTTTAAAGGCCTAATATTTTCTCTTTATTTTAATATTTAGAAATTGTATAGACTGTATCTTTCACTTTAAATAAGATTCTTATTTGTTTTGTCTGTCATTTAGTAAGTTGGTATAGCCTCTTTTTAAGTTCAGTCTTAATATTAGCTTATTTGCATTTGTTTTTGTCTTCAAATACTTCTGTTATTCCCTTTGGACAGTCTTTGTTCACTCTTCACTATATATACATGTGGATCGTATGCAAGCATAGAGTATTTAACTTTGTACCCTTTTAGTCTTTCATTTTTCAATTTAAAATACTTTCATTTTAATTGTATACTTTCATATGAAATGTAAAATTGTACATACCAGTGGGATTGCATATCATGTTTCATGTATACAAACACCAGCATGTGATGTCAAATTTTGATGCAATGGAATGTATTGTAAAATTTATCATCTCTTTTGGGTGAAAAATAACAAGGTATTTTCTTCTTCCTTCATGAGATATACAATACAATGTTTTCTGCGGAGATCCTACTGTGGAAGGGCACAGAAGAAATTCTTTCATCTAACAGTGGTGAGTCCAACTTTGTGTCAGAAAGCATTATTTTGGTGTTCTTCATTTTAATGCCCCTTTCTTTTTTTAATGTATGGTTTCCTTAATTTTGTTGATTCATGTCTGAGTTAAGTAAGTAATTTATAAATGGTTTTTTTCTCATGAATTTCATAATTTTTCAAATATCTTTTAGCTCCTTTGATTCTGTTGGTCTGTTTGCAATTCTATTTCTCTCACTATAACAATGTATAGGGTCTTGATGCTTTATTATTAATATTCTTAAATTTTTTACTAGATGCACAAATCATGAAATTACCTCAGTGATGAGTTTTGTAGATTCTAAGTCATATTACAAGGAACCAGATAGAGCAGTTAAATCAAATTTGGAGGGATATTTTCCTTTCCTTTTTTCTGCATGCATGGGATGTCTATTAAATCCAAAAATGAGCACTCTTAGTTATTCTATTTCTTGGTTACAACAAGAGCAAAAGAGAATTTTTAAGAGAATCACAACTCAGGACAAGTGAATAACCAAAACTCTTTGCAATTATTCCAAGAGCACAGGAATGTTGGTTTTGTTCCACACTATAAATACTGAAATATCCTGCAGTGTTTATATATATGTGTATATAGACATGCATATATATATGTATATAGACATGTGTGTATGTATATATGACATAGATTAGGTAAGAGTGCTGTTTTAGGATGCATTCTCTCAAAACCATTAAGTGTCCATTTTAAAACAGAGCCCTTTTAGATTGAGATCTAAGCACTTCTGAGAAGTATCTTGTTGCAGTTAATCTGCATGTGGCTGATAAATTTATGGTCAAGGCAGCTGTTATTATATCCATAGAATGGGAATTCACAGTAGAAACCTTCGGGTCTAAAGCTGGATGAGTGAAGGGAAATGCACATACCAGTGGAGCTGCCTGAAGAGAGGTAATTTATTACATTACAGAGGCCTAAACCCACACAGGAAAAGACAAGCCAGAGTGAACCCTAGTGCCCATAGAAGTATACAGACAGAATAGTGGTAAAGAATGGTGAATGGAAGGGAGAGAATGGGAGGGAGTGGAAAGGGAGGGAAGCTGGGATGAATACTCAATATGTTTGTAAAAGTAGAAAAAATTAATAAAAAAAGAAGAAGAAAAAATGTACAACCAGGGGAAACAAAGAGACCTTATTTTCTTTTATGATAGTCCAGCTACAGTTCCTTGCCCAATAAAGCAGGAGAGTTCACAGCAACACCAGATGTGGCCACACCACATTTACATAACAATTGAGAGAGGGACAACCCTTATTTGTCAGACCAGTATGTCTGACCAAATATACCAAAGAATGTCATCTTTACCTAACAAACTCCTTTCATCTTATTCACCTGCCCAGAGACTAGTCCTATCTACCATGGGCTAGACCATCAACTATTCAGCCTCCTGTAGGCTTACTCAGGGCTTAATTCAACTACACATTCTCTAAATGTGTATCCAGAGCTCAAAACCTCAACTGCTATGTTGATACCTGCATATAACATATGTATATTCTGTTGTGTTTTGATGAAATGTTCTGTAGATGTCTGTTAAGTTCATTTATTTGCTCTATGGTGTTATTTAGCTGCATATCTCTCTACTATTGCTTGTTTGCTTATTTTTTATCTAGATGATGTATCTATTGGTGAGAGTGAGGTATTGATGTATTGAGCTAATGTTTTTATGTTCAGTAGCAGATGTCAGATATCCCCTATTTATTGCTAATCATAGAGTCTCAGAAACCCCCCAAACAATATGGCACTTTATCATTGCTCTTGGTTACACACCAGGACTAGATGGTAACACCCTATTGCTGAAGATATCATATACTTGTGATACAGGGCACAGAGAAATCAGGTTGGAACAAAGCTGAAAGCATTCTCTGAGCAGGTTAGCATCCTGAGTTAGCTTCAGATCCCATTGTTGTAGCAAATACAGGATCCAAACAATTTGGGGGGAAAAGGGGATTGTTATTCATGTTCACAGATACAGGTGGCACTTGGTTATGATGTCAAGGGAGTTGTAAGCAGAAGCTTTTGGAATTGGTCACATCACACCCACACCAAGCAGCAAGAACTAATGCTTTTTTCTAGTTTGCCAGTCTGCCAGTCTGTCGGATTGCAAAAGCCAGCTAGTTCTCTTTCTATCAGCTCAAGGACTGGCCCCAACCGCATAAGGTCTCATATCCGTCATACAATTAAGGCAATCTCATACAGTCTTACACTTTGAATAATTCTCTACAGCTGGCCCAGAGGCTCACCTCAAAGGTCAATTTCATAGTTGAAATTATCTATTATACATTTATAGTGCCAGAAGTTTCTGTGGAGTCTGCTGGGGGAGAAAAGGAATTTATGATTTTATCTAGTTGTATACCTTGGGTAATGGTTACTCTTTTGTGTGTTGCTGTGAGAGAGCATTCAAACTCAAGCAATGTAAGGCAGAAAGGAAGATTTATTTGGCTTACAGTTCCAGAGGGGAGATAGTATTTCATGGTGGAGGCAGCATGGCCGATGGCTTAAGCTGAAGGCAGGCTAAGTTACTGCAAATGTCTTGGAGACAGAGAACTGCATCACTCCTTGCTACAAAAGTCAGACTTCTCCAGGAAGTAGGGTGGGACTAATTCACCTCAAGGCCCACTCTCTGTGACCACCTTCCTCAAGCAAGGCTCTACCTCTCATGACCTTCCCAAACACATGAGACTGTGGGGGACACATTTCAAACCATATGCCAGGTGAAGTTTGCCAACAGATGCAATAGTGGCAAGACTTTAATGGGAGTGAATATCACTTTTGCTTAGACTTAGATGAGCTCAATTCCTGGTACAGTACATCTCTTCAATATCCAATAGCTAGGAAAGTCACAGGCCCTTGGGAGAAATGTGTTGCTGATGCTTTGCTAAATAAACCTGACAAAACTTTCAGTAATGTTTATACTCATAGACTTTTGTCATCTGTATTCCAAGCCAGAGAAACTGAGCGTAGAAACTCACAATTGGTTGAAGTGCTGAGAATATGTGACTGTGGAGTGCTCAGCTGATGAAGACATCTAAATCAACTGCTGGACATCCAGGGAATATCACAGAAGAGGGATTAGAAAGATTTCAAGATCCATAGGAAGGAGGTGACTGCTGAAAAAGACAGTTATCTGTCTATGACATAGCTATGACAATCACAAACACAGCATATGTGAATCTACACAAAATCTGCACAAACATACAAATACATACATACACACAAATATGCATACACACAACTACACAAACATGAACACAAATAGACACAATACACACATACATGTACACATGCACAAATGCAAACCCAAACATACACACACATATATATACAGATATGAACACACATACACAAATATATATATTCACACAGAGGGGGACTAGTTGGGAAGAAGAAAGACAGGAAGAGTGTGAGAGAGATAATAGAGGGTAAAGAGGTCTTAATATGGTCACAATACATTCTATACATGCATACAGTTGCTAAAACATTTCCCTTTTCCCTCTTTCCCCTCTCATTCCCTGCCCTTCCCTTTCTCCTTCCTTTTTTTTCTTTTCTTTGTTTCTCCCTTCTTCTCATTTGCATAAATAGTTATATCTTTTTTTTGAGGATTAAGGTAGAGTTTATTAGAGAAGAGAAAAGTTGGAACTCATCGACTCCAGAGGTGGAGTGCCACGAGGGGCTAGGCGCTTTCATGAGAAGCAGGCAAGAAACAGAACTCATGGCACTAGAGTGCCACAAGGGGCTAGGGAGCCCATAAGAACTCACAGTGCCTAGACATGGAATTCATGAGGAGCAAGGAACAAGAAACAGATTCTTGGCACTGGAACGCCATGAGAGGCTAGGGAGTCTCCAAGGCAGCTGGAAACGGATTCATGGCACTAGAGGGTCATGAGGGGCTAGATCACCAAATAGTTTTATCTTTAATGAATACTTTCCCTGGTCCTTAATAGACCAAAGTATTCAACCTCAGGGTGTGGTTTTCAGGGGAGCTGCATGGAAATTTAGGGTCATGTTTGTTTCTTTCTTACTTTTCTAGTTACTCCATATTTCTTCATTGAAAACCCAAGTGGAAAGATGCTTGTTTCTGTTTCATAGCCTCAAGATAGGATGGACTTTAGGGTTGTGACTTTTATAACAGAAGAAAGCAATGGCTAAATGACTCATTCAGTTTAATGTGCCAATGTTAATAATATCTCCATTCTTATAAGAGACTGTTTCCCTAATGGAACGGATCTTCAATAGTTTCTTTTCACCAAAGATCTCTTGGCCCTATGCTTCACAGTTCTTAAAATTTGACATAATTTTTTTCTGTCATCAACTTCTGTAGACTTGACAATGCTGTTTTCCTACAAAGCAATTCTTAACCATGGAAGCAATTCATAGTAACTTGTTTACTGTATATTAAAATTAACAGCATGTTAATTCTCCTCCTCTGGCAACTCTGTGGCAATTCTGCCTGTTAAGTACAGGTTTTGTTCTTGCATGTCTAAATTAGCTGATTCATGAAAATATTTAATGGTTAAACATGAAATTGTGCATGCGTGCTTTGCATTTTGATTTTTCATAGAAATTTGAATGCCAGCAGAGTTATGCTAAGTACAGATTAAACACAGCTGTCCAGATGTCTGATTTATCAAAAGACTTCATGAGTAAGCAGATCTTTAGAAAAATGAGTCCTTTTGTTCATGTCTTGCAGTACAGCCTACATTTGTTTGTTAGGAAAAATTCCAATCTGCAAATAGGCTATGAATATAAATTAAGGAACTTTTTAATACTATTTCTTTATTCTGAATCTAGAAGCAACTGATATTCAGATGATTTGCAGAAGTGATAACATGAGTTTATTAATTTAGAATTTATTAATAGAATATTAACTTAAAATTTACTTTATTTTAATACCTAAATTCCCTTTTAAAAATCTATATTATTTCTGGAGTTTTCGCTACTGTCTACTTCAGACATTTACAACATAGAGCATTCTTTTGTAGAAGTAAATCTATAAACTATTATGTTTATTTATAGACTGCTAGCATTTTTATTTATTTAATTGTTCAATTCCATGCTGATGGTATCACATCTTTTCCTTTCTAAAAGATCTGTTTGCATGAAATAAATGGGTATTCAACAGTTCTTTTGCACCAAAGATTTCTTGGGCCCATGCCTCACAGTTCTTTAAAATCTCTTTTATAAAGAAATGTCAGAATGGTGCAAGTGAGGCAATACTGGCTTGCAACCTCCTCCCTCTTGAGTGTGCTCACTGAATGATTTACTAAATCTGTTATATTCATTTATTACTCCAGTTCATTACAGAATGCAAAAGAAATTTTGGTTAAAAAAGAAAGATCTGGAACACAATGCTTCACATAGTCCATACACTGAATAATAATCAATGAACAATACTTGCCTACTATTTTAAGATGGAAGTGTTTTCGTTCTCTGGAATTCAAAAATATTCTATTCTTTTTTGAATATGTTTTACAGACTAAGATGTTGAGCACAACACATGCCATGATAACAATCAAATTAACACTTGTATTTAAATGTATTTTAATATAACACTTGTACTTAATAATTTAACAATAATAACAGTTGTATTTAAATAACTTGGAAATTCTTCTATGATATAAAGCTACACATGTATTGAGTTAAAATATTTTGCAGAAGTTATAAGTTGTGCATTGAAAATCAAGTGAACAGTTTCTTAGCTTTCTTTTAAGGGAGGCCTTTGGAGAAAGTGTCACCATTGGGCCTTCACCAATATCAAGAAACTTTGCCTCGTGGAGAAGCAAAATCCTTAGGTGTATCAGAAAGTCTCTATCTTAAACTTTTTATTTTTCTAGTATATTTTTAAGTAGAAACTGCATATAACTTTCTGAAGAATAATGCTATTATAAATGCATACATTGTTGTGTTTATTTTTTAAATTCAAACTTCACAGAGAGCCAGCAGAAAACTCCATTACTCTTTATGAAACTTCTAGATTTTGTTGTCAATCAGATCATGGGATCGTGATGTTGCACGGAAGCACTTACTTCTTTCGCCACTAGATAGCGCAGCACACAGTTTTAGTGGACTGTGCGTGCTTCCTAAGGAAACTACAAGCACAAGAGAATAAGTGGCAGAAACACACAGAACGAATAAAGAGGATAACTTTGCAAACTAAAGGCGATGTCACAAGACATAGAAGAATGAACAAGACTTTTAAACGGTTAAAGGGAATCTCTGGCGTCCCTTCCCTTCCCGGAGACATCAGTATAGCAAGAAATGTCGGCATTTCATTTTAGATGCCAAGCGAGATCTTAACAGAGCTACCCATCCCTCGTTTTTATTGCATTCAAAGGGAGTCTGCATAACGCGCAGTGTTTTCCTATTTAAATACATTTGTGGCTTTTCATTCCATTCTGAATTAATTTTAAGCTCCTGGAGTTACTCACAGTGCCAGACTATGAACTGCTTTTACAGATTTGTAATAACATAATATATTCAGGACAGATGGGAAAAAAAATCAAGTGTACTGTTTAATTCAGCCTTTTTTCTTTCTTATCAAGGCTTTCTAACAAAAGAAATCCTGCACTGATTAACCACAAGCTCAGTATCTCTGTTCTAGTGTCCACATCCTCCTCTACACTGTGCTCTATCTGACTCTCTCCCACTCAAAGACTCCTGTTGCTTTCATCACCTAACAGGAATAAAGTCATTTTTTCAGGGTTTATACACTCACAATTTTCTATATCTTCCTATTTTCCTAATCCCATCTGACTCGGTTTCATCCTTCAAACTTTTAGTCTCCAGAGGTGTTTCTTGGTCACCCGGTCGGAAGCAGGTTATTCTATTTCGTAGTCTCTTTTTCTCTCTCTTTTTTTTCTCTTTTTATCTATTTTATATTATAACTGTGAACACCAATGGTGCACTGAGTTCTTATTTCAAGCAAATTTTAAATATCCAGAGAATATACAGAGACCTTTGCACAAGTCACGTTATTCAAGTGTGATTTCTCATTGCATCCATACTAAGGAAATCTTATTGAAGTCAGAGCTATGAAAATTACTTTTTATTAGTAGCATTTCAGGTTTATTGAAGACATTTAGAATACACTGTTCAAATCTACCTACCTCAGTATTTTATAGAAGAGGAAATAGTCTCAGGTCAGTGAATGGCCTTGCTGTAAATTCTTTTAGCTGCTGTTAAGGGCTTTCTTTGACAGACACAATATTAACAGTGGATTTATATCCATGGTAAGATTGGCCTCAGGTTTACCTTTACTTTTTATTGAATCTTACTCACTTATACACTTACTGCCTTCATCAATTCGTATTATGATACTTCTTTTGAACATAATCATACACTTAAATTTATCATACTATTCAAAATATTAATTTGTCTTTTCATTTCTTATTTTTCTTTCCATTCCTGCCTTCAAAAGCAATTATTCCATTGCATCCTGGTAGGCTTTTATGGTTACCTAGATCAAGTGAAAGAAAGTTTATTTTGATTTATCCCTCCCCTTTTTACTTGGGCATTGAGTTTTCTGGCTTTCTAATGAACCGTTCCATATTCATTGAACCTGCTAGGGCATACTATAGCAACAGATCAGTATATTAGGTGAGTGTGTGGATATGAATTCTCAGTATAAGAATCCAGTGTAAAGAGTTGTAAATAGTTAAAATTTTAATATAGTTACCAAATATATTCATAATAATGTCTTCATAACAACATAATTATTTGCAATGTATTTCTCTTATTCTGAGTAATTTTAGCAAAACATATGCCAGGGAAGCCTAGATATTTGTCTCCTTAATTCCAATCTTTTCTAGATTAAACAGAAATATTAGGTAAATGGTTGTTTATCTGCAAGTGTTTAAAGACAATCTCTATGAGAGCAAATGGGTAAAACAAATGAATGCCTCAGAGTTGTTCTACTATATTGGCCTTTAGGTGTATGTGCTCATTTAGATTTAAATAAAAAAAAATCAATACATAAGCTTAGTTTCTCACTCACACTTTGCACACTCCACAGGTGTGCAGCCCTGTTTCCAGGTGCGCCTTTGATCACTGCAGGGAACTCTGTCCCCTCAGTCTGGAGCTAAGAGTTATAATTGTCCTCAACAGCAAAAGCTACGCCAGGGTGTCTTTCATTCTTATAGACGTCTATGTGTTTCCAAGTCCCTTCCCCCATGACATCTTCCTCCTCCCTGCAGAGACGTTAAGCACAGCATGCACAGAGCATCATCACCCTCCCTCCAAGATTAGAGGGCCAGAGAAAGCCTCTCTGCTGACTCACCCACTTCACACTGCTAGCAGTCTCGAGGCTGAAATAGAATAATTTTGACTCAACTACAGACACCTTTCCTGGGTGAGAGTGGAAAAAAAAGTACTTATGGGTCACAGAGGGAAAAAAATCACATCTAAGAGGGAGCTAAAAGAAATGAGGAAAATGCAGGAAGAATTTTCTCTTATGGTCTATCATCCTCCTGTAATTCCATATGACTATTTCTTAGAATTACAGGAACATGGACTCAGAGGACAAGATCAGATGGGGAGAGAAATTATGCAGTGTAACTGTATCAGAAGAGAGGTGGCTAGAAAAGCAGAATCCCCTCGTCATCCTTGTCAGGCTTTCTACCTGCTGGCTGCAAGGAGAGGCTAATTTGTAGTGTGAAAGCAGCAGCAGTTTCTGAGCAACATGCTCAAAGTCCTGCTCCACACATTAAGGCCCCAACAGTCGTGCCATTTCATGGCTCTCCCTGTCATCCTTTTCCTTATATACACAAGCAAATAAGGGGGAGGGAAAACGGGTGAATACCACAGCTGCTATATTTGTGAGGATGTGCTCCATAGTAGAGATTAAGAGAAGAAATATGTTTACAGATCGAACAGATTGCAAAGCCCACAACTTGAAATATAGGGTTGTAAATTGCTGGAAATCTGTGGCATGAAGTATAATGTGTCACTCATAAAACTGCCATTTGTACAAGTGGAAGTTCTTCATGGTTGCACATAAGAGCACAAAGGTACACTGTGGTCTTCTTTGTAATTATGGTTCACTTTCACTCCTGTTTCTCCTGCAAACTCTGCATTGGGATCTTAAGTGCATGCATTTGCCAAAGAACAATACACAAGTAAGACAACTGTGAGAAACACCCCATTTCCTTTTTTAAGTCTGAAAATTAACACTTTCATACATACTAGAATTAAGTATAGAATTAAGCAAATATTTCTAGAAGGAAAATTGGAGTGATGAAGACATTTGATTTTCAATTAATATCCCAATTTCCTAAGGTTTACTGTGCTTTGATAGCATGGGGCCATTATTTTTAAATGCATTTCTCTTTCCTCTTGATAGTATGCTATTTATTTTCTATCTACTTTGCCTTATTTATATTTATGCACGATTATTATCTTTATAAATTGAGTGACCATGTAAATTACCCTCTAAATCAAGAAAACTGAAAAAAAAAAAGAAAACTGAAAGGGGCAGAAATAATTATTTATTACATATACACAAATACAGACATAGGAGTAGTACTGATCTAACCACGATACATTCACTCTCTTACTAATTATACTATAAGGCCATTATAAATAAAAAACCCACTACTACCCCTTAGTTTTCTGCAACAAAAAAGAAAGGATCACAGAATAACATTTACCACATACCTTTGCTGACTATAATAGGTTAGTAATAAATATTGTAACATGTAGCTAGTACATTTTGCCTGCATTCTTCAAAGGTTCTTTCTGTTTATTTCTTGGTGAATACATAGTGATGTTATTTATTTATAATGTTTTGAGAACATAACTAACTAGAAAACAACTCTTCTTCTTCAACTCTGAAGGACCTACGGCAGTGATCTTCAGCTTCCACTTCAGTGAGACTTTTCTAGAAGTCTTTTCTGTTTGACAAAACAATATAAGTCAGAGGACTTTGAAAATGATCCAGTGTGTTTCACTCAAATATTCAATATTTTCTCTTTTCAGTGGTCTATGAGTTACATTAGCACATGACAATCTTTGTTGTCCATATATTTAGAAGTACACTGAATATTAGAACACAGCAGGAATGTCACTGAAATTTGTTTTTCTAATTCTCTCCACTGTATCTCTGTCAATGATTATAGAGTGTGGTTAATAGCTAAGCTTTTTCACATAATGGTTTGAGGCTAGAAAGTAAATGAACTTAGTATAGAGTTAATGGTATGGTGGGGCATATAATCGTAAGCTGACAGCATTGTCTTCATTATGATACAGACAGAAAAGAGGAAACATCATAGTGGAAAGCATGATGACATCAGCAATGGGAAAAGCTGGGAGTGAGACGACAGGTGCTATAGATACATGGTGCCAATTCAGAGAAAGGCCAATTAACCTTGAGTTTGCTCTGACCCTTTCTAAAGAGTTATAATGAGAAGCTCAAGAGAAATTTACAATGAACAAGTGCAAAAAGTAGACCGAGGTTAATTCTGGCTCTTTATCTGCCCACACTTTGAACATCCAAAACATACTTCCAAAAGAGATAAATAGATAACACGAGCCAAACTGAATAAAACTTTAAAAGAATTTTTAAAATCAGACACCAAATAGTTCCAAAGGAAGTAGAATGTGCAGGACGTAGACATGCAAGAGTAGGATTCTGGTGGCGCTTTCTTGGAAAGCCTTTAGAGGTCACTCTTCTGTACCACCTCCATCCTCAGAAAGCATCTCTCACATGGTAGCATCCTGTTGCAATTCCAAGATCCAGGCCTCTTGAAGGAAATACATGTTCATATTATTACATTGTTGGCCAAAGTCTCAAGACCTATGCTAGTTGTATTGTCTTGGGTAGCCCAAACAAATCCTTTTTGTGAGGAAAAATACTCTGCTTACAGAGTCAAGCGTGAATTTATTTCTATTGCAACTGCATAATTGTCACATCATTGGGTAAATGAAATGTAAAATCAATATGACACTTCCCCAAAGATCATCTGGTTCCTAATAAGGAAAAGCAAAGCAAAAACCAGGTAGGCAAGATATTAACACACATTTATTTCTACTGGACCGCCCTTTCCTTCTAAACTTATCATTCGTGTACCCGTGGACTTTTGTGTTCTTGTTCATATTTTCACTTATAGAATGCATAATCATTTAAAAATATTTTTTTCAAAAGATGATTCCCATGGCAAGCAGTAAATGAATCAACACTTTTTAGATACTTTTCCATCCAACTGCCAGTAGTCATTTTAGTCTTTTTTAGTATAGACCTATTTTTCTCCTACCCATCTATCCACTAATTTTGTGTGTGTGTATAGAGTCCCAATCTTTTTTTCCATTGTAACAAAGTTGCAATGTGGCTAACTTTATTTTGGAAAGTAGTACTAGATACAAGGTATTTTAATATCAGGACTGTGTAAATAGAGTAGTGGCTGAATTGCTTGCTGTATAAGGATGAAGATATGAGTTCAGATCTCCATACTGGTCAAAATCAGTAAGCCCAGGTTCATGTGAAATACCCTAGTCTCAAAATTACTAGATGGAGATTGATGGAGGAACACATCCTATGTCTATCTGTAGTCTTTGCATTCTGATATACACGTGAGCATACCCCCACACACATCTATGGATATATACAAATGCACAAAATTAAATAATAAATATCCAAACATTTTCCTATAATAATATGAATCTTCTCTAGTTTAATAGTATGAATTATGAAAATTATTTTCTTCCTATCAGATAAAATAAGATACAAACTGATGTCAAATAGAATATTTTAATGTATTACAATAAAAACATTTGTAAAAATAATGCAGTATTTACATGATCAAAATAATGATAATACTCACCCAGCCCACATTGAGACACTCAAAGGTAAACCTATGCAATACAGAAATTGCAAGGATTATGAACAGGAGGGATGGGGTTGGAGGGCCACACCAGACACAAGGAGAGAGGGGACCATGTTACAGCAGAGAAAATAGGCCTCCATCAAGGACTGCAAGTAAGTAATGAGACACCTGGTTAAGTTCAGAGACTTTTGTTCCTGATCATTTACAACTGAGGGGGTATGATCTCACCAGAAGGGGAGGGCATATAGTCTGGCAGATAAAAAGTAATCATTTTGCAAATGGGTGATTGACCCCTCCCTCTCTGAGGTTTCCTACTTTTAATACATCTACCCTTGAATGTGCTATTATAACAAGACTCCAGTTTAACAGCTTTTTGTCTCTGGCCAGGGGGTGACATACAGTGCCCATCACGATGGAGTGAAGGGCATTGCAGGAGCAACAAAACTGCAAAAGAAAAACAACAAACCACTATCCAGAACTTCAGAGACTCTATATCAACCACATAGAACTAGGCCAGACTAATCCCTCCCCATTCTGAAGCTCAGGGACATTTGCGGAAGACGGGGCGGTAAGATTGTAAGAGCAAAAGGATGGGAGGAGCAATGATTTGCAAGATTCTCCACACTAGTTAGGGCCGAAACAATCATAATAGGACTTTGCATGCCCGGCGCAATGTCCAACACACTATTGACCTCACAAAGTCTAGCATCTGCTAAAGGCACCAAGATCTTTGGAGGCAAGGGATTGGCAGTCACAGTAGTGTTCCAGTGCTTAAGGGGAACACGAGAAAGGGTTCAGGGAAATGCCACTGGGTCCTTGTATGTCACCGGAGAGGAGGACCCAGAGGAGAGTTAGGCATACACAATAAAGTTTGTATGAGCGGTAATAATAAAAAATGTATAAAAAATAATGATAATAATTGGCTAAAAAAATCCTTATATGAAACTGAGCAATAGGGCAATTTTCTCAGATTGTCATGCAATGGTTTTTTAAGACATTGGAAAATTATTCATCTGTACTAATTTCCTGTTATCAAAGCAGTAACTGGACTAAAATGATTGATTACAAAAAAACTGTAAAAATTCTCTAATATACAGGTAATTGTAATAATATAATTATCTCTGGTTATTTAGTTATTCTAGATATGGAAACACAGAACTCTTTCTGAAGTGTTTTTCATTCTTAAAAACCATAGTGCTATCTCATGATGATAATGATATCAGGCAAGCAAAAACTGTCTGATAATAATATACTTCTCTTATTGTTAATTCATTTATCTTTTCAAGATCCTGTAACTGATATTCCTAGTGTATTATGGATTCCCCATCGGTTTATAATAAGCAATAAATACCTTCAACAGTAACCATTATGAAAAGAATTTTTATGATTTAGATTGGAAGCCTTAGAAACTATGCATTTCTGTGACAGCAGAAGCATTTGCTAGTTCTCAAACCACAAGAATTGGTGTTGACAAAGTAGATACTCCCCAATATACCACACTAAATTTAACACCAAATGTTAGCTTTATTTATAGCATACATCCTCAGCAATACCTTTTATCCTTAGCAACATTTTCGCCCCACTGTGTCTCAAAATGTCCTCAAAACCACATCTATAAATGATGCAGAAGGAAAGCCCTTTGATCTCACCTACTATTTGTGTTCATTTAGCAGTAACAGGGTGGGGGGAGAACTAAGCCACTGTAAACAACTTTACCCTGTTCTCTAAGAGCCCATGAGTATTGCAAGTCCATTAGTCAGCTTGCACATAGGAGTCAGTCCCAAAGTCAAAATATGAAGGCTTCCTTAAATATTGAATGAGGAGTTTTGAAAATGTCAATAAGTAAGTGAACAGAGGCACGAATACAGAATTGATGAAAACTGAGTTTTAAACACATGAAAAACTATTCACCATATCATGGAAAATCACTGACATAAAGAAAAGAATGCTGAATAGTCAAAAGAGGATACAAAGTATCCTTTGGTGATACAAAGTAATGCAAAATATTTGGGGGAAAGGAACATATGTCTACTTAATGCAAATGCTGCATGGAATAAAACTGTTTGATTTTTGCAACTTTGTTTTGGAATCAATTCATTATCACCAATCTAAGCAATTAGCAGCGGTACACTAACAAAATGAAGTGCAACATGCTGACCCATTGAAACACCGTATAACTACTCAAATGATTACCACAGATTTATAAGTACTGATAAAATATCCTCTGCAGTTATAAAAGTGTGTATTCATTCTATGTAGTACTAGAGTTCATACATTTTGACTGTAATTAATCTCCTGTATTCTCTCCTTTCTCTTCTCTCTTCTCTTCTGCAGGACCCCCTTCCTTTTCCAAGATAATCCTGCTTCTATTCTCATGTCATTACAGTATGTAATTATACAGTATGAAAGAAAGCATACCTATATCATGTAATATGATAATCTCCAGTTGCATTCATTTTCCTACAAACAGCATAATTTCTTTTTAATGGTTGACTATAATTTCATTGTATACATATTTCAAATTTTTTAAAATTTTAAATCTATCTGTAGGAATACAGACTGATTCCATAACTGGGAAATAGTGAACAATGTTGAAGTAAACATAAATGTGCAGGTATTTCTTAATATTTTTTACATAAATCCTTTTGCATAAATTCCCAGAAATAGCTGAATCAGAGTTGTTTGTTAGTTTTTTAGTTGTTTATGAACTACTATAATCATAACTATTTGCCATGAATTAAAAGATATAAAACAAATGTTTCAAATTTAATGATATCCCCCTTAAGTACAAAGAAAAACTATGTAAACAACTTAAGTGTACACTTAATATTTCTTGAAGAATAGTCAAGAATATTGGCCCAGTAGTTTTCTACAGGCAAGAACAATTAAGTGCTGTGATAATAAGAGGTGTCTTTTAATTCTATTATACAATTAGAATTTCTTATGCTAGCACCATATTGGTTTATTTTGTTAATATAGAATTTATATCATTAAAAGTCATAATATCCATATTGAAGATATCTGAACATTTTTGAGTTGTTGACCTTACTGTTTTCTTTCTTGTTGATTTCTCTGTGCCACAGATAATAAACAAATGCTGTTGCTTGTTTTTAGTGATACTCTCTTAGTAATAATGATAGAAGTAGAAATATATGGAAACAGTTCTAAGATAAAACATCATGAATATATCACAACACACAGTAGCTCTTAAATTAGTTATGCCTACTTTTCTTTATCTTGCATTGACATGCTTTCAGTTTAAGAAAGTACTGACTTTGAGTTTCACCTGCTTGAACATTTCCTTTACTCTCCAAGCTATTACATTCTGTTTTTGCTCTCACAATTCAGCACTTACTCAGCTTGGCAAAGACATTTTTCTCACTTTTGTTCTTTCCAAATTGCTTCTTCATGAGTCATTCAAATTCATTCTCTACAAAAACATCAAGAAAATTATTTTTGAAAAGAATGCCTCAACCTTACCAACAAGATGTTATTTTCTATCCATTGTGAAATTTCCAGAAAAATTTACTAACCTCAGTGTAAACTATTTCCTGTGTAGTCAGCTTTCTTAGTGAATAATCAGTTCAGTTCTTGAAAGTATTCAACTTGATCCTTTTCATCTAATATAATTTGAATCTGGAGTAGAGGGAAAATTTTTCATTTATAATTTAATGGCTTATAAATTATCCCTAACCAAAGTTTTGATTTAATTCTATGTTACCTGATGTGTTCCAATTTACTTTCTAAGAGTGCATATGTGAATATGCCAGAACCCTTTCTAGAGAATGAACTTCCATTTAGACCACTGTGAAAAACTCAGTCTCTTAGTTAGTTAGGTACATTTAAAATTCAAAGTGATACTGAGAATGTATGTTTGGTCAGTACATAAGCCAAAAATAACCTTCTCTATATGTTACATTAATATGGACCAGTAAAGTCTGACTTTTTATTGCAGAGTAAAAATAAAAATCTCTTCTCAGGTATATTTCATTTTCTGTCTGGAAACATGAAAGGCTGACAGTTTAAAATAATACATTTTCTTTTAGGCTAAAAGCCTTCTATCCAACACTCTGCTACATATCTCTAATTCTAAGATTATATAAACTTTATATGCAAGTAAGAATTAACAAATAAATAGAATTTAAGTGAAAAGCTATGAAATGGTATATGTGACTAACAGTAAATACTAGATTACTGAAAATTGATACATTTTAAAAATTTCAACAGATGATTTTCAAAATTTAGCTAGTTACATAACTTTATTCCTCAGAGTGTGAGAGGTATTCAGTCTCAGAAGTTGGGGAGCTTGCTTGCTTGCTTTAATGGCAATGGTCTTTATCAACTGCTAAGGATTCGTCCATCATACAAATATTTCTGAAAGATAGTTTATGGGGAGGATATGGGGTGTGAAGTTGGGGCAGTTACTCAGAAACCGAGAAACTCTATTAAAGAAAAAGACATCAGATTTGATAGCTTTGAACTTTGCCACAGCCAACAGAGTCAGGATGCTGTCAATCCTCCAAACTTTCTCCATCCCATCCCAGCGTCACCAGCTTAAGATTCATGACTGGAAGAAGCACATAGTTTTTTAGTTTTCTATTAATTGGCACTCTGGAGAGCTAGTTAGGGTTCATTATTAAGCCTCCATTCATCTGGCCACCTTACTAGATGTTCTGAGCAAAATATCTCCTCTGAATTATAAGAAATTTACATTCTCTTTCACACTATGTCTCTTCTAAGTCTCACACAGATTTTTAGTTGTATACCCTATTTTGCTGGATTCTAAATGTCAGATATTTTTCTTAAAAAGTTATCAGAGAATCTGAAGTCTCTATTTATACAAGTTCTATTCTACATACATGTATTAATTAAATAACAGCAGTTTTGGGACCATCATGACATGAAAGTTGCCCATTCTGCTTACTGCCTCCCATGAAGTTCTTAATAATCAATTATTATGAATTTTCAGACTTAGATAATTATCTCAAGGACCCTCAGAATTCCTCAGGCACATTTTAACCACCAATAGTAACATCTCAACAAGTGACAACTTTTCTGTAAGCCGTTTTTTTTCTTTTTTTTTTTTATTAAAAATTTAATTATACATTTTAAAATTTTTTACCAGTTCCCTCCCTCCCCCCTCCCCTTCCCCCAGTGTCTCCCCCCCAATTCCCAGAGAGTCCTTTATTGTGTGCGCCTAACTCTCCACTGGGTCCTCCTCTCCGATGACATATAAGGACCCAGTGGCATTTCCATAAGCCCTTTCTCTTGTTCCCCTTAAGCATAAGATTACTACTATGGCTGTCAATCCCTTGCCTCCAGGGGTCTCGGTGCCCTTAACAGATGCTAGACTTTATGAGGGCAACAGTGCGCTGGACATTGCGCAGGGCATGCAAAGTTCCATTATGATTGCTTTGGCCCCAAGAGAGATAGGATTGTAAGCCATTTTTTTATGAGAGATAGAAGCTATTTATGGAAACAGCAAGTTAAAATTTTATGAGGAAGTCGACTTAAAAAACTTCTATTTCTAACCACAATAAAACTTGTCAACCATCTTGAAAAGGAAAATAATTCCATAAAACAAGGACAATCATTTCTGCAAAATATGGTAGTGAAAAAATTAATAATGTGATGATGTATACTGATGATTCTTGATAAAGTCACTCGCATTGGAAGAATAATATTGGGGAGATATCAGTAGGTAAAATGTTTGCTACACAAGTTTCATACCCTGGGATTGTATCCCTAGAACCAAAAGGCAGGTGCAGAAGCCCAGACATCTCCAATTCCTACATGAAATTGAAATCAAGGAAATGAAACTCTCCAGAAAATGGAAGGTCTATATTGTCAGAAAGAAAATCTAAGCCTGGGAAACTGGCTTTTTCCCATTGGTTAACTCCCATTGGGGCCCAACCCAATTGCTCTTTGGCCCCTGTGGGCTAGAGGTCAAGTTGTTTGATATGGAGAGTTCAGCTTGATAATCCTTTCATAGAGAAGTTGGCCATCTTATCTCTGGGAGGTTTGGAGTCAGTTCCTCAGCAAGGATCCTCAGTCCATTTCCTCAGCAGGGGTGTTCCTTCAGAGTGATCCCAGCAGTGGGGGATGACCTTCAGGAATTCTAAAGACCTTCAAAGACCTTGAAAGACCCATCCCAGCATAGCTGCTCTAATCCTGCCTTAGCATATTTGAGGTTTTAAATATTCTGTTTATTTATTTGTGTGTGTGTGTGTGTGTGTGTGTGTGTGTGTGTGTGTGTGTATGAGAGAGAGAGAGAGAGAGAAGGAGAGGAGAAGAGAGAAGAAGAGAAGGAGAAGGAGAGGAGAGTGAGAGAGGCATCCATCCATGGCAAACAGGCAGAGGAGATCAAAGGACAGCTTTCAGATGTCAGTTCTCTCCTCCCACCACCACCATGTGGGCTTCTAGAGCTCAAACTCAGGTCACCATGTTTGCAAACAGGAGCTAATTTACCACCTACTTTACCACCCACTATCTCCCTGCTCCCCACCACCACCTTTTTTTTTCTTTTCTTTTTTTTTTTTTTTTGGTGTGTGGGTGTGGCTCTGTGTAGAAGAGGGGACTTGAGTGTATGTGCCTGTAGAGGCCCAAGAGTGGCTTCAGGAATTGCTCTATCACCTCACTTTTTTTTAATATGGGACATGGGATCCAAACTTAGATCCTTTTAAGGCAGGATTAGAGCAGCTATGCTGGGATGGTTCACTGAGGTCTTTGAAGGTCTTTGGAATTCCTGAAGGCCATTCCCCACTGCTGGGAGTTCCAATCCTCCCAGAGATAAGATGGCAAAAAAAAAAAGAAAGAAAGAAAACCTGTATTAAAGAAGATGGAAAGATGCAGACTAACACATGAAGGTTGTCTTCTGATTTCCACACATACATCATGACCCACACGTGCCTGAATTCACACAAATACAAATTTATAGACACACCATACAGTGAAATAAAGTTTCTCTGATTTCATCATATAGAGGATAATGAATAAGTAACATGTTGTTTTTACAAATACACTGAGAAATGCCTAAAAGTTAAGTCGATTTCTCTAAGATGACATAATCTTTCATTACATGTTTTGCACTTATTTCATTTAATTAATCATGAATAACAAATTAAGATAAATTATAAAACTATTTAGATTTATCAGTGTTTAATAAACTTGAAAATTTGAGGGGAGAAAAACTTGAGGAAAATAAAGATGCAATTCTCATATTAAGAATAACATACACATAAACTACATATAAATATATGTGTATATATATGTAATATAGAGAGAGAGTGTGTGTATCAGATGTTTGACATTTGATTGGGAAGTATACAGTCATATAGCCACCAACTATTATTATTAAAGGTCAAGAAGGAATTTGTGCCAAAGTTTACAGGATAACTCAAGTCTCTGTGAAAAAATATTGAGATATACTAAAATCACACATGGATGCTCTATTTAGACAGAGACTATGTAGTGAATGGCCATAAAAATTATATTTTCAAAATTAGACTAGGACCTAATAAGTAACAAACAATTCTTTCAAGACTTTTGATTGAAAGAATCAACTATCAGGAATAACAGGATATAATTAATTACTCAATAAGGACTTTTGTCATTTGACTCTCTCATATGAAGGTAGCCGATGAAATTTTCTCCTGATGTACACTGTATCCACATAGTCAGAGGAAGGAAATTTCTCAAGACTACATTTTGCTGTCCACTAGGATGTTGTATTTTAAAAGCACTAGTATTTTATTTTTATGTCTATAATATTATTATTTTTAATTAATAAAACTTTCCTAATTTTGAGAAATCATTTGTTTACTTTTGTACTAATGGGTTTATAGAAGATAATTCATTAATGCCTACGTTCTCCTGCACAAAAAGTGAAACACAAGCTAAAATCAGAAGATATTATCAAAGTCAGTCTCCTTCAGCAAGTTCTTTAGTCTCTGTTTTCCTCCTGTGACAGTAACAGATATGATGTAGTGACTATAAATTAAACTCAAGGTATTAAGGAAATTCTATTTATAAAAACATTAAATAGATTTGCACATATAATTCAATCCATTAAAAAGCTGGCTGTCAAATAATAAACAACAATATGTTGTGTAGTAGTCTAAGCACATAACTTCTAATACACCTCACATATGATTATGCTTCATTTATTACCATAACAGTTATAATGACCCACTAGGCTCACTGTTTACAGACCATTCACACTTGCATGCTTTTTTTTTTTTTTGTGAGGGGAATTTATCAGGATTTATTTGTTTTTTATTGTCTGTTGTTTTTAACCTAAAAGTAGCTAAGTAGTTGGGCAAGGCAAGATCACTATAGAATATTGTCTTTTCTTGCTTTTTACCTCTCCTGTCTTCTACATTATTTATCCTTCAGATTCACAAGATTCTGGGTAAAAGTGTCTTGACTCAAAGTCAAGACTATCTTTTTATAGAATCTGCAATGGAAATTGTCCCTCAAAAATGTATTTCTTCTTTCTAATGCCTCTCTTGAAAGGAGTGTTTTTGCATTCTTTCAATCTTTTCAATGCTTCCTAAACTCAAATCTGCAGTGAATGACATGGGCAAGCAGTTTAATGAAACCAATAGTCTAAGTACTGAAAAGCCAGCCTAACATGGCAAGTCAAATGCTATAAGGAGTTCTTATTTTTACTACTAAAGAGACAGGTTTTGACATTTTTCTAGAATACAAGTTACAGAGATCATAAGTGAGTTGAATGTGCTTGAAAGATAAAACACTGACTTTTTAATTTTTTTCTCCCACATTTTATTTTTTCCTAATCATACAATCTCAGTTGGTACCCATATCCTCTCCCTCTCTCCTCCTCCTCCCCTCCCCAGTTATCCCTCCTTCCCCCCTTCCTCTTACCTCCCTCACTCCCTCCCCCTCTCCCAGTGCCTTCCACTTCCTCTCTCCCATCCTCTGGAGTATCCTTTTGAAAACACTGACATTTTGAAATTGAGGAAAGGGAGTATTTGAACTTGCTAGTGCTGTCACCACTGCAGAATGTTGCTTGGCCGCTCCTTTCTTTTTTTTTTTTTAATTATTATTATTTCTGCTCATACAAACTTAATAGGTAGACCAGTTCTCTTCCTCCCTCCTCCCCCCCCCCCCGAACCTCCTGCTCTCCCTCCCCTCACCCCTCTCTCCCCATTCTCCAGTGCCCCGGCCCCAATTCCCAGAGACTCCTTTAATGTGCATCCCTGACTCTCCTCTGGGCCCTCCTCTCCGATGACGTACAAGAACCCAGTGACATTTCTCTGAACCCTTTCCCGTGTTCCCCTTAAGCATAGGAACACTACTGTGGCTACCAATCTCTTGCCTCCAAGGATCCTGGTGCCTTTAGCAGATGCTAGACTTTGTGAGGTCAATAGTGTGTTGGACATTGCGCAGGGCATGGAAAGTCCAATTATGATTGCTTCGGCCCTAACTTGTGTGGAGTATCTTGCAAATCAGTGCTCCTCCCATCCTTTTGCTCTTACAATCTTACCGCCCCCTCTTCCGCAAATGTCCCTGAGCTTCAGGATGGGGAGAGATTAGTCTGTTGGCCGCTCCTTTCAATGTGTTCTTAACATTTTACTCAAACATATCACTATTACTCAACTGTCCTTTCAATCATCTACTATTCATTTTGCTTAAAATTTCCTTCAATATTTCTTCACTTCTCCTTTTAAATTCCTATTTTCCCATCAAACACTCCATCAAGCAGAAAAATATCCGTTCTGTTCTACAAAATTTGAAGTTATTCACCAGGAATTGTAACTATGACTCCAAAGTCGCTCTGCACCTGGAATCTCTATCATCATGTTTTCTATTTCAAGAATTTCTTCCTTTGTTCTGTTCAACTGCCTTCACATATCTTCCTGTGTTCATTCAGTGAGTTTTGATGGACCAAAAAATGCTTTAAGGTGAACACACCTATAATTCTATCCATTGGAAGGCTGGATGAATTGCACATTTGAGGTTATCTTGGGTTACATAGCCAAATGCTGTCCCATAGGGACATAACATAAACAATGCAGTGTTTTAACAATAATGCTGGTGTCTCTCCAAGAGATTCTGAGGTATGATACAATTAAGTATACTACAGTTAAAGAATTAAATTGGCACCGAGATAGAGTCACATAATATGTGCTTAAAGATAAAACATAATATTTTGAAATTGAGGAAATGGAGTATTTGAACTTGCTACTGCTGCCTCAACAAAATATCATAAACAGAATGACTTAAACTAATGAGTTTTATGTCCCTATGGTTCAAGAGACTAGGAGCACAATATTGTGGTGTCTGCAGTATCTTTTTCTTCCTAAGTCATCTGTCCTGACTTGCATATGACCACTTTTGTGCTTTGCCTTCTTGGAGCTTGTGTATATACTCTTTTATTTATAGGACACAAGTCACAATGGCCTTGTGCTAATTCAGTCATGTTCTCAAAGGTTTTGTCTGCACATATAGTTATGTTGGTGTAATTTTGTTGGAAGGATATTGTCATAGTTAAGCATAGGTGTCAACTTGACTGTTGAAGGTTTGAGTTCTGGGCACATTTGTAAAGAATTAATGGTTGAGTTAAGCCCAGAGCAAACCTGCAAGAGATTGTCTAACTGATGGGGAAGGTCCAGCCATGGTGGGTGGGACTAGGCCCTAGAATAAATCACGGAGAGCTGGTTGAGAAAGTTGGCATCCTTCTGTTCACTTTGCCAAACATGATGGTCTGGCAAATAAGGATTGTCCATCTCTTAGCTGTTATGTAGTGATGGTGTGGACAGTTCCCTCAGCCCTGGTGTTGGTGCATGCTCTCCCATCAAGCTGGACTAAGAACTGTAACCAATAATCATAAAAGAAAATAAACCCCTTCTTCCCTTAAACCATTTGATGGTGATTTATCAGCAACCATGCAAGTGAACTGCAACAGATATCATATTAGGAATTCATTAGTGGAGTAATAGACTTGTTAGGTTTTAGCCTATGGCCTAATCTCTTTTTAAATGATTTGATCCAGAAGCTAGGTAGAAAACTTTCAACATGTGATCTTTTGGTGGCATATTTCATATTCAAATTGTAGTATTATCACTATTGCATTGGTCATTTCCACCACTATTATAAAACACCAGAAGTAGACTAACTTTCTAAGGTATATTTAGTTTCTAAAGTTAATTTAGCTAATAATTCAGGAAGCTTGAAAAACAGGTAACCTTACTGGTCTAGACTGCAGTAAGGTCTAATAGAGAATGGAACCCAGAGAACTAAGTGAGCTCAGGCTTACTGTTTGATAATAGTTGTCTCCTGAGAATAAGGTCAAGATCTCAGGAGCACTGAGTTCATCACTTCTAAGAGCAGCTACCTTAGAACTATACTGGGGAATAGTTATAAGGATTTACAACAAAGCAAAGAAACATGAAATATATTAGCTTTAAAGAAAATTTTTATAATTTGGACAATCCACACAGGGAATACATACGTTTAAAGCATGTATATGGTAAGGGCTTAAAACACAGAGAATGTAAAGAACACTTACAATTCAGCAATAGAAACAATCTGGATTAAAATGGACAAAGGCATATAAATGTTTTGATCTGGGTGGAAACTTTCAACATGTGATCTTTTGATGATATATTTCATATTCATATTGTAATATTACTGCTATTGTATTATATATATATTGTATATATGTATATATATATATGAGGATGTGGGAGCAGAAGTAAGACTAGCTGAAAAAGATAATGTGCTGGGAGGACAGTAGGGGATGAAAATACATATTCTATTTTTATGAAAGCATCAGGGAATAACAGACTAACAAGCAAGCAAACAAGCAAATAAATAAATAGGCCAAGAGTTTTAAATAGGCCTTTATCCAAGGAGGATGTACAAATGATGAATAAATTAAATGATATATTGCTAATACAGAAATACAAAGCAAACTCACAACCTCAAAGAGACATCACTTTGTAGCCCCTAGGATAACTCATGTTTTAAAAAAGCAGGCAAAAGTATGTTTCACAGTTGCTAATCTTACCTGCACAAAATTGTGTGGACATTAAAGGATATGTCCATTTTTGTGGGAATATAAAATGATACAGCCACTGTATAAAATACATGAGAGTTCCTCAAAAAATTAATAGATTTATTGAATGATCTAATAATAACACCTTTAGAATGTAGCTATTATAACAGCAAACTGAAGCAGCAGATGTAGCTCAAGGGTAGTGCACTTGTGAGGCATGTAATAAGCCCTGGCTTCCATCCCCAGCATTGAAAACAAAAAGGAAAATTAGATCCTTAAGAGACTGGGTACACCTTTTCCACAGTGATGTTATCTCAGTAACTGAGACAGCAGGGAGCAACTCAAGAGTCCATAGATGAAGGAATAAGTAAACATGGTACAGACTCCACTTGAATACCACATTCAATCCTAAAAAAGAAAGGAAATCTTGAATATTGCATATGAATCTGGAAGAGATCATGTTAAGTGATAAAACACATGGAAAAATAAATTCTGTACACACATAAGAGATTCAAGTAGACAAAAACTATATAGTTGAGAAGTATGGTGGTGGTTACCTATAGCAGTAGGAGGGGAAACAGGACCTATGGTTTAGCAGGTGGAGAATTTTTGTTTTATGAGGTGAAAACAGTCATTGAGGTGGATGATCACCATGGTCACCAAATTTTATGGGTGCATTTGCTACAATTAAGATATAGTCCTAACAGATAAATTTTATGTCATGCATATTTTGCCACAATTAAAACTGACCTTTATTGATAGAATTTACTATAAAATATTTATTTATAAAGCTATCAACAGATTACAAATCTGCTTTAAAACTGGTAGGTTTTAGTGTTTCTTCTTTTTCTTGTGAATTCATTTTTAATCTTATTTATTTATTTGTGTGTGTGTGTGTGTGTCAAATGGCAGGCACGGTTTGTCCCTGTGGAGGACCAATGGTGACTTCAGGAATAATCCTGGATTGCTTCTACCTTTTTCTTGCTTTTTGCTGGAATTTCCCAGGCTTGGCCACTGCTGCTTCCACTTGTTTTTTTTTTGTTTGTTTGTTTGTTTGGTTGCTTGCTTGCTTGTTTGTTTGTTTTTGTTATTGCATGGGACCTGGGATGAAACTCAGAACTTCCTGATTATAAGGCAGAGTCTTAAATGCTGAGCCATTTCTCTAGCTCTCCTTTTTGTAAACTCTTACAACAATGCTCAAGTAATAATCTTCTTAAGCTAATACTGCTAATTATATGCCAGAATGTAGTAGATTTAACATGCTTAACCTCCTGACAAATCCCTTGTTTTGTTAAAAAGAAAAGTTAAGAAAAGAAATGAAAGTACATTTTTAATAAATGAGTGTAATATGCAATTTTTAAAACTACCCCACCTCTAGGAGCATCCCCTCCCCAGTATTGTTTTGCTCTAAGCTTGTACTTTGTCCTTTACTTAGTAAAAGTTAGAATGGCTATACAGGAGATGATGACTGTTGTTCAGACACACATCTTCATCACATTAGCTGAATTTTCATTTCAAGATATTTTTTGTTTAGCAATAAGTTTTAAAGGCATCATTCCTTTTGAACAAACTCAGGAGAAGAATTAAATCTAGCCTAGAAAATTGCTTTTTCAGCCTAATACTTAGTATTTTTTAAAGCATTCCTTGGATGAACAGCTTCCCGCTGGAGCAACAATGATTTCCCACTCATTTTTTCTGCCACAACATCACAGTTTATCAGGAGCTGGAAAAAGAATGGACGGTATTGATTGACATGTTCCGCTTTTCTTTTTTAATGATAACAAAGTGCATCTTTGAATAAGAAAGCCCATCATCTTTTCAGTCTGAATATGCCACCAAGAGTAGGCACACAAAAGAAAGCTATTCAATCAGATTGCCTGGCCATGGTGACCACCTTTACTAGTAAATGATGCATTACAGAGTAGAAATTAATGGGAAAAAACTAAAACTGATTGCTAAGATATTTATGTGAGATTATAATGAAGACTGTTTGATTTGGTCAGTGTTTAAATGTTCTATTTTTTTTTAATTTCTTGACAGTTTCATTTCGTGATTTTGTTCCCCACATTATCATATATTATCTCCATTCTTTCTGCCACTGAAAAACTTCTCAACAAATTTCCCTGCTACCTTTATGCTGTGTGTATATGTGAGTTTGTCCCACTGAGTTTTTCCCACTGAGTTTGATAATGGTAACCTGTGTTATCATGAGCCTCCGTATTTGTCAAAACATAGGTAATATATTACTGGCTACATCACTGACTTAGATGGGTCTCCTTACTCCAGGAAATTTTTTCAACTTTTTCCAATTAGCAAGTTAATGTCTTAGTTCTATATTTTGCAGTGGTATGTTAAGTCACAAAATAAATGTATATGATGAATGAACACAGAAACAATATTTTTATGGATTTTGAAAACACACTTCATAAAGTATGAGCTTTAATTTATTATCATAAATAACCTATAAAATATGGGGAAATATAAAAATTTTTATATACCACATTGTAATAAATTTAAGAGACTTAAAATTAAAATTATTTCTATTTTTTAATTAAGAAGCATTATTCTACAATAATATTTGATTTGTAATAAAGCCATAACTTAGAACATGTCATGCTGTTCCTATGTTATAACAGAGATCACACATAGTATATATGTAATGTAAAATAATGTGACACCTAATAAATCCTCTGATCATCAAAAAAGTTGAGGACCAAAAGTGTTGGGAGGTTGACTTAAAATCTCTTCAGGATGTTATCTTCACGAAGAGGATTGTCTGAAGACATTTGGATAAATTAATATGCTTCTTAATCAGCAAATGTATTCTCTAAGAAGTAGACATACACAGATAATGGAATAAAAGAAATTAAACTTGACAAAAATCTCTGGCAAAATTTGTACTGATATTATTGGACAGATTAAAGCCTATTTAAATTTATATAGCTCATTACTAATTCTCATAAGTATGAAATATGACTATGATCCAAAATTTGTAGGTTCTGATCATACGATCCTGCATATTGAGAAAATGATGCTAAGCTAGAGTGAACATGTCCTAAGAGGTGCACAGCTACAGGTACAGGCAGTGTATGATTCTGAATTCTAACACATGGGGCATGAGACTGAACTATTCTGATGAAATAAAAAATAAATAAAAGAGTTTTGGTGGTAGCTATGATCCCAGGAGTTTGAGAGAGACTTCTACTGGTTCTCAATGCTGATAACACAAAGATAGATTATAGTTGAGACTACCACAAAATTGTGTCTTTCATGCTTGTTACATAACAATAATATTCTTATATAGTCAGTATGACTAACCTGTCTTCTAACATACCCCAGCTGAAATTCAGTTTGTGTTCTTTGGGAATATGTGACATTGGGCAGCCAAGTGAGCATATGCTTAGCATATTTTTTCTAGAAAATGATTGACTTTAAAGTTGCTTCAGTGGTGTCATGGTTTGAAATGTCTCATTTGTTTAGCTAGTTCATGGCACCATTGAAAGGTGAACACTTGTTGGAGGAAAGCTGTCACAGGGGGTAGGCCTGTGATTATTCCCACCCTACTTCCAGGAGGAATCTACCTTTGAAGCAACAAGTGTTGCAGCTCTCAGCCTTTTGAATGGGTATGATAGCTTGTCTCTAGCTTTGGCTAGCCAGCCATGCCGCCTCCACCATGAAAGTCATATTTCCCCTCTGGAGCTATAAGCTCAATAAATTTCTTTTCTCCCTTATGTTATCTGACTTTGGATGTTCTCTCACAGCACTAGTTAAGAGTAACTGTTACAACAAAAACACTGCTGAAGGTATCACCATACCAAACCTTAATCTATACTACAAATCCACGGTAATAGAAACAGCCTGGTACTGGCTCCAAAACAGACATGGAGATCAATGGATAAGGGTTGAAGACTCAGATAGAAGCCCACACAATTACAGCCATTTGATCTTTGACAAGGGGGCCCAAAAAGATCCAATGGAAAAAGAACAGCATCTTCAACAAATGGTGCTGGCAAAACTGGATCTCCAATGCAGAAGATTAAAACTGGACCTGTACTTGTCACATGCATAAAAATTAATTCCAAATGGATCAAGGACCTCAGTATTAAGCCAGAGACTATAAAAACCCTAGTTGAAAGGGTAGGGAACTCCCTTGAGCTGATTGGACTGGGTGGAGAGTTCCTAAACAGAAATGCAATAGGACAGTCATTAGAACCAACACTCAACATATGGGATCTTATGGAATTAAAGAGCTTCTGTTGAGATAAAGAAATTGTAAACTGAGCAAAAAGGCAACCCACAGAATGGGAGAAGATCTTCACTAACCACATATCTGATAGAGCTCTACTATCCAGAGTGCACAAAAAACTTAGAAAACGAAATGCCAAGGAACTGGAAAGGTGGCTCAGGGGTTAAGCCTATGCCTTGCAGGCGGAAGGTCCTGAGTTCGGATCCTAGACCCCACATATAGAAGCCAGTCTAGACGCCTTGCGGAAGCAGGGGCAGCCTGAGTTGCTGGTCCTGGTAGGGCGGAGCCTGTGAATCCTGGAGCAGAGTAAACAAGGAGAAGGTGGAGGCAGTCCATGGTGCTTCCCGAATTTGCCCATGGTTCTAGGCACACACACACGTGCACACACACACACAATTGAATAAAAAAAAAAAAAACTAAACACCAAGGAAATAAATGGCCCAGTTAAAAATGGGCCTTGGAACTCAAAAGAAACTTTTTCAGGGACGAAATTGAAATGTTTAAGAAATATCTTAGAAAATGCTCCACTTCCTTAGCCATCAGGGAAATGCAAATCAAAATCTTCCTGAGATCTCAGTCAGGATGACAAAAATCCACAATACAAACAACACCAAATGCTGGAGAGGATGTGGAGAGAAGGGAATTCTCCTTCATTGCTGGTGGGAATGCACGCTTATACAACCGCTCTGGTGATCAGTCTGGTGATTTTTTAAATAAGTTACAGATTAAAATGCCATATGACCCTGCTATTCCACTTCTGGGAATAATCCCCCATAAAGCAAAAATTCATCTCAATAACACAAGCACAACCATGTTCATAGCAGCACTATTTACAATAACAAAGTCATGGAATCAATCCAAATACCCAACAGTTGATGAGTGGATAAGGAAAATGTGGTATATTTATAAAATGGAATACTACTCAGCCATCAAAAAAAGATGAATTAATGAAATTTGCTGGGAAATGGATGGAATTAGAAAAAATTATATTGAGTGAAGTATCCCAGACACAGAAAATTAAGTGCCTTATGTACTCCCTAATAAGTGGATCCTAGTACTGCACCCACTTAGTGACACATTCAAAGATAAATCTCTGTAATACCTACAGTAATTGCCAAGATTACAAACAGTAGGGAAGAGGAAGGAGTGCCCCCCCAGAAATAAAGAGAGAGGTGTCATGTTTCAGTAGGGAAAATAGATCACCATCAATTATTGCAGTAAGTAGCAAGACTCTGTTTAAGGTCTCTCTCACTTTCCTTCCTGGTCACTTGTGACTGAGGGGGTTTGATAGATAGATGGTAACCATCCTGCAAAGGGGAGACTGACTCACCTCCTCACTGTGGTCTCCTACTTCTATTACATCTACCTTTGAATCTCTTCTTTTAGTAAGATTTCATTTAAACAGCCTTTTATCTTTGGTTAGAAGGTGACCTCCAATACCAATCAGGTTGGAGCCAAGGGTGACCCAGGAACAGCAAAACTGAAAACAACAAACCACAGTCCAGAATACCAATGACCCTATAATGTTCACCTGCAACCAGACCAAATCTCTCCCCATCCTAAAGCTCAGGGAAACTTGTGGTAGAGGGGACGGCAAGATTGTAACAGCCTAAAGATGGGGAGGACCAATACTCCACACAAGTTAGGGTTGCAGTAGCCATAATAGGACTTTCCATGACCTGCTCAATGACTGACATGTCAATGACACCCGAAAGTCAAGCATGGATCACAGGCACTTGGATCCTTAGAGGCAAGGGATTGACAGTCATAATAGTGTTTCCATACCAAAGGGAAATCGAAGAAAGTGCTCTGGGCAATGCCACTGAGTCCTTATACATCACTAGAGTGGAGGACTCAGACAGAAGTTTGGCATTCATACTAAAGGATGCTCAAGGGAATGGGAGGGGGAAGGGAGAGACACTGGGAGAAGGGGAGGGTGGAGAGTAAAAGGAAGGGGAAAAGGCGGGAGGGTACAAGAAGGACTGGAAAGGGGTGGAAAGAGGGAGGGGATAAGGTACCTATTAAGCTTGTATGATTGGGGAAAAATAAATAAATATAATAAAAAAGAATGACCATTACCAGTGGGAACACACAGGATGAAATACAAGAGAAAGATGGTTGGGTGTCATAGACTTGTAATCCCAGCACTTGGAATATGGAGGCAAGACAGTTATAAACTGTGAATCACCTAAGCTGTATAGCAAGAACTTGACTTAAGAAAATTATCTGAGTCACGTGTTAAATAAAACTTTGTCTTTGTGATCGAATGACTGCTGAGACATATGGGAAAAATGAGTGAATATTAATATGTCCCTCCATGATGCATGAGAGAAAAGGTGGGGTAGTTTCCTATTAAGGAAACAGTGGATTTTAATGCACAGTGTTGGAAATGTGAAGAAAATGGTGGTTGCATCTCTGAAACAGAAATGTTTGGCATATGCAGATGAAAAAGGAAATAAATAATGTAGGTGTGTGTACATGAATACATGTATATCTATGTGAATGTATGTGTTTAAAACATAGAATTAATAGAATAGTATTCATCGGTATGGTAGAAAATCATATATTTGAAAGAAGAGTTTCCAGAGACCTAATATACACTCAGCACAATAAATGTTGAAAACATTTCTAAACAGAAACTACTTGATTCAGTAGCTGGGAAACTATGTATCAGTGCCTATAAGACAGAAAAATATTAGAGTGATTAGGGCAGAAACTAGTCTAAAAGTACAAGACAGGGAGAGCAAAGAAGTAATGAAAATCAGTGTGCATTTCTGCATTACGCAGAGGAAATGTATCTTGTTATGTTATGATTGTCTTTCCTACCATAACCCTTAACTGTTAATGACGCTACTCTGTTCTTTCTGAGGAGTTTAATTCAGAGAAGAAGGTCTCTATATTGAGTCAATATTTTAACATTTCCTTTAATTAAATTCATTGTGTTTTTAGATGAATACCTTTGGGATTTTATCTGGACTTGAAGATTTCTTTTCACAAATCAAATCCAAGAAATCAGTGAAATGCAATTACAGTGAGTTATGCACTAAAGCATTGGAATAACTGTGGCAGACAAAAATCATATTTAAAATGCTTTAAGTTAGAATATACTTTTACCTATAAAATGCAATATATTTCCACTTTTACTGTGATTATTGTATTATACACTTAAAATTTTCTTGTATTTATAAGTAATTTCCAGATGATTTTTAGGTAACTTTCAGATATAAGAAAGATTATATGTGATATAATTGCAGAAGAGAATCCTTTGTGTTAACTCAAGGGATTAATGCTCAACTCAAAACTGAAAGTGTGAAGAATTGTCGAGCAGTGGAAATCCCATATTAGAGCACTGAAGAGCTATCTGGTTCTCTCCTGAAGAGGTGGACCTGAAACTGTGTTCATTCTGTTCTCTATTCTTCAGATTCATGAATAATGGTTATGCTTCTCAATGAAGCTCATGATTAGTATTTCATGTCTAAAACCTTCAGCCCTGTGTAAAGTTTGAAATTACATTAAAGTGTTGAGCTATTCACGACTGTGTAATTCACTTAGGTTCCAAGCAAGTACATGTGGTTTTCCCCTCCAGCTGAGGTTTCGGAAGAATGTTTAAAATGTTCAAGTGTTTCTTGATGGACACTTAGGACAATATTTTGGTATAATACGTGAAAGTTATTATTGTATTTTGCTCTACTCTTTTGTTATTATAAGAGAAATTTAAAAAGAACTTACATTCTTTGTCATTTCCTTTAAATCTTTTGTTTGTCCTTTGGTAATGGCAACTGTGGTCTTCTAAAAACAACCATACCTCTCTTCTCCCTTCCTCCTTCTCTCTCTGTCCTTTCAGTCTTTCTTCTTCACCAGGCCTTCAACTCTAAATAAACTTCTATCTCTTGTCTCAAGAAATAAAAGAAATAATAATATTAAGATACACTATATTTTAAGGGAAAACCCCCACAAAACCAATAATGCTTTGGAAAATCAAACAACTATTATATTTCAAGATATACTAAATAATATACTAAGCAATACCATATTTAGTATAACATCATGTATATTATTTAATGAAAACTTTTAAAAGTTAGTGGTAACTTGATCTTTCACTAAACAAATAATAAATTACTGTCACAACAATGACGAATTGGAACTACCTTAGTTATTATCTGCATCATTTAACAGACATCATAAAATCTCTAAATTTCTCACAGTATATGGTACAAAATCTAAATGACAATCTTATGCATCATTACTAATTTTTGTCTCTATTCACACATACCAGGCAAAATTTTGTGAGTTTTCATTTATTCATTCAATTACTATTTTTCCTCATGTATATGTATGTTTTGCATGTGTGTGTTTAAGTATGTTCCTATCTATATAGGCACATAGGGTATGCACATGGGTTCCTTTTCGAGAAGTTGACATCAAGAGTCTTCTTAGATCACTCTGCACCTTTCTCTTTGGGGCAGTATCTCAGCTGAACCAAGAGTTAACTGATACAGTTTACCTGGCTAGCCAGCTTACTCTAGGTAATCAGTATTCTCTGTATTCTAAGCTCTGGAACACCAGGCAGAACAACAGGCAGGTCAACAATCTTACCCAGCATTTCTACAGACTCTGCGGGTCCAAACTGCAGACCTCATGTTTACAAGTTAAGCACTTTATACACCCAGTCATCTCTTAACACTTGGAGGTACTTGCTATTTTCTCTTTTTTTTTAATTTTTTTTTTTAGTGTGTGTGTGTGTGTGTGTGTGTGTGTGTGTGTGTGTGTGTGTGAAGGCACTGTATGTGCCTGTGGAGGCCCACAGGTGATTTTGGGAATCATCCTGGATTGTTCTACCTTTCCTCTGTTTTGCTTTGGATTTCCCAGGCTCTGCCTTCCAGAACCTGAAGTACAGGCTGGATTCATTACCTCCTGGCATCTTTATGTGGGATCTGGGATTTGAATTCAGGACCTTTTGCTTGCAAGGCAGAGTCTTAATCCCTGAGCTACCTCTCCAGACCCTATTTTCTCATTTGCACGAAAAAGATATTGAAGTAACCTACTATAAAATATTCTTGCCAAGACAATTACTCAGCGAATTACTGGGAAATATCTGGTTTCAGTATGATTGTTTATGGAATAGTTTCTCGGATACCAAATACTGCAACTGGATCACAATTGTTAGAATTTTCTGGGTTCTAATTCGAAAAGAAGAAACATGAGAGAGGGGGAGAAAAAAAGGAGGAGGAGGAGGAAAAAAGAGAAGGAGGAAAAAGCAGAAATGAAAAAGGAGGAAAGAAGAGGAGAGGAAAGAGGAGGAGGGTGTGGAGGGAGAGGGAAGGAGGAGAAGCAGCAGCAGCTTCTTATCAGTTCTGTCTCCTGAGCCCATAACATCCCTCAGACTCCACCTGGGTTCCTCTTCCCCATTCTGTGGCCTGGACATTTTCCTAAGGCAGTAGACTGAGGCAATCCTAGAAATGTACGTAGATTTTTTTCTTAAGGCTTTCTGTTTTTCTCTGATCAACATCTAATGATAAAGTCTATCATTTCTACATTTCATATACTCTTATTCATTTTGGAAATATGATTATTTCAGGCCCTATTCTTTATCTTTGACCAGATGCAGATGTCCTTTTCAATTTTTAAATATACAATATTACAATCTGTATTAATACAGAATACTGCATTTGCTGTATATAACACAATAATATATTATACAGCCTATAACTAACGGGTGTTAGGACCTCCTTCAATATCTCAAATAGTAAAAAAAAATTCTGCATTGGTTATGTTAATAAAGTCAGTGTCTCTAAGTGTGGAATAGTTCTGGCCTTGCAAAAGTTTGAGTAACACTACATATGTCTAGTATTGAAACCTTTGTGGAGGTTACTCAGGCCACTGTCATCTGTGACATTCAGCCAGCTGAGACTGGGATGATGAGTTCTCATCCAGAAAACTGCTTTTGGAGGTTTCAGTACCTTAAAGAGATTTCCAGAACAGAATGGCCATCACTGATTGCTAAAATACGTTCACTGGTGGAATTTTCAATGACCTGAACAAGTTTGAAAACTGGTTATGATGGCCCCTTATTATCACAATTAGAGAAAAATCAGTTTTAGCTTATAAGAATCAAAACTGATTTTTGTCTTATCCCCTGTGCAAAGTCACCATCCTGACTTCCAGGAACAAAGGTTGATTTTCCCATTTTTTGTTCTTACATGAATAGGAAAGGAAATTTTATATTCACTCATGTTTGAGTTTCTTTTGCTCAACATTAAAACATCTCCATTACTAACCTCAGGTGGAATTATAATAATAATAGATACATATTTATATGTTTACAATTTATATTGGTATAAACAAAGTGGGAGGAATGAAGACTCATGAAATATGCATCTATTCTTTCATGGATATTGTAAAGTTATTTTCTAACAAGATGTGCCAATTCATACTCCTATCAGAATTCCCCATGAATTTCTGTGGTTCCTCAGAATATTTGAACACATCCCATTGTCCTTTTAACTTTATTTTCCCTTGTGATTATGTAGTTTAATGATAACTTCCTCAATGATTAATTTTTCAATTCTATCCATCTCTTGCATCCTGGTTTCTGAAAAAGACAGAAAGTTATTCTCCAATAAATTTACCACAAAATGCTTAAGTATATTTATACTGGTGACATTCCAACGAAGAAACCTGTCATATCACTCTACAATGAACCTGCATCTGCCAACTGTTTTTGCACTCAAAGCTTCTAGCCAGTTTCCAATCACAAAATCTTAATTGTAATTAGGAATCCAAATTTATTAAGTGTATTAGTCAGGATTCTCTAGAAGAACATATTGCTAAAATACAATATATATAAATAACTTTATTAAATAAACTCACAGTAAAGGTAGAGTCCTTCAAAGTAGCCACTAGTAGCTGATCCATTCTTGACTAGAATGTCTCACAAAGCCAAAGGATCCCAAGATCTTTAGACTCTATTTCACTGGAGGACTGAAGACAGAAGACAGTGGGCTCTGTCAACCATGAACACCAGCTGGGCTCTTACATCAGCAAACAGCAGCAAGGCCTAGAGACCAGGCTCCAAAAGTAGTGGGAATAGTGATGAGAAGGAAAGGGCCAAACTCTGTGTCAGCCAAGGATGCAGGCAGCAGCAGCAGCAGCAACAACAACAAAGATGATAACAATGCTCAAAAATGTCAACGATGCTGGAAGAGTGAACTTAACAGCCAGCTGACTCAGGATAAGGGAAGAGCAAGTCCCTCCTCCTTACATTTATGTGATCCAACACTGGAAAGTACTGCCCACTGTGGCTGGGTTTTCCACATCAATTAAACAAGTACCTGTAAACTTGTTCAAGGTTGAAGGGGCCTCCTCCAACCATCAATTCTCTACAAATGTTTCCCAAACTACAATCTAACCATAACACTAAGTATTTTAACAAATCAGCACCAAATATGAACTTAAATCCTAGAAGCAGAGACAAAAGCAGTTTGAAAAAATAGCAACTACCACAAAACAAAAAACATTTATTTTCATTATAATATAAATAATAAGTACTGATCTAAATTAGTTATGCTATAACCAACCACTAGGAGGATTTATCTACTATATGCATACTATAATGGGTGCATTTATTGGGTATTTGTGTAAATACTTACTGAAAGTATAGAGGTAATGTAATGAAATTTTTGAAAATTATATAAAGTTTCAAGTTTCATTATCAAAACAATATTCAGTGCTTGAAATTTTAAAAAGAAGATAATGGAATAAAATTGAATGATAAGGGTATATACACACACAGAAAAAAGCAAAAGGACTTGAATATGGAAGAAAGATTAGAAGGGAAGATGCGGAAGGAGGGAAATGGAGAGAACAGAAAGAGGAGAGAGTAAAATACATATGTACATAAGTACATATGTACACATGTATTAAAATGTCAAAGAACAAGATTCATTAATGAAGTGGGGAAAAAGAAAAGACAAAAATTGGTAGCAAGGAGTTAAAAGTAGCTACCTCTGGGGAGATGAAATAAGAAAGAATTTGCTTTGCTATAAAAACATTGTAGAAAAAAAATCACCTCTCAGATCTCTGCACTCACAAATCTAAGAAAAGCAAAATCAAGTTTAAAAATCACTCAATAAAAATATCGATGAGTTGCTCAAAATAGAAAACACTGGAGAGGTGACCCCATGCACCCCGTTGTTATAAATGTTCCTTTAGGAAATACTGTCTAGGAATGCAGTGCTAGAAATCTTTAAATCTTTACTTTTAAATCAAAAGCCAAATAAGTGTATGAATTCAGCATTATTTTCCTAATTGGCATAATCTCTGCAATGAAGATGCATCGACTTTTTAAAAAGGTAATAGTAAGATAATATTTCCTAAATTGGATCAGTTATTCTCCAAACAAGCCCTGTATATAGTAGCAACTATATGCAATATGATGAGGACATTATTATTTCTTAGTTTTTTTGATCTACTGAAGGAAATAGGAAAACAAATAACTACCTTATAATGCAAAGAAATGTATGCATAAAGGAGAGAACTGGAGAGATGTGCACATGTGGGGCATGCAAACCAACTTCGAATAGATGTCTAGCACTTTCTGAAGATACACAAAAGCAAGTATTGACAAATAAGAAAGATACAATTATATAAAAATAATGTAGTAACCTTTCCAAGCAGAAGATGAATTTATGTGTTTGTTCACTCACTATATACTTACAATAGTTACTATGAGAAAGGAAAAGAGCAGTCTGAAGAAACTGGATTAGTTGAATGTCTTAATTCAAATGAGTTAATTTAACACGATTTGTGCATCAACTCAGTTCTCAAAATAGTTCCTTAAACTGTCAATGGACAGCTATTGAGTGTTCAATGTTAGTGAATGTTAGTCAATACTCACACCTGTCTCACAACTGGAGCCTCTGATTTACTCTTGGCATGTGGCTTAGGCAATGAGAGTTTCTTAAACTTCTTGAGAAATTCAGAGATGCAGCCAAAGCTTATAACTATATATTCCACCATTTGCAATATACATTCTGTAGTGTGAGAATGTCTCAATAAAATGACTGTTACATAAATAGATAAGAGCAGAATTCCAGAGAACTACATGTACCCAAAGACTATCACAAAATGTTATTTTCATAGAATGCCTTGGGAGAGGGCTCCTTGCAGATAATCCAGAGGTACTGAAGATTAGGAATTTCATCTTTTCTTTAAAAATATCTTTCATGTTTGCAAACTTTATGAAAGTAAAATCTCAAAATAACAAAACCATTCTCAAGAATGTTAGAATCTGGCCTTTTTCTGTCTCCTGCACATACGATCCATGTTATGTAACATCTGGAAGTTTTCCTGTCTGTGATGGCTTCTGTCTTGTCCAGTGAATTTAGTTCCCTTCTATTTAACATTTAATTTTCACCAGAACATTGGCACCTTAAAATGTCTGTTTATTTTGGATACCACAATTAACCATAATTTCATAGCAATTTACTTCAACAATTTCAGTTAAATCTTTATCCTTGGAGTTATATAAAAGACAAATTTCAAATATGTTTTAAAATAGACTGTTTTAAAAAATATTTTTGTCATCATCTCTTGACTTTTTTTAAAGATCATGCAAAAGTCAACTGCAAAGAAAAGTGCACAAAGCAGACTAATTAAACTATGAATGCACTGCTCTCGAAAATCAGATTTTTTTAACAGTTTTGAAAAGTATCAACTGTTTTTGAAGTTCTGAGAACCAACCCCCAAAAATGCAAACAAAAGGAAATCCACCCTTATCCACCCCCACAAATTAAATAAATCAAAAGCAGTATATACAACATATACAACTCAAGGCAACATATAGTAAAACACATTTTTATAAACTTAAGTAAGGGTAATGATTTCCACTGCCCAAGCAGGGGACATGAAAACGTGTTAGATCCAGCAGCTCATATTCTTATATTAAGCAGATCTTGAGTCATTTAATTGTTCTGTTAAGTGAAATAATGAACACAGAAATAAAATCAGATATTAACATTATCACAAGAATCTTGTTTTGATTTTTTCATTTATTTTTTTCTTTTTGTACCTATAAGGTGCCATGCAAGAAGCTTCAGTCCTTTCTCCTATCCCCCCTCTCCATTCCAAAAAGCTTTTATTCAAATATATGTTTTAATGCTATACAAATATAAACATAAAATAGATATCTGATTTTCACAGTTACTCTTTGTTCTGCTGTGAGACAACACTGGAGCCCAAGCAATGCCAAAGGGTATGATGCAATTTGCCTGCATGGTTGCTGATAAATGACCATTACACAGCTTAAGGGAACAAGGTTTGTTTTTTTGTTTTTTTTTTTTCTTACAACACTCTGATTACAGTTCTCAATCCAGCTTGATGGGAGAGCATGCACCAAACACCAACACCAGGGCTGAGGGAACTGACCACACCATCTCTGAGAGATGGACAATCCTTACTTGCCAGACCAATATGTCTGACCAAGTGTACAGAAGGATGCCAACTTCCCCAAACAGCTCTCTGTACTTTACTTACCTGTTCAGGGCCTAGTCCCACCCATCATGGGCTGGGTCTCCTCCATCAACCAGACAATCTCTTGCAGATTTGCTCTGGGCTTAACTTAACCATTAATTCTCTACAAATGTGCCCAGAGCTCAAACCCTCAACAGTCAAGTTGACATCTGTGCTTAACTATGACAGGAGAGAAAGAGGAAGATTTATTTAGCTTAAGGTTTCAGATGAGAGATACATTTCATTATAACAGACATGGAATAGAGGGTAGCAGAAGCTAGAAAGGTCAAATCACATCCATTATGTTGCAGGCCTAGAACGCAAGCAACAGACTGCAGAAGCTATTAGGGGGAATAGGGTGGGGATACACAACCTCAAAAAAACCTGTGATGTGCTTTCCTCTAGCTTCCACCACTTAAAGTTGCCATAATCTTCCCAAACCTTAACATCTGCTAAAAATGTAAACACATGAACTTATGAGTGATGACTCACACTGAAACCATGACACAACATTGATTTTAACTGACACGTATAATTTTGTAAGTGGTATTTCTCTCCCACTAATAAATATTGTGTTCATGCTAATACATGCAGAACAATTTTAGCCATTTTAATTGACTTAACAGCAGACTATATGATAAGTAAAGCACAATTATTCCATTCTGCTGATGAATGCTTAATTTAAATAGTATTTTAGAAATGTGTGCAATTTAACAGTAGAAAGTCATGTGACTATTTTTACATCCAACTCAGTGTGTGCATCACGGTTTGAATGTGAATTCCCCCCCAAAAAACTCATATGTTTGGACATTTGGTGTCATCTCAATGTACCATTTGGAAAGGTAATGGGACTTTCAGCAGGAGGAGCGTTGCTGCATTAAGCATATCACTGGAGACATACCTTGAGTTTTAATAGCCTATGTTCACTTCCTCCTTGATGTTGATGCACAACAAAAGAATCAAAGATCCTCAGATGTCACATAAAATGCCCAGTAGGTGTGGTGACCCATCTGTAATTCTGGCTAAGAAAGGTGGAAACTGAGCATTCTAGCAACCTGGCTAATGAAACTAGGCTTAGTAGCAAGTTTTTAATTTAAGAACGACTAAAGTAGAAGAATGAGCCTCCACATCCACGCATGTGAGCACGCATTCCCCCCCACGTGCACATGACAGCGGAAAAGGGAAAATAGTGACTATTTCATGCTTCCTTTAATTTCTTTGTAATTTTTTAAATATTTTGAATGTGATACCTTTCCAGATATATATAAATATTTGAAATATTTTGCTTGTCTGCATAATATTTAGGGTGAATAAAAATACTTATAGATTATGAAATCTACTTTATCCATCTTTTGCTTTGTGTCTGGCCCTTTTTACATTTGAATACATTTTTCTTTACCCTTAAGTCATACTTTCTACTTTTTCAACTATCTCTTGCATGCAAATTCTGAGATCCATTTTTCCTTATGTTTATTTTAGTGTAAGATAGAGCCATAATTCACATTGTTTGTATAGAGATATATAATTCATTTAGTTCTCTTTATTGAAACTACCATATTTTCTCCAGTCATTCACAAGAGTTTCATTGTTATGAAACTCCTAGCATGATGTGTTTTCATCTTTTGTTCTGCATCAATAGTTTTAACCATTGTGCCATCTCCCAAGCTTTGACAACCTGATTTTTTTTTTAAATGAACCAAAAGAAGTATGGACATTAGTTTTACAGATGACATGGAGTGGTAAATACGTATAGAAAATATTCATCAGAGAACATTAACTTTAGCAGCCTTAGCATGATGTGTTTGCATTTCTCTTCAGATATACTGTCTATGGGTGAGCCTCCATTTCAATATTGTATGCTTTATCACATAAATATGCAAATATAATTCCATCTAAAATTTTAAAATAATAGATTATAGAAAATTGCTGAGATTGTTGTTAATGCTTATTAAGGTCATCTAGCAAATGATATTGCAAAAAAGAGAAAGAAGAGAGAAAGAGACTAATATAGCATTAAACTAATATTTTGGGAGACATAATTTCATCTTTGTGACTAATGAGTATCATTACTATTTTTTTAAATCCTCTAAAGAATCTTCTTTAAAGCCATACATGAAGTGATATGTTCTGGAAGACTCAAGCTAATTTGCATAAGAAACATGCCAGAAATAAATAAAAAATTATTATAAAGGTACTCGAATGAGTAATTGAGTTGATATTAAAAATGTAATGATTACACTATTGCTGATTCACAAAACTACTGAGCTGAGCACTTTAGGCAGAACCAAAGATAAAAGATTCTGAAAACCATTGGATGGTTTCAAAATTGCTTTTAGTCATTGAAAGGTAGAAAATGTCAAATAAATGATGTCAAATAAAACAACGTCATAAAATGTGGGAATTGAAATAATATTCTCTGAAGTCCTTTACATGTGCTAGAACTTTATATATTTGTAGAACTAAGTTGCAAACATTAAAGAAAATAATCAGAATTATATATATCCATTAAAATAAGAAATAGGGGATTCACATTGATGTAAACTAATAAGTGAATACATATTTTAAAGTTTTTTTTAAAGGATTAGGAAGTTTTTTTTGTTTTGTTTTGTTTTTATTATTATTCAATTGTATGTGTGTGTGTATTGTGTGTGTGTGTGTGTGTGTGTGTGTGTGTGTGTGTGTAGAACCACGGGCGAATTCAGGAACCACCATGGACCGCCTCTACCTCCTCCTTGTTTACTCTGCCCCAGGATTCACAGGCTCCGCCCTACCAGGACCAGAAACGCAGGCCGCCCCCGCTTCCGCCCAGCGTCTATACATGGGGTCTAGGATCCGAACTCAGGGCCTTCCGCCTGCAAGGCAGAGGCTTAACCCCTGAGCCACCTCTCCAGCCCCTTCAAAGTTATTTTTAACTTTAGTTTCCAATTATACTTTATTTTGATATAAGTGGCACTGCAACAAACGGTCAAATTTCTATATAAAAGCAGATCATGTAGAAATATAAATGGTTTTTCTCTCCAAAAAGCTAAGAATTTTTACACTTTTGCACCTACAGCTGGACATACAAACACACAACACACACACACATACACACACACACACACACACAAAGCTACGTTTTATGTTTCTCTCTCTTCTTTCAGGGTATGGGTTCAGGTGTCAAAATACAATTCACATCTTGTTATGGAGATATAAAATGTTCCAATCACTACCAAAAGTATATCAGTTCCCTTGATCTTATCGCATATGAGAAGAGTTTTAAAAAATTACTGCTTTACCTCTTTCCAAACAGGGTAACCTTAAAAATGTGGTCTTTGGGACCCAGCCCATACCACAAACTAGAAAAAATAGGTATTTTTGAAAGTCCTTGGTTATTCTAAGTTCTTTTGTTTTCTGAGGTTATGAATACTATTAATTCCAAGAAAAAATAGTCACCTAATTGCTATAGGAATCTTTAATATTTTGAATATATCTCTGGAAAGGATTATGAGAGATATAAGATACCACAGGTATCAAAGTGAGGGAGGAAATAATGGGGGAAATATTTAGGGGCTGGATGTGATGGGGTGTAGAAGCCACTGACAGAGTAATAAAAAAAAAATCCTGATGTGAAATTCAGCCAGATAGGAACCTCCTACAATATTAATATGCTTAAAAAATTTTATTTAAAAGAAGAAAAATCCTTGTACAGAGGATCACAGACAAAAGAAAACAGGGCAAAACAAAAAATGCCCCAATTCAGAAGCAATTAAATATTAGTAGAAATAACAGATTAATGATACCTTCTGATAAGCTGTTGGCCAAAATAGTCTCTAAAGTCCACCAAACAGTGTAGGTTTTGACATTGCTCTTGGTTGCCCTCCAGATTGTGTTACTGAAGATGCAGCATTCATGGATCATAGGACATGGATCATAAAGCAACAACTCAAAGTGATCTGAAAGCTCCTTCCTTTCTGTGTAATCTCTATAGTACCAGAGAGTACTATGGATGATACTGGGGAAGAAAAACAATCAAAGGTCTGGTTAATCTATGAAAACTGTAAGGTAGTTGCAATAGCAATCACCATAACAAGAGGTCACCATAAATGAAATAGTGGCATAAATACTAGGGAGGTGATCAATAGCTTTCTGATTAGATTTAAAGAGTGCTTGTCAAGAAGGAAACATATTTCTGGTACTGTAAACTAGACCAAGAATGGATGAAGACACTATATCTATGAAGGCACTACATCAAACTTCCTTTTAAACACCTGTTTTATGCACATAAATTGGAGGAGCACTCAGCATTTACCCTAGAATCTTTCTGCAATAGAAGCACAACAGGCCCAAATGCAGAAAATAAGTAGCTGTGGGCTTCTTGGCCCTAAACAGGAATCTAAGCCACACTCACCCCTACTTCAAGACTCAGAGAACATCATAGAAGAGGGGTCAGTAAGATTGTAGGAGCCTGTAGTGGGATAATGGTAGGGCAGCCATTATTTCCTGGACTTGACAGGGTTCTGTTATCCATGATTTCATGGCAGATACACATACTTTGACAAGAATTGAATGGGAACTGCCCTTCAACATCTCACCATGAAAAGGAAAAGATTCCAGAATCTCCACAACTCTCTGAGAGACTGATGAGGACTACTGCTGACAGGGAAGAAAACAAAGATGTTTTCCTCAATCGTTTACCCACTGACCTATGATACTTGCTGGAGTTTGAATCAGGCATATATCATCAAAGGCAAACTAGATGAAATAGCAGGCTACACAAGTGAAAATATGAAGGAGTCTGCCAGGTGAGATAAAGGTTTGTAAGTGGAAAAGGCAAGGTGATGGGATTGGGGATTAAGGGATAAAAATTTCATGCAACATTAAAATTAAGAAGGGGAAACATTCTTAAAAGAAGTGGAAAGCACAAAAAAAAAAAACCCTCTAAACAAGTGACTATTGTTTGGTTTACTTTGGTCTGAAAATTGTGATCTAGACTTGTGTAAGGTGATTGTGCCTGTTAACATAAATTCTCAAAGACTTTCACAGGTAGTGTCCATTGGGATTGCATATAAAATGCCACATAAGTGCATACCTTAGCACAAATGATTATCACAAGATTTTACACACACTGATCCACTGTAATTGAGAAAGTAAGTGCAAGAGCACATCAGGAGAGCAGCATAGGTGGAGTGCGTTGGGGACAAATAGAACAGGGTGGCATAGCAGACTGAAGCAATGGGAGGAGAACTGAGTGCCTGAGGGAAAGGTCTTGAGGAGCATGCAGCATCCAATGAAAAGGCCCCTGAACTGGACTGATACTAACACAAAAATTTATCTGTTGGAAGGTACCCTATTTCCCGGAAATTTACTGGTGAAGAGACAATACTTCTCTGATTTCACAATAATACATATATATGTATATATACATATATAAAACTATATATAATGTATAATTTTATAAATATGTAGTACATTTAATAGGATATCTATATAATAATAATCATGAAAATAATTTTTCAATTTTGTGTTTTAGACAGTAACACTACAAAAATCCATTCTGATTTTGTGTTTTAAATGTTAAGTGCTCCAGTCCTTTGATGTCACATGGAAGCTTCTGGAAAACTCAGTATGAAGCATGGATGAAGGAAAACACTCAGAATCTGAATGGCACCTCTGTGTTAGCTCTTCCATGTGGTTTCGAATTCATAGATTCAAAATATCCCAAGCAGTCTCTATCTCTTTCCAGTGAATTTTCAAAACTATGAAAGAAGCTCCACACCTTTCTGAAAGACTGATAAGGACTAATGATAATGGGGAAGAAAAGGAAGATGCTTTCAATATCTACGATACTTGCTGGAGCATGGATCATGTCAGGCAACTGTTGTCAAAAACAAGCTAAATGAAGCACAGTGGGCTGCATAAGTTAAAAGATTCAAAGATAGGAGATAGTCTAGCAGAGGAGATGAAGGGTTGTAAGGAGAAGAGAAGGGAGGATAAGATGGGGGACTAAGATAAAAATACCATAAATTCAGTATATTCATGTATACGATATTTTAAAAAGGATTAAAAATATGAAAACAAATGAGAAGTTATAATCACTAAATTTTCAACTTCTAGATATTCTAAATATTAATAATGGATGTCTACATAGAGGCTTTCAGCTTTTGCACACATATTATTTTATTTGATAGTCTTTGCGGAACCTATGGGTCTCAAAACTTGCAACAAGTATTTTGAAGTGAAATATTTGCTATAATTAAGAAATTATTTCAGGAAATAATCTAACCTTATTTCTTCATCTATTGTGCAGATGCTAAGAGACGTTTGCAGCACAGCATTCACAGTCAACCTGTCATGATTTCTTTACAAAGAACAGTCTCAATTCTGGTTACTAAGCTATTTAATTCTTAGCCATGTAAATATTATTGCATATAATTGATTTTCTCCCAGAATTAACATGTTAATATGATTTAAGGCTATTGGTATCTAGTTTGAATAAAATAGTAAATACATAGTAAAATATAGCAAGCAGCAAGGACAAACATATTACAATTATACTATTTTTGTTTGCAGAGAATTATTTTCACTACCACTTACATTTCCTTCAGTAAGAGCATTTTATTGCTACAGCTGTGTGTTTGTGCACTAACACTCTTCTGTTGCCAACCCCTTGCATGGGCTTAGCTGAGTTTTCTAGTCCAAGACCAACTGACCAACATCCTGTGACTGAAGAGAAAATGTTAGACAGAAACAGCCATCTCTGAACTCTGGCCAGCATTGTAGGATCATCCTGCCTCCAAACTCTTTACCTGAAACATAAGTAAGGTTCTGTCGACCTAACCCTGCTCTGTCCCTCTTTTCTGCATGTGTTGATCCCAGAAATCTCTAATCAATGTCATGCAAGATATTATTGACATATGGCATTTTTCTCCCCCCCAAAAAAAAGTCCCCATTTTGTCAAAGCTAATAAAATTGCAACTTTTAACTACTGATGTTCACTCAGAGATAGAGGGTAAGGGCCGAGCTAGAGCACATGCCTAACCACTTGCCCTCCTCACATGTGCCTGTGCACATGAGGTTGGGAGGGGTCCCAGAGTATAAAAGCTAAGGAAGATGCTGTTGGGGGAGTTCTATCTTGCGAAACTAGTTAGACAAAGCATATCCTTCAGCCATGCCAGGTCCTCCCTGCTCCTGTATGTAATTCTCATCTCCTACACCTGCAATTAAGTCCAATAAACTCATTGGTTTGTCAAGTTAGAACTTTGGTTTATCACCTATTAAGTTTGTATGAGCGGAAATAATAATAAAAAATGTTAAAAAAAAAAAAAGAACTTTGGTTTATCATGAAACTTCTATCTGGGTGGAAAGACTATTGTATGTGGCATTTCCCCAGGAAGAGTATTCAATGAAACAGGTGTATATTCTCAGAGTCTTTCAGGAGAATTTCAGGGTACAACAAATATTATGATGTATCTTGCACAAAATAATATATTATTGAAATAAGCCTAGAGCTGTAGAAATGGCTCAGAGTTTAAGATTCTGCCTTATACAACACGATGTAATTCTTTATGGTTTGAAATGGACCATACCAGGCTTATAATACCAAGAATTGTTACTTTATAATGTTCCCTTAAGCAAGATTGAATTTGCTTTGAGTGTTATTTTTCCACAGACCAAAATAAACCTTTAAATCCTGCCCAGCTAATGTGTGATATGCTAATGTTATAGAAACAAGAGTGGCAGAAATTGAACAATAATGCAGTTTTCTTTTATAAGCTGGTTTATAGGTACACAGCCTTTAAAGAGAAGCTGCTGCGAACACAGGTGAAAAGGTAAGAGAAAAGATGTGCACTGTTAAATTAGAACCTTATTTTTTAAGATGCAACTAGTTTTCACTTTGGATAGAGATTACCTATTTGGTATGGAATCTGACAAATTTCAAGAATTTTACCTTAGGTCACAAAGAACTTACATGGTACATAAATACATAGTTGTTTGTAACATTTTTTTTTATTTGGAAATTTGAGATTTTTTAAATATCAGTGTCCTACCAGTTTAAGGGTACACTGTAGAGCTTAATTTTGAGTTGCTGTGCAAGATTTTTCTTCATGCTGTCATTTGTACTATGTTCTGAATCCTTGAGATTAAAGTTTTGGTTATAAATTGCTGTTTAATTTAAAAGCCTGCTTTTTCTTGCAAACTCAAAATCTGTGATCTTGGACCAAGTCCAGGTATTACATTCCTATTGGAAGCCCTACCTATATTTTCTTGTAAAGTACATTTGAAAATATTAGCATGATTGTATAATAGTTGAAACCACTTACCCCATGGAAAGCAGTTCTTTGTAAGAAACACAACTGTAGCATCACAGATTAGTGAAGGGATTGTCATCTAAGTAATAGTACTTACCCATCTTTAGGAATTGAAAGCAGTTCAGGATCTGTGATCCCCTAGCACCAACCTGGTGTTTTGTTATTCAAAGTAAGTTGACTCTTGAGAATGGCTTTTATCCTTAGCATGAAAATTCCATTTTTTTTCAATATAATTCAAATGTAGCAGTGCACAACTAGAATATGGAAGCATGTATAACTTTCCTCGTAGAAATCTGGAGGGTTGTGGTTTCAGATTTTTTTTGTTTGTGTGCTTTAGATTAAATGATAATGCAAAAAAAGGGGACTCTGCTTTGAAAGCAGAAGGACCTGAGTTTGCCTCCCAAATCCCATATAAAACATCAGGTGGAAATGGTAGCAGCATGCAGTCCTGGATATGAACAGCAGAGCCTGGGAAAACCCAGAACAAACAAAAAAATGAGGTAGATGTGATCCAGGATGATCCCCTTACTTTTTACTAACTAATGCTAGTTAGTTAAGGAAATATTATTTCTTATCTGAGGCAAAATGTTTGTTTTTTTTCTGGTGCTAGGAAATTCCATGTAATACATTTCATATCTATGAGATTAAAAAGCAGCATCCTACCATATGTTCTAGAAAGGATACTTATAAATGGAAAAGTAGATACCTTATTTTTTAAGATGAGGTCCCTTCTCATCCTTCTTTCTGCCTCTAGCACAGATGCGCTGTCTGAAGCTGAAACATCTAACAGTCCTCCTGAGAGTGAGAGAGAAGGACAAGGCTAAGGAAGATTAGAAATAATGTCTTTTACAGCCATGAACCTCCTTTAACATTGTTCCGATTGCAGACTTTCTGATGTGCATAGAAGATGAATGTTTACTCTCTCTTATCCCAAAAAAATGTCACTGAGTTAACACTTAGACAATGAATAGAATTTCATGATAATTTTCAGAGTGAAATTTGAAAGCATATTCCAAGTCCCTAAGTCTACTCTTAACATATCAAAACCATGTGATAGTCAAATTTAAAATCAAGGATGAGAAAAAGAGAGATCGTATAAGTTCTATTAGATTGGGATGATGTAACGGTTGAGTCCAGAAGCTATAGAGGGACCCAGAACAGCCCAGAAGCCTGGAGGATATGCTCCTAATGAGTCCTGCAGTGGACAGCATCGTGGGAGGCAAGCAGTTTCTGAGACGCTGTGGGGAGGCTTTCTGGTAATGTAGCTGCCTTTGAATTGTCTCTCCATGTCATGGTTTGAAATATGAGCTATCTCCCACAGACTCATGTGCTGGAATCTTTTGTTGTTTGGGAAGATCATGACAACTGTAGGAGGTGGAGTCTTGAGACTGCCTAGCCCTGCTCTACTTCAATTACTTATCTGCTTTTTAGCTTGCAAAAGCTTGGCCCCTCCATGATGTCTACAGTGACCCAAGCCACCTCCAACTTCTGCCAATCGGTCATGCCTTTACTGCTATAAAGGGCTATATCTCCCCTCTGAAACTGTAAGTTGAATAAATCTCCCTTATGCCTCTTGAGTTTGAATGGTTGTCTCACAACAATAAGGAAGAGTAACTGCTACACTACTTCAATCAGAAGCCCTCACTTTATTCTTATAAATAACCCCAATAAGCTCATTGGTTCATCAGGTTGGATCTTGACATAATCTTTATACTTTGCTCTGTTGTGGAACTTCTATCTAGGGTTGGCAGACAGTTGTGAAGCATTTCTCCAGGAAAAGTATTCACAGAACATCAATATCCAAAAGCTGTGTGTCCTTAGAAAATATCTACCCTCTGGGTCAATCATGCAAACACTTCCTACCTATAGAAACATGAATATGTCCTGAAAAATAGGGCAATTGGATAATTTTGAGATTATATTCACGTTTCCTCAAACCCCAGGTAGTTGTTATATGACAGTTTATCTGGGAAGACGTGACACAAATTATTCACTCCAGTTAGGAAACCAATAATAGGCCAAAGATCATATTGATCATTGGTTTGAATATAAATTGCCCCCCATAGGCTAATGTGTTTGAATCCTTAGTTTATCTTTAGAAGAGTTGGCACATCACAGAGGGTGGAACTTGAGGCTGATTAGCCCCATCCCACTTCCAGGATTAGAGATTGCAACTCCCAGGCTCTCAGATGCATGTGATTTAAGCTGCTTCCAGTTTCTACCTTCCAGTCACGTTGTTTTCTTCATGAAGAATTGTATCTCCCCTCTAGAACTATAAGCAGAATAAATATCTCTTTCTCCCATTAAGTTACTTGAGTTGAATGCTGTCTCACAGCAACAGAGAAGAGTAACTGCTACACACATCTGATGAGCCGGTGAGTTTATGTGAGTGACCAGAAAGTCACCTAAGGAGCAGGGAAAACTCAAAGACAGTTATATTAGAAAAAAAAGTCCTCCCCAACATAGGTGATGACTCGTGCAACCTATATCCCTGGAGATCTCTGTGGGGTCTGCAGTCAGCTCAGCTTGCTGGAAAATGTCCTCCCCCAGGTTGGCTTGTTAGAGTCTTCACTGCCAACTGCTGTTCTTTGCTTTTTTCACCTTAGGGAGGGAGCTCTCATGAATCTTGTTAGCTTTAGAACTGAGATTTAAATGAGCCTTTCTCCAAGATAATATATTTCAAGTTAATACACAGCAGAGACAAAGACCAGCCTCCCTTAGGTTATCATTCCAGGCCTAGCTTTCTGCTATATTATTATGTTCTAGTTACAAGGCTGCTTGGGATAAATTCCAAGAAGGCATCATGCTATGCCTGGAAGGGAAAACCTCAGCCAACAGTCATGAAGATTGGTGTTAAATGGCAATACATTAATTCATCGAAAAAAAAAGCAGAGAAAATTCCCATTGTCTTGGAAAAATGAATTTTAGTTTTTAATTCCTTGTGTAACAGCCTACTACTATCCTGGTACATAACATGCCTCCTGGATTAACAAATATTTGAGGAGATAATCTTATATAAATTTGGATCCAAATTTTCCAGGCTTGAAACTCACATAGTTTAATAGTTTAAATAATTTAGAAGAAAAAGGGCCATGGGATCACTCTGTAGGCAAGGCACCAACTCAAATCAAGCGACCAAAGCTTGATTCCCAGAATTCCACAAGTTAAAAAAAGAGAAATATCTTTGGAGAATTCTCTAGCAAGCACCCATATGACATGGCATGTATTTTCTTTCTCTCTTTCATGAATAAGTCAATATATATTAAAAGTTATTTCAAAGCCTAAAAAGTGATTCTAAATTTGATAAGCATTATCATATCAAAGCTGATCAATTTCCCTTTCTTTTGGGGTCTATCTTCCTTTCTTCTCACATGACAATAAACTTTTCAGTACTTGAATTTAGGATGTGGCAAGAAAACATGTGTTAAGGGTAAAGTAAAAGCAATGATTTAATCTTTGAAAATTTTTGACTCTAGTAATAAGAATTAAAACTATCCTTCCACCCTTGCTGTTTTTTTTCATTTCCTATGTCCTCTACTAGCCATGGAAACTTTTATGCAGGTCATTGTTCAGTATCACTGTTCAGTGCCAAGATAAAGCAAATGGCCTGTCTATACCAGGGTCATCACTCAACTATGTTTAAAATACAGATCTGTTCCCCAGTCTGTGATCATTGGCAGGTCAGGCATCTGTAGAGTGAGCCACAGAAAGATAAAAGAGAATTAAGATTGGGGAGCAATAACAATTGATTAAAGAGAAGCAAGTTAGTAAATATTTATCATATATCTATATATATATTGTGTGTATATATATATATATGTGTGTGTATATATATGTGTGTGTGTGTGTGTATATAGAGAGAGACAATAAATCCTGGGATGTGGGTAGTGTCAACAAGGCCTTAGGGAGAATAACAAAAATGATAAAAATACACTTTTATGACTGTGGGCTTTGGAATGAGAAGAATATGATTGAGTGCAATTCATACTTAATTAAATGCAGGTGTGAGTGAAGAGAAAAAACATGCACGAAGAGATAGTTTGTGTGGGGACCAACTAAACCCTCTTTGGAAAACTGCAGTGAAAATCTGGAAAATCTTCCTGAGGCACAAAATGATAGAAGTCTAGAAAAAACAATCAAACTTTATCACTGTTGCCTCTGAGAAAGACATATGAGTATGATATTGCACACAGATCTGTGCTGGCTACCTAACAGAGTTTCCAGAAGACCAAGGATCAGCACAATTTAGGAAAATTAACAGCGTGAAATGCGATGCCTGATACAGACAATGAGAACAAATAAAATGAAAGAGAACAGATAATTTGGGAAACAAAGGGGATAATTTTTGATAAGTGTCTCCAGAGTGAGCAGAAGATGCTGCATCAGAAAGCAAGCCAGCTCTGGAAAGGGGGACTCATGACACAAGGGTGGGGACTGTGGGAAATTGCATGATCGGTTAGCATTCATTAGAGGCCTGAGTTTTAGGCTTTAAACAATTATAGGTCAAATTAATGCTTTTGAAGGTAGGTCAAGGAAATTCCTTCAAACCTTAGAAAATAAATCATTTCATCTAAAGATAACTGTAGGTAGCAGGAAAAGAAAAAAATAGAGTAGAAAAACAAAGAAGAAAAGGAACTGTACTTTGTGAAAAGAAAAAAAATCTTACTTCTTCAAAAAAAGATAGAAATCCTTGGATTGAGTAAAATAATAAAGAAATGACCATTATTTCTACAGACCAGGAAACACATGATGATCCTGAAGGGAAAGAGCATCTTCTATATCTTGTCTATAAAAGGCCATATTAAAGAAGATGAACTTCACGTGTCATGATAGACACAAGAAGAAAATGAAGTACTTTTTAAATTATAAGTGAAAGGAATAGGAAAACTTAATCCATTATACTTGTAAATCTCTATTCAGATGTGAGGAAAATATAGACATATTTTTAGATACCTAAGGATGCTGATATTGGACCATGCCCAGGCTTTCTCTCAAGATTTCGCAAGTCTGTAATACTATATATCAAAAACTGAGAAGGCATGATAGTTCAGAAGCAGTCATTAGGAAAGAGATAGTAGTTATTAAGGTAAATTACAGTTATTAAAGGAAATTACAGTTTTAAATTTAGGAGGGCACACATTTCCAAAACAAAATAGATAATGTTCTCTGGAAAGGTCACATTCTCTATCCGTGATGACCAGAAGGTATGTAGGTTGCTATAGTCATGAAAAGTGAGTGGGTTTTATAGATTTCTGAGTAGCAGACATAGTACAAACAAATCACAGAGACAGAAAAGAAAGTGATGTTGGGGTAAATACACATGTCAATTATACCTTTGTCATGGTTTGAAATGTGTCCCCCACAATCTCATGTGTTTGGGAAGGTCATGGCATTTTTGAAAGATGTAGCCTTGCTAGAGGAAGGCTGTCACAGACAGTGGGCCTTGAGGTGGGTTAGTCCCACCCTACCTCCAGGAGTATGCCTTTGCAACAAGCAGTCTAGTAGCTCTCAGCCTCTCAGATTGTTGTGTGGTAGCCTGTTTCCAGCTTCAGCCACCCAGCCATGCTGCCTCCACCATGAAAGACTATCTCCCCTCTGGAACCAAAAGCTAAATAAATCTCCCTTTCTCCTTTATGTTGACTGAATTTGAATGTTCTTTCACAGCAATATACAAAAGTAAGTATTACAGAAATTGGTACCAGGTGTGGGGTATTGAGATTAAGGGCATCTGATACCACAGTGTGAAGCTGTTTATGAAGCTGAGAGAAGTTGGTGCTCAGCAGTATGGCCAATGCTGTGATGTGGCTAGTGTGACTTTGGAACTATTTGTTGGGAGAAATATGGAGAACTTTGGGACTTTGTGTTGGGAAAGTCTGCATCTTGGCGATCAGGCCAAATGGGCGTTTGTGAGAACTCTGAGAAGAGTAATGCTGTGAGAGATGTGTGAGTGAAAGCCCAGCTTGTGATGATCCAGAGGGGAGCAAAGACTGTGTTTGTAAATGGACAAGCGACAAATGGAACCATGTGTTGGCAGAGAGTTTAGTGAACTTTTGCCTTCATCCTGAAAGATTGCCTGAAGTTAAACTGGAGTGCTTGGCAGAGGAAATTTCAAAGCAATATAATCTTGACAATATGGCTATTTTTTAGTTGTCTTCATTCAGAGTTTTGAAAAAGAACAAGGAATCAGGCAAGAAGAAGCAGTAACTGTAATATCTGATGCTAAAAAAAATGCAATGGCAAGCTTACAGAATCAAACCAGGAAGAAACAGAGAATAAAATGTCACTGTTAAAAGAGATTAGCTCCATTAGTAAATCAAAGCCTGCTCTCAATTTGGATAAGGACAAGATTCTCAAAAGGCTCCCACACATAAGAATGCAAATACTTTTGGAAGCAATGAGCTAAAGAGTGGAGTTCCAAAGTAAAAGTCTATTTCTCCCATATAGCAACTGCATAGGAGTCAAAGAGATTTTTTCCTATGGTCAGCACAAAGAAGCTGAATCATCTGTGATTTAAGTGGTTCAGTCTTGGCAAAGTAATCCACATAGTCCTAGTTTTAGAGGTATCAAAGTTGTAAGAGGTAGGAGGTCATTGATCACTCTTCCAAGATTTCAGAAAATGGCAGAATCCAGGTAGCATGTTGCAGAAGTAGAGGCCCAAGAAAGGTAATTTGTGCTGTGGAGTTAAAGCCTGGTTTACCACTGAGAAATAAAAATTTTTGAAATGCCAGAGACAGCATTGGGACATCTGCCAAGGAGAGCTGTGTACTGTGGGAGGAGTCAGCCCAAGAGAATGATGTATTCTATGGGTAGCTGCATTGGAGGGGTGGAACTGAAGTCCTTTGGAACTGAGATGATTTCAACCAGAGGCTCACCTGTTGGACTTGGAGCTGCAGAATTTGGAGTTTGTCCTTCTGTTTTTCTGTCTTGTTGTGGACCAATCTTTCTTAGATATTCCCCCATTCCTTCCTTTTGGAATAGTAATGTTTATCCTCTGTCATTGTATGTTGGAAGTATGTAACTTGTCTTTTGATTTTACAGGAGGCTTTGGGCTTTGGACTTTTGGACTGTGTTGGGACTATTGATGTAGTCTATGAAGACTTTTAAAGTTGGACTATGGTTTGCATAATAAGATAGCAATGAGCTTGTGGGGGCCAGGAGTGGAGTATTATGGTTTGAAATGTGTCCTCCACAGTGTCATGTTTGGGAAGGTCATGGTACCTTTGAGAGATGGAACCTTGCTGGAGGAAGGCTGTCACAGGGGATGGACCTTGAGGTGGATTCATCCCACCCTACCTCCAGGAAGAATCTTCCTTTGCAACAAGCAGTCTCATAGCTCTCAGCCTCTCAGATGGTTGTAAGGTAGCCTATCTCCAGCTTCTGCCAGACAACCATGCTGCTTCTGCCATGAAGACTGTATCTTACCTCTGGAACCAAGAACTAAATAAATTTCTCTTTCTCTCTTAAGTTGATTGATTTTGAATGTTCTCTCGCAGTAACACACAAGAGTAAGTATTACAGCCTTCATGTCTGAGAGATCAGAAACACATACCAATGAGAATCCTAGCAATCTTAGAATTAGGTAAACCTATAATTATTTATAGTACACATATTTTTGATTTGGTTTGGTTCTGGGGGCAGGATTTTGCTGTATACTATAGATTGACCTCAGAATTACTGCCATCCTCTTGTCTCAGCCACCTAAATGCTTGGATGATAGGCAAGTGATTCAGAACCTGGCACATTCTAATACCTTTTAAACCAAAGCAAACAAAAAAAAAGTAAAATTTAATATAGTCCAAATGTTTAACTAGTATTCTCCTTTATTTTACTTTCATGTCTAATACTTATTTGGCAAAAGAGAATATAATTACATTAATGAGTACTCTATATTCTACATTTTTGTCTTACATGTAATATTACTTTGTCTTCATGTAGTGTGGCTATAGTTCATGAGTGACTGAAAGCAAGTAAGGAACTTTGCTTGTTTCCACATAATAATTCATGCATTGCTTATACATATGTTAAAATATTTTTAAACATAAGTCAATATGTTTTATAATTATTATATTAATATATATTGATAATTAGTGTTATTTCTAAATATTAATTCTATATAAAGGCAAACAAATGAAAATATAAGAATAAATTTAATCATACACTTAGCTCTTATGTGGTATGTTATATTTTATTTTATTAATTTAAAAATGCATATGGATCACCAGTAAATAGAATCCAATTTTGGCAGGTAGTATGGTTTCCTGTATTATAATCCCATTAAAAATTCAGTGGAATCTCCTTAAACATGACTTTTAAAACACATACCTTACCTTCATAGGGATTCCGGGTGGCATGAGTGGCCGTGCTGTTGTCTGTCCTGTTGTCTGTGACAGTGGTGTCCTCACTCATAGGTTAGTGCTACTCGCTGTCAGCAGCTGGCCTTGGCAAATGTTCCACTTTTCTGGTATGTCCATTATCCAGATGAGGCTTTACCCTACAGCTTTATGTGCAGACTGCACAATAGCTCAGAGTGAGGACTCACTTCACATTCCTTGGCCTCACTAGCTTTCTGAAACCTTGGCACAGAACTCCAAAGTGGCTAACTCTTGCATCCTGTTTGCATGTTAAGTTATTTGTGCTGTCGTCTTGAAATGAATCCTCCTCCCCCTTGGATTACAACTGCCTTGTCCTCTGAGTGCCTGACTGGCTGAATCTACAGGAATACTTCCTTAGGCAGTCCTGCTAGACCACAATGTCTTTCTTTAAATATTCCCTTATGAAAAAAAGGGTTTCCAATTAAAAAAAAATCTAGTCATTTAGCAATCATAGTTTAAATTAAGTTGGCTTTATAGTAACCAGCTTCTTCTTTGGGGATAGGATATGCATAAACAGTATAACAGTATAATAGTATAAATAGCATAACAATGTTAACACAGGAGTAATTCCACAAAGAATTCAAGAAAACATTGCTAGAAAGAGCTAGTTTTGAAATTTATCATGCAGATTATGTCTCACTTTTCTTAAAATTATAAATGTTCCTCATGCTTAGGTAGTAAGGAGACAAATTAGGGTAGAGAACTTCTTTTTCTTGGAGGAAGAATGGTTTCTTTTTTCTTTTGTGTCTGTTTGAGTCATGTCAAAAGCAGGTGCCAATTTGTAATTAGATCTGTGTGTGCTGGTGGTGTGGTGCCCGTAAAGGATGTAGAGGAAGAGAGCAGAGGAAAGCACGAAGAGCCTGGTGCCTGAGGCCTAGCACTGGACGCCCTAAGTGACAGAGCAGGAATCCTGATGTGGGGAACACATGGCACTGCAGTGCACATTCCACAAGTCTCAATCAGGCCTCAGGAAAGGCTGCTCTTGAGAAATGTCCTAGGTTCCCCTGAAATGCTTCAACTCCACCAGCTTCTGATAGGCTGTCAGTGCTTGGACTGGTTCTGTGGAAGTACATCCCACTTACCACGGTCCTGAACACCTGATGAAGTTGAAGCAGAGTCAGTGCTAGTCAGTCTTGCTGCTAGGAACTCTTCTAGGAAGTTCTGAGCCAGGCAACCCTATGGCCATGTGCTTTTAATCAACCCAGTCATTTTCTTCCTCTCTCTCTTATTTTGTGTTGGTACTAGCAAATAAGATACATTTTTGATTTCAGTAGTATGAATACTTACAGCTATGCTGCAGTTATGTTGCCTCTTCTGGTCCAGTGTTGATTTACTTTTTAATATAATATGTGTCTAGGCCAAAAGGCATATTTTATAGAAACAGTTCCTGAGACTTCTAAATCATTTAAGTATGGCAATTTGGTGGCTATTTTTTAAGAACATTAAGAAAATCTGCTGCTTAACAGTTTTCTAGAATTTGTTTTTCAGCAGGAGTGTGATTTTGACATGTGAATTTGCTATCACTCACTTAATCAAGGCCTGAGCAAGATTCATAGAACTGCAAGCCAATTTGATGTTCTTCCTATTCAGTCATTCTCCTTCCTATAAAGAACCAATGAGGGGGCTGAGAGGTGGCTCAGGGGTTAACCCTCTGCCTTGCAGGTGGAAGGTCCTGAGTTCGAAGTTGGGGGCAACCTGCGTTTCTGGTCCTGGTAGGGCAGAGCTTATGAATCCCGGGGCAGAGTAAACAAGGAAGAGGTAGAGGCTGTCCATGGTGGTTCCAAAATTCGCCCATAGTTCTACACACACACACATACACACACACACACACGTGCGCGCGCGTGCACACACACACACACACACACATGCACAGTTGAATAAATAATTAAAAAAACTTAAAAAAAAACCAGTGAGGACTGATTATCAATGAGTCATCTAACACATGTCAACACAAAAAATGCTGCTTAACTCAAACCTTACCTAAAAGATAGTTATTCTACTTTAATTTTGTATAAATCTCTAACTTAGTGTGTTAGTTTCATTACATATTGCTGCAACAGCATGCCTCACCCCAGAAACTTAAGATAGAAAGCATTTAATTAGCTCAATTCCATACCATAGTTCATTATGGCAGGAAAGTCATAGTAGCAAGAACTTGAAGGAGCTGACCACATCACAGCCACAATGAAGAAGAGGTGACATGAATCAGTATTTGTTTCTTACTTTTTTACTTAGTTGCTTACTGTTCAGTTCTCCCTCCTCTTGTTTATTCCAGGACTCTAAACCCAGGGAATAGAGCAACCTCAGTGGGTGGGTCTTCCCAAGCTAATTAAGGCAGTCAAAACAATCTCCCACAGATATTTTCAGAGGTTAACCTTAACTAGGTAATTCACTTAGGTATACCCAGAAGCCTACTAATTACTCTTTTCTGCTGCTGTGAGAGAACATCCAAAGTCAAGCAACTTAAAGTGAGAAAGAGAGATTTATTCAGCTTACATTTCCAGAGGGGAGATACAGTCTTTCACAGCAGAAGCAGCATGACTGACTGTCACAGAGATGCTGTAGACAGGTTAAGTCACACCCATCAGGAGACTGAGAGTGGCTGCTAGAGCAGACTTCTCTCAGAGATAGGATAAGACTAATTCACTTCAAGGTCCACCCACCCCCTGTGACTGCCTTCTTCCATCAAGGTTCCACTCCTAAAGATGTCATGAGTTTGTAGGGATGAACAATGCTAACCATCACACTTAGCTATCATAAGATACAGTTTGAGTGAAGGCTGTAACAAGCTATACAACTGGCAAGATGAACTGTAAAGGATGTCTGTCATGGAGAATAGTTTCAAGTTGTTACAGAGTTTTCATTTTTATGTAAAAGGAAGAATGCATTATAAAAGGACTTATAACGACTGTTCTTGATCAATGGCAATAAAAAAATCTTGACAGATCTTGTGGAGACTTTTATGATGGTTAAATGTCCATTTAAGCAGCACAGAGTGATTCATATTTTAAAGAAGGAAAGAAACAAAGGACTATTTCTTAGCTGTCTAAGAAGATGGCTATAAAATTTTCAAAAAGATGTCAAAATTTTGAGATGTTGAACATCTGGTTATGCTTTGAATGCTATAATCATTATGTTTATACTAGATAACAAGAGAGATTTGGTCACTGCTGGACCAATGCTTAAGATCTGTGCTGTGTGTATTTAAAAGAGCAATCATAGAGCATGGCAAACTCTTGTTGGTAAATGGTGGGGAGTTCTTCATGGAAGATATTTTTACACATTATCTTAAATCTCCTAAATACGATGTTCAAAAAAGCCCAGAATGTTATTCAGAAGCCATGTATGAACACAGTGTGTATCCAAAATAAGATGTAATTATTAATCTCTCACAGATACGAGGTTCTATTGTAGAAGAGTATAGAATTACACACAAGAAATTGGTCACAAAACCAAACTTATTTAGTGTTTTATATATATATATATATACACACACACACACAAATATGTATATATATACACACAAATATATATATGTATATCACACATACATAAAAGAGACTATATTTACTCCTTTGTTATTGCAAGGGTACATTAAAGAAACATTCATATGGAATGTAAATAACCTGATTAAGAGAGAGCAACATAGGCATGAACATACCATTAATCCCAGCATTCAAGAGGCTGAAGAAAGAAGATCTGACATTCAAGGCAGGTATGAAATATATGAGGAGACCCTGCCCTGGAAAAAAGAGGCAGAATATGAAGTAGAAGTGGGGAAGGAATATGAAAAGAAGAAAAAAAAGAAGGAAGAGGAGGAAGAAGAAATAAAAAATAAAGGATACATGCAAAAATATAGGGATGACTTTTGATCTTGAAGGCAAGGATGCACTTCAATTTCAGGAGTGAGTGAATTGGATCTGGAATCCAAATACCTATATGACCATTTCACTTGCTTTTGTTTCTTTTTGTGATGTTTCTTTCTTCTTTTTGGCATTGTTTTTATTATTCTCAACAAAGCATCTGATTTTCTGGTGAAAATTGTAGCCAGACTGCTGACCACTGGTTTTTAAAGAAAAGGCTCATTCCTCTCTGATGTCCATCTCGTTGATAAAGAAATTAGCAATATTAAATACCTACTGTTTTCTGACAATTCTAAACACTTGGTGGATTATGTTCAGGTTGTAGGTCCAGTTTGTGATATGATTGCATGAAACAACCACTTGATTTGCATGTAAAAGCATTTTTCTTCAGAGTGGTACAATTTGCTTTCTCCTTTCAACATCTGAGAATATTAAAGCTTCTGATTTTATAAAATTAGCTTTGAGAGAAATTGTTGTGATTTAGATACAGATTGGTTGTTCCTTGGTGTTCACATCCTGGGAAATACAGTGTAATTTGTAAAAGAAGGGCCTAACTTGATCTCCTTAGATCACTGAATGTCTAAATAAACATGACAAAAAGCAGCCCTCCATGTCACTCCTCCTCACTACCCCCTTCCTCTGCAGATATTTCTATTTGTCATGGACCTCTGGATAAAGCATATAATATGTCATTGAAATATTCAACCTTCACAAGTGAGCTATTTATCTTCTCTTTATAAAGTTTGCTATTTTTGGTGACTGGTTGTAGTGCTAAAAACCTGACAAACACACAGGATTCTATGATTTTAGTGCAAAAGAAAGAAATCTGAAGCAATTTCATTTACTTCATCTATAAGTGTAAATTTGGATAAACCCCTCATAACATGAAATCATTTTGGTTTCCCAATGCAGTTTGCAGCCCAACTGTTATCAATAGTTTTAAAGAAAAACTTTTTCTCCTTAAAGACTGATCAAAAGAGCTTGGACCTTCTTTATTTACTATACATCATGTTTTTCCTCATCTTGCACATTATAGAGAAGCTCAACTAAATATTATGGACACGTGAGATCACTGTAGAACATAAATTATGCACACAGGTGGAAACTGTTAAACACATACTCAGATAAGTGTACCTTTAACTCAGGCAAATTTCAGTCTTCAAGGGATTCCCACTGAGGGTTCTTTAACATGACTCTTATCAAAAGTCAACAGATCTCCAATTTCAAATCATTTGACTTATTTTCATTTCCTGTCAAACTTTTAATGAGAATCACTTTCATCCCCCCACATTGTCTTTAATTGTTCATGGTACAAGCTGTGAGAGGTAAAATTGTATCTGACCACTACCTCACTGCAACTAATAACTCAGATAATCAACTTAAAAGAAGCAATGATTTATTATGCCTCCTGACTTCAGAGGTTTCTTCTATTATTCCATCTCTCCGATGCTTTTGTCTTGTTGTGAGATAAAACATCATGACAGGAAATAGCAGATAGAGCAAATGTGCTCACTTCTTTAATTGAACAAATTTGTTCTACCATCTTGTCTTCTAGTTGTGATATTATATTTTCTGCCTCATTAGTTCTATTTGTGAAACTCTGACTAGTTTTGGATTGTAATTAGCTTGTTTTTAATTTCAAGCTTACTCTCCACTTGAGTTTTTCAACTGTGCTGTTTAATTTTGTTTCTTTAACTGCTTTTTTTCATTTCATCCAGGTGCCTGTTATTTCCTTGTTCATATTTACTTATGCAATTATTTAATTACTCTTAGATTTCTTCTTTCATCATTTTGATCATACTAATAAAAAAGGTTTGAAAATAATTATCTTGGTTGTTGATTTCTAGGAAAATATCCAAGAAATTATTCTGATTGAAATTCATCATTGTGGGGTCGATGGGTTTTTTTGGTAGATTTTTTTTGGATTGGTTTTTGTTGTATCTTGTGGATTTAAAGTGTGATTTGTACATTTTGTGTTTGCTCTCTAGAATCTTTGGTGTGTGTTTCTGACTGTTTTGAGTCAGACAGAATTACCACACTTGGACAGTTGTTGCAACTTTTTAATCTGTGTATTAAAGGAATCAGTCAAGGCTTGGTGCTATTTGATTACTTATGATAGGGGTAGATGCAAAGATCCTATTTTTTTGGATAATAATATTTTTGGAGTCCTCAGTTGTATGGTATTGGTCTGCTGGTCCCTGGTCTGTAGTTTCTGTGGCCTCTATTAAATTCTTGGAGGGTCTTTTAATGATTAGGAGGGTTCTGTGAGAGGATGAGTTATTTAGGTAGTAAGGGGGCTGGGTGAGGTTAGTTGGGAGATGTGGAGGCTGCAGATGTAAAGACCTTGGGGTGTAATGGGGTGTGAGTGAGGGAACTCAGGCTGAAAAACTCATCTTAAGACATCTCTGGAATAGGAAAGGAGCTGCGACCTCAGACCCAGGTACAAGATGGAACGGAGCCCAAGCTTCAAGAGCACTGGCCTTGGAATAGACCCTGTTTTGCAAGAGGGGCACTAAATAATTGATTGGCCATGAACTGCACTTGAACATTGAAGAGTCTATAAACATAAAATGCTAAGTATATGAATTTATTTTCATAAATTTGAAATTGTTGGGTAATTGACATGATCTCAAATGAAACTACCACTTGCAGTTTTTAAGTAACAATTTGTGATATTAATTTAAAGAATGATCAACAGGTTTTGAAAATTTGGCTGGATGTCTTTGAAAGGGATGTTCAATTAAACATTGATTTTTTATGAAAACCAATCTTCAAGCTTTCTCTAAGCAAAGAAGAAATATTTATAGGAAATCTATTTTAGACAGCAAATTTCATGTTGTAGAAATAGGAACTGTATTTAAAGAATACCTTTGTATAGGTTCTCTTAAATATATATAATGCTATATCTCTCTATATATTTATGTATCTATAAATATACATAGGTGCTATATCTATCTATTTATCTATCTATAACTTCTACATCTATGTAGAAGTTTTAAATATGTGTCTTTGCAAAGTCTTTTTGTAGCTTAAAAAGGAAGTCATTTCCTTTAACTTACTAAAGAAAATTGCAGTCAACACCATTGTTTTGATTTTTCCTGATCACATTCTTGGTTCTAATCTCATTTTTCTTAATATTGAGCTATACTGCATTCCATAGAGTTTCTGTTATCCCTTTTAATCAAATTTCTGCTTGTGAGGTAAGATTCTGTTAAAGATCACTGGTTTAACTTAAGGTAGGTCTGCATAAGTTAGCTAAACTAAAAAGAATAAAGTAGATGATCCTTGTGCTGTTGTTACATGTGATCCCTGGAAGAGCTTCAGTGATGACATTGGGAGAGTTTATAGGGAGAGTCAGGGTCTCAGAATAGCAGCATTATCTGGGGGACTTAATGTGGAACAGGCAACTGCCCCAGTTAGGGATGGGCAAACAACCCAGTTGAAGTTTACTCTCATGTTTAAATTAATAATAATTCTTTTATTTGTGTTGGCAAGTTATATGACAATCATTAATATAATAAATATGGGCCAATAATTTGCAAGGTCTTGTGTAAAAGAAAATCACAAGATCACTACTTAAATATTTATTACTTCGAGATGGCAAAGCAGAGAATTATTAAGATTAGGGTCCTTCTAATCACAAAACTTTCTGGAACTTCAAAGTCTCTGTGTTCATATTGTCAAATATGCATCTGCACTTTCTACCTAACTGGCATTGTTTCAAGTGTGGGTATATGTGTGTGTTTATGTGTGTATTTGTGTGCGTGTGTGTGCGTGTGTGTGTGATAGACACTTGTGTTCATGAATATGTATAGGTGCACTTGCTGTGCCTGGTGTGTGACGGCTTGGGGTCAGTGCTAGGTATCTTCCTCTATTCTTCACTCATTGCCCTGTGAGCAAGAGATCTCTCTGGATCCCCTACCCCTGCATCCTAGTACTTAAGATTATAAATATGCACTGCCAAGTCCAGCTTCCATGTGTGGTTGGGGATTTGTGCTCAGGTCTTCATGTTTACACAAGCAGCAGTTCACACACTGAACCATCTCACCAACCTCACAGATTATTATTTTTTAATTGTATTAAGAGCCAGATGCAATGGCATATGTCTGAAATCCCAACACTAGTCATATACATACAGGAGAATCAAGACAAATTCAAGGCTGGACGAAACGAAATTAAATGAAATTATATAAATGAAAGAAAACACTTATTAAAAATGGAATGGTAAGGGGTGGGCATATAGGCTACCTGATAGAAAGTAATCATTTTGCAAATGAGTGATTGACCCCTCTCTCACCACGGTCTCCTACTTTTATTCCATCTACCTTTGAATATACTCTTATAACAAGACTCAATTTAACAGGTTTTATCTCTGGCCAGGGGGTGAATTCCAATACCCATCAGGATGGAGCCAAGGGCATTGCAGGAGCAGCAAAACCAAAAAAAAAATCACAAACCATAATTCAGAACATAATTCAGAGACTCTATATCAACCACATGGAACTGGGCCAGCCTAATCTCTCCCCATCCTGAAGCTCAGGGAAATTTGTGGAAGAGGGGACGATAAGATTGTATGAGCACAAGGATGGGAAGAGTAATGATATGCAAGATACTCCACACAAGTTAGGGCCGAAGCAATCATAATAGGACTTTGCATGACCTGCGTTATGTCCAACACATTATTGACCCCACAAAGTCTAGCATGGACTAAAGGCACTAGGATCCTTGGAGGCTAGGGACTGACAGTCACAGTAGTGTTCCTAAGCTTAAGGGGAACACAGGAAAGGGTTCTGGGATATGCCCCTGGGTCTTTGCACCTCATCGGAGAGGAGGACCCAGAGGAGAGTCTGGCATGCACAGTAAAGGATGCTCTGGGGATGGGGGGGGAGGCACTGGGGGATGGAGAGGGAGGGGAGAGGGGAGAGGGGAAAAGAGAGGTCGGGGGGAGGAGGAGGGAGGGAAGGGACCGGTGTACCTGTTAAGTTTGTATGAGCGGAAATAATAATAAAAAATTGGAATGGTAGATTGTAAGTTGAAATTCACACAAATTTGTTTGCATTTTTTCATTTGTCGCATACCAAACAATCATTCTTTTCAACAGAGGTCTAAACCACAATTAGTTGTATGATGTATTACTAGCTACACAGAGCACATGTAGAAAAGTGAAAAAAGCATCTTTCATACTACTTTTTTTTCATGCTACTTTTAAATCAAAGTTTCATTTTGCCCATGCAATTCAAGTTATATTTATTATATTTATTCCTAGGAGTATTTATCTCCCAAGTTGAATTCATGTCACTATGAATCGTTGTTATTTGATATAACTAAAGGGCCAATTTCATAGCTGGTTGAACAGGTGAAAGATTTAATAGTAAATTATTCGAGACATGTAAATATTCTCTTATTAGTAGACAAATTAGTAGACAGTTCCAAAGTAAGTTTTTGGAATTTTTTTAATATTTTGTATATTATATATGATGTTCATAGATAAGCATTATGTATGTTGGGAATAATGTGTGTGTGTGTGTGTGTGTGTGTGGATGCTATATATGTGTGTTAGCAGTCAGACGACAACTTTGGGATTTGGTATCTTCTCTTCCACTTTGAAGATTTGTGAGTTTGCTATTGTACTGAACAATGCAGGTTAGCTGATACCTGACCTTCTGCAGGTTTTTCCCATCTGTGCCTCATATTTGGCCATTCTACCATATCTGGCTTTAATATTGATCTTAAGGATCCAAACTCACATCGTAAGGTTTGCATGATAAGTTTGACACACCAAGCCATCTCCCCTGGTCCAGTATTTGGATTTTCTTTTCAAAGTTTTTTGCTTGTTACTTCTCCTCATAATTATTTCTATAGGCACACAGTGGTAATAATGGGTTAAATAATATTTTCTTAAGAAATATTTATTTTAAGCAGGTTCAAAGGAATCGTATTAATCATTATGTGTTTATCTTTTATTATTTTGTGAGAAATGCTGAAAGGCAAGCATATTAATAAAACGTTTGAAAGCTGTATTATCCTTTTCCCTATTATGATGGGTTTTTAAAAACAGTGTTTAGATATGAGAGCTTTAAGGAAATTATCCATATATGGATATATATGGAAGAAAGCTATTAGCGTGCAGTAATCTTATACACAACAAAAATATCATGCATGAAGGTGTGAAGGATGCACAAAACAGATGTTCTGATCTTCCAATACTAAGACATTGGTGCATATATCTTAACCAGGGATGGGAAAAATTGTTTAGCTCAGGTAGATTAGTTTGTGGGTTTCAGACAAATATTCACCACTTATAGGCTAAAAAGCAGAACATGTGATGTGTTATTATTGTTTTTCAGATACTAAATCATTGGTATACTATTTGTTATTAATCTTTCCTCCATCATTTTCAGCAGCTATGTATTTTTTAAGGGAAAAGGGTTTTTATTATTGTTTATGATTTTGGCCTACAGGTGCACACCATCTCTCTCTTTTTTTTCCCCATTTTTTTATTTCTTTCTTTCACTCATACAAAGTTGATAAGTACCCCATTTCCCTCCCTCCCTCCACCCCTCCCTGGACCCTCTTGTTCCCTCCCTCTTTTTTCCCTTCTTTTCCCCCTCCCTCCCTTTCTCCCAGTGCACCACACCCCCATTCTGAAGCAGCCATTACTGTGCATGTCAAACTTCCCTCTGGGTCCTTCTCTCTGATGAGGTGTAAGGACTCAGTAGCATTGCCTAGAGCTCTTTTTTCTTGTTCCCCTTAAGTATAGGAACACTATTGTGGCTGTTAATCCCTTGCTTCTAACGATTGTAGTGCCTGTGATCCATACTACACTTTGGGGGATCAATGATATATTGGTCATTGTGCAGGTCATGCAAACTCCTATTGTGAGTACTTCAGCCCTAACTTGTATGGAGTATCTTGCATATCGTTGCTCCTTCCCATCTTTAGGCTCTTATAATCTTACTGCCCCCTCTTCCACAAATTTCCCTGAGCTTTAGAATGGGGAGAGATTAGGCTGCCATGGTTCAAGGTGGTTGATGTAGAGTCTCTGATTTTCTGAATTATGGTTTGTTGATTTTTTTTTCAGTTTTGCTGCTCCTGTACTGCCCTTTGCTCCATCCCGATGGGTATTGGATGTCACCCCCTGGCCAGAGATAAAAGGCTGTTAAAATGAAGTCTTATTATAAGAGTAGATTAAAAGGTAGATGGAATAAGGGTAAGAGACCGCTGGGGGGGGTCCATCTCCCATTTGAAGGATGGTTACCTTCTATCTGCCAGACTCTTTGCCCTCCCTGTCTGGTGAGAACAAACCCCATCAGTTGCAAGTGACCAGGAAGGAACGTCTGTGAGCTTAACCAGATGTCTCATTACTTACTTGCTGTCCTTGATGGTGGCTTATTTTCTCTGCTGTAGCATGATCCCCTCTCTCCTTGTTTCTGGTGGGGCCCTCCTTCCCATTCCCTCCCTGCTTATAATCTTTGCAATTACTGTAGGTATTACAGAGGTTTATCATTAAATGTGTCACTAAGTGGGTTTGGTACTAGGATCCACCTATTACGGAGTACATAAGGCACTTAATTTTCTGCGTCTGGGATACTTCAATCAATATAATTTTTTCTAATTCTATCCATTTCCCAGCAAATTTCATTAATTCATCATTTTTGAAGGCTGTGTAGTATTCCATTGTATAAATGTAACCCATTTTCCTTATCCACTCATCAACTGTTGGGCATTTGGGTTGATTCCATGACTTTGCTATTGTAAACAGTGCTGCTATGAACATGATCCTGCTTGGGCTATCAAGGTGAATTTATGTTGCATGGAGCATTAGTCCCAAAAGTGGAATAGCAGGGTCATATGGCATTTCGATCCTTAACTTTTTTAAGAATCACCAAATGGCTCGCCAGAGTGGTTGTATAAGCCTGCATTCCCACCACCAATGTAGGAGAGTTCCCTTCTCTCCACATCCCCTCCAGCATTTGGTGTTGTTTGTATTGTGGATTTTTGCCATCTTGACTGGGGTGAGATGATATCTCAGGAAGGTTTGGATTTGCATTTCCCTGATGGCTAAAGATGCAAAGAATTTTTTGAGATATTTGTTAGACATTTCAATTTCTTTCCTGGCAAAGTTTCTTTTAAGTTCCAAGGTCCATTTTTTAATTGGCCCGTTTGATTCCTTGGTGTTTAGTTTTCTAAGTTCTTTGTGCACTCTGGATAATAGAGCTCTATCAGATATGTGGTTTGTGAAGATTTTCTCCCATTCTGTGGGTTACCTTTATGCTGGAGTTACAATTGCTTTATCTGAACATAAGCTCTTTAATTTCACACGATCCCATCTGTTGAGTATTGGTTTAGTGGCCGTGCTATTGGATGTCCGTTTAGGAACTGTAGGCTTAGCCTAATCAGCTCGAGTGAGTTCCCTAAGCTTTCAACTATGGTTTTTATAGGCTCTGGCCTTATATTGATCCAAATGGATACTTGATCCATTTGGAATTAATTCTTGTACATGGTGACAAGTACGGATCCAGTTTTAATCTTCTGCATGTGGACTTCCAGTTTTGCCACCACCATTTGTTGAAGATGCTGTTCTTTTTCCATTGGATTTTTGGGCTCCTTTGTCAAAAATCAAAGGACTGTAGTTGTGTGGGCTTATATCTGGGTCTTCAACCCTTATCCATAGATTTGTGTGTCTATTTTGGAGCCAACACTAGGCTGTTTTTACAACTATGGATTTGTAGTATAGACTAAGGTTTGGTATGGTGATACCTCCAGCAGTGTTTTTGTTACTCAAGATTGCTTTTGCTATCCTAGGTCTTTTGTGCCTCCATATTCATTCTGAGATTGTTTGATCAACCTCTTTAAAGAATTGCTTTGGGATTTTGATTGGATAGCATTGAATCTGTATATTGCCTTTGGTAGGATGGTCATTTTTACAATATAGATTCTGCCGATGCAGGAACATGGGAGGTCTTTCCACTTTCTGGTGTCTTCTGCAATTTCTTTCTTTAGGGTTTTAAAGTTTTCATTAAAAAAGTCTCTTACTTCCTTGGTTAAGTTTATACCAAGGTATTTCATTTTTTTAGGGGCTATAGTAAATGGGATTGTTTCTCTCAGGGCTTTTTCACTTCTTTCATTCTGGGCATATAGAAAGGCCACTGATTTTTGTACATTTATTTTGTATCCTGCCACCCTGCTGAACTTCTCAATTAGTTCCAGGCGCTTCCTGGTGGAGTTTTTGGGATCACTCAGGTATAAGATCATCTCATCTGCAAATAGAGATAACTTGACTTCTTCCTTGCCGATTTGAATCCCTTTTATGTCCCTTTCTTGTCTTATGGCTTCAGCTAAGACGTCAAGTACAATATTGAGTAGAAGTGGTGAGAGTGGACAGCCTTGTCTAGTTCCTGATTGAAGCGGGAATGCTTCAAGTTTTTCCCCATTGAGTATAATCCCCATTGAGTATAATCCTATGTGCTTATTGTATACAGCTTTTATTATATTGATAAAGGTTCCTTCCATTCCAACTGTTTTTAGGGTTTTGATCATAAAGGGCTGTTGAATCTTGTAAAAAGCTTTTTCTGCATCTATCAAGAGTATCATGTGATCTTGGATATTGGACTGGTTTATAAGGTAAATTACATTTATTGATTTGCATAGGTTGAACCAACCTTGTGTGCCTGGGATAAAGCCTACTTGATCCCCGTGGATGATCTTTTTGATATTTTTTTGAATCCGATTTGCTAAGATTTTATTGAGAATCTTTGCATCTGTGTTCATCAGAGAGATTGGCCTGTAGTTTTTGTTTTTAAGTGTATCTTTATTAGGTTTTGGGATTAAGACAATATTAGCTTCATAGAAGGAATTTGGTAGTGTTTCTTCCTTTGCTATTTGATGGAACAGTTTAAGGAGTATTGGTGTTATTAGCTCCTTAAATGTCTGGCAGAACTCTGTGCTGAATCTATCTGGTCCAGAACATTTTTTGGTGGGAAGATTCGAGATTACTTCATCGATTTCCTCATATGTTATACGACTATTTAAATAATTCACAACTTCCTGATTCAATTTCAGTAAATTGTGCCTACTTAGGAATTCATCCATTTCTTTTGTGTTGTCAAATTTCACAGAGTATAAGTTTTTTTTTTATTATTTATTCAGTTGTGCGTGTGTGCGTATGTGTGTGTGTGTGTGTATGTATGTGTGTGTGTGTGTAGAACCACTGACGAATTCAGGAACTACCATGGACAGCCTCCACCTCCGCCTTGTTTACTCTGCCCAGGGATTCACAGGCTCCGCCCTACCAGAACCAGAAACACAGGCTGCCCCTGCTTCTGCCTGACATCTATAGATGGGGTCTAAGATCCGAACTCAGGACCCTTTGCCTGCAAGGCAGAAACTTAACCTCTGAGCCACCTCTCCAGCCCCAGAGTATAAGTTTTTGTCGTATGATGTTATAATTCTTGGGATTCTTGGATATCAGTAGTTATAACTCCATTTCCATTTCTAATTTTGTTAATTTGGGTTTTCTGTCTCTTGCTTTTGGTTAATTTAGCTAGGGGTGTATCAATTTTATTGATTTTTTTCAAAAAAACCAGCTTTTTGACTGGTTGATTTTCTGTATCATTTTCCTAATCTTGATTTCAGGTATTTCTCCCCTTATTTTGCTAATCTCCTCTCTTCTACTACTTTTAGGATCAGATTCCTCAAGTTTCTCCAAAGCCTTAAGCTGCATCGTTAAATTATTTATTTCTGATGTTTCCATTTTTCTGATGTAGGCATTAAGAGCTATGAACTTACCTCTTAGAACAGCTTTCATTGTGTCCCAGAGATTTTGGTAAGTTATATTTTTATTATTGTTCACTTTCAGGAAATCTTGAATTTCCTTTTTAATTTCTTCCTGAATCCAATTCTCATTCAGCATCATAGTGTTAAGTTTTCAGGAGTTAGTGTATTTTCTCTTGTTTGATGTGTTGTGGATGTCAAGCTTTAGACCATGGTGGTTCATGAGGGTACAGGCTAGAATTTCAACTTTCCTGTATATGTGGAGATTTGATTTGTGGCCCAATATGATCTATTTTGGAGAAATTTCCATATGATACTGAGAAAAATGTGTATTCTTTGGTGCATGGATGAAAAGTTCAATAGAGATCTGTAAGGTCCATTTCAGCGAGGGTTTGATTAAGTTCCAAAGAGTCTTTGTTAATTTTTTGACCTGTTGATCTATCTCATGTTGAGAGGTCAGTGTTGAAACTCCCAAGAATTATCATTTAGTGGTTGATTTCTTGCTTTAAATAGCAGCTGTGTATATTAAACAAAATGATCATCAACCTGTTCAGTTCATTAGACTCTGAATTTCTGTATGTGGCAGCTTCTGACATTTCTGACCTATGAGAAGATTAATGGCATCTTTCTTTTCTAATTTTTTAATGTTTTACCTATTTATACAAGCTCAATGGGTCGGTACCCTTCCCCTCTTCCCCCTTCTTTCTCCCTTCTTTCGCCTTGCTGTTCCCCTATCCCATTTTCTTCTCATCCCTTTCTTTCTCTCCCCTTTCCTCATGGCATCTTTCTAACCATAGAATAAATTATGCTTTTAATAAAAAGGGCTAGCTTTCTAAGTGATTTGCCCAAGTTTTGCATGCTCCTGGAAGGCAAATTTATAGCCTCTTAAACTACTCTTCTCTGCACCCCCAAACTTATAGTATGGAAGATTGTCCTATTAGATATTGAAGCTATAAGTAGAATTAGTAATGAGTTGGGAAACAGTTCAATCTGATTGAGGCACAATCAGGCTACATCCTAACCACACCCCATGCTAAAACCTATGTGTCGTCACTTCTTCATGCTATGACAAATTACCTGAGGAGAACACAATTTAAAGGAGTGAAAATTTTTTCAGTTGTTTCTTATGGAGGTAGCATTTTTTGACTCATGGTCAGCTTGCTCCATTGACTTTTAGACTGTACCAAAGCAGAATAGTGAAGGTAGACCAGATGATGGAACAAATCTACTCACTTCTTCAACTAAGAAACAGGAAACAGAGGCAAAAGACAGGATACAGAGAAAAGGCACACTTTTCGAGGAATACCCTCAGCTCCGTACAGTTCATTTAACTATGATTTCATCATCACTGATCTGACCACCACTCAAAAGCCCAGTCTTCTGGCAACCGAGTGTGAGCACAGATGACCTAGTGGCATGTTTAGATTCAAGTCAACATTACTTTATTATGTCAGTATTCATCAAAGCCTGAAATCATTTCCTGAGTTTACCAATGCATATAACTATTCATGGGGGTCGTTAGGCTCAAGGCCTGTTCTCTGGATGATACACTAGCAACTGAACTGGCTCTTTAGTGATTCCTCCCCTGGGGGGTTGAGTTTGCCTCTTGTCTACAAGACAATGGCAGGCCTAACTCCCCTATTTGGGTGTAGAGAGAACTTCAGGTTGTTTGGGTAGCTTTTGTTTCTCTTAGAAATTGGCTGGGCTGTTCCTCCCCCAAGGTCCTTTTCTGCTTATCTGAGATATGTTAATGCAAGGACTAGGTAACTGTTTTGAGGCATACATTGTCCATTCCCTTCTTGCAAGAGGTGCCATGCCTGTTTAGCATACCTGGTGACATGTCTGGTCCCACAACAAGTAGGTGTAACTGAAATGTATGCACTTTACATAATCCTGTAAAGAATTTGGTCTTGTTCTTCTTTGATGTTTTCCTGAATTTCGCCCTGCTTCTTGATTATAAAACCCATGTATGTTACAATAAAGTTGGCTTTGATGATAAGAGGACATCCAAGGCCCCCTCTGACCCAAAGCCTGAAACTTTTAATTCCTACCACTCCCACTTCAGTTTCCTGTGTTTTTAGGTCTGGGTTCATGCTGGTTCACGGACAGCTATTATTTAAATCTTTTCTTGCACATGAACTATTCTTTGAGTCTTTATGAAAAGTAGGACATTCTGCGTAGTACTTAATAGAGTTGATATTTTAAAATAAACATGATTAACAAAGCTATTGGTTTTGAAAAATACGTTCCCTGTTGATTAGGTCTGATTTATCTGACTCAGAAATCTAAATTTAATGAATATAAGATTGTCTCCAAAACTCCATTTTATGATCAGGCACTATGGCTATTCTGTTAGCAGCTTGGTTATTGCCTATACTTAACTGAAACATATTATCTGAAAGGTTTTCAAAATCCATTTAGAAATAGTTAAATGTATTATGGTTGGATGTGCAGTTGTACTTACAAATGCCCTCTTTTTGCATGGATGCAAATAGAAACTTAAAGGGATACAGAGTTCTTATTAAAGGCAAAGAAAAAAATTCCAGCTTTTCTACCTAATAGACATGGAGTGGTGAAATCAATTCATTTCTTAATTTATAGACCTGTTTTGCAGCTTGAATGGCAGTGATGTGGATGAAGCAGCACCTGACCCATTGTGAATGCAATAAGTAGGTTAGCCATTGTGACTGCTCAGCAGAAAGCACAGGCTACAGTGCAGAGTTTTTTTTTTTTTTTAAAGTACTGCTTTACACCACTTTATTTTCACTTGACTTTTCTTTTTCCACTCTAGTCCATGGCTTCACCACCTCTCTAGGAAGACACATCCTCATATAGCTAATGAGTGGGTATCTGAATGCATGAGAAGGGACAGGACTTCCAGACATATAAGACTACATATTTTTCTTTTCCAAAAAGTTTGTTCAGTGCCTAGTAAGAGAAAAAAATTCACTACACATCCTTTTTTAATTTTTTTGTTTTATTTATTGCTTCTTCCACTTGTAAATAAATGCATGACACAAAAATCCAGAAATCCCCCCTTGAGTTCTGAGCAAAGATACTGAGATGTAAATTACACTACAGTTATCACAGTTCAATAGATGAAATGTGCTCACATAATCTACAGCTACACTCAAATCTATCTGAAATGAGAATGTGGGTTATGAAGAAATCAAACCTCTAAAGCTGACAAGAAAAATAAATTTTAAAAACATATACCTCATTCTGATATTCAACCCACAGCCCACATATAACTCAATATTATCCTCACTCATTTTTTTGCAACTTTGTTTCTATGTTTTATTCACTTAAGAATAGAAATCATTAATATTAGTATTTCCATAGGTAATATAGAAGCAACTTTAAAAGTTTACAAATTACATGGTATTCATGGAATGTGATATGTATGAGCTACATAAAATAAAAGTTTTACTGTGTGGGACATGAGAATTGAAACTCTGACATCTTTTGCTAACATATTCTCCCAAAAATGAAAAGCCTTTAAAATTCCAGTTTATTATTCCCACATACCTAGTGTTAAAAGTTTTAATAATGAAATAAATAGTTAACTTAGAATAGTGCTGTTTTCAGTCTGAGATGCAATTCAATAGTAAAATAGGTTTCTACATATGTGATATCTTGGAATTCTATTAGTTAAAAGAGAAAGTGAAAGAGAGAAAGAGAAACTGCTGACATTACATTATTCTTTTTTGGTTATACTAGTGGCTTTCCATATTGTAAATATATAGGAAGAATTAGTAGAAAATATAAGTAGAAATACATTTCTTCAAAAATTCTGGTAGAACCTTTTTCATATTGTAATGTTTTTATAAGTCAGAATATTCTATTACTAATATGATGTTTTCAATCAAATTAAAAAAAACTCGCTAAAACTGAAAAATTTGAGATACTAATTTAATTAATTTTTCCAGTTTTTCTCATAAATGTTAAAAGTTACATATTTGACAGTTTTGAGCAATATTTCAGTTATTTGTAGCTGACTGTAGACAGAAATATTTATTTCAATATTTACTATTTACCTCCATTGACTGCAAAGAGAGGCTTTTCTGATTATGACTAGGAATAACATTTATCTGTGCAGAGAAGCATTTAGAGAGTAACATAGTAGCTTGCTGATTTCCCAAACATCACTTGTAAGTTCATCCCTAGGATGCATGACTTTCCTCTTGTGGAGGGGGTTTCAAGTCCAACCAGAGTGATTAGTTGTCCTCATAATGACTCAATGGGTTCATCTCACTTTGTTATTAGTTCATGGGCTCCCAGCTAGGGAGGGCCATTGATGCCATTTCTCCTAGAGTAGCCTTTGGGACTATGAAAGCCAGCAGCGAAGACGTGACTGGCTTAGGTCCAGCTGCTCTTCTCTGTATCTTGCAACGAAGTATGGTGTTTTCAGCAGTATGGCCTGAACATCTCATTCTGGTGAACAACCAAGAAGCATGATAAGTTTCTCCATTAGTTTTGTGGAGGAACTCCTTGACCTCCATCACTAGCAACTCATAACCAGGTATAGCACAGCTAGCTCTGGGATTTTTGGTTAATAACCCAAAACTTTGAGGAACAGGGTATCATTACCAAGTCATGAAGAAAGTCTCTCTCTCTCTCTCTCATAAATAAGTACTAAACCTTTCCTTTTCAAAAGTAAAATTACTAAATTGTCAATTGGTCTTTATTAAGAAATAAGACCACTCAGTGGCTTTCATCCTTATTTCATTCCTAACTTTATTGTCATACTTTTGAATTCATTTGCTGTGTCCTAAAATGGTAGACTGATAACTTCATCAGCAAAAACAATTCAGAAAGGGGAAGGGCGATATATGCCTATGTTTTCTGCTTTCCATTGTCTTTAATTGAGTCTGTCAGGCACATTCTGAAGGGAGACATGGGAATGGAGAAGGCTTTAAGTGGGTAAAATGGTGAAAATAATAAAAATGCATCTGTAAAGCTCTAAAAGAAAATAAATAATTAGCAAAAAAGAAATGGAAGACTGACCATTAAGTGTGACTAGGATGTTACTACTTCTAAGGTCCTTCTTCAGATAGAACAAGGAATTACCTTACTTGTTATGCCTACTAACTCATGCATGTACATATCTAGACGTAATTCTATGTGTATATACTTCTACCTATGTTAAATGAAACACCAATTTGCATTGATGTCTCCTATTCTAATATATCATCACACAGGCTGTTATAACCTTTTCTCCTTGCTTGCCCATAAATTTCAAAATGTTTTATTTTTTTCACCCAACATCAAAATAATTCCCTGTCCAATATACTGTAATGAATCAGGAAGATAAAGATGAATAAAACATAGCTAATCTGTTACTTTTGATATTTATCTCCACACAGCTTCCTGGTGATTCTCTGAAAATATAAATCATAGCTTGTCATTCTTGAAATTAACCTCCACTGGCTTGCCCTTAATCTTGGAATAAACGCCAAGTCCTAAGTCTTAGCCAAAAGGCCTGGCATAACCTGGTTTCTGCCTGCTTTTCTCTACTTTATCTCAGACTGTCCTTGGCAGCCTAGTTTTCATCCGCATGGTTGTCTGCTTTTCTGTTCCTTCCACTTCACTGCTTTATGTTCTTTATATCTAAGTGGTTTTTTTTTTTCTGCTTAGATTACCTACTTTTCAAGGCTTATGTCACAGAGTAGGAAGCCACCTCTATAGTTGACTTACTATATTGTCTTCTAGTTATCATATCTCACTTACATATGTATGTACTTTTGGGGAATTTACAAGGTTTACATATATTTCTGGTTAGTTATATAATTATTTATGTGTAACTATTCTATCTTCCAAGAGCAAAATTTTTTCAAGGAAATTTTTTTGCCATATAGTTTATAGCTATCTCTGTCTTTGACATAGTCATTAATGTGAGAAAATTTATATAAAAAGGTTTGAAGCTTTCAGCAGTACCATCTTACCCTGCACACAAATCTTTAGTTGGAATGTACATTCTTCTATCATCAATGTAGGCTTTTCAGTGTTGAGATGTTTGACCATCATTGCATATTTTATTACTACATCTTTGCTTAATAATCTAAGCCTTCATGATAAAAGAACTGTGGAGTCCAAATTTAATAAAGGAAGAAAATAAGTTATAAACTAGTTGATTTATGCAATCAAGCTAAGGCTTTAAGCTCTAAAACTAAAAATAAACATTTGTCCAAAATGTTATATATAGTTAGAATCTCACAAAAACAGGGCACTGAGAAAGACGTTCATTTTTATAGTGATTTTTTCAAAGAGCATACTTTAAATCCAATCATGGAAAAATATCAGACACACTCAAATTGAGAAGTAATTTGAAAAATAGCTGACCAGCATCCTTCTAAAGACACAAATAGCTCTTTTACCAACCTTCCCCCACTCAGTGCCCCATATTTGTTTCTAAATTTGCAAAGACATCATAATCAGGAAGCCTCCAAGAAAAAGAGAATCCTGCCTTTCAGCATTTCAATGAATAAACAGCATGACTATCATGCAACTCTGTTTATTCATTAGAATGTGAAACTACTCAAATTTAAGAAATTTTGTAATTTGAAAAGTGAATTATTAAATATAAAAAGGATTTCTGAGAGCAACCATAACTTGCCTAGAATTGGTGATAATCCTTTAGATACAAATAAGAGTGAATGCAATATATGACTTTCAGCTTAATAATTTAGTTAGTTAGTTAGCTGTCATTACCTAACTATCAGTAGGAATGGTCTGCAAGAGTTTGGCTATGGGAAAAGAGGATTTCTCTATAGCTTATGATTTTGGATTTAAAACAAAAATTATTTATAGTATTGATTAAGCCCATACCAAAATGTTTCTTATTCAATAAGGATACATTAAAATACTAATTCACGTGTTTAGCCATACTGTTTCTTCCCATGACATCACTCCTATAATCACTTGTATCACCTACAATTTCTAATTCATTACTTTTTTAAGGTTCTTGTATTGAGAGAACTTTTTATTATAAACACATTGATGCTACTTTATTCAGAATTCTGTTTCATAACAGTAGACAATTGTCATTGAATATTACCAGACAAAGGAAGAGCAAAGACTATGCTCTTTGAGTATAAAAGAGGTATGGTGAAAATTTTCAGCCTTTGGGGGTTTCAGGACTTTATTTTTTCATCTTTTAAAAAAATTCTGTGGTTGTTTAAAAATACAACTATCTGAAATTTTAGTTACACTGGTATCTTTCTTTTTTTGAAAGAGAAAATAGAAGGGAAGGAGGAAGTTGAGAATAAAGAGAGAGTTAGATAGGAATGTTAAGGGGATAGGGGAGAGAGAAGAAGGGAGAGAGAGAGGACTGGTAAAATAGCGTAAATCTTAAACTTCAAATGATGAAAATCCACAGGCTTTTTCCTGTTAAATAAACTAACTCCATGTCTCAAGAACTATCATACTACAGTGTCAGAGTAATAAACCTGAGGAACTACTGCAATCTTGAGCCCCTTGTGTTTGCCACTATCCATGACCTTATGTACCAATAGGAGAAGTCATAGGTGATCTGACATCTTGGTGCCAATGATGTTCCTCATTATACACTAGCTTATTTAAACAACTCAAAAAATTTCTATGTTAAGAAAATACTTACGTGTTTATCCTTTTGCTTAAGGCAAAAGAGCAGGAGAAAACACAGAAAAAAATCCTGAAAACGTATTTTTATAAAATTATCTTATTTGTTTTTCATAATTTTCATAGTTGTTTTAAAAGATAAGGAGAAAGTGGAGATATGTCTGCAGTTTTATTTTGAAGTGATGCTATATGTTTAGACCTGATGAAGAAGATGTTAGGATAGCTTCTGTAAAACCAATTTGGGCATTTCTGTTGCTATCATTATGTATCTACTACAGAGCAAGGGGAAAATTTTTGCATAATGAATCTATCCATCCAAAAGAGTATTGTGCAGTATGAGCAAAGATATGAGAACACATATCACAACAGCAGTGAGGTAATATGTGGTACTGAAACTGATATGAAAAAGCAAGATGTGCCAACCAAAGTTCCTTCTGAAGTTATCAGAATATAATATAATTCAAGTTCTATAATCTAGTTTTGCAGTAGATATGCTGTTAGTCTACAGTAATCTTTCAAATATTCTTCCACTGTAAAACAGAAATAATAATTGAATATCTATCATACACCAACTACAAGTTGGTACTAAGGAAAATCAACAAGCATCAGAGTCGAGCAAAACCTTATTGAACAAGAGTGTATATTATTGTTGAGACCATGAAAGAAATAAGTAAATTGAGTTGTGCATCAAATGCACACAAGTAATATGGAGACTAATAAGCAATGGTGACAAATAATGGCATCTAATGTGGAAAGGGCTTAGCATTTTAAATTTTTTTTTATTATTATATTTATTCAACTGTGCGCATGTGCGTGTGTTCGCGCGCGCGCACGTGTGTGTGTGTGTGTGTGTATATGTGTGTGTGTGTGTGTGTGTGTGTGTGTGTGTAGAACCACGGACGAATTCGCGAACCAGCATGGACGCCTCCACCTCCTTATGGATGCCTCCACCTCCTTCTGGCCCGGGATTCACAGGCCCCGCCCTACCAGGACCAGAAGCGCAGGCCGCCCCCGCTTCCGCCTGGCGTCACGTGGGATCTGGGATCCGAACCCAGGACCTTCCTCCTGCAAGGCGGAGGCTTAACCCCTGAGCCACCTCTCCAGCCCGGGCTTAGCATTTTAGAGAGATTGCTCACTTAAGGTCTCACTGGGGCAAATAACTGAAAAAAACACCTCTACAAACCATTGTGAATTCAGCAGAAAGAATGTTTCAGGTATAAAAAGTGACAAGTATGAAGATCCTCAATTATAAGCATAGATGGAAAGTTTAATAAACAAAAGGTTGGCAGATGTGTGTGCAAGATGAGAATAGGAGACATGCACACTGTAGGATTTGAAAGGTCATTCACTGATTTTTTTTCCTTAGAAGATAAGGGAAGCCATTGGATTAGTTTGGGGCAGAGGATTGAAATTACATAATGCTAACACAGTGACTGTATGAAGAAAAAAGTCTGAAACTTGGTAACAGTGAAAACTGAAAGAAGAGCTAAAAGAACATTGCAATTTTCCACTTAACATGTAGTTGAACACTCAAACAGTAGCTGTTTGTGTTAGAGATGAGTGTGTTTAGATTCTAATTCAAGTTTTGAGTTAGAAGTAATATTTTGTCATTGTACTAGATATAGCAAGATTAGATGATTAGAAAAAGAGATAAACTGACCCTTCTTTGATTTCAACAGAGAATTGCAGTCTCTCTCAAGTGAGGTGTAGGAATGGACAGTTAGGTATTAGGTCAGGGGTGGAGAGCAGCACTATTGGACATGTTCATTTTGATATAACCATTAGATATATCACATGGATCAAACATTTTAAACCTGGGTGGAACTATCAATTTGGTTATGAAGAAGAATCAAGAAATTTGCTATTGCTAGAAGGAAAAATGAGGTCAAAGAAGATATTTTAATAGCATATGGGAATGGAAACATGTTTTCCTTTTTATAGGGAAGGCAGAAACTAAAAAATTGTCAATGTTGAATCTTTGCTTTAAGTGTTCAGAACTTATAGCTAGGTTTTTGTTTAAGAATTCAAAGTTTCTCCTTTTGGAAGAAGTTTACTAGATTATGAAATACAGTTAATTTATTTGGTAAGCAGATTGTCAAAGGAATTAATACACTTTTATGATAGAAAAAAATCTTTTCAAATTAACATATTTTGTTGCCTAGTAGATTGGTTCAAAGTATCAGTAGAGTGAGCTGAAATTGTTATATTGATGATATTCAACATTTGAAAGGATCACAAGGCCTACTCAGGATTCACGTAGGCGAGTTGGCATGAGAACACAAGTACGGGAGAATTTCTTAACATTAGAAAATAAAGTCATATGAGACCAGCCTTGAAGGGAGATAATATTTACACAAGGGGAAAGGGATAGTAAACCAAGAAAGAAATATTTTTTCGGGGCTGGAGAGGTGGCTCAGGAATTACGCCTCTGCCTTGCAGGTGGAAGGTCCTGAGTTCAGATCCCAGATCCCACATATAGACGCCAGGTGGAAGCGGGGGCGACCTGCGCTTCTGGTCCTGGTAGGGCAGAGCCTGTGAATCCGGGGCAGAGTAAACAAGGAGGTGGAGGCGGTCCATGGTGGTTCCCAAATTTGTCCGTGGTTCCACACACACACACACACACACACACACACACACACACGCGCGGGCACATACATATGCACAAATGAATAAATAATAATAAAATTTTTTTTTTAAAAATTAAAAAAAAAGAAATGTTTTTTCTAGTGATCAAGGATTGTACAACTGATCCTTTAGGAAAGGAACTTATCTCCAACAATGCATATTTATCTAGTATAGATCGGATTTTTTTTTCAGAGACAAGTTAAAAATATGTTATGAACTTGAGAAGTCAAGCAAAATTTTATTTTAATATAAAATTTTAGTCATAGTATGACATATTCAACTTTCAAAGTAAACAAATAGAAGGGATGTTAAAATATGGCTAACTTCTTCCAAAAGTTGGGGAAACATTCAGAATTCATAAATTCTAAACATAGTTGCTATTGTAAAAACGACAGGTTATTGTTACCTTGACTTTCAGCAGATTTGTAGAAGTAAGAATAGTCACATGGATAGTAATTTCACATATGATTTTTTTGAAATTGTGGTATGAGGAAGTATTCTTTTCACCTGCAGAGAAGCAATCACCACAAAAATCTCCCAGACACTAAGACAGAACGATGTTTTTCTTGTGTATTACTGTCCTTATTAGTCCACCTACATGCCCATTAATTGCAACTCTGACACATTCAGACACAGAGAAAGTTCAACTGGTCACAAATTATTACTCAGGCACATAAGCCAATGTGTCTCAAAGGAAAATCAGTGGAGGTGCAAAGATGGACCCTGGGCTGTAGTCTAGGATGAGGGTTGCATATGTCTATCACCAAAGATGTAGATTACTAGACAGGTCTGAAATCAATGATGAAACTTACAAGTCCCAGTTAGATTATTTAATTTGAAAAAAAACTGCATCCTGTCTTAAGAAGAAGTAGAAAATACAGTGTAGTTGAATTCAAAACGTATGCGGAGTGGATCAAAAAGAGAAGGCTAGTTCAGTGGAGTATATCTAGGTAGGAGTGAACTTGAGGGTTAATTTTTCAAATATGTCAAAAAAGTGAGAAATCACCTAAAGTAAATTTATTAATGTCAAAAAAATGAAAAATCAAATTTTGAATGAGAATCACCAAATTATATAATGGCAAATACAAAATTGCTGATTTTAACGTATCAGCAGGGCATGTTGGATCTTCTAGTCATTGCTTGCCATCCATAGACACTTTTGAAGGGAGAATTTGACATGTAGTCACTTTTTCACCTCTACTTATTCTCCAGCAAGGATTGCTGAAGTTTTCCAAATGTAATTACCTAAGCATACTGACAAATGAAGCCATCTGCCACTGTTTAGCTCAAAAATTTATTCAACTTTCTATTTTTGCTTGTGTTTTGTTTCATTTAAGAAAACCTTAGCTCTACATATGATGACACTTAGAAATACTTTAGAGTTCCCTATTGTCAGATGGGAAAGAGAAACTGTAAATAATTTTAATAGCACATATTCACACTTTTTGATATGTTGAAGTTTATCAAGGTAATATAAATATTTCTAAGCTTTAAAAACAGCTATATCCAGCTTTACTCATCACACCTCAAAGGCTCAATGAAAAGAACATTGGTTCCAGAGTCAAATACTGAATTTCAGCTATACTTCCAGTATAACCAAATGTGTGCCCCATCTAAATGCCCACCTTCTTCACAACAATAGTGAAAAAACTAGTTAAACAATATTGGTTTCCTAATCTTAGTGGTCTGTATGTGCCTAGAGGATTTGAAGCATTTTGAGCATAATCATTCCATGAGTTTATAATATAGAGTACAGGCTGTTATCAAATCTACTGTTCTAAAATCAGATTATATAGCATCTTTTCCAACGGTTCTTTCTTTCCCATTTTCACTGGTGGTGGTATTTACTCTTTCTGCTTATGAGACACCATTCAAGTTCAAGCCACCTAAGTACAGAAAATAGATTTTTTTTTTTTGGCTTATGGTTCCAAGGGGAGATACAGTCCATTATGGCAGAAAAGGCATGTCTGACTAGTAGAGAGTGGAGGTGATTCAAGTCACAGCAGATATCATGGAGGCTGAGAGAGCAAACAGTAAGAACGAAGTTGATTTCAGTCTTAGTGGCAGCAAGCGTGAGGCTAAACAACCTCAAAGCCCACACTTGCAACATGCTTTCTTCCAGCAAGTTACCCTAAATGTGTCACAACCTTCCCAACATCAACTAAGGATCGAAATATATGAACCCGTGGGAGACAACTTACATTCAATCTATCATATTCCACCTCTAGGCCCCCATAGGCTCATGGCCATCTCATGATACAGATCACATTCAGTCCCCATAGACTATATCAATATTCCCACCACCGTCCAAAATTCCAAAGTCCAAAACTTCCTATAAAATCAAGAGACGTTAAATACAACATACAGTGATACAGAATAAACATACCCATTCCAAAAAGGAGGACTGGGGATATATCAAGGAAAGGTCAGTCTGTAACAAGACCAGAAACCAGCAGGACAAACCCCAAGTAGCTCCAAGTCTAGCATATGAACCTCCTGTTTAAAATCATCAAAGTTCAAAGTGTTTAATTTCTCCTCATCTAGAACAGCTTCCCATAGAACATACCACTGTCTTGGGCTGGGTCAGGAAGCCTGCATGATGCAGCACCATTCAATACAAGATCCCCTGACATGTCTAGCTTCATGAAATCCTTTATCCACATTCCCTTCACATAAGGCATGATTCTACTCACTCTTTTTTCTGATGCTCATTGCTCCCCTCAGGGAGGTTCGTAAAGGTCATGGGACTCTTCTCTCTAGTTCCATAAGCAACCCACCAGTTTTCTGATGTTCACATTATTATTTATGGTTTGGATTAGCCTTTTGACTTTCTAGGGTATCAAGTAATAGCACATCCACATAAGAGTGTGGATGAGAATCTGGAATTGGAGAAGCCTGACTAGTTAAGACCACCCACTTTTTTTCTGCTGATGGCATCCATTGCTTTCTTGCCATTGGAGCTTGGGGAGGACAGAAAGAGGGTGGCATTCTCCATGAAGAACTACCTGAGAACTAACTCCTCTGGTGTCTTCACTGACATTCTTCTGTACTGGATTATTAAATTAGTTGTTCACAACGTTGTAAAGGGAAACAGTGTGCCTCTGGGCTGTTAGTCATCCGCATGGAGAACTGAACATTGCTGGAGTCATGGCAAGACTGGATCTGCAGGATGCAATGGACCTGGACCCAGTGCTAGTTATTGGTACTGGTCACCAGTGTGTCCTCCAGCAGCTGGGATGGCAACAAAAAAAGCATACATTAAGATGACTGTCATCATATTCAGGAGTCTTTAACTCTTCAAGTCCCCTGAATAAGCCTTATCCAGCTCCAGACAGATAAATGTGTCAGTCTCGAATTGCTTGGGAATGTCATAGATAGGGAAAAATGCCTGTTTCACTTTCCCTGTAATCGAAATAACTTATTGGTCTCAGCTTTTGTGCTCTAGAAGGAGAAAATTCGCACCCAGGCACAAGTTGAGTGAGCAACTACTCAAGGTTTATTTCAGCAGGCAACTAAGCAAAAGCAAACTGCACCCTCCAGAATGAGAGATGGGCCTAGCAAAGCCACTAATGCTCTAGCATCTGGACTTAAAAAGTTTTGGCCTACCATTTTATCTTCCCTTGACAATCTCTGGGTTGGTCTTCAGTGTTCTCTTTCCTAAAATGGGTTGAGATTAAAATGGGTTAAGATGGCTCAGAAGTTAAGACTCTGCCTCACAAACTAATGGGCCTGAGTTTGGATCCCAAGTCCCATGTAAAAATACCAGGCAGAAAGTGGAGAACCCTATATTCATAGTGGGCAAAGCCTGGGAAATCCCAGAATGAAGCAAAGAGGAGGTAGAAGCAATCCAAAATCACCCTTGGGCCTCCACAGGGACATACAATGTTCTCTCTCTCTCTTACACACACATACACACATACACACACACACACACACACACACACACAAATCAATAAAAAGAGCTAAAATGGGTTATCACTTTCTTTGAAGCCAGCCTTACCCATAATTTCAGTCTGTTGCAGCTGGATGTATTAGATTCAAGAACATGTGTAAAGATATAACTACCTCTTCCAGTTCTCTGCTGTTGCAGATATATTTACATTATCAAAATAACTTAGAGAACACAGTGTTTATTTCAGTTTATGATTGTTAGGTACAGTTAACAAATAGGGCAGGGGAATTCATCAGAAGCTGAGGGAACTGGCCAACAGAAAGAATTGAGAAAGGAATATACCGTTCTCTCTTGTCATACCGTTCTCTCTTGTCAACATGCCTACGAGTCAATTTCTAACCACCTTGCTCTCCATCTAATCCACCTGCCCAGGGGACTGATTCCACCCACCATAGAGTGGATTTTTCCACAATCCGCTAGATAATCTTTCACAAACTTGCCCAAGGCTTGCCTTAACTATTAATTCTTCACATATATGCCCAAACTCTCAGCCATTTCATAAAGCTGAGAACTTCATTAGTGAATAAAGGCAAACCATGCCTGCCACATGCTCCCCAGGGAGAGCCTCCTGGGAACCTACCTAAGTTTGCTGAGACCTGAGAACAGAGAACAGCTTTGTTGCTTTGTCACAGAACTGTTTTTGCTCTATCTAATCAGCTCAGCTAGCTTACGCCCAGTAGCAAGCCTTCTTATTTGCCTTCTCCAGAATTCCTGACCTTGCCATTTAACCTTCATTTTGTCTCTAATGAGCTAGTAGTCTGGATTCACAGCCATGTGAACGATCATGGCTGAGGCAGTGCCAGCTGAATGAGCAGTATAAATAGGTGTTGGTTTGATCTGCTGAGCAAAGCTGGGGAGGGAGGCATACAGACAAACTGGCAGGCAAGAGAGGTGTTTCAAAGCAGGATCCTCCATCTCCTAGACTCAAGTAGTAAGCTCCAATTTGTACTCATGTTTCTGGTATCAGTTAGTTCACCTTTCTTTTGGGAACAATGAGAATGGAATGAAGTTTTATACAGGGTTAATGAAAAAGAAATGATACTTTCTTCAAAAAGAGTTTTCTTCTATGGAAAAATCTTTCAAATAGATTATTTGAGTAATTTACCGTCCACGATTAAAAATGACCATGCTTCCTGCCAAGAATTTCAAGAAAATCAATGAGATGCATGATAATGTATCTTGGAGTGTCATTTATTAGATATGAACGATTCTCTTTTTTTTGAAGTACTCAGATTTTGAACTTGTGATTGTTCTGTTTTTGGTATCATGAGATGGGAAATAAGAGTAGAAAACATATCAAAAAATTAACTTCTCTAGTGACAAGAAAAAAAAGATGCAAAACTTGTGCAGGAGACTGCCTGGCTTATTGATTCATTTCTGGGATTTTACCATTTGTAATAGTAGGCTTGAAATGGCTACTGCAGTGCTGTGTGGCTGACAGTTTACAAAAACTATGGACTTCATGCAGCCAAGGTCATTAAAAAACACAAAACATATTATCACAGGCTGGTTTCGTCCATCTGCTGAGGGCAGACAGTGAGCAGGAATTGGAATGGAGAAGGCATGGGAAACCTCAGACAGAATTCTGCAAAAACCCTTTTCATGTTCTGTTTGCTCATCAGTAATCTGCTTAGCAAATCCAGAGCCTGATTGTGAGTTAAAGACTCCCAAACACCTCCCAAAATGATGGGCCATGCAATTCTTGCTCTCTGGTTTGAGGTAGTTAGATCTTTCCCAAGTGAAATAAAACATGATTAATTTATAGAGTCAGTCTCTCATTGAATCATCTTACAAAATCTGGATGTTAATACATTTTTATTGAATTTTTATTATTCATCTTTTATTTACTAGCTTTGTTTATTTATTGACTTTTTGAGACTGGGATCTGTAGATCATGCTATTCTGATATTGTCACTGTAGTCCAGGCTGGTCTTGAACTCTGAATCCTCCTGCCTTAGTTTTTTATAATATATTAAAGTTAATAAACAATTATGGGGTTAGAATCTTCTCATTTCAGAAAAGAATTCTCTAATCTCCATGAAACATTTCCTCCATCTTCCTTTAAAATACCATTTATATAAGTTATAATTCTGATGTATTGCCATCTTTAAAATGAATGTTCTCACTAAATATTCAATAGTTATTGGAGTGATTATATATATGTAGGTAAAAAGCACACCGCTATGATGTTGCATTTCTACAGATGTGTTTATAGACATACATACACAATGCATGTACATGTAGACCTGGGATAAAAATAGCTTCAGCTTTATGACTCATCACAGCATGTGAAAATCGTGGAATGTGGTCCACATGTTCTTCTCTTTTTCATTTTTTCCTTTTTATTTTTGTGTGTGCATGCGTTTGTGTATGTGTGTGTGTATCAGAGGGCACTGTGTGGCCCTGCGGAGGGCCAAAGGTTTGAAATCATCCTGGATTGTTTCTACTTCCTTTTTGCTTTGCTCTGGGATTTCCTAGGCTCCACCTATCAGGGCCTGTTTCTGCCTGCGTATGTAATATGGAACCCAGGATCTAAACTCAGGTTCTTCTGCTTGAGAGACAGAATCGTAACTCTTCACCCATCTCTCCAGTCCTTCTTTCCCACTAGAAAAAAAAAAAAAAAAAGTAGTGGGTCATTTGTTCTGAAAGGTGTTCATAATCTCATGTCCCATCATAAGAGATTGCATCATTTTGAAGAGCAAGCCATTAGAAAGAATTGTTTGCATCTTTATGCTATGAAGCATCTAATATTTTGCGTAGGATTTTAGAAATGATAGAAAACTGATTTACTATTTAAAATATATATAGTTTCTGTTGACTTTTTCCAATTATTCTCTATATTTTCTTCTATAAAATTTTGTTGCTTAAACATCGTTATTTAACTTTTATTTTAGTTTTCCATATTTATAACTGCATAAGTTTATGAAAATCATGCTGAAATGTTCTCTGTGAAAATTACTATTCTATGATGAACTATTCAAAATTAGTATTTGAATAAATACTTATATGAAATAGTATTACCTAGTTCTTTAGTCTTGACTTCTATATTCTTCTATACTATTTTATTTATGGAATTTTAAAAAATTTACTTATTCAATTGTGCATGTGTGTGTATGTGTGTGCGCGTGTGTATGTGTATGTGTGTAGAACCACCATGGACCGCCTCCACCTCCTCCTTGTTTACTCTGCCCTGGGATTCACAAGCTCCGCCCTACCAGGACCAGAAACGCAGGCCGCCCCCGCTTCTGCCCTGCGCCTATACGTGGGGTCTAGGATCTGAACTCAGGACCTTCTGCCTGCAAGGCAGAGGCTTAACCCCTGAGCCATCTCTCCAGCCCCTATTTATGGAATTTTTTAAAAACTGCTTTTATAAATGAAATTATTTCCATATGACTTATTTCCAGAAATATATCATAGCTTAAAATCTTTTTTAGTGGGGCTGGAGAGGTGGTTCAGGAGTTAAGCTTCCGCCTTGCAGGAGGAAGGTCCTGAGTTCGGATCCCAGATCCCACGTATAGACGCCAGGCAGAAGCGGGGGCGGCCTGCGCTTCTGGTCCTGGTAGGGCGGAGCCTGTGAATCCCCGGGCAGAGGGAGGTGGAGGCGGAGGCGTCCATGGTGGTTCGCGGAATTCGTCCGTGGTTCTACATGCGCGCACATACATACACGCACAATTGAATAAATAATAATAATAATAATAATAAAAATTTAAAATCTTTTTTAGTGTGTATTCACATATTAATTTTTAGAAAAATTAAATTTACTTAAAAATCTTTAAGTTACAGAAAGGTTTGATTTACAAAACAATCACTAGCATTTTAGAAGGGATAATTTGAACATTTGCTAAATAATATAAAATTTAGGTTCTTCTTAGAAGGAGGTTAATATATATCAATTGTAAATAGCCTAGTTACATTGTGAAAATTTAATTGTAGGTACTTAAGAATGTGTATTTTCAAGTTATTATAATTTCAAATTATATTATGCAAATTCCTTAATTCAGATACTTTTATAAAAGTTGTCTTTACTTTTATTTATTCATTCAGTGTGTGTGTGTGTGTGTGTGTGTGTGTGTGTGTGTGCGTATCAGAGGGTACACGTGTTTCTGTGGAGAACTGAAGTAACTTTGGGAATCATCCTGGATTTCTTCTACCTCCTTTTTGCTTCACTCTGGGATTTCCCAGACTCCCCCCTTGACATTTTTATGTGGGATCTGGAATCCAAACTCAGGACATTCTGCTTTCGAGGCACAGTCTTAATCCCTGAGCCATCTCTCCAGCTCTTAAATCAGATATTTTAAGCATGGCAAAGTACAGATGATCTTTTGATTTACTCTTGGGATGGATCATGTCTGCAGAGTATGTAGGTAGACTGAAACACTTCCTTTGAAGATATCATTTCCTAATGATGCTATTTTACCTTGGCTAGTCATGACTACATTAGAACCTATTGAGAAGAGTGATAAGAATTTATGAAAATGTTTTCTTTTTAAGACCTGCCAATTTAGATGGAAGTAAGATATGTATCAGAGTTCTGCTCCTTTTATTCACTCATTTTTAACGAGTGAATATCTTCACTTTCACTACTTCAACTGTTGATCAACAAGTCATTTTAAAACTTGAAATGTAGTATGTATGAGAGGAGAGTTTCATTATTTGAGTCTTTCCTTCACCAGTGTATCTAACTAAGTGAATTAGATCCAAATGACCATATTGCTGAATAAAGTCTAAATTTGAAGAAAAAAGTAGTGGAGTGACTCTAAACTCTATAGACAGCAAACAAAATTTGATCACAAGTCCACCAGTTCATTTACAAAATAGAAAAATATTATTTTTAAAAAATAAGGAGAAATTTCAAGGATCTTTATAGCACCTGTCTCCTACCCTTGTACCTTTGATTTCTAAGAATTTAGACATAAGCAGAACAGTTGATTCTGTATTAGCTTTCCATTTTGATCAAAGTTTGCAGAGTGCCTGCCTATCATGCTTGCAACCTAGGGTTTGATTCCAGGCACTACATAAGAAGCAAGAAGATAAGAAATTCAAAGTTCATTCCACATTAATCTCAAGCCTCCACTTATGAAAGCCTGTGGGTGCCCCAATACATGTGAACACACACATACATGTGCATGCACATCACATCATTCAACCCTGAAAAAGGGAAACTAAATAAAAAAAAATCCATCCCTTGCTATATAGTGAATTTCAGGCTATTCTAGGCTACCTGAGACCCTGCCTCAATGAAAATAAAAAACCCACATCCCAAGTACATCCCTAGCAGAAAAGAGAAAATGAAAAGAGCTATTTAAATCTTAGAGTCATCATAAAGGTCCTGAAGGCAAAGTAATTTTCTGGAGTCAAGAAAATATTTTCCAAGTGCTGTGGTCCTGAGATCTCGTTTCACAGCCCATTTATTCTAACCCCATGAAACTCATTCTCCTGTCTTCTCATAAGTTTGCTCCTGGGAGAAAGGAGAAAGGAGGAGAATGCACACCATTAGAGAAAGAATGAATTAGATAATATTCTTTTCTTACAAGTTATCAGTTGTTGTTTAGTCTTCATATGGGCTATCAATCACTTTTGCTTTATTATTTCCTTTCCATTCATGGAGAAGTGGTATACTTAAAGAGATATTTTCTCAGCTTAATCATTATCCTAAGGCTACAGCTTGAAGTGGTATTTATCCTCACAATTTTTAAGCTTGTTGCTTTTTTTTGTATGTAAACATATCTCAGAAAGTCTAAGCTTACTGTGAGAAAACAGCCAACCTGTGAATCATCTTTCTTCCCAAACATCTAAGAGTAATGGGTTTTCCAGTCAGTCCCCACCATTTTAAAAGGAAGTTTGTGACCTAGTAGCATATACCTAATTATGTCCTTTTTTGAAGCAAAACTCACTTCTAGAATTTTTACCTTAGGTTGGCCAAACTTCCTTTGCTTACAAAAAGTGAGAGCATTCTCTTCAACGCATTTATCCTGTAATTTTCACTTTGGAAGTATATTATCAGAAAAATCAAAATTTGGTCCAAAGTTTTCAAGGAACATAATCAATAAAGCAAATTCATCTGTTGAATCTTTAAAGGTAGTAAATGTGTTGCTTTTTTAGTTTAAAACGAGAAAAAATGCACTTTTCTATTCTATAGATCTATGACTTTTTTTTGCAAAACTTGCAAAGTCACTTTCTCAGCAGAGTTTTCATATCTAGTTATTAATGTACCCAAAATTGTAAGCTTTAGATTTTTCTTTAACTTCAACAGTGAGACATTAAAGTCCACGTTATGAGAAAAAATTAAGTAGAAAATTTGGGGTTGCAGATCCAGAGTTCACTAGAATAATCCCCTCTAAGAGCAAGACTAGCAAGAAAATATAGGTATCAGTTACATCTCTGTTGCTAAGCAGCTGTGTGATTGATGTGAATTACCTGCTGAATTGCTCTCTGGACAATTTTGTTTTTTAAGGTGGTTAAGTGGGGTTCGGGGAAGAAGCCTTGAAATCATAATTTCAAAATTTCTTATTTTTGTAACATGTTAATATTTAGCAATCTAGGTTTTATTGTAGCTCCTTTAGTACCTTATTTCCCATAATTCTTTACGTTGGTGTAGTCCATTAGGAAGCAGCGCAAGGTATTGGCAATAAAATTCTCACCTGTATTAATCATGCTATACCACTTTAAATCGTTTTAACCTGATTTCGCTAAGAAAGTTTCAAATGATCATTTTGAGTGATCTTGGGAAATGTGCCTCAAAAAGTAAGCGGGGTCTTTCTTCTTCATTCGTAGTTAGGGGAGTCCTTTCCTGAAGATTTTAAAAACCCTCCCTTATAAAAAAAAGGGGAGGAGGGGGGCGGACTACACATCCCAGAAGCCAAAGCTGCGACATTGCCTTCCCCGTCTCCTTCCTTCTCCTCCGCCTTGAACCTAATCCGGGAATACGCAGGATCGGCATCCTGGAGCCTGAAAAACTGTGAGCTGCTCGCCCTGGCTGGAGCCGCGCCCTGGCCGTGTGCCTTTAAGTCCGCGCGGGGGCCGCACAGCGACGCAGAGCGCGAGGGGCGCGGGCGCATCACCTGTTCGGCGGCGCACGCGCCCTGCTCGCTTGCCGAGGGGGCGGGGCGCGGGCGGGGCGGACGGCGCTGGGTGGCCGCGCTCGGATCGGCTCCTCCCCGGTTCGGGGCGCTGAGGCGGTGTCCGCAGGCGTCTTCTGCAAAGCTTGCCTGGCGCTGTCCAACATGGAGGAGCCTCCGGCCGCGGGCGTCTGCTGCAAACAGGACTGATCGCCCCCCGGCCGCCGGCGCGCGGAGCAGCCGGGCAGCGGGGCGGCGGGGCCCGGGGGCTCGGCTGCCTGCACGCCCCGGGGCGCACCCCGGCTCGCGGGGCGCCGCTGATCGCGGGCTTCCCGACCGGGACCCGGCTGCCCGAGCCATGGGCAACGAGGCGAGCTTGGAAGGGGAAGGGCTCCCCGAAGGGCTGGCGGCCGCTGCCGGAGAGGCTGGCGGCGCGGGGAGCCCCCTGCATCCCGGGATCCCGGCCGGCATGGAGGCGGACCTGAGCCAGCTGAGCGAAGAGGAGAGGAGACAGATCGCCGCTGTCATGTCAAGGGCGCAGGGGCTGCCCAAGGGAAGCGTTCCCGCGGCCGCTGCGGAGTCGCCCTCCATGCACAGGCACGCACAGCATGATGTATATGTCCAGGCGCGTGTGCACGGCTGTAGTGCACACGTGTGTCAGCACGGCGGTGCATATATGTTGCCTGCCTTCATTTATTCTTCTTAATGGGGTGGCGATAAGGAGATAGGAGCTTTTGGATGGGCGGAATAAAAAGGATGCAGTGGAGAGTTTCTGGTGGGATAGTCAAGGGTTGCATTTTTGGAGCTGTGATTTTTTTTTAGGTTGTTATTTATTTATTTATTTTTTGGCCTTTGGAACCTTTTGGTTTAGGGTGATGTGGAGAGACGCCCTCCAGTGTTTCACTAATCTGGAAGTCTTCCATTAATACAACACAGACGTGTTGAGATATGGATAGAGCGGGACTGGGTGTTTTTACCTGTGTTTAAATCTTCTTAGCGTTCCTAGGTCTTTTTCTCTGGGAATGATGTCTAAATATACCTGAAACAATACCTTGAATCCCCCTGGAGGTGAGGAGAACAGGAGATGTTCAGGTAAAAAGCATAGACAGAATGTACCTTTTATATTCGGTAAGATGTACCTTTTATATTCAGTGAGAGACCCTGAAATATTTTGTGACATTAAGCATATGGTTTGGTCACAGTAGAGCAGGTGCAATACATGTATTTCTGAATTAGCATATGGTAGTTTCCTAACCATTGCTCTTTTTATGCAAAAGCGACTTTCAGTTTATGGAAGAACATGTCAATTTATATTACCTTAAAATTAGTTTCGATACACATTACAGAAAAAAAAACCAAATAATTGACAAAGTTGCTCATGCAATTAAAAAAGCTAATGTATAATATTAATATGTTCATTTCCTCTCTAACTTTCTATATTCCTTCTCCCTAACGAGTTAGTTATTTTCCAATTAGAGTACTAAAAGGGTGTAATCATGCTTTCCCTGCCTTTATTATGGTAAACATACCCTTTAACTTTCCAGCCTTCAGCAACATGCTATTCTCTTTCCAAGGTGCTGAAACCATTCCTTACTAGTGACCACTGGGAGCTGGGGGAAAATCATTTGTAATACTGAACCTATGAAAGACTTCTGTATATCTGTGTACAATATTATATTTCATAAAAGAAAATAATTTAATTTACCCACCATGTTAATACATAAATTTAATAGCTATAATAATGAATTAAGTATAGGAATAATTTAAATTTCTTATTGCTCAAGGTAGTGTTTTTACATAAGATCTAAAATGTTTGAAATCTATCAGAGGAAAAATGTACTCATTTTGCAAGAAAACCAAGGAGGTAATCAAATTACCTTCTTGTATTAAATATGGTTTTCAGTAAGATACTGGACTATTTCTTTAATGTAAAATCTCTCAAGTAGTTTAAAACCAGAACTGCTTTTGACTTTTAAAATAATCAAGTGTTCATTAGTGTATCTTTTATGGTAATAGCTAGGTAGAGTATTTTTCTTAGCTCTTTAGAAATTCACATCAGATCTTCTTAATTTTGTGTTTGAGGCACAAGCAACAGGTCTAGTTGCTGGTTGCAAATGCATGATCTTTGGTTTTAGATTTTTAGATTTTCTTCTGTTCAGTTGTTGGTTTAAAAGTACTTCAGACCATATAACTGTTGCTTTATGCCATGTTTTTATCATGGTATGCTTTCAAGTTCTCCATGAAAAATTTAGGCACTTTGGAATTGTTATTAGTAAGTGATTTGTGGCCTAAACAGTAACTGGTAAGGATTTTCCCCAAATATTCAAACAATATTTCTGATTTTTTTCAAAATGTTTATATTTTACTGAAAGATTTCTATAATAGGAATATAACTTTTGTTCCTATATATAAGATATAGAGAAACACCTACACTGCCACTTTGACTTTCAGAGTTTTTTTTATAATTTTAGAGTTATGTTCATTTAAATGCATGTCTATATGTAGTATCCCAATCACTTTAAGTGCTTAAGACACGTATATTGGTAGAATTTTTTTTTTAAGAAATAAGGATTTGCAGTTCTATGATCTAGAGTCTTATCCTATTGATTTTATGGAGCTCATAACAAATTAATATGCTCTTCTCAGCCTATGTGTTTCTGAAGTCTCTGGCCTCTAAGGCTAATATGACCTGTCTTAACTTGTACTAGAATGTCATTGTGGATATCACTTAAAAATCCACAGTGATGATGTGACTTTTTAATTTTAATGTACATTATAAAAATAAGGAATGGCACTATTGATACCAGCAAGAGATGACTCTCAGTTATGGCCATAGACAAGTTATGTTTTGGATTATACATTGGTATCATTCTAGAAATTCATATTCTTTTACATATGGATAAGTCAATGGTATGGGAAAGAAATTCTCCCAGGAATGCTGTTCATTAGGAGTTAGAATGATAGATTTTTGACTAGTTTTAGGATCTTGAATTTCTTTTTTAACTTTCTTAATCCCAATATCCCTCTAGTATAAAAATGAATAGACATTTCTAAAGCTATTTTAATTTCTAATATGGAATTTTATGTGACTCAGCACTGTCAAATTGAATATCATTAACTGTTGTGTTACATTTAAAAATATTTCATCATTACAGCTGTTTTTACATTCCAAAATTTGCATATGCCTGAAATATCATTTTATTTGAAACAGGTTTTCCACTAACTTATGAAAAAAAATCTAATGTGGAAAGAACATCAGAAACAAAAGAAAAAGGGATACAGAATTAAACATGAATACTTACAAGCTAATACAAAACAGATTACAAATAGAATTCTCTTGATTCATTGTAGACCCAGAGTAATGTATTACTACTTCTATTCCTCTTGCAACTGGAGATATATGAAAAGATTTGCTCTAAAATTTCATGACAGAAGATAAGAAATCGGAGTTGATGATTTTCTTTTCTGTTCCTTTGGGCCTTCCCTACTGGGTGACCATCTGTAGGGTGGCTAATTTTTTGTTGTTGTTAGAGCAATGGACCATGTACAGGTTATAAAAACTAATGTGGAATGCATCCATTTAAATCTTAGAAGGACTGTAGAAGCACTTGAAGAGGAAAAACTGAAGCAACTTTAATTTAGAGTAAAACAAACACTGGCATGTTCATTCATTGGCTTCACCGATTCATCAAGCAGTCATGCTCAGCCTCTAGTTGCCAGATATGGTAATAGTGATGAAAAGAGGAGTGACATCTACTTTTTCTGTAGGAATTCAAGGTCCACCATACAACACAGACTGCACTTTAGTTGACTTCATTTTTATCATGATGACTATTAGACCAAAAATTCACAGGAAGACCACAGGATCTGGGATTCTTACTTTTTTTTATTTATTTTAGCTTATATCATAATCATATTTCTTTTCATCCTAACTCCTTCCTCTGTGTTTTAATTGCATGAACACAGAAAATTTAACTACGTTTAAATGATGCAACAGAATTTGTGGCTTTGTAAGATTCTGTCAATAAGATAATCTATAATCTATAGATTATATTTTTTAGTATATGCATGTAATTATAATTTGTGATACAAGCTCCTTGCTTTCAATTTTTGTGTTTACAATTGTCACAAATATGTGTCATTCCTGAAGGTCATTTGTGTTCTGCCTGTGTTGGGTTAGGTAAAGAAACATTGTCGAAATACAATAATTGAGATACATTTAACAATATTGTTTTAAAAAGGAAAATTTAATTATATTCAAAAGACATTTGTTTGACTCTGTTTGAAGATAGGTGTCAGGAACCATGTACAAAGATTCAATTTAATAAATCGCCTAAGTAATTACTTGAAAGGTAGCCACATACATTTAAGGGAATGGTGTAGTACATTAATTTAATGTATCTACAATAATGTCAGATTTTGAACAATAGACTTTCTTGGAAGTAACTTGTTTTCAGCTATGTACCAGGAGTTTTCTGTCTTCATGTAGAAGGGAGTGTAGCGAGATAAAGATTTCCCAAATGAAAAAAAAAAAGATTTCCCAAGTGGAAATATGTAGCAAGTTATTTCCAATGATATCTTGAAACCTTTAGAATTCATGTAGGAAAAACTTTTTATGTGCCTGTTTACATAAAGGCTTCAGAAAGAGTAAAACATTTACCTTCTATAACCTCTTTCCTTATTATTAGCAGCTGTAGCAGTAGTAAAAGTAGGAAGAGAAGTAGGAGGTGGTGTAGTGTTAGTGATCAAATTCAACACCTTGCATATGGCAGACAAATGTTGTGCCAGCAAGCTCCACTCACCATATTGATTAATTTCTCTTAAATCTGAAAATCACTTTATGTGGACCTTACCATTTTAAGCTTTTTTCTTATGTCTTTGTTTATTTATAAGTAAAACTTTCTGGGTTTTTTTTGTACTTTGTTTTAGATCTTGATCTTAGCTAATCTCTAATTGGATTTGATATATATATATATAAACTTTTATTTAGCCATTATCACTTAACATAGAACCTACTTATTTTTTTAAAAAAATCTTGTACATTTTTTGAATTAAAAGAAATGTTAACAAGTACTCAATGTACCTTTATATCAGTATCAGTGAGAATAGATAAGAATACTAATAATTTATCAGTTACAATAATAAGCGATATAGTAAACATTGAAGGAAACATTTCTTATGTCTTCTTTCTCATCTGAGGAAAGGAGCAGCACTTTTACAAAGCTGTGCCAAAATTGGCTTCTTACTCTGAGAACACAAGGTTCTGTCAAGATGCTTTCTGAATCTGGTGATAATATGGATAAAAGTTTCATTTTAAGAATGAACTGTCAAAAACAACAACAACAAGAAAGCTGAGATTTAATCCCTTCTCATGAAAGCCTAAGTAATACAAGTAGAAGTACTTATTTATAAAATTTAATAGATTATTAATTTCCCAACACTACTAGAAGAGTGTCCTGTAAATCCATTATCCTAAACTCCCCTATTGTAATGTGTGTGATGCATGTAACTCATATGAATTATCAAAGCTAAGTTAAAGAGTCAGCAAAATGTTACATTTTTAACAATGTTCTCAGTTCCATTAGTATTTAAAAGATTTTATTTGATCATAACTTTTGGTGAAATAGTATAACACTGGGTCACATATGTATGCAATATAATATTGGGTTGACTCGTTGAGGTTTTACTTTAAATCTGTATTTATCTGTTTTCATATATTATAAATGCATATATGTAAGTTTTCAGTAGATGTATTTTAACTATATGTGTTAATTATCAATTATGCATTTTCCTTTTCCACCTCGTTGAACATTTCTAACCATTGTAAAACATACCAAAAGTTTTATGATCACTCATAGGGTATAACACAAATTACTTTAACTTACATTTTTCATTCATAAAGTTAGGTTACAAGGAAATAATAGTTTTTAATGTTACTTTGATTTGAAGCAACTGCCACCATTTTCATTTCATTTTCATTTTCTAGGAAACAAGAGCTGGATAGTAGTCAGCCTTCAAAGCAACCCGGAAAACCACTGGACCCTGGACGTCCCACTCAGCCTGGTCTGAGTAAAAGTAGAACTACAGACACGTTTAGGTCAGAGCAGAAATTACCTGGAAGGAGTCCTTCCACTATTAGCTTGAAAGAATCAAAGTCCAGGACTGATTTTAAGGAAGAGCACAAATCTAGTATGATGCCTGGTTTCCTGTCGGACGTTAACCCTTTAAGCGCTGTGTCCTCTGTTGTAAATAAATTCAACCCTTTTGACTTGATATCAGACACTGAGGCCTCCCAGGAAGAATCCACCAAGAAACAAAAAGTAACACAGAAGGAGCAAGGAAAAGCTGAAGGAATCACAAAACCTTCACAGCAGCAGTCGCCTAAGCCACCTCATAAACAGCAAGGGCCCATTAAGGACCCAATGCGTCCGGATGGTTCTCCTAAGTCAATACCTTCCCAGCAACCAGACAAAATGAAATCACAACCTGCAGGCGCAGGAAAGCCTGTTCAGGCCTCTGCCCAACCTCCACTTGTGGACGAGGCAAAAGGACCACCTCAACGAGATGCATCCAGACCTCAGAGCAAACTGTCAGATGCAGTGAAACCCTCCCAGCAGAGCCCATCCAAACCACCTGTTCAGCAAGCAAGTCCGGGAAAATCTGCAACTCAGCAGCCGGTGCCTGACAAATCCCACCCTGGGCCCACAAAGCCATCGGCCCAACAGCCAGGGACTGCAAAAGCCCCAGCCCAGCCACCAGGGATGACAAAGTCTTCAGTTGGATTTGAGAAACCTTCCTCCCAGCAGCAAGGGTCAAAGGCTGCCGCTCAGACTCCAGGACTTGGAAAGGGTCCACTTCAGCAGGCAGGGCCAGTAAAGCCCCCAGCCCAGCAACCAGGGCCCACAAAACCTCCAGCTCAACAGCCTTCCTCGCAGACTCCAGCGAAGGCATCTGGGCCTACAAAGACTCCGGCTCAGCAACCTGGACCCGGGAAGACTGCAACTCAGCAGCCCGGCCCGGCCAAGCCCCAGCCTCAGCAGCCCGGCCCGGCCAAGCCCCAGCCTCAGCAGCCCGGCCCGGCCAAGCCCCAGCCTCAGCAGCCCGGCCCGGCCAAGCCCCAGCCTCAGCAGCCCGGCCCGGCCAAGCCCCAGCCTCAGCAGCCCGGCCCGGCCAAGCCCCAGCCTCAGCAGCCCGGCCCGGCCAAGCCCCAGCCTCAGCAGCCCGGCCCGGCCAAGCCCCAGCCTCAGCAGCCCGGCCCGGCCAAGCCCCAGCCTCAGCAGCCCACCCGGCCAAGCCTCAGCCTCAGCAGCCCACAAAGCCAGTAAGCCCAATGGTAACTGGGAAACCTGTACAAGCACCACCGACTTCTGCCGCACAGACTCCAGTACATGGCCTCTCTAAAACCATCTGTCCTCTTTGTAATACCACTGAACTTCTGCTGCATGTTCCAGAAAAGGCCAATTTTAACACATGCACCGAGTGTCAAACCACCGTCTGTAGCCTCTGTGGTTTTAACCCCAATCCTCATTTAACCGAGGTGAGTGCACTTGGTCAGCAGTACATGCTCTGTAAGCAAATCACGTCTGTCCACATGTACTATTTGCTCTATCACTTCTGTGACTAGATATTGTTGTCTTTACCCCTCCTTTCCGCTCTCTCCAACTCCCACCTCCCTTTTTTCACTCTTCCTTTATTCTTTCTTCTCTGTCAACTCTGAATTCATTTTTAAAGAATATGCTCTTCAGACTAAAATGTCTGAAAATCTGGGACATAAAACAAATATGAATGGGTGGAAAAGAGTCGCGCCTCACTTCATTTATTTGTTTATTTATTTTTCAACCAGGACTTTGCAGTGTATTCAAACTGACCTGAGATTTTTTTTTTTAAGCCCAAGCTGGCCTCAAATTTGTGACTCTTTTTCTTTAGCCTCCCAGTTTTAGAATTAGAGGCATGGTCCTCCATAACCAGCCCAAATTTTGGTAGTTGTAACTGAGATCATGTTTCTGTTAAGAAAAAAAATTGTTTTTAAGCTCTAAATATACTACAAATCTGAACTGGATTGTATGTTTCCCTGCTGGTGATTCTGATATACCTAAGGAGGGTATGCCTCCTTTTTTAGTTGAGAGTTATTAATACCAACATAAGTCAGTCTACATGGTGAAGTCCTCAAAGCAGGTTCAACATTAATGCATGTTTTCTCAGAGACTCATTAGCTATTTCTTACCTAGGCAGCATGCTTAAATCATAAAGAACAACTGTGACCGAGATGAGTAGGAAGTTGAATACTGAGACTGAAAATAAAAGATAACTCTCAGCTAGTCAGGTAGTATTAACTTGGCACTTTAAGGTCTGAAATAAAGTAGGATTTTAATAGATTGATATTTGGGGACAAAAATACAATGCAACAGAAAAATTTGAAAATTCTCTGAAGTTAAGGAATGAAAACATGAAAACAGAGGCATACTATGAAGTGACCATAAAGACAATTGATTCTAAGAGAGTATTAGAAAAAAACTTGTGTTTTTTTATTTGGTTAGGAAGATCTGATACTTTCTGCTGTACAGAAGGTACATCCAATCCTTGTGGAAGACAGCTGTTAGTGGGCTGTCTGTGCATTCTGTGTGAACAGCCCCAGAAGTAATTAACACCAAGTATCGAAAGATTATTTGACTTGAGTTTCCTGGTAGATTGTGGGGGAGGGCACTCATGTTATAAGTGAAATCCATGTTGCAATTATAATAGCAATGAAAAGGATGGTAAGTGTTCTGTTAATGTATGTACTAATTATAATGAAGTTTAGAGAGATTCATATTTTAAAATATGTCAGTCTGTTTTTTTCTAAACTTTCTTTTACTTTTTAAATCACTAATATTTTACCCATTTAAATAAGCCTTAATTTATTCATAAAATTATCATTAGTAAGAAAATGGTATATTTAAGTGATAGAGGAAATTGGATTATAAGTGTGTGTATGTATGTGTGTGTTTGTGTATATGTGTGTGTGATACAGGTGTGCAGGATTTTGATAACATTATGTTTCTTCCCATAATATCATTTTAAAAATGATGTGAAGTAATGACATTAGAGGAGAGATGATATTTTCATCAAATGTTTAGATTTATTATGTTTAAGTGTCAATTCATAAGGCTAAAACATGCAGTTGGAAATTTAAGCCACTTATATTGCTTATATACTCAGCATTTGGACAATAGATATTTTTGACTAATATATGGAAGATAATACTGCTGCATATTTATGGGATAGGAACATAACTAACACATGAATGCTGACTTACTGTGTATGTACAAATATACATAATATTGGCTTAGTTTAAGAGAGTTGTGAGAAAAACATGTTATGTATGGACTTCTATGTAGGCAACTCTCATTTCTAATAGGTATTTTTGAGGAAATATCATGGGTAAAAGTATCTGTGTGAGGGTACATTGGCGAGGACCTTTTCAGCAGATGGAAACCATGAAAGAGAATGAGATCTGAGCAGGAATATACCTAGGCTGGAGTTGTGGGGACCAAAAGGACAATGGGGTTGGAGAAAGGCTGAAGCCATAGTTTTTACTTTTCATATTCAACAGGTTTAATGAATACTCTTCTTTTGGGTAGCATACTTCTGGTTAACATAGTCATATGTTGATCGTTCCTCTTTTTCAAAACTTTATTTCAAATTATCTAGTCATTATATGAATGCTGTGAGTGACTCAAGTATTTGTTAGCTATGGAGTCTTCCCCAAGTTGTATTTGAAAGAGGAGATAGAGTGTATCACGTGTGTGAGAGAAGCTTTATATAAAGCTTTTCATTTCACAGAATCGTTTGTTTTATTAATGCTGAATAGTTTCAAATAGTTCTAAAGACATATATTCAGATTTTTTCTATAAGTATTCCACAAGGAAACTAGTATCCAAATGATTATTTTAGTTGTTATTAGTTTAACTCAGATAGTGTATCATAAAGCTGAACCTATATCAGATCTCCTGATGCCAAGTGTGCTGATGTCAAAGGAAGAGGCCATCGCTATCAGAAAGTGTGTAGGTGAGGCATAATAAGAGTATTTAGGTGGCTCAGGGGTTAAGTGTCTGCCTTGAAGGCAGAAGGTCCTGAGTTCAAATCCTAGACCCCACGTATAGATGCCAGGCGGAAGCAGGGGCAGCCTGCATTTCTGGTCCTGGTAGGGCGGAACCTGTGAATCCCGGGGCAGAGTAAACAGGAGGAGGTAGAGGCGGTCCATGGTGGTTCCTGAATTCGTCCATGATTCTACACACACACACATACATGCACACACGCACACACACATACATGCACACACGCGCACACACCATACATGCACAATTGAATAAATAATAATAAAAAAATAAAAAAAGAGTATTTACACATAGGTGGGCATGGGAGCAGCAGCGAGTGTGGAGCTGAAGCAGCAGGTAGCCTTACTGAGGACCGAAGTCAAACTAGATGCCCACAGTTAAGTCATTTATACTTAGATAGTGGACACCACTTAAAGCATTAAAAAAGAAAGATCTTCTTTGCTGAAGCTTATTGAGTTTTCCCAAAGAGTAACTGAAAATTTATATAAGAAAGTATCTTATATGCACAAAGTGCTTTTAAAATTGTATTGTATTGCACCAGAAGTAGTTTAAGCATGTTAAACAAAAATTGACGTTTTAAGGTTTACTCATTGATTGCTTTTCTATAAAGATACAATGTCCTGAGGCAGCAATCTAAAGTCATGCAGGTGCCTAGCAGGGAAAGGTACTTACTGCTAAACCTAAAGCCCTAAGTTCCTTCCTTGGAATCCATATTACCATTTCATGGTTGAATGGGAAGTTAGAGCTGGAAGATACTGACTACTTTTGTTCGAGATATTGAGGCCCATAATATTTGGAAGATGTCATCATGAACTCTGATAGGTGTTCATGGGAAACGAAATCTCTGCATCTTTCAAATTGCCTTCTGATATTAAGACTGAATAAATAAGCTTTCTGCTCAAAATAGAGATATGGGCTGGACATTTTCTGGCAATCAACTCAGGCATTTTTCAAATTTAAGTGCAAGTAAATATATGACTGTTTTGCATAAGGGAGTATGTAGGTCTCTTATACTGAAGTGCCTCTCTTATATCTAGTATTCTTTTTTTTTTTTTTGCTATCAATACATCAGAATAAAGACTGTCTTTGCCTGTGACTGTCTTGACTTGACCAGCTGTGGGAGTAAAGCCCTGGAAAGGTAGCTACCTTGTTGCAAGCTGTAGGAACACTTACTCTTTCATTTGTAGATTTGCCAGCCTTTCCACTTAAATGACACAGAAAAACATCTCACACTGCTCAGTCATCTAGTTGGAGTGGATGGCCTTTAAATTAACTGCCTTCTCCAAAGGTTGTTGAGATGGGAATTGCTCCAAATCAATCTTGAAAATCCATTGGCTCCAAGCCTAGACTTTTGGTGCGGAGAAGAGCTCATAGTTGTAGCTCTTTTTGTGGATGCATTAATGGAATTGATCATGACATACATACTTTATCTTTGGGTTTGCTTTCTGATACAGAAAAACAACATTTACTTCACAATTAGTGACAAAGGCATCTTGCTGCTGTTTTTGTTGATTTACTTCATCATTTACAATGTGTAGCTCTAAGCAAGATTCATTTATGGACAGATTTCAAGACATGTCCTTGATATTTAAGAATTCACTCAACTCTTTTGAAATTGTATAATATGTGAAAATGGCTTGTCACTTTCAGAAAATGGATATTAATCCAAAAGTTGGTGGTGAATATGAGTTTGTCTTTTACTGAAAATAGGTATTTTATCAAACAAAAGTGTTTCCACTTTTCAGGAAAAAAAACAAACAAAAAACAACCTAGACTTACCTGTATAGAATGAATATAAACCTTCTTTACTTATTAAAGTCCAAAGGAATCCTACTGGAAATTTTCTAACTGGGTAAAATGGCTTCACTCAACACCTCTTGAATGTAGATATAACCCTGTCACTGTTTCTAATACAAGAAAATATGTGGCGTGTGTGTGTGTGTGTGTGTGTGTGTGTGTGTGTGTATGCATGTGTGTATGTGCCAGCACACATGTGCAAGTCTACACACACGCAGGAGCACACGGGAGCACGCAGCAGGAAATAGCAGAGAAGAGCTGGTCAGAAAAGAGCAGAGCTATAACAAGCATCAAAAGAGTGTAATCTTTTGCAAGCAAGACAGAAAGACACTTTTCACGGTTAAAAGAACTTTTAGGAAAGGGGATACTCGTTTTTCATTTGCTTGCTGTTTTTAGCACAGAGGTTTTTAAATGTCACCTTTGATTCTAAGACACACAATGCTTCTGAAAAGAACGAGTGAACAGAGCATGCGCATTCATCTCCCTGAAGATCTCCCTCTTTGAAAAGCATTAAAGAAGTACAAAGTCCAGCAAATTTGAAAAAGCACTAATAATGTATGTTGCTAGGCTGAAGAATTCCTACAGGATCACAAGGAAAACAGGAAATGGTTAACAAAGATCTGAGGAAGATAATTAGAAATATTTGTGGTCAATTCATAGTACTCTAAGCAAAGTGGATGAAAGGAATAGCTAGGGGGAGAACTCACATCCTTTGATGATTCCTTGATGCACTTAATATTACTACCAAAGTAAAATTATAGGCTTCTAATTCTTATTTATGTGTTTATCTAAAATGTAAGGAAAAGGGATGAAGAGATAGCTCAGGGGCTAACACTCAACAGAAGGTCCTGAGTTCAGATACTAGGTCCCATGTAAAATTACCAGGAGAAAAAGGAGGTGCCTGTACTTCAGGCTCTGGTGGGTCTGGGAAATCCCAGAGTAAAGCAAAAAGGAGGTAGAAGCAACCAAGGATAATTCCACAAGTTTCCCTTTGTCCTCCACAGGCCTATTCCTCCACAGGGACACACAGTGCTCCCCCCCCCACATACATATACACAAACACACACACACATGCTAAGTAAATAAAATAAAGTTCTACATATGTGTGTTTCTCATGGGATGTGATAAATTTGCAAGTAAACCTATAACCACTTTAAGCTTATTGTAGATGATCCTGCTAGCTTTGTTATTTGCATTTACAGAAGAACATCTGCCATCACCAAGCTATATGGACCACTGTATTGGTTGTACCAACACACAACAGGCTCAGTAGACATTATAAAAGCCAGCTGTTCAGAAAGATATCTGAAATTCCTGATTATGTAGAAACTAAAAATAAAAAAGAACAGTGGTTTAGGTTCTAAAAGTTGTTTGTAAGTATAGCATGATCAATATAGAAAGAAAGAGAGAGAGAGAAAGAGAAAGGGAGTGAGAGTAAGAGAGAGAGCCAAAAATACTAAAATCATAGAGACATATTGGACCATATTAGAGGCAGAGAAAAATATGGGTAAATATTTTGGTGTCTTTCTAAGTCATTAATTTCATTAAAAATTATCTTTAATGGTGAGTTATTTTATCATGATGTAGACATTCCAGTTTTAACAGTAAAATGAGTATCACAGGAATTTCAACAAAACCAATACTTTTGTCTCACAAAAATTTTACTCTTAGGATCTGGAATACTTTGTCTTCAGGCTTCATATAAACACGGCTCAAGTTAAAGCACATGCAGCTTTGACAAGCAAATAATGAATAAGGAACCTGACTGAAAAGCATCATAATCTTAAGGCATTGCATGATCTCATGCTATTTAGATGCAAGAATTCTCAAAATTTCTCCAAATACAGTATTTTGAAAGCCTGGAGGGTACACTGTGACACTAAGGGGAAGTGGTGGAAACTTTAAGATGTGGATCCAGGGATCTCCTCCTGCTAGATCCCTGCCCCTGAAGGGAAATGTGAAAGAAAACCTGACTTCTTGTTCCTAGGTAAGAAGCTGAAGATTGGTCTTTTATGACAGAATAGGAGATAGTACCTTGAACACAGTACATTGCAAGTTGTTTATCTAGCAACTTATAAACATTTAACTCTCTTTAATGATTCATTTACATTTTAGAACTGATTAACCTGACAGAGAAAATCAGAATTCAAAAATTTTAAAGAATTTTATAATAGATGGTATTTGTTTATAGATTAGTAATGACTCTTGAAAAGTAGAAAAGATTGTATCATTCTTAGATAGCATAGTTCTGAAAAATTACTTTTTGGCAGATGATTTAGTGAACTTGTTTTTTTTTTTTTCTTAGTGTTTAATTCTTTTTAATGTGATAGTAGGCATTATGAAAAGTCTTATTTGATTATAAAAGTGGAAGTGCTTTGAAATTGAAATTATAGTTATATACTAATCTTCTTTCTCCTCCTTCTCATTCTGTGTCTCCAAAAGAAGTTTTATAACATTCTAATAGACAGAGATAGTGCCACCATTGCTAGTTTCTTTTGTAGGTGAGAAAACTGTGGTTAAGAATCCTAATTTTGGGGCTGGAGAGGTGGCTCAGGGGTTAAGCCTCTACCTTGTAGGCAGAAGGTCCTGAGTTCAGATCGTAGACCCCACATATAGACGCCGGGTGGAAGCGGGGGCGGCCTGTGTTTCTGGTCCTGGTAGGGCGGAGCCTGTGAGTCCTGGGGCAGAGTAAACAAGGAGGAGGTGGAGGCATCCATGGTGGTTCCCGAATTCGTCCGTGGTTCTACACACACACAAGAACACACACAAGAACACACACACAATTGAATAAATAATTTAAAAAAATAAAAAAAAAAGAATCCGAATTTTATAGGTTCACAAACTGATTAATGATGAATCTTGTATAAGAATTCAGATTTGCTCATTCCCAAATTTTTTGGCTTTTATAGGAGACCATGTTATCTTGCACTGGATATTTGGTTTGCTGGGCCATTTTTAAACTTCTAAGTTACAGGAAGTATTCATGTGTATTTTGTTCTAAATATCTTTAGAATTAAAAGAATTTAACCTTGTTAGTATAAGTTTAATTTGCTGAATGTTTAAGCTAAAAATATTGGTGGAAAAAAAGGAAAGAATAATGAGGAGCAACTGACCAAACAGGTCATGTTTCTGACGACCTCCTCATTACTGGCTGAGAGCAATATTCAGAGTCTAGAACAACAGAAAAATAATTTAGCAATTTAATATGGAACCTTGTTTGTATCATTAGAATGTAATGAGTTATATATTATAATACACACATATATAATTGTACATATATAGATATAAAAATTGTGATTTGGTTTTGCCAAAATATAAAAAAGTAAACTATTTCATGATTTTTTAAATAAAAACATCAACTCTAGAGTATTTAATTAAAATATATTTGGATCACTCTTTTTTCATATGAGTCTGTCATTAATGCTATTTTTGAGGACTTAAAATGTTATTACTAGCAACTACTAAATATTACTATGGTTTATTTAAAAAGTGCATATTTAACCTGTGTACCACAAAATATATTTATAATTGTTAAATTATTTGCAGAAAGCTGTAGACTGAAGTTTCTGAGAGGAAATATCAAATTTCTGGATTTTCTAAATACATTTTTTACCGAGTTTTGGGGGATGTATTGCAGTTCTGAGGAATGCTGTTGTCTAATCCTTAACCAAAATAAATTATTAATTAATGTACATAGACGAGAATGGTAGTTACAGTGAGCCATCTGTAGCCAACTGTTCTTGGGGATGACTGTCTCTGTGAGAGACCTGTGTCATGTGCCTGGATAAGCCTTGAATACAGAACACATATGTTTGTGGAATTAAAATAATATGTCTTTAATGGGTATTTTAAAATAATTTAATGGGAAATAGGAGACAAGCTTGGAATAGTGTAATATTAAGTAACATACAGAATTCATTATGCAGTACTGAAGTAGAAGTAATCCACAGGTGGAGTCATTTTTTTTTATGTCTAACAATGGGAGAGGAGGAAATAAATGGGTAGTATTTTAACTATTACATATTTGAATCAAAATACAAATTTTCAGAATAGAGTAAAAGTAGAAGACTTCAGTATGAAAGAGTAAATGGTAGAGCAGGAAATTCAATGTTGGTAGAGTTGCATTTAGGTAACTAGGATTTCAGCTCAGATGAGTGAAGATAAGAATACTCACCTGTTTGATTCTTTCCTGCTTGTCTTTTGTGTATCTGTTTTTTCTGGATGTTGTATGTGTTGATATGTTTTCTTGATGATGTTTATGTTTTTCTTTTGCCTCTGAAAAATAAGTTGACTGTTTCTACTGAAAAAAATTCACCTAACATACTGAAGGTTCATTTAGTTGTAATGGTTTGCAGAAAAAATTCAATTGTCATGAATCAAAGATGAAAAACTCAAGAAGGTTTACTTTGTAAAGGGGGAACGTAGGCATGAATGAAGAAAAAAACCTCAGACTGGACTGATGGCTCAAGGTTTAAGACTCTACTTTGAAAGCAGAAGTTCCTCAGTTCAGATTCCAGGTCCCACATAAAATACCAGGCAGAAATGGGTGGCCTGCATTTCCATCTCTAGTGGGCAGAACCCGGGAAATCCCAGAGTAAAGCAAAAAGGAGGTAGAAGCAATCCAGGATGACTCCTGAAGTCACCCTTGGGCTTCCACAGAACACACAGTGCTCTCTGATACACACACAGATAGATAGATAGATAGATAGATAGATAGATAGATAGATAGATAGATAGATAGATAGATAGATAGATAGATAGATAGTTTCAAGTACAGCTAGAAGTTTTCTTATAAATCTTAGGTAGATTTTTGCATTTGTTGGAAGTGGTAATATTGAAATTTTTGCTGTTTTGAGATGATTTCATTCTGCTTTGAAGCTAAACTTTTTAATACTAATTCTAGGAAGGATCATTATTTTATTTGGGTACCTCCAAGTCTACTAATCAATATTATTTATGAGATGTACCACATTGATTATCTTGAATTATTAAAGACATGTTTTTAAATGTTAAATTTTTTAGTTATTATTAGTTTTTGTACATTGTTCTAAGGGTGACAGTCATTCACTAAGATTCTGTATGCAAAGTTCATCACTAAACCTTCAAGTGATACCTCTTGAAAATATAAGTAAGATACTGATGATTACCCAGAAAAGGCTTTAGCCAATGAAATTGAATCACTGCACCTCCCAAGCTCTGATACCTTAACAAAAGTCTAAGATGGAAGGAAACCTGGGGATTGTATTAATCAGGGAGGTGTGTTCGAGTAGTTCTGCAGGTCTGTATTAACATTCACATTGATCTGAGCATTAGCAGAAGTCCTGTCTGACCTTTTCCTTACCCCCATTTAGGTAGTATATTAAGTTAGAAGATTAAGTAAATGAACATTTTCTTTTTTCCTTTCATGGGACTAAATGAGATAGAGTAGTTCATTTAATGATTGATTGTATTTCCATATCTCAAATTTCATTCATGGATCATCTGTGAATGTCTTAAGTGGGGGAGTAAAAGATGACTACTATTCTTGTCTTTCATATACAATCTACAATGTAGGAATAGTTCAGCTTTGGCATTTCTACTTGGTAGTGTTTGATTCTTTCCTTTCAGTAATTCAAAATGAAAGTAAGAGTCCTTCTAGGACACAATGGCATAATTGGAACTTTTCCCAGTACTATTATTCACTTACTCCATTTTCCTCACTGTTTATCAGATGGATTTGGATGATTATAATGTAGCATTAGGGAGGAATATTGTTTTTGACAGGGGCTTTGGGAGGTTGCTCATAACATCTTTGTTGAAGCAGGAGTGATAAGGATTAAAATCTTCCAAGGTCCTCATTCACAGCTACAGTAAGTGAAGGTGCATTCATGCAGGATGAAGGAACTGGCTTCGCACAGACATGGTCACCATGTATAACTGGCAGCAAGTGTATGAGGCATTGAGGGAAGAACATCAGGTACCTATTTGCTCAACATTAGAGATAAGAGTTTAACTGGCAAGTGAAACAAGGCAGTTACTGTTTCCAGGTAAGGCAAATATTTATTATCAGCAAATATAATTGTGTGTGTGTGGGAGATCATCTCAGTTTGAACCATATGGAGAGGATTATTCATTGCAAAGGTATGATTTGTGGTTCCAGGAAGAATGGCATGCAATCCAAAATTGCAAATGTCAACTTCCATGCAGGTTAGACAGACAGTGGAATCCCATGGAGCAACAATGACTGAAAATTTTCAACTAATTTGGGTTGCTTGAATCAAGTAAAAATTGTTTACCATAATTCTGAGTCAGTAGGCTTTGAGGGTCAGTAGAAAGCCTATTATGAAAAAGTCCTTGGCTGTGACAGCTTAAATTCTTTGGGAGATAGCTTGTAGACCTTGAAATAGGAGGATTATGTGAAGGGTACTGTAGAACATGAGCAAAATTGCATATTTTGATATAAAAGAGGTTTTATGTTGTCAGTTCTAAACAAATATTTTTGCATAGAAGTATAAATGTTTGAGATAGAAATACCAAATCAGAGGGAATATCTTTGGTAAGTTGAGAGAATGGATGGGAAACTAACTTTCGCAAGTATTGCAGATCCACTGGGAGAATAGTTGCTATTGCTCTAAACATATAAGCAGATTAATAACTTGGGTGCCAGCAGGCAGTGCATTACTACTGCTTAGTACTCTAAATTTTTAACTTATTCTGCAAGAACTGACTGACAGCAAAGCAGATGTTGGATCATGATATTTATCGTCAGTGATGCTAATTCTAGGACTGAATTTGTTTTTTTTTATTCGCATAGGGTATATTAAGACTTTTTTTCTGTGTGTGTTAATTAGGATCAAGAATACTAATTTTTCAGCATACAATTATTAAGTGCTGAGACAAAAATTGTTTTCTATATTCATCAGATGTGGCCAGTAGAATGAAATAAAAAGGATCTATTTCTGAAAGAATCCTGTGAGGATAAAAAGCTTTTTGTATTGAGATAATTATAGATGGTAATTTCAGCATGCATTGTAGCAATGATGGAGAATGTCAAGGGATCAAATGTCTCCTATATATTATTCGTAAAAGTTAAAGGATATCGTTATTAAAAGGACAAAATCCGTTCATGAAAAAGGAAGTACTAAGGGAAGAGCAGGGTTCTCTGTGGGTGGGTGTTGAGTCATGTCTTCCACTTCCCTTTTCCTACCCAACTTCCTTTTCATTCAACATGGATATTCAACTATGTGTATTTATAAACCATGTAAATCATTTAATTTTGATACAAGGGCAGTATAAAAGTTTTTTGAGGGTCAATTGTGTCATGGTAGTCTGCCAATTTTGCAGTTGACTAAAGGTAAGTTTAGGGCCTAATTATGGACATGAATCACCCATGTTCACACAGCAAAGGAAATGACAGTTTTATGGATAAATCCAAGAATATTAGAGGGATAAAGAAGAGAAAAAGATAGAAAGTAGTAAAAAGAAAGAATCACCACAATACCGCCAGATGCTGTGTTCAATATCTCTATAAATCTTGAGGTTGTACTGGCCTTAGTTTGTCTTTTGTGACTCTTCACAGCAGCACATCTCTGTTGGGATGGGGAATTTGGATTCTTTCATTTAATGACATGTTTATTGTGGAAAGTTAATGAAAGAATGAATAGTGATCAACTTTTGCATCTACCTTAGATATAAAAATGCTAAAAGAATAAAAGAAAGTAATGGGAATGAGAGTTAACCTTAGAAATTCATAATTTTAAATTGTTCATTTGGATGCACATCTTGGTTAACAGATTTTTTGTAAGATAAGACAAAGAAAAAGCAACTTTAAAATTCAGAAATGGTTAATTAAATTTATTAAAAGGTAAATGTTTGAAAATACAACAAATATGTTGTTTAACAGCCTGGGTAATTATAGTTTTGGACTCTGACTTTTTTCTGGTGCTGTTCACTTCAGGACTCTTTTCAAAGAACTTTATTTCTAAATTGCTTACAGTGGATACTTTGAGTAGAAAGGACTAGATCATGGTAGAACTAGACATTCCAAATTATTTTGGTAATATTTGGAATTAAAAAATGATAAATGTTAAATAGGCATACTTTTAAATTGTTTTCCTATTATATAATATTGGACATGCTATTTGTTTGCAATGGAGACAATATAAGAGAAATGGTTATAATTTTAGATGTGTACATATATTCTTCCCTCTTGCTTACTTTCTATTTCTCTCTCTTGTCACTGTTTCCACATTCTGTATTTAACATGAATATATGTACATCATCGAATATCTAAGTTAAATATGTTGCTCTTTGAATATATTCATGAAATTTTTAAGGAAATTGTATTTTTTGTGGTATATTCAAATATTGGAGGGAATGTCATTATTTATTTTCCTTGTAGAGAATATTTCTAACCCAGCATGGTTAATGATTTTTGTTTTCACACATTTGAGCATGTTGACTTGGAGGGGGAAGTAATGCTCTGCTAATTTAAGAAATTAGCAATGTTTTCATGATTTGACAAGCCTACATTGGGTTGTATAACTAAACCTGCTGATGAGCCATCAGTAGAGAAATTATGTATCATAACTTACTAGTTTACTCTAAAACGTTAAAATTTGTATTTTTATTATATAGGTATTTTTTTCAAGGCTTTTTCAAATTTGAGTAAATTGTAAGCAAAAAATAGCAAAATTAGCCTCAGAAGCAAAATAAAAACATTTTGATTTTTTTCTTTTATTTTCCATAATACATAGTGTGCTCTGATCTCTTGAGTTTCAAGGTCTTTTCATATAATTACACTTCTCATATTTCAACCTAAGTTGATTAAAGTAATGTCTACATTTTGTGCTTTAAATAATGAGAGAGTTTGAAATGGTAATAGGCATTTTTGAAAAGATCTTTGTGTTTTCAGTGTCGTATTAGTGACCATGTTTTCATATTATTTCTAGATCAAAGAGTGGCTCTGTTTAAACTGTCAGATGCAACGAGCTCTTGGGGGTGACCTGACTCCCATCCCACCGTCTCCCCAGCCCAAGCCGAAGGCTGTGCCTGCCTCTCCTGGCGCAACTCCCAAAGCATCCCCACCAGCACAGCAGGCCTCTCCAAAGAAGGATCCTGCCCTCAAGCAGGACAGCGCAAAGGCGCCAGAGGCCAAAAAGCCACCACCACTGGTAAAACAGCCAACGCTGCATGGACCAGCCCCCACTGTAGCCACTCAGCCCTCGGGGGCTGAGGCTTCATCCAAGCCAGCCCCACCCAAAGAGCCTTCTGCACCTGCAGCTGAGCAGGCCAAAGCCCCTGTTGCTGATGACAGACCAAAGATGGCCAGGCCATCCACAGACATTGAGTCTTCAAAATCTGTTGTTCCGAGCTCCCACGTGCAGCCACAGGCTCAGGAGAAAATCCCACCTGTGAAAACAGAATCCACCAAGCCCTCACAGAGTTTCCCACCAGCAGGAGAGAAAGTCACCTCCTTCGATTCTAAAGCCATGCCGCGTCCTGCATCAGACTCGAAAATTATTTCATATCCTGGGCCCAGTTCAGAGAGCAAGGATCAAAAACAGGTCGACCCAGCTCAAAAGAAAGAGGAGCCCAAGAAAGCACAAACCAAAACGAGTCCTAAACCAGATGCCAAGCCAGGGCCAAAGGGGTCGCCAACACCCTCTGGGCCACGACCTACCACTGGCCAAACTGCACCCCCAACTCTGCCACCCCCAAAGCCTCAGGAGCAATCCAGGCGTTTCAGTCTGAATCTGGGTAGTATCACTGACGCCCCAAAATCACAGCCCACGACTCCTCAGGAAACCGTGACTGGGAAGCTCTTTGGGTTTGGCGCATCCATCTTTAGCCAGGCATCAAACTTAATTTCCACAGCAGGCCAACCTGGACCTCAGCCACAAGGTGGGTCGGCTGCCCCAGCCAAGCAAGGGCCTCCATCCTCCCAGACCCCTGCTGCTCAGGGGCCACCGAAGTCCACAGGTCAGCCCCCACCAGCGCCTGCCAAGGTAACTCCTGTGAAGAAGGAAACGAAAGTTCCCATAACGGAAAAATCAGAAGCCAGGGCTGAGCAAGCCCCAGCAGCGAAGAGAACAGAAATTGATAAAAAGCCGCCCCCAGTGAAGGACAGCAAACCTTCCACTGCTGCGCTGCAAAAGGCTGCCCCATCCCACAAGCCTGAGACGACAACCAAGCCCACATCAACCTGTCCCATCTGCAAAACTGAACTCAACACGGGTTCCCAAGATCCTCCCAACTTCAACACTTGCACGGAATGCAAGAAACAAGTATGTAATCTGTGTGGATTTAACCCGACACCCCACTTGACTGAGGTAAGCAATCCATACATCACACAGTTATGTGACAAAAGTAGTTGATTTTGAGTTACTGGTGGAAACTAAGATTCTTAGCAAAAAAAAAAAAAAAAAAAATTCTACTAAATAAAATGAATCAATATTTGTAGCTCAGTAGAAGTTTAATTTATTTTATGAATAAATTCTTAATATGAATTCATATTCTCTACTTTTATGTGTTAATGCACCATAAGAACATGGAATAAAGTGGTAAATTAAAATGACAATGATTTCAATCTTTCATGCTTTTAAGACTTTGATTTTTATGTGGGAAGATGATATAAATGTTGTAATACACTACTTCCATTTTCTGTAATGCTTCTAACCTCTTCAGTATATTTTATTTTACTGTTTTCTATGTGTTAATTCGTGAGACCAGGCCTTGCTGTGATGTCAGGCTGGCATGAACTTGTGTTCCTCCTGCTTCAACTTCTCAGGTGCTAGGACTAGAGAAACATATCATTCATATGAACATTAATATATTATTAAGAAAAGCTTCAGTTAATTGCAGATTAATGAAGAATATGGAAACAAAAGTTGTTAAGAATTTTGTCTGAATTAGTAATGCTGCTTGGTAAATGTAGTAACTCATAAGTAAAATATATTGTATTTAGATGTTTTTTAGATGAATGCTTGTGATATTCTTCTTGGTTGATACAGTACTTTACTAAGATCCATGAAAAGATAAAAGAATCTCTATGATTAATGTGAAGCTCTTTTACGGAGATTCAAAAATACTTTCTCCACAACATAAATAATACAAAATGCAGTTCAAGAAACTCTACTTAACACTGCAGTTTTTAAAAATTTAAAGGGAAAATAGTAGTATACAAATGCTGTTGGAGTGTTTAGATGTTAGGAACCTCAAGGCAAGGTTAGATAAGCAACAAGAATGTTTTAATTAATATTTTGAGAATTAAATAATTTTTCATTACTATTTCACAAATAAAAATAATAGAAGACCATTTCATGCAAATATACTTGATTTGGCTGAGTCATTCCAAGAGAAAATTCAACAGGTTTTAGTAGATTATATAATAGAAGCTTTGAAGCTGTCCTTTTTTAAATCTGTGCACTAACTAACATTTTAAACTGTGGAAATTTTTCAGTTTTTACTTTTATAAGACATAAGGTTGTTATGACTTAGCACCATATGACAGCCCTGTCACTGCCAGATCAGACAAGGGTTTCTCTTCAATTATAGTGAATAATGTTAGGATAGGTCCATTTTATTTTCCTCTAGCACTAGAGTTAATGATAATTACTACTTTCAGCAAGTTAGATTCAGTAAAATATAAAACAAAACACTTTTTTACGTTATCGAAGGAACTTTTTTTTTTTTAGTTCATCATGAGAGGAACATTTATACTTTTCCTGTACCACTACATCAATTTAAACTATTTTAAAAAAGTACCCTTGAGTGAGTAGCCTTTAGTTTTTAACAAAACATTTATTGAAATAGCTGGAAAAAAACTGTACTTCTAAAAGCAAAATAGTGATTTATATAATTTATGAACACAAAAGTGTCTATAGTGCAAGTGGAGGATTATTATAATATGCACATGCGTATATCAACATTCGTCCCTTATGATCATTATAATTCTGCCGATGTGTGGAGAATGAAGTGAGAGCTCATTGAATGTAGACTCAGTAAATCTTCCAGAGAAATCTGCTTTTCTGTGTGCTGGTAAATTATGTTTTGAAGCTAGCAGGCTTTGTGGAATTTCCAGTTCAAATAATCTGAAAATTTAAGTTGTCCTAAGTTTTTAATCGACTTAAGTGAAGTTCAATTTTTATGGAATGGAATGGAGAATATCTGTCATTGCTCAAATTATATTGCTTTGAGTTACAGTTCTTTGAATCTGGAAGATCACGTTTCAGGTGAGAAGAAAGTCTGAAGTAACAAAAGTGCTAGAGTTCCTTATTTACCTGAACTGCAATGAAGTGTTCTGTGGATTTAAGTCTTGCTGTATATAAAGTCTCTTGGTTGGTCTAGCATCAAGAGAGTGAAAGTTGAATTAACTTTTGTTCAAATTATTTCTATTACTATTGACCTCGAAGGCTTCTGAGGAATAGCAGAGGAGTTAGTTGAAAAGAATGATAAAATGTGTATATACACATGCATATGTACATTCATATACTTCTATATATAATGACCATATGTACATGAATGCACATGCACTAGTACACATATATATATAGTTATGTCCATCCAATTATACCTATCCACAGATTTAATTTACATAATTCAATTGTTCTTGCGCTTCCTTTATTCAGAAAGCACGTCCCCATCCTCATTTTGTTTCTGTGTTTTTCCTTCTGCTTGTCATATTTTTCTTCTGATACAGTTATTTTCTGTGGAACTGGTAATTGTTAGTTTCAGGGAGGACATTCTCAAGCTATCTAAACTTTATAGGCTGTGAAGAACTCTATCATAGTTGTCACATAATGGGAGCTGTGACAGAACTCCTCCTTCCATGCCTGCTACCCAAACACACCTGTCTCTAAGGGAGATCCTGTCCCTCTGAAACTCATCCTATGCTGTACCCAAGGGCTCTAAGGTGCAGGTGGGCTCTGGGTGCAACCACACTTGAGCCTGGTCAACTGTTCAACTGTCTGATGATCCATTTTTATAATCAACCTGTGCTAGCAAGAAACAATTATTTAAGGCCTAGTTTCTGCAAACACAAGGTTTAACTTCTCCTGGAAGGGATTTTAACAGTTGCTGTAGAGTTTTCTGAAGGAGCTAGTGTTAGTGAATCTGGAATGATACTGAGAAAAAGAACCCAAGTTGGCAGTGACTTTACCTACTGAATTTTAATCTTTCTCATTTAGTTCAAGCATAAAGACTCCAAAATTATTCAGGCTGGGTATTTATTTTTATTGTTATACCACTTTTTTCCTGAAGTAGCTCTTTATCATGAAAATAAGAACTGAGATGAAATATATTTCCTCATGCTGAATGAAGCCCTAGAATCATAATTTTGCTTTCTTCGCCAGATGATTGCACATGGCCTAAATGAAGTAGAAATAGCTGGCATATATTTGTCACTAGGCAACAAATGAGCTTTTGAGCTGATTAAGAGCCAGTGGTAAGGCTGAGATCCCGTCTGCTCTTTCCTCTCTAGCTGGGGCGACTTCTGTATTTTCCAGCAAACACTCACAGATGGCCTAGTGGAGACAAGCTGCATTAGCTTGGCAGCACTTAATAGCTTTTCTTTACTTTAATGAACATTATTTAATACTGTAGAAATCATTCTCACTGCTACAAAGCATTTAAGAGCTTGCGGGGGAGGGGGCTGGATATATGTCTTAGGGGTTAAGCCTCAAAAACAGATGGTCCTGAGTTCAGATCCTGGATCCTTAAACTCCAGGAGGAAATGAATGTGTCCTATACTTCTAGCTCTGGGAGGTGGAGCCTGGGAAATTCCAGAGCAAAGCAAAAAGGAGTTAGCACAATCGAGGGTGATTCCCAAGTCAACTTTGTGTCATAGTGCCCTGTGATACACATAGACACACACACACACACACACACACACACACACATACACACACACATGCACGCATATACACACAAGAAAATTGTAAACAAAACTTTGCAGAGGGCAGACATACATAAAAACACACATGCTAAGAAAACCACACATGCTAACACACACATGTAAACATTCATAAATGAAAGTGCAAACACATAATGTACCAGAAATCAAAGGCTAAAAGAATCAGCCAAAGTCACTTCGAAAGAAAAGAATATGCTAACAATTAATTTCAGTAGAATCATATAGTGGCTATCGACCCTCGATGACGGTTTCTGACTTCTGTGGCAGAGGATACCTTCACCACCTTTATTTTAACTTCATATTTTATAATGCTGTAGTAGTGAAAACAAGTGTTCATGATAAATTTGATATTAGTTTTTTTGAGTGACATTGAGTTAAAACATTCATGTATGGCTTTGTTTTCATTTATGCTTTAAAATTGAACTGTTTTTCATTTAAAAGTTTAAAAAATATTTCTAATAATGTTTATGTTTTTTATGCATTTTATATAGTTCATACTCTGGACTATATTGTGACTGTCAGTGAACATAATACTTTTTCTTATAATTTAATGCTTTAAATAGTTAAATATTACTCAATTCTATGGATTTATATTATGTTATACACATTATCCTCATATTGGAGATTTGGGTTGTTGTAGTCATTTTATTCTAAACAAGCAAAATGTTGTCATACATAAATATTTAATAGTTTTAACTATTTCCCCAAAAAAGTTTCTTGCAATTAGGTTAATAAATCATGTATAAGGGACTTAAAATTAATACTAATGAATAATTATCAATAATTAATATCAGGTTAATAAATTGTGCATAAAGAATATTAAATTCTCTTGGGAAATGTGAAAACAGTTCACATTGTTACCATTGATGCTTATGATTTTATTCTCATTGTATACTCTCTAATCTTGAGTGACATCATTTAGACATCTGAAAGTGTTCTTATCTGCTTTGGATAGTATTTGCTTGCTTGGGTTGGCACTTGATTAGGCCTGTGGAAAGGTACTGTGCTCCTTTTTCAGTGACTCTTTGAGGTTAGTTTTACTTATGTTTGACAGATTAATATAAGAAGCAGAAAGGGACCTTTATCAAGTGACAAAGATGTAGTTTGGGGCTAAATTTATGATTTCTCCAGTTCATATGTTTATGTAACCCACAAAACTAGAGAACAGTTGGTAATTGCTAGAATTTTAATTCCTAAAAAAGTTTAAATATGGACCCAAACTCAGTAAACATGAGGATCCATGGAGCAGTTGTGGTTATATCCTGTGGTTGATTTGTAAGAATGAAGTCAAGTCAGAGTTGAATCTAACTGCACAAGTTTCCCTTCCAAATAAGCCCTCCATGAGGTTAGCACTGATAGGAGAAAGCGTTGCTACAGTGCTTCCAATACAGTGCAAAATAGCATCTCTATTGCATATATTGTGAAGGTGACATGTTTGCTCAGGTGGTAACAAACATGATATTCATGTTAGTGAAAATATCTGTCTTAATTTGTCTCAGATGATGATGATAGATGAATATTTTCCTGTCAGTATTGTCATAGTCTCTTTCATTATATTCCTGGTTAACAAAATTTTTAGGAAATCATGCCTTAAATTGCTTCTCCACAGTGTTTGTATCATATTCTACCAACATTTCATGTGTATTTCTTCATTTCTATATATAGAGATATGTAATAGTCACCATTCACATGTGCTTGTGAGAATGTTTGAGATGTTTTAAGCATTACACATATATTTATGATTTCATACCCTTAATATGAAAAATTTCATTAATAATTTTGCAACATGTATATTAAGTTCATATATTTTAAATATTGGTTTACATTGTTCTTCTCTCCATAGTAGTTATAGGCTATTACATCATCTTTTGTTCAAGGCATTAGAAGTATTCTCCTAGCTTAGGGGTTTACCTTTGTAACTTATCTGACTATTGTCTCTGAAACATGGCATATGGATTCTTTTATTGCTTGTGAATTCATTTAAGTCCAATTATTTTTATATTTTTCTTTCTTAAATCTTGCTATTGAATTGTCTTTAACTTTGTAGGCACTTTTGAGTGTATCGTAGTTTGTTACTGTTAACAGAAGATACCTGTTTTATAATTTAATATGTATTTTGCCACAATATTTGTTGATTTCATAGCCTCACATATTAATAAGATGTTAATATGACTTTAAGATAAATTTAATTGCATTTCTAATAAGGAAACAGTTTGGTGGTTATGTCTCTTAAATTATTTCTTTATCTAATTACAGAAACCCACCTAATCAAGTGGCAAAATAATGTTTTTGACAAAATATTACCATCTGTTCTATTGACAATATAATTTATATGGCAGTTTCATGCTTTAGATTTATTTTGCTCTGCTGATGAAATACAATACTGAATCTTCACATAAGTAGCTGAAATTTTGCTTTTTTCCTTAATACATATTAAAGTCGTAAAATTCATGCATAGATATATGTGTATGTGTGTTTGATATATGTATGTTTTATAACTAAAATTAACAATCGCCTTGGGAAGAAGTTAGATTTCTAAACCAACAACTAACCCAATTGACCTATGTCATGGTTAGACACAGATGTCAATTTGACAGTTGAGGATCTGAGCTCTAGGCACATTTGTAGAGAAGTATTGGTTGAGTTAAGCCCAGAGCAAACCTGCAAAAGATTGTCTAGTTTATGGGGAAGTCCCAGCCCATGGTGGGTGGGATTAGGCCCTGAAATAAAATACAGAGAGCTCGTTGAGAGAGTTGGCATCCTTTTGTATACTTGGCCAGACAAGTGTACAGGTCTGGTAGGTAAGAATCATCCCTCTCTCAGCTGTTATATGTGGTGATGGTCTGGCCAGTTCTCTTGGCCCTGGTATTGGTGCATGCTCTCCCATCAAGTTGGACTAAGAACTATAACCAGCAATCATAAGAGAAAATAAAACCCTTGTTCCCTTATGCGGTTTGATGGTGATTTATCAGCAACCATGCAGGTGAACTGCAACACCTATGTAAAGTTAAACTGGGAAATGCATAGAGTACTCAGTATTGACATACAGAATTCCAAATCATATCTACTTTCCCAATAACAAATAGTAGGTTGTGTTGTTAAGTGGCAATAAAGCAAACAGAAGGAAGGATGAAATGGCATTTATGTAATAACCATAGCAGTTAGCATAATCTAGAGCTTATGTGCAGAATGCCTAAAGAGATACCTCAAAACTTTTGTTTCTCCATTGTGTTTTTAAAATATTGTGAGAAAATATGTTTCTAACAATTAACTATGAGAAGACATGCCATTTTAACTTCTCATGCTGGGGAATTACAGAAAGTAAAGGATTCTCAAGTATTTGTTTTAGTAAGGTCGTAACTGCTGATAAAGATCTTAGGGCATTGATCATCATAGTGATTATCTTTTTAAATCCAGGAAATACATCATACTCATTTTTATTGCTGTTAAACTATGTCAAACTAGTTTTTGTACACTTTAACCCACAATTTTACACACAGAATGTACTGACACAACTTTACATATAGAATGATCGTTTTCAGCATACCACATATTGCCATTTCCCTCATCTTTTGTAGGTATACCATGAATAGTTATTTTTTGTGCTTCAAGAAAACAGAAGTACTCTCTCTGACCATCCTTCCAAAGAAAAGTCAATTAGAACACTCAGCAAAAAATGCTGCTTTTCATTAACTGAACTTTAAAAAAGCTTGTTAATATTTTTTGATATTTTCTCACCTGCATGATACTGTGACCTTCTAATATTTATTACATATTACACACCCCTTGTTTAATCTATCTATGTTATATATAATGCATAATACATTTCTTCATTAAGAAATATATTCAGGTAAAAGCAATACTGTAGATATATGATCCTCTTAAAAATAGATTTTTAAGATTCACACAGGTCAGTAGCATCAGCTGAGTATATAAAACAAAAATATGTGTTTTTAGATTTACTCAAAGATGTTTTTGTTTAAAAAATTCACTTACTTGTATATAATGCAATATAAAGACATAAATCTTTTAATGGTCCAGGGAAGTTTGATAATATGTCAGGTTGAATAAGCTAGGACAGTCTTTTTATGTTTTTCAAAAATGTATTTATTGACATAAGTTCTCATGTGATGTGAAAGAATGTGATGGTTGGTTGACAAGTTACCTCACATTTAATACCACTTGGAGATATGAATTGGATACATGCCTGTGTCTTATTGTTATGTGTGATCTTATATTTTTAAAAAGTTTATTACACATTTTTCAGCAGAATTAATTTTCTGGAAGATATTTGTTGGGGAATGATGAGGTAGAAACATGTACCAGAAATGTTTTTCACTGAGGAAGATGAATTGAGAAATTCGCTCTATCTAATGAGCATGTAGATTATGTAGTTAAAGCATGCATGTTAATAGACACAAAACAAATGAAGGAATTTTTCCTAAGTAGACCAAAACAAATTGTTCAGGATGAAACACAAATTTATATTGAGAAAAAGATCAACCGCATACTGTCTTCTGTTCCTCTCATGCAGCTAATTTGCAACAGTGGCTCTTTGTAAAGCAGATAATAAGGCAGAAGTTTCTTTTCCATAGCATTACTTCCGTTCTTATGATCCTTTGGTGTTGTAACGAAACACTTAATATTCTCAAGATACCAAGATAATATGGCCTGAAGGTCAGGGACTTAGATTCTTGAATTATACCCAGATTCTAATACTAGACCTAGTGTTTATTGGCTACTGTTATGATTCTGAGCAAATCCCTGTTCCTGAGACTTTCATTTGTGAAAAGTTATCTCATAAGGTCAGGAGTTATCTTCATCATACTTGCTGCACTGTGTCTCCCTGAATAATGTCTGACAGAAAAACAACCCTCATTTGAGAATGAATGGAGATGGAAATAGCTATGAGTTCAGATGTGGTTGTGTACTTACTCTTTTTGGTATAGCCACTGACAGCCTAGGCTCAAGATAGTGTTTTAAATATTAAATACTCCACTTTCATATTCCTAGAATTCTTTCCTTTGCCTTCATCTTCACCACTTGCACTGTCTAGGAATATGTCCATTAGCATGTTCCGCAGACTCTATCCCACATGCCTTGTATTGGGTTTATCATATTTATCTGTATCTTCCCACTTCATGCATTCTCTGTATTCTGACATGCATCACAGATCCATAGAATCATTTCAGCCCTTGATCCTTTTCCTTCAATCCCAGAAGCAATGGCACTCAACTCTATTAAGTGGTTAGCCTTCTTGTTCCCAGCATATGAACCTTGTATGACCACTTATTGTGTTTGCTGCTGTAATAGACACTTACTTATTTGAGAAAACTCAGACCTTTAAGTTTCATCCTCCAACATTTTTTCATTACTTATAATATTCTGTTGCTTTATTTTTCAAGTGTACACTTTTAATCATTCAAGTCCTTCTAAATTCTTCTACTGTGTTCCTCAACCTGACCTATATCTCCTGTTATCTTATTTAGATTAATCCCAAATACTAATTCTCTTGACTCATATCTTTTTTATGTTCACTAATAATATATCCAGATCTCTTGAATAGCACAATTCTCAGTTTATTTGGTAAATTCACAAGAATATGAACCATGGGACTTATTAAAAAACTAACAAAGCCTGCCCATGGCAAATTATCAACACACACATTTTGTTGATGAAAGAAAGATAGCACAGCATTTTTAGTATATGAAATATAGAATAATATGTATACTTTGTATTTATAGTATTGCAAATGCAATTAGAAGTGCCTTAACTAAGTTATTATGTTGACTGAAATGATTTTTAAATCCCTCATGAATTTCTAATTCCAGGCACATTTCTGCTGCATATTTACTATATTTGTCATAGTTAGGCACAGGTGTCAATTTGAAAGTTGAGGGTATGAGCTCTGGGCACATTTGTAGCAAATTAGTTGTTGAGTCAAGCACAGAGCAAAGCTTCAGGAGATCTTCTAGCTGATGGGGAAAGCCCAGCCTGTGGTGGGTGAGCTTAGGCCCTGGAATAAAATACAGGGAGCTGATTGAGAAAGTTGACATCCTTGTGTACACTTGGCCAGACAAGTTGGTCTGGCAAGTAGGGATTGTGACCAGGTCCCTCGACCCTTGTGTTGGGGTGACCTCTCCTTTCAAGCTTGATTGAGAACTATAACTGGACAATCATAAGAGAAAATAAACCCCTTGATCCCTTAAGCTGTTTGATGGTGATTTATCAGCAACCATCCAGGCTAACTGTTACAGTATTGAAAGTAAAGAAAAAAATGTTTTTACATATGTAAAAATGGGGAATTGTGTTCTAAAATTATATAATTAATTATATCAGTGAGGTAGATCCTGAGTACCCTATTTAGTATTATACTTCCTGCCACTTATAGTATTCTTACACTGATACTTTTTTCTTATTTTATTCAAAGAAATAGTGATTTATTTTGACTCACTTTGTGGCTATAATCATATTAGCAGGGAATTCATGATGGCAAGAATATGGCAGGAGAGCAGAGACTGGAGAAAATTATGTCAAGATAAACATGAAAGAATCCAATTCATAGAAAAAAACCGAAAATCCTTCCCTATCTTAGTTACATGCTACAAATCCAGCATGTGCTATCAAATCTCATGATATATAAGAATGAAAGTTAGGTGCTATGTAAAGACCTTTGAGTGAGTCATCAAAATCCTGTCTCTGTTTTCTTTTTTTAAATTAATTTTTCATAGTTTTATAAGCATATTGAGTATTTATTCCTGGCTCCTTCCTTTCCTCCTGCTCCTCTTCTAATATTTTTTCTTTGTCCTATCATTTATAATCTTTCTCGTTCAATTACTAACATATTATGTTTTAACTATTCTCTTTCTCACTAGAATACAAGTTCCATGATTTTTAGATACCATCCCAGGATATTACCCTTCAGTGGATATTCACAAAAGCTTTGTAGAACGAAAGATTAAATCTATATACTACAAATATAGTAGGAAAATCAGGAGAAATGAAATATTAGTCATCCTTTTATTTAGTTATAAATTTCTCTAACCATTTACTTTTTCTTAGTATTTCTTATTTCAAAGGATTAAATGCGATATGTATAGTACATTTCAAAATTTTCTCCAAAAAACTTTTTGTTAAAAAATTAGACCCATAGTAAGAAACAGAGAACCTTCTCTGAAGGATAAGAGATAAATAAATGGACTTACAAGGAAGAGTAAAAGAAATCTCATATCATAAAGGTGCCAGATGGTATCTATGATTGCCTGGGCTTCAAAATCACTTCTCTGGGTTCCTAACCTCCTTGACTGTGTTCACTCCTTAACTTCTAAAGTTGCAGACCCTTAAAAGAATTGATCAGTTAGTCCATGTACAGCTTTAAAAATAATTCATAGCACTTGACAAAGCAAAATAGCCATTAGCTTTGCTAGCGATAACTGCCAAGTCTGAAAGGCATATGATATCAAGATACACATTTTGCTAAACAGACAAGAGTCAAATGATTCCTTCTGACTACAGTGGCATTTCTAAGATGAGTTTAGCTGTTTCATGGAGTAAGTTTTGGTTTTGCCCAAACCAAAAGGGGGTTTTTATTCCATGTTCGAAAACTTATTTCAGAATATTTTATAATATGGTAAAATATAACATGCTCTAACAGAAGTGGAAAAAAGCACTTTGCTGTGTTCTTCCATTTCTTATGTAGACTATGCTTCTATTTTTTATTTATTTAATGAACTTTTCTCTGTGATGGTGTCATTAATATGAATGCATTCTTTACATATGAAAAGAGCAAATATCTGTAGGATTTTGATAATAGTTTTATTGGGAGATATTTTATCATAGGTGTGCTTAGAAAAAACCTTAGGAAATTACCAACACAGTCTTTTGACATGAGAAATAAGTGGACTGTAATAGTTACTCTTAACTATTGCTGTGAGAGAACACCCAAAGTCAAATAAAGGAGAAAAGGACATTTATTCACTTTAGGGTTCCAGAGGGGAGATACAGTATTTCACAGAGGAGACAGCATAGCTGGCTGGCCAAAGCTGGCAGGCTAAGTCACAACAGACATCCACATGGCTGGAGTCTTCCTAGGAGTCTCACTTCTTCCCAGTATTCTGTTCTGTGGTTCCTTTTATCTGGTCCACTACTAGGAGATTGCAGTGGGATCTACGGAGGTTCCAGTGGGATCCAGGACTGGTCTTGTATTGTACTGTATTGATCTGGATAATCTCTTCAGGTGGTCTGATAGCTGATCTTTGTTAATATCAGGTGTAGTTAAGTTGATACCCAGGATTAACGATTACATGGATCATGTCCAAATTCTTGCATCGATGATTATTTTTGTCCACTGTAGCCTGAAACATTTTTTAATTTCACTTAAATGAATTGTTTATACCTCTACATTTGTAAGAAATTTGATTAATAGTTTTTTGTTATTATCATGACTGTTTTTGTTAAATCATATTTAGTAGTCACAACTGTTAAGATTTATCATACTTCATCAAAAAGCAAGAGGAAATCTCCTAATTAAGGCTTTCTGTTGCTCTCCTGGGAATGTTAACATTTGCACAGGTGTCATTTTAGGTACAAAAATTAATCAGTCATATCATTTATATTTTTAAAAACTATGTTTTTATCTTTATGAAGTTAGTATTTATTCTTAATTTCGTGTTAAGTGGAATAGTTTTTTTTTGGAAAATTTCAGGTTTTTATTTCTATAAAACTAATTGCCTCCAATTTACCAGCTCAAAGCATCAGACGTTTATTCGTTGTTTTGAGGATCAGTAGTTCAGCTAGAAATGGTAGGGTTCTCAGATTGGGGACTCAATAAAATTAAAAGTAATTTCTAGTTTCTACCATTAATTATTCAAGTTCAGTTCAGTGCCTGGTTCAATTCCTGTGGCTGTAAGGGTAAGGTTAAGTTTGGGGGTGCCAGCAACTACCTTGCCTTGTGTTGCCTCATATAAATATTTAGTTAGGAAGGATTTTGCTCGCATGAAATACATCTCACATTTCATATCTGGGACCCCAGAAAGGACCCAGATGCTTACCTAATTATCATGAATACAAGTGGCAAATAACTGTTTTGACTTACTCAAAAGTCAACTTGTTAGTAACCTAATCATGTCATGATACCTCTTCATATTTAGTTTCCACTCCATCCAATGAAGAGATTTACATAAGTAAGTATATTAAGCAGCAGAAATGTTGGGAATAAAAAAAGTCCACATTACATTAGAATTTTATCACCATAGCCAAGAAAAGAATGGAGTTATTGAAAATAAATACTGTGAAGCAAGAAACATTCACTCAACTGATTTCATTATAGGACGTGTTTAGTCTGTTTACTGTTGCCAATAACATAATACCACATAATCAGTTAAAAAAAGAAAGATTTATTTATTTATTTTTTCAACACTTGAAGGCTTTTTATTTCTAATGAAGTAAATGGTTAAAACCAAGTTTTCATCCAATTTGAATGACATTCAACTCTAGGCATTCACTAAAAAGAGTGATAAGCAATCCTCAACTATTGGCTGATAAGAAACCTATGAAACCCTTTGAAGTGATAACACATAATGGGTCATCCACAGGTTTGGACAAATTTATCTAGTAGGGTCAATGCAGTGGATCCAACCAGGATTCAAGCAAGGATACCAACCCCAGAATCACATGAGGGTTCTTGGTGGAACTCATGTATACAAAACAGCATAAAAATACTTGAGTATGGAAGGAAGAGGAGAGTCCTGGGAGGGCTTGTGAAGGAAGGAAATGGTGGGAACAGAGAGGAGACTAAATACAAAGTTGCATGCACATGCGTGATATTTTCTTCTCCTAGTGTGAGAAGCTGCATCTACTGTGGTGTTCTAATTTGCAAAGCTCAGAGTTGATGGTGGCACCACATGGTGAAAGATCGAGGCTCATGAGTGTGCATGAGTGTGTGTGTTCCTGTGTAATACTCTTGGATGAAAGTACTTAAACATAGACTCTATCCTGATAATTTTACAGAAAACCAATTACTTCTCAGGGTCCCTTCATCTGAACATTATGTTTAGATTAAATTTACACTCTATTAGTCCTGAGAACAGATATAAAACTGACTGAAAAATGGATTTTAGAGAAGACAAACTGTGTTCAAATAACAACTCATGGTATACATACACGAATATGTTCTTATAATTCATTGGCATAGGAATGTAAAATGGAGTTAATTTGTCTCAGATCCCAAGCAGGGACTATAATTGTGTTCAGGCATTACCAGTTCTCTTTATGGCATAATCTGTCCTTTAAAGCCTTGTATACAAAACTAGTGATGCATCCTCATTATCTGGAATAGTAATGTCAGGTCCATTTGAATTTGTAGCTCAATTCTTGATCTTAATTTGTAATTTTATTATTAACTTGTTAGATGAAGCCTACTATATTATAAGTTAAATTTCAGAATTTCCTCAAGAGAAGTAAGGTTCATGTTAGAGTTCAAACAAGTCAAAGTTGGAAGACAATGAAACAGGGACTGCGAATGAGGAAATGCCAAATTCTCTTAGGAAAGCAGATAAAAATGTCACATTGATGAGAGAGGAAAATGAGGCAAGGATATTTTGAAAGAAAAATTAGGAAATGTTTAAGGAACAGAAGTGATTGAGTGCCATCAACATGGTGATCAAATTGATCTCTAAGTAACTGTGGCATAAATTATTACAAATATTTTCTGTAAAGTGAATAAAAGCACATATTATGCTTGAATCTCAGTGTCATACTTGAGAACTTAACCAGACAAAACCTCTCCATAGGGAAAGGTCAGTGCTTCCTGTAGTGTTTCCTTTAGTATAAAAGCAGATTAAAACAATAAAATCTGTGGAGTTCTAAATGTTCAACAACAGACAAGTTGCATAAAGAAATGCACAGCACCTTGAAATTATCATGATCTGGTGCTTATGAAGTGTAACTTGGCTGTCAACTTCCAACTACTCTATATGCATGGTTATTTCTTCTCTAGAGTGAGTAAGCTTCTAGTAAAATGTAAAGTCTCAATATTTTAGCCCCTTCAGTCTGACTCCAGACTTAGAAATCTAAATAACCTGCAATATGCCATTAAAAATGTGATGGAGGGCTGGGGAAATGACTCTGCATGCAAGAGTAGGTGCTGTGTAACCATTAGGGCCTGAGTTCAAATCCATAGTGCCAAAGGCAGAGACAGGAAGATTGTTGAGGCTGTGTTGCTACCACCTAACTCCAGGATTAGAGAGACCCTGTCTTGAGGAAATAAGGTAGAAAGTGATTGAAGGAAACACTCAAAGTCCTTTTCTGATCTCTGCATATGCAAGTGACCATGTACACTACACAAATAGTACATACATACACACAGACTAGATTTTTTTTATTATTTCCGTGCATACAAACTTAAGAGTTGCACCGGTACCCTCTTCCCTCCCCTTCCTCCCAACCCCCCTGCTCCCCATTCCCCTCCCTCTCCATTCCCCAGTGCCTCTCCCCCCCAATCCCCGGAGCGTCCTTTACTGCGCATGCCAAACTCTCCTCTGGGTCCTCCTTCCCGATGAGGTGTAAGGACCCTAGGGACATTTCCCAGAACCCTTTCCTGTGTTCCCCTTAAGCTTAGGAACACTACTGTGACTGTCAGTTTTTTGATGTGTGATTATTGTATAGAACCACAGCCAAATGAGCATACTGCAGTGACTAAGAAGAGAGAAACTGAACAATCATTAGGACTAAGAAGAATCCATTTCCTAGTAGCTATATTCCATGCTTCTTAGAGCATCAACTGGCATTCCCAGCTCAGTACATTTCACAAACATCACTATGAATCAGACATATAAATTAATAAAGAAGACTGATTGTGATTAAAAAAAACTGGGAAAACATTATGTCTCACAACACAATACTATAAATAATGCTGAACATTAATTCTTCTCTAAATTTGTTACTTAATGCCAAAGATGGAGTTGTATTTAAGAATGTGTCTTTGTATCTGGCAATCAAAGGTACTTTACAATTCTAGAAAGTTTTATCCTCTACCATGTATACCCTGGGGAGTAACCTAAGGTTATGAGAATTGCATGGGAGTGCCTTTACCTGTCTAGCCATCTCATTGACTTAAAATTGAATGATTCAGATGCTGTTTTCAAGTTAAACTTTTCATTAGGAGATTTATTTCCATTAATCTAGTATATGTCTTAATTAATGTAGTTAGATTAAGTATGTAAATAAGTAGATACCTAGATGCTATATGCTCGGAAACATCTAATATATGTGATGTGAAAAGAGGTTAAGTAGGTATAGACTGAGAGTGGCATATACAAACAAGAGGAAAGAAAAGGGAAAAATACCTTTACACTTTAAGATTTTTACTTTCTTTTTCCCAGTCAATATATTTTTTAGAAATGGAATATATATTTTTCTTTTACTCACATATATACCCTCATACACACAAGGTATTTCTTTAACCTTTTTCAAACTATATTAGCTTATTTGATGTCATTTTTAGTGACTTTATTATCAAATATTATCTAGCAGCTATTATTATAATGTGATGTGATGTGTGTGTGTGTGTGTGTGTGTGTGTGTGTGTGTGTGTAATTTATGGCCAGCTCTGTTTGTGAGTTAAATTTCCATTAAATGAAATTTATAATGAATTCACCTGAGTATAATCATGCATTTTAAGATTCCAAGTGTTACCTCAAACTTAATTAATTAGGGTTTGACTTCTGAATTACAAATGAACCCATCTCGAATCTCAGCTATATTAATAATCAAACAAGTATATACTATTATTGTTTGTACATTTCTGAGTAACAGGAGGAAATGTGGATGAAATAATCATATTAGTCCTGATGGAATATTAAGATTGTTCCCTCCCATCTTATCACTCCTGTAGATCACAGCCATGGTGAGTGAAGGGCTCTAGTCCACAGCCCCCTTCTTGTTCTATGTAGCTGACAGGATAAGTCATGATTCTGACTGATGATATTGTGGTGGTTCTGTTGGCTTCTTTCCCAATCTTGGCAAATCCACTTGGAATTAATAAACAGGCATTTTCATTTTTTAATATTCCCCAGGTTTTCCCTTAAAACATAACTGAGTGGAATGACTCTTGAGAGGAAGAAATGCACTTACACGTTTTTAGTGCTGTGGCAATGTACTAAGCTATTTGCTTTTGCAAAATAGGTTTTCTCCCAAATTGCAAAGAACAAGTATTTGACCTGTAAACTATTCCTCAATGACTCTTTTTGTATTCATTGGCTCAATTAAGCATAACAGTTGATATTTACCAAAGATTGGAGCTGAATCCTTACAAAAAATTCTAGACTGCAGATGTAGATTGAAAAGATGCATCAATGTACAGTTATTGATAAACCGTTTCTTCTTTATTTGGTTATAAATAGTAAGGTAGCAGTTGGCTGTACAGATGTCTAGACCTAGCCCCAGACACAGGTACAGACACACAGGTGAATAGATAGATGAAATGAGCAGAAAGCAGAAGGTGATTCCACTGAAAAAGGTGGAGAGAATTTCTTTCAGTATGTATGTTGACTATTCATTTTGTTCTTTGAAATTCTAGTTAATCTGTATTTAATACAACTTCAAATCATTTGATATGTTTACTAACTTCTCTTTGTGTAGTGTTTTGAATACAGAGAGGCTGTTATAAATCCACAGATTAATAGATGAATTAATGAACTCTAACAGACTGGGCAAAAGTGATAAATCACAGTATTTATTGGCACATATGCTTGACTATATTAAATCACTGGGTTAAAATTATTTCTAGTTAGAGAATGCTTAGAATTTTGATTGTCACTAATGCGAATGAGATAGCTTTCATAAAGGAGTGTCTGTACCTCTGTCATGTTTAAATTCATCAATGTGTGCAGAACACTGTGTGTTTTCTTTGAGAAATCTTGAGATTTTGATCTAGGTAAATTTTTATGATCTGTCGAATCTGAATAATGATAGATAATAAGATATACCTATTTCTCTTTTTGGCTCATGTTGTATTGATGCATAAAAAATTCCAGTCTCCAGGGAGATGGCTTAGCAGATAAAAACCTTTGTACTTCGATGGTCTTAGCTCAATCTCAGAACCCAAATAAAAGGTTGGATGAAGTGGTGCACACCTGCAATTCCTGTACTCTTATGGTAAGAGAGATATTGGATTATGAAAAATATGAGCATATGGAGAGTTTTGTTAGAAAACCAAAGCATTTTCTCCTCCACAGTAGAAGTTTAGGTGTCTTTGAAGATACGAAGATAAATGAAGAATTTTCTGCGTGCTTTCAACTTTCCAGAATCTGATTTACGTGCACATCTCCTAGAATTATTGCAAGTTTGAAATGAGAAACATGGGTTAAAAATAAAGTTAAAGCAGTAAAATTCTGAGACTCCTTCTGGTCTGTAGTTTCCACAGCCTGAGAGGTGGGATGCCTGCATGTGTGTAATGAGCTGACTGCAGTGAGGGATTCTGTGTTTGGGATCATGTCCCATTAAGTGCTTGTGTTGGCACATGTTTGCTTCATGCTAAGGTAAAGGGTGGTGGTACACTCCACCTTAACTCCTACAGGCATCTTTACTGGCATCTCCTAAGTGTCACATCGTTGATGCTCAGACACAGCAATGTCAGTGTCACACTTGGCCTGGATCATGGAGTGCAGCCTCAGTAGTGTGCAGGTGCCAAGCAATGCTGGTGCAGCCTTCTGGCTACTGTCTCTTAGTTCTGCCAGCATTTACAAGCAGAGAGCAAGGACTTCTAAACTTTCTTGTCCCATGACACTCTTGGTACCCCTAGATATTCCCAAGTAGTTTACCTAAAGCACAAGCAGTAGCAGTTTGTGCAGTATCTAATGGATGTCACTGTGGTTGTCCAAACTAGTTACAGATCCCAGGGGTCACTACAACCCTTCAGGGTTCCCCCTTGTTCTCTGAATACCATGAGCCAAAACAATTCTTTGAAGAATTATTATAAGTTCTTTGGGATAGCTGTGATAGACTCAAAAATAAAGTCCTATATGTTTAAAGAATACACTCCCTAGAGTTATTTAATAGCAACAGCATTACTTTTATTTATTTATTTTATTTCATTTATTATTTTGTGATTAATGTTGCTCACAAAATATTATTATTGATAATCGCGGCCTGCATAAACACCACACAAAACAAAACAGTAAAATACTAACATTCCCTATGTTTTGAAGAGTGATATGTCACAGTAATATATAATGAATGTACATAATATTGAAAACTCTGATCTTGATTCTGTTTCTTGCTGATTTGTTCTCTTATTCTACATTCATTAATTGATCTCACAGTTTTGTCTTGAATTTCTCCTCAAATTTTTATGCTCTTAATAAAATGAAATATGGTGCAAATGACATAGCAAATCTTCTAGGTTTATATTTTTATATGTGCTAGTAGTTTACCATATCTTTCTTTGATCTTAAAATAATAAAGTTCAATAAAATATTAAGAAGCTGCTGAGTAATATAGAAATCACAGAAGTCCCATTAAAAACTTCAAAGTATTTAGCTTTGAATTAAAAAATATGGATATTTTTATTTTTGAAGGTTGTATATATACATTTTTTGTGCTTGTGTGTGTATATGTGCATGCATGCACAATACATGTGACTGTGCATGCATGTGCATGTAGAGGTCCAAAGTTAATGTCAGGAATCATATCTGATTGCATTTCCAACTTATTCCTCAAGACAGAATCTTTCAGTCAAACCCAGGGTGAGACAATTTGGCTAGGCTCATGAACCAGCTTGCTTTGAGAATTCCCTGTCTCTACCTTCCAAGGCTATAATTACAAATGGACTACTACACCCACCCTGCATTTACTTGGATTCTGGACATCCAAGCGCTATTTCTCTTGCTTACAATACCTCTTACTTAACAGAGCAAACTGTTTGTCTGCTGAGCCATTTCTGAAATCTTGGATGTATTTTTCAGTGAATTAAAATCAATTCCTTTTGACTGGTTAAAAATATTAATCTCAAGTATTAGGTAGCCACGATAATCCAGTAATGTAATTTTTTCAGATATAGTATGATTTTGTTTGGGTGTTTTGTTACTGATGCTATGACTGTAACAGAAAGCTTTATTATATAAATCTTAAGTGGAGAGTGTACATTATTAGTATCTTAGTGAAGAATCTAGTTCATGGAGTTAGGTAAATTAAAAATAAATTATATAAATATAATTTGTGTCTAATGGAAGATGTACATATGAGGATGTTTACTGTGAACATTTATGTGAATAGCTCCCAAGTTGGCATGCATTATCTTCCTTAACTGCTCTCTACTTTTATTATTAAGGTCTTCTCCCTGGAATTTCACCAGCTCGATAGGGTAGCTAGCCTTCTTCTTCTCAGTATTGCCTGTCTGCCTCCAAAGTATTTGTACTGAAGATGCTGTTTGGACCTTCATGCTTGGAGGGCAAGTGCCTTATTTAGTGAGTTATTTTCTCAAGCCTACTTTTAAAGTAGCTAACAAAAAAAGTATTTCGAATGTGTTTACTTTGCTTGCTACTTCTAATATAATATTTCAAAATCAAGCAAGTCCTTTAAATGACTCAAGTTGCCCACAGTTCTATGGCACATTGCATGGGATCATTTTGCCATTTCACGTCTTACTTTTATTCTCCTAAAATTAACACTGCTATAAGATATTTTCAATAAATTGAAATAAACACTTTTTCATATTCTAAAGAACCATAGTTTCAATATTCAGTTTAATAAATATTTCAAGAATGCAGAAAGTAGCATAATGATACTCTGCATAATAGCTATTCCTATTGTCACAATGACAAAAAAAAATGAAAACAATACAGGAAGGATTTATTTACTCATCGTTTCAGAGGCTTCAGTTCATGGAAGCATGCGATAGGTAAGTCTGTTTGCTCTGTGACCAGTCAGCAAGCAGAGCGAGAGTAGAAAGCTAGTTTCCCCTCTTTCACTCAGTGAAATCCCAGTCCAAGGGAGTGGTTTCACCAAGGTTTAAGTTTGCACTTCAGGACTACCTCTTCCCCTTCCCAGAAAATGACAGACTATGTCATTGGTGGTTCTAGATCCAAGCAAGTTGAGAGTGATAATTAACCATAGAAACTTGTCATCTGATGGTATATCCCAACATTCAAGAAAAGATGCCCAATGCAGGCCTGAAGAGAGGTTGGACTTAATGGGGGGCATTACCTCATGACCCAAAAGTATGTTATTTCAGGTGTGGTTGGTTTCCTTATCTCAGAAGAAATATCATTGTCCCGAGGGCAATTTCTTATAAAAGAACAAAGATGGTTCCTCCTGACCTCTTTCATTTTCTCATTTTCTCCCCTCCCAGGATACTTTCTTCCATGAATTGACAGAGCAGGAAGGCACAGCCATATATGAGTTGCTTCTTCCTAGGCTTCCAGACAAGTAGATTTGATTTCATTGTAATTTTCTCAGTCCCAGGTCTTTTGTTATAGTGGTTCAATGTGGACTAAGGTATATACCTCTACTGACCTTATCAAATTTCAAATTGTGACTACAATTGCTTTAGACCACCATAACACTCTTTTGCTATTTGATTCCATTAGAATTTCCCTTTGCTCAGGAAAAACCATTATTACTTAACTTGATATTTTTCACCAAAACAATGTTATCCACTTTTCAAAGATAAATGCATATTTAATATTTCTTGAAGTATATTTATTACATGTGTTCATTAGTACCAATTCATCATACCAGTTGTTTGATTTTATGGACATTTCATAAAAATATCATGCAAGTTAGATATTGCCTTGCAAATGAACTTTTAACTTGTTTTCCAATCTAAATGCCTTAATTTGTCTTTTCTCAATAGTATAATTTTCTCCTACATGTTTTTATATTTTTCCCAAAACTCTTATGTGCCTTCTGTTAGAAATGTTTTTTAGAAATGTTTATACATGATAAACTGAGTTTACAAACATGAAAATTACTTTTAAAAATAATTAATTTGGGGCTGGAGAGGTGGCTCAGGGGTTAGGCCTCCGCCTTGGGCGGAAGGTCCTTAGTTCGGATCCTAGATCCCACGTATAGACGCCAGGCGGAAGCGGGGGAGGCCTGCGCTTCTGGTCCTGGTATGGCGGAGCCTGTGAATCCCGGGGCAGAAGGAGGTGGAGGCGTCCATGGTGGTTCGTGAATTCGTCCGTGGTTCTGCACATACACAGACACACACACACACACACACACACAGACACATACGCGCGTGCGCACATGCACACGCATATGCACACAGTTGAATAAATAATTAAAAAAATAAAAAAAATTGTGAAAAATAATTAATTTGATATTAAAATGCACTGAAATGGATAAAACACATCTCAAAAATAATTTTTGAACAATGACAACAATTAATCAATTGATTATAGATCTATCAAGAACTTCTATTGGTAGTTTTCTAAAATGACTACATTAACATTTATGTTTGATATTTAATTCTCTGTATGTGTTCTCCAGATAGCCAAAATTCCTAACAATCTACTCTCTAAATATATCAGTAAAAGTTGCAGACCTTTTAGAAAAGTAGATTTTTAATAAGCACATCAAATCTATGAAGACCATTTGATTGCATTATATTTCTAAATATTTATGATGTCTCCTAAGAAAACAAAACATGTCTTTTCTGGTATGTAAATTAATAAATGTTTGAGATTTATGAAAATAATTGATCTCAGTTTTCATCTGCAAGAAACACTTGCTCATCTCTTAGATGAAATGAAGAGCTTGATATACAATGTATAATCAGAATAAATACTTCTTCATCCTAAGTGATTAGACAAATTATAATGCACAGTGCTGAGGTGGAATTTATAAGACACATAATAATTCTGTGCCTCTAAGAAAACTTTCCTCTCAGTTTTTAGAGAACCAATTGCACTTCTGTGAATTATTGAAAGTCTTCTAAGTGCTTGATTAAAATCACAAGGTTCTTTTGACTCTGAGTCACAAGAAGCAGTAACACTCTCTTTAAATTTAATTAATTATTTTTTTATTTTTTACCTGGTTGCACAAGCTTAATGGGTAGGTACCCTCACCCCCCTCCTATTCTCTTCCCTTCCTCTCTCCCCTCCCTTCTATTCCCCCACCCAGTTCTCTCTCCCATACCTCCCTCTCTCCATCCTTCTTTTCCTTCTTCCCCTCCCTTGGTGTTTTTTGCCTGCTCCTTCCCACCCTCCAGATCATCAGCTTGTATGGGCCCTGAGTTCCCTCTGCGTCATCTACATTAATGAGGATTCAGGACTTTGTGGTATACCTTGTGGCCCCTTGGGCTTTTGCTAATGTAGGAACTCTGGTGTATCTGTGTGTCCCCTTATCTCTAAGGATCCTACTGCCTGAAGCCATCTCTGCTGAGATCTGTGCTAGTCTATGGGGGCTTGTTGACATGTCAGCCATGGTGAAACTCAGGTAAGGTCCATTCACATTGCAATGAAATCCTGATTGCCTCAGCCCAGACTTGAGTGGAGTATCTTGTCCATCAGTGGGCCTTCCCATCTTTAGACTCTTACAATCTTGCCGGCTCCTCTTCTGAGAGGTTCCTAGAGGTTTTAGAATAGGGAGAGATTTGGCTGGTCTGGTTCCAGATGAACATTGTAGGGTCATTGGTATTCTGAATTATGGTTGGTTGTTTTCAGTTTTGCAGTTCCTTCACTGTACTCGGCTGTATCCTGTTTGGGATTAAGCCTCTACAGAGGCTTAAATGTAGAGGGAAAAACAGGAATATGGTCCTGTAATAAGTGTGGTCAATTGGTTACCATCTAACTGCCAACCCTATCCTCTCTGTGGCTGGGGAGATATGCTCAGCTTTTCAAACCCATCTAATCCCAAGTGAACAAGAAGGGAAGTGAGAGTGAGCTGTATCAGATGTCTTGCTACTTACAGGCTGTACAAAACCATGGTCTAATTTCTCTACTGAACTATTGTCTTTTTTTGTCTTTTGGCTCTTTTGTCTTCTTTCTCTTAGGATTTTCTTTCCTCCTCCCTCTTAGTTGTAATCCTTTGCAGACATAATGGGTGTTACAGAGATTTACCTTTAAAAGTATGCAGTGATATTCTCTTATCGGAAAGTTTTCAGCCTTAAGTGAGCTTCCTTTTATCAGTGGAACACTTAGATGTCTACAAGCAAATGTTAGATGTCATAATTTTCCCGGGAAGAATAAACCTCTTTAAATAAAATTGAAGTGTGTGTGTGTGTGTGTGTGTGTGTGAGTGTGTGTGTGTGTGTGTGTGTGCGTGTGTGTGTGTGTGTTAAGATTGCCTTGTGATTAACAAAGCAAGTTTTGGAAGATTTATTTTTAGAAGTGATGGATTTCAGCTATTGCAGCACTGGGCACTGAAATGTCACAGCTAGCTTAAGGAAGAATGGTTGTCAGTATCTTCTTTTCACAACTCATTGCCGTGATAAATGTCTGACCTCAGTATGTTATTAGAACAAAAGAATTTTATTCAACTCACAATTCCAGGTTAAAATTCAACATGGAAAAAAAAAGTCATAAAGCCACTGGGAGTCAAGGCCACTGGTTACAATAACTACATCAAGAGCAGAGGGCAAGTACAGTGCTGTGTACTGCTTACTCACCTGTTAATGCCTAGTCACTTTTTACTGCTTTATTCATACGTCCAGGGACTGGTTCTGCCAACCACAGGTAGGGTCTTCCCACATCAGTTATGCAATCAACAAACTACTTCAGGCTTGATCACAGGCCTGCTTTAACCAGCTAATTCCTCATAATTATATCACAGTCCTACCTCCTAGGTTTCAAGCTGAAGTTGAGACTGTCACAGTCAGTCAGTGTATTTCACAGTACATCAAAAATGTTAAACCAAGAATAACTAAAGATAAGATTTTAACTAAAGAAAGCAAAACTAATATTCTTTCTATTTTCATACTGAGTCTTAGAATAAAAAATTCAAGTATTGTGATATAAAGTGAGTATTGTCAATTCAATTGACATAATTTAATTTCAGAGATTTTGAGTAACTCAATTGAGAAGTAGGATTCAAACCCAGAACTCCTTGGATACTAAGTTTCTGCTTAGCCCCACCCCAAACAGTGATTTATGGGGAAGGGGTTTGAAAGAAAGTAATGTAAAAAAAATCAGAAGAATAACTTTCAAAACAAACATTTGATTTTAAGTAAAATTGCTCATGTAGTCTGCTTTGGATATGTATTTTATGAGGTTTGAAAAATTATTAACATTTTTATACAAATTGCACCTCTAGTTTGTTCACATTTGTTTGAAGTGTGAAGTAATACCATGCATAAATCATAAAAATGGTTGATAAATCTGGTCCCCAAAGTACTTAAAATACCATACCTATATTTTGACTGCCTATGTTCTGAATTGTTTCCTTTGTCTAAGTTACTCATTGTGTCTACTTATTGATACATTTATTTATTTTAACTTTTGCTGAAATTGATTGAACACAAATAGTGGAATTATAGTTTTGATTTTAGAGATTTAATACACTGCCAAACTAACTTTAATACTTGTTTTCCCAGATTTAATAAAAGAAACAGTCCATATTTTAATATACTTTATTTACTTCCTATGGTTATATTTCAGTACTCTGTGTATTTCATATGTATGATTTGCATAGAATATCTCATGTAAAAGTTAGTCTATCTCTAATAGATATTAGCTTTGTTTATTGAATGCAATGAAAATTAGAATACATCTTTAATGTGTTTTTAGCTAATAACATTTAAAAAATAAAATTCATTTTTAAGTCTAATATATGTTGAATTATGGCTTTCAAAATTATGGGCCTAATATATTTATTACTATATAAGATGCATTTATAACTATGCATTAGTAAACAATAAAGTGTTGTTATAAATCCTTACATTATTGTTGTGAAGGATTAAAAGATATTCAAGTTCCTTGTAGGAGGTAGAATGCGCCCTCTTGTTGCACTCATTGCTTGATTACATTTTAAAAACCGGCTCATGCCTCTTTTACTGGAATAACTGTTATATGGACCCTTAAAGAGCTTGATTTCTATTTTGACTATACTTGCAGATTTATTCTTATATTTACCCTCATGTCCTATGTACTCTATATCAAGATTCTATTTAAGTATATCACAGAGATGTCACTCTGTCCAAAATGGAACAGTGATCCTTCTAATTAAAAGGATAGAATTATCAAATGAAACATTGCTTATGACTGATTTTAAAAGCAGGTGTACTCTTTCCAATAAAATCAAGGTTTTATTTTTTATCAGTATTCAAGGAAGGGCTGCTAACTCTCTTAGAGACTAAAAATGACATTTAAAAATCAAGCAGGGAGTATTGAGGTCAGCAATGGAGAATCTGAGTAGCTTGTGCAAGGCTTGAAGCTGGAATTCTAGTACTGCCTGTCTTCACCATCCAGCTTAGTGCAATATAGAATACACTATTAAAAAACTCTTAGGCCTTATAACAAACAATAATATAAGCTGTTAAATAATGAAACTACATTGTGTGTGCCTTTCTTGTGGTGTAGAAAAAATGAAAAGAGTCTTATTAGCTTTTGCATCTCACATTGAAGTTCTAATATTATCAGTTTCATCATAGCTTCACTGTGTATATATTAACTGTTACCTGTTGTGGATTTGCCTCTTAAATTCCATCCACTCAGAATGCAAATTCTATAGGAATAATAAACTTGTTGCTCATTGCTATTTCTATTCTATCCAAAACTGAGCAGACTTACTCAAAGAAAGGTCACTTGATTGACATATTTGAAGAAAAACCCAGCATAGAATCTGTGTTTCTCCAAAGATTGGAGCAGAAGCCTGAGGACTGGTTACCTACAGTCATGTGCCCTTGATACTGTGCTATTAAAATGCATGAACACAGTCCAATGCCACTCCTGTCTCTCACTTCCTTCCATTGCTTCAAAAACTTACTTTGGATGTCTAGTGATATAATCACTGATAAAATGAATATTCTTTTCTCTTTGCCAAAGGAAATTTAAATATATGACACACAGGTTTCTCATGTAGAGAAAAGCAAGCATTTGAGAAGCTAATGAGAAAAATAAAAAGAAAAGTTTAATATTACTAATATTTTTTGCTGTAACATTGAAGAACAAAGAAAAGAGTGTTTCCAATGTGTTTTTAAAACACCTCCAGATAATTGCCAACTCTCACCAACACTACAAGTTTCCTTCAGTTGTCCATTATTACAGAACACAATTGCTGTTCAGTAATATTCATTAAGGTCCTAATTTTGATGAAATGAACAAATGAAGGCCCACTAGGCTGTTATTTTCTCTTACCAATCTCTGCATATACTCCCTGATCCTTAAAATGGAAAATCTGAAGAGTGTATATGTAGGACATGAAGAAGGCCCTGTCTTTTTTTCAAGATTATATTAATTGAGCTCAAACTGGAAGGCCATGTAATGATCTGCTTGTGTTCCTTTAATTAGCTTTACCAGTCTCTAGTGGCCTTACTCTCAAATATGCAATTAGAAAGTGCAGGGTCTCTGGTTCTGTCTGAATCCTGTAGCATATTGAATATTGTTTTAATTTTTCACCTTTGAGGCCCTTTTCTTGTGATAATACTAAAGCTTCTGCATAATTACTTTAGCTGTCTATTCTGCAGCAAGGTTTAATTCAGTTAGGCAGGAGCTATAGCTAGAAGGTAGCATTAGAAAGGCAAAGCAGGGCTGTGGTGAAACGAGAAACCACACAGCAGACACAACCTGGACCTTGAGGGATGCTTAGTAAGTACTTCAGTCTGTCCTTATACTCTGCCCTTGATTTGCAAATTGCAAAATATATTAAACATTTATTACAAGCAAGTATTTAGCCATCTCGTTCAGCAGATGATGAAAAATACAAAGAGGAAGTTTGGGAATCATTTCCTCTCTAGAGATATTTGTGAAGCTCACACATGATGGCTGACAGGCTCTTGCAGTCACCCCACTTACTACTTGTAAAACTACAGCAGTTCTCAGAACCATTGACCTAAGAAAAAATTCTAATTTTCATAGCTATTTTGGCTCATCAATCCTGACATATACTTTTTCATGAATGCTGTTTGTCATTCTAGTATACAGTGGCAAGTTATTTCTAAGCATTCACACATGGATTGACATTAAAGATCTGTACTTTTAAAATTTCCTATTCCTACACATCATTTACTGATGTATATTGCATGTATGCACACAGATATGTTTGAACTGTTTTTCTTGGTTGGAAGAGAAGTCCTTTATACTTTATGTTGGTACTTATACTTTAGGAAATAAACATAGATTTTTTGGATCAGCATATTCCAATGCTTATCAAATTATCATTTAGATAAGATTAAGTGCCACAGGAAGAATTCCATTTGCTTGTCTACAAGAAAATATAACTTTATTTGTCTTTATTAATAGACAAAAGCAAGTCTTCTTATGAAGACATCAGGGTCATGATAGGAGGAGGCAGTATTTTACATTCAGCATAGAATTTATAAAATTCATTTAAAGTAGAGTGCAGCAATAAAAATAGCAAAATAGTTTAACAGAATTTTCATTCTAGGATAATCAGAAAATACATTAACTTTAAAAGGACCTTTCTAAATATAGTGTTAAAGAAAAAAATAAAAACAAATTTGAAGCTTCCTCTGGCTTGTCTAGAAACCTACAATCCCCATTTCCCACATCACAGAGATGTGTGAGTTGTTGAATTATGAGATTGTGTTGTCTGAGAAAAGTCTTTATGAAAGAGACTGGTTTGATAGTGAAAATGCCAAGACTGCTTGACTTTAATGGCCAAAACTTTTTTTTTCCTCCCACATTTTATTTTTTTCCTAATCATACAAGCTCAACAGATACCCCCATCCTTTCCCTCTTACTCTCCCCTCCCATCCCCCATCCCATCGACCCCCAGTGCCCTCTCTCCCTTCCCCTTTCCTTTCACTCCCTCCTTCCCTCCCCCTCTCCAAGTGTTTCCCCCTTCCTCCCTCCCATCCCCTGGAGCATCCATTTATGTGGGTTCTGAACCTCCCTCTAATCCTCCACCCTAGTGAAGGGGTTCAGGACTCAGTGGCATAGCTTAGGCCCCTTCCCTGGCTCCATGTTAGCATGAGAACTCTATTATGACTATTTAATTCCTTGAATGCCCAAGTCTTATTCACAGAATTTATTGAGAACTCCTGAACCTATTCTCTTCTGTGTGAATACAGAATGCATATTCTTGGTCGAAAACTTTTTTTTTAATCCTGTTGGCATCTGAACTGATAAATCTATTAAAATATGTAAATATCTGAAGGAAAATGAATATCTCTTTTCATTTGTTTAGTTTTCAGCACTTTTAGCTATATGTATTTTAAAATATTTAATGCTTCAACACATATAGTTGGCTTTAATTTTTATTAGTAAGTACCTTACATCCTGTCAAAATTTAATTCAGGCTTTATTGATTTCCTACTCTTTATTCTAGTATTAGAAAGCAGAAGGATGACAAAGGGTTGTAAGTGGAGAGAGGCAAAGTTGATGAGACAGGAACAGTAAGCTTGAGAAGGGTTCTTTATTGGAATATAAAAGCTCCTGTGATGGGACAATTAATTGTCCCTCAGCTGGTGGGGCTATTTGAGAACATTGTGGAACTGCTACCAGGTGGACCTTTGCTGGAGGAAGTATGTGATTGAGGTGGGTCTTGAAGTTTGATAACCAAGGTCCACTTACTGAACTTCCCCACCTCTTTGTTTCTTGATTGATTGCTGATGCAGTTTAAGAGCCAGCCTCTTGTCCCAGGAGCCACACGGCTTTTTCTACCATGATGGACTCAATCTCTTCTGAACTTTAAGTCAAAATAATGAACCCTTTATCCCTTAAGTTGTTCGGGGCATGTCAGAGTATTTTTTTTACAACTACTGAAGAATAATTATTACAAAAGTTTCAGTGTAACTTAGATAATTCAGAAGGTTTGTATACTTCTGCCTACTCTAGGTAATCTAAAATAAAAATTATAATCTTTGATTAAAACATGAAATATAAATGTCTATGCCTCTTCCTTCATCTCTCTCTGTCTGTCTCTCTCTCTCTGTCTCTCTGTCTCTTTGTGTGTATGAATGTGTGTGTTTCTTCTTTTCAGATTTTGATGTAAAATTTTTAAGAAGTTGCCCACCACAGAACTTGATTCATTTCTTCTCACACATTCATTCTCTACATGTAACACAATTTTGAAGGGGCTTATAAATCATAATACAGATTTTGTATTTTTATCCTGAAGGAATTGAAGTGATATTGAAGGATTTTTCCACAAAGATCTTTATGATCACTTTTGACTTTGAAGAGATTATCTTGTCAGCATCCTCGAGAACTGCTGAGAGGAAAGTGAGTTATGATCAGGAGAGGCCTCCAGAGGAAGGCAGCAGGACATTTTCTGTGTCTAATAGAGGCCTTTCTAACCTAGGCAGCATCTGTAAAAAGGAATCAGAAAAAGGATCTGAGAGGTATGTGTGAGGCAGCATGTACTGACCATGGGAATCTCCATGAGGTCAGAATTCAGAGTAGAAGGAAGATGGTGAGTCAAGTAGGGTTGTGCTGCAGTCTACTAAAGTTAACTCCTTGGCAGGTAGACCAGCAATCTGCTGACTTCCATCTGGAAACATGCAGGATTGAAGAAATGTACTAAATAAGGAATAGCAACACAACACCTTTTGGGGCTCAGGGTCCTAAGAAGAACTTGTCTGAGCATTTCTTTTGTTGAATGATCAGGCCCTAGTTTCCAGATGAGCACAGGGTTGCTACCCTGCACCCAGGACAGTGGTCAGACGACCCTTGCCTCCACTTCTTTTTCCTCAGCCTACCATCTTTCCTAGGCTAGCTGGGTTTTGTTGGTAGGTATCTGGCAAGTGCTCAACATAGTACATGATTCAGGAAGAAGTCCAAGTTAGAATCTTATTAACTATAATTTGAAGATAGAAGGAAATGATTTCTAGGTGAGAAATCGGTTCAGCTGAGAGACTCTTATTACATACTTAAGGGAATATTTTGTGGAATTTCATTTAGTTAAGTGTGAAATGGTCATTTTATTATATTTGGCATAATGTATATGATCAATAAAATATGAAATGTGTTTGTCTATTTCTAATTCATATACATAGAAAGCATCCTAGAATCTATGAAAATAACTGTGAAATTACTTTAGAATTATATTGTTATTGCAGGAACAGTCTTTTCTCTGTTTATAAAATGTTTATAAAACTCCCTTCTGAGTTACCAAATGTTATAGAGTCCCTGTTCTGGGGCCAAATGTTTCGGGAATGACTGTCCCATGTTGCAGGATTCTTGTGTTCCAAGTCAAAGACTGAAACCAGAACATGTGTAGAGGATTAAGGTGGAGTTTATTAGAAGAGAGAAAAGTTTTAACTCATGGTTCCAGACGTGAAATGCCATGAGGGGCATGGAGCTAGAAATGGACTCATGGCACCCTGAGTGCCATGAGGGGCAAGCGCCCTGGAGAACTCATGGACTCTAGGCATGGAATCAATGAGGAACAAAGAACAAGAAATGGACTCATGTCACTCAAAGTTTTTTTTTCATTGGTTAATCCCTATTAGGGCCCAACCCAGTTGACTAAAAGCTCATGTGGGGCTGGGAATCAAGATGTTTGTTTGATATGGAGAGCTCATCTCCATATTCTTTCATTGGGAAGTTGGCTTTCTTGTTTCTGAGAGGATTGGAATCAGTTCCTCAGCAGGGTTGTTCCTTCAGGGTGATTTGGCAGTGGGGAATGGCCTTCTGGATTATTGAAGACCTTCAAAAACTTTTAGAGACCTGTCCCAGCATATCTGTTCTAATCCTGCCTTATTGTCACTGTGCTTTCAAGATTCTTATGAAGTTTAAAATATATCACTATTAAACACATGACTCATTTTGATTATTTCATCATTTATTGAATACTACAAGTTTAGCAATGCAATGGAACACTGTTTTCAAAGTAGTTTACTAGAAAAAATTTCTATTATTAAAATCTATAGAAAAAATTGTGTTCATGTAAAGAAATATTGCTTACATATAATTCTAGGGTTCTGGATATGTTTTAGATTTATGATTTTTCCAAAGGGTCATTTTGCATGATTGTATTGGCCATTGTTAGTAGACAACAGTTATTAATTACAAATAGACAAAGTTATTAATTTTTATAGAGGAGTCTGAATTCTTAAAATATCAGAACCCCCAAATATGATTGTCCTACTATTACTGGGATTCATCCAGCATGAATTTAGCATTTTGATCTTTTTTTTGTTTCTGTGTGTGAGAGAGAGAGAAAAAGAGAAAGTATGTGTTCATGCATGTAGACATGGGTAGAGGTGAAACAGCAGCCTTCATTACACCTTCATCCACCATGTGGGTCCCCAGGGACCCATCTCAGTCACCAGGTTTATGAGTGACCTTACTGAGATATGTCACCTGTCCACTGAGATGTATTTCTAAGGCTATTCAGAAAATACTGGAAATGTGTCTCTACTAAACATTAAACAATTCTGTTATTAGAAAAAAAAACAACTAAAATTACATAAGAAAGCAAACATTAAAATTAGCTTTTACAACTGACAGTTTTGAGTCATGTATTTCAAGGACAAATAATCACGACTTTTTAAATTACACCTAAAGATGTCCTTTCATCGTCACATTTTACTCAGTCAAGTGTGTTCAAAATAGATGATATGCTACTGAGAAACAGGCAGAGCCATTAACAGAAAATGCATATAAAGAAGACTGTGAATAGACATGGATTTTAGAGTCAGTTTCTAAGCACAGGGTCTCCAGAGACAAGTTAGTTTATTTTATATCCAAACAAATCCACATTTAGAATAAAATACAAAACTGGAAACAAGGAGGAAGTGCTGAAAGGGGATTTTTAAAAATGTCTGCCTCTTCCTCAGTGGTTCTATCAAAGTTATTTCTACCTCTTGAATAGCAGGAAGTCAAAAGGAGAGTTGATTATTCATCACCACTCCTAGTCTTATTTTAGTGATCTGGTTTAGAAATAATAAAATAATCACCGTATTTTTTGGCCATATTTCAGTTTTCATACTGGTTTTAAATTTGGACCAGCTGAGTGTTTAACAATCATGGTAGTGCTATGTAGCAGTTGTTGAAAGTTTTATCATATTAAACATCAACTTTAATGTATCATGAATTTTTAATATTATGCCTGAATATGTAATGCTTCTTGAACAATGTTATATTAAATACAAATTGAAAATAACTGAAGTTGACCTACCTGTATTTCTATAAGAATCTTATCACTTTCTCAGTTTAAATTTAGAGAATTCTGTTAAAAACTTTTTGAAAATCATGAAAATATCATAAATTCAATATGTTCACACATATAAACCAAAAGAATTTTAAAAAATGAAGAAAATTTCAAAAATTTTCTTTCTGCAAACATCATCCATGAATGGTTTTAACATTATGATGTGTTTTCAGTTAGTTGTATCCATAAACATGTCTTTTCTTTACTGGTATTGTTATAAATGTAAAGTTCTATAAAATAGATTTGTATTAACAACTTTTACAGTATATAGAGTGTATTTTGAATCCTAATCATTAAAGCCATATAGGGTCACAATACATAAATTGCAAGAAAAATATATTCTCATGTGCTATAAAATATTCTTCCTCTGCTTTGAGTGCATCTTCACAATTTCTATTAAGAAATCTATGGCAGTTAAAGTTGACAGACTATTTTGGGAATAAATAAGAATTGGCTTTCTCTTGTCAGGCTAAACTTCTATTTGAAAATGACTCCTTGAAAGTAAAGCTTGAGTGCTTTTGGTATCCAGCAATTCTCTTAGCTCAATGCCATCATTTTGGTGTTTTAATAATGTATGTTTACTGACAATAATAGACTCAGTTTCCATTTATGTGGTTGTGCTTGAGAAATTAATGATTAATTTCTCCTCATAAGCATTATTACGCAGTCTCAGGAGATTAGAGGGCAGAATACAGATTTTATTTCTTTTTCTCTGATACTGAAAATGTCTCTGCATGGAGTGCTCTTAAGTGCAGTGCCCACCATGAATTGTCCTGCCTTCTCTTTTGATCCTGTGGTCATCAGCTGCTGAGATGCTTTGGATATTCTCTTACTTATCTTTTAAGGACTTACATTGCTAGATTTACTCCTTCTAACTCATATGCTTTTCCTTGATGGATCTCGTGTTTTTTTTCCATTTCTTTCATATAAATCTTACTCTAATTTTCAGTTAATCGACTTTCAACAGAAAAAGATAATCCGATTTTTTGGAATGAGTTGATACAGATATGTTTAGATTGTAAAAGAACAGGAAGTTGCCTACATGCAAAGATACTAGAAAGAACTGGTCAAATAAGTGTAAATTTTGCATATATTTCACTGCCTTTTTCACTAAAAGAACAAGCCAATGCCTCAAGCATTCTAATGTATAGAGTTACCAGTTGTTTTGTAAAACTTATATTTGGATAAAGTCTGGCAGAAGCTGCTTCCAGAATATACAGCCTAGGTTTTTCTGTTCCCTTGTTTTTCTTATACTGAAATAACTTTAAAAGAGAAAAAGTAGAACTTATGAAATTATGTGACCTCTGTGAAACTTAATTCTTAATATTTAAGGCTCAGTCTCGTCCCTCATTTCTTCAACTTTTCAATTTCACAGTCTGATGAAAAGAAATATCAACAGAACAATCAGGACAAAGGAAGAAATTATTAAAATATGGTAGGGTTCTTCAGTGTGATAACAGGTGTCGGCCCTTTGTTGATCTCTGTATACTAGCTTTTATAAAGTGACCTCCTATATATAAAATATATTTCTATCTAAATGAAATATAAAATCTTTTAAAATTCTTACTATATGCACACATATGTATATGCATTTTTTATTTTAAAACTACTATTCTTCTAAATTGTTGTAGTAGAATAGTGTATTCCAATAGGATCAGTGATAAAGAAGATCTTGATGCTAATCAATATAGATTAATACAATTGGCTGCTGTACATGTGCAGTTCCTGTATGTAAAGTGGGCACAAGCTGGAGACCAGATCACTGGCCATCTATTTAATCACAGGAAGATCCTGTGTTATCCAGAGAATTCTTATTTACTGTTAAACAGAGGATTTAAAAGAACAGAAGGTTCTGTTTGTTTTAGATTTGTTTCTGTTTGCTGTTTTGTTCTAAGGGAAATAACAGGAACATAAAGCAAACATTAACCATAAAAGTTTTAAGTGAATTTCTCAAACATTTTACCCTTGGAAGTATTTCTGGATCGAATCAACTACTTAGAAGAAGTAAATTGTGAGACTACAGTAATATATGGATAATTCGGTGTGAACTCGTATGCAATAGTTTGGAAAGGCATTTAAAGGACTACAGAGGCAAAATGTCTTAGGGTATCTCTAATAACTAAGCATTGCTTGACATCATTTTTTTCAAGAGGTTTAACTTTATAAGTTTGTAAGCTTTTTTTTTACACAGGCTTTAAAAATGTGGAAGGCAGGATATGATTAAAAACAGCCTTTAGCAGGCAACAATGGTGCGCTCACACTAGTAATCCTGGGATCCTGGTGGTAGAGGCAGAAAGATCAGGAGTTCAGGGTTCATAGTGAGTTCACAATCATTCTTGGCTACATGAGACTGAAAACCAAAAATCAAAAACCCGTTATGCAGGAAGTAGCCACAGGACCTAGGATGACATCCTACCAAGTATCTATCGCCTCTTTTAGATTTATATAGAATTCCAGATTCACAGCAAGAAGTAGGGGTTATATCCAAGGAAAACCTGCTAAGAGGTCGCAATCACCCTAAACTCCCTAGATGAATTATCAGCTTTTTTCTGGGATTTGCCGTTACCTGTGGCTGCCTGTCACTCTTTCCTCTTCCCTTTCTCAGGGACCGTGCAAACTTCTGTGTGTGGCTGGTAGCTGGTCTTCTCAGGCTGTCCAGTCTTTGGAACACATCTTTGTCTTTCGTGTCCTCCGAAGGGTCTTGCTTGGAGGCGGAGGATCCTTTTTCGATCCTCAGCCCCCAGATGTTTCCTGGGACTTCGTTTTTTCCGGACTTGCCCGCTTTAGGTGCGAGGGATCCAGGGTCTCCTTGGAACCAGATGGTACGGCCATGCCAATCACGCAAGGAACTCATGCCCTGCGCACCACAGCATTGCAACCAGGCTCGAAAGGCAGCAAAGTAGCCCTTGCCCCCCTTGAACCACTTCCGTGGGTACTGATACAGCTCCTGCAGGTCTGGATTCTACAGCTTGGCTTTGATTTTTCTGGCTCAGCGTTAGCTCTGGGCTGGACAGGCGCTGTTGCAGAGCCCTCAGAACTGTATGAGTCTTTCTCAAAGTGGGGGGATCTTCAACAGGTATAGGATCCCTGCCCTCAAATAGTTGTCATTGCCATTGAAGAAGGAGGGCCTCACAGAAGGGCTGGTCAAAGCCTTGTCAGATGAGTTTCATAGTACATTCTCCCTGAAATGTTCGTATTCCAGCCACACATAGGGTCCAGGAACTGGCTGCCATTCACCTCCAGGGTGTCAGCAGCCAAAGCGGCCGATGTCCACAAAGCACAGGGCAAGCTGGGGGGCAGATGGGGCGTGTAAAAACACAGGTGGTCATGAGGTGGCAGCGCATCAGCAGGTGTCAAACTGGAAGGAATCAGTCATACCGAAGCAGAAGACAATGGCCTTTGGTTCCTGAGGGGGCTGGGCTCCTGGCAGGGGGCTGAGCATCAGGAGAAGCTCCTTGGCCTTGGCAGTGGCTGAGAAGTGATAGGCACTCAAAGAGCACCTCAGGCTTTTGACTGACAGAGGGCTTTCCCACACACATCCACCAAACACCAGCTCTCTGCATGTCTCATTCACAAAGACGCTGGCCATGTGAAGCTTTGGACCCTCCGGCATTCTGCAGAAGTGATGATGGGGTCCTGTGGGAAGAGGAGGACATCAGACTGGACCCGATGACATCATGCAAAGGAAAAAATTGTCACCAGGGATTTACTCAGGAAAACTCGGAGGCAAGGATGGAGATGAACAGTTAGGACCAGCAGGGAAATGCTGACTTAGTCACAATCCTATCTACCTTTCAAAGTGGAAAAGCCTAGGATATCTGGGGAGCTGTGATGCTGGGGAGGCAGCAGGCTGTCTCCTGCTCACTGATGCCTTCCATGGGCTCTCACTGCTGCTTGTAAGAACACAATCCACATCTTTGCTGGTCCCTCACATCTTAAGTCTCTCAGGCTTCCCCACCCATCCACATGCTCCTGCTCCAAGTACACGGCTCTTCTATCTTCACAACTTTGCCACTACTGTCTCTCCACCTATGGGAGAGAGTAGCCTTCTCTCATACCTTGGCTTTTCTTTAGGGCTTCCACAAGTTTAGTACCTGGAAGTCTGTTCCTGTCTGACCCCAGGCTGGCATCCCAGAGTTGAAGCTCTGCTCACTGACAGCTTAGCTTACCCCTGCATCTATACAGCATCCACAGAGAGAATAAGCCCAAATAGGTACTGGGCCAGCAGTGAGCTTAACATCAATTTTAAGGATATATTTTTTATTAATATTTAATCTTCTTAATTACAAATATAATGGATGGTTGATCCTGAGCCCCTCTCTTTCCCATCCTTCCCTCCCTTCATCGATCCATCCCTCTACAATCCACCCTCCTGATGTCTGCTGGTGTGAACCACAGGGTTCACTTTGAATTGTCTATATTGGTAAGGGCTCAGGCCTCTGTGTCAGATCAAGTGGCCCTTCCTTGGGTATACCCATTAATAAGGGCATACTCCTTCACCTGTCTAGCCCTAGTTCCTAAGGTTCCATCTGCATGTAATTATTTCTACTGAGTTCTTCACTAATCTATGGGGGAATGTTGATATTGACATCAATTTTTATCTCAGTTTTACCATATATTACAAAATCAATGATTTTGATACAAATGATGTGAACAAAAATAAAGTTTCTTTCTATATAAATCTCTTAATCTTTTTTTTACAAATGGATATACTTTCTTTTTAAGTCTCTTTGTCTCATTTTTGAGTAAAGTACAAAATAGATATCAAAGAAAATCTTGGTTATATCATTTGTGTTTATTTATGTATATTATATATTTATAAATTAATTAAGTCTATTAAAATTTTCCTAATTAAGTAAAGTATACATATATAAATAATTTTATATAAAGATAATTTGACCTTGTACAGAAAATCCTACTGTGCCTTATTATTTTGCTGAAATTTCATTAAAGTCCTAAGGATTATTTTAGAGTAGTATGCCACAGTTTATCAAATCTTAGTATCCTTTAATTTCTGTAGAAATCACTTTTCCATGTTTGAGAAATAAGGGATTTTGCTCATTACAGGGTTATCTGGGAGCTCATAATTTTAAAATGTAGAGTACGTAGCTTGGAGCTCAGACTTTTTTTGGGGTGGTGATGAAATTGTCAAGCAAAGATCAGGCTACTGTCATGAAGTGCTAGAAATGAGACATGATCTAATGTTATAGGAGACCTCAGAAAAAGGCCAGTTTTCTGCTTGATTGGCCCCTCATTCAAGATGATAAGGTTAAGAGTGGCCATAGGATAAAAATGCTCATTATACTACAAAATATTTTGAAAATATTTAACATTCATGCATAGCAATAGGTTATTTTTAGTTTTAATGGGGACACATGAATGTTATATTGATTTTTAAATATAATTTATTTAAGCAAGTATATGTTGCTAAATATATATATGCCTCCCATGAGCATATCATACTAATTTGGCAACATGATTAATGTCTAGTTTCAGGTGTGCTTTTTTTTGACTATCTATTGGCCTATTGGAGTGTATTAATCCTACACTTGAGAACACATGGAGTTATGTGAATATGAAAATTTCTTTGGGTGGTATATTCTGATTGCCTATTGTATTAAAGTAATTCATTTTATGTGTGAATGTACATAAAGTTATAGCACATTAAATTGTTCTTGAGTTTTAGGGGCAAGTCACATTTTTCTGCCACAAATAGCCAACTGGCAAATGCTATATTATAATGAAGTGTGTTTCATATACTTTTTAGATTGAAGTGATACTTTTCCTGAAATAACTTATTCATTCATTTATTTTTCTGGACTATCATTCTTCAACAGTCATTTTTTTAGTTTTTAGATATGTAAACACAAGCCATCTGACCTCCATGTTGACTTGCATCTCTGTGGTACTTAAATAAAAGACAATGCAATAAATCTTTGTTCCATTAATTTTCTCTTTATGTCAGGGTCTTCTGGAAGACTTCGATTTTAGTCTATGCTAGTTTATGATGGTTCTCAGCTTGTAATTTCAATGTAAAAATAATTTTAACTAATTGTAAACAGTTTAAATATTTGAGTTAAGCCACATCTTTGCTCATGAAATATGATATTGTACATTATGGAGCTCAGAGGAGTGGATGTCATTAGTCCTTCATCTCAGGTAGCTGTAGAGCCTCAACATCTATCTAGGTGAGCAGTAATAAAAGAAAGAGTTCAATGAAGGTCACAATGGAAGGGGAATGGACTGGAAGCAGAGCAAGAACTGAAGTACATTTTGTTACCAAGATTGAAGGTAAAAAGAAGGGAGAAGTAAAGTGGGACTATAATATCCAGATAGGGAAAATCAGAAGATGACTATGTAAGAAGAGCTGGTCCATTACTTTAAATAAATTTGACTTTAAAGCAACAGATAGAAAAATCTGCTGGAATATTTGTAGCTCAGGAGACAATTAAATGTTGTAACTTATAAAACGTAAATGAACAAAAATTATACAAAACCATTTGGCAGAAGAATAAAGATGGGTTCAAGAAAATGAAATAACTGTGGCCAATATTCCAGAGACGTCAGCACAGGACACACTACACCCCTCATCTCTTTCCTCAATTTTCAATTTCTTATGTTTATTTGAAGATATATACATAGATATAATATTCTGGTGAGGAGTACAATAAAGCAGAAGACCAGACGATTCATTTCAGATGTTAAAAAAAAACCAGAAACAGGTAACATTAGCAATCACGAAAGAAAATATATTTTCTTGTATATTCTTAATCCTTTAAAGTTACATGAATTGTTAACTTTAAATAGCTTCTACTGTGAAATATTTATTCCTTATAAGGTATTTAAATGTTTCTCATAATTGAAATTCTCTCATGGGCCTTGGATTTTCTCATATTTTTTTCATATCAGTACTTTCAGTAGAAGACACAATACTGTAGCAAGGAAACCTTTTTTCAGGAATTATTGTAAGAACCCAGGAAAGCATGATAAATTACTGGTTTGTTATTTTCTTCCACATAAAATTTCCTTCAGCTTTCATCAACCTGTTACTTTAACACAGAGTGACAGATGAAAATTTGAAATTTTAATAACATTTTTTAAAATCTCAAGTTCATGATCATCTTTGTGAAAAAAATAGTCTGTATTTAGTAACTCCCCTCTTCCCTTTGGGTAGTACTTAAGCACAGTTGCCATATCACATACATATGATTATTGGGAGCATCCCAAAATGCTATTGTCTTTACTCTCTCCTCTTCCAATGATATAGACAAAAAAGATCATCATTCTCTTTTTGTGTGACTTCGGAATTTAATTCAAATGTACAACTACAACTTTTGATCTTCACTGTGGTCATTCGTGGAAATTTCCATTCTTAATATTAGAAAACCTTCTGATATATTATTTGGTATATGATATGATATTATGATATAGGATGTCTAGTTAAAGAGACTTTTCTGTTTCTCTGAATCAAGAAGAAAAAGCAGAAAAGAAGAGGGAATGGAAAAGAGAAATGGGATTAAAATAATGATATTGATACAGAGTTGTGATCTCCTGCTTCTTCCTCTGTATGGGTGGATAACAGGGGCTCCCTTTGGGGTGCCTGTGTTGGTAAGGGAGTCAGATATCTGTTGTATTATATGTCCTCTTCAGCCGGCAAGTTACAAGAGGGGAGGGTCCTTTTCCTTTGTCTGGTACTTCCCGGAGAAACACTCTCTTAGTATAATTGTTTCTTTTTTTTAATTTTTTTTTTTTTTAAATTTAACTGTGTGTGTACGCACTTGTGTAGAACCACAGGCAAATTCAGGAACCACCATGGACCACCTCTACCCTCTCCTTGTTTACTCTGCCCCGGGATTCACAGGCTCCGCCCTACCAGGACCAGAAACGCAGGCCACCTCTGCCTCTGCCCGGCGTCTCGTGGGGTTTAGGATCCGAACTCAGGATCTTCCGCCTGCAAGGCAGAGGCTTAACCCTAAGCCACTTCTCCAGCCAAGTTGTTTCTTCTTAAAGGTCCTCTTTAGTCCTTGACCTTTGTGTAAATCTGGTAGTAGAAGTTCTCACTGCAGAGAACACCTGGGTACAGCAACCCTCTTGTAGCTGGAGTGTGTTAGTCAGAAATACTACACCCCCACCTTTAGGCTCCTTCAATCTTTCGGCTTCTTCTTCAAGGTTACCTGAGCCTTCATGTGGAAAAGATTTTGATGGCTTGATTAGGGCTGAGCAGTCCAGGATTGCAGATTTTCTGCATTCTGGCCTGTTGTGATTTTCTGCCTCCCTAGTTTTCTAGAGCTTTCTTGAATTGAGTTCTGAGAGCTTTTCTTATCTAAGCATTAAATAAGAAGTATTTAATGGTGGATTGCGATCAAGTTTTTACAGTTAACATTAAGACATCTGTTCCTGTCTAGTGCCTATTTTCTTTCCCTTCTGCTGTTGTTTAGATAGGTTACAGCATCAGGTATGAGTTCTCTGACAGTAAGAGGTGGTTTAGAACCCATTCAGAGAGTGATTGCTTGCTCAGGGTCTTTCATACTGCTATTGCTCCCCTGGATTCTTCTTCCCAGAGTTGTAGTAGCTTGCAGCATCCATAACTAGGTGAGACCCTTGATTCTTCTTTTTCCCCTGAGCCACTTGCTTTTACTTTTCTCTTCTTACTTCTTATTAAGACATTATCTCTTATTAATACCTGTGTCCTTAATTCCCTCTCCTTTAAGACTTTTCTTCTATAATGGCCTTATTAATCTATTTGTCTGCATTCTTTTGTCTCTACACCTTTGAGATCTTCTTTTCCTCTACCACCGACTTATATTCTTTTAGAGTTTGCGGGTGTTATAGGAGATTCTCTTTGAGTGCATCATTTTCAGGGTTTAATGCTAGGATCCACTTATAAGTGAGAACATGCAGCTTCTGTCTTTCTGTGTCTGAGATACTTCGCTCAGTATAATTTTCCCAACTCCTTTCATTTTCCAGCAAATTTCATCAATTTATTTTTCTTGACAGCTGTATAGTATTCCATTGTGTATATGTGCAACATTTTCATTATCTATTTGTCTACCATTGGACATCTAGTTTGACTCCATGTCTCTGCTGTTGTGAACAGAGCTGCAATGAACATGGATGTATACATACATGTCTCTATAGTAAGATGTAGCTTTATTTTGGAATATTCCCAGGTGCGGTATGGCTGGGTCATCTGGTATTTCAATTTTTAATTTATAGGAATTTCTATATTAATTTTTCCTTTGGATAAAGGGGTTGTAAAAATTTTCATTCCCACCAGCAATGTATGAGGCTTCCTTTCTCCTCATATACTCACAAGCATTTGTTGTTGTTGAGGAATAAAATTACCGAGAAAAAATCCATTCAAACAGTATGCCTGAAAAACATTCAGAAGGAAAAACAATTTAAATTACTCGTCTTGAAATTTATGTTGAAGAATAGCTCAGAGAATAAACTGACTTTATCATAAGGAGAATGTTTTAGAGAAAAATCACTAGAATCTGGGTTAAATTAAGAATGAGAAGTCAAGAGCATGACACCTGTAGACTAGGGAACTCCATTCTTTTTTTTTTTTCTGCTCATACAAACATAATAGGAACTCTTGTCCCCTCCCTCCCTCCACCCCTCCCTGGACCTCCCTGTTCCCTCCCCACTTTGTCCCTTCCTTTCCCCCCTCCCTCCCTTTCTCCCCCATCTCTGAAGCATCCTTTAATGAGTATATCAAACTTTCCTCTGGGTCCTCCTCTCTGATGAGGTATAAGGACTCAGTGGCATTTCCTAGAACTCTTTCTTGTGTTCCCCTTTAAGTATAGGAACACTATTGTGACTGTTAATCCCTTGCTTCTAAGGATCCTAGTGCTTTTAGTCCATGCTAGAAGAGAGGGGTCAATGATATGTTGGTCATTGCGCAGATCATGCAGGGTCCTGTTATAATTGCTTCGGCCCTAACTTGTGTGGAGTATCTTGCATATCATAACTCCTCCCATCCTTGTGCTCTTACAATTTTACCGCCCCCTCTTCTGCAAATTTCCCTGAGCTTCAGGATGGGGAGAGATTAGGAAGGCCTGATTCCAGGTGGTTGTTACACAGTCTCTGATTATGAATTATGGTTTGTTGATTTTTTTTCAGTTTTGCTGTTCCTGCAATGCCCTTGGTTCCATCTTGATGGGAACTTCATTCTCAAAGAAACATGTTGAAGATTAATATGGTGATTTCAAAGATATTTAAAATGGAGGTACAGAACATGAGTTTATCTCATCTATCAAGAACACCAAAAGAACTTAAATCATGTGCCTAATCTCAGACTGTTTCCATTTCTCAGAGACATTATTCACAAGAACTAAAACTTAAGAATGACTACAGATTATCAGAAGAAAACCCAAATTCTGAATTTGATGTTTTAAACAAAGTATTCTTAAGGTGTATTATAGTAGCATTATATATTAAGGAGCCAGATTCTTCTTATCAGTTTACAGAAGACAGGATGACAAGAACTTAAAGATTTCACCTTTTATCACCAGTGTCAGAAATAGCACAAATTTTATCAAATCTATTGACCCAATTATTTTTAATACAATTCTGCTACAACTGATGTACATGTGTTTATTCTTTCAACTAGGGAAAAGAAAATGCAAGTGAAATTTTTCATATTTTTATTTTTATTCTTGCATAATAGAAATAATTGTAAATTTTTACTAAGCTTATTTAGCATACAAAATAATAGGTTAATTCCTTTGAAAAATTCCTTGTAATGTCTTTCTCCTATTTTTATTATTGTGTATGTATGATGTATGTGTGGATAGAGAGAAATTTAAAATTTCACTCTACTATTATCAAAATATTAGCTTCCCCAAGCAATTTGGGGATATTAGTCCAGCAGTTTTATATATGAAATGCTGGAAATAATGGTTTTCCTTGTTTTTGAAGGTTATCATTGTCAAACCTATGGGGCTGACCATGTGGGCAGAGATCAGCTCATGAATTCCACTCTCCCTTTTCACATTGTCCTAGTGATTAAACTCAGCACTTTCATCCGCTGAGCTATCTTGTCTTCTCCAATTATGAGCAGTTTTATGTAGAAAGTAGTTGAGTATTTGAAAGCCCACAGGATCATAAAATATCATGTTAAATGATTTTTTAAAAATATGAGGAAGATGAAAATGAATGGAAACGTGTGAAGGGTTACAGAACCATCCTGCTGACTGGATATGGAGAGTGGCGCCAAGGTGAACAGCCAAGCAATCCCAGGGAGCAAGCAGCATCCTGGAAACTGAATTTCACACCACTGGAAATGAGGTGGGGGGCAGGAGATCTGAAGTCTCTTAGTGGATGGCTTCCATTAGTGATTTGAACAGTTGGAATTCTGTACCAAGTGTGGACCAAGCTTTTGGGCTCTTTTTCTTAACTTTTATATAGAGTCTCGGCTATTATTTAAATCTATCTTTGAGACCCATTACAAAATAAATGTTTATGGATAAACATTGACTTTCAGCATCCTCAATGTAAATTTGTTTCTTCAGTGGCTTCTCCCCTGCTCCTTAATTTTAGGTTTCAGTGCACATTGCTTTCACCTAGGGAGACATATTTTACAATGCTTTTGTGATTCAAAGACACAGTTGTTTGTGTTTTTGAAGGCTTTATTAAGTAATCCAAATTATCCTAGATAAAGTCCTTGAACAAAGGTGATGTTTGACTTGTTCTCAGATATACTTCTTAACGTTCAGTGAGCTATGCTTCACTAGTGACTTTATGCCATTTGGTACTTTGTTGCCAAATGCCATTTTGATTCTGATAATGTGCATATGGAAATGGAAAAGTCTCTTACCTTATCATCATTGCTAAATTTAAAATTCCCAAATGTTTAAAATACATGACCTTGATACAAAAAAAAAAGGTGCCTTCTGTCTTCCACAATAGGATTAGGATAAGTCATGTCTTACATATTCAAATGGTATGCTAAACACAGTATCTATCCACCCATGCGGTTTCACAGTGATTCCTCAGCTGATTTAGGACTAAATTTAGTTTCAATGCCATGGTTTATGACTTTAATTGAAGAGTCATGTGTGATATAATAAATTCAGAAATCAACTGTAAAGGAACAATGAATCTTATTTACGCAAGGTAACACATCTATGAGTTACATGATTAATACAGAAACAGGTATTGAACATTCCATGTGTTCTTATCATGATGAAGATAGATTAAAAAATCCCCTAGTAATGGGAAGAATTTTAAGTGTTAAGATTGACCATCCTGTATAAACATATCTTCTGCAATATCTCTTTCTTTGGATAAAAGCTGGACCTGTGGAAAGGTGAGCTATTATATACTTGATCATGTTCTATGAGAAAAGTAAATTTTCAGGTGCAGAAAGCACTGTCTTGACCTGAGTTTTAGATAATCTGGGCCTCAAAGTGCCAGCCTTTAAGAGACACAGGGGTAGGTGATGCTCCCGAGATGGCCCCAAAGGTGGTACCCTGCCTGCTGTGGAGAGGGCAACATGGCAGGGAGCTGCAGGAACCTTTCAGCCGTGAGAACTTTGTCCCTATGACCACGTCATGACAACTACTTTGATGAACTTGGAAGACCTCAAACCGTAAAAGAGATCTCAGTTTAGTGAACATCTTGATTTCAAACTTTGGAAACCCAAGCAGAGAACCCACTGGTATTGCTTCTGGATATCTGATTTCCAAAAGAGAGATGAAAATTTTTGTTATTTCATGTCGTTAATTTTCTGGTAATTTTTAAAACTAAAAGTACAAACAAATACACTATGCATGCAACTACATTATGCATCTATTGATTTCTTTAGGAAAAAGGGATTTTGGAAAATATATCTTTACAGGATTAAAGCTGAGAGATAAATACTAGACCAGCAGTTTGTGAGTGTCAGTGATAATGAAAACAAAGCAAAACAAAAATTTACTGGTATATGCTGCATAAAGCTCTAAGCAGTATTTAAACATTATATATCATGTGACTGAACCTTAACTTAAGGAGTGAAGAATAGTGATTTAGGACTTGTCCAAACTAGCCACGTATAGTCTCACAGCTAGGCAATTTCAGACTGTCACACACATAGGATAAATGACCATTCATGTACAATTAAAATGTAAGAACTTTCAGTCATCTCCTGTCCCAAAGGTGATTCCCCCAAAACTTTGAACTTAGAAGATGGGGTAAGTGGCATCCGAAAAGAAAAAGCCCTGTGGAGATGATGGTGCTGCTGAACAGAGGAAATGCTGAGCAGCAGCTGGAAGCAGAGAGACAGAGTGGTTCATCAGTTCCCTGCAGTGGACTCTGGCAGACAACAGTTGGCAGTGTGCATGGAGCTTAGCGCCACTGCCAAAGCAGCAACTAAAGCACCACAAAAAAGCTAAGCAAGATCACAGCCTGATTTCATCCTGGGAGCATGTAGAAAACTAACAGAGAACTCTGTGAACGGTTTATCAAGAGCAGGGTTTACCAGTGGATTGAAATCCAACCATCTCACCAATGAGCAAGCACTCTTGTACCATCAAGTTTAGGTTTGTTTTTGAGTTGGCATTACCCTGTTGAAGCAATGGTTACGGTCACTTTCAGAATGCTTTGCCATGAACCTTTTCACCGCAATTAGCAACACTGCCCTAATTTAGCTACCTTTTTTAGAGGCATTTGTGCTTTCTCTAGAGAAGCCTCAAGTTGGTGACTTCAGCGTTACCTTCTGACCACTCCAGACTGAATCCCTCAACAGGATAGGTTTCTCCTGAAAGCACATGCACTGTATGTTTTAATGCAGTGATATTTTATTTTATTATGTGTAAAAATCTAAAGATAGGCCTGTGGGACCAGTGAGATGACTCAGCAGTTAAAACTACTTGCCACCAAAACCTGATAGCCAATATTCAATCCTAGAGCCCGAAAGGTAGAAAAAGAAAACTGATTCCTGGAAATTTTCAAGAAGTGCCTATGCAGGGCATGAGTGCGCACGCGTGTATGCGTATGCACACGCGTTTCTGGTCCTGGGGCAGAGTAAACGAGGAGGAGGTGGCAGTCCATGGTGGTTTCCGAATTTGCCTGTGGTTCTACACACGCACACATACATACACACACATGCACACACACACACAATTGAATAAAAAAAATTTAAATATGTGAGCATATTTAAAGATAGAGTTGTGTTGTATGACACTTTTTCCTGGTGTCTTTTTTATCATATTCTATCACTATAAATACCCAACACAAATAATTTAGGAGGACAAAGGGATTTAAATTAATTCTCACAATCATATGTTACAGTTGATTATGATAAGTTACCACCAAAAGTCTAGGAAACTATTCACAAAATATACACAGCAAGAGCAGGGGAAAGGGATGAATGCTGCTTTATAGCCTCGAATAATGGACAGCTTTCCCAGTTTTATTCACCGACCTGGGCAATGATCTCACCCACTGGGCTCCTACAGATGTCCCTGAACACTATGAATCCTCATAGGTAGATCTAAAGGACTACTACAAATCATGTTGATACTGGAACCAACTACCACACCTAGAAAGATGGTATATGATCATCTGTTTATCTCAAAAAAAGAGAAAACTACATACAGAGCAAAGTAACAATTTCACCAGAGCTTAACTTTGAAATCAGTGAGTTAATTTGTGATAATTATAAGAGTATGGGTAAGGGAGACTAGCAATGAAATAAGACATTCTAAAGAATAATAGATTCCCATATCTTACTCTAAAATAGCCCCCAAAATGCTTCTTGTTTGCTAGGATATCACAAATTTGTAAAAATCACATATACATACTAACAGTTTCTGTGACTTTTCTTCTTACAAAGTCCATGATGATCTCTTCAAATAAAATAGGTAATTGTATGGGATATCCTGGGTCATTAAGAAGTATATTCCAAAATTCTCTAGGCACTTTCTTCTCCATGCTACTGCCTCATGGGTAAGGAGGTAACCCATCCATATGCCTGTCTCTGCCCTCTGTCAGTTTGTTTTGGGATTAACACAGTATTTGGGGAGAAAAAGGATTTAAAAAAAATCAAGATTTTCCCTAGCAAATCAACATTTTTTCTGTAGCTGTGAGGTAATGGTAGTAGTGCATTCCATGCCAGACCCTTCAGGAGATTTCCAGATGCAGAAGATTGAGTATAAACTCAGAACTGTTCTGACTTCCTTCAGTGAATAGAAATGTGCAATATAACTGACTAAAAAATTCCTGGGGGAGTAGAGAAAGAATGAAGATTTTCATTTAGTAATTCATAGTTAGTTTACTATGCTATCTAAATTCCATTTGAGCTGTGAAGTAAACTGACTCAGCAAAATAAAATTTCCTAACAGGATATTGCTTCTTATTGGTAGTAATTCTGCCCTGCCATAGTGTATGCTTGCCTTGCTAATTATTTGTATTAAAGTTGTACACATTGACCTTTAATTTTATGAACATAAACTGGTACTCAAACTTTGACCTTTATGCTTTATCCTGATCTTTAAGGGAGAGTTTTTCTTTAGGCACTTGATTCCTGTATGTAATTTGGATTTCCTGAATTGATTTCTAGCATCCTGCCTTAGAATAAATCTAATTTCCATTTTAGTTTCTTATTTAAAGAATTTTTGAAAATTAGTAATTAGAAATTGACTTTTCTTTTGCTGTCTGACTATTTAAATGGCTATTCAAACAATGCTACAATATTGAAAAAAACTATTAAATACATATTCTACATTTATTCTGCTTGTTCTTTAAAAGAAAATTATGGTACTGTTGATATTAAGACTTTGGTTTCATTTAAAATATGAAAATAATTTTTCATCAAACTGCAAAATATCTGCCAAAAAATTAAAGAAGGAGGACTTTATTTTGGTTTGCAGATCAAAGGTGCAGTCTTTCATGGTGGGGAGGCATGGTGGCAGGGTGCATGAGCCGGCTGGTCATATGTTTGTCTCCCATTAGGAAACAGGGATGAATTCAAGAGCTGGTATTCAAATTGCTCTTCCCTGTCCTCTCCCACTTTTATTCTTGGTCTGTCTGTGAGATGGCAACATCTGTAACCTCCACAGTGAAGCTCTGTGGAAGCTCCCTTATCACACATTCAGAAGTGCACCTCCTGGGAGATTTCGAATCCAGGGAAGTTGACAACGATCATTAACCATTATCATGCTTTAAGAGAATAGTATGCTTAGGCAATGCTACTGAATCCTTATACATCATCAGAGAGTAAGACCCAGAGGGAAGTTTGACATGCACAGTAAAAGATGATCTAGGGGTGGGGGTGGGAGAGCAATAGGAGTAAGGGAAGGGGGAAAGGAAGGGAAAAGGGGAGGAGGGAGCAAGGGGATTCAGGGAGGGATGGAGGGAGGAGGGGGAATGGGGTACCTATCCAGCTTGTATGAGTGGAAAAAAATAAAATATTTTTTTAAGAAAGAGAATAGTGTATTCGTTCATTATTTAAGTGCATTTCTAGGGATTGGTTTTGCAGCATTTGTTTGTACTAGAAAGTGCAAAAGAACTGTTATTACCCTGATGAAAAAATAAACAAAATAACAAATATCCACACCTGTTTTATAAACCCTTTGATCTATAAAATGTAAATTATACTGAAAAGTTATATATGGCAATAAAAATTAGCTTCTCTGTTCTTTGAGACACTAAGGTATGGTCCATAAGAGTTGACTTGATGCTATATCCTCTTATATTTTATAGACCCTGCAAAATATATTTTTCATATTTTCATACTTCTGAGATAAAGAAGTGACTTAAGTCTTAGAGTTTGAAATTTCTTTCTTCTTTGGGAATATAAAATAGATACCATTTTATATTCAGTGAAATAAATATAATATTATTGCAACCTGAGCAATAATTCAAATTTAATTCTCAAACTGGATATTTAAATACCTCTGAGACATGGTACAATTTTTTATTTTTCCTGGAACACACTGAATGTCATCATTTCTATTTATTTAGATTATTATTCCAAAGTAGTGTCTGCTATAATTCTTCTTCCCTTCTTTTTGCCTGTTGTCAATCCTTTAAGCTATTTCTCACATACATATGTCTCACCATGCTCTCCGTCCTCTATGTTTTTCCTTCGTATTTAGCTTCATAGTACATTTTATGGTTCAAAAATTAATTATTTTATCCTTTAACTATTTGCTATGAATATATGATCTACTTTTTCCTGGTACTGAAGTCTAAGCACTTATTTTTAATTTGCAAACATTCTCCAGTTCTTCATAATGTGATGTTTGTAGAAGTGGTTCAAACACCGTATGTACATACCTTTTGAGTAGGGTGCAAAGATGTCTTGGTGATGCCTAATCTATGTCTCAGAAGCTCAACAAAAAAATATCTAGGTAAAAAACCGGATCAAACAAGACTCGGAAGAGGATACTTTGCAGGAGCAGAGATCTATAAGAAGTTTCAAATGACAGTAAAGTGTATGTAAATCAGATATGTTGGTAGATGATGCTAAAGATGTAGGAAAGCTGGATCTTTAAGGACTGAGAATTTTTTTTTCCTGAAGGGTAACTCAATTTTAGAATTTTAGGTAAAGTATTGCCTTAAAGATTCTCTAGGGCACAATTTTAGGAATGCATAGAAAGTGAGAAGGTTAAATAAAAGTCAAAGATTTCACTTTGGAGGGTTGCATAGTAAATTAGAGGAAATGTGATTAATTCAGAAAAATGAACAGGAAGAAGTTTGTAATTCTAATTGATTTATCTAGTGGGATTGGTAAGATTTGGTGACCAGTTACCTATGTGAAGTGGTACAGAAAACATAGAAACTATTTTTGTTTACAAATGATACAACTATGCTCATGGATCTAAAACAACCAAGAAATAGGACACAGCCAGAATTGGTATAGCTTGAGGACATGTGGAATTTATTTTATTTGTTTTTCCTTTCATGTATGTGTATATTAGTTGTGTACATGAGTGTCATAGTTGGATACAGGCATCAACTTGATGGTTGAGGGTTCGAGCTCTAGGCACATTTGTAGAGAATTGGTGGTTTAGTTAATTCTGGAGTGAACCTGCAGGACATTGTCTAACTGATGGGGAAAACCCATTCATGGTAGGTGGGACTTATGCCCTGAATAGGTAAACAAACAAATAAATAGAAATGACTGAGGAAGTTTTCATTCTCTTGTATACTTGGTCAGATATGCCAGTCAGGCAAAGAATTGTCCCTCCCTCAGCTGTTATATGGACATGATGTGACCAGTTCCCTTGGGCCATGATGTTAGTGTGGATTTTTCTGGCAAGCTGGACTAAAAACTGTAAACAGATAATTGTTAGAGAAAATAAACTCCTTGTTCTCTTAAGCTGCTTTGTCATGACTTTATCAACAACATGCAGAGTGACTAAAATAATGTGCATGTATAATTTTGCAAGTGGATAGGTATGTCTACACAAGAGCTCTTCAGCATATGTGCCTATGGTGGTCCAGGGGTGATGTTGAGACTCTGCCTCTATCACTCTTCCACCTTATTTTGGTGAGTCTGAGTTAAGAATTAAGCCCGGAGCATGTGGTTAGCAGTAGTCTGGGTAGACAGCCTGTTGTATGGATTCCCAGGACGACCTGCCTTCCAGGTCCACACATGCCTGGAAGGATCTAGATCTTTTGGGACAAAGATTTTACATACTGAATCATCTCATCAACCCTGTCACGTGGAAGTTTTAATTTTGATTCCTGTGGATATTTAGCTCTAATGCATTGTCTAACATTAAATTAAAATTGCTACTTTCAAGACTAGTTATGCATGATTATTTCTGGGTTGTTTATTTACATTATTTGATTTGTATTATTTTGCAAAATTCACACTGCCATACTGCCCTAAATATTGCACCATTATAGTAAATCTTAAAATGATGTATAGTGATATTCATCTAATTTTCATCATCATCTTTTTTCTTCTTCTTTTCCTTCTCTTCCTCCTTTTTCTTCTCCTTCTTCCTTGCTCCCTCTCCCTCTTCTTCTTCCTCCTCCTCCTCCCCTTTCTCCTCCTCCTACTTCTTCATCATTATCTTCTATATCTTCAATATGCTGTGGCTTATTCTAGGTAATATATAAACTCTAGAATCAGTATATTGATAGTCATGTCAAAATAACTCATTGTATTTTTTAAGCCTATGGTGGAAATGAATTCACAGAGCAAAATAGAAAGAGTTAAGATCTCAATAAGTTTTTCTGTCCATGACTGAAGCATTTCTATGTTTATTCAAAGTTAATTCTTTTTTTATTGATGTTAGGTTTTTATACAGAGTGCTCTGTTTTTTTGTGGTACAAAATTCTAATGTTTTCAGCTTTAAAGTTCTTGATATATAGGTAAGGAGCCAACTTTTCTTCTGATTATACCTTCCTACTAACTCTTGCCTCTTTCCTAATACTGCATGTCATAGTTCACCAGCATGATTGCTGATAAATTCACAATCGAGCAGCTTAAGGGAACATGAAATATTTATTTTGGCTTATATTTGTCCAATTACAGTTCGTTGTCCAGCTTGGCAGGAGAATCCACATAGATACCAGGAGCCAAGAGAACTGGCTGTACCACATCCACATAAAGTCTGAGAGAATGACAATACTTACTTGACAAATCAGCATGTTTGGCCACATATATCAAGGGATTCTAACTTCTAACCAACTCATTCCATTTTATTCACCTGCCTAGGGACTAGCACTAGATTCATGGGCTTGTTCTTTCCCATCTACCAGGTAATCTCCTGCAGGTTTCTTCTAGGCTTAACTCAATTAATTCTCTATAAATGTTCCCAGAGCTCTGAATTCTCAACAGTCAAGGTGACACTGTATCTGAGAATGACAGACAATCACAAGCATGACTACCATGTTTGTTAATCTAACAGTTTTGTTTCCTGCAATTTTGTTGCAAGCACTTATTAGTGCTATGAGTTTTTGTTGTCATTGTTGTCATTGTCTTCATATAGAAGATTTTGTTGTCATTTGTGTTTGTCTACATAGATAATCAGTATTTTTTATGTTTTAATCACCATCTAGAGAAATTATGTTTGTATGTTTGGCATATTCAAAAATTAGTGTCATTGTGTCAATATATAAAAGAAGATAAAATTATATGAATAGATCAAGATGCAATTTTGCAAAACTTAAGACCATTCATGAAAAAAAGCTTCAAAAATAATGGAATAATGTGAGACAGCCTCAGTTAGGTAAAGAACATCTACCAAAACCTGTAAGCTAGTATCATGCATAAGAAGAAATAGCACTGTATAATCTGAATTCTCTAGATGGTTGCATTTAATATACTATGTTCTATCTCTCTCTCTCTCTCTGGGGCATGTTTACACATGTACATATGGAGGTCTGAAGATAACAGTCATCTTCCATTGATCTTCCATCAAATTTTTGTTGAATTAGACAAGAGTTCCAAGGTAGGGATAGTTGGTCTAGCCATTTCGCTCTGAGGATTCCCAACCACTGTCTTCTGCAGTTGGAATTATAGGGAGGCCACTATAACTGTCTGAATTTTTATATGGGATCTGGATTCTGGTTCTATTACTTGTGTTGCAAGTGTTTCAACCACTGAGCCAACCCCAGGCTTGTAATGTGCTAATTAATATTTTGTTAATATTTGTGATATTTAGACATTCTCTAGAGAAGAAATCTTAACTTAGAAGTGAAAAATATATAAATGATTAAAAAGTATCAATGATTAAAAGTAAAGTATTTTATTTGTTACCAAATAATGATAATGCATGGATTTATATAATCACAATAATAATAATAACAACAATAATGATAAGTAGCTTTTATCTTTGAACGTTTTTGCCAGGCAGTGTTCTAAATGAAAAAAATGTTTTGCAAGAAGAGGCGCTGTTAATTTTCTGTTATATTGATTAAAGTTTTGCAGATGAGGAATGATCAAAGTACTAGTAAGCTGCATAATATTCCTTAGAACTAATTTTCATATTCAGATTTCCTCATTTCAGAACACACATTTCAATCATCATACAATAATGATAATTGAGATTTTCTGTAGTTGCATACAAAGAACAGAAAATTGGACTAAGGGCTTTGAGAAAGAGCATATATATGGCTAGGGAGGGAAAGATCATCTATGACAAAATAACTTTGGAGGAATGGTAAATGTGCCAATTCATCTTTCTGTCAACTTGACCCTGGTGAGTTAGGCCTCTGGGCACACCTATGAGGAATTATCTGATTGAGGCAAGTCTCTGAAAAAACCTTTAGGAGATTGTCTTAACTGCATAATTAGTGTGGCAAGACCAGTCCTTAATGATGAACCATTCCTAGGCAAGAGAATAAGAATAAAGTGAGAGCTAGTTGGCACAGGCCATTTGGAAAGCAAGCAAGAAAGGATATATTGGTTCTTTCCCTATCTATTCTTGTCTTTGGATATGATATGGCTAGTTCCTTCAGCTCCTACTGCCACTTGAATTGTAACCTGAAATTGTGAACCAAGAAAACCCTTTGTTCCCCCAAAGTTTTGTGATCAAGTAATTATTATAGCAATGAAGTTAGTAAATTGATACAGTAAGAAGGCATGGGGATAGAATGTTGTATTAGGATAAAACACTTTTTCCCTATACTGTCAGGTCATTAAGTGACTTTATATCATGTTCTGTAAGATCAGTGAATTTGTGTTTCACTCATGCAAATATCCATCAGACTTGTAATACCTGTGAAGTTATGTTAGAAAACATTAGAGCAAGTTGGGATTATCTGTATTTTTTTCTTTTTTCTAAGAGACAAGCCTGATGACTATAGGGATAAATAAAGGCAGTAAGAAATTTTCAGCAGGTGGTTGAGTCAGCTTGATGAAAATGCAGACAGTGACTTGCTGTCATTTTGGAGGTTACCAGCTGTAACCAAGCCACCTGATTACACTTTCAGTATACTTTCTCAATTTTCTCAAAGTGTAAGGTAAGAAAGGCATTATCACAAAAATATGACCAGAGCACATGTTACATTATCAAATAAGTGAATGACTACTAGACTCACAATGGTTTCCTAAACCGCAATATGAAGAAAGAGAAAGACAGGAAGTTTTTCAACGATGTTCTCTTCAAACCATTAGTATGGTGAGAAGAACATTCTAAATTACGTTAGTGTAGCCATAATAAAGAAGAAAGCAAGGGTTCCAGATGATTCCATTTTTAACTCTTAATTATACCTGCAAAATATTCTGTTGATCGAATAATCATCTTCAGGGAATTCTGTTATCCTTGTGAAGAATATCAAGTAGTTTTCAGAATTGTGATAGTATTAGTGGGAAGTGAGAGAAAAAGCTTGCAATTGCCTAATCTCCTCATGGATGGGTTCTGGAGCTTACACAGGATGTGTACAAGACCACATTTAATTCAGGTTGTAATTAGCTCTGTATCCTTGAAGAACATCCAGAGCAGTGATCGGATCAACAGTGATTTTTCTCTTCTAAGAAGTAAGGTAATTTGATCTAGTACAACTAAGTTGAACCAACCTCCAACAACTCATGCAAGCCATTGATGTGCTTGTTAAAAAACAAGCCAGTTATAGTGCCATTTTTAGAGCTCTGAGCATGCAACTAAGTACAGTGGTTTTAGCAGCCCTAGACATAGCAATTGCTACAGTCCTCTAATAACGTAAGATTTACATTTCAAATAAATGGAGATCAAGACAGAGGATATAAACAGCAAAGTATGAAGGCATTTGCTTTAGTGCTTAAATTTGTACTGTAGTTGATAGGGCTGTCAAGTTATGAGAACTACAGAATCAGATTACCAGTATATTTACAACTTTGTATTGAGGGACTCACATATAGCATCTGTCACTTACATTCCTGTGTTTATGTAATGCAATTAGTTACATTTAAGTGATGTATATTGGGGAGTATGTGTACATAGGAGATGGATGGATGAATGACTAAAACTACATGTTTGGAATTGAAACAAAGGATTTACATAGATTTTCAAATATGACTATGACCAATTTTTAGAACTCTCTAATTTTTGCATGTATCAATGAGGTATTTCTTGAGATAAACTTTTACATGGACATCTAGTAGGTTTATATACTGAATACAATAAATGGAAACAATAAACCTCTGTAAATGGACTAACTTGCACTTGTCCTAAACTGTATAGTACTATGCATATATATACAAATCTATATATTTTGTTAAGTTTTTCTTCTATTATCATTACTTGAGATATAATAAAAATTAATATGGAAATGAATGTGCAAATAACATTGATTATGATAATATAAATATCTCCAGGGTATTCAAAATCACTAAGTATTCATGACACAGTGTAAAGGAGGAAAGCTCATTTTTATTTTAATTTTCTAAAAATGCATTTGGTTTAAGGTGGGAAGCATCTGTAATATTTCCTTAGACATTGGTTAAGTCTGCATAATGCAGAACACCAAAGACCCTACATTATTCACCTGGAACCAGACCAGCCAAATCTCTTCCCATCCTAAAGCTCAGAGCACCTTGCGGAAGAGGAGGTGGCAAGAGTGTAAGAGAGTGCAGTGGGGGACAATGGGGGAGGGGAGATGGGAAGGAGAAGAGGGAGGTACCTATTGAGTTTGTATGATTAGGCAAAAATAAAATGTGTAATAACAAAAGAAATTAGGTTTGTTTTCTAATGTTGGGTAGTACCATTTATATGAATAGTACATATTATATAGTATATTATAAATAGTATATATATTTATATATACTTATTATGGATAAATAATAAAAAAATCACACACATTTTGATGTTAAAATGAGTAAATAATGGTGTTGTAGTTACTCAGCATTGTTATTGATAAAATCACTATCAAATGGCTTAACAGAATAAGAGATTTTTATTTTTAGCTTTCGATTCCCAGTTACAGTTGCTTGTCTAGCTTGGCAGGAGAAGTCACACCAATACCAAGCGCTGAGGGAAATAACTGCACCCTATCTACATAATGGCTGAGAAAGGGATGGCCATATATACAGAAGGATGCCCACTTCCTCAACCAGTTCTATGCATTTTAATCACCTGTTCAGAGCCTAATCCCACCTGCCTGGGCTGGGTCTTCCCCATCAACTAGATTATCTCCTGCATGTTTGCTCTGGGTTTTCCTTAACTATTCATTCTCTACGAATGTGCCGAGAACTGAAAATGCCAGCTGTCAAGTTGACACCTGTGTCTAACTTTTCCCAGGCCTGCATAACCCTATAAATACTTCTGACCTTTCTAGCCATCTTGGACTCTCTTGGCCCTCATGGACTCCGTATCTGTGATTTCCTTTTGAATCTCTTGCCCCTCACAGACTCCAACTAGGGTTGCCAATATCCTGCATTCTGGCCAGTTGTGGTTTTATTGCCTTATTAAAATTACATTGCAATAGGATGCAACATGGTTGAAGGCTCAGAGCTTTTCTTATCTGCATCACCATTGTTTCTAGAGAGTTGGTAATATTATCAGTTAAAAAAGAAAATAAATGTGATGAATTAAAAGGAACTTTTTGTCATTTCTGTATTTTGTGGCTTAGAGATTATGCCTTTTTTCTTTTGATTCATATTCATAGTGAAGTACAGGACCTCCCAGGAGTAAAAAAGAAAATATTGGTATAGTGGGCTAGATTAGCTGCTGTATCTAAAAATAACTTCTCATTTTTATTTCTTTAATGGTACTCAGACATATGTGCTGTCTCATATTGATTTTTCTTTTTATTTGAAAATAATTCCTTCTGGGTAAAACATAATTATTCTTTCAAAGTCCCCAATTTGTGAACAATATAAAGCACAGTGTGTAAGAAAGGTAGCCAAAGTTCTTGTTTAAAAATTGTTCAGCCATTCAATCAAACCCCGAAATTATAAATATACATTTGAGACTTCAGAAACAAAGTCCGATTACTTCAGGCAAGGAAGGAATATTTTATAGTAGTGATATAAATAAAGATTGGTTCATTAGATATGTGTGCATTTTGTGATTTTTATATGTCAAATCCATAAAACTGACATTAAAGAAGTGAAAGCACAGGAAAAAAATCTAACAGTCTAGAAAGAAAAGTACTCAATGAATTAATTGTTATTTTAATACTCTTTTTCTTATCCTGAGCTCATAGCTAATGGTTTCTGAGAGATGAATTTGTAACTTAATATTACTTAATAATTCTTACTCGATTTTAATCATTTAAAGAGCCAGTTAATGTTTTCTTTATAATTTACTATAAGGAAAATGTTAGTTACTTAATGACTCAGAGTTCTATTTTATAATCACCAAGATTCCTTCAAAGTGGAATAATTTTATTTTTCCTCCAGTTCTTACATTCACTCAGTTTAGGGACAATCAATTTTAAGTATATAAGGCATAACAGTAGGTTGGCTTTATCTTTTCTATTTAAAAAAAAGATTCTTATTTCTCTTTCAGAGGTGAAAAGAAAACTAAACCTAAAATATGTGATATATTTCCATTTCTAATCTGTGTATGTGTGGGGGAGTTTCATATATAAAGATTTCTCGTGACCCACAGTCAAGATTTTAATGTCTAATTATTATCAGAAGTTTTGGGGTTTTTTTTTTTACAGAGTACTTCAATTCTCTATTAACTTGCCACTTCCACACTTATGTAAGAAGTTGCCATGTGAGTTGTAAATATAATCTTTTAACAAGATTTCTGCCTTGCTGGATTTCAGAAGGGTGATAGAATTAAAAATTCAACATTTTTTTCTCTCTAAAGACTAAAATTATTTGAAATAATGTCAATCCAAAACAGCTTACTCACTGGGTACTTCCATGCGTACTCATGGTTTTCCCTAGAGCCATAAAGAATCACCTTGCTAGGCGAGTAACATAGATAGCGAGCGGTACCCTAAAGGCAATGAAGAAACTAAAGTCAGTTGGAGCTATGACTTTAAGAGGTGTGTCTGTCCAGTATGGTCAAGAAAATGGGAAGAACAAGTACTCGGATTTGTAACTGTTTTATGATGTTCTTCTTTTTAGAGTTCCATGCATGAATACAGCTAATTTATCTATTTTCACACTTGAATCCCTAATACCATCCTCCCTCCTTTTCTAATTACAACCCTTCTTCTTCCCATGCAGTCTCCCTCTTATTTTGACATTTTTTTTTTTTTTTTTGCATGTGTGGTCCACTGAGTTTTATCTGTGCTGTCTCTGATAGCATGTGCCTAACCACTTGTTGGAGCATGAATATCAGTGGTGATACCACTGAGAAAAAGCACATTACCCCCCCATTAGCATTAACTTTTAACAGTCTCTCATGGATGTGTGAGGGCCTCTTCAGTTACTTCTCCTTTCATTGCAAAATGTTGATAGACAAATCCCATGCAAATTATATATGCAGTACATTCATGGATACAACAGCCCTGTCATGTTCAAAAGGTAATGTCTGGATGCATCTCTACCCCTCTTTAGGCTCTTACAACATAACTTCATTTTTGTGATGTTCTTTGGGCCTTGGGGTAGGGGGTGATTTAGATACCCCATTAAGTGCCAAGCAGTCCACAATCACTTATTTTTCTACACTTTGGTCAGTTGTGATTTTTCTGTAATAAACACCTTTGATCATACAAGATTACACACGCTTCCAGGTTGAGTGCTGAGTGCTCCTCCAATCAATGAATATAATGACAAATGTTTAAAAAGCAGTTTGATGTAGTATTTTATAGCTAAACCTTAATAGTTTACAACCCCTAGGGCCTATGTCCTCCCCTTTCATAGGTTCTTATCCTTGTTTACAACATCAGGAATATGTTTCCCATTGAAAAGTGGGCCTTAAATTCGATGAGAAAGCTGCTGATTGCTCTATTGTACTGATAGGTGCCTCTTGTTAGGGTGGTTGTTCTATCTTGTAGCTTTCGCAGTTTGATGGAACTGTTGATTGCTTTTCTCCCCCAACAACCTGCATAGTACTTTCAAGTACTATGAAATTATAGCGGTCATCATTTGGGGGAGATTTCACCTGCTAAGAATATTTGACAATGAGATTTTGAATAAATGTCCTCCACATGAGCATGTATTAAAAGCTTGGACCCACCCCATGGTACTATTAGAGACACTAGAACCTTTGGAAATGAAGAATTTGAAGCATTGGATGTTTAAAGAAAAGGAAGTTTATCTTAACTCAGGGATTCAGATTGCATTCCACAGTCAGCTGGCACTGACCTTTGGACCTGTAGTGGGAGAACACAACAGAGGAAGTTGCTCATGGTTGTCAGGAAACCAAAGAAAAGGAAGACAAAGGGCTAGGCTCCTAATATTGTTTTCAAGGGTAAAGGTTTTTTTTTTTTTTTCCTCTTTCAAGTAGTTAGTTACACTACTGCAACAATGACAAATTTGGTCACTTCTGGAATCATTATTCACTGTTACAACTCATTAACAGTGGCACTGGTATCTCTTGAAAAATGTCAGGAGTGGTATTGAGCTGTCACTATCACACAGGGGTGTTCCTCTAGAACAAGTGACTCAGACCAGATAGCCAAGGTGTTGAGTTTGAGAGACACTGCTCTAAACAAAGAAATGAGCTGAAAGGACTGTCCTGATTTGAATGAGAATTGTTCTCTAAAGGCTTATGTATTTGAACACTTGGCACTCATACAATGGGGCTCTTTGTGGCACTTATAGAATATTTGGGAAGTAGAACCTTTGAAGAGGGAGTATGTAATTGAATGTGGATTTTAAAGTGTGTTAACTCAGCTGACTCCCTAGTTCCACTTTGTCTACTTCCTGAGTTTAACTGCCAGGCAACAGCCATCCTTCTGCTCTGACAGCCACGTCTGCCACATGTGTTCCTTACCATGATGGACTCTATACACTCTGGAACCATAAGCCAAATTAATAAAAACTTTCTCCTTTAAGTAGTTTGGGTCAGGATATTTTATTATGGCAACAGAGAGTAATTAGAACAATGATGGACACATGCCATTCCCAGTTGCTTCATCTGTTCCACTGTGACTGTGCTGTCTGTAATGCAACATTTCATCTAACTTCCATGCTAATGAAGATTGTTACTCAGCATCAATCCAAGTTGTAGCTAGCACTACAAAAGCAAGATGATGTGTTGCTTCTTTTAACTCTTCTGAGTGTGTTTAAAAAACATTTTTGAAGAACTAGCTAGTTGTACCCCTATTAATATTGTTCAGGAACATTGTTTGATTCAATTTAGTAGAATAAAATGATAAGTATAGGTCAGGCACTACAATATTCTTTATCTTTTGAAAATATAATTGTATTAAGTAAATTTAAAACTGCTGTCCAAAGGTGGAGATTAATATTAAAACATGCCTGGGTATTAAAGTGGACATTCAATTATAGGCATTGAGAATTTCATGGTCTCATCTGCTCTGCTTTACTGCTCTCTACTGCTGGAGTTATTTAATATTTTAGACTCAGATTTGAGAAGAAAAATGCAAATATTGCTAGGTGGCTTTTTTGAGGTTTGAAATGAAGAAGCTGGTCATTCATGGTTATGAAATATTAAGGATTAAACATGCAGCTCAGTAGTATAAGGCTTCCTTGGCATACAAAAAAGCTGTAGTTCCAACTTTCAGTCTGTTCTCCTACCCCTCAAAAAAGCAACTTATGAAGCCAAACATGGTGATGTGCACATGTAATCCCAGAACTTGGGTGGTAGACTGAGACAGGAGGATTGTCGCAGGCTTGAGATCAGCCTGAGATATAGAGTAAGACCTTGCCAAAAACAACACAAAAATTAATAGCCAAACAAGGTATTCTAAAAGAAAATATATGCATGCATGCATGTGCATGCACATGCACACATGTGCTCTCACACACGTACACATACAACACATGTGTGCGCACTCACTCAAAAGAAAAAAGTTGTGTAGTTTTTAAACAGAATAATTAGCATGTGTTCAGTAACTCCTACTCAATTTGAATTGTGGATTATTTGCAAGGGGATGGAAATGTTGTGAGAAGGCAGAGAGAACCATAGTCCCTGAGTGCACTTGTTCTCTTTTCTTTATTATAAGACATGCTAGAGGTGGCATCCCATTGATGTAAGATGTACTGTTTTAAAAACATCTACTTGTTGCCCTCTATTCTATTCCTGGTTGACACTCAGGGCTAATTCTTTGTAGCTCACACGTGCATTTTTTGATGTCCATAAGCTAAAGCCCTCTGACTCACAAGCTCCAGTAAAACTCACATTTCAGTAGGAATCTATCAAACCTTTCAAGCCACTGCTGTTCTAAATATACTATACTTAGAACATCATATGCTTTGATTTTATGATGTGATAATAGTACAGGTGGCTTTTGGTAAATCTACTAAGAAAGTGATATGATGGGAAGTGACTTTTATAGCCCATCTGTAAGCCTGGCCTCTGTGAGTGTCCATGCATTAGGCAAGTATTTACCTTAGTGTCCTAGCAACCTGCTGTTTCACTTAGCTGCTAAAATATGTTCACTCTGTCAATAATAATAAGCAACATTTCTTCATCTTTTAGATTTCTACACTTTTTAAAATCAAAGTTATCTTTTTCCCTTTCTTTGATTTCAGTGTGAGAGTATGAGAGGTAAATGGCAAGTCTGGTCACTTCCTGTCTTTTCACTGCTTAACCACCAGTTTACCAACATGATCAACCCTTTGTTATAGGCAGGAGGTAACTTTGAAAGAAGAACACGGAGTCTATAAAATGCTTTGGTCCTGATGAAACAGCTTTGCAGCTAGGAAGCTGTAGGGAGCTTGGCTGGATACAATTATCATAGTAATTGCAGGAGGCATTGTGTAATTAGAAACTGTTCAAGGACAAAGCTTTGAAAGCATAATGACAAGTCAAAATCCCTGACACTTCCTGCTCCCTAAAACATTAAATATTCTATAGTGAGGTTGAAGCAGATGACACATACAGGACTACTTAAAGGGGTACTTAGGAAAATCCATTGCTGTGTTGAGGTCCCTCAGTAACTTTGAAAATAGCTGCATCTAGTTATAACGACATATATGAAAAGTGTTTCTGTGATAACAGAAGGCCAAGGAATCATTAGACTAATGATACATGATAGCAGATGAAACAACAAGAAGATAGCCAGACATCTCAGCAGTCAATAAACAGTACAAAATAAGTCCTTGCTTTGTAGTGTGGATTCCAGATGAGCAGCAACATCACTTTGGCACTTCACAGAGTGGAACATTCTCTTCCTTCCCTGCTAGGAATTAGAAACTTGGGGGATTGGGACTCAGCAATTTGTTGCTCATTACACCTTCTAGGTTATTACACAAGACAGTTTGAGAACCCCTATGCTGAGAAAATGTTTTGTGAGTTTTGGCAATCAACTCAAAAAGTTGACATCACTTAAGAGGCAGATTCATCATACTGAACAATGAGTCTCAGACAGGAGTCAAGATGACCTTCGTCCAAAGGAAATTGCACATTGTGTTGGAAGGGATGCCTTGAAACACACAGACATGGGATTTGAAGTTCTTTGTAGATTAACAACAGCAGTGTACCTGAATCATCAGACCTGTATAGCTACATGCTTATGTTTATGCCTCTTTTCTTTGCTATAGAGTAATAAGACAAAGTGGAGATAGCTCTGTAGAGTGCTCTCATGGTTGATATGTGAGATGCCCCTATAGGCTCATGTATTGTTTGAGAAGGTCATGGCACCTTTAGGAGGTGTAGCCTTGCAGGAGGAAGTCAGTCTCAGGGGTTAGATCTTGAGGTAGATTAGCTTCACCCTACTTCCAGAAGAGGTCTGCTCTGGTAGTGGTAATTGTTCAGCTCTCAGCCTCCATTATAGATGTGACCAAGAACTACTCCAACTGCTTCCAGACAACCATGCCTTTCCCACCATGAAGGACTGTATCGCCTTTCTGGAGCCTTAAATAAATCTCCATTCACCATTTAAGTTGCTGGACTTTGAGTGGTGTCTCACAGCAGCAAAGGAAAGGGACTGGCAGATAGATGGTAACCATCTGGCAAATGGGACACTGACTCCCCCCCAAATGCTGTGTCCTACACCTATTCTTCCATTTACCTTTGAGTCTCCTCCTTATATTAAGAGCTTCATTTAAACAGTCTTTTATCTTTGGTTAGGAGGTGACCTTTGATTCCAATCAGGATGCAGCCAAGGGCAGTTCAGGAAAAGCAAAACTGAAAATAACAACAAACCACAATTCAGAACATCAAAGACCCTACATTATTCACCTGGAACCAGGCCAGCCAAATCTCTTCCCATCCTAAAGCTCAGGGAACCTTGAGGAACAGGGGTGGCAAGATTGTAAGAGCCTGAAGATGGGGAGGACCAACAATATGTAAGATACTCCATGCAAGTTATAATTGCAGCAGCCAGGACTGAATTTTGCCTGACCTGAAATTCAACGACCCCTGACTCCCCTGCCCCCTCCCCAAAAAAAAAGTCTAGCATGGATCCCAGGCAGTAGGATCCTTAGAGGCAAGGGATTAAACAATCATACTAGAGTTCTCATACTAACAGGGAGCCCAAGAAAGGGATCCAGGCTATGCCATTGAGTCCTGAACCCTCACTAGGGTGGAGGACTCAGAGGGAGATTTATCATTCACATAAATGGATGTTCCAGGGGATGGGAGGGAAGAAAGGGGAGGTACTAGGAGAAAGGAAAGGAGGGATGGGGTGAAAAGAAAGGGGGAAGGAGGAGAGTGGAATGGGGGATGACTGGGGAGAGGTGGGGGGAGGGAGAGAACGAGGAGGGTACCTATTGAGCTTGTATGATTAGAAGAAAATGATATGTGGGAAAAATATAATTAAAAACTTCTAAAATGAACAATAAATTTTTAAGATTAAAAAACAGGTCGGGTATTAACATCCCCCATTCTCCATTTCCAATTATTTCCTAAGAACATTTTTAATTGACTTCATGATTCTCAAAGAAAAAGACAAGAGGCTGGAGAAGTGGCTCAGGGGTTAAGCCTCTGCCTTGAAGGCAGAAGGTCCTGAGTTCGGATCCCAGATCCCACGTATAGATGCCAGGCGGAAGCTGGGGTGGCCTGCACTTCTGGTCCTGGTAGGGCGGAGTCTGTGAATCCCGGGGCAGAGTAAACAAGGAGGAGGTGGATGCGCTCCATGGTGGTTCCCGAATTCGTCCGTGGTTCTACACACACACACACACACACACACACACACACGAAATTGAATAAATAAAAAAAAAATTAAAAAAAAGAAAAAGACAAGAGACCTTGACTTCTTTTTATTCGTTTGTTTTATTTCTTGTCATAAGTAACAGTAAGAGATACTTTATATCTGTGTCTTATCTTCACTAGACTAATTCACAATTTAAAGTTCCTTAAACTTCTTTCACAAATATTTGCTCATTATGTACTTAGGTAAGCAATGCTGTACAGATAAGAAAAAAAGATGAATGCAATGCTAATTTTGGGGGGGGTTACTATTTTTATCTAGTGGTGCCTTCATGTAAAATATAAATATGCCTTTATATAAAAAGTGAAATGATATATAAAAAGCTAGCAGTAGCTTCAGCAAACAATGGGAATATACCAGAAATATTTAGGAAAATTTGAAAATGTAACAAAACATAGCTAGTGAAGTATCTAGTGAATAGACATTGAAAATCAGAGGATAAAAAGTGGCTAAAAAACAAGTAGAAAGTACTGTACCTGTTCAGAGGAAGAAAGCACACATTAGTATGAAATGGTAGTATATCACCAACAGTTTTGCAGAGACAGGAATGTTAATCATAACATTGAGCTGAATGCTGTGTTACAGAAGGATATTCCAGGCAGAAGAAAATGCAGTTGCAAATATCCATAGGCCCTTTAAATAATACTCGAGGAACAATTAAACTCTGTGAAGTTGGCATATAATCAGAAGTAGTATTTTTAAGTAATCTATTATGCATTCAATGTCCCAGATGTTATTTTGTTTAATTTCATAGTAATTTATTAGACAATGTTATGTGATTTTCCTGGGGAGACAAGAATAAGCATCTGTTCATCCCAGATAGAGCAGCAAACACTGACCAAGGAAAGCAATTCTAGCATCTAGGCAGATTGGTGAAGCAGAGCACAGCGGCATCACTTGCAGGCCACACCACAGCATAGCTGATGACTCCCAAAAGCTATGTCCTTCATGATCCCTACCAATAATCTGGGCTGCTCTTCCCAGAAACTGTTATGCATTTAACTTTGGGAAATGGCCTCCTCTATCTTGTAACTCTCTTAACTTCCCAAGTTTCATAAATTCTGTCAGCTTCTTGAGTCTTATAAAAAATAGGAAAAAATAGACAAGAAGCAATATTGTACATGCCACATTCAGGTAAGGAAGGACATTGTTATTCATTGAGCTTGTTGGTTTTAATGCTGTGTTTCATTGTCACTTAGCTGTATCTCAGACATTTGCTGTCGTGCAGATGTTATGCTTTGTGATTTAACTTTAGGTTCTTTTTTTTCTTCAATTGTGCGTGTGTGCGCCTGTGTGTGTGTGTGTGTGTGTGTGTGTGTGTGTGTGTGTAGAACCACAGGTGAATTCGGGAACCACCATGGACCACCTCCACCTCCTCCTTGTTTACTCTGCCCCAGGATTCACAGGCTCCGCCCTACCAGGACCAGAAACACAGGCCGCCCAGCTTCTGCCCTGAGTCTATACATGGGGTCGAGGATCCGAACTCAGGACCTTCCGCCTTCAAGGCAGAGGCTTAACCCCTGAGCCACCTCTCCAGCCCCAACTTTAGGTTCTTGAATGTAGGGTTGAAAGGAAAAAATAGTTGCCAAAAGAGGTCAGTGTATTACAACTGTGGGTAATCTGAATAATGATGGCACCATGTAGGTTTTCATGTAGGTTTTGTGCCTGGAATCCAAATTACTAACAGGCTTTCAGGAAAGAATACCAAGTAAAAACAAATTGAATCTGGACTTCAGCAACATGTGCTTACACTCAGAGTAGAAAAAGGATTAAAAGAAAAATCTTGGCGAAGACTAAAATAAAATTGGGCAAAAAATGAGAAATTGGAGAATGAAAGTTTGGCTAGCACAAAAAGGAACTATGGAGGGAATTCTGAGCTTTGTACTGCAACACTAAGGAGCAAAGAATTGCAGGTGTTGCTAGGGAAATGGTGATAGATAGTCTGCTGTCATAGTGATTCTTAAAAGGTTCTTAAGTCTTAAATGGGGAACATGAAGCTAAAGGAAACAGAAGCAGAAGTTACTGATCGTCAAGCAGTGCTGTGGACATGTACTGAAAAATTAAAATATGACTTTGCTGAACATCTTAAAAATACTTCATAAGTTTTTAGATGGCTAGTTACAGTGACATCTGAAATTCATACTGCTGCGACTATAACCAATTCCATGGCTAAATTGAAGGATCTCAGTAACTAATCAAATGCAGTAAAGAAAAATCCAAGGTTCATTCCAGAATGGGTGTGGCATCACTCTAGTAATTGCAGCATTGAACATGGAGGCAGAACATCTGCAGGGCAAGCTAGTAAGTGAGAGTAGTGGTATTGGCAGTCTGGGACTTGAATGAGAGACATCTGCAAAGAAAAATTTGGAAGAGCAATTAAAGAAGATTTTCGACATCAGCCTGAGGCTCAGTAAAAACATGCATATATGTGCACGTACACCTGCATATATGAACACACACCTGGACATATTTGAGCTGACACCCAAACATACACACATCACATGCATATACACATGAAAATGAGAAAAAATACTATATAACATGGCTCTTAATAAAATATTTTTTTAAGTCTAGGATTTTAGCAAAGAATAGCGATATGTAAATGGTAGCCCTGAAAAGATTATATAAGTGATTCCCAGTCAACTTACTGTTAGTGATTTTCCTTATTTGTTGAACTGTTTATTCTGAAGGCTGTGAAATCAGAAATAAGGACCTGTGTGGGACATATCATGATTTCCTTAGTGTCTCATTCAGTTTTTTTATTTCTGATTTAATTACATGATGAATCTTAGGAAAAGGCAGTCATTACTCATTTGATCCATTTTGAACACTGTATAAAATGCCTTTTCAATGGTTTAGAGGCTCCATCATCAATTACTAATTTCTTTCTTCTCTTGATATAGTTTTATTGCTGATGATAGAAGATGTTCCCACATTACAACCAGGTCTTAGCACTAACAAGCGACCTCATCCTGGAGAAAACTTAAATAGTTTCCAAGTCCTGTTATATTTTAGTGACTCTTGGAAGGCCTTCCTCCCAAGTTCCAGTAAAACTTGTATTTCCATGTTCAGAACATTAGGCTTGGAAAAGAATGTCATGGCCTATATTTAATAATATGGTATTAAATGGTTGTTTGGAAGATATATAGAACTATGTTCTGTAAATTGAATTTCCAAATTTGTTTCAAACAGTTTTTATACAATAACTCCATGAGACTAGCCACTGTAATCCTTAGTTTACCAGTAGACATGAACTTTGAGTTTCAGAGGAGATACATGAGTCCCCAGAGCCCCTTAACATTATCAAGCTGGGAAAGACCTCTGCAAACCTGTGCCTTAAGATGCCTAACTGAGAGCCGTGGAAAAATAAAGATTTTTCAACTATCAATAGTTAGTAAAAGCCTCCCACATTTCGAGCCATGCAGTAAATGAAAACTCTGTACTCAAGACAGACATTAGGTACAGAGGCCTTTATAGCCCATTCAGCATATCACTGTCCATCTTGAGCAATACAGGCTTTGACATAAAGAACTGTTGGACTGGGGTAAGCCAGGAAGTTATGAGCTGCTTAGAAATGGTTTTTCTCATTGTTCCTCATATTAGAACACGTTTTTTATATTTTATTCTACATGGCTGTTTTGTATTGTATCACTTTTAAAGTATCTATTTTGAACACTTCTTCAGCACATTAAAATTTAGTTCTGAGACAATTGTTTCACCTTCATCCATCACCAGAACCCCTTCTTTACCTTGAATTTTTCTGTTACATTGGCATTTCAGTGTAAATTAAGCAGAAGCAAATGACTATAGACAGAAGTGAAGTGACTAAGACTGACACACAGTTGTTCAGAGCAGACAGGGAGCTTCATAGCCTCTCTAGGGGATTCTCCCTCCACAATGCACTTGCTTGATGCATCCACCTTCCTCTTATTATGAGCAAATCTTTCATTTAGTTAAAGTCCTATAGCAAAGATACATCCTTTGCAGTGCCATTTTAATATTCTGGCATGATTAATTTTTTGTACCTCTCCTCAAGACACACAAAACCCCATGACAATCCCAGTTGTCAGCTTATCAAATTCTATTCGAGTTTTAGGAGTCTTTTTCATCACATCCATTGTGAGTCTCTTAAGGTTGAGCTGAGCCTTTTCCTACATGAACAATATTAATGCCTCACATATAACTGCCACAATGTCAGTAGGCAACAAATGATCATTGGATGACAAAATTATTAAGATGAATCATTCTCAATAATTACTCATTTACATTTCCTTCTATTGAATTTGGTAAGTGTTCTGGAAAATAAGGTTTCTGGGAGTAGGTTTTAGAATTCTAAGATGTATTCAAAATCCATCAAATTTCATAGTCTATACAAGTCAAAACTATGAAAAGCATTGTTTCCCACATACCCCACTATGCCACAAGACATGCTTTCCTCCTGCTCTGCTGTGACACAAAACATGCTTCCCACCTGCCTCTTATAACATACACGTTGCATGTTTGTATGATTTATTCTAAAACAAAATCAAATACCATAGTAAACAGCGATAGCCTGACTTTTCTTAATGAACCATTCAGATACATGTTCAAGCCTCATTCAAGTGAGGTTGGGAAAGTAAGATACTACTACTGAACATGAAACCACGCCTTCGGCCTCTGCTTCAAGATCTATTCTACTAATGTGTTTAGGGTCTTATACTTTCTACTTCCACATAGACTTGACATTGTTAGTGTTATCTTTTAGAAGAAAAATATGCTCTATTGCATGGTACTCTTTTTCCAAAGAAGACATCTCTATTTGGGCGGGTACACCAGGTTTCAGGCGATGGGATGTGTGTCAATGAGGTAGATGAGTGATTAGAAGATATTATTGAATTCTAAGTGTGTCTTTACCACCTATCTGGTGGTACATAACTTTCTTAATGTCTATTTTTTGCTTGTCACTCACTGTACTTTATGAAATGAAATGGTTCAATGATTTCTTTCCTGTTTTAGGATAACTGTGTCATCCAAGAGTATGAAATTCTGATTATGCTATAATAGTCTTATCTTTTTAACTTCATCATTGCTTCCATGATAAGTCCCTTTTCTAATCCCAGTTGTTTAACCACAACCTATTCTTCAAACCAAAGTTAGACACATTCTTCTTTATTCGACCAGTCCATGTATTCATTCCTAAAAGTAAGATTTTTTGACCAACATAAGAAAGTTGACAGTCATTTAGAGATTTCAGAAATGAGGGACCTTCTTCATTCTTTTTTTCCTGACATTGCCCCAACATGCAAACTGAATTCTTCTAAAGCCAACTAAAGCATATTGCAGCCTTATTTCCTTTGACATCAATTCTAATTCCAGGTTCCCATTTTCACACGTATTTTCCCCAGCCTGTGCATTTTACTTTATTTTGACATTTCCAGGTTTTGGCATCCATACTAATTCTTAGTCAGCCCATCTGTTGTTGGGCCTCTGATGGTGGGTGTCCAACCTTGTGTCATGTCCTTTTATACATGTAGAACTCAGTGATCCAATGGGAAAAACATTACCTGCCTCTTAATGTTTGATAAATACCAAAGCTATACACTTTCAGGAACACAAATGGTACTTAAATGCTGCCAAATTTTGACTTCTTTCCCCAAGAAATAGAGGAATGTGTGACATTTCAAAATTAAAGAATTTTTCAAGAACTATTGTGTTAAGGGAAGATTATTTTTGGCCTTAGCTTCTGACCAGGCAAAAAGCATATGCTCTTTAAAGTAGGGAAAAAGTTAGCTATGAGGCCTTTTCTAAATATTTATATTGTTGGATGTAAAAAGTAAACTTTTAAAAGGAACTAATTTTTAATTCAATAAAGACATTGGTATATATTTCAATGCTAAGGAAACTGAAAAGTAATGATTATGCATCATTTAAATACTTCAAAGCAGGGCATTTATGAGTAATGTGTTATTATTTCCCTTGTAATGGTGTTGATAATAAAACATTGTAATGACAATTTGTTATAGATTACTGTGTATCCCAACTGTTTACAACAGCAAGATGTTTTTTATTTATACAACATATTGACATTTTTATCACCAAACATGCGTTTATTTAATACAGAGACTGTCTTATTTCATCCATAGCAAAGCATTATGTTTAGCTACTTCATACAGAACTACAAGAGATTATATGGGAGTTGAGAGGAAATTTTAGTACTAGATGTCAAGGTCAAATAGCATATGAAGGAAGATGTGTCAGATCATCATATTGTGTGACTTCTAAAAAAATTATACCTAGAATTAAAACCCACATGCTTGGTCTTACAAAGGTCTGAAACTGTTGAGATATTCAAAGATACTAATTCCTTCTTGGCAAACTCATGTCAGCAGGTTTGCAAGCAATGTCTTACACTCTTAGCTATTGTGCTAGCCCCTCACAGAAGTATTTTGTATGAATTATAATCTTAGTGTGATGCTTTGAGAAACATTGAAGGCCATTTTGCAAAGATTATGGGAGTCTGTTTGGTTGGATCCAAATTCTATCTCTATTCATAATTGACTTTGTGATAGTAGTAAGATTATCTCTCTACCTTACCTTCTATATCTGCAAAAGAGCAATAAAAACTATATAGCTAATAGAGTTGTTGCAATGGCTTAAACTGTTGGTGCACATGAAAACATTTAGTGTAAGGTCTATAGCCATTTATAAAAATGTTAGCTATTGCCATTACTAGTATTGTGAGAAATTCAAATAAGAAGGGGCAGAATATTCACATGTCTTCCATTTTCTCTCATTTTGACTACCAGAGAAGCTTTATGATAGTCCTATGTGTTCTCTCTTTTCCAGGAAATAGAACATAGGTGTTACATAATGGGATTGTCTTAACAAGTTTGGGAAGAGGTGGTCTGATATATAGTTTTTGACAAATAGTGCAGCCTTGCCTCAGAGACTGAATAGTCACAGTCTATGCATCATGGCTTTCCTCTGGTTGGTACATAGACGAGCCTTGCTAATTTTGTGCAACAACTTTTCACCCCCATTTTCCAGCATTTAACAGACTTCCTCTCCACTTTCTCATGACTTTCATATTCTATTTTTACATTTCATTCTTTCAGGAAATTCTGTTTTAGATGAGTATTTCACAAAAATCTGTTCTTTGATCCCAGTGGACAAGCTTTATTGCCAAGTTGTTTGGGGGACCTATTCTTATTGTTCTATTTATTGCATTCAAATATGCATAACTAATCTTCCTAAATTTCTGACAACTAAAGAATATTCTGGCTGGTTTTGACAGAAGAATAAGATAATATTTAATGAAAAAACTGTCAAGTCTTGGCCTGACTTCTTATTTATTCTACTTTGCATAGCATTTGTTCATTTAGTGGCTTGTAAAAAAAAAAAAGGTCTTTCTCATGGGAGTATCTGCTTTTCAAGAGAGATTATGAATTTTGTATATGAAGTACTTGAAAATTTTTATCAGCATGTAGTAATTTTATAAATAATGTGTTTTGTTATGTGACAGTCTTCATATACATTGATCACATTCATTTCTCTTGGCTTCTTAAACTCTCTCCTCCTACTGATCACCTTCTCCTTCCCAAGAAACCTCCTCCTAACCTCATGTCCTTCTAAAAAATAAATCTAGCTTCTACATAGGAGAGAAAGCATATGGTATTTATCTTTCTGAATCTGGATTTTTTTTTTCACTTAACATCATGATTTCCTGTTGCATCTGTTTTCCTGCAAATGCCATGCTTTTATTTTTCTCTGCAGCTGAACTAAGTTACATTGATCTATGTATCACATTCTTTTTATTGATTCGTCTCTTTTTGGGCTAATAGATTTGTTCCATCTTCCAACCATTGTGAATGCTGAATGAATAAATGTCGATGCACAGATATGCCTGTAGTTAGTTTTCTGGCAGTGATTTATCTGAATTCTCTGGTAGTACTAGTTTTAGTTTTTTGGTGACCATCCACACAGACTTCCAGAGTGACTGTACCTATTTACATTCCCACCAACAGAATGTAAACATTCCTCTTTTCCCTTAGCTTTGTCAGCATTTGTTATCACTTGTTTTCTTGAGGAATTTGTTTTCATTCTGATTGAAATAAGAATGAAAAAAGGAGTTTCAATTTGGATTTTCCTGATAGCTGAAGATACTAAATACTTTTCAAGTACTGCTGGCCAGTTTTAGTGACTTGGTATTTTATCCTTTTTTTTTTTTTTTTTTTTTGCAACTCTAAATCTTGGCTTCCTGTCTGATGTGTAACTGGCATGATATTTTCCTATTCTGTTGACTCACAGCTAATGGTTTTCTTTGCTGTGCTGAAGGTTTTTAATTTCATGAAATGACTTTTTTTAATCCTTGAGATCATTTCCTGTACTTTTCTGACAATACTTTCCCATATCTTTATCCTGAAGAGTTTTACCAATGATTTAAATTTTAGCATTTTCAATGTTGTTATTAATGTTTGATCTATGTTAACTGATTTTTGTGCAAGGTGAGAGATATGAATGTAGTGTAATGCTTCTATATGTAGATTTCCAGTTGTCCCAGAATCATTTGTAAGAGACTATCTTTTCTTCATTGTATGTTTTTGACACCTTTTGTCCAAAAGTAATTGATTCTGTTTATATGAGGTTATGTCTGGTTCCTTTTCTTATATTCTGTTGATATAGATGTCTGGCTTTACCATACAGTTTGGACTATTATGGCAAAGTTATAAATCAAATATTGTAATAACTCTAACATTCTTCTAGTTGCTTATGAGTGATATGGCTATTATTATGTGCCTCTATGTGAATTTTAGAATTCTTAATTTCTGTGAAGAATGAAATTAAACATTTGAAGAAGATTGTACTGACTCTTTAAATTGCTTTTGGTAATACAGCCATTTTTATGAGATTGCTTGTATGAGCTTGGGATATTTTTTTATCTTCGAGTGCTTTCTTTAGTTTTTTCCTAAAATGTTTAAAAGTTTTTCCTACAGTGTTCCTTCTTCCTGGTTAAATTTATTCTGAGGTTTTTTTGACGCTATTATGAATGTAATTTGTTTCATAATTTATTTCTCATCAAATTTATTGTTGGTATGTATGAAGGCCTTGATTTTGTACCCTGTTATTTTGCTTTAAGTATTTATTACAGTCTTTAGTATTTCTTTTTTAACTGTTAATCCCACACTAATGTCCTTTAATGAAATCGAATTAGATATAATCTGAGATAAAGAATTCAAAAGAATAATTAAAATATATTTAAACCTTAGAATTTCTAAAGTATAGAATCATATCCTATCTACATAGAGATACTTCAATTTTGTAATTTTTAATTTATATCCCTCTTGTTTATTTCTCTTGCCATTATTCCAGATAAGACTTGAATCATTACAGTTAAGAGAATAAAATATGAGTATCCTTATTTTGTTCCTGATTTTAGGTAAAATGTTTTTGGTTTTTCATGAGTTTTAATGTATTACTGCAGGTTTCTTGTATATAGCCTATGTTATACAGAGACATGTTCCTTCATTTTCCAGTTTCTTTGAGGGTTTTGTCATGAAACCATATTAAATTTTGTCTCTATACCTGAAACTACTTGTGGATGCTTCCATTATGTTATTGTTTTTATTGAGATTTTTTTTCCCAAAAAATTATTTTTTTCCAAATCTCAAGTTACTTTTTAAACTTTTCTTCCATAATGTAAATTTAATATTATATTACAAAATTCTTATTCTTATTTTGGCTTTTTTTTTCTATGTAATTGACATTTCTCTCAGGTTCTGGATTGAACTCATCTGCTCATTTGAATCTACTCTGTGGTCACTGATGTTTTTCTTACTGAAACTTTTGAAACTTCATCTTTTTTCCTGCTTCTGTATCTTTGAGTTTAGTAGCTGAAGATTAAATTTCTATTGAAGGAGTTATATTCTCTTGCTCTTTCACAATTCTTATACTTCTGCGACACAATTTGTTCATATGTTAGCTAAATGACTTCCTGTTTTGGGGGAGATTTTTCTATCAAACAGCCCACTTTTGAGAGCTCATCACTTAAGTTATCACTTATTGAGGAAAACAAACTATAACAGCAACAACACTAAACTATACAAGATATGGAAGTGCACTTAAAATCACATACAGCTGTCACGAATAACTAAGATGGAAATTGGTAAAACTAATGTAGGATATGCAATGCAACTAAAATTTATTAAGGATAAATACAGAAGAGTAAGTGAGTGGCTTAAAAATGAAACAGATAAAGGGGAGAAATAGACATTACATAAGTGAAAATTGAAAGACGTGAAGGAGAATATTGTAAAGATATAGAGAATACAGAAAAAGATTAGAAAAAAGTTAAACACAGAAAAGAGATTTTTTAATAGCTAAAAATTCCAAAACATAATTTCTTGTAGTAGTTAACCCTTGGTGTCAACTTTACCACACCTGGAATTAACTAAAATTAGCTATCAGACTATCTGAAGAAGTTATCCAGATCAATACATTTACAATATAAAGACCAGTCCTAGATCTGACAGGAACTTCCCTAGATCTGACGGGAACCTCCTAGTAGCAGACCAAATAAAAGGAATCATTGAACAGAAGATTGAAAGAGAGACTCTCTGCTTCTTTGACTCTCCAAGATTTCTCCAGTATTCAGCCTTCGCCCACTGGCTTACTGGACTGAGCATCTCTGAGTCTCTAGGATATTTGCAGTGACTTACTTAGCCTGTCCCTGGTTTCAGCCACCAGCCATGTCACCTCTGCCATGAAAGAATGTTTCTTCCCTCTGGTACGGTAAGCTGAATAAATATCCCTTTCTCTCTTAAGTTGTTTGACTTTGGGTGTTCTCTCACAGAAACAGTTAAAAGTAACTATTACATTGCATGAATGTAAGAAGGGCAATAAAATGAAATTTTAAAACAAAGCAAAATACTAAAATATACGTCAATAATATAATATCTAAATAGTCACATGAGTATACTAGAGAGGTGAGAGAGAAAAATAGTGCAAGTGGGAAAATACAGGAGGAAAATAAAGGAAGATTCCCCAATAATTTTGAAAATATATACACAAAAGCAAATTAATGTATAAAACAAAATAAAAAGGAAAACATATTTTAAATTTGATAAAATATAAATATTGTTAAAACCATGGTAAAAGTAAAAATGTGAAAGTATGAGGAGAAAACAGATTACCAATTTTCTAGGTCCTTGAAAATTGGAGAATGCTGTTTTACATATATAGGAATCAGTTGATCCATTGAACCTCTGGACTCTCATCTTTTCTTAGGCTGATGATAGTGTTTAGCTGTATTAGACAAATGCCAGATGATTCCATAGCTATTCACAGTTTTCAGTTTCTCCTATAGAAAAACTCTGTGACCTATAAAGAGTTTTTCAGTCTTTAGGCTTGGAAGGTTCTCTTAACCTCCTGAAACTATCAAAGATGTACAATATGAGGTGATTATATTCTAGGTAAAGCATGTATTTCAAGTAAATTGAGAGCACAGCCCTGAGATCTATATAGGTTAAGGACCTATCTTTAGCCTTCCAAGTCTTTTTACATGGTACTCACTTGTAGTAGTTACTCTTAACTGTTGCTGTGAGAAAGCATTCAAAGTCAACACAATTAACACTCCTGTGCTTCCTGTACAGTCCCTGGAGATCCTTCCAAGTGTAGCTGTGTGTTTAGCTTGGCTTTTCCTGATGTTGACCTTTTTGTTTCTCCATACTTTTCAGGTATCATACCTATGACAACCTTTGTGAATTTCTGAAGCTCAACTCTTTATGTTTTTGTAAAACTCTATTTTTTCTTATTCTGATCCTTCTCTACCATTTAACACAGAAACAACTCTACCTGTTTCTTTTGGTTTCAGAAACCTTTTCATTTGATTTAATCTCACTCGTCAGTTTTTATTATTCTACTATTATCTAGTGGGGTGCTGGAGTTCTACTTAGAATTCTTGACTACACCTGTAACTTAAAGTGTTTCCTCTTTGTTTTCCTCTAGTAGTTTCAAAAATTGAGAGCTTATATGAAAGTCCTTGATCTGTCCTGAATTTATTTTTTTAATTTTTTTTTTTTTATTCAATTGTGCGTGTGTGCGTATGTATGCGTGCGCGCGTCTGTGTGTGTGTAGAACCACGGACGAATTCGGGAACCACCATGGACGCCTCCATTTCCTCCTCCCCGGGATTCACAGGCTCCACCCTACCAGGACCAGAAGCGCAGGCCGCCCCCGCTTCCACCTGGCGTCTATACGTGGGATCTGGGATCCGAACTCAGGACCTTCCGCCTGCAAGGCAGAGGCTTAACCCCTGAGCCACCTCTCCAGCCCCTGAATTTATTTTTATATAAGGCGAAAGGTGGTTGCACTGTCAGAATTTTAGGAAGGACACTATGATATATTCAATGCATTTCTTCGAAGTGTCAAGCATAAAGTAAGACACAAAAGAAATTATCAATAAATAGTTGCTATTCAAAAACTTGGGTTTTGTCTTCTCATTTTTCAGGTGGCAATTGTATGAGCCCTTTTATAAGAATTTTCCTACAAAGGGCATAGGAACATCACCAGTACAAAAAAGAGTAGGTTTGTATAGTTAATTTCAAAGAATGTCTCTCATTATATGAACATCTGATAAAGGCTTTTGTAATTATTCTATAGTAATAACTATCCTGATATTTGCCAAAACTTAAACTGCCTCACAATATTATTCATAAGAATATTTTATTTTAATTGTATCAAAGAACACTACTAAAATGATCCTGAAAGGAATGTTTCTGTGGCTTTTTTGCATCCAAATTCAGAAAGCTTTTCTATTTCTGGACTCATTAGAATCTGGCCAAAGTATCATGCTGTGAAATTTTCTGGGACAGGGATATCCCTTATTCAGTTAGCATCTGTGACAACATGTACACAGCTCTGACTCTTGCAAGCATTCAGTCCACTTTGCTCATATTGTTGTAATATCTGTCTTGTTACAGGTACTGTGCAAGATATTAGTATGCTTGCTTTTAACTATATCCTCTTATATACTCTACTATTTTGAGTATAGAAACTCAGCCAAATAGAGGTTAAATAATGAAGTCACCTATAGTAGTTAAGAGAATCCATGGCAAAAATAATGTTCTATAATTTTATATGCTTCATAAACTCCATGAGGTGAAACTTATCTTTTAAGGGTTCTTGTCTGTTAGAAAGGCAAACAAGAGTCTTGTTTTCTTCTTCTGAATGTGACTATAAAAGTTTCCATTATCACTGAGTAAAAAGATCATCCTTTCCCTAATGGCTGTTCAGAATCAGTTGTCTGGAGATCTGCGGATTTATTTCTAGTGTCTATTTACTCACATTGGTGCCCGTGCCTGTCTGGCAGTGCTATGCTTATTTTCTTACTATAACTTTGATGTGAGTTTTAAAGCCAAGTTGGGCAATGTCACTTGCTCTGTTCTTTTTTGCTGAAGAATGCTTTAACTATTTATAAACTTTTGGTTACATTAAATTTTAGGATTTTTTAAAATAGTGTTTTGAAGAATATTTTTGGAATTTTGATGGGAATTACAATGAATCTGTAGGTTATTCTAGGTAGTATGAGATACTAACAATATTGATTCTTCTAATCCATGAAACAAAAATGTCTTCATTTTTGGAAATCTCTTCAGCTTAATTTATCAATCTTTTACACATTTAATTGTAGAGATTCAAAGCAAAAAATACCTTTCTAAGTGTCCAACAGCAAAGAATAGTATCCCAAAATATATATAAAAACTCGAGTATTATTTAAGACTTGTCATGTTATAAGTTAATATGATTATGAAAATGGCATTTTAATGGGGTATTTGCATACTTTGTAACATTCTAATCTTAAGACTTTTCAATTCTATTAGCTAGAAAAGGTTTTCACAATGCAGATGTGGTAAGGTAGCATTTATCTTAATCTCCAACACCTAAGATGCTGATGCAGGACAGCCTGGACACCAACCAAAAACAAAAGGTTTTAAATAGCATGTTTAGGTAACTCAAATGCAGCCAAATATTATCATTCCTTTGCTAGAATAAACTTTTGAGTAGATTGTACTAATGTAATCCAAAATTTGCCCAAGCGTTAAGTAATCTAGATTTATATTATTTGATCTTTTATACATGATGTATCTGCTTTAATGGAATATCAGCTCTGTTTTATGAGCTCAATTTTATAGAGTTGACCATCATATCAAAATTATTTGTCAGTTTACTAATATTTTGTTATCTTAATCAATAATTGAGATAGTAGTTAAAGTTCTTACTTCATGGTTATAAATCGTTTCATCATGTCCTGTTTCATTTTTATTCCTTGTCAATTTTATATATGTATAATTTTGTTGATTTTTCAACCTCTGCTGTGACTATTTGACTCCTTTCTCTTCTGCTGAATCCCTTGTTCTTCACAATTAGTTCCCTCCTATTTTGATGTCTTTTGTGCATGTGAGACCCACCGAGTTTACTTCCCATTGCTTGGGTGAGCATGAGTTATGTTTAGTTATCTACTGAACGTTGCAAATTTATCAGTGGCTACATCAGTAAAGAAAATAGCACCCCTTTTCCAGTACCCATCAGTTGCCATAGACTTTCATTGGGGAGGGGAAATGCATCATAAGCCCCACCCTTATACATGATGAATTGGTCAGATTAGTGCAGGTCTGTGCCTGCAACCATAGCTGCAGTGAGATTATGAGTTCAATGGCCATGTCATATCCAGAAGACACTGTTTCATATTGCTTCTCCCCAACCTCTGGTCCTTGTGTTTTTTCACCCTATGTTGTGCGCTGTTTCTGAGCCTTGGTGGGGGGGGGATAAAGATGTCCCAATTAAGGCTTTGAATTCCACAGTCGCTAATTCCCTGAACACTGCAAAAAATAAGCTTCTCTGATAATGGGTGAAAGCTGTGCTAATTTATGGTATAAACATAAGTATTTGAATGGCAATTTGATACCATATCCATTTAGCAAAATCACAATAGTCGTTTCTGTCTTAACGCCTATAACCCTCCCAACTGGAGATTCTTGACTAGGTTTACAAATATCAGTTATGTGGTTCATGGCTTGTACTTTCAGCCCAATGGTATATCTGGAACCATAAGACAAAATAAATACTCTTTTCACTTCTAAGTTGCTTGCATCCGAGTACCGTCTCACAGCTAAAAGAGTGACTACAAACAGCAGTTCACTAAATCTTCTGATCATATCAGAATCCATCCCTGTGGAACTCAGTGCAGAATAAGAGGAAGCATCAAAAGTAGAAGATTTCAATTGATATTTCAAAAATAGCATTTCTCTGTTACAATGTGTACGTGATAACTTCATGAAGATTTTTATCTTAAGTAGCTTGTTTTACTAATGAAACTAAGTCATTTCCAGTTATTTTAATTATTTATTTTTGGCATTTTCACACACACACACATGCGCGCACACACACACACACACCACACACACTGTATTTTGATCATAGGCACATTTGTTACCTTTTGTCCCATTACCTTATCTTCTCCATTTATTGATCCTGCTGAATTTCTTCTTTTGTTCATCTAGTCCTGCTTTGCAGAATGTGTGTATGTGTGTGTGTGTGTGTGTGTGTGTGTGTGTGTGTGTGTGTGTGCATGTGTGTAGAGAGTAGGCTTGAAGAGAGAGTAAAGTACACAGAGGTTAATTAGGATTGCTTGTGTGAACTTAGGTAGGTTGTTATTTGCAAATGACACCACCACTGAAGACTCTGTCTCCCCCCAGAAACCATCAACCACAAAAACTCCTCAGAAAGCTGGGCTATAAGCCACTTCCTATTCCAGAACAGAGTGTTTACAGTCCCAGACGAGTGCAGGCTTTGTGCAATTATCATGACTTCTGTGAGTCCATGAGTGCAATGGCTACGTCATGTTTGGAAGACAGCTTTCCATAGCATTCCTCCCCATCTTCTGGTTCTCCCATTCTTTATTTTGCATCTTTGCTGGTGTTCCCTGAGCCTCGGAGGAAGTAATACATAAGTTGATGGTCAAACAATTAAAAGTCACTTTTCATCATTTTGATCAATTACAAATCCCATCCGCTGCAAAGCAAGGCTTCTCTGTACAAGGCTGGGAGCAGCATTAATCTATGACATAGCATGACGTTTTAGAAGGCAGTTCAAGCAGGACAATATGTTTATTTAGCAAAAGAGCAGTAGTTATGTTTCTCCTTAGGGCCAATGAACTTTCCAGCCACAAAGTTTTGCCCAGTTTAGAGGGCCTTGTATGAATTCACTACTATTAAGTAGACTTCCAGTCCGACCAGAAAGTAGCTGGTTACACCATGAAAGTCTTACAACCATGAAAGTCTGGTGCAGTGGTTATAGTGTGAATGTCATGCTGAACCAGTAGGCACATCTTGACAGGCAGTCCTGTTATGCACCATGCAGGTCTCACAGCGCGGAAATCTGTTTATGCCTCTACTCAACCAGCAGTCTTCATAGCATCTTTCAACCAGCTTTGTAAAAGCTAACCATCAAGGAAGAAGCTTGCCTCTTGGTTCCAGCTTAATTTTTCCACATCTTGTAGCCAACACATGGGGTGTCTTCAGCAGCAGGCTTTTGCCCTCTGTGTTTGTTGGGCAACTAAAAGCAGTGCTGACCACCAGTTATTTTGATAAATATGTATACGTTACCTCATGTAAACTCATAAAGACTCATGATATACTCTATTATGTCTTTCAGAATTTACATAGTTCCCCAGATTTCCAACAGTCAAATGACTACTACTTAGAAAAATGTTTTTTTTTTTTAATTAAAACAAGTAGATTTATTAAATGTGGCCATACTGAGCAGAGTTACACTGAGGTACAGTGATAGAAAAATGGATTTTTATTTTCTTTTATTTTTTATTTTATGTTTTATCTACTCCAGAATATTAACAAGTTTGGTATATATAATATTATTTGTAAGCCTCAGCTAAATCTTGATATTTGCTCTCTGATTTCCAACTGTGAGGTGAATGATGGTTTAATCTGAGACAAGCATTATACACATTGGACATGCTGTGTACCTATGATGAGTCTTTAAATATGAAATGTGTATAAATTTACTAAAAAGTAATATTGTTTTTAATGTTTATCTCTTTTGGTGTATATAATATATGTGATGAGGATTTTAATAATAATAACCATGTTACTGAAATCTTATTATACCTTTGTAATTATCATTTATCTCTATTAAACATTAATTCTTCATTTAATGGAATAAGATTCATGGCTAAATTTAATAAGATCTATAATAATCAAAAATGGAATCACAATAACAGCATATTAAAATATTGCCTAAATTATTTTAAATTTAAAATCAATAAACAGTCCTTTAATGAAATTGAAGTTCCATTAATTAACTTTAATTAATTAATTGACATTAATTATTTTCCATATTTATATATAATTCATATGGATAGATTATATAGCACTTAAAGCAGTACCTTATTAAAGCTTTTACTGCACTAACAAATAACTGAACAATTGAAAGAGAGTAAGACTTATGTTGATTCACAATTTCAGACTCTTGTCTATGATCTGCTGCTTTCATTTCTGGGGTTTTTTAATGAAATAGCTGATACAAATCATACTTCATACTTCTCATTGGCAATGTTGTCAAGAATACATGGTAGAGTAAGTGTTCTCCTCTTAAATGGCCAGGAAGTATAAAGAGTGACAGGAAGTAGCTGAAGTAAATTATAACTTTCCAGGACATGCCACAGGTGACATACTTTCAACCCTCCATCCATCAAATTCTGTTCAGTTAATCTATGATCCTGCTCTGGTCACTTCCCAAAGTCCTATATTTGAGTATTATTTGAATGAGGAGTCAAAATTTGATGCTTGAGCATTTATTTGGGGGGGACATTTCCTGTTCAATTCCTGTTTGATTTGGTTTTTCAAACTAATAGTGAAAAGTAAAATCAAGCAAAATTGTTATAGAAATGAATTTTCTTATAAATCAAAAATTTATATATGTTAGGAAAATCTATGTGTAAATGAAAGCTTAGTTACTCAAGTATAGTTGAATCTTTAAAGAGATATACTTTTACTATTTTAAACAAGCATATTTAGGTTTATAAAAATGATGTGATCTGGTGTAAATGCAGTGAAAAAATAGCTGATACAAATCATATAAGGAGAAAACCATCTGCAGAAGGATTGATTCATTTAGTTATCTCAGTAAGTTATGATTAATTTTAATGGCAAGCTTAAAAATAAAAAGTATAAGCCACTTTCTGATTTCAATGATAGCTTCAAAATCATTGTGAGTTGTTATTTTTTACCTTCATACTTCTTGAATGTAATTACATTATCACACCTGACTTTTTAAAGTAATTATGGGAAATTTAAACAGAAAAAAATGACTTCATCAAATATGACCTATTGTTAGTCATCATATTAAAATATTTTAGAAATTTAAGACATTTATGTGATTTCATTGAAAGTTAATACTACCATTACCTCTAAATTTAATAGACTTTTTAAAGTAGATAATATATGTAAGAGCAGATAGACAACAGTAACAAAAAGTCATTTTTAAGTTGACCAGATAGTGAAAATGTTTATTACATTTTTTGCCTAGTTAAACAAGCTCAGTAGATACCCTCCTTCTTCCCCTCCTCCCTTTCTTCCTCCCTTTTGTCCCCAGAGCATCTGTTTATGTGGGTGCTGAATTTCCCTCTGGGTCACCTACACTAGTGGCATAGCTTTGAGCCCTTTCTTGGGCTGCCCGCTAGTATGGGAACTCTATTATGACTGTATAACCCTTGCCTCTAAGGATCCTACTGCCTGAAGCCTTCTCCCCTGTGATCTGTGCTAGACTTGGGGTGTTGTTGACATGTCAGCATTGTGCAAGTCAGGCAAAGTCCAGTCACAGTGTGGCTATATCCTGGCTGCTGCAGGCCTGACTTGTGTGGAGTATCTTGCCACAGATAGTGAAATTTTTCCATTTACTTATTAAAATCTATTTATTTATTGCTTGTATAAGTACACGTTCACAGTATATATGTGGGCATACATTTGTATAACAAAGTGCCTGCACTTGTATACACATGCATTTGGAGACTCTAGGTAGTGTAGGATGTCTTCCTTGATCCCTTTCCACCTTATTCATTGAAGCAGCATCTCTCAGTTGAACATGGTGATCACTGATCAGTTAGTCCAACTAGCCAGCCTGCCTTGGTGACCCATCTCTGCCTGTTGAGTGCAAATATTGCTGGAGACTATCAAAATTCCTTCCTGACTTCCACAGAGATTCTGGGGATCCAAATATGCTCCTCACATTTGCATGACAATCATTTCATCTATTGATCTATAGTATTGCTGGTGCTTAATAAAATGTTCTGTGGATTCATGTTGATTTAATGCCATGTGCAATGAAAATTTTAATTATATATCAACTTAAAATGTCTTGTGAATATGTGTGAGACACCACAGAAGATAAGGAAAAAGAAACAACCTGTTTTGCTCAACATATGCTCTTATTCAGTTACTCAACCTTCACAAGATGATATCAGTCTATTACCATGAACTTATCTGGGCTAAAATCAAACCATATGGCATGTCTTAATTGCCTCTGTGGAGTGCCTGTCTCCAGGTCAAGCTCTGACACAGCCTCAGGTCAGGCCTCTTTGATCTATCCAAGATATATGCCATTTAATCCATCCTATATTTTGTTCCTATTAAAAGAATCAGAGCATAAAAGAACTAGACTATTATTGCTAACCCCACCTTCAAGATGTTACAATTTGTTTTACTGAGTTGATATTTGGTTGTAAGCCCTCATCTTTTAATTTATATTTTTTGGTCCAGTGGTGTTCTCTCTTCCTGAGAACTGATTGTTTAAAAATATTATATATATATATACACAAATATATATATGTATATATATACATACATAAAGAGAGAGGAGAGAGGGAAAGAGAGAGAACAATCACACTTGTCAGAATGCCTGTTAGAAAACCTGTAAGTTACTTTTAAAAATTATAACATATAGCTTCCAGAAACTGAACTCAGGTCACCAGATTTGTGAGTGCCGAGTCATCTTGCATACCTCATCAAGTGTGATTTTTTTAAAAATCTACTTTCAGTATTAAATAGGCCAATTTCAGTTATACGGAGGGTTAAACAGAAACAGTACATTCAATATCCTTCAGCTTTACAATGTAGAAACTATATTGTCAAATAAAAATAGTCTTCAACACAAACAACAATCCCATTATTTAGCATAGCACCTAGTCCTATAGTTAATGTCGCTGCACAGTTTCAGAAGCCACAAGAAGCAGGAACAGAGATGGAGGAGTAAGTGTGTAATGTCATCTCCAAACAGAGAATATTAGGGATAAAATGTAACTATGTGAGCAAAAGCTTTGTCAGCAAGCTGTGAAGAATACATAATGCAATAGATGTGAGGTGTTTAAGATTTGAGCCAGGGAGACAGAAGAAGGGCGCATTTTTGTTCTTCAAAGATGTCCACAGTGACAGGCTTATCATTTCAGAGCCTGGACACTCGACCTCAGCACTGCTTCACTGTTCTTCCTTTGGAACACAATGCTAACCTCACTTTTGTCCTTTGTTGATGTTTATTTTCTGGGACTGGAACAGATCCTAGGGCTTTGCATAAGTTAGATAAGCACTCTACAAATGACCTATGCCTTTGCCATGTTCCTTAAAATTCATCTCCCACCTTCAAGGACACGCAAATAATCACAGCCTACACTTGAAATGAATTAAGAAAAATGGGCTGTTTCCACATTACCAAAAAAAAAAAAAAGTAGTTTCTATTTTGTAATAGCTCAAGGATAGTTTTTAAAATGAGGGCATGATTAAATGCTTTAAACAAATTGTTTCCTTAGCATCTTAATATTTGAGAAGAAACAACATGCAATTTAAAAAGCTTTGTTATTAGAAGCAAAGTTTTCTGTTTGAAAAGGATCTCTTGAAATGCCCTACTGCAGTATCAGTACTGAGATTTATTTCCTTACAAAATTAAATTTAATCATATTTAATGATTGTAGCTGTTGCAAGATTATTAAGAAACAGCAATTTATTTTCTAGTATGTGTGAAAGTATCAACAGAAACAAAATGATACAAAATACAGTTGAGTTTCAGAGTGTCTGTTTTTCTGAATCCATAATATTTTCCCATAAACTGTTAAAATTTATTTATGGTTTAAAGTAGGCCTATTTAATCTAACAACATTCTTGATGTTTTTCATAACTAATATAATGTGGTTATTGTGACTATTATGCAAAAACTAAAAATAAACATATGGATAAATGAATAAATGGATTAATTTGCAAGGATACTTCTTCTGAAGTGTCTTCTGAAGATTACATACTTGACAATACATACAAGATTGCATACTTGTACAATACTTTGTGCAGTACTTTGTTGTTTTACCCAAGCTTCATTCACATTAGTGAACATGATACTATATTTCATAAATTTTACTTATATGAATTATATAACATTTTCATATATAAATATGTGTATATTTGTTTTTGCCTAATTGCATTAAAACATGATTTTAAATCTATGAAATTAATATGGATATTGCACTATTTATTACTAATAAACCTTAATATGTGTGACATTTCTTTGCCTGAATTTACAAGAGTTCAGGTGGAGTATACCTGAGCAGGCAGATAAAGACAGAGGCTAGCTGAGCATTTGGCAGGCTGTCAAGGGAAGTAAGTACGAGCATTGGTCTGTCCCTTCACTTTTGACACATGTGCTCCTGCCTCTGAAGTTTCCTTATGTGATGATATGTAACTTGAAAATGTGAGCTGGATGTAACCCCATCATGCCCTTAAGTTATTTGTGGCAGACATTTATTACATCAGTAAGTCATGAAACTAAAGCATTTCAGAACTTTGAAATGCTCATGCCTCTCTCTCACGGCCAGATTTCTCTGAGAATTTCTTTGTCAGATAAATTAGACATTAAGGTATGTTCTCCATCCTCATAAATCTTGGTGCCTAGAGAATCATCCTGTTTATTGGACTTTTAAGAACCTAGCACAGACTTAGTCAACATGGCTAGCTATTTTCACTTTCATGTGCCTGGATATTTGTGTCTTTCAAGTCAGGAGAGGTTTTTTATTATTATCATATTAAGTTTATTCTTGAGTATCCACAAGTTGGCCTTAAATTCAGTAACTTAAGCACTACTCTGATGCATCCTAAAGGACTTAAGAATTAAGTTTTATTTCATATTCTGCTTTTGTTCTTTCTGTTATGATATTCCAAATATTCTGACGTTGTTTGACTACACTGTTTCTTCTGTTTGATCTGCCCTGATATTGGCACATTCTGTTTTTTTTTTTTAAGGGTACAAAGGGTTTATTCTTGCCCATGAGTCTGTGCTGCAGTTACAGTTCACAGTCTAGCTTGGCAGGAGGATTTATACAAACTACCAGAGTCGAGGAAACATCCACAAGAATTTTTGAGGGTCGAGGGTGGGGTAAACCTCCTCACTTGCTAGAATGGATGCACGTCAACAGGACAAAGTATGCCTAAATTATACCAAACTACTGAACCATTTCTCTCCATTTTATTCACCTTCCCAGGGAAGAGGTCCACCCACTATAGTTCAGGCTTTCCTACATCAATTAGATAATCTCCCGAAGACTTTTGTTGGCATTTCTTAACTAATAATTTTCGCAAATGTGCCCAGAGCAAAGTTGTCAAGTTGACACCTGTGTCCCACTGACACAGTCCCTAACTTACTTTTCTAAACCTGTCTCCTGTGCTTGCGCTTTGCTGATTAAAATATTGTGCTTCCTGATCTTGTCTCCTGCTCCTTTTCCTTCACTGCATGGTTGCTTCAGTTGCTGTCTCTTTGATTTAGATTAATCTGCAATTAATATCTCCCCTCTCTAGATATTATGCTACTTTTTCTATATGTTTCTATCTCTAGTCACTTTTTACTTAGGATAGTTATATTTTTTCTACTCAATTGCAAAGTGCATAAATAGGATATGGAATATTTGTAATGTAATGAGTAAATCATACTAAAGCCTTAATTGTCTTCACAGATGATTAAAGATTCCTAAAGTCAGCCCCACAAAAAAAATCCTTAGTTCTTTTCATAGTATAAAATCAGTTAGGCTGAATTCTCACAAGATCTATGAATTTCCATGGACAATTTTAAATTTGAATGCAAAGAGACAGTGTATTTACTAAGGAAGGAGAAGTATTTTAAAGCTCAGGTTGCTTGAACATTGAAACTTCCTGGGGAATGTGGAACACCAGTGTCTATATCCTATTCCTTGAACATTATATTACTTTAAAAAATTTGTTTAATTCAACTCTTGTTATAATTTAAATATTTCTGTTTTCCTCAGACTTTTGGGAATTATATAACCATGAGTAAGATTGTATAATTTTTACTGAATTCTATAAAATTCTATTATTTCTTATAAATGCTTAATGTATTTTTCAGCTCTGGCATGTCTGCCTCATTTTTCTGAACTACCTCCATATCTATGGAAAGTGTCTTAGATTATTTGATTTAATGTCTCTATTTTCTTGAAGCTTCTTGAGTTCCCTTAAACTAGCAGCAAAAGAATCCTCCTATGCTGATTACTCTCCAGTCAGTTTCTTATTTTGAATATCAGATGAGATGATGGTCTTGATGCTTCCTGGCTTGATGTGTACTCTAGGCACTGAAGGATTAGGAATTTCTTGTAGTATTCCTAGTCTGGGTCTATTTGTGTCTTTTCCCCAATTCTATGCAGCTTACTTAATTTCCTTTGAGACTGTAATTATTTCTATTGCTTAAGTAGATTAAGATCTATCACATAACTATTTCCCTATCACCAACACTAAGGTGGTTGTTGTTCATAATGAACAAAGAGAGTACCTAGAAAGAGAAGTAATCTGTTCCCAAAGACTTCTCTCCTCTAATTTAGTTAGGGCCAGACCACAGTCACCATTCTGTGGTCAGTTACTGTTGGATTCTTCCAACTCTGGGCAGACTCATGGCCCAATGCCACTATAGCCACAAGAGCTGCTAACTAGAGTAAAAATACAACAGACTGAGAACACATCTACAAGCACCAAAGATGTTCCAGGGGCTATATTCACAGCCAGATTAGGAGCTATTAAGACTTACACAGTCTCAGGCAAGAATACATTCCAGAACTTTCCCAAATATATATTTTGCCAAATAGGCAGTGAGTTCGCAAGGTGAAATAACTTGCTAAGTGCCTTGTCTTGCTCTAACAAATAGTTTTGTTCTATATTGTACTCCTCAAATTTAGGATTGGTAAGGCAACTTCTTGGTTACCAAAGCAGAAGCTAAACTGGATCATGAACTTACAGCCTCATGGGCCCTCACAGTTTTTTCACTTCTTCTTGGTCCTACTGATAGTCATGAAAACTAAAATATCAAGTACTTCCCACAGAGCAACAGCTTTCCTTACGCTTCCAGACTAGGTCTAAAATGTCCATCCACAGGTTTTGACTGATACCTGTGTTGCCAAAGGTGGCAGACAGAAGATAAAAAGTCTTAGTGAAAACTGTAGACTCTAAGTTGTATTGAAGCAGCATGTCACAGCCGTAGGGACTTGTACAATGTCAGGTGAAGGCTCCAGGCTTCTTCCAAGTATAGTAGTAATGTCTACTGCAAGTCAAGTTTGCCCCAGACATGTAAATGTCTACCTGATACTGGACCTTCAGGTCTGCTTGCCGATGGTTGACACACAGAAAGCTATACAGTTTTAAGACAAAGTCATAGGTCGGTTTCTGTGCTCTGGAATGGTGTCAGCTTGGTGAAGCTGGAAATGGAAAGGTCTGAACTTAATTTCCTCTACCTCAACCAAGTAAGTGTTATCTCTCCTCTGTTAATCAGCTTGGAATTGGAGGTGCGATCCTGCTTCTTTCAATATGTCTACTATTATACTGACCATTCAAGATCAAGCATTGTGGTTTCTCCTGTGGCCTCCATATCTTTTCTGAATGCAGCTTGTGCATGAATAGCTGTTTAGACAGACAGGTTGCAAAGTTCTACCCAGCTGTTATCTTGATCAACTTAAGAACTTTTGTTCTTCAAACCAATACCTCTGTTATTATTATAATTTCTAAAGTAGATAACATGCTAATTACATTGGGCATTAATATGTTATCTATTCCCTGCAATATCCAAGAGTAGTTTTAAATTTTTTAAAAATTGACAACATAAATGAGTATACAATTATAAATTTTAATAAGTATCTTTCTGTACAAGACAGGCATTTTCTGAACTCAGTGTGAATAAAGATAATTTATACTTCCACTTAGAAGCATTCATTAAAACCAATAGTAAAACTATTTTAACTAAGCTGTTTTACAAATTATCAAATAACTTTTGCCTCATAATTTATTGGTTTATTACAGTGAGCCTTAATATTCTTATTGCAATTTCACAGATGAGGAAATTAAAATACTGATGGATTATCTATTTAAAGTTCCATTCATAATGGAGTTATATTTAAACTTTTGTTATTTCATTAAAACATGTTATTTAGTATGACATATATGTACACTATGCTTTGTAGTTTGAAAGCCTAAAAATCGTGTGCCCAAAACTTATATTAGTGAAGCAAATAACTATTATGAATTTTGTAGATGATAGCAATGGTATTTTGCTATATTAAAATTCAAACAAATTCATTAAAGCCCAAATTCATTAGTACTTGTGTGGTGGATAGTACTATATATGAATATATATCTCAGTATTAAATTGTTAGTCCGTTATCATAATTTTTCAACATACATTTAAAGAATAAATACCAAATTTATATATTATTTTCCCTTTAAAAACCAATAATGCTGCACTATTTAGATGTGCAAATAATTTTAGTACGATATTCAAAGTAAATAACACTATAAAACATGAGTTAAAACAAAGTTTCACTTATAATTAAATGAATTAGTTTTAAATTATCATATATAGTGGCAGTTTTCCATATCATATTTTCACATAGATTCACTTTGGTTTCCCACATTCTCTCATTGAGTGAAGATTCTAGGCTTAATGCCACAGTTTTGGAGTTAAAAACAGTGCCAAAAGTTTATTTGATTAGGCAGCTGAAATGTTTATTAAAGTAGGGTCTTCTGAAAAGGCTGAAGATTCCAGATAATCTCTAGATTAGTGTAAATGATGGGATTAAAAATTCTGGGAAATTGATATGCTTGACTGGATTTTGTTGTTTAAAACCTACCTCTCCTCAATGGGAGAATCCAGATGACATGCCCTTTACAAGAATTATATTATAAAGACATGGATTGAAACTTCCATGAGTGACAAGTCTTAGGTGCTCTCCATGAACCCCTTTATCTTGCATCAAAACTGGCACCATCTCTACAATGATGCCATGTTCTGCAGCAAGGTTGAGACATAACTTGGCCCACTGGAACTACAGTTGTTAAACTTCTGTTTGCTGACCATGGAAAACCCTTTTTCTAGAAAGCCCAAATTATTGAAAGGCATTAAGATACTTCAGTCTACGTTCTCTTCTGCTGTCCAAACACAAACATTAGGTTTTTCCTCAATAACATTATGAACTGTAGTATCTACACCTATTCTGCTACATGCCCTTTCCTCATCTACAACTTCAATGCTACCAAAACAGCTCTTTTCTACCAAGCAAACCAGTGTCCTATCTGTAAACTCAGCTTTACCAAAGTTCTTATTCTCTTCACCATAATCTGGGCTCAAACAAATTATGATTCTTTCAACATTCCTGTTTTCCAAATGGTACACTAAAAAGTACTGAGTGTTTTTTGTAACCCACAATCTCAAAATCTGCAAACATTTCCAAACCCTAATATTTTGGAGGTAACCTCATAGGAACCTCATATGATAATAATATGTCAAAAAATGTCTTTAAGAAAGGAACAAGAATGGGCAGCCCATATGCAGAGGAGCACAGAATGAAAAAAAACAGGGCAAAACAAAACAAAACAAAAAGCCCAGAGCTGATCCACATAGTACCCTGTGTCAATTAGAAATATACTAAAAGTAACAGGAACGTGATACTTCCTGATGAAATGTTGATCAGAGAGGTCTTAAAGGCACCAAATATTATAGTGTTTTGCCATTGCTCTTGGTTGCTTTCCAAAAAACTGTAAGTAAAATTCTATTATTAAAGATTCAACACAAATGGATCACAGAATATGGGCAAAATACATCAAATGGAACTGGTCTGAGAACTTCCTTCTTGCTGAATAGCTTACACAGTACCAAACAATACTGTAGAAGTTACTGGGGGATAGAAATAATCACAGGCCTCCTCAACTCCTGATATCTGGAAATTGCAATAAAACTCACCATGGCAACTGGTATAATAATGGCATGAGTATCAAGGAGACCACCAACAGCTTTCTGATTGAACTCAAAACCTGCTTGTGAGAATGGAACACATTCCTGTTACTGTTAATGAGAACAAGAACCTAAAAAAGGGAAGGAGATAGATCAATAGGGGAAAACAGTCAATGAATTTATAGGTATACCAAACTGCTCTGTAAATAGCTACATTTTATATATTTATACATTTATACGTTTGAATAGTACTTAGCACTCAGCCTAGAAGTCTTCTTCTACAACAGAGATAGAGAATCTCAACACCCAGATAGAATGGAGCCTAGGGCAGCAGAAGACCAGTGAAGTGGACATCCATGGCCAGCCATAATGCAGCATATTAGGGATCAGCAATGGATCAGGGCATCCTAATTTCTCCACATCCTGAGGCTTAGGGAACTTCATGGAAGAGGGGGCAATGAGATTGCAAGAACCTAAAGATCATGTTGGATAAGACATTCCATTCAAGACTGTACTGTTGTGTCCAGGAACTCACTGAGGCTTGTCCTGAGCAGATATGCATAATGACTGACATACTATCATGCTCCTAAAGACTACAGAGGAATTCAAGAGAAGGAAGAACACACAGTGGAAACCTTAGGGACTAAAGCTGGATGAATGAAGGTATCAGTAGTGTGGCCTGGGAAAAGGCAACTTGGTATATCACAGAGGCCAGAAGAGTAGACAGTTCAGAAGAAACCCTGGAATCCATAGAAGCGGCCAAACAAGAGGGTTGGAGGAAGTGGAATGGATTGATGAGGGAAAGGGAGGAAGATGGGAGGGAAGGAGGATGAAGCGAAGCAGGAATTAGTACTCAATATGCTTGTAAAACTAACTAGCTGAATAAATAAATAAATAATACAGAGGCTTTAACCCTTTAAAAATTTGAAATTCACAAAATCTATATAACCAAATTTATTATCAATGGTACTAAATTTTGTCTCATTTTCTCTGTATATTGCTGATAAATTCTTGACCAAGAGATTTAAGAGGGAAGTGTAAGAGGGAAGTGATTTTTTGTAGCTTATGATTATCCAGTTAGAGTCTCAGTCCAGCTTGGCAGGGGAACTTATACTGACACCAAGTGTTGAGGAAACTAACCTCACAGTATCCCTGGAACTGATAAATAATGCCAAACTTTACTAAGCCAGCTTCCTCCATCTTGTTCACCTCTTAGGGAACATTCTCAACCACCATGGACTGGGTCTTATCCATGAATTATACAATTTTCTGTAATGTTTCTTAAGGCTTAGCTCAACTGCTAATTCTTTATAAATTGTACTAGAGCTCGTCTCCAATTATCAACTTGACATCTGTAGCTTACTAGCACATCCTCTTCTTGCCCCCCTTATACTCTCCTACCACCACTTTTATATCATGCGTTTTCTCATACCCTCCATAAAACACTCCCTTAGGGGCTGGAGAGGTGGCTCAGGGGTTAAGCCTTGCAGGCGGAAGGTCCTGAGTTCGGATCCTGGATCCCAGATCCCACGTATAGATGCCAGGCGGAAGCGGGGGCGGCCTGCACTTCTGGTCCTGGTAGGGCGGAGCCTGTGAATCCCGGGGCAGAAGGAGGTGGAGGCGTCCGTGGTGGTTCCCGAGTTCGTCCGTGGTTCTACACATACACAAACACACACACGCATGCGCGCGCACATACATATGCACTCACACAATTGAATAAATAATAATAATAAAAAATTTTTAAAAAAACACTCCCTTAAAATCAATTTTTAAGCCATCTCATGAGCGCCCCCCCCTTTTTAAATTTTTTGGCCTCTACCATACATACTTCCACATAAATACACATACACATGTAAATTCCAAGCTAGGATCCACATATGACACATATGAAAAAAAACATGGTTTTTGTCTTTCTGAGTCTGTGTCACTACACCCAATATAGTATTTTACAGTTCCATCCATAATCTTTAAAATATTACAATTTAATTTTTATTTATGACCAAATAAAATTCAAAAAATATTCATATTTTCCTTGTCCATCGGTTGATTGTGATCTAGGCTTGCTCCCTTTCCTTGCATTTATGAAAAGAGCACCAATAAATGACAAGCAAGTCTCTCTGTGGTAAAATACGAAATATTTTATGTCTATGCCAGAGTGGTTTAACTGTGACATGACAACTACAGTTATAGTTTTGGGATAGCCTTATGCACACTAATTTCCATAGTGGCTGTAACAGTTACATTCTCACTAATGTGAATGAGGGTCCCTCCACATCCTGATCTACATTTGTCATTATTTGTTTTGCAGATGTTAACCATCTTACTGGAGTGAGATGAAATCTAAAGGAAGTTCAGTTTTTATTCTCCTGATTGATAATGATGTTGATCACTTTTAAAATTATTTCTCATTCTTTTTTTTCTTTTTAGAAAAGTTTATTAAGTTCATTGGCCCATTAATTGATTTGTATTTTTGTTTTTTCAGTATTTATTTTTTAACACTTCTTTATATATTTTCTTTTTTTAATATTTTATTTATTTATTTATTTATTTATTTTTTATTATGAGAGAGAGGAGGAAAGAAGGTACATACATGCATACCATGGGGTGGAAGTCAGAGGACAGCTTTCAAGAGAAAGTTCTCTTATTCATCCATGTAGACTTCCAGGGATTGAACCTAGGTAAGCAGGCTTGGGAGCCGGCACCTTATCCATTGAGACATTTTATTGACTCGTGATTAGACTATTTCTTTGGTTGCCTCAGGGGTTCTAGAACACTTTTAGATGTATTTACTTTGAAGAGCTTTTTTTTTTTTTGAAGAGTATCAAATCTTATTTTATTATTTTTTACAAAGAATTGTTTTATTTTTTATATATTTATTTATTTATTTTATATTTCTTTCTTCCACTCATACAAAGTTGATAAGTACCCCATTCCCCTCCCTCCCTCCATCCCTTTCTGGACCCTCTTGTTCCCCTTTTCCTCTTCCTTTCTCCCCCTCCCTTCCTTTCTCCCAGTGCCCCCCCCCCCCTTCTGGAGCATCCTTTAGTGTACATGTCAAACTTCCCTCTGGGTCCTCCTCTCTGATGAGGCATCTCAGTGGCATTGCCTAGAGCTGTTTTTTGTGTTCCCCTTAAGTATAGGAACATTATTGTGGCTGTTAATCCCTTGCCTCTAAGGATCCCACTGCCTGTGATCCATGGTAGACTTTGGGGGTTCAATGATATGTTGGTCATTGTGCAGGTCATGCAAAGTCCTATTATGATTACTTCAGCCCTAACTTGTATGGAGTATCTTGCATATCATTGCTCGTCCCCATCTTTAGGCTCTTACAATCTTACCACCTCCTCTTCTGCAAATTTCCTTGAGCTTTAGGATGGGGAGAGGTTAGGCTGGCCCAGTTACAGGTGGTTGATGTAGAGTCTCTGATTTTCTGAATTATGGGTTTTTTTTTTTTCAGTTTTGCTGCTTCTGCTACTGCCTTTGGCTCTATCCTGATGGGTATTGGATGTCACCCCCTGGCCAGAGATAAAAGGCTGTTAAAATAGAGTCATTGTAAGAGTAGATTCAAAGGTAGATGGAATAAGAGTGGTGTGTGGGGTGTCAATCTCCCATTTGCAGGATGATTACCTTCTATCTGCCAGACTCTATGCTCTCCCTTTCTGGTGAGATCATACCCCAACAGATGCAAGTAACGAGGAAAGAAAGTCTGCGAGCCCAACCAGATTTCTCATTACTTACTTGCAGTCTTTGATGGTGGCCTATTTTCTCTGCTGTAGCATGATTCCCTTTCTCCTTCTTTCTGGTGGGGCCCTCCTTACCCTTCTCTCCCTGCTTATAATCTTTGCAATTATTCTAGGTATTAAAGAGATTTATCTCTGTGTGTGTCACTAAGTGGGTTTGGTACTGAGATCCACCTATTAGGGAGTACATATGGCGCTTAATTTTCTGTGTCTGGGATACTTCACTCAATATAATTTTTTCTGGTTCCATCCATTTCCCAGCAAATTTCATTAATTCATCATTTTGATGGCTGAGTAGTATTCCATTGTATAAATGTACCACATTTTCCTTATCCACTCGTCAACTGTTGGGCATTTGGGTTGATTCCATGACTTTGCTGTTGTAAACAGTGCTGCTATGAACATGGTGGTGCTTGTGCTATTAAGGTGAATTTTTGCTGAATGGGGGATTATTCCCAGAACACTTCTTTATATATTTTCTATATGTGTAACTAACAAATATTTTTCTCCCATTCTTTGGACCGTCTGTTAATTATGCAGAAGCTTTTTAATTTCATGCAAGTCAATTCATTCTTGAAGCTATTTTCTATGCCATTCTTGGTTTATTCAGAAAAATTTTGCCTGTGTCTATATCCTAGAAGTTTCGGTAGTTCAGATTTCAAATTAAAATCTTGATCCACTTTGTATTAAAGAAACACAGAACATGGGTCCCTCCCCAAGAAAGAAGAAGCATCTACAAAATCCCAGGTATTGAGATCAACTACACCAGTCCTCTTATGCTCCATTCCCCTATTCTGTTTTCCAGAGTTCTCTCTTCCTGGTTAGCACATACTTCTTGTCACACTTAGCTCTCTTTGCATGCTCTCCCTGGACACACTCTCACTAATTCTTGCATCATTTCCTTTAGAAAGTGCATCCTAAATCTGGATGCCCCATTCTACATGAGTTGCAGCCTCACCGTGACTGTTGAACATCTGCTGCTGCTATTATAAGCATAGTGAGACTATGTTTTCTTTTTTCTTGCTAGACTTAGGGACCCTGTAAGTAAATATAACTTTCATGTCTGCATCAACATAGACCCATGCAGTGTCTGGTGAAAATATATGGAATAATGTGTTAATTGATTGAATTATTCTGTGTGATAGTCCCATAGTTTCTCCAGAAATAAAAATTCTTGAGTAGTTTGTAAGTTTGCATTCCTACATACAAAGCATATTTACATCTTAATAATTTGTCTTTCCATTTTGAAAGCTAGAAAAGCATTGAGCCTCATTCTACAATAACTCTAATATATACTGTCTAACTATTTAATAGTACTTCATAGGTAAACATGCTATCCAGGAATAAATTTCTCTTTAAAAATCAAATGTTCTTGGGGGAAAAGTGCTCACACCATGTTTACTGTGCAAGTATGAGGATCCAGTATTATTCCCAGAACCTACATTAAAAAAGGTTAAGGTGGTAGTGCAGGTTTGAAATTCCTGCTCTGAGGAGGTGGAAATATAACCATCCCTGTGTTTCCCTAGCCAGATAGCACTTTTGAGTTCAGTGAGACATCCTGTCTTAAAATATAACTCTTGTCAAATAAAACAGCAGATTATCTGTGGCATCTGCATGCACTCACAATCACATGAGAATACACACATGTACCCACAGATACTCAAAAAACATATCTAACTTTGTTAAATACAGTGTTTGACCATGGAACTTGAACTTGATTCTGAGATTTCTCAGCATTTCTCTGTTTAGATTCTAGTAGTTATCAGCTAAAGGTAAAGCTTCACAACCATTTTTCATATTTATTCACAGTTAAAAATAACAGCCAATTATACTGGCTATTTTAGAAAAGTCACAATAATGGTTGCAAATATAAGACAGAGTAGAAGTTCGAGATGGAAATGTGTAAATGAGACACTTGTTTCACTTTTTGTAAAAGACATATCTACCTATGATTTAAAGAGACATGCTCCTTGGCCTCACTGAAGTACCTGATAATATTGCCTATTCATTCCCTCGATATTTACATCTTTCTTCACTCAAGTATACTGAAAATTTTGATCTTGCACTTGTTTTCTTTAATGATTCTCTAAAATAGTCTTCCCTGGTTTCTTCTTGACAAATGCAGCTATTCTCTAAGAATCTGCTTCTGCTCTCTTCTTTTGCATATCTCCAGGAAGTCTACCTCTTCATCTGTTCTAACATACTTTCTGTTCTTTAATCTTGATACAGAATTATGGCTATATTCATGCAGGCTGCCAGATTCATCGATTGGATACTGTACAGGATTTTGTTTTTAGTTTCTTTGCTTCCATTTCCACATATGTATAATGAACATAGCTGACAAATTCTATTCTCGCTTTAGAGTGAGAATTTAATGAAATAAAGCATATTCTTGGGGTCCTTTAACTTAACACATTCTGCCCAGTATTTTCTACCCTGGGCCTGTTCCTCCTGTTTTGAAATTTGTAAATTGAGACAGGTTTTTTTTTTTTGTTTGTTTGTTTGTTTGTTTGCTTGCTTGCTTAGTTTTTTATCTTGGCAACATCATTCTACCATTCAGTTTCCCCTGTTACTACCCTAGTCATCTACACATGCTTGTAGATGTAGTGTCCTCTATAAAGCAGGGACACTGCTTTCAGGTTATCCTCAGTTGCTTTGGGGTAACCTCAGCTGCTTCATATGAAATCAGTCTAAGGAGAAAGTTTCAAGCAAATGGAAACCAACTATGTGTTAGAAATGGGAATTCTGTAGTTGTGTTTTTAGCCCAGTAGTCTCTGCATACTTAAAGTCTCCAAAAACAGTGATGAATTTTTTTTAGGACACGTTTCTTTACCATATAATTTCCAAAATCACAGATTTAATCATGTCACATTATGACTCAAGCATCTTTTTTTGACTTAGCTGAGCATTACGGGCAAGGAAATTTCAGATGACTCTCTACACACCACATCTGTCTCATGTTCACAGCACCATGTACCTCTGGCCAAACCATTTGTGCAGAAACCTTGTCAGCAATATTTTCAGGCATTCAAGGAAACCCTGAATATGTTTCTGGGTAGACTGCCCTCTGTCTGTTGACCCTTCATCTTCTTGACTTATCCAGTATACTTTACAAGAAACTTTCACTGGATAAGTGGCTCATGATTATTTGTTACAAAGTTAATCTTTATATCCATATGTGTTATAGATTATTTTGCACCTAAGAAATACTTACTGAAAGCTTATTGAGGATACAATAGTCATTGCTAGCTAACATTCAATGGAGTGTCCAAAATATGCAATATTAGGGTAAGGATATGACTCAGCATCTAAAGTATGGATCCCACAAGCAAGAAGACTAGAGCAAGAAGAACTTCATTTTTGGTCATGTAAAATGTCATTTAGATATAGTGACCCACCTTTAGTTTCAGCCTCAGAATGCAGAGACTAGAAATCTCCAAAATAATCAGACTAGCCATTTCAGCTCTATTTGTCAGCTCTGGGTTTGATCAGAGACTCTATCTAAAACAGAAAATGATGTGAAACAGCAATAGAGAATGACTCCTAATATTGACTTTGGGCCTTTGCAAAACACAACATACATGAGCAACTGCATATCACATGAACACACATGTCCACACAGGCATAGATAGATAGATAGATAGATAGATAGATAGATAGATAGATAGATAGATAGATGATAGATAGATAATAGAGATAGATAGAGATATAGATATAGCTAGATAGATATAGATATAGATTAGATATAGATATGGATGTAGATATGGATATAGAGATAGATATAGATATAAATGTATTACCCCCAAAAATCACATGAAAAAGGAAAAAATATGGAACAAGAGGGTAAAAAATAGGCAATAGTAGATAAAGCACTTTCCATTCTCTCCTGTGGACCAGAGTTGCTATCCCCAGCTTCAACATAAAATCTGGTCAGGTCAGGTAGCTGCCTCTAATTCCAGGACTTGGGAGTCAGAGACAGGGAATCCTTTCGGCAAAACTGTTCAGCTAAAGTAGCCAAATTGGTGACCTCCTGTTGTTTTTTTTAAAATTTTCCCCCAAGCATACAAGCTCAGTAGGTACCTTGTCCTCTCTCTTCATCCTCCCCTCTCCAGTCCCCCCTTATAGTCTCCCCCTCCTTTTCCCCTCCCTTTTACCCCCTCTCTTCTCTTCTCCCAGTGCCTCCCTCTTCCCCCACCCATTCCCTAGAACATCCTTTTGTGTGAATGCCAAACTTCCCTCTGAGTCTCCACCCCAGTTAAGTGTAAGGACTCACTGGCATTGCCCAGAGCCCTTTCTTGGGCTCCCTGTTAGTATGGGACCACTATCATGACTGTTAATCCCTTGTCTCTAAGGATCCCACTGCCTGTGATCCAAGCTAGACTTTGGGGGTTGTTGACATGTCAGTCATTGTGCAGGTCATGTAAAATCCGATTATGGCTACTGAAGCCCTAACTTGTGTGGAGTATCTTGCATAACGTTGGTCCTCCCCATCTTTAAGCTCTTACATTCTACCGCCCCCGTCTTCCACAAATTTCCCTGAGCTTTAGGATGGGGAGAGATTTGGCTGGTTTGGTTCCAGTTGATTAATGTAGGTCTTTGGTGTTCTGAATTATGGTTTGTTGATGATTTCAGTTTTACTTTTTCCTGCACTACCCTTGGCACCATCCTGATTTGTATTGAAGGTTACTTTCTAACCAAAGCCAAAAGGCTATTTAAATGAAGATCTTACTATAAGAGGAGACTCAAAAGTAGATGGAATAGGAGTAGGACATCGCATTGAGGGGGTTGGGACATCGCATTGCAGGATGGTTACCGGCTATCTGCCAGTCCCTATACCCTCCCTGATTGGTGAGATCAAACCTATCCAGTCGCAAGTGACCAGAAAGGGGAAACGAGAGTGAGCATCACCTCGCTACTTACATGCAATACTTGACGGTGTCCTATTTTCTCTACTGAAATATGATCCCCTCTCTCCTTTTTTTCTGTCGGGCAGGGGGGCCCTCCTTATCCTTCCCTCCCATTCACAATCTCCAGATTATAGTAGGTACTACAGAGATTCATTTCCAAATATGTCATTAAGTGGGTTTGGTGCTAGGATCGACCTATTAGGGGGTACCCACCCAGACCGGGGCAGACTCCCTGCCTTTCTGCCCTGGACCCACCTGTACCAGGGCAGACGCAGGTAAGGCCCCTAGACCATGCCCCAAGCCCCAGGTCATCTAAGTGCCCCACCAGCAGCCAGTCTGTCTTTCCCACACTAGGGAAGGCCCCTAGGCCACACCGTAGGTCCCAGCTGATCTGCGGTCCCCACTAGCCACTCTGTCTTTCCGCCCCAGACCCACTGCGACCAGGGTTTAACAAGAGACCATGTGTAAATAAAAATAGAGAACCGCCAAGTAATAATACACCCAAGATCACCATCTGATCTGCACATGCACACATGCATACTTGTTTACACACACCATACACATGTATGTCTACCTGAAGATGAACATTCTGCTTATAACTTCACATACAACGTTTTTAGACAGTCTCATGCAGTCCACCCTGGTCTAGATCTCTGTAGAATTATGCCTAGAACACTAGATCTCTTGCAATCACCTCCTGACTGCTGGTTTAGACATGTGCACCAGTCTTATTTTGCAAGATAGTAAAGGTAACCTCATTATTGATCTTTTTACCATCCTAGTTTTATAATCTTTACAACTGAGTGTATGGCCTAGAAAAAAATGTGCCTTACAAGTTTGAATTCGATCCCTGTCTTCAGTTCAGATGACACACACAAATACCCATTTATGTGAAACAAAAAGAACAACTCTTTAAGTGTCAAATTAAATGTGAAAATGAATGGAGTGAAGATAATAGAACATAATATTGTTAGAGTGACATGAGACATTTATGCAAATGACAAGTGTTACATAACAGTACTTCCTACTTGGTGAATCTGCTAATGAATACAAAAATAATTTCTGAGTAGATTATTAGTATAATTCACCTTTTGATTAAATAACATTCTGAATGATAAATCAACAAATCAGTGAAATTTACCTTACAATATATTTTTGTTGTTGTTGTTGACTTACAAGCATTACAATAGATAGGAAATCTCACTGGTACTGTAGTAACAGTTCACTTAGTTACTGGTTCTTGGTAGGTAGAGTCTGATTCAGTGATTCTACAGAAGGAGAACATATTGTGTCCATATCAGTTCAGTTGGTCTTTTAAGAAAAAAATTAATATTCAATGTCACTTTCAAGTTTACACAGAAACCTCTATGAATACTTATATTTTTCCATCATTTTCAAATGATTTTTAAGTCTGCAAGCAAACTTTGTACCTGATGAAAGTCTTATTAGCATGCTTCAGAAAAGATACTTAGGAAAACAAATAGGCAGCCCTGAATTCTGAGATTTTGCTTAATGGTATTGTTGCTATAGTTACAGCTGAAATGTTATATAAAACAAATTGCTTATTGATGGAAAAGTGCCGAGTAGCACTGCAGTGTCCCTTTTCTGTATTTTTTATTTCCTTCATTTCCTCTCCTCTCTTAAGATTAATGGATTTTTGGAGTGTTATTTTGTTTTGAGCAAGCTTTGGTGATTTCATGTTAAAATAAAATACATTTTATTAACAGGCTCTAGCTGGCAAATGGATATGTTCAAGGATGGTGTGAACAGCATAGTTATTATGTTTTCCTACACTATTTGTTCATCAAATTTTTCTTTATGTTAAGATGCAGTTCTTTTTTTATTTTTGTGGATGTGTGTGTGTGTGTGTGTGTGTGTGTGTGTGTGTGTGTGTGTGGTCACTGTGTATACCTGTGGAGCCCCAAAGATGACTTTGGGAATCAATCTGGATTGTGCTACCTCCTCGTTGCTTTGCTCTGGAGTTTTCCATGTTCTGCCTTCCAGGACAAGTAGTATTAGACAGGATCATTTCTGTCTTCCATTTTTATGTAGGATTTATTATCTGAACTCAGAACCTTCTACTTGAGGGGCAGAAACTTACTCCTTGAGACATCTCTGAGGCCAAGAATCAACTTTCTAGTCCAGTGAAGATTGTTAAAGAAGTAAATGGAATTGTGATTGTTCTCATAATATGGAGACAATTGAGTTTCTATTTAGTAATAACATGGAAAAGACAATCTTTTATTATAGTTTGTGCCATTAAGAGTCACTTGTGAAAATATCATATATCTTCAAAATAAAATATTAAAAATTTAAAAATGCATAGAAGTGGTAAAAAGAATACATTATGATGACCCTGTTTTTAGAAACATCCTCAGAAGTATCTATATTTGGTAGAGGTGATATAGTTAGCAAAGTCAATATTAGAAATGTCTTCAGAATTTTGATATGTATGTACATATGTATCTTCTGATTTTTAAATGATTATCTTTATATAGGAAATATCTTAAAAATAAAATCAAAACTCACTTCTTTTGATAACTCATGTCTATGTTAGATAGACATGAATGGTCTCATGTTCACAATAATACCTTCTAGATATAGGTCTATGTCTCCCTAAATCTGCTTACCTAATAAAAGTCATACCTATCAGTATTAAACTTCATATTTGTAAATATAAAGCTTCTTGATTAATAAATTTCCTAATTGCTATTGGTTAAAAATATTATGGCTAGTTAATGATTACTGAGGAACCACAAATGTGAATAACATGTTTTGGACCTAGAAATACAATGCTTATTCATTACATCTTCAAATACAATAATATAAAAATCTTTGATATTTTCCTGAAGCATGGAAAGAATTATGGTCTGTAGATTTTTCTACTTGTACAGAATATTTCCAAAGTGTGTTTTTTTGTTAGTCTGGGTTTTTTTTGATAATTTTGTTTTTAAGTAATGATGATATGATAATGATGATGTCAATAATCCACAGTAATTTTTGAGCAAATTCTTTTTTGTTTTTAAACTGATTTTTAAAAATTTGATCAATGTTGCTTTTCACATTTGCTTTTAATTTTATTTATTTTCTGCCATTTCCTTCCAATGGTATTGTCTTCACTCAATAAGAAAAATTAAGAATTATGAAGGACTGAGAGTGTTAGTCAGCAGAGTGGTTAATTCATTATTGTGGAGGAGAAGGTAAAAAAGGTGAATCATGGTAGAGAGGGAAGGAGGAGAGAAAAAGAGACAGAGAGAGGGAGAAACAAAGACCGAAGAATTAAAAAAAGAGGAAGAGGAGGAGAAAGGAGGAAGAAAGATTGTTCATTGCTCATGCTTTCTGGTTTTGCTTGGCACCACAAGTTTGGCTCTAGGCCTGCCTAAAAGGGAAGAGACACTATATGGGACCTCCAATTCAGCATTTTCTAAGTATTGTTGATGAAAAAAAAAAAACACCCTCTAGTATAAATTAACATTCACCAAATTCTTTTGTTCCAAACAAATTCTTTGGAAAATTCAGTCATGTTCAAACTGAGTTTATATTTTTCTAAAAATTTTAATGTGACTGCCATCTATATCTATATCTGTATCTGTATCTATCTATATATATATATAGAGAGAGAGAGAGAAAGAGAGATCGCTGAATATATCTCAATATAGGGAGCCTATCTTGCAAAACCTTCACTTAATCCCATTTTCTTCATGTGTTTCTGAAGCTCGTAATTTGGCAATAAGTATTATCCAAGAATATCTACTGTTTCTTTATCATCTTTAGATGAATAGCATATTAATTGCTGAAATTTGTATCTATATCTAGTAAATTCTAGTGTTCATAATATTTGCCTCTTTCCAACTGTTATTTTCTGGGCCTCAATTCATTACCTTAATAATACTATTGAATGTCAATAAAATAATAAAGCATTGGCCTGCTGTTATTGTCTTCCCACATTGACAATGTAGACCACTGATCTCAGTGAGCTTATAAAGTTGGTATTTCTTTTATTTCAATAAGTTTTTGGCAAAATATGAATCCATTTCTCATTCATAATTTAAGAATATTTTATAGCAAAAATATTGGAAAATTCATAACTTGTAATGCTGTGTTCATCTCTTTACCTTAGAAAACAGTATCTATTGATCTGGTTACTTTTCACTATAAATTATTTTAATCTTTACTTATGTTTGCTGTATTTTTTCACTAGAAGAAAGTCCTCTGATAGGTCAATCCTTATGCATATACTTTCCAAGTGCCATGTATACGCAGTAGATACAAAGAGAATACACAATTAGATATAAACATGTAGGTACATGATAGGCGCATGATTTGACATGATGATAAAGGTGTCTGAGAGTTCTGAAGTTTCAGCATTCTGAAAGAGAGCTGTAAAGATCACGAGTTTGAGGCTAACCTATGTCACACATGAAGAGTAGTGAGAGATATCCTGGTGCTTGCCCTCCTCCTCCCAAACAAAGGAAGTGAAGGAGAAGGAAAAAGCAAGCAAACAAAGTCTTCCAAGTTTAAAGTAATTAAGCTTAGTCTTCATTATATTCTCAATAAATATTACTCATTTATTCAATTAACTGAGAATTGCAAAACTCATCTTAAAAATAATTGCAAATTACAGTGTTTAAAAATATTTGCTTAATAGCTAATGGGTGTGCATAATGCTACACTTTAGTTTCTAAGAGTGAGGAATGACATCCTTATGGGATCCTTTGATCTCAGATTTTTCTGTTAGATACTCTATACAAGTTGCTTTGCATGTCAACCACTAATTTATAAGCTTAGCAAGCATTACTTTAAATTGCAAAATGACATATTTAATAGGTAGATACAAATGTCAACTTGACAATTAAGAGTTCGAATCCTGAGCATATTTGTAGTGAATTAGTAGTTGAGTTAAACCCAGAGCAAACTTACAGGAGATTGTCTAGTTTATACAGAAGGTCCAGCTTATGATGGGTAGACTAGTCCCTGGGCAGGTGAATAAGATGGAGGGAACTGGTTGAGAAAGTTGACATCCTTCTGTATACTTGACCAAAAAGGCTGATCTGGCAAGTAAGGATTATCCTTTTCTTGGTATTATGTGGATATGGTGCAGCCAGTTGCCTCAGCCTTGGTGATGATGTGAGCTTTCCTGAAAAACTGGAAAAGGAATCATAGGAAAAAGTAAAATCCCTTGTTCCCCATAAGCCTTTGATTTTGAATTTATTGACAGAATGCATAAAAACTGTTACAAAATATTTTATATGACATAGTGGCTTTGATATTTTGTACATATAATGTTTTACATAAGTTTCACACAGTATAAAAATCATAAATATAAAAAAATCATTATTGACAGAATGCATAAAAACTGTTACAAAATATTTTATATGACATAGTGGCTTTGATATTTTGTACATATAATGTTTTACGTAAGTTTCACACAGTATAAAAATCATAAATATAAAAAAATCATAAATATACTAGCAATAAAATATCACTAGGCTTCATTTTCTCAACACATTTTTCACAAAATATTTTATATGACATAGTGGCTTTGATATTTTGTACATATAATGTTTTACGTAAGTTTCACACAGTATAAAAATCATAAATATAAAAAAATCATAAATATACTAGCAATAAAATATCACTAGGCTTCATTTTCTCAACACATTTTTCTTTATAAAAAGATGAGTATTATTGGGGTACTAGCTTCTCAAAATACTAAGTGAGAATAATTTCACAGAAAATTTTGTTTTTCTAATGGACAAAATTCCTAGTGGATGGAAACCTGAAAACAACTCCCTCTAGACTAAAAATTCTACCTTATTTTCACCGAGAAGTGGCCTGAGTAGAATGCATAATCTACACCTGTATGTGGTTTTCAGATCCCTGTGACAAAAAGTAATGTGAAGCAGTTATTTTTGTCTTTTTTTGAAACACTAGGCACAAAATATGAATAGTGAGAAGATCTTATGTCTCAATCAAGTGATGGTTTAATACTAGGGCACAGGCTTTTTTCCTGGAAGTGTTATATTCTCTCCAATTTAGGAAACTGTTTGGTATCAGGCATAAGAATTTAGAATTTAACAAATGATCAAATCACTTTCTTGTGACTTATGGACAGAGTCATTAAGTAAAATATTCTCTTCAAAACTGCTATAAATTTATGAACAGAATTGATAATTGAAATAAAGACAACAAATGCACCCAAATGCATCCTTCATCAGCAGGCCTTTCTTGAACTTAGACATTTGGCTTTTTAAATAATTTTAGATTAGCAAATAAAAATTTTAATGGCTTGAGGCTGGAGAAGTGGCTCAGGGGTTAAGGCTCTGCTTTGCAGGCAGAAGGTCCTGAGTTCGGATCCTGAACCCCACATATAGATGCCAGGCGGAAGCAGGGGCGGCCTGCGTTTCTGGTCCTGGTAGGGCGGAGCCTGTGAATCCCAGGGCAGAGTAAACAGGAAAGCGGTGGAGGCATCCATGGTGGTTCCCGAATTCGTCCGTGGTTACACACACACACACACACACACACACACACACACATACACACACACATACATACACACACGCGCATTCACACAATTGAATAAAAAAATTGTAATGACTTGCAGATTATAAAACAAGCACAGACGTTGAGCAACTTTGTGATGAACCTAAAGAAATTGGAAAAATGAAGGACGGAATGAATGTTTTTTTAAACCTCTGATAGTATTCCACACCAAGAATTGATTTTGATCTCTCAGAAATTTAATCAAAGTCCTGAAGAGAGAGAGCCAACAGGAAAGGGAACTAGAAGCTGAAGCCCTTTGAGGACAGCGTGTCCTATGAAGGCAGTCTTATTTATTGGGCCCTCGCATTGCTTCCTGCATGATGAGTGCACACTGCATGGTTGTAATCAGAAAGAAGTCACATCTCCAGCCTTCATTACATTGAATAATAGAGGAAAAAATGCAACACTTTCAGCCAAGCAGAATTTCTACCCTTAGACTGTCTACTGCATGATCACTCCTGTGTTCTTATCAATCGTTTTATGATTTCTTTTTTACAGAACAGTGACCTGATAACTTTGCAAAATTTCAAAAATTTTCAAAACCCTCTTATTTCCACTTCTGCTTTGGACTAGAATAGTCAGCTTCGAATTGTGTGGCTAGTAGTACCTCATGTGATCTGGTGCAGGTAGATGTGGTTTAGAGACCCTATGAGGGCATGTTAAGGAAATATCTTAAACATGTTTTGGGAAAAACATGACAAATAATTTGAAGCATGACTACTTCTAACTAAGATGTATGAACACGTGAGTAATACTGAGAGTGAAAGTATTTTCTTAATTAGAAAGCAGACAATTAGAAACCTGTCCTTAAAAACTATTTGGAAAACTCTACATTGGTAAAAGGATCATATTTGGCCCAGGGCACAAGATAGGATATGACTAAGTAAATCCTGAAACTTTTTCTTCATTTTGTTTTATTTTTAGAAAGCAAAATATTATTAAATGGTGACTTTTATTATTGTAATATAATAAAGTTATGATCAAAATACTCTTTTCGAAGACACTAGGCTTAGAAAAATTTTCAGGTTGATTATTTTCCATGCATGCTTTTCTAGGTTTATCTTCATCATCTCCCTACCTTTCTTCCTTCCTTTCTTTTTTCCTTCTTCCTCTTTTCCCTCTTTCCTTCTTTCTTTCCTACTTCCTTCTTCTCTTTCTTCTTTCTTTCCCTCTTTCTTTTCACCTTTCTGTCCATCCATCCATCTGTCCTTCATCCCTTACTCACACCCTCCTTTCTTCCTCTATTCTGCCTTCTCTTTTTTCTTCTTTTTCTTTCTCCTTTTCAACTCATCATGAACACAGTGAATTTTCAGTCATCATAAATTCTGCCTGTATTTATATTTCAAATCGTTCTTTTTAAAATGTTTAAGAATGCTCTACTGATTTAGAAAACAAATAACTCCCCTTTTCCATATTCTCCTCCCTCCAATAAAGGTTTAAAATTTCAAGTTTTTATCATGATAAAAGCACTAGAAAAGAAACAGTGTAGCATAGCTAATCTGTTCCTTGCTTTTCAATTTACAGATTCAAGAATGGCTTTGTTTAAACTGCCAAACCCAGAGAGCAATGTCAGGACAGCTTGGAGATATGGGCAAAATGCCTCCTACACCATCAGGACCCAAAGCATCCCCTGTGCCTATCCCTGCAGAACCACCATCTGAGAAAACAGTGGCACCTGCCCAGGTAAAAGTTAAAAAGAAGGAACCAGAAGCAAAAGTAGAAGCTGAAAAACTCATTTTGGAAAAAGGTAAAGAAACACCTTCAGCTGACCAAACTCTTCCTAAGGTAGTCCTAGATCAAAAATTAGAAGACAGCAAACAATCAAAAGATGTAGTTTCAGTCTTTCAAGAAAAGAAACCACTTGCTGGAGAAGAAAAACCACCCTCTAAAAACAAAGGGTTAATCACAGAAGTGCCACCCGTTGAGCAAAAGAAAGTGCCTCTGGAAGAAAAGCCACCTCTTGAAGAAAAGAAGCCAGCTCCTGAAGGAAAGACACTACTCCCAGAAGGAAAGCCTCTGGTCCAAGAGGCAGAAAAGCATGAGGTGCTCAAAATGCAAGAACAAGTTCCTATAGAAAAGCCCCAGGACATAGGGATTGCAAAGGTGGCACAAGAACAAAAGCAGCTGCAGGTCAGAAGTGAAGATTTGCCACCCAGCACACTGCAGGTCTTGTCCCAAGAAGATAAGCCAAGTCACATGATGCAGGAGCAGCCACAGCCAGAAAGCAGTGCGAAAGTTGACCAAGTGGACCCTGGGAAAGAAAAAACAGTAAGTTATGTTCTTACACTTGTGCATAGTCTCGCTTATGAAGTACCCTGATTTTCACCTTCATGCCTGAGTTGTACTACAAATTTTTTAGTGCCTTCTAATGTGCAGTCAGACAAGATTTATTGTTGAAAATAAGAGGCACGACTGAAATCTAGAATAAATGTCATTTCGTACATTTATAACAAATTTTAGTTTTTAGCGTGATTTAGTGTCTTATATCTGTTAGAATTTAATTTGGAATAAAGTATATATTTTTATTTAAAAACATATTTTTCTTTTGAATTTTTGTTGTAAGTATATTTGCACAAGCAATTGTGTCATTTTTGAAGATCTCTACTTTCAGATCTATAAAACTCCTTGTATCATATCTAAAGAAAGGAGTTATTCACAGATGATAACATTGATTTATAGGGTAACTAAGTGTTTAATTAAAATTTCAAAGAAAAATACATTCAGTTAAAGCCCAAATTCAATTTTGGAAGTCTAATGATTTGTCTGTTCATAGTGTTCACACTTTGTTATTATCCCACCTGTCTACAGCTCTTCTCCCTTCTGATTACCTTCAGGGAGTTCTACACTATCTCCATGTTTCTTTTTTGTCAATCTTCAATTGATAAGGCTTTTCTTTCTCACTCCCCCATGACTTTTGTCCTCTTTAATGGGTATAACATCAACAATTCCTAATTCTCTTTTTGAGTGACAAAACTATATTTTCATGTATACAGTAGGCATTTCCCTCTAAATCTTCACTGTGAACTGCAGCTTCCCTTTCTGCAGAGGCAACTTGTACTTGTAGCTTTCTGTCACACTGCCATGGCCACCCACTTGCCTCCTGTCTCACACTCACTGGTCTGAATTAACTGAGACTTTTTCTAATCCCCCTTATTCCCAAGGACACCATCCTATTTAGCACTTCCATGGCCTTCTGTTAATGGTTTGAGGAGTCTGCTGACCTGTTGTTATATCTCTCTCAACTTCCTTCCTTCTTTTACACTTATCAGATAAATTCCAGGGATTAAATATTTTAATTCCATCCCTAGTTATTCTGTATTTTCTGAAATATAACCAAAATGTAAATATGATATTCATGTAACACTTTTATTTTATGTCTTAATCATTTTCCTTATGTTATCATAATTTCTGTATTTATATATAAGTTAAACAAAACTAATCCAAAAATTCAACACTTAAAATACTCACAAACTTAAATTTTTTGGTGGCAAATTATTGAAATAAATTAAAAATCTACATATGACTCATGTAAAGGCTTCAGTCAATACACCAAAATCATTTTGTAAAATTCTTCATAAGCTCTGTTTACGTAATGTAGAGGAGGTGCGCATTCAAAAGGAGACTTTATTTCTGTCCTCAGCATGTATTTTTTATGCGTGTGGAAGCATTTCAAAATCAAAAAAAGTCAGAAATCTAAGAGGCTTCTGATCTTCAGCATTTTGGATAAGGAAAAACAACTTGAACTAAATGTTTTCAGTACTGGACTAGATAGATGGGTCAAGAGTTAAGCCTCTGCCACTCAAGCAGAAGGTCCTGACTTTGGATCCCAGATCTCACATAAAAATGCCAGGCAGAAATGACGACAGTCTGCACTTCTAGCCCTGGGAAACGCCAGAGCAAAGCATGGAGGAAGTACAACAAACCAGAGTGATTCCTAAATTGACCTTGGACCTCCACAAATATACACATTGCTCAGTGCCCTCTGATATACATATATACATATATGTGTATATATATATGAAATGTTTTCAGTATTATACTAATATATTATGAAATGATATAACATTTACAAAAAAGAAAATAAGTGAAATAAAATAAAAATAACATATTTTATTTATTTAAATATAGGTTAATTATTCATGTTAACATATTTTAGAGAGATATCATTTGTTGCAACTTAATGACATAGCATTAGATTCATTAACATTTTTAATTGATAGTCTAAATTTTAGTTGTAATTTATTGTAGCTTCATTATAAAACTGGCCATAAATTGAATTATTTTGGCATGTTTATACTTAGTTTTAAGAACCATATATATAAAATTATAATAGTAACTCCCAAGAATGAATCATAAATGGAGGCAGTAAATCAAAATGTCATTGTTTTCCAGATCTTTCTATTTAATTTCCAAATGTAAAGGTGAACAGAAAACATGAAAATATCTTAAATACCATATATAATATTAATCTACACTGATGCAGTGAATTTATCCTTGTTAATTATAAGAGATGTGTCTTTTGAAAGGAAAAGTATCATCAAATTGTTTGACAAATCATTCTGGAGTTTTCATTTGGAAATAATTAAATTAATTAAAACTTTCTGCCTTTAAAATAAACTAAATGAGTAGAAACAGCAGTTTTTAAAGTGACATAGATAATTCCATGTAGCATAATCCCATGGTGACTTTAAAATATCTGTCTTCAAGAGGATAGTTGCACACATTTTTTCAGAGACAACTTTTCAATATTTTATTCTAAATACCTAATAGGATATTTCTGATAGCCAGTATGCTTCTCAAATATATAATTAGTAATCAGTTGATAAGGTTTTGTTGACACCAAGAAGTTAGAAAACTTTGATATTCTACTTTTGTTTGAAAAGTATTAAATCTCACATTATCCTTCAGTTTTTAAACAAATTAGTTCTGAAGTATCAGTCAACTATGTGAAAAGTAGTTTGTTATTTTCAGTCTCAGTACAAAATATTGGAAATGTTCATTAAAATACAAGCATTTTATTCCTATGAAATGTTAACACTTAAGTGACACTCTGAGAAACTTGGCCCAAGTGTTGGCTTATGACACATGGACAAATGAATTTCAAATATCCTATTGATGGAAGGACCTTTGTGATGCACCGTACTTCAACAAAAGAATTCTAATCTAAGAAGTCCCTTATTATTGTGTAGGATTTTAATTAACAATATATTGTAGTTTACTGAATCACTTAATACTAATGTATCTTTTTTCATTATTTTTATTGGGGGCTTACAATAGTAATTCCTTAAGGGTTTTATTGCTCAGGAATATATGAGGATTATTTTGAACTGTACACATCAGAAACATGCATGATTTGATACCAAACAATGGCAACTTAATTCGTTCTACTAACCTTTCCCCAACATTTCCTCAAACAGTTCTTTGTTCTTCCTGATGGTACTTTATAACATGGGATGCAGGTAAATTTTCAGTATCATATCTTCCATAGAGAACTTGGACATTTTTCTGTGGAAGGAAAATGAAAGTTTCCTTAACTGCTATGTGACTTTTCATATAACTATTAGACATTCAAAAAAAATCTCAATTCTTTTACATCCAATTAATTTAATTTTTAGAGCACTGAGGAACATACTTGCTCAAAAGGTTTATGGTCTTAACATTGGCTAGGGCTTCAAAACACATTGTATATTTAAGGTAAGATTGGCTAGTCTCAATATTAGCTAACAAATACAGTTTTTATTGTTTTTCTGGCATTGTCAAATATTTTTGCTAGCTTTATGTCACATCTCATTTAATATACCATTGTTCTACCTTGTATTACTGAAAATTGCTTGTATCGACATGGAAAGTGTCTGTTTCCCATATATGTATGAGTTTCTTGTATTATAAGTTTATCAACAAATGATCATTGTCTTATGAGTTCATCAACACACTACCTGTTTTGTTTTTACTTGTCATTTTTCCATAGCTGAGAAGATATCTTTATCCCCAGGTCAAAACCTGCTTACATGGTTTAGTTTGGCTATTTCTGCCCTCTGGAATCTGAAATCAATGCAACTTCCCTGCAATCCTTTGATTTTCTCTACAAGCAAGAAATCAGAAAGCAAATGTGTTTCTGTGGATCCCTCCACACAGCTGGTATTTTCTCCCTTCTGAGCCATGCTGAGTTTCTTGAGTGTTTAAGTAACATCTTCACTTCAGCCCTGTTAGACATCTCCCACCTAAACCTTCTATCCTTTGATGGCCCCTCCTTCATAAGCTGAAGGCACATTTCCCGCTGATAAACTACTATATTAATTTTATTAATACTAAGTTTTGATTTAAATAAAACAAAGCTTTTAATTTACTCATTACCATATTTTGGGCATTTTGCTAAATCTTTTTTTCTCCCATTTAGTCTATACAACTGTTGATAAGATAAATATGAAGACAGTTGATAACCATTTGAAAGATAGAGAAACCCAATATTTATATTCCAAACAAAGTAGCTGAAAGCAGCAGATTAAGATTTTAGTGAGGTTCTGATATAAAAGGGTATACTCACACCATCTACAAAGAGATTTTCTCCTAAGAACTAACATACGGACTTTAGTTATAATTATTCATCTATCCAAGTAACTTCTGCCACAATCCCTTGTATAATTTCCCACTACTCATTTTTCTCAGTTTTATTATATCTGTCTATATTTGTTTATATTTGTCATACCATTTTGGTTTTTAATCCAAGCTTTCAAAATGAGTAAAATTGTCATTGAAATATAATACATATTTGTAAAGCATATAAGTTTAATATTGTTAGTTTAACATTTTTAAATATGTATTACTGCAGAATTACTTTTTTTATTTACCCTGCAAGGAAATTGGAAGTTTTTAATTTTTCTATTATGTTGAAACACTGTAGGCCTCCAAATAGAAACTAAATACAGGTTTTAATGTTTACTTAAACTGACTGAGGGAATGATGCCCCTACAGCCTAGAGTCAGTCATTGCATTACAATACTTGAAATGTCCTCAGCTTTTCTAAAATGTTATGGTGCTTTTGTAAAATATAAGTTTTATGAATTTAGTTTTGTCTAGAGTGCTTTACATACTCAAACTTACATTTTGTGTTTTGTCTATTTGGTTATCTATATGGTTTATCTATTTATCTATATGTTTATCTGTATGGTTTATCTATATGGTTAAAGATTATACCTTGATTATTTACTTTTTCATACCTTAGTATTTAATTTTAGTTCCTCTTCAAAAATTACCCAAGCAGTTATTGGAACACACATTTTCACACAAGAGCCCATTTTACATGAGAGGGTGTGTATGTGCATTGCGTGTGTCTGTGTTTCTATCTGTCTGTGCGTGTGTGTGTGTATACAAGAGGGCACTTGAGCACGTGCATCTGTGGAGGTACAAGAGTGACAGGAATGACCTGGTTTTCTCTATCTCCTTATTGCTTTGCTCTGTTTTTCCCAGGCTTGTTCTAGGAGCTGGAATTACAGGCCACTGCCTAATTCATCAGGCATTTTTACATGAAATCTAGAGATCCAGATAGAGGTTGTTTTGTTTGCAAGGCTTTAATCCCTGAGCCATGGTCTCATCCCTCTTTGCACATTTTTATGTACAATCTAAAACTCAATTCCTAGCTGCCATAACATTCAGAAAACTTCTGTTTTACTTCAGTGTGGAATGCCAAAGATTTAGACACTCATGGAAAGAGCACAGTGACACCTGCAGAGTTTGTGTGTATTTCAATGTGTTCTCTTCCACTAAAGGAGTTCTAGGTGTGTTGCTGCCACACAAAAGGCTGAGACAGTGTTCACCTCATTGCTGCCTTTTTCTAATTGGCACGTTGTTCAATAAATGGAAATGGGATGCAAGAAGAAAAGGGATCATTAATCTCTGGTTTTAATTAATAAATTAGAAAACAAAATGGATCTTAATTTTTGAGTAACTGAGAATTTTGAGTAATTATGACAATACAAATTGTCATAATTCTATGCTTGGAAAATATGCAATGTATATCAAAAGCTAAGGATTAAAAATTCATGCAAAATATTTTCCTCAATGAAAGCTCTTATTTAACAAAACCCATGCTTAAAAGATTACTTTTTCTCACTGTCTCTATCATAGATGACATAAGTTTCATATGATAGGGACATGTTTTGAATTTCATTCTTGTTTAAAAATTTCAGAGGTTTTTCTAAATTATATGACTTGTAAAAAGTGAAACAAAAAATAAAAATGCCAATTTTTGAATATTCAAATAAGGAAAATGAGCAAATTTTAAGACTTAGTAATATTTATATGTGCATATATGTATGTTGCCTGTAATATATAAAACTTTTGAAGAATAGTTCAAATCCTTTCATATAATTATACATTATGCAGTTAAGTACCATTATGCTTTCCTTTAAAATAAAAACACTATTGTACATTTTTAAAGTAATTGAAAGAAAATTCCTCATCTTTTAGTCCTAGTAATGTGCAACTAGTAAGAAATGAGCCACATCGTACTTCCTTCATGAGATGTTTGATCATAGCCTTCTAATTGAGGCCACTTCATATACCCATTTGAAAGTAAATAATTAGTGAAACAAGATCTCTTTACATACTGTATAATTTGTATCAAATCTTCCCTTGTTAATAGATGTTATTAATGATGTAGTGTTAAGAAATAGGGATAGTTAATTACAGGATGGATAAATAAATGCCTAATTCTCTATATACAGAAATTTCCAAAAATCTTACTGACAGTTTTAAAGATTAATTTGCAGGTGCCTTAATCAAAGAGGTAAAGGACCTGGTCAGTGTGTGAACTGACGGTTCAAAAGCTAATTACTTAGTCAATTAGCATTTTTCAACTTGAGAAGACCATTTTCCTAAAGCTAGGCAATCTGAGAAAAATTAGCATGATGTTTTTTTTCAGTATTTCATAGTAAAATAACATGACTTTCTCCTGAATATTTGAATGGAACACACTTCCATCACTAACTTAATTTCTTGATTAGTCACTATTTTTTCTTAGACTCACAAGTCTGTAAAGCAAATATTTTACAGATTTGCAACTTTCTAAGATAGTATACAGCGAATTATTTGTGTTCAGGATCCCTATACCACTATAACTTCAGGTAGATATTGAAGTATGTGAAAGAAAGTATCCAGGACATAGAGGGATGGATGACTAGAACAGAATATCGAGCCACTCATCGGGGCTAGAGTCCTAGGATAGGTATTTTGAAGTTTTCTGTTATTATTTGTGAAATCTCTTTACATTTTCTTTGCTTCATTTTATACATATGGTTGTAGTCTTATTTCTATAAATACTGTGGAAGATATCAGAGTCTGTGTTTGAAAACTGTAATTTCTCTTTTACTGTGTCCAATGCATTATTTCAAACAATTTTTTATACCTTACATACCTGTAAACTTTAATTACGTTGTGTGTTATACTTTATTATATATGTAGGCACAAAATACACACATGGAACTATTGATATTTTATTATGAGCAATCATTTTCTTGACCTATTTTTTTTCTTGAGTAATTTGGATCTCCATTGCTGTGGTGGTGGTATTTACTCTTAGTGAGTAAAAGGCAATAACTATGGGAATATTTGAAGCATATAGTATTTTCAGAAATGTCACGGTTTTTTATGTAGTTGGATGGGATAGTAGGGACTCTGCACTGTAACTCTCCAGAAAAGCCTTCATTAGGAGACTGCTCCATCTTGCTTTCTCAGTGTGAAGCTACTAAAAGAAAGACACAAAAAGGAGTTGGGTGTTCAGAAACTCTACTACAACTTCATTCTGAAACCTGCCAGGATAATTAAGGCTTGGTAATTAAAACTGTAGGTACTCCATTTTAAATTAGGTTTATTGGATATTACATTTTCCTTCTGGGTTGAGCTATGTTGTAAATTTGGCAATAGCACTTCCCTATAATGTGCTTGGAATATTGTTTTAGCTATGCACGATCAGGAAAAATAATGAGTATACAGTGAAAGGAAAATTAATGTAAAGTAAGTGTCACACCAACGTTCTTAATATTCACATCTCAGAATAAAGGAGAGAAGGGAGGATAGGGAAAAGGGATGGAAAGAGGAAGAGGAAGGGTAAGTGTGGAAATGGGAAAGGAATGGGAAGTGAGAGGGAGGGAAAAAATGGTTTGCAAATTTGTTGGTAGTTGCACAACCTTATTTGCATTATGGGTTAGAAGGAGCTGTGCCCGCTCATCCACTTGTCCCTTGTTTGAGTCCTATAATTAGAGCAAAACAAAAACCTTTCATATTAGAAGATACATATAATATACAGAAAATGATCTGTGTATTTTTCTCAGTCAAGTTCACCCAACTCATATTATTTTCCATCGTGCACACAGTCCGTCCTGTGATTCTTCCTTTCTTGACCTATAATCCAAAACTATTCTGTTAATAGAAAGATTATCACTAAAATTTATCTTAGGAATCTGGACTTCATCCCAGTGTAAATGTACTAAGAAAGAAAATGGCACTTGAAAAACGAAGTTTAAAAACAAGAGAGGATAATAATGAAAGAAATCAATTGATATTCGGAATTAACTTGTAATTACCCTTAGGCTAAATCAAAATTCACCAGTCCACAGTTTTCAGTTAAATGTTTTCAGTTTTTGTTTAAAATAAAATCTTTTCTTTCTTTCTTTCTTTTTTTTTTTTTTTAAAGACATGTTGTTAAAAGTCTCCCAGTTATTCCTTGAGTTCAGAATGTTTCTTTGGGAACAATGTGAGGCCATCTGGACTAGTCTGACTCTGTTAAGTGTCCCTGTCTTTTCCTCTCTGCTAGGAAAGAGAAGAGGACAGATCAGACACCTCAAGTTCTCAGCAGCCCAAGAGCCCTCAGGGTCTGAGTGACACCGGATATTCTTCAGATGGAATATCAAGTTCTCTTGGTGAAATCCCAAGTCTTATTCCTTGTGATGAAAAGGATTTGCTCAGAGGACTCAAAAAGGACTCCTTTTCACAAGAGAGTAGTCCTTCCAGCCCCTCGGACTTGGCGAAGCTGGAAAGCACCGTCCTGTCCATTTTGGAAGCTCAGGCAAGTACGCTGGTTGATGAGAAATCAGGAAAGAAAACCCCACCTCACAGGCTTTCTCCGGAGCAGCCCAAGGACCAACAGACCACCCCAGTTCCATCAGAAACACTGGGGGTTATTATTTCAGAAGAGGAGCTCAAGGACAGTCAGGAAGACAAGAAAGACCCTTCAAAAAGGGACGGCCAAGCAGGCGTCCCTTCCCAGAGAGATCACAAGAAGTCGGAGCTGGCAGACGACCTGGCCCCCAGAAGACAGTCCTACGACTCGGTGGACGACAGCAGCGAGAGCGAAAACTCGCCGGTCCCGCGGAGAAAGCGCAGGGCCAGCGTGGGCTCTTCCAGCAGCGACGAGTACAAGCAGGAGGACAGCCAGGGCTCGGGCGACGACGAGGACTTCCTCCGCAAGCAGATCCTGGAGATGAGTGCCGACGAGGACGCCTCGGGCTCGGAGGACGATGACTTCATCCGCAGCCAGCTGCAGGAGATCGGCGGTGCGGCCGAGAGCCCGCGGAAGGAGGAGGCCCGAGGCAAAGGGAAGCACCGCCGCCTGAGCCGCAAGGGCGGCGCCGGCCCGGAGGAGGACGCGGGCAGGCGGCACTCGTGGCACGAGCACGAGGACGCATTCGATGACAGCCCCGAGCTCAAGTTCCGAGAGACCAAAAGTCAGGAGAGCGAAGAACTGGTCGTGGCTGGCATAGGAGGAGCAGGAGGGGGAGGAGGAGGAGGAGGAGGAGGGCTGCGGCGGTTTAAAACCATTGAGCTCAACAGCACTACAGCGGACAAGTACTCTGCAGAAGCGTCGCAGAAAAAAACCGCTTTATATTTTGACGAAGAGCCAGAGTTAGAAATGGAAAGCCTGACGGACTCGCCCGAGGACAGGTCAAGGGGAGAGGGCTCCTCCAGTCTCCACGCGTCCAGCTTCACTCCTGGCACGTCCCCTACTTCGGTCTCGTCCCTGGACGAGGACAGCGACAGCAGCCCGAGCCACAAGAAAGGCGAGAGCAAGCAGCAGCGCAAGGCTCGGCACAGGTCACACGGCCCCCTCCTGCCCACCATCGAGGACTCCTCGGAGGAAGAGGAGCTGAGAGAAGAGGAAGAGCTGCTAAAAGAACAAGAAAAGCAGCGGGAGTTGGAGCAGCAGCAGAGGAAGAGCTCTAGTAAGAAATCCAAGAAGGACAAAGATGAGCTTCGAGCCCAGAGGAGGAGGGAGAGGCCGAAGACCCCACCCAGCAACCTCTCTCCCATCGAAGACGCGTCGCCCACCGAGGAGCTGCGGCAGGCCGCCGAGATGGAGGAGCTACACAGATCCTCGTGCTCAGAGTACTCACCCAGCATAGAATCGGACCCCGAGGGTTTTGAAATAAGCCCGGAAAAAATAATAGAAGTTCAGAAAGTTTATAAATTGCCCACAGCTGTGTCTTTGTACTCCCCGACAGATGAGCCATCTGTCAGGCAGAAAGAAGGTGTTCAGAAGGCGCTCAAAAGTGCTGAGGAGATGTACGAAGAAATGATGCAGAAAACACATAAATATAAAGCTTTTCCAGCTGCCAGTGAGCGAGATGAAGTGTTTGAAAAAGAGCCTTTGTACGGTGGCATGTTGATAGAAGACTATATTTATGAATCTTTAGTAGAGGACACATACAACGGATCAGTAGATGGCAGTCTGCTGATGAGGCAAGATGAAGAAAATGGCTTCATGCAGCAGAGAGGTAGAGAGCAAAAAATAAGACTTCCAGAGCAAGTCTACGAAGATCCTATGCAGAAAATTACAGACCTTCAGAAAGAGTTTTATGAGCTAGAAAGCTTGCACTCTGTGCTGCCTCAAGAAGACATCGTTTCAAGCTCGTATATCATTCCAGAAAGCCATGAGATTGTGGACCTGGGCTCCATGGTCACTTCTACTAGTGAAGAAAAGAAATTACTAGATGCTGATGCTGCCTATGAGGAACTCATGAAACGACAGCAGATGCAGTTAACACCTGGATCCAGCCCTACCCAGCCCCCCATTGGGGATGACATTGCAGAATCTACCATGGACTTTGACCGATTGCCAGATGCGTCTTTAACATCAAGTGTTCTCTCTGGGGCATCTCTTACAGACTCAACAAGCAGCGCAACACTTTCTATTCCAGATGTTAAAATAACCCAGCACTTTTCATCAGAAGAAATTGAGGATGAATATGTAACTGATTATACCAGAGAAATCCAAGAGATAATTGCCCATGAATCATTGATATTGACCTACTCTGAGCCCTCAGAAAGTGCTACATCAGTGCCACCATCAGACACACCTTCTCTCACCTCATCTGTTTCTTCAGTTTGTACCACAGATAGCTCCTCACCCATCACTACCCTGGATAGCATAACCACCATCTATACAGAGCCAGTGGACATGATTACTAAATTCGAAGACTCTGAGGAAATTTCTTCATCAACTTATTTTCCAGGAAGCATTATAGACTATCCAGAAGATATAAGTGTATCTTTAGATCAGACCACCAGACCAGAAAGTAGAACTAGTACTGATCATGTTGTCATTTCCTTTGCTGACATGGCACCTTCTCTTACAGAATCGGTAGGAACTAAAGTGGAGGGTTTACAAGCTGATACTATTTCCACTGACTTACCTACATCTGAAAAAGAGCCAAAAAAGAAAGCTATGAAGGAACCTGGAGATGGAATGATTCTGGAAGTTTTGGATGCTTACAAAGATAAGAGGACAGAGTCTGAAGCTGAACTGACAAAAATGAGCTCATCTGAAATTGGATTTGACCATCCACCTTCTTCTGGAAAGTCCCCTCCAGTGAAAGAGCAGCCTTCGTCAGCTTACTTCACATCTGGACTGGTCTCTGGTCAGGACACACCCACATACCAGTTACCACCAAGCAGTACTCCTGTTTCCTCCAGTACAACTAAATCTCGTCCTTTCTTACGAAGTTCTTCTTTGGACATATCAGCCCAACCACCACCCCCTCCTCCTCCCCCTCCCCCTCCTCCTCCGCCACCCCCTCCTCCTCCTCCCCCACCTCTTCCCCCACCAACTTCACCTAAACCACCCATTCATCCTAGAAAACAGGTAGCAGCTGCGGCTCCAGTGACTCCAGCCGCTACAGCTGTAACTCCAGCTGATGTTCCTACTGTAGAAGCCACAGCTGTTCGGAGGAGTAACGGGATCCCTGTAACAAAAGTGTGTGCCGCTGCACCTCCCCCTGTCCCTCCTAAACCTTCTTCAATTCCATCTGGACTTGTATTTACACATAGACCTGAGCCAACCAAACCTCCCATTGCCCCTAAACCAGCAGTTCCTCCAGCAACTGCACAGAGAACAGCAGATGCACATCCCAAACCAACAGGCCTATCTTTAACCTCAAGTATGTCCTTAAACTTAGTGACTTCAGCAGATTATAAATTGCCTTCCCCTACCTCTCCACTTTCCCCACACTCTAACAAATCCTCACCAAGATATTCTAAATCCCTCATGGAAACATATGTGGTTATTACATTGCCTTCTGAGCCTGGGACTCCAACAGATTCTGCTAGTCAAGCTATTACCAGTTGGCCCTTGGGATCGCCCCCCAAAGATCTGGTTTCTCTTGAAACAGTGTTGTCTGTAGTTCCTCCTACAACAGGTGCAGAAGTTCCCCCTTCTTCACAACCAACCCCTTATGTCCTGGGAGCTTTGGAGACATTTTCTGCTGCCCCTGTTGCAGTACCATCTCCATTTCCAGGAGCTCCAATTTCACTTACACCTTTTCTCCCAATGGACATGTCAAAGGCTGAGGTTTCAGCAACTGGAAGTCCAGTCCCCAGTGTGGCTACAGCTAGTGTTTCCATATCCATCCCTCCAGAACCTCTTACACGGGAGAAGCATCCCTACAAGGAAAATGGAAAGTTGCAACTTGTTGGTGATGCTATTGATTTGCGAACAGTACCAAAAGCAGAAGCTGTAGCAACTGAAAAATGCATGGATCTTTCTACTTCTGCTATGGATGTGAAAAGACAGACCACAACAAATGATGTTTATGGTCGACAAATTAGTGCTGTCCAACCTTCTATTATGAATCTCAGTGCAGCTTCAGCCTCAGTGACTCCAATAACTATGGACACTGAGACAGTGGCCGCAGTCACGTGCATAGCTGCTACAAGTTACCAGACAGGCACAGAGAGCCTCGTGGGTATAGAACATGTGATGGCATCACCACTTCAGCTGACCACATCAAAACATGCTGAGCCCCCATACCGGATAACAAGTGGCCAGACTTTTCCTACAGTTAGGGAGGAAGCACCCATAAACTTATCGCTAGGTCCCTCAGCTCAGGCAGTGACACTGGCTGTTACAAAGCCTGTCACTGTTCCTCCCGTTGGTGTCACAAATGGATGGACTGATAGCACATCTCCGGGGATCACTGATGGAGAAGTGGTGGATCTCAGCACAACCAGGTCTCACAGAACTGTTGTAACAATGGATGAATCCACTTCAAATGTGGTGACCAAAATAATAGAAGATGATGAAAAACCTGTTGATTTGACAGCAGGAAGAAGAGCTGTGTGCTGTGACATGGTTTACAAATTTCCTTTTGGAAGGAGTTGTACTGCACAGCAGCCTGCAACTACTCTTCCCGAAGACCGTTTTGGTTATAGGGATGACCACTATCAGTATGATCGGTCGGGACCCTATGGTTATCGAGGGATTGGTGGAATGAAACCTTCCATGTCTGACACTAATTTAGCAGAAGCTGGACATTTTCTCTATAAAAGTAAGAATGCTTTTGACTATTCTGGAGGAACTGACACAGCAGTAGATCTAACTTCAGGGAGAATGACTACAGGTCAGTATGATGTCGCTACAGATCTTTCCTTGAAATGTCAGTATGGTGTCCCACATCTCATTTCAGGATGAAAATATCCCTACTCCAGTTTTGTTTACTTTTTTGCTTTCTTTGGATGTTCTGGCAACATACTTTGGAGTACATGTGCGTTTTTGTTTCTTCGGTTTTTTGTTTTTATTCTGCGCAGAGCTACCTGCATGTGCCTGCATGTTCAACATTGCTTTTTTTTGCATCTAATTAAGTTAACCTGTGGATTTGCATGCAGTCCCATTCATTCATTCACCAAGATGAGAGGGTAATCAGACCCAAAAAGCATTCTTCATTCTAAAAACTGGACTATAACTGTACCCTGTATTTCAGGTGAGGTAATGGATTATTCAAGCAAGACTACAGGTTCATATCCAGAAACACGCCAAGTCATTTCAGGAGTTGGGATTAGTACCCCACAGTATTCCACAGCAAGAATGACTCCACCTCCAGGACCCCAGTATGGCGTGGGAAGTGTTTTGAGGTCATCTAATGGTGTTGTCTATTCTTCAGTAGCAACTCCAATACCTTCCACGTTTGCTATTACCACACAACCTGGTTCCATTTTCAGCACCACTGTGAGGGATTTATCTGGTATCCATACAACGGATGCGGTGACTTCATTAACAGCCTTGCACCAGAGCCAGCCAATGCCCCGATCCTATTTTATAACAACGGGCGCATCTGAAGCAGACATCACAGTGACTGGTGTTGATATCAGTGGTGGTTTGCCATCAATTACTATGGAAACCCTTCCTGCAGAGACAATAGACTCTGTGCCCACGTTAACCACGGCATCTGAAGTGTTTTCTGAAGTGGTGGCAGAAGAAAGCACTCTTTTATTAGTCCCTGAAGAGGACAAACAGCAACAGCAACTTGACTTAGAGCGGGAACTGTTGGAACTGGAGAAAATTAAGCAGCAACGCTTCGCTGAGGAACTGGAATGGGAACGCCAGGAAATTCAAAGGTTCCGAGAACAAGAAAAGATCATGGTACAAAAGAAGCTGGAAGAGCTGCAGTCCATGAAGCAGCACCTCCTCTATCAGCAAGAAGAAGAGCGGCAGGCCCAGTTTATGATGAGGCAGGAGACGCTGGCACAGCAACAGATACAACTGGAGCAGATCCAACAGCTCCAGCAGCAGCTGCATCAGCAACTGGAAGAGCAAAAGATCCGCCAGATCTACCAGTATAACTATGACCCTTCTGGCACTGCCTCTCCGCAGACCACCACAGAGCAGGCCATCTTGGAGAGCCAGTATGCTGCCCCAGAGGGCAGTCAGTTTTGGACTACTGAAGATGCCACCACCACGGCCTCTACTGTTGTGGCCATTGAAATACCACAGAGCCAAGGGTGGTACACGGTTCAGTCCGATGGCGTGACTCAGTACATCGCCCCTCCTGGCATCCTCAGCACTGTTTCTGAGATACCCCTGGCAGATGTTGTGGTAAAAGAGGAAAAGCCACCCAAGAAGAGAGGTTCTGGAGTTAAAGTTCGGGGGCAGCATGATGAGATGGGGGAAAGCATGGCAGATGATTCCCGGAATTTTAAAAAAATTGTGGACAGTGGCGTACAGACAGATGACGAAGATGCAGCTGATCGGAGTTATGCAAGCAGGAGGAGGAGAACTAAAAAGAGTGTCGATACCAGTGTCCAAACTGATGATGAGGATCAGGATGAATGGGATGTGCCTTCTAGATCAAGGAGAAAAGCCCGCGTAGGGAAGTATGGAGACAGCACCACAGAGGCTGACAAGACCAAGCCCCCTTCCAAAGTCTCCAGCATAGCAGTTCAGACAGTCGCAGAGATATCTGTGCAAACTGAACCGGTGGGAACCATAAGAACGCCTTCCATACGAGCGCGGGTGGATGCCAAGGTAGAAATAATTAAACACATTTCAGCACCTGAAAAGACTTACAAAGGGGGCAGTTTAGGATGTCAAACAGAAGCAGATTCAGACACACAAAGCCCTCCATATCTGAGTGCCACATCTCCACCCAAAGACAAGAAACGCCCAACACCTTTAGAGATTGGTTATTCATCATCTCACCTACGGGCAGAGCCCACAGTGCAGCTGGCTCCTTCCCCGCCCAAATCTCCAAAAGTCCTTTATTCCCCCATCTCACCACTTTCACCAGGCAAAGCCTTAGAATCAGCCTTTGTACCTTATGAAAAGCCCCTCCCTGATGACATAAGTCCACAGAAAGTACTGCATCCAGATATGGCTAAAGTTCCCCCGGCGAGTCCTAAGACAGCCAAGATGATGCAGCGTTCTATGTCTGACCCCAAGCCTCTGAGTCCAACAGCAGACGAAAGTTCCAGGGCTCCTTTTCAGTATACCGAGGGCTTCACGGTAAGAGTGATTCTTTTCAGTCAGGAGACAATGCATAGGATGGATTGATGTTATTCATGTGTTTGCAGATCTTAGAAGGTAACAAACCAGTCATTTAGAAGGCTAAATGCTTATTTTCAGGGAAGACTCATTGTGTCATAAATGGGGGGATTGAGTAGGACAGCACACAGTCACTTAAAAACATGAAATAGTCTGAAAACAAACTCTGTTGACTTTTGAGATTACTATCAAAATCTCCCAATTTTAGACAGTTTTCAGTGGACAGAATTAATACTTTTCTACCTTAATGGGGTAAAACAAAAATTGAACATAGTCAGATAAAGCAAAAGGGTCTGACCATGCTTGTCAATCATAGTGGACAGAACTAATACTTCTTTTCTAACCTAATGGTATAAAAACTGAACATAAACAGAGAAAGTAAAGGGGTCTGACCATGATGTCAATCATAGGTCTGGCACTCTTGTCAAGGAGGGTTAACAGAAAGTATCTGGTCAGTTTCCTCTTATAGTAAAAGCTTAGAATACTCACCGATTAAAGGATTGGCAGATGAGATACAAGAAAATAGGACTGCTTCAACCATGCCCTTTTTTTTGTCTCTCACACTAACCTCAGCTAAGGCCTACTGCTATTGTTATAGAGGCATAATTAATTTTCATTTTTGTTTCAGTAGTAGAGATGTATTTCAAAGGAACAAATATTTAGATATGTTAGAAATATTTACAAATATCTTTGTAATCTTACTCTGTAATGACAGAGTTATAACAGGCATATTGCAAAGAAGAAAAATCGAATATATGTTGATTAGAATGTAAACAAATTTAAAAAGATGCCCTACTGTTTCACCTTCTGAACTCTATTAGTCTTACTTCAATGCTTCAAAAATGGGAATTTCTGAGATTTTGCTGTTTCCACTGAGCCCGAGGTATTAACTATTGGGTATGGTCTGCAAAATATGTCATTGCATACAAAACTTTAATCTGTGGGCATATAGTCATATTTATAATTATGTCAGTTAAAACTTAATTTCAAAGTTTTCTAGAATTGTGGAATTATATTATGGTCTGCTTTCTCTGTTTAAAAGAGTATATAAGGAAGTAAGCTTGTTATGTAGGGGACAGAATTCAGAACTACAGAGTCAGGATGCCATGTGCTCACTGGGATTCCCATTTTTAGAGTTTCTATGTACCTAGTCTTTTTCATGAAATTGAATCTCTTGTGGAAAGTGAGGTTCAGCTTAGTTATAGTATGTGTATGTACATTTTCATAGCTGTGGTCTATAGTTTTGCTAACAGAAAAAAAGTGCAAAAGATAAGCTTTGTAGTGCTTGAGTTTCTTCTTTAATATCTTGTGCTCCAAAACTGTTAGTGAATATTCCAAAGGAGAGACTCTGGGACATGAAAGTTGCATTCTGTTGTTTAATAATGAGAAAAATTGAGGCCATTCATCCCAAAAAGAGGATGCAAAGTGTGCAAGGTTTCAATTAATAACCAGATACATGGCAAAACAGAAGAAAGCAAGAGGTACCATTAGCAAAACTGGGATGGACAGTGAGAGCCAGATTCCAGGAAATCTATAGAACTTGGAGTTGCTTCCCTTGGCCATGAGAGCCTAGGCCATAACCACCATCATTTTTTATCTATGTTACACAGTAGTCTTTGGGCTTCTACTCTGTCTTTCCTTTCCTATAGTCAGTTCTCTAAAGAGCAGCTAGAGTGATTTCCTAAATCTGCATAAAATTGTATCACTTGCTGTACAGCATTAAGTCTCTGGTACAGTCTCAGCAAATTCAGACAGCCTCAGAAATTTCTTTACAAGGTCCCATTGGGCCAAGACGTGCCTCAGCAGTAAGGTTCTTGTGACCAAACATGGCAACTGAGTTCAATATTCAGATTTCACAAAGTAGATGGAGAAAAACTACTTGTTCCAACTTCTGTATATATATGAGTGTGTATATACATGTACATATGCACACACATACAAATGCATAAAATGAATTTAACCACTGCCTGTTCCATGATATTATCTGTCTATACTTCCCTCAAAACTGGCTCTACTTCCAACACCAACCTTACTGATTTTGGGGCATCCATGAGGGTCCTTGTCAGGCAGGATCTTGTCTAAGAACTTTGCATGTATGTCTCATCCTGTTTGCTGGTTTCTGCTCAAACTTCATCTCATAGGCTGTCCTTGTTCAGTTCTGTAATAAATACCTATGATCATGGGTCTCACTTCCTTCTCTACATTTGCAGAAATTATTTATGAAATATATTATATATTTGTTAGAGTATCATCTTTCTATCCAGTAGAATATAAAGTGAAAATTTATTTATGAGTAAAAAAATTTGTTTACTGAGTTCACTGTTGTATACCCAGCACACAGAAAGGTTATCTATCTTTTTGACCAGCTCCACAAAGCTCCACAAGTCTCTTACTCCCTCCAACATGAAATACAAAGTATGAAACAAACAAAACCTTAGTCAGCCTCCTACTACACTAAAGTTTAGTGCCACCTCACTGCCTATTGTGCTTCCACTGTGTTCTTCCATTTCCTGAGTGCATGGATGGCACTCGGTCAGAATTGATTTCTATCCACTTTTTCTTTTACGTGTATCTGTGGAATATCTCTAGAATCAGCCTTAAAAGGATTTCACAAATCAGAGCCAACTCAAACGTATTCCTTTCTCCTATACAATGAGACTGACTTGCCTCACCACTGCAGAGGGAAGGCAAAGTAATCTGCATAACAAGGATAGAGGTAACATTCACTACTGAAGGGTATCAAGTGATTGGGGAGCCAGAACCCATTCAGAGTTTCATGTGTTGGATATTAGCAACTTTTAAAACATTTCTCTATGAAAAGGATGATATATTTCAAAAATAATTAGTCATTTCTCAATAGTAGTACCTAGCACTTTTGCATTAAATAGTTGTTAAAAAGGTCGTACCTCTCTATGGCCACAAATACACACAGATTAGAAAAATATTAAAACTGTTTTGTGTTTTAATACTTTGAGAACTTTTTTAGTTATAGAGAGAATCTTTGTTAAGATCCTTTGCCATTTAAAGTGTAAGCCAGGATCCTGTTGGAAGGTAGATGGACTTCATGGATGGTTGTTACAGAATGTGTTTTGCTTCACTGGTTGCAGTTTGGAGATATTTGGAACACTCCAGTATCTGTTTGTGAAGGCAATCTCCAAATGCTAAATTGATTTCATTTTTGCCAAAATTTTATTTTTGTATTAACTCAAAGAATAAAGATTTAAGTAGTATTGGTTATAAATTGGCTAAATGAAATTTGATTAATAATATTTAATAGAGGTTTTTTTACTATGTTTAATAAAATAGCATCATAAATCAAACTACAACTAACTTTGGTTAAATCAGATGTTTTACAGAAGTATTACCTAAGAAAAATTATATATTGAAAATAAGTTTTGCAAGTAATAGTAGCATCATCCTTTCTAGGTTTTATGTTTCTTCATTGTGTATATTTTTCACTAATATTATAATTATATATTACATTTTAAAGTCCAACTGCTTTAAAATAAAAATAAACAGTACTGTATTAGTCTTTTACAAAATGAAAAGCAGTAAAATAACTTGTAGTCATTAATCACTAAGAAAATATGTTAAAATGATTAAGGCATACAAATACATATTATAAGTATCACAGCTTATTCACTAGTATTGCTGCTTCATTATAATAACTTTTAGGTTTTAATTCAAAACAAATCATTGCATACTGAAGTCAAAGTCATTTTATTATATTCCTCAGACATCTATATTTCAGCATACAAAAGTTGACATACTTCTAAGAAAAAAAATTTATCATTCCTATTGACCAGTAAAGGACCCTTACCAAAATGTATCAGTGAAATTCTAATATGCCAGTTTTAGTAATCTGGAGACCCTGTCTTAACTGAAATGGATTATTACTGCTACAGTTTATTAATATACAGCATTCTTTAAGACTAATTAGCTTCCTCAATCTTTCATCATATAACTTTCTTAAGAATTCACTGCAAATTCTATTTTGGACAGTTATGAAGTTAATAGGAGCCACTGTAATAAAACCATGCACATGTTCTTCCAAACATATTAACATAAAAACATATGCATATGCTTTTGTTTATATATTCATTCTCTGATAAATTACTAGCTATTAAGACAATGATATGCTGCATTAACTACTATTTTAAAAATGGGCAAGCAATTAAAATTATTGTCACCTAAATTCTGGAAAAGCTATAAGTTGACCTATAAGTTAAATAGTGGCATTACAATATATTGCCAATTGTTTGACATTTCCTAATCATCACTTTCAAAATCATAATGTACATTTATATTAGTTCTTGTTCAGATCATAGTTTAATGTTTATATACTCTATGACATGCACATATGTCACTTCAACAGCTTTATATAATCAAATATTTCGCCTAGTATTGCTTGATTGAGCCACAAACTACTTTGTTTCTTGCAGTATTAAATTATCTAGCTCAGTAATTTGAAGGTAAGGAAACTGAAGTCAAGTGAATGTCATTTCTATCTCTATACCACCACAAAATCTTTTTATTATTTTACTACCATTTAACAAGCTTTTCTATTTAATAAGAATGATCAGAATCTGGAATCATATATAGAGTAGAACTAGATTTCATGTGGTGAGTCAAGACCGATTCTTAAGTGAAGTAGATGAACCTGAAGTTACAAATAACAAAGGAAAATCTGTTTAATTTTATCCTAAGAGTAATAAGTAAAAGATTTAAATTTAAACAATCAAAAACATGAATTGATGAAAGTAAGGTGGCTCAAGGGTTAAGCCTCCGCCTTGCAGGCGGAAGGTCCTGAGTTCGGATCCCAGATCCCACGTATAGACGCCAGGCAGAAGCGGGGGCGGCCTGCGCTTCTGGTCCTGGTAGGGCGGAGCCTGTGAATCCCGGGGCTGAAGGAGGTGGAGGCGTCCATGGTGGTTCGCGAATTCGTCCGTGGTTCTACACACACGCGCGCGCACACACACATACGCACATGCACACAGTTGAATAAATAATAATAAAAAAAATTTAAAATTTAAAAAAAAAAAAAAAAAAAAAAGAAATTCCTAAAACGGGGTTGTAGAACTATAATTTCAGCCTTGATGAAACATTCTAGCTATATGAGTAATTACTTGTTAGTTGGACCCAATTTTCACCTCTGTTTTACTATTGAATACTGTATTTTCAAGTGACAAGGGTAGACATGTCACTATTGGTTCTTCTAATTAAATTCAATTCTGATTATAGAGCTCAGGCTCCATGCAGAGAGACCACTTCCAGAGTTAAGTCATTTCCTTCTTTAACTTTGAACTGAAACCACCAGTACACTAATTAATGCTGAGTATGACCAGATGTGTAATATTTTCTAAACAAATCACTATCACAATGTTAATTTTCCTTTTTACCAGAATAAATGTGTATTCAGTGTGAAACTAGGCATTAATGTGGTAGAAATTGTTCTAACAAAAATCACAAAGGCATTGCATCAAAAAAAAAACTTACCTAGTTTAACTCTTCAACCACTTCCTCTGTATGAGGCAGAGTCAATGCCTATAAATGATTAAGAAAATATGTAGTAGCTCAGATTTTATGCATTATATTTTTGAAAAGTGACCTAATCAGTAATTTCTACCTCCATTTGCCTGGCATCTGATCTGCTGTGTAGAATTGGAAAGTGAAAAAAAAGTTAAACTCTTTAATAGAAAAAAATGTTGTCATGTTTTTATAAGCCTGGGGCTTTATCTTCTAGAAAAGTTGGAAAAAATTTCTTCTTGACATTCATTCAATTAAATGTTCTATCCCTTAATAAACTGAAAGATATTGTCTTGTGAAGAACTAATTATTGGGCTGGAGAGGTGGCTCAGGGGTGAAGCCTCTGCCTTGCAGGCAGAAGGTCCTGAGTTCGGATCCTAGACCCCATGTATAGATGCCAGGCGGAAGCGGGGGCGGCCTGCGTTTCTGGTCCTGGTAGGGCGGAGCCTGTGAATCCCCTGGTAGAGTAAACAAGGAGGTGGAGGCGGTCCATGGTGGTTCCTGAGTTTTTCGGTGGTTCTACACACACACACACACACACACACACACACACACACACACACACACACAATACACACACGCACGCACACATGCACGATTGAATAACTAAAAAAAAACTAATTATTTCAGAAGTTTATGTGGAATATGAACCATAACCAGGTATTTTAAAATATTTTGTCAAAGTTTGGGCAAGTGATTTGAAGTGATTTAGTTTCATTAGCATTTTATAGCATGCAACATAAAGTTAGATTAATCCTGATGAAAAAGTCAGCAAATATATATTTTATAAAAGCTTGGAGTCACCCTAGTCTCCCATGATGTCTCCAGTTATTGGAATAATTCATAATTAATTGATAGGCAATCCTGTAACATTTAACACCCTTGAATATAAAAGAATGCTATAAAATTGTGGATCTTTTATTTAAATTTTCTTATTTATATTTCTGTCTTAAGACAAGTTCTCATTGTATTTCTTTAAATTTTTTTTTATTCTCCCCAGATTGCCCCCACACACCATTAAATGAACTTTCAGACAAAGGAATACAGTCACATAGCGTGTAAATTTTTTTTTATTGTTTTGTCTGCCTTGAAAAAGAAAACATAAGATACTGATGTATAACATTGTGCATCCCTAGTCCAGCAGCCATGTGAAAGTTAAATGGTACAGGAATGAGAAAATGAGAATTGTAAGGTTATTGTTCTGTGATCTGCTTTGTAATCATAGCTTTTCAGTTCTGTGAAAGCTTGTAAACTGATACGTTGTGTCTCCATATGGGCACAAGTCATCAGTTTGTGCTGATAGCAGGGAATTTACAGAGAAAAGTTGCCCATACATTTTGGAAATAATGTCTAAAAAAGCATCATACTTTTTTATAGTAACTTCACGTTAAGTGATGAAAAGGAAGAGGGGAGAACCCCTCTTATCAGTACCACTAAGGACATTTGAGAAAATAGTAAAATTATGTAATACTGTATAAAGTAACAAATCAGATGAGAAATGCAATATAGCAATGTGCCTAACAAAATGTAAAACTTAGAAATGTTGTATCAGTGACTTGTCTTGTTGCTGGGATGAAATCCCTGATTACAGCAACTTGAAGAATGAAAGTTTGTTTTGGCTCACACTTTGAGAATATTATCAGTAATGTTTAGAAAGCTGTGGTTGCAGATTGAGTCAACTGATCCCACTGCTCCATGGTCAGGCAGAGAGTGATGGAAGCCAGTGCTTACTTCTGTAGGTCTGACAGGTAGGGTCTGTCTTCCCACCTCCATTTAATCTAATCTTTAAAATCACTCAACAATATGCCAGAGGAGTTTCTAGACCCTGTCAATTGACAGTCAATATTAGACATCACAATTATAGTGTTTCACAGAGGTTTAAATTCTTTAAGTTTTATTCTTTTGTTGTTAGCAAATATGGTGCTATCATCTTCCAAGTCTTCACGGTGTTTTAAAGAGCAGCTGTTATTTAAAAAAAAATTTATTTTGCATGAGAATGTGTGTATGTATCAGAGGATACTGTGTCCCATTGGAGGACCAAGTTGACTTCAGGAATCATACTGGATTGCTTTCATCTAACTTTTGCTTCACTCTAGGATTTCCCAGGCTCCTCCCACCAAGGCAGGAAGTGCAGGCCACTCTGCCTGGTGTTTCTACATGTGACATGGGATCCAAACTCAGGTCCTTCTGCTTGAGAGGAAGATCTTACCCTGAGCCATCTCTCGAGCCTTCTTATTTCTATATATACAAAGTTTGACCTATGGTAGCTTATGAGTTTCAAAACTATGATTCTTAAAAATCCTGTCTTTAGCATCTCAGTCCCAATCATATCCTGCAAATGTATATTGAAGGAGAAAAGGATAAGCTTGGGTAGGCTCTTTTAACTCAGAAGTTCCTTTGGTTACTGGCAAGGTTGATGACCTGAGTTTAGTTAAATTCTCCAACTTGGAATTTACTGTGGATCTGCGATCCTGTGCTTGAAAATGGAGAACATCCCATTGTTTTTACTGTTTCAGCAAACAGAACATGATCATTTAATTTTTCAGTACACTATTTAATTTTTCCCATACATATCATGACATTTTGAAATGAACAAATGCAATACTGTAAAGCACAAAACTAAAGTTTGAGTGGATTGGGTGAAGCACTTGAGATGTTTCTTGCCTTAAATAGAACTAAAATGGAACATGCTAGTGTTGCATTTGTAAAAATCATAAAAATAGAAAATTTTATTTTCTATCCATATTCACTTAGCATTGACTATGTAAAATATGTAAAGGGATACTATTGCCAAATTTAGATAAAAATTCCAAAAGCCTATCAAAACATAATTACTTACGTGAGAAAAGTGTTTTAAAATAGTCTTAGTAGCACTACAAAAGCCTTGTGGTAGTTAAGAGAATTAATGTACCATAGATGTAAGCTTTTTATATTCATGCATATAAATAATTAAGCAGGTGTATAAATCTATGATGGGTAGAACTGATGACGTGGCCCAGTGGGTAAAGATGCTTATTTCCAAGCCGAAGACATGAGTTCCATCCCTGGAATACGCATTGTGGAAACAAAGAACCAACTCCAGCAAGTTTTTCTCTGATCTACACACACACACACACACACACACACACACACACACCATGTAACATATAAAATCATTTATCACACCAAAATAAAACCTTTTACCTGCCCAGTAGAAGTTCCCATCCCTGTTTTCCTTAGCTTCCTTTCTTATGTTTACATACATTTTGACATAGTCTTACTTTATATTTTCATGTTATAAAATCCATTCTATCACACAGGCTCCCATTTGCTTATCCCTCCATCCATTAATTGATGGTATACTAGCTACTAAATATTGTACAGCTCAGAATATGAATGCATATTATTTGCTTTAGTGCCTTTTCTGATTATTTTGAGTATGTACCTAAGAGTAAAACTGAGGAATATTATAGTAACAACATTTTACTTTTTGAGGAACCCCAAAACTCTTCCATAACAGTTAAACTGTTCTATAGCCCTGTCATCACTATTCAAGGGTTACTATTTCATCACCTGCTCTCCAATACTTATTTTCCTTTAGTAAAAATAATAGTAATTCTGCTGTTGTAAATTGATATCTATTTGTAGTTTCAATTTTCATTTCCTTGGTAGCTAATAATGTGCTTGTTTACGAATGCTTCTGGGCCATTTGTATTTTTATTTGCAGAAATAATTCAAAACCTTTGTCCAGTTTTCAATTGGATTATTTAATTAGAATAGTGTATAAAAGTCATATTTTCATATTGATGTGCAAAGACAACTAAGGTAATTGGCAACTTCTAAAAATATCACTTAATTAGCAAGTAAGGTAAACATGTATAGTACTTTTAAAGGGGTACAAGTGCAGACCTCCCAAATATTAATGTCAGAAAATGACATGCTATTTACTTCTATAAGTAAGAAAACCAATGCATAAAAAGCAAATTTTTACAGTTTGCTAGTTTCTGAAAAAGGAAAATTCAAATAAAAGCAAACATTTAGAAATGAACATTTAGTTTCAAATTTATAAGGGTGAAGTCACTTATCTAAAAAGAAAGAGCTATGAAAAAATAAAAAGAAATCACTTGACCATAGCCATATTAGACCAAAAAAAAAAAAAAAAACCTCTGAAAATTTAGACATCTGATGTAATGTTCAGGTATAAATCACTGACTATTTGGATTTGTAAATATCTAGAAGGACAAACATTTAATGTCAGCTTCAAAATATTTGTATTGAAAGTCTTTTCTCATTTATCAATAACATTTTTAAATAAAAATAAGGATGGTCTTTCTTAATGATCAGAGAACATTGCATTTAACCATGCTTCTAAAATGAGACTGTAAGGATTAGAAGCAGTTCAGAAAATGGAAAGACCTAAAAGGCACTCCTGTTTCTGTGCGTGTGTGTGCGCGCGTGTGCATGCATGTATGTCAAAGGGCATTATGTGTCCCTGTGCAGGACAAGGGTGACTTCAGGAATCATTCATTCTGGATTGCTTCTACCTCCTTGCTTCACTCTGGGATTTTCCAGGCTCTGCCCACCAGGGCCAGAAGAGAAGGTCACTGCAATTTCTGGAGTTTTTTCTTCAGACCTGGGATCTAAACTCAGGATCTTCTACTTGTGAGCTGGAGTCTTAACCCCTGAGCCATCTCTCCAGCCCCCCTAATCTTTTTTTCTAAAAGTAGCCAGTCTGAGGATTTTTTGTAGTCAGGTACAGTGAAGAAAGAAAGAAAGAGAGAAAGAGAGAAGGAGAGAAAGAAAGAAAGAAAAAGAAAGAGAGAAAGAGAAAAAGAAAAAAGTTTCTCAAAAATAAAAAAAAACCTCAATATACATTTCAATAGAGAAAACTTATATAGCTTCAAGAAACATCTCTAAGTATCATGAAGACAAATTATCTTTATTGTTTAGTTAAAAACTCAACAAATGACTTGGAGACAAAGAACAGCTCAAGGCCTGATCCACTTTTATCAGATAGGTGCTGTCAGAAAGGAAGACTGATTGAGTGATTTAGAGAGAGTCCAGCTTGCTCTACACATGTACAAACCCAAATATGCAACTTTCACTTGTATGATTTTAAATGAATTTCATTAAGAATTCTTTATATACAAAGAAAATGTGTTTATCCTCATGGCTTCTTTCCTCAACTCCCACCTTTCACTCCTACCCTCCTCTCCCTTTACCAGTCCAGCCATGTCCCTTCAGCCCTCACGTCCCTCTTCATGTGTGGACCACAGGGCTCCGCTTGGGGTGCCTGTACTAGAAAGGGACCAGGCCTTTGTGGTAGTGTAGTGATTGTTCAGTGAGCAAATCTACAGGTAGGGAAGCCCCCTTCTCTTGTTCAGCAACTGCCCCAAAGGTTCTTTCTGAGTATAGTCCTCCTGTGGTCCTTACTAGTCCATGGAGGAATGCCAAGACACTTTGTAGATCTGGTGGAGGTAGACATTGCAGTGAGCTCTTGGGTGCAACAGCCCTGTCATGACTGGTGTGTCATGTCTGGCAGAAGACCTCGCCAACTTAAGACTCCTGTAATATTTCCACCCCTTCTTCTATTAGATTCCCTGACCCACAGAATGGGAGAGATTTTGATAGGGCTGAGCATTAGAGTCACCTTTATACTATTCTATGACCAGCTGTAGTTTAAATAAGAAATTAACTTTGACCATGTTGGGTATCATTTCTACTTTTGCAGCAATGACATTTATGTGTACTAATATTACTACCTGAGAAATTTTCTTCTACTTACTGGTCTTGGTCACTTTTAACAGTGAACTTTTGCCCAAGATATTTTCTCATAAAAATATTATTGCATAATATCCACACATATAATCTTCAGTGACACACTGTTTATATGATCAATTCTAAATTGCCTGGCATTCAAAACTCTACACAATCTTCACATAGCTTTCTTACTGACTGCTTTACCTTTTTTCTTGCTCATTTGAAAACTCTGTGGTAGGCACTTTCATTCATGGGACATATCTGTATCCATGTGTTCGTGCCTCTGCCCATGGATACTGCTGCCAGGAACGCTCTCTCCCTTATACTCTTGCATCGCATACACCCCGAGCATTTGAAACCAGGAGTTGGCTGGTACAGCTATTCCTATGTACAGCTATTCTACACAGGATATACATTCTTTATTCCATACTCCCTAAGAACAATCTATAAACTTTCATTATAAAATTTTTCATGACAAATTATATTCTTTGATGAAACTTACCTAGTCTTTTGTAACTCTATAATCTTCCAAAAATAAAAGTTATTCATCTTTATATCACAATGAACTAGAACTCAAACATAGCATGGCATTGAGTAGAGATTTTGCAAATAATTATCAGATTAACAGAATCACAATGAATATTTTCCAGTTCCAATAATACTCAGCAATGACACTGGAAATATTAGCTTCTTTCACACTGTCTTCTAGAAATATGGGAAATATACATTATACTTGGAAAATAAAATTAATATTTTGAAAAATGTCAGGTCAGTATATAAAATAAGTTGAGAAAATTATATTAATTAATTTTCTGTAATTTCTCATATTTATGATTTCCCTCCTCTAAGTCATTAAATAAAGAAGTGATTTTGTGTATCATTATGAACTTAATACCTGAACACATGCTAGTGTATTATCATATATGCTATGCTTCTCATTTGTATTTTAAATTCTTCTATGCCATGATGATTTTGAATCAGTCACATTGTTCTTCACCTTAAGCAATGCTTTTAAACAAAATTGAATGAACTCCCATATAATGATTGGGGCAAGCCTGGTTAAGTTATATAATGGTCCTAAGTTCATAAATATTTGAAACATATATTTAATCATTTCTACTCTACAGTAAGGCTGTTTTGGATATTTAACAAGATATTGTGTATATATGTTTTAATAGTATTCAATAGTAACATTTGATACTGTTTTAAAATTAATCTTTAGCATTACTATTAAAAATATATCATCTCTTGCTAAGTAATATGGCATCTGATTTATGCCTCTTTTTTAGGAAGAATACTCTTTCTTAGAGCATCAGTCGCAAAAAACAGAACTCTTCCTGTCTTAACTACAAGAGTCAGTTCATCCTTACTTCTTTCCTATCATTTATTCATTATGGGACATAATTGCTTCATGTATATTGCCTTTTTCACCATCTCCAAGAATTTTCTAGCTGAAGAGGTGCATCTGAGGTAGCTCTCTAAGATGCTTACACAGTGTGTGCACGCATAAGCAATTATATCTTGATTCTGCCATTGTGCTTCTGAAGGCCTCTGATTGCTTCATTTCAAAATCATGTCACTTTGTTCCTCTGCTCGTGCCTAAAATATCTGTTTGTGTGATAATTAATTTTATTACATCACTTTTAAATATACCAATTCATTCTTCTTATTTTTATTTATTTAAACAGATTTTTAAGTAACTTACATAATTTCCCTAATGTTTCATTAAAAGATTACAAAATGACCTAAATCAGCCCAGGCTTGCTGATATGACTGTAATCCAAGCATTATATATTATAAGCAGCCTTGACTTAGCAAATTGAAAGCCAGCATCTTTCTTGTTTCAAAAACAAACCAACAACAACAAAAAAATTTAAATCACTTGCAAAACTGCAATAAAATTTACTGATTACATTAAGTCTTTTAGACATGTATTCTCAGCATGAAATTTGTTGAAGGTATTATTCTTCTATTTATCATAAACAGAATAAATATGATGAACATCTTGTACCAATCAAAATGGCATATAGCATTGTTGGAAAGAAGTATCAGAAACTCTCATGTATATTATTTGACAATGTTTTTCCAAATTGTAAATTTTGTCAATCTAAAAACAAAACAAAACAAAATAGGCTAACATATTTTTTTCTGTTCACAAAGTCTTAATACAATATTAATTGAAATAACTAGTCTATGGATATAATGATTGATTTCAAAAATATTTAACCAAAATTTAGTTAAATAATGTTCAACTTTAATTGACTGTTTTATTCAGGGTTGGAGAGTAAGTTTTGATATTGAAGCACAAAATGTGGGGTTTTTTTTGTTTGTTTGTTTGTTTATCCATAAACTCTATTTTTGTGTTTTGAACCTGGATCTGCACATCCTAGTTACAAACATTTATTTGTTTCTTAATTTTTGTTACATAACAAAATCCCTGAGAATTTACTTGGTTGTGGAGTTGCAAGAGCATGGCATTGTGGTCAGTCAGATTTGATGAGAATCACTTGGCCTTAGAAACTACAATGCAAACACAAATAACAGTGGAACAGATTGAACAGGAAGTCAGTTTAAAAACTAAGCTCATGGAGAGCTTTTTTTTTTTTTTAAAGAAGAGCAAGTACTGTACTATGCCCTATAGCAGCATACAGCAACAATTAATGAACTGATAATGAAAACTGGTTAGTTTATTATAAAGATGAAAAGTTCATCAAGAATTATACATGTGATAATGATTTCACACCTAACTTTCTTCACATACTTTTAAAATGACAGTTAAAGGGGGCTGGAGAGGTGGCTCAGGGGTTAAGCCTCTGCCTTGCAGGTGGAAGGTCCTGAGTTCGGATCCTAGACCCCATGTATAGACGCCGGGCGGAAGCGGGGGCGGCCTGCGTTTCTGGTCCTGGTAGGGCGGAGCCTGTGAATCCCGGGGCAGAGTAAAAAAGGAGGAGGTGGAGGTGTCCATGGTGGTTCCCGAATTCCTCCGTGGTTCTACACACACACACACACATACATACACACACGCATACACGCACAATTGAATAAACAATAAAAATTTTTTAAAAAGACAGTTAAAAACTGGGGTACAACACATCCTTATGTGTTTCATATTTACCTTCCAACAAAGTATTCTAAGTAAAATACTACTTTAATTTTTATGAAGTATGCATGTTTCTATTGCACTCTATTCATGAATGAAAAAACATGACACCTATTGTAGCTTTCCTAAACTATATCAGAGGCTTACTGTGTATACATAATTCTGTTCGTTACAACAATGCCATCTGAATGAGGGAGTGAAAGAAGGAAAGGAAATGAGAAACATGCCTGTCTATATCTCCTTTGAAAAAGTTTCTACACAGACTTTCCAAAACCTTTCATACAGATTTTGAGACTTTCCAGACAATGTAAGCAATAGATATCACACAGACAGCCATCCTTAATGCTCTGTCCAGTAAAGTGGAAACCACTTATCTGCATGACTACTTAGCCCAGGAGCGATGACTTTCAAAAAGAAAGCAAGACACACTGGGAGCAAGACAAATTAAGGAACAGCTTGAGGACAGCTCATGAACCAGCAGGTGCTCACTGCCTACTGGAGACACGCTACCTATTACACTTTCATAGGACTTTGATTTTCTTCTTTTATTGAGTAAAATTTAGCTTCTCACATTTTTTATTGTCACTACTATTTTACAAGTAAAGCCAAGTATCTTTTGGACAATTTCAGTTTTATTCAAAAGGGTAAATTATTCCTAACTGCAGCTTAGATTCAAGATTGTTTATTAACAAGTAACTGAATTTTTACATAATTTGAAGATATTTTCAGCATAATAATACTTGTGATCTTAGCATTTTGATTCTTGGTTAGGTACAGGTGTCAACTTGATGGTTGAGGGTTTGAGCTCTGGGCACATTTATAGATAATCAGTAGTTGAGTTAAGCCCAGAGTAAACTGCTGAAAACATCTAGTGGATGGGGAAGCCTACCCCATGGCGGTGGGACTAGTCCCTGGTTGATGAATAATATGGAGGGAGCTGTTTGAGAAAGGGGGCATCCTTGTGTATACTTGGCCAGACATGCTGGTCTGGCAAGTAAGGATTGTTCATCTCTCAGCCGTTAGTTACATGGATATGGCATAACCAGTTCCCTCAGCCCTTTAGTGATGGTGCATGTTCTCCTGCCAAGCTAGGTTAAGAACTGTAACTGGGCTATAGTAAGAGGATAAACTCCTTGTTCCTTTGAGCTGTTCGTCATGATTTTACCAGCAACATGAAAAATAACTGCAATAACTTCCATTGTGCCAATTAGTTTCAGCTGGCAACTGGACATTTGCGGTCAACCTCTGGGAGCACCTGTGGGAAATTTTTAATTAAAGCAGACCTGGGGAAAGTCTGTAGGAAATTGTCTTAAGTAGGGAGTAGCACTCATAGTGTATGGGACCATCCTCTAGACAGATGGAAAGGAAAAAGAGAGAGAGAGAGAGAGAGAGAGAGAGAGAGAGAGAGGGAGGGAGGGAGGGAGGGAGGGAGGGAAGGAGGGAGAGGGAGAGGGAGAGGGAGAGAGAGAGGGAGGAAGGAAAAGAGACAGGAGAGAGAATTTAGTAAGTAGAAAGCTAAAAAGATATACTACGATCCTTGTCCCTCAGCTCTTGTTGATATGCTATCACCAGTTTCATTACTTCCTTCAGATAGTTCTCCTCTAATGAGTATAACCTGAAATAAACCTTTTATTCCCCTTAGTTGTCTGTATTATCTATCTTATACAATAACGAATACTAAACTAAGATGACTTGGTAACCAAAAAGTGTGGTAGTTGATGAAGCTGTGGTTTGGTTTGTGATACTGAAACAATGATTCGTTACCACAGAAATGGGGTTATTACTGTGATGAACTTAACCATTTGCAATAGTGCCTTTTAAGTTGTTCTGTTGGGGAATTACGAAGAGTTTAAAACTTTGATCTAGAAAAGCCATTAAGAAGAGCTAAATAGACCATTATGGTAGGAGTTTTGAGCTTCTTAATACTGAAAGACATGGACTGTCAAGACCTGATTCGTGGTGTTTTACAGGGTAAAAGGACTTGATGGAGGTAAATTTAAAAATGATAGATGATTTGCCTGGAGGAGGTGAACAGTTGCAGGCTTGAAGTTTCTGATAAGAATGTAGACAGAATAGCAACTGTAGCTCATGGAAGAAATGAACATCATTGGAGAAGTAACTAATGCTTTGCACTGAGAAATATGTACTAGAGAGGCACTGACAGAAGAACCATAGTCCCTGGAAGCTCCATTGTGCAAACCCATGGGAGAAAACCTATGCTGAAGAGTTTTCGTTCTCTTCTGTAGTATCTACCTAGAAAAGCACCTCCCCGGGGTCAGCACACAGAAGTGGATGAAGCTGTGGTTGGAGTGAATATGACTGTATTTTGAGCTGAGACAGAACTTGTCAGCACCATTCTATGTGGCACTATTTTTTAATGGCATGGATAGACACAAAATTGAGTGGATTATGGAGAGCAGATAAGACCTGGCATCATGTGCTGTATCATACTTTCTGAAAAGACATGCAAAGCTGAGAGATATAGTAGAAACCATGGGATATGCTAGAACTATGGGACATGTACCAAAGAAAGCTCTAGACATATCCCAGAGGAAGCTGTGAGTGCTGCAGACAGGAGAGCTGGGGCTATGGAATTGCCCCATGTTTTGCAGATGACTTAATTACATACAAGCAATAGATGATAGGTATTGAACTATTGGGCTTATTATTTGTATTTCTGGGCTTGGGACTTAACATGGATTTCACTTAGCTCTTAATTTTTATTTGATATTATCTATGTTTAGATTCCTCTATTAATAAAAGGAAGAATGATTTATTCTATGTTATTTTATATTGGGGAGTATTAAACTTGTTTTTGATTTTAAAGAACTCCAGACTTTAAAAATGTTGCAACTAAGTTATTGATGACTATGAACATTTTAAAGTTGAGCTATGGGAACTAGTAAGATTGGACAGCATAGGTTTTCTAACATAGCATGTATTTAGACTAGAGAAGGAAGTTTGTAGTTTAAAATGATGCTTGTATATCAGATTTACAAGAGATGCACTGTGTTTTCAACTTCATACTTGGTTTCAGCTATCGACTGACCCTCTGAGGTGGGCCCCGGACACATCTGTGTAGAATTATTTAATTAAGGGTGATGTCTGGCACGCTTGTAGGATATTGAATTAATTATATAATAGTTTGGGAAGACCATGGTGAATGAACCCATTCCCTGAGCATACCTGGAATTTTGCAAGCTAGAATACAACACTGGTCCTTTACCCCTTTCTTCCCTCTTCCAATATATATGGTGTGGCAAATTCCCTCAGATTCTGCTGAGAATTCTCCTGACATCAACATAAATGGTAACCTGAAATCATGAAAGTGAATAAATCCCCCTTTTACCTTTAAATGATCTGGGTCAAGTGTTTATTACAAAATGAGGACACTAAGCCATCCATTCCATGTGTTACTCCTGACTCTATTACATCTTTTCCTTTTGCATTGAAAGTAAGCATTTGTTTTGGGGTTGTATACAGGTGCATGTGTATATGTATGTACATGTATGTGTTGGTCAGAACATGTATGTGGAGGTCAGGAACATGCTGGCATATTCAATTGCTGTACACCTCATATTTTGAGACTGTTTTTTTCACTGTACTTGGAATTTAGCAATCCAGCTAGATTGCCTTGTTATCAAGTCCTAGGGATCTATCTTTCTCTGCCTCCTCAGTACTACTCAGTACTACTATTACAAACAACTGCTGTCTTTCTTAGCTTGGAATTATGTTTTGATCATGTGAAACATATTTATATCAATGTAGGTTGTTCACACAGTTGCTGTAAAAAAATTGCCAATATTTAATTTTTGTGAGAGAAAGATCATATTTTTTTGCTGCAGGGGTTTTGTTTTGTTTTGTGGTTTTTTGGTAATTTTGCTTTGCCTTAACAAATCTCACTGTTTATCTCAAACTATCCGAAACATGTAGTACTCTTGACTCAGCCTTCCAAGTGCTGGAGTTACAGGTATTCACCAGTGCAGGTGGTTTTGTGGAATTTCTAGCTTTTCTCTCTCTTTATTGTCTACATTAACAATGCATTTTATAATTTTACAGTAACTGGACAAATTTAAAGATTAACTTTGGCCTCTTTTATATGCAATTACTAAATAACATTTTCCTAATATCTATGACTTGAAGAATTATATCCTGTTTAGCTTACCCATCTAATTGAAAAAAGATAGGTATTTTTTCCCTATTCTTTGACTGAGCTTACAACACTTTTACAGTGTTGATTAGGATACATTTCGTTTAGATAACATATAGAATATTAGAGCGTGTGTATCCCTGTGGAAGACCAAAGGTAACTTCAAGAATCATCTTATCATCTTGGATTGCTTCTACTTCCTTGCTTTGCTCTGGGATTTTCCAGGCATCACCCACAGAGCCGGAAGAATAGGCTGCCTCTGTTTCTGTCTGGCATTTTTACATAGCACCTGGGATTCGATATCAGGACCTTCTGCTTGGGAGACAAAGTCTTAACCCCTGAGCCATCTCTCCAGCTCATATGTATACACATTTTCTATGGTCCAAGAACTAATCCAGAGCCTTTAGGCCAATACTGTAACAACAGTTAATGCTAATCTTATTTAAACTATAAAAAGACCTGAGGTCCAGAGAGATTTGGAAACATGGTGAAGTTCTCAAAACTTTTTAAATGTGAACTATGATAGAGGTCATAGTTTGTACTTAGACACTAAGAACTCCATAAGACCACAATGCCGTATATTTGTGTGAGAGATGGCAAGCACCTTGGCAAGTTTCCATATTCATGACTACTTGTCTAGTCAAGGTAAAATACATTGTTACTATCAAGCAGACACCAGCAAAGCAGTTTCTATATCTGGAGTCTGGTCAGCAAAGTTAATTTAGTATCTGGCTTCAACAAATGATTGATCTCTTGTTTTCAAGACTCACATCAATAGCTCCCAAACTAATTAACACAAGTCATGGGATATTTGCAACTGTGGCAGATATATAGTAATCTCAGACAATTGGAATCCTTCTTTAAAACATGGGGCTTTATTGGAAAAAGAGAATGAGAGAGGGAGAGAAATAAGAAAGATGATAAAGTCTGTTTTGTTGGAAGAAAACTATTCACAAACAAACTAAATTAAATTGAATTTCCATAAAGTAAAAATTCTCTTTCCATTTTCTCCATTATCTTTGTCCTCTCGCAATTATCTATTTTTCCCCAGGATCTGCATTCATTTTAACATTTATCAGCAGTTTTTCTTCTTTTTAAAATACTTCTCTTGATTTAACTCAATCATCATTCATATTTGTGGTTTACAGTGTGCTCTTTTGAAAATGTGTGCATTGTAATTAGATCAAGGTTGTTGAATAGCCATCATCTTTGGGGCAAAGGAATTTCTTAATTTGACATATCTTTATGTTCATTGCCATAACACTTCCAAGGCAACAATCTAAACTCCTTGTCAGAATATTTCATAGTACATAGAGAATTTTTTCAGTTTTCACTTATGCATATGTGAATATCCATATTAAATAAGAACAGTATATTACTTTCAGCTTCCTAATAAACATTGTGTATATTCAGAGGACAAAAGAGACTTCTGTAGAAAAACTTTTAGAATTAATTTGAAAATATATATTAGTGTTTTGGAAAATTGTTAAGAATAATTGCAGTTTTGGGGCTGGAGAGGTGGCTCACAGGTTAAGCCTCTGCCTTGCAGGCGGAAGGTCCTGAGTTCGGATCCTAGACCCCGCATATAGACACCAGGCAGTCGCCCATGGTTCCACATACATACACACATGCATACACACACACAATTGAATAAATTATAGTAAAAAAAGTTTAAAAAAAGAATAATTGCGGTTTTATACCTATTTTATTTTTAATCAGTCAATATTCAAATTCATATAAATATTTTTATAACTTTATACTCTTTCAAAAATTTATAGTGTAGATTTTCAAGATTTCATCATTGCATGCAGAAATGAGATTTTTGAAGTAATAGTTAATAAATAATACAGTGTTAAACAGCTGTCTTATTTGACCTTCATAACAATTCCAGGACTTAATTGGGCATATTATATAAAAGAGAAGGAGAAAATTAATAAAATATAAGATAGTTTCTTTGGATCCATATGTTACTTGTATTTCTTATTATTCTCTACAAAGATGACAAAGTGTAACTTCAGGATTACTGCAACTTCTTGGGGGTCATACCCTTATGACCTTCATTTAACTTAAATTTCAGAATTATGCATAAAACTCAATAAATCTAGGATTTTGTTTCATACCATGATATTCATTAAAAATATTAACCAGAGGAGCACAAGAAGGGAATAGAAAAAATTACACAGGAAAACAGATCATATGCCTGAAGGAGGAAAATTTGGAAATGATATTTTTACCCAAGAAAAAGCAAGCATATGATTTTGAACAGATTTGGTCCAAATGATAAAGCAAAATTTCATTCCCAAAACTGATAGATGTATGTATTTTCTGTTATTTTTCTGCCACTCTACTTGATAGTTGGAGGAAATGAGAGGAGAAAAGGGAAAGACAATATCTTCTAAAGAATGTACAGCTGGAAGGCGAAGACCTGAGACTAGTTGTAAATCTGCTGATCAATACAGGAACAGCTTTGCAAACTTCAGTATATTTTAACTCTGTGTAATCAAAATGATTTCTCAAATCTTTTTGTATTCTAATATTGATGAGTCTCAAGACCTGATATTCTTAGAAGGAAAATACATGGCAAGTTAGTGAAATAAAACTAAAATATATTGTAATTCACCAACTATGTGCTTTATCTGATTAATACTGGTTCTGATGAACTTCTATTGTAATCAGTTATTTTATTATAGTCAGTAGAAGTTGATAAAACATTAAAAAGAAAATAGAATTAATGAAAATTATCAAAATGTAAAGAAAATATGGGACTGAAATAATCATGTAAATATTGAGAATGGCAAGATAGGTGCAATGTGAATTAACATAGTAATCATAAATCTTCAACAGATGTGAAATATTTTAGGTAGTTACCATAATTACTTTGACAACAGATCCAGTAAATGTTATTATTTGTATTAACCTAGATTGAAAGTGAGTTTTAAAAGTTCCAATAGTTTAATTAAAATGTAAACTTACTTAAACAATGAGTTTGGTGTTGATTTCATGACTCATCTTAAACATTACAGAAATTATGATAGTAAATAACTAATTTGGGAAGAAAAAAATTTCAGTTAATTTTATTTCTGTCCAATAATTGACACTATTGTTTATGCTGTAGTACCTATAATGTACATGAAATCATTGTTATTTAAGTGTATATATACTGAAGTATATAATTTTGTGGCTGTTTTGTGCTGTTTTATAATGAAGTAAAATATCTTTATTTGGTTGTAGACAAAAGGGTCTCAAACTATGACACCCTCTGGCACTCAGAAAAAAGTCAAGAGAACGCTGCCGAATCCCCCTCCCGAGGAGGCTTCCACAGGAACTCAGTCAACTTACAGCACAACTGGTACCGTTTCCAGAAGAAGGATGTGCAGAACCAACACCATGGCTCGGGCCAAGATTCTCCAGGACATAGACAGAGAGCTTGATCTGGTGGAAAGGGAATCGGCCAAACTGAGAAAGAAGCAAGCAGAACTGGATGAAGAAGAAAAAGAGATTGATGCCAAACTACGCTACCTGGAAATGGGAATCAACAGGAGGAAAGAGGCGCTGCTGAAGGAGAGAGAGAAAAGGGAGCGCGCGTACCTGCAGGGGGTGGCTGAGGACCGCGACTACATGTCGGACAGTGAAGTGAGCAGCACCAGACCCAGCCGAATAGAAAGTCAGCACGGCATCGAGCGGCCAAGAACTGCTCCCCAGACTGAGTTCAGCCAGTTCATTCCACCACAAACCCAAGCAGAATCTCAACTCGTTCCTCCTACGAGTCCTTACACGCAATACCAGTACTCTTCCCCGGCTCTCCCCACCCAGGCGCCCACCCCCTACACCCAGCAGTCCCATTTTCAGCAGCAAACCTTGTACCATCAGCAAGTCTCGCCTTACCAAACCCAGCCAACCTTCCAGGCTGTGGCCACCATGTCCTTCACCCCGCAAGCGCAACCTACTCCCACCCCACAGCCTTCTTATCAGTTGCCATCGCAGATGATGGTGATACAACAGAAGCCCCGGCAGACTACATTGTATTTGGAGCCCAAGATAACTTCCAATTATGAGGTGATTCGCAACCAACCGCTGATGATAGCACCTGTTTCTACCGACAGCACCTATGCTGTGTCTCATCTTGGCAGCAAGTACAACAGCTTGGACTTGAGAATCGGCTTGGAGGAGCGAAGCAGCATGGCCGGCAGTCCCATATCAAGCATATCCGCAGATTCCTTCTACGCAGATATTGAGCACCACACTCCACGGAATTATGTCTTGATCGATGACATCGGGGAGATTACCAAAGGAACGGCCGCACTGAGCACTGCCTTTAGCCTTCACGACAAAGATCTGTCCAAAACAGACCGACTCCTTAGAACCACTGAGGCACGGAGGTCTCAAGAAGTGACAGATTTCCTAGCGCCTCTGCAGACTTCCTCCAGACTGCACAGTTATGTGAAAGCAGAGGAAGATCCAATGGAGGAGCCTTATGAGTTAAAGCTTCTGAAACATCAGATTAAGCAAGAATTCCGTAGAGGAACAGAGAGCCTAGATCACCTCGCTGGTCTCTCGCACTATTACCACGCTGATACTGGCTATAGACACTTCCCCAAATCTGAGAAATACAGCATCAGTAGACTTACACTTGAAAAGCAAGCAGCCAAACAATTACCCGCAGCCATACTTTACCAGAAGCAGTCAAAGCACAAGAAATCACTAATTGATCCTAAAATATCCAAGTTTTCACCTATTCAAGAAAGTCGAGATCTTGAACCCGATTATTCAACCTACATGACTTCCAGCACTTCATCTATTGGGGGTATTACTTCTAGAGCAAGACTGCTTCAAGACGATATCACGTTTGGCCTCAGAAAAAACATTACAGATCAACAGAAATTTATGGGTTCCTCGCTTGGCTCAGGACTGGGCACATTAGGAAGTACCATCAGGTCGGCTCTACAGGATGAAGCAGATAAGCCATACAGCAGCGGCAGCAGGTCCAGACCTTCCTCCAGACCTTCATCTGTCTATGGGCTTGATTTATCTCTTAAGAGGGATTCTTCCAGCTCATCACTAAGGCTGAAAGCTCAAGAGGCTGAAGCTCTCGATGTCTCTTTTGGTCATGCATCCTCCTCTGCTAGAACTAAGCCTACCAGCTTGCCAATTAGCCAGAGCAGAGGAAGGATACCCATTGTGGCCCAGAATTCTGAAGAAGAAAGTCCGCTCAGTCCTGTTGGCCAGCCAATGGGCATGGCCAGAGCTGCAGCTGGCCCCCTGCCACCCATATCTGCAGACACGAGGGATCAGTTTGGATCCAGTCACTCACTGCCTGAAGTTCAGCAACACATGAGAGAAGAATCACGGACGCGGGGGTATGACCGTGACATAGCATTCATCATGGACGACTTTCAGCATGCCATGTCAGACAGTGAAGGTAAATTGGGTCTCAACCTATCCTGTTACTCTCCAAACTCAAACTCTTATTTTTCTGCATGTTTAATTTTCCTTCTCCGAAGATGTGTTATGTGTCTCTCAGTGCATTTCTTGCATGCTTACTTCTCTTTGATTTCTGGTAAATGGAAATTTTATCTTGTGTATAGATTTTTGTGGCATGCTTTTCTTGACCATTTTTACTTTATTGTTCGGTTTCTTGATTGCTTGATGTGTTTGTGTCTCCTCTTAAGAAATTATCTAATAATTCTATCAATAAAATATGGTCATCTTTTAAATCCATAGCTGAAAAGTCTTTCATTATATGGTCCTGTTTTTAAAAAGAATCTATTTTTAAATATTTGGTCAAATTTGGCTCATGAAATTTTTAAGAATGTTTAAGTGTATTGAGCTAGACTGCAGTAGAGATGAGTACTTATGAGTTCAGAGGATATTCTTTTTTCTAGAATTTGGACACAGTTTGTGATGTTAGCATAATATTGAATTTGATGATTCTCATTAAATAAAAGATGTTTATTCTCTCTTCATTCTGAAGACTAAAATGGAAAACTGTATATCTTATGTTTCATTCCAGAAATTTTAACACTACATAAGATATTGAAAACAGTCTTCAGTATGTGTGAAAATTGTTTTTTATTTAGGACTTAAAAATATAATTGACTTTTGAGATCGTATCCATTTCCATTCAAGCCTCCCTTGCCACAGTGACCTTCCTTGGCTTTGTTCTCTGATTCTATATTCTTTCTTAACCCAAATCATTTGTTCTTCATATTGGACAGATTCATACACACCAAACACTGGTTTAAAGTGGAACAATCACGATTTTAGAATTTTAGAAAATTATCTAGTTCAAGACTTTTGTTTGAAAATAGGGGAGACGTTTTCATGGATGTGCCATATTTTTTCTTGGTTGGTTTGTTGATTGGTTGGTTAGCTGACTGGCCAGCAGGCTGGTTTGCTTGTTGATTGGTTGATTGGTCAGATTGCTTTACTTCACTTTGGTCTAGTTATGTCAGTAGATTATGAGGTTTTGTTTCGGTGTTTTGTATCAGGATCACATTCTTTGCCTGTACTGGCCTCATAATTATGTTTTCCGTAGGTCGGTTTCCTAGGTACTAGTATAAGAGCCATAAGATTATTGTTATTATTGTTGTTGGCTTTTTATTTTTAGTTCCCTCTGCAGTTTATGTTTGGGTGTTTGTGTGACTGGAATCCTAGATATAAAACATATCTGATCAAATAAAAACATCATTACTTCATTACTTTCAAAACTTCAAAGAACTGAAATAATATGAACATCTTCCCATTTGGAATCTAGCTTCCCCAGTAAAGACTCACTGAAAAATTTGTTTTCATTAGATATATTTTGTTTCTATTTTGGTATTTAAATTATTAAGATTTCAGAAAATCATATCTGGAGTTCTTCCTGAACTAAAATTCAGTGGGTCTGAAAGTAATGCAAACTATCACCTTTCCATGTGAAATTCCAATAGAATGGACTCTTCTTGATTTGTTTTCTTCTTTCCAGGATGATTGATTGACCATTTTTATTGATAGTTTGTCATTTTCATAAAATATTCCTTTGTGTTTGTTTTGTATATCCAATGATTTGATTTAATCTCCACAGTTTAACAAGAATTTCAATAGTATATGGAAATAGTTTTCAGCATGTTTTTCTTGATGCACGTTTATAAGTATTTTACACATAGAATGATGACTGAAAATAGTAAGTGGTCTCATTAATAGTCACATCTATCAAAAAAAAGTCTGTAAGGTACTTACGTGCACATAAATGAGCATGTATCTGGAAAGAATTTGACAAATATTGTTATTCCTCGGGAATGTTTCTTTAACCTGTGATAGATATATAAATGTTCGTGGTTTTACCAGTGTGTGGCATTTATTTATATACAAAGATATAAGTAAGAGTGAAGCTGGATAGATGGCTCAGGGATTAAGACTCTGCCTCCCAAAGATTCAAGTAAGAGGAACTGGTTATTATTATTTGACTGCTCAATACTCATAGTCATCAATGACTGAAAAATTGTGTTGATAGAGTAGATAATAAAACATCATGCAATCTGTAAAATTCCAAAGTGAAGGAATATGACACTAAAACAGAAAGCAACAGAAGTGAAAACAAGAAATAAATGTATTCTAAGTTAAAAAATGAAGCAGACAGAACTTATTTGTAAAGATTACCATACAGAATTGGATAAAGAACAGCTATAACAAATTGAATTGCATATATGACATTATGCATTCGAACACTAGTGATTATCCTTAAAATATGTGCATAGTAAAATGTTACAGATTTTCTTTCTTTTTACATCACATAAATTTATCACTTTTTTCTGGTGAGAAACCATTTTCCTTTGAAAACATTGATTTCCTAGGTATTTAAGGGAAACATAATATCATTTCTCCAGCTTACACTACAATTTATAAACTCAAAAGGTTAGGGACTTTTGCACATTGTTTGGCAAATGTAGTCATATGCCTACATGTGAATGTTTTAAGATAATATTTGAACAACTAAATACTACATATTTAGATGCATTCAAATTCCTGCTTCCTCTGAATTCAGTTAAACTTCATTACAGACTGAGATATTTTTCAAAAGTGTTCTATACAGATCTTTTTTCAATGTCACTGGAGATTAAATCAACATAATTTATGTTGCTTAATATATTGAGCACAAACTTGAATCTAATCTAGGAACCCTAATATTCTATATAAATATACATATATAGCATACATGCACATACATATACATAATATATGTACATATATAGTTTTTGAAAAATTATTTGACTAATATTTGATATCGAACAGAATTAAGTCATTGGTAGAATCATTCATATGAATAATATGAGGTTCCCATAATAGTTTAATTTTATGCCAAGAAACTCAACTTTATTACCAACTTTCAAAAACCAGGGAATCAATTTTCAGAAAATTATGAAAATCAGATTAGAGCATGTTACTTTTTATAAAAATGCATTTAAAAATGGTTCTGCTATGGAACATCTAACCCCTTATGGAGAAGAAGGCAGAATTCAGTGTAGAAACAGAGTTGTCCAATTTGGTGGCATTGATTGATTTTGAATTCCTGCAAAAGAGAATGTGTATCCTGTTTGTTTCTTTTTTGTTCAATTACATGCAGCTCTACTATTAAAATTAACAGAAATTCAAAGTAGGTAATCAGAATCGGAAACATACTACTGAAATTTGTATCACTTTGAAATTCTATCTATTTTATAGATGCATCCCACAAGGACACATTTTAAATAATTATATTTCAAATTGCAATTAGGAAGGTTATGTATTATAATGAAATTACATATTATTCATCACAATTACTTATTGAAAACATTATGAATTATCATTTTAATTTTGAGAAATATATTCTAAAAGTATATAAAATCTATGTAAAATTTTCTCCTTAGCGAGATTAAAGACAATCTAGTAAAATCAGATATGTGATCAAATGATTAATTTTTTCTTATCAAAAGTTTATTGTGCTAAAATTTCATAAATTTTCTCACTTAGCTTCCACTTAACAGTGTGGTATCCCATAGTCATTACTGAATAGATAGTGAAAATAAGTGTGCATATATCTATTAATTATGTCTAAGGACAAATTGTAATTTAAAAACTGTATCATACTTAACCTAGTTGATGACGAGTTTTTCTATTCATTATTCATTCAACAAATACTTATACAATATCATGGCATGTGTAAAACATTGCCTTTAGTGTTGAGGAAGGAAAGTAGCTTAGGAAATTCAGAGCCTCCTCTTCAGAGTTTGCAGTCTAATAGATAAACTCAGTTAAGTACTTAAGCTACCACTATCCAAGTATGAGCCACTGAAATCACTCAAACTGAAGGCTGATGAAGTTGTGGCACATTGCCTCTCTTCCCACATTTGCTAGGGGAGGCAGTGGAGATAAGAAATGCTGCACAAGGCCACGTATACAGGTGTGTGGTGGTGCACACACTGGGTTATCCAATCCTGTAACAAAACAATGGTGGAAACTAACTGGTGGTAAATCTTTGAAAGATGTTTTAGAAGACAAGGTAGTCAGAGAGACAGAAAGACAGAAAGCTGTAGTGAGACAGACACAGAGTTCCATAGATGGCTTTATAGATGCTGTAGTTAAGGAAAACATCATGATCTAGATGAGCACTGGCATATATTTCCCAAAGCTGTAACTGAGAACCATTTTTATAAAGAACATGGCAATTTTAATAAGTCAAATTTTACATATTCAGTAAAATAGAATTTTTAAAAGTTTATTGTGAAACAAGATGAATTTTTAAATGGTACTTGAATGCTTTAAATGCATTTGAATGTTTAAAATATTATTAAGCTTTCCCATAGTATAAGTTAGTAAAAAATAGTTCTCCAACTTCTAAGTCAGTGGTTCTATGAAAACGTTTTCCTATAGTATAAGTTAATAAAAATAATTCTCCAACTTTTTAGTCAGTGGTTTAACAAACAATGATTTTATTTGCAGTTAAAAGTTCTCATAGATAGTTATCTAATATTAAGCTACCAAGTGTTGGAGAGACAAGTGCTCCTAGAAATAGCATAGAGGATACCTTAGAAATTAATATTCTCTTTATTTATTATACATAAAAATTCTTTCAGTGTCAAGGGACTGAAGAAATAGCAATATGCTTACCTAGAATACATCAGCCATGGGTTCAGTTCTAAACACTACAAATACCAAAACAAAATGAAAACTCATGGGAAAAGTTTGAGAATACAATTCAGCAGTTAGAGGTCTTGCCTAGCACATGTGAAGACCTTGGTTTGAGTTGGTTAGGATGCTTGTGTGATATGATCAAAACACTAAGTTTCATTCCCAGCATTACAAAAGTAACTTGTTGTTTGAAGTATTTCAATTAAATACAGGAATGTCATGATGTTGGACTAGAGGAAGAAAGCCTGGTATGAACCAGCATAAAGAATAATATTAGCATTTTCATGTAAATAAATACAAAAATAAATGACATTTAATATTTAAAAATTTCAATGTTAAAACCAGCAAGTTACATATTGCTCTTAATTGTATGCAATAGTGGGAAAGTCAAAAATCTTTCCATTTTTGAGAATAGTAAGTGGGATAGTAAGTGGGAACTAATGGACTTAGATTAAATTAAAAGTATTCTTGTTCATTTCATTTTGTACTGATTTAAAATATAATCATGTTATTTTATTTTCCTCTAAGATTTTGCACATCTGTGTGCATCAATTTCTCTAGACTACTCAATTGTGTGGAAAATTTTACATGACAATGATTATGATGTTTCTGATCCCTTTGAGAGCTATGTCTGAAATGCATTTTTGGTTAACAAGCCTGATGCATGTTAATACTGCATAGCATCTGCTGCCTCTATCATCAGCATTAGTTGCAGTTGCAATGTATGATGTTTCCTTGGTCTCCAAAGCCTATCACTTGCGGCGTGAAGAAACAGATTGGTTTGATAAACCCAGGGAGTCTCGTTTGGAAAACGGACATGGTCTGGACAGAAAACTGCCAGAAAGATTGGTTCACTCTAGGCCACTCAGTCAACATCAAGAGCAAGTAAGTGATGTGTTTTGTAATCTCTTTTAGATTAATCAGAAGCAGGAGTTCTAACATAGAATTGTCTGCCATCTTAAATGTTTGTCGGTAAATTTCACAACTGACTTTCTTTCAGCAACTTAATGAAGAGGGTATTTCAATTCCTCAGTTCTGAGTGACATTGGGTCACATCTGTCATGCTTCTACCAGGCAATTTCAGTGCATCATTCATACAGTAGATAATTACCAAAATTATATACCATCTCCAGCTCTGAAATATAAAAATTACACTGAGTTTCTAAAAAGCTGAAAAAATATTGGGCATCATAAAATTTTTGTGGTTTTCAACGCTTTCCAGTGATGTGCTTGGAGGCTAAGTGACACAAACTAAGATGATGAACCAGATAACTTAGAGGGGAGACAATGAAATTTCACTTGGAGGAGAAGCATATTTCATGGCCAAAGGGAAACACTGGTTGTTTTGCAATCAATTTAGAAGTTATACTTCTAATAGCTCATGCAAAATAGGTATCGAAGTATTTTTATAAAGAAACAAACTTATAATTTAGCTTCACAGCAAGATGAGTATGATACCAAAGGTCATGGTCTTACTGTGATGCAAATGAAATGACGCTACATTTAAACTTCTGAAGTTTATTTCCATTGGTGAAGATATTTCCATTGGTGACCACATGGCTTTGAATCAATTATTCTATATTAAACACATGAGATAAGTCACTCATTAGGAATGCCCAAATACAAATAAAAGAGATAGTTTATATATTTCACTTACATTAAACCTTAAATTATCCTGCTCAGTGATTTCTTAATATAAATTATGACTATATATTGAGCAGCTAATATGTTCACATGAATTTAATGCAATTTATCTCATTTTATTAATTTAATTCACAAGGCGTTTACCATATTGAGAAGATAAGTTTCAATTAAGCATATCTCCTTTTCTAAGAAACTTCATATATTTTGTTTGTTTGCATGTTATTTCTAGAAATATTAAGATTTTTTCTACATATGATAAAAGAATTCTTTAGTCTTTTTAATGTTTTTAACATATTCTTATGTCACTGTTTTATTGAACCTCTAAAATGATCAATATGCTTTCATTTCTATTCATATATGAGATAATATTCATTTATTCTTTTCTAGGTTTATTTTGTATTGTATTTATAACGTTTATTCACAATAACAATTACACTCTTATCACAAAGATCTGGTTAGGAACATTTGAATATTTTTTAAATTTTTAAATTAACTTCTTTTGATCTGCTATGTCTAAATTAATTTCTCATTGAAAAATGCTTTCCTTATGTATGCTTTATTATAAGATTCTCTCTGTAATAATATGATTATTGTGTCTTACTCATCTAATTTGTTTCTCTCACTAATTACATGAATTTATTACTGTTTCATGAAATAGAAAAGATAAAGATGCTCTTGTGTACTTTTGATGTTGGCATTCTTAAGTTTAAAACAATGCATCCTTCCTTTGATATTTATCAAAATAGAAAAATATGTATATTGTCAAAACTGTATCTATTGATATATAAAATTATAACTGATTTATAAAGTGAACAGCCACACAAGTAGCCCAAAGGTCAAGAGAGAATTTCAACCCTCATTAACCTATGTGCCCTTTGTGGATCATAACCTACCCTTTGGCAAAACAAGGAACAAACATGTTGATATCCTGCAAAAAAATTTTCTTTCCTCATTTTTTTCATAGTATATGCTGAATTATATATTTTTTACATGCAAAGCATTATAATTTAAAAGCATAAAGCTCAATATTTGTGGGGCTGGAGAGGTGGCTCAGGGGTTAAGCCTCTGCCTTGCAGGCAGAAGGTCCCGAGTTCGGATCCTAGACCCCACGTATAGACGCCAGGTGGAAGCGGTGGCGGCCTGTGTTTCTGGTCCTGGTAGGGCGGAGCCTATGAATTCCCAGACAGTAAACAAGGTGTTGGTGGAGGCGTCCATGGTGGTTCCCGAATTTGCCCGTGGTTCTACACACACACACACACACACACACACACACACGCGCGCGCACAAGCACAATTGAATAAATAAAAAAAATCTTTAAAAAAAAAGCTCAATATTTGTGCTCTTTCATTAATATTTATCTTAAATATTGTCTTTACTCTTGAACTCATGATGAGTATATTTTTATCTGGAGAATTTGAAAATGACAATTTCATTATATTTGCTTCTCTGAATCTCTAACAGTAGAAAAGTGATATTGAGCTCTTGGAAACAATAAACATGAATGCTTTTATTTGTAAACATGAACAGCAAGAATATTTGAATGTGAAGTGTTCTAGGTGCAGAAAGAATAGAAAGCAAACACTCATTGATATTTCTTAAAATTTATATAAAATATTACATAGACAAACACTTGTTTATGAAAAATTTTACTATACTCACAATCATTTTATCTACAAAATAACCAAATGAGAAGCTCATATTTGTTTCCTTTCAGTTTTATGTATATTATGCTGTTCAGCAGAAATCCAACCGAACTTCATAAAGTCAAAGGTCATCTAACCCCATTTATTTTAAAATTTTCCCTCAGTCATTAAATCTGTGAGCAAGACTAATATCCATAGATGGAGGCGGTAAAATCCAGCATTTCTTCACCATTACAAAATTCCTCTGCAGTAATAATGAGATCCATGAAAGTCTTAAACAGCTTCTATATTGAGGCTAGTGACTTCCTCTGGGGTTTCTCTTCGTTTCCTCTCTCTGGGTTCTTGTTCCCCTTCCTTCTTCTAAGACTCGCTGTACCTGTCAGTTGATCACAGAAATCATTAGTGATTCAATCCTTACTCTGAGGAGTCAATGAATGGTATAGTTTTCAATCCTTCTAATTTGTGTCATTTTAAATGTACACGTTTCCCCTGGCACAATCCTATATATATTGTAGGTGAAAGCAACAACTAGTCTATTTTCCCTTTTTTTTCAAACATTGTCTTCAATTGTGATTCAAAAAAAGCTAAGATCCATTCTGTTCACAGGTAGAAAATTTACCTCTGCTTTCTGTAGAATTGATCATAATCATAGAAGTTAAACTTTTTTCAATATGGTAAGCACACTCAGAATGCTGGTTGTAGACTCTCAGAAATAATAAATAGTGTGGGGAGATACTCTAAAGGAAACACTCACGAGAATGAAGATATTATATATCCTTTCCAATGACTTCAGGTTTGTTCTTCTATATTGCACAATGGATGTCCTATGAGATTATATCTGCAGTAACAAGTCTTGAAATTGGAAAGAAACCCAAAGTGTAGAGGACATCTTTTTAGTTTTGTTTTTAACTAAATAGAAAAGATAAAAATGTAAAGAGTATATTAATCAATACATGAAATAGGGAGCTGTTTGAAACAAGAATGAAGTATATACACCAATTTCATTGACTTGGTGCCAAAACCAAGTCCAGTTATGCAAAGCACTGAAATCACAGATTTTCAACATTAACTTTAAGTGTTATTCTTTTTTAGCTTTGGGGTGATATTCCTCCCACAAAAAAATCCATCATTAATACAACCTTTGAATATAAAGATGGCCTCTAAGTATTTGAATGAGGAAAGGCTTTATTTTCACAAAATAAGCATGAGCTTAAGTCAACTATATTTCACAATAAAATTCAAGTAAATTAAGGATACCATAACCCTGATTATGATTATGCAGATATGGTCTACTCTGAATTTTCTTCATTAGCTCCATTTAATTTATTTAAATTCAAAATGATTCTCCATTTCTGAGCTGTCAGATACAAGACCATGACCTGGCAATTGCCCATATCCATTACTCATTTTCATCAGCAGAGAGTGAATACTACTGTAGCAAAAGATGTCTTTGAATGCCTGCTACATGAACTCATTAATTTTCCAAATAAAACATCACTTTGCTAAAGCAGTTGATAATAAGAGTACAGACCATAATGAATTCAGAACTAATTTAATCATTTCACAGTGTAAGTATAAATTCTTAAAATGCCATCAAATGTCTTCTGGTAAATTTTCATGGATTTCAGGAATGTATGTTGAAATGAATGGATCTTTTTCTGCACATAGTCTTTCAAGGGTCTTAACACTGATTTTTCACCTCATTCCATGTATGTCTTAGATCCTGCAGATGAATGGGAAGACAATGCACTACATCTTTCCTCATGCAAGGATAAAAATATCCAGAGACTCCAAAGATCACACTGTTTCAGGTAAAGCAGTTCTGAAAATCTGGTCTTTTGTATTCTAACATCAGGTTGACTTGTGTATTTGCATTTCAATATAAATGACTCACTAAATTTTAGAAAATGATTTTTTATAACAAAAATGGTATTTTAGACATATCCAAAAATAAGCATGTCATTCACTTGATCACAGAAATCATTAGTGATTCAATCCTTACTCTGAGGAGTCAATGAATGGTACAGCTTTCAATCCTTCTAATTTGTTTCATTTTAAGTATGCATGATATTGTAATGCTCTGTAATGACAGTTCTAATACGTTTGATTTGGTAAGTAATATGGTCACTGACTAGAACAGTATTAAAGTATTGTGCACAGAAAGCAAAGATCTTGACATTTTCTAAGAAAGAACATATATATAAATAAAAATATATGTATGCATATTTACTCAGCATGCACGTTATTATGCAGCAGTTTGGGCTTTTTTTGAGGAAATCTTATTTTGAAATATGTTTGATCTTTCAGAAATAGTACAGATACCTCTCTTATCCACTCTTTGCCTGTTTCCCTGTGTTGACATTTAAATATAACTATACTTTAAAGTTCCACTGACAAAAATTAGTATGGATTTGATAATATGAAAACTTGTAGGAGGCTTAACCAATTTTTCAACTTCTCTGCTAACGAACTATTTTATTTCCTGATTCAAGATACATTTCTTCTTGTCATGGTGTCTGCATCTTCTCCAACGCCTAGTTCCTTCATCTTTTTATCTTTTATGAAGTTAAACTTTTTGAAAAATAGTACTTTCATGTTATAAATGAATATTACCTTATTTAAGTCAGTGAGATAAAATACATATCTCAAAGTTGGTAAAATAACATCAACTGGGTAACTCATGAATTCTCTCCCAGTGCTATGTGTTTTTGTGTTTTATGGACACATATATCACAGAAAATATTTATAAATGTGTAAAGATAGTGCTGTGTGGTATATATTCATTTGAACATGGAAATCTTTAATGATACAGTCCTTAATATGAGGAGTCAGTGGATGGTCAATCTTTTAGCTTTCTTGTAGGAAGTAAATTTAACATGGTAGATTTCCTTTTCTTTCCCTTATTTGCTTTCTTGCAAAAAGTAAACGTGGAGGTATTTTCTCAGGTAATTTCTCTGTTGCAGATCTGAAAATACCATGGATATATCATTTGGTATATGTTTTGCTTTCAGCAGTTTTGCTTTCTAGTTTCATAAAGAGCAGACCATTCAGGAATCTAGTCTTGTTTTCCTCTTATGATTATGTAAATTTCCTTTAGCTAGAAAAAACAATTTAATTTTTTATTGTATATTGGTGTTCAGACTTGTGTTTTATCAATATGAAATATAAAATATAAACTCTTTTTATAGAAGCTATTATTTGTTGCAAATTATTTCAGTTTTGTAAAGTGCATCAAACAAAACAACATAATACTTTCTGATGATGATAAAATTATTGCTGCAGACTATTTAATAGAAATCAACAAGACATTTTCTCTAAAGCAACAGGACCCTGTATCTATTTTCTGTCCATAATATTATTATTATCTTTATTCACTATTAAAGGATTATACTCTCAGTCTTATCTTTTGTTAGTCATTTTGTTTTATTTCAACTAGAAAAAATTAGAGATCAGAAATAAACACTATTAATTTCTTGTTATAATTTTCAATTCTTAAATCTGTATTCATTTACCTCTACATATATTTTTTTCAGAATGAGAGAAAAATTGGCATTTTGAGGAACAAAATATCTAGCAATTTTTTATCATCTCCAAGCCCCCTTTTCTTTTAATGACTACCTGAAGTAATAAAAAAATATTTTATTTGCGTTTCACTGATAACAACTGAATACATATTTACCATGAATTAGTAAGAACATGAATACAAAGCTAAATATTTGGAAATTATATATAATACTTTCAACTAAATTTTGAACTCCGAATTGCTTTAAATGAGTCTGCAAGATAATAGCCAGACTATATAGTCTCTGTAAATGACATCTAGCCATAGACTAGACCTTGACTGGTAAAACACTTATTCTCTTGATAGTTTCAGAGCTCCTTTAGTGTGGTGGATTGAAGGCTTGTTATTTTCACATTGACAGATAAAATTATTTGTTTTTATCATGTATAATACAGCATTTTGAAGTATAAATGTATTGTATAATGACTAGACCAAGCTATTGAACCTGTCTACCATATTTATATAATATATAATATTTATATTTTTAATATTTATATATATCTTATATAAATATTAAAAATATAAATCATGTATTAAATATTATATACTTAATATTTATAATGTTTATACTGAAAAATTAAATGCTTATATTTGTTATTATAAATTATTTTATTATGTTACTTATTTATGAAGAAGGCATGTTTGCACATGTCAGAGTTCACATGTAAAGGTCACAGCACAACCTTTCCAGTGGGTTCTTGCTTTTTTACACTTTGCTTACTCTGGGATCAAACTCTGATCAAACTTGGTCTTCAGGTTTGTACTCAGGCATCTTTACTTGCTAAGTCATCTTGTTGGCCAGTGATGAGAAAATTGTATATACTTTCAAAGCCTAATACTAGCTATAGTTACTATTTAGTAAGTTTAGAGATATATACTAAAATATTTATACATAAGCAATGTGATGTCCAAGATTTGCTTCAAAACTGGCTAAGTCTAAAAAATATTGCACAGAGAGTTTAAGCAAAATTAAGAGTGACTTTATGATGTAGAGAACTGTATTTTACTATAGCCTTTTTTGTGCACATAATGTTTTCTGCAGCACACTTTCCTTCCATGCTTGCCTTTCATGTGCAGGGACCAGCAACAGTGACAGAAACTTTATCAGTGGAAACAAAGCTACCAAAGCTAATTCTTTCCCCTGAATCCAAGGTGAATGTGTGAGCAATGAAGAAGTGAAGAATAGAATGTAGCATTTCTATTGCCTCAAACAGAACAAATGAAACACAGCCATAAATGTATTCTTATTTTAATTACCTAAAATCTGTTGAAAATCATGCTACATGATGATGACTCTTACAATATCTAACCATACACATGCCACTGAGTATCGCACAAATTATTTAAGGACTATATAAAGCAGTAACTTTTATCAAGCCAGAGGAAAAAGTCACTCTTATTCATGTAAAAAAAAATCACAAATGAGAAGCACAAATAGGAAATGGGTCATGGGACTAGAGAGATGATTCAGGGGCTAAAATTCTATTTTGCAAGCAGAAGGACTTGTGTTTGGATCCCAGTTCTCAAGGAAAAATGAGCAGAAAGGGTGGTGGTCTACATTTTTGGCTCCTTAAAACAGAGCCTGGGAAAATGCACTGCAAAGAAAAAATGAGGTAAAAGCAATCCAGGATGATTTCTGAAATCACCTTTGGGCTTACACTCACACACACACACACACACATACACAAACACACACATACACACATACAGTACAAAAAGGGAGAGTGGATCATTACAGACACCTTGTGTGGTTTTCAAAATGGAACCCTCATGGTCTCAATGATGCCTTTGAGATCCACCAGGTCAACACTGCTGATGCAACATCAAGGTAGAATTTGCTCTTTTCCTTCTTACTCTCTCAGAAGCGTCAATACTTGTATAGAGGCCTTCTGCTGTGTGATTTGAATGTAAAAGGAGACAATTCAACACTCTTTCTTTAGGTTCCAAATAAGCTGATTGGAAAATTGGAACAAGTGTCATCATTCTCTTGAGCTATAGTTTAATGTTATAAAATAGTTATATTAAATTATGAAATTGTTTCCTTTATATATTATTATAACTTCAAATAAATTAACAAAGGTATTAGTTCTACTTGAACTTATAATATGGAAATGCATACAATTGTAATGCTTACAAACATGAGCACTTGGAGGTTCTCAGTAGCATTAAATGTGATAAATGTCTTCTGATATTAAAAAGCTTTAGCACTACCATTGTAAAAGTATTTGTAGAGGTTCAAAGCAATAAAAACAGGAACCTTATGTTTTTCCATATTTTTTAATGTTAGGCAATATAAAATCTGCTTCAAATACTCCCATAACTCATAATGCATGAATTTATAAATGAATATTTATTACTGCTCATCAATAACACCCATAATGGCTTACTGTCTTACATGTTGCATGACTCTTAAGAATACACAAGAACCTAAGTCCTCACCTTACAACTTATTAAAGTGATCTTAACTATAAGAATTCATTACAATAAAATGATAACACCTTAGACAAAAGCTAAGACAATAGAGCATTTTCTTGTTTGTACCAATACTTTTACATAAGTCAGAGCATATACATACAAACATACACACAATAATTTGTAATGTATGCGAAGAGAAGTACATGCCAGTAATCCCCTAATATTTATGGGGGTTGTCAGGCCTATAGCCTGCTCTCTGGAGAATGACACATTAGCATCTAAAATGGACAGTTGTTAGGTGGATTCCTCCCTTTGGAAATTGAGTTTTGCCTCTTATCTGCATAGACAACAGCAGGCGAATTCCTTCTTCTGGGAGTTGAGTTCACCTCTTCCTGTCTTTTCTTAGATTGCTTTTGTTCTCAGAACTGGTCAGGTTAAAACTTTCCCTTATAGTTTCTTCCCTATACATTTGAGATATGTTAATGCATGGACCAGGTGACTTCGCTTTGAGACATTCATTGTTCATTCCCTTTCAGCAACCAAGTGTCATACCTGCTCTTAACTCCACCTGGAGACATCATGTCTGGTCCCACACAACAAATAGATGTCACTCCTACCTTTTCTTTGTTAGCCAGAATGTATACATTTTACATAATCCTGTAAAGAATTTGGCCCTGCTCTTCTTTGATTGTTTTCCTATAAATACTCATGAATGCTATAATAAAATTGGCTTAGATGGTGGAGGACATCCTAGGCTCCCTCTGACCTGATGTCTGATCATTTCCTACTGCTCCCACTTCTATTTCCTGCATGTAAGTCCGGGTTTATCTAGATTCCTGAGCCCAGACAGTATTTTAGAAAATAGCCACCTTTTAAACAGATAAGCTTTCAAGATGTGATAATAGGCATTTTTTGACAATTGTACAATGGCTTTGCAAACAATTTACTCAGAAAAGACAAGTGAGATGAATGGAAAGAATATCTAATGAATTTTAGAATCAGTGAGACCTGGGTTTGGAATGAGCTCTAATACTTATTTTTATTTTGAGAACAAGTTTTATCTGTAAAATAATATGAGCTGACATTTCTTGCATGACTGCAATGAAGCTAATGGAAAATCTTCACTTTCCACACACTCAAAGAATGCATTTTGCTTGCTTGGAGAGATATGATGAGGAATAAAAAGAGCAAAATGTAATGCTCAAGATGTCTCTCTCTCTCTCTCTCTCTTTCTCATAACTCCATCGTATAGATACAGAAACATGCCAAAGAAATCATTCTCACTTAAAGTTAAAATAGACATTTGGTTTTTGCAATTCCACAATAGGCTTTCACTGAAAGGCTAAAAATACTATTTGGAGCTATAACACTGAAGAACCTTGAAATATATTTGTTTTAAAAGATAACAGTATCTTAGGAAAGAGCAGCTTATTTTCTATTTCCCATTATTCATATCATTTTGGTCTGAAGAAACAGGGCACACTTTTTAATAGATTTTATTTGATTTCAGCAGCAGTCCCAAATAGTTCTTTTTATAGTTTATTTACTTTAAAATAAGAGGAGAGAGAGAGAGTTTTTATACTGTGTGGTAGAATCCAATTTACTTTTTCTTCTACGGACATGCTGCCTTGGATGGCATAGTACAGAGTCTTTCTGCATCCTAAGGGTATATAATGTGTTCTTTCTTATTTTCTGCCTGGAATTTTTTGCAATTAAATCTAATTTTGTGATTTTTTTCACAGTGTTAGGCAAAGATCCACATTTATCCTTTAAAGCTACAAGTAGATATACAAATGTGAAACAACATTTGTTGGCAATAAACTCCCAATGGAATAGATTTAGCATCTTTGTCAAAACTGATTTACCCTTGATATCATTCCTAGATTCCCAGGTTGGTCCCATAGGCTGTATCACTATACCAATGCTATAGTTTTACTTTAAACACTAAAATCTGATAGTTTGGTAAACTTTTTCAAAAACATGTTTGGGTAGTTCAAAAATAGTCTTCAAATTTTGATAAAATTTTGTTTCAGCCTCTAGGGTTGTGAAGGAATTGTGTTGAGAATAAGGGCCAATTCAGAGAAAAATTTTATGAATGTCGATCCATGAATACGTAACATTTATTCATTTTCTTAGAGTTCATTCCTATCAACAAAACTTTATTTTTTCATGTACAAGACTAGAATTTCCAGCTGGAGAATTCATTCACTAAGAGGTCTGGTTGCACAAGCATTAAGACCTTGGTTTAAATCCTTTGCTGACTAAGGCCATACATGCCTCCAAGTCCAGTGCTTTAGGAACCAGAAACAAGTTGTCACACAGCCTAGTCAAAAAATAGCAAGCATTGAGGCTGGAGAGGTGGCTCAGGGGTTAAGCCTCTTCCTTGAAGGCGGAAGGTCCTGAGTTCGGATCCTAGACCCCACGTATAGACGCCAGGCGGAAGCGGGGGCGGCCTGCGCTTCTGGTCCTGGTAGGGTGGAGCTTGTGAATCCCGGGGCAGAGTAAACAAGGAGAAGGTGGAGGTAGTCCATGGTGGTTCCCGAATTCACCCGTGGTTCTACACACACACACACACGCATTCATGCACACACGCATATATCACAATTGAATAAATAATAAGAAAAACTTTTTTAAAAAATAGCAAGCTTCAAACTCAGTGAGTGTTCCTGTCTAAAGGGAATAATGCAGAGAGAGAAGGAGGAAAACAGGATGTCCCTCTGATTCCTGCATGCTCAGAAACAGGCATGAGTGCCCACACATGCACCCCACATACTTCAAATAATAATAACATTTCTCTTATAAAATGTGATAAAGTATTTTATTATATTTTATCCTATTGTGATGAATTTTCTTAATTTTAATTTGAAAAATCTATTGCCATATTGTGGATATTAATTTTTGTAAGGTCACACTTAGCAGAGCCCTGCCAGTATTTTTCTAAACTCGTCCAAGTTTTTGTGCTATCTTATGGTTTTCTACATGCAAAATTGTTTCATCTTCCAATAAGTAATACTCTACTTCAGTTTCCATTTCAATGCTTACCTTTCCTTGCAACATTAGTAAATGGTTCTGTACAATGTTAAACAAAGTGGCAAGAACAGGCAGCCTTACTTCGTCTTCTCTCTCAGAAAAGGTTCATTCTGTCAAAATTATGAATCTTATGGATAATATAATAAGCTTCTTCTTACTTCTTAATTTGTGTGTTTTTATTCTGTTTGTTTGCTTTTGTTACTTTGTTTGAAACAATTCCATATAGTTCATGTTGGTCTGGATCTCACCATGTAAGTAAGAATGGCCTTGAACTCCAAGCTTGTGTCCTCTATCTCACAAATGCTGAGGTTACAGGCATACATCATCACATCTGATTCTTTGTTACTAGCTCACTTGTAAAGGTTTCATACTGTGTACATGCAGATATGGCCTCAAATTTTTACTGTATGTACAAACATACCAGAATTATTCATTGGACAGCATAATAACACTTCTAGGTAATTGGATCCAATTCACAGAAGCAACAATCTTTTATGAAATCTCAGAAATCTGAAGAGATTGGTCGAAGTATTCTATCAATATTTCAATGATGAGGGCAATAAATCTCCAAGGAATATTATGCCACTCCTAGAAACCCAAAGAGAGATCACAGCAAGAAGACTATTCTCAGAGGAGACTCCTGGACTTACCTTTCCTAGTGCTCTAAAAGATATTTATTATCCAGGGAGATGGCTCAGGGGTTAAAGCCTTTGCCTTGCAAGCTCAAGGACCTGAGTTCAGATCCCTAGAACTCACATAAAAATGAAGGGTGGATATAGCAACAACCTGTAATGACAGCCCTGGAAGGTGGAGCATGGGAAACCCAGAGCAAAGAAATACTGAGAATAATCCAGGATGATTCCTGATGCCACCCTTGATCCTCCACAGGCACACACATTGAAGTGTCCTCTTGTACACACACATACACACACACATACACATGTACACATGCACATGGCACACACTTAAAAAGATATTTAAATGTTGAGCACAAGTATTTAAGATAAGCTTTAAAATCTAGCAATAACTAATCAGACATTTCTACATTGAAGATGAAAAACAATGTATTAAATACAAAGTAATATTTACCTGTCACAATTACTATATATATATATATGAAGTACAAAGTGATGCCATGATAAATGATTGCAATGTAGTTAGAGAAATTCATGTCAATGTTTAATAAATAAAAACTACTTTGACTCGCAGTATCATAGTTCTATAGTATAGATCTATCCTAAAATACACAAAATCTTGTATTTAATTTTCAGTGCTACTTGTTTATTTGTGTGTGTGAGTGTGTGTGTGTGCATGTGTGTGTGTGTCATATGGCATTCTATGCATGTGCTTAAGGTACAAGCAGAATAAAAACTCTCAATAAAATGAAAGTATAAGTATTTCTAACTAAGTCATGCATTTGAATGCTCTAGAAATCTAAGATGCAATTTCATAGTATGAAATTGCATACAAATAAAAGGAGCTTAGTTTTGCTTATTAATGAAATATTTCATTATTTTAGCCCAGTTATTTAATGACAATAGTTCACTCCCAATATTAATTAATAATTTATAGGTAGAAGAATGAAAATAACCAAAAATAATTGTACCAAAACTCTCCAGTGAAATGTGACCATATAATATGTTCGAAAGAAGTTGTTTTCCCCATTTGAATACTACCTTAACCAACAGCAAGTTGATTTTGATGAGAACAGTTTCAACTGTAGTGTAAAAATAACCTGGACACCTGGATTTTATTTATATTACTAATGTGAGTCAGCACATTCAGAACTTTTCTGTATGAATCAGTTTCTCAACTCGCCCCCCAAATGTAGTTATGGGAAAATGTGTGTCACCCAACTGTGTGTTTGTTGTGCACATTGACCTTTACTGACTTCCAAACCAATTGTCCTAAGTATTAATCCAATTATTCATTTATCAAGTCTATATAAATTCACACCTGTGTTAGAATGCAACCTATAGTGCACAATATGTATTTTCATTCTGGCAATATTTGACAAAGATATTAATGTATGGAAAAAAGGGAAGCAGCAGTACAAAACTAAAAATGATACTACAAAATATAATCCCTCCTAGCTAATCAATTGTTGATGTACTTGTACAGTAGAATTTGTGAGCAACTGAATCAAAAGTATTTCCTCTCCTGGGTCTTAAGTAACAGATGCTGGCTCCCAATAGCATTTGTTCAGTATCTTAATAATCTCCATTTTTAAATGATTTTGTACAACCAGTGGAGTATGTAGGTGTCAGATTGATTCTTTAAGACTCCAAACCAGAACCAGACAGAAAATGAAGACTAAAAGTATGGGCTACACTACAGCTTTCTTTTTTTTTTTTCTTTTTTATTATTATTTCCGCTCATACAAACTTAATAGGTACACTGGTTCCCTCCCTCCCTCCTCCTTCCCCCGACCCCCCTGCTCCCCCTCCCCTCACCTCTCCCTCCCCACCCCCCAATACCTCCCCCCCCCAGTCCCCGGAGAATCCTTTAATATGCATGCCAGACTCTCCTCTGGGCCCTCCTCTCCGATGACGTACAAGGACCCAGTTGCATTTCCCTGAATCCTTTCCTGTGTTCCCCTTAAGCATAGGAACATTACTGTGGCTTGTCAATCCCTTACCTCCAAGGATCTTGGTGCCTTTAGCAAATGCTAGACTTTGTGGGGTCATTAGTGTGTTGGACATTGCGCAGGGCATGCAAAGTCCAATTATGATTGCTTCGGCCCTAACTTGTGTGGAGTATCTTGCATATCATTGCTCCTTCCATCCTTGTACTCTTACAATCTTACCACCCCCTCTTCTGCAAATTTCCCTGAGCTTCAGGATGGGGAGAGATTAGTCTGGCCTAGTTCTAGGTGGTTGATATAGAGTCTCTGAAGTTCTGGATTATGGTTTGTTGATTTTCTTTTGCAGTTTTGCTGCTCCTGCAATGGCCTTCACTCCATCCTGATGGGTATTGCAGTCCTTGATGGAGGCCTATTTTCTCTGCTGTAACATGGTCCCCTCTCTCTTTGTTTCTGGTGTGGCCCTCCTACCCCACATCCCTCCTGTTCATAATCCTTGTGATTACTGTAGGTATCACAGAGATTTATCCTTGAGTGTCCTATGTGGGCTGGGTGGGTTTGGTACTAGGAGCCACCTATTAGGGAGTACATACGGCACTTAATTTTCTGGGTCTGGGATACTTCACTTAATATAATTGTTTCTAATAACATCCATTTCCCAGCAAATTCCAGTAATTCATCATTTTTGATGGCTGAGTAGTACTCCATTGTATAGATGTACCACATTTTCCTTATCCACTTGTCAACTGTTGGACATTTGGGTTGATTCCATGACTTTGATATTGTAAACAGTGCTGCTATGAACATGGTGTGCTTGTGCTATCAAGGTGAATTTTTGCTATATGTGGGGTTATTCCCAAAAGTGGAATAGCAGGGTCATATGGCATTTCAATCTTTAATTTATTTAAGATACACTACAGCTTTCTAGAAAATATCAGAATCAGCATTGTCCCAAATTGTCTCTTAACCTCACAAATGCTCTATTTGTTCATGTGTAAAATAGAAAGGCTGTTTTTTTCTTGGTGTCATAAGGTCTAATGAGACAATACACAATTTGAAAGTTAACTGCTCAGAATCAATCACAATATTCACATGTTGTTTTTTAACACCATCACCAGTGATTTATTGCTCTCACTTTAGGAAAATAGGCTTCAGGATTCTCTCTCACTCTGCCCTCCCTTCATCCATCCTGCTCTGTCCTATCCCCCCCCCCAGTCTGTTCTACTGCTTATATGTATCATGACCTATCTTACCATCCCGCAGCATCCAATTTCATATCAAGTCATCATCTTGTTTTGAATAATTTCCTCTTGCTAATGGAAGAAATTTTTTTCTATTATCATTTATGGACGTGTCAGACAAATCTTTCAGATTTCCCATTTTGCAATTGCCTGTGGTAAAGTAAAATGAAGAAAAAAGAGGCAATATGTCTTTGTATCAATTAAGAATTAATTGATGAGCGTGATTGTATTTGTTACTCTTGGGTGTTGCTATAAGAAAACACTCGAAGTCAAGCAAGGAAGAGCAAGCTTAAGAGAGAAAGGGAGATTTATTTAGCTTACGGTTGTAGAGAGGAGACACAGTCTTTCATGGTGGAGGAGGCATAACTAGGTGGCCAAGGCTAGAGACAGGTTAAGTCACTCCCACCTGTGAGACTAAGAGCTGCAAGACTGTTTGCTCAAAGGCAGACTTCTCTTGAAGGCAGGATGGGACTAATCCACCTCAAGGTTCACCTCTTGTGACTGCTTCTTTCAGCAAGGCTCTACCTCTCTATCAAAGGTGCCATGACCTTGGCAAACACTGAAACTGTGGGGGACACATTCAAACCATGACAATGATATGGAAAACATTTAAGTGGGAGTTATTTCTTTAATATAGCAAGACAGAGAACAGACACACACTTCTATAATAGTGCACCCATTATCTGTCTTTTAGAAATGTGTTCAGTAAAGTCACATGTAAGTTGGCATGCCTTCATACCTATTCCAGTGGTTATATGGTGTGTATGGGGACTTCCTTTAAAATTCTTATAGTCCCATGAAATATTCCATATCAATATTATCTTCATTACATTGACAAAGCAAGCATGAACTTAAGTTTATAAAAATATGAGTTATTTTCTTCATATCTTTCAGCGAATTAATGCTTTTTGTACATGGATAGATATATAAAATAGGGAAGAAAGGATGTGAGACAGATTTGCCTAGACCCCAAAGGGCTAATAGGCATATCTGATGCTTAACTTTGTGAAACAGTCTTTAGTTCTTTACATTCTTGAATTAATGAACCAACTGCAGTAATTCATGGGATAAAAGGGGGAAATTGCTGTTAAGTTTTTATAATTTGGTTTATTTTTCTAATCATTACATTTATAATTTATAACAGAAACTCATAGATGAAAAAGATACAAATAAACTTTGTTGCCTTAAGGTACAATTAACATTTAAAGTCTATAAAATAGGATTTAATTGAGCTAGCCTTTGGAAATATTTCATTACCCTTGGTACTTCATAAATATTAATATTAGTGTCTTCTCTTTGCTAGATTAAAGACTCAGTTGTGTAGCATATTTTCTCTTGTGAAAAATATACTCTAAAAATATAACACATTTACCAATATAAATTCTTCTGAACTTTTATGCTTATATGTATTGTGTCATATGACCGAAATTAAAGAATGTTTTAATTTGGCCCAAACTTAGTACTCTATATTAACCAATATTTTCATATGTCATTTCAATGATGACAATACACTGTCAATTGTAATGTAACATTTAAATTGTAAGCTTACATAAAAAAGTGAAGATTTTCCCCAATTGTGCTCACTTCATGCATAGAATATTTTCATAGTGATTCTATTAACCTAATACCATAGCATATTTATAAATTGAAATGTAAAAACAGAAATCAATGAGAATTCTAGACAGTAGAGATATTTTTTCTTGGTTGCTTGATAGTTTTATTACTAATATCTCCCCAAATATTTTCAGTTTTATAATTTTTAATTTACCCTTTAAGACTTAATTACTTTTTTGATATTTTCAGTAAAAGTTTCCATAGAAACTGCTGGTTCGTCTTTTTTTAAACTTACTTGGTTTACTCTAAACTTACGAATTCCCATGTTTCATAGCCTCTTATTAAGAAAGTGTTAATCAGCATTTCTAGATGGAATAGAGACAAAGAGGCAAGAAATATTATATTGTTGAAAAATTGTCGAAAGTTGAAAAATAATAATGATCTAAATATTACGTATCAAGGACCATTTAGTTAAGAGCAAACTTTTAATTCAAAATGAATGCCTTCTTCACTTTACTAAATCTTACATTGGTTTCCTGATTTCAAAATTTGAAAAGGAACATTTTTTTTAATAAAAAATTTGCCATCTTATTTGTATATAACATATAAAATATTATAACACAATTATGGAAATATGAAATCCAAATAGCTAGATCTAAATTCTGAGAAATTATGTAGATTCGCTTCATTTCCATAATGACTTTTCCTGTGGCTTTTTGTTTTCCTATTTATTATATAAACGTTTTATAAAACTCTGAGTAATTTCAAACATAGCCCTAGTATATTAGAAAATTGTAGTCTCCATTAATGGTTTAAGACTAGCTTAATACCATTTTCAGCATTTGTTTCTTCAGACTCATCATATATAAAGTCCATGAAATCCATTCTGATGACTTCTCAAAATCTCATTTAAAATTGCTCAATAGTTATTGCTGAGATTTAATTAATGATTTAATTAATAAATGATTAACTAAATCATTTATAGAAGATGTTCTTCAATCATCTAATTATGTTAAATCTATAGTAATTACTACTTGCTAAGAAAAATAATGCCAAACTAAGAAACTTGTAACAATCTCTACATGAGAGCTATCTTACTGTCTTACATAATAATGGATGCATAGAAGCAAGTTACCAATGTGTTTTGCTTTGAACGTTTTTAATTCTAAATATCAAAAGATCTATTTTAGTCAAAAGTAGAAAAGTAAAAGGAAAGAATAGGAAGAGATGAGGGAACAAAAAGAAAGTGGGGGGAAGGAGAATGGGGAAACAAGGGAAAGAAGGGAAAAAGTAAGGAAATAAAGTAGTTCATTTAGTTATATCACATCAATCAGGTGGTAAAAATATTGTGCTTTAGAATATATATTTGCCTTAAGTTGACAGAAAGGTTCCACAATTCCACAAATTGTACAATGTTTGAATTGTGCATATGCTAGCCAAGGCATGATTGTTGAAGAATCATTTAAGAAAGGGAAAAGATTTAGAAAAACTAATTTTTTAAGAAATTGGAGACTTTAAAAAATGCAAAATCATACTTCAATTACTATATAATGACTTTAAATTTATTTTTTAGTATTTTATTTATTTATTGTGTGTGTGTGTGTGAGAGAGAGAGAGATAGAGAGACAGACAGAGAGAGAGAGAGAGAGAGAGAGAGAGAGAGAGAGAGAGAGAGAGAGCTCTGTGTGTCCCTGTGGAGAACCAAGAATGACTTCGGGAATCTTCCTGGATTACTTCTACCTCCTTCTTGTTTCACTGTGTGATTTCCCAGGCTCTACCTACCAGGGCCAGAAGTGCAGGCTGCCACCATTTCTGCCTGGCATTTTTACGTGGGACCTGGGATCCCATTGCAAGACAGAGTCTTAACCCTGAGCCATCTCTCCAGCCCATGAATTTCAATTTAAAGACATTTTTATAAATAGTAAGAGTTTTGCCTTCTTTTGATAGTTTCTGTCATAACAACCTTGGCATTAGTAACAAAACATAACTGCCCCTAAAATGTATCCGTTAGTTTTTAGCCAACTTAGAAGTGACACAAAACTTATGTAGCAACAGCTCACATCCATCCGAAATCTTAGCATCATAATTTTTCTTCCTCTTCTTTCATTGTGGATAATTATAGAACAATCTGTTCCATAAGGAAGAGCAGTTTTCTAAGTCTTCGTGACCCAGAACAATTTTCTTGTTCCACAAAAAATATATAGTTGAGGAGTTCCAGTTGAGAAGTGATAATGCGTTCATGCTGTCAGTCACGGTCATTCAAATGTTTGCATTGTGCAGTCACGGTCATTCAAATGTTTGCATTGTGCCTCTTCAACTCCACTATACTACACATTCTTTTCTGTGAGTAAATGGCTTCCTGGTTCCTTAGGCAAATTGTGTACTTTGGAGTTTATTACTCAACGCATTTTCTTGTACTTTTTATATTACATTTAAAAATATCACCACCGTAGTACATGAAATGAATATGACAAGCTTTTAAAAGTCACTTAATCACAATGTGATCATTGCAGATTGCTCCAAGATCCCAAATTATCTCATTTTTTCAATCACCTATTTTTTAAATCAGAACAATTTAATTTGTAGTTGATGTCTAGTTTTCATTTTTAGGGTTGTACTAGCTTCCAGGCACTGGAGTTACTATAAGTAAACATCCAATTGTGTGTCCTGCTATTCAGAATATGTGTTACCCTTTCTCAAATCATTATACTAATAATTTGCTAATTTTTAATACAGGAAATGGACTAGGAATTAGAATCGTGGGTGGTAAAGAAATTCCTGGACATAGTGGAGAAATTGGAGCTTATATTGCCAAGATTCTTCCTGGTGGAAGTGCAGAGCAGACAGGAAAACTCGTGGAAGGTAAGAATAAGAAGTTTCACAGTAAAGTGCAATGAATGTACTCAAGTTCTCATTGACACGTAAATTTAATATGCAAATGTGGTTTGATTTCCTTTGCTGGTAATTTCTCCTCATGGTTATCTGTAAAATTTGTCATGAAAATATGATAAAAGGCAGTTCCACAAACAAATCCATTTTACTTCCAGTAGCATTGTTCTTTTGGCAGTTGCTTAGAGATATAGATGTATTATTTTTAAAATACAATTAGTCGAGATTATTTTCTTTCTTAATCAAAGTGCTTTGACCAAAAACTACTTTGGTCATCTAATTTAATGTTTCATAAAAAGGAAAAATATATCAATATTAGTCACAAAAATGAAAGAATTAGATGAAGCTAATGTTAGGCCAGCAGGCTACAGATGACTCACAGGCCAAATCTATCTGCCACCTGCCTTTGTGGGCAGTATCTTTTGGACCACATCCAAAATTAGTACTCACATGTGGAGCTTAGGTATTTTACTGTTACCACGGGACAGCATCATTCATAATGAAGGTCAGGTGGTTGATGAGATTTAAATGATAACTTTTTATAACTGTTCTTGGTACTGCTGGCTTTTAGATACTCACTGTTAGTATTTTTAAGTAACAATTTTAAAAGATGAAGCAATGGACCCAACACAGGTATTTAATCTTTTTATGCAATAAATTTACAGCTGGAGTCTCAGGATGCAAGGACCATTTTCAATTTTCAGTCATGAAATGTGGCCATAATCTTCAAATTCACATATTTACGACATTTATGGTGTACATATTTGTATGCCTTGTGAGGTTGTAGTAATGCTTTTTATAATGAGCATTGTTTATTGCCATTTTTTTATTTTATTCTAAATAAATTTTTATTTATTTAAAATATTGTATTTTAATTATTTATTATTCTTTATCACCATTTTTTGCTTTTATTCTAAATAAATTTTTATTTGGAAGAAAACACTTTACTCTTATGTCCTGGTTTCAAATTTGCCTCTTGCTAAAATCTTTCATTATGTTAAAAATGATTCATTGTGTAGGTTTCAATATGTTTTACATTAAATATATTGGAAACTATTCAGAAAAATTCTTGGATATTTTTCTAAATGATTCAAACTATACCAAACTGGAGGTGTCATTCATTCATCACAGTGTTATACTAAGGCCACCAATTAAACCTACAAGTCTTATATTTCTTCCCAGACTCAAATTTCAGAAACAAACATACTAAGTGATAGAATTGATCATGATGAGTATATTTACATTTCAGAAAGATAAAAATGTTATAACTTGAACCTCCCTCCTCTTTTTGTGGCTCATGTTCAGCTTGTTTTCTTGTTTTTAGAATGCCAATTTAACATCGATAACTACATACATACTGAAAAGAACAATATTTTAAAAATTTAGTGGAAACCACTGGATAGGAAAAGTTGGCAGAGCTTGCCAGATTGCAAAAGAAACAAATGATTTCACCAGTTAAAAAAATTACTCTGAAGAAAGCAGTCTGAATATTTAGTGACAATAATCCTTTCGTGATCAATAATTCAATTTCTGCTATGCAAAGTAGGGTTCCTGAACTGAAACCCACATTTAAATATAGAAGTGACAGGGACACTTTAGCAATGGACACTTTGAAAGGAAATTAAATTTTCATTTTTTTGAAGAAAATAGTTAGCATAAAAATGCCTAATATTGTCTGGGCCCATGAACCAGCACAAACCAGCACTAACCAGAATCTACAAATGCGGAAATCTGAAGTGGGAGTGGTAGAAATTAAAAGTTTCAGGCTTTGGGTCAGAGGGGGTCTTGGATGTTCGCTATTATCCAAGCCAACTTTATTGTAGCATATAGGGGTTTTATAATCAAGAAGCAGGACCAAATTCTTTACAGGACTATGTAAAAGGCATACATTTTGGTTAAAAGAGAAGTCAGGAGTGACACCCAATTGCCAGTGGGGCACACATATTGCCAGGTATGCTAAACAGGCATGTCACTTTGTTGCCTCAAAACAATTACCTGGTCCTTGCATTAACTTCTCTTTAGATAGGCAGGAAAGAACTGATAGGGAGGGAGGAACAGCCCAACTAGTTTCTTAGAGAAACAAAAGCTTTCCAAAGGACCTGGGAGTTTTCTCAACTTCCAAGGAGGGAATTCAGCCTATCATTGTCTTGCAAACAAGGGGCAAACTCAACCACCCAAGGGAGGAGTCACACTCAATGGCCCATTCAGTTGCTAATGTGTCATCCAAAGTGCAGGCTTCTGGGCCTAGCAACCCCCACATAATATCAGAACCAAAAATCTTGACTCCTTCACAGATGAAATTTCATAACTCTTCTTCCATAATCATAATATCAAAGAAGTAGACAAATGGCTTTTAGGATGATTTTCAAGAAAAAAAGTCAAAGAGATGCATGATGATGAAGTAGCATTTGCTGGCTGATGCCTTAAAATCAGAAGTGCAACTCTAAACAAATCTAATACAGTCTAATTCAAGAGAAAAAACATAAATCAACTGTAAATTATATTCATGCTTTTCTTGAGCTCTTTGACTGTCAGTATGATTCTCTAATCTTATTTTGACATTGTTTTATGTGCATATTATAATTATTTATATTAATCCTTTTATTTATTTTCTTAGAGCTTTGTTGAATTTCTATCTTTTCTGTAACCTGAGTTTTCTGATTGGAATTCAGTCTTGTGTAAACCACATCCATAATTTGTTTTCTGTCATTTCCAGCTTTGCTTTGTTCATAAATTATGGGTCTTTAATACACTGGGTAGCAATTCTATTGGATTTATGAAGCTGTCTCTCTGTAATATTTAAATACTGCTTCTAATACTAAACACTTGTGGGAATAAATATAATGTGGAATAAAACATATTTTCCTAACCATATATGATCTGATTCCATGCGACCACTGTAAAATAATAAAATTTTATTGCTTTAAGTTCAGATTCCCATCTAGAAGGCCACTTTTCACATGAGAATACATAAGCGTTCATCTTGTTTGTATTAGTATGATTTCTGGTACTTTTGTGTGTGTGCGTGTGCATGTATGCTTGTGGGTTTTTTGTCTATAGCTACATGCTAAATTCATATACATTATTGAAAGTACTTCAATATCAACTCCTCATAGATTATGCATAGATTTTTAAGCACTAGTGGTTGATATACAGCCTCAATGTTTATGGGTTATGAGACTCATTATTGTAATAATACTATGTATTACTAGAGGTTGTATTTTGTTCTAGTATCAAAATTTTTCATTAGTGTTTAAGATTTATAGTTTGAAGGTGTAAAGGTAGTAAATCTTTCACAGTCTTAAATTTACTCTTTTAAGAAAAAAATATATTTGAGTAGGTGGGTAGATTAGGTAGTAGATGGATCAGTTTAAGTATGTGTATTTGTTTATACAATTGAGTTTCTAATTTAGGAAAATTTATAAATCGATATATTTTCCAGATTTCTATATTTCTATACATCGAATGCAAAGTGTATAGACAAAGACCCAGAGGTCTTATAGATTTGACATTGTTTTCCCTTTGATTTAAAACATGAGTGGCACTTTACTTGACTACTTTTTAGATGATCCTTCTCTCATTCTCAACTTCAAAGCTTTGGTTCAGAAGTTTGATGGATCTGATTTCTGTGTTTGTCACCTCACCTGTGAAAGGCTTTGCAGACTCATCGAGGTTTGATGTTTTAGCACTTAAAAATCAACATTCAATGGCATAGATTGGGATCTTGTTGACTCTTTGAAATGCAAAACTGTTTTCAGAATTCTTCCAGCTGTTTTTCCTTTATTCCTCTATACATAACGTACTAACCAATCATAAAGACTTGCTGATGCTCCTAAGTCTATGCAAATTTGAATACACCTGCCATTTTTTAAATTGCAAACGACCTCCCACTAAGTTTTCTAAGTTAATGCCTTGATTATTTATTTTGAAAAATGACTTGGAATCAGGCTTTTCTTAAAATCAATTTCTGAACATGGTATCTATCTTGTATAGTAATAGGAAAGAATGTTGTGTTTCAGAGCATTGAGAATTGGTAAGGATTATTATTGTACTAAGGTAATATTTAATAAGTTGGATTCAAAAATTTCTAATATTAATGTACATTGTTCTATTAATTAAAATTTCTGAATTCATCCATTATTATTGCATAAACTTACAATAATCTAACAGAACTTAAGAAATCAGATACCCAGATGTCTGTATCTTTCAATACCCCCATATTTTAATTTTATTTCTCAATAGCATTTATAAAGTATTCTTAAACAGGTACTGAACAGAGAATAATTGACATTTAGTTTTCTTCTTTTTAAATGTGTAAGGTTAAACTTTTTGGGGATTCAAGTAGAAATCTAATTAACTTTCTAAATTGGTATGCCTTGCTATATGAGTTAGGATTAAAATGTTAACAGTGTCTAGATCAAAAGCTTTGAAGTTAGAAATATTCGTCAAAGTGAGAGTTTTATTTATTTTTCTAGTTTTACAAGCATATTGAGTACTCATCCCTGCTTTTCTTCATGCCCTCTCCCATCCTCCTCTCTTCCCTTCATCAATCCATTCCCCTCCCTCCTACCTTCCTGCCTGTTTGCTTCTATGTACCCCAGGGTTTACTTTGGCTTGTCTACTCAGATTTCTTGTAGCATACAATGTTGCCTCTCTTTGGGCCACCCCACTGATAGGAACATTCCCCTTCACTCATCCAACTTTAGTCCCCAAGATTTTCACTCTATGTTCTTATCTCTCTTGAGTTCCTCTATAGTCTATGAGGACAGTTGGTACATTAAATCATTATGCAGGTCTGTTAATGACAAGCCTCACTGCAGGAAATTCCTAGATACAGCAGTCCTGCCTTGAATGGAATGTCTTGTGCAATGGTGAGCCTTCTCATCCATTGGTTCTTAAAATCTCACCACCCCATCTTCTGCAAGGTTCCCAAAGCCTTGGGATAGGGAGAGATTAGGTTTGCCCGATTCTGGGTGAATCTTGCTAGGTTGGGTGCACTGCATTATTGCTGGCCATTGCTGTCCACTCCACAACTCTTCTACTTTCCTAGGCTGCATCCTCTTAGGGTGTTGAGATCCTCTACTTATGTCGTAGAAGATTTCTATGCTCAATGTTAAATGTCTTTCAAATCTATCGGTATAATAGCAGCTATTTACACAGCAGTTTAGTGTACTGCTTCCTATCTATAGGTTCATTGGATACTTTTCCCTATTGATCTATTTCCTTCACTTTTTTAGGTTCTTGTTCTACTTAACACTAACAGGAATTTGTTCCATTCTGACAAAAGCATCTTGAATCCAATCAGAAAGCTGTTGGTTGTCTCCTTCACATTCATACCACTATCACACTGGTGGTCACCTGTTGCCATGGTGATTTTTATTATAACTTGCAGATCTCATGAGTTGATGAGGCCTGTATATCTCCCCCAGTAGCTTCTACAATATTCCTTGGTACTGTGTAAGATATCCAACAAGGAAGAAGTTCTCAGACCAGTTCTAGTTGATGAATTTTGCCCATATTCTGTGATCCATATGTTCTGGACCTTCAGTAATAGGGTCTTATAGACAGTTTTTTGAAGAGCAACCAAGAGCAATGGCAAAAGCCTAAAATGTCTGAGAGTCTTTGAGACTTCTATTACCAACATTTTTATCAGGAAGTGTCATATTCCTGTTACGTATAGTAAATTTTTATCATGGGGTTAAAAGTGTATCAGCACAGGGAAAACAGGGAGGAAAAAGTAAGTTTTAAATGATGCATATTTTCCGTATTTTAGTTTTTGTTATTGCTATTTCTCTTTGAGTAATTTGAACATGCAAAAGTATATACTTGGATATGTGAAAGATGTTTTCTTACAACTTGTCAATTTTGTTTTAAATTTATATTTTTACTCCAATTATTACATATCTTCAATGTCACAAAATCAATACCAACTTTGATATAATCACACCTTAATACTATCAATGACTTAAATATTTCCTCTAATATAAACTGTTTTTCTATAGACAATTTTCCTGTTATATCCTAGTCAATATCATTATAATTTTAGGAATTTGAATTCATAGCATTTTCATACTTTTAATATAGCACTTCATATATTTTTGTCAATTAATATTCCATCATGCTCCAAGTGTGAGACATCCATAATATGTCAACACTTAAAGATCAACATAGATTTTATTAATCTGATAAAAGTGCTATGAACTTTTCACACATCTGTTACTGCCCTTCACAATGTGATTGTTTTGTCTGCATAGTCAGTATGTGGCATAGTGCCTAGTAAAGCAAATGTTAAAGCAATATCCAAAAGGATAAGTAATAAAAAATTCACTTTTAGTTACAAGTTGAATACATAAAATGCAACTCTTAGTGGGGTTATGTGAAACAAATGAAGTGAGCCATCTGGTTCTAACCTACCTCCTGTGAGAACCATAAACATTTATGACACCATCAATGTTTTCTTGTGTAACTTTCTATTATCTTTTCAGAAAATATAGGAAACAGAAACTATATTGCCTCTTGACATACATTGAAACACTATGAATGTAACTGGCTGATAAATTTACAGAGATGTATGTTGGGTTTGTTCCTTGTTATTTCCTGATTTTTTCTTTGAATTTCAAATTGGATCTTTTGAGTGGGGTGGGATTGGAATAGTTACTTGCAGAGAACAAACAAACAAACAAATAAACAAGAAACAACTCCATTATGGAGTCTGCAGCACTGTCTTCCAGTGCCCTGAGTATGAGATTTTTTTTTCTATTTTTCGTCACAACTTCTCCCTGTACACCTCCAGAAGTTTTGAAAGACTGCTTGCTTGGTGTTCGAGAGAGAGTAAGAGTATGAAAAGATGAGTTTTAAATTTGAAGTTAAACTCTCACGTCAAAATAGTAGCTACTCTATGGAATGTTGGCTGCAGAATGCATCTGTTTCTAATTCATTTGCACTCAATGAGTGTGCTTTACTTTCATTCTGCTAGAGTTTTGCTGAAACCACTCAATCTTGAATTGCTCATTACACAGAAACTGAGGGTTTGATATTTGCTAATCCATAAAATGTGTCTGCCTAATAAAGCAGAATTTAGAAGACATGTAAGGACATCCTTTAAGTACACACCCTTACTTTAGTTTGGATAAGAGTTAAAATAAAGAGTTATGTTCAGCTGATGCATGAACATAATTTCAGAAACAAAAATTTATTGCTCATAATCATCAAGAGTGCTAAGGAAAGACAATACAGTCAATTCACTGTCTTACTTTTCCCATGGGGATTTGTCCTGTACTCCTATGTAACAAAGTCTACTGTGTTCAATTATCTTACATAAAATGCCATAGTAATTACATACAACTTATACACTTGCTCCAATATGCTAAATTATATTTATATTACTCAAAATAACTGATATATTGTAAATATTATTAATGATACACTACATCATGTAAAGATCAAGGATAAGGAAAAAATTATATGTGTTAGTCAATGATAAAATTTTAAAAAATGTGAACCCAAGCATGGATATCTGTCTCATTGTGAGGTTCATATTCTGAACTGCCTCCTACAATAGAACCATCCAATGAAATTTACAGAGTGTATTCCTTCCTATTTCTGTTCTTACTCATTGAGATAGCTCTCTCAACAACTCATTCTGGGATTACTTCTCTAGAAACTTTAAAAAGAAAAATATAGTTTATTAGTGTCTAGACAGGTAAGTCGTACTATGCGGCTCATTTTCATTGATACCACACTTTTCATGTCATGATACTATATGTCAGCTGCATTGTCAGAAAACTTAAATGATGCTTTTCTAAGTCATAATATCACTGATAAGGATATCAAAAACGTTATTCATTTTTCTTTTTTCCATAATACAACACTGCAAATCCCAATTTGATTTACTTCATGAACACAGGTAATATACATCAAATTATTTTTGCTTAGTAAGGACATGTTACTTGATTAGAAATTGCTACTGCAGTTAGGTCTCTAAGTACAGAGTAAATAGGATCCATGTATAATGAAGTTGGAGTAGATACTTTGGGAAAAAGGATATAAACTATTTAATATTTATACCATATCTTTAACAAATCAATACAATCTTATCTCAGTGGTATAAATAAAACATATTTTTTAAATCAGTACATTAGTCCAAAGCTAGTACATATTATCTGAATAGTTAATTTTTAATACAGAAATATTCTAATTTGAAAAAATAAGATAATAATGACAGTGAATTAAAATCAACATCATTATCAAGTGAGCCTTCCAATGTGTAGTCCTTCTACCTAAAGAATAACAAATAATGTCCAAATAGTCTCATAGAGCTTCATATAAATTCCTGAGGACAAGATACTATCCAGAAACTACATCGATCTTTCAAGGCTTCTGTGCATCTCAGTAATCCTTCTGCACCTAGATAAGTGGAGAGCAGCAAAGAAGAAACGCAAACCTCGAGAATTACACTTTGAAAGCAGTTCATGAATTATTGTTTTATTGTGTGTAGTTGATGAAAATGAGGTCCTTTCTACTTTATTTTAATCTAATTTTTCTTTTGATTGCTATCATTTCCAAGGTCCTTACCAATACAGTCAAATTTTCTAAACTGTAGCTAGATTGCCTTTATGACTGGCCATGATGCTTGACTTTTTTCCCTCCCACTTTATTTTTTTCCTAATCATACAAGCTGAATAGGTACCCCCAACTTTTCCCTCCCCCCTGCCCTCTCCCATCGTCCCCCATTGCACTCTCCCCTCTTCCTCTCCCAATGCCTCCCCCTTCCTCCCTCCCATTCCTTGGAGCATGTGTTTATGTAGGCACCAAACCTCCCTCTGAGTCCTTCACCTTAGTGAGGGTTCAGGATTCAGTGACATAGCCGGAGGGAGGGGGTTCTTGGGCTCCCCATTAGCATGGGAACTCTATTATGACTGTTTAATCTCTTGCCTCTAAAGATCCTACTTTCTGAAGCCTTCTCCCCTATTATCAGTAATAGACTTTAGGGGGTCATTGACATGTCAGACATTGTGTAGGTCAGGCAAAGTCCAATCCTGGCTGCTGCAACCCTAACTTGTATGGAGTATCTTGCATAGCATACAATCGTGCTGCCCCCTCTTCCACAAGGTTCCCTGAGCTTTAGGATGAGGAAAGGTCTGATTCCAGGTGAATAATGTAGGGTCTTTGGTGTTCTGGATTATGGTTTATTGTTGTTTTCCATTTTGCTAGGATGCTTACCTTTTAATACATGCTGTTGAGAGTAAATTGTGTGTGTGTGTGTGTGTGTGTGTGTGTGTGTGTGTGTGTTTCTACCTGTCTGCCTTTCTTTTTTGTTTTTTCTTTTTGGTTCTGGTGGAACTGCAGAGACTCAAGCATGGCTTTTTCTTTTTAGTAGATAATGTTATTCATGATTATTGCATATTTAAAGGTAGTACATGTCAAAGTGAAAAATAATGCAAGGTATAGAGAATATTTGTAAAAGAGCCTGTCAGAGCAAACTCTGATGAAAAGGGAAAAATGAAGTAGAGTTATTAAATACATAATGTTAGTCAGAATTTCATTGCTATGATTAAATGCCTGAGAGAATGACTTAAAAGGGAAATTTTTATTTTGATTCATGGTTTCAGAAGTTTTAGTGCATAGTTCTTTGTTCTAGTTACATACAGGTTGAGGATTTGAGTTCTGAGCACATTTGTAGAGAATTGGTAGTTAAAGGAAACCCAGAACGAAGGTGCAGGAGATTATATAGTAGATGGGGTAGGCCCAGCCCATGGTGGATGGGACTAGTCCCTGGGCAGGTGAATAAAATGGAGGGAGCTGATTAAGAAAGTAGACATCCTTGTGTACACTTGGCTAGACAGGTTGGTCGGGCAATTAAGGATCATTTCTCTCTCTCTCTTTCTCTCTCTCTCTCTCTCTCTTTGTCTCTCTCTCTGTCTCTGTCTCTCTCTATCTCTCTCTCTCTTTCTCTCAGCTGTTATGTGGATATGATGTGGTTATTTCCCTAGGACCTGGTGTTAGTGTAAGCACTCCTGCTAAGGTGGGAAAAAAACTGTAACCAGGAATCCTAAGACAATAAACCCTTTGTTCCCTTAAGCCATTTGATGGTCATTTTACCAGAAACCATACAGACTAACTGCTACAGAATTTGTTACCAGAAGTGGGATGTTACTGATAAATCTGGTTATGTGACTGTGGTTTTTGAAAGGTTTTATTGGAAGAAGTTTGAAATGTTTGAAGATTTTGGGGCTATTGATTACAAATACTGTTCTGCAGAATTTAATGGTCCATTTTGAGAATAGAAGTGCTGAGACAGTTGTGAATTGTTTAGGCCCAGTTTGTGATGAAGAGAACAAGGACTTTGTTGAAGTTGAATCTAAAGACAATGGACTGGTTTGCCTGGTAAAGGACAGCTGTATTGGCAGCCTTGCTGTTTTGCATGTGGAAAGGGCAGACAGCAGAGCAATTGTTACTGTTGAAGATATTGGTATCATTGAAGAAAAACTTAGTGCTTTATGCTGGGACAGTAGAAGAAATGAATACCACCATGGTAAGAGTCTGCCCAATATAGAGATTCTTCTGAAAGTCAGCACAGAGTTGAATCAGATGTGATTCCAGAGAGCAAATCTCTACCTGAAAGTTATGGCTGAACTTGATAACATTGTCCACATGGTATTGGTTTTGGAGGCATCAAAAATGTAAGAGAGAAGAGGTCATGGATCCTTCCTCCAATGTTTCAGAGAATGGCAGGAACCCAGGCAGTGTATGGCAGGAAGCCTGAAAAGAGGCCTAAGAAGGGCATTTTGCACTGTGGAGTTGAAGCTTGGTTTGCCATTGAGGAGTGAAGATGTTGGTAATGCTAAAGCCAATGTGGAACATCTGCTACAAAGAGCTATATACAGGGAGTATGTGCTGAGGATGACTGCAAGTGGAGAGTCAACCTGATCTAGAGAAATGCTGCTTGTACAACTTCAAGCCATGGGGAGACATTGGAATTGCCCAGAATCTTTGAGCCACCTCAACTACATAATTAATAACAGAAGAGGTACTTTGAACTATTGAATGCATATTTGTCTAGTTGATTTTTTAGTCTTAACTTGATATCTTCTTATTGTTTCATAATATTTCCATTTTAATGTTTATCTGTGTTGAAGTATTTAACTTGATTTGAGAGGATCTTACAGTTAGAGAGATTTCAGACTTTAGAATTAAATGCATTTATAAGGTAAATTTAACACCTATGGGGACAAGATGAAGGTTACAGTTTAAAAGTGATATGTTCTTGTGTCAAAATGATAAGGAATGAACTGCTGGAGTTAGATACAGGTATCAACTTGATGGTTGAGGGTTTGAACTCACAGTTCAAGGTACAGTCCACAATGGCAATGATTTCAGGGCAGCAAGAACTGAAGGTGGCTATTTACATCACATCAACAACCACAAAGCAAAGAGTCATGAATTCTCAGGATGTTTCTCCATTTATGTGGTTCAGGATCTCAGACCAGGGAAACAGTGTTGCCTACAGAGGATGGGTCTTCTCACATCAATTAATATAATCGAGATAATTCTTCATGGATTTTTGACAGTGGTGACTTTGATCTAACTAACTATGTGTAGGTGTGCTGGGAGGGTTGTTCGTTATGTGTCAAATTCATAGTAAATACTAATCATGAAATTAGAACTAGAAGTGATGAAAAATGATTGTCACTATGTACATAATGAGTATTGAATTTCAGATCATTGGACATAACCTCCATATTGTCAACCATTTATTTTTATAATTTTTATAATAGTAAGTTTAATCACTCCAAGCATTGTTCTTTCAAGTTTCACATCTTATTGTCAGTCACCATAAAAATATATCCTTTATCAGGAGTCATACATATTAGCTGTGTTTCTCTTGGTGGCAATTCAATATTCTTTTTTATTGTCACTATTGGCAAGTAACATCTTAGTAAGAGAAAAGATTGCCAAGAGCCATTTTTGAAGAAAATTCACTGTATAATACTACTTCATTTTTTAAAATTATGCCTCTGTCAATAGCATATAAAGTATTTATGGGTAACAAAATCACTTAAATATTCATAGTGCTCAAGTGTTCACATTTATGAACTGTGACAAATGAACTCAAGTATTATATTGATTCAAAGAAATCATTCTCATCAATCACATGTTTCATCACTATAGCATTTTCTAAATTTCACTTAGTATAAAAATATAAAATCATTTGCTATTTTCAATTCCTAGCTACATAAGCAGTGTCCCAAGTTGTCTCTGATTTTATTCCTTCATTCAGTAAGCATATGCAGTATGGGTAACAGAAGCTCTCAGAAAAGCAACAGAGACAATGACAGTGATGAAGTGAAGTGTAAGCCTACCAACAAAGTTATGTACAGGATAACCTGAGACAGACTCCTGCACATTGAAGTTGGAATGAATGGCTGCACCATTAAAATAACATTTGGATTATTTTGCAATTCTCTTCTTTTTTTATATCACCAAGTGAATTCAGTCTGAATGCAATATTATCTGCAATTTCTTTCTCAAAATACACCACCCCTTGTGAACTCATCTTCATCCATACCCCTCCTTCTTCCAGCTGCAGCCAGTGGCCAGTGCCTCCTTTGCCTCTGTATTCATTTTTTTCATGATGCTTGTTGCATCATGACAATAGAAAAGAATATTGAATTGACACCAAGAGAAACACAGATTAATCAGAGTGAAACAGAATCTCTTTGGTCAAGCTGATAGAAGATTTGTGTTCTTTATTTTTATTTAAACTGAAGATGTTTATTTCTATGAATTGTGTCCTTATGGCTAAGATATTAGCATGAAAAGTTCAAAATTCTATAATTAGATATGCTGTGTGACTAACACAAAAAGAATGTTTAGAAGACAATATATTGAACTTATGTGAGAAATAAAATCTGACTGAATTAAGACTGAATCTGGTTTATAAAACTTAAATTTTTCAACTGCAAAATACTGTGATAAAATGAAAGAAAAATGACTTTATGGTATTGGTTTTGAGATCCTTATATTATTTAAAGTTTTAAATATGAACCCTTGTGAAATGGTTACAATTATATTCTTTCTAAGAAAGAATCCCTATACTTAGATGGTTCACATACAAAGAATTATAGTTTCACCTTAGTGTTTCTAGCCATCGAATAGCGCATTAGTTATTGGCTTGGAGTATCTGACATTAATTGTTTTGAAGTAATAACTTGCATTCAAAAATTTTTGAGAGACATTTTCTTGAAAAATTATCAGTGTTTGTCAAGTCTTTTTTCTGTACCACATATAAATAAGATCAGTTGATTTTGTCTTCCTTTGGTCAATACAGTAGTTCATATTTATTGATTTTTACATGTTGAACCATATTTTCATGATGTAGACCAATCCTATTCAATGATGGCTTATCATCATTTTAATGCGCAATTGAATTTGGTTTGATAATAGTTTTTGGAGTAGTCTTATTTCATCTGTATTCACCAGGAACTTAAATATGGAATTTTCTGTTCTCAAAGTGTTCTGGCCTGATGTTGGTACTAGAGAAATTCAGGTCTGGTAAAATAAATTTGAAAGTGTTCCCTTCTCTCATATTAAATTAAAACTTTAATTACATTTTTGTGTATAGTAAATAGATATTTTACATTATTTCCAGGGAACAGTATGTTAGATATCTGGTCAGTAATTGATTGTTCATGTCTTTTGCTAAATAAAATATAAATGTCTTACAGGATAGGATGTGTCATAATTTTTCATTTAATACAAATTTTGATTAAGGCTTCCTTGCGATAATGTCCTTTACAAAAATATAATTCTCTTTTTGCCTCCTTTATGTATGTATCTCAATAATTTATATAATTTCTATGTATTTGCTTGGTCAAATAATATCATAAAATGCACTTTATATTGTCATTACACAAACTATTGTTATGAGTTCAAAGAATACCCATGTTATTAGGAGATAGTTTTCCCAAATGACCTTTTATATTAAAGTCTGTTGTGTGAGGAATGAGGGACATTTTAAAAACATTAAATGGAAAGAGTTCAGGAACTGGAGATAGCTCAGGGATTAAGACTTTGCCTCTTAAACAGAAGGTCCTGAGTTTGAATCCCATATCCCATGTAAAAATTCCAGACAGAAATGGCTGCCAACCTATATTTTTGGCCCTGGAAAGCAGAGTCTTAGAAACCCCAAAGCAAAGCCAAAAGTAGGTAAAGAAATCTGGAATAACACACATATTCTAGTGCTCTCTTGCACAAAAGAAACACACAACTTACACTATGCACAAAAAGGAAACACTTCAATATGTAAATATCATAAAGATTAAGAACAGAACTAAAGTCAGAGTCTTTAAGGATTTAGTCTGCAGAAACATCAAACTTCCTACATCTATCCAACTAATTATACATTCCTACAAATGCTCATTTGGTTTAGTTCAATCTGATTTTGTTAATTGGTCATGGCATTATTCATATTTTATAATACTAATATGTTTCCAATTTGTTGCTTCAATTTTTCTGCATATTGCTCTCCTTAGAACTTACTATATTCTGAGTGACCATTTTTGCTGTCTTGTATTCTAGAATTATCTAATAGTTCTCTCTTTTCTCTCTCTTTCTGTATGTGTGTATTTGATGCTCTATTACTTGTATAATTGCTAACATTAAATCTTATCATCGCTGTTCACATATTTGCATAACAATAAGAATTTGTGTTTATCTTCCTACTGGAAACTATTGAAATAAGTACTCCCTGTGACTTTCATTGACAGGTCATCTTAATCACTCAGATTTAAAAAACTGTTTGATCTATATTTTCTGTCACTTATAAGAAAGATATTAATGCTTACTTCTTATGTTAACTAGTGAATATGATTCATGTGTCTAGTGTCTTTAGGACAGTCTTCTATAACAGTATAAAAGGGTCTTTAAGATTAAAAATGCATCCAATTTAAAGTGATAAAATAATACTTTATAAATATATTTCAAGTGTATATGTTCATTTAAATTATTTTAAACTAGTTTATGAAATATTTTTCAGCTGACAAAGATTAATGAAATATTTTAAGATGAGGTCATAGAATGCTTTCTGAAATATCTTTTTCTCAAGATGGCCTATGGAGAATCATGCAAATTTTAGGACTTGTTCCTATTTCCATGAAGAATGCCATTGCTATTTTTATAGAGACTTCATTGCATCCATAGATGGCTTTGGGTAATACAATATTTTTACCAATGTTGATTTCTGAACATATCATTGTTCCATTTATTTGAATCTTCATCAATATCTATCATAATTATTTTATAGTTTTCATTCTAGAGATTTTTTTTTAATCTGGGGAAATTTAGGAAAGTGATCTGTATTACACTGTTGTCAGAACATGCAACTAATAGTTATTTAGTAAAGATGTTATGATTTTTATATGTATAAGGGCATGTCAAATGCAAACCTTGGCAATTCAAGTCCTTTCTTCCAATTCAGATGTCCTTTCTTTCTCTTATATAAGTGCCCTAGCTAGCATTCACAGAACTGTGTTGAGGAGATACTGAGCATAGGAATCTTTGCTTTATTCAAAATCTTAGAAAGAAGGTGTTCAACTTCCCCATTGGTTATGATGTTAGACATTGGCAAATCGTGTAGGATTTTTGTAATGTTTACGCATAAACAATCTGTACTAAGGCATAATCTTTGTTATTAATTATGAAGGGATGTGAAATGTCGACATTTCTGCATCCATGTGATGGTTATATAGCTTCTGTTAATAAAGTATACTTATATATTATTTTGCTAATTTTTCATATTTTATGATGTGAATGCTAGTGATTTGTATATGCTATTCATTTGCAGAAAATGAGAAACAAATGGAAAGGGAAAGCATTAAATAACCAAGTTGAAATATGCATGTTTTCTCTTATATATCATTATAGATATCAAGCCAGGATAAAAGATCTTGCAGAAATCTTTCCCTTTCTTTTTGTCTTTTAATTTATTTTTATTCTTTGAAAGTTTCATTCTTGACTACAAGAATTTATGTCATTTCCACCTCTTACTTCCCAACCCTACCCCCTTCTTTTTCCACAGCACACTTTCTTATGTCTACCTTTTACTTTCATGGATTTTTTTTTTGCATATGTGGCCCATTTTGTTTTATCTGGATTGCCTGGCTACATCTTTGCTACACCATGAACTTACTGCAGCTGTGTCTAATGGAATCTCTTAACTGCAGTACTACATGGTCATGAAAATAAAAAAAAAAACATGAGTGGAAAAGTTCAGCTGTCCATCTTGGCACAAAGTAAATCATTGTATGAATAATGCAGCATGTGTGCAAGAAAAATCCAATATAATGTCTGTATTATTGCAGCGTTGATTTATCAGTTCAAAATCACTTGTGTAAATGTAAGGGTTTGTTTCTCATGACTTAAAAAAAGAGCTTGAACTTCCCTTTTCACTATATTATTCTTGATGCCTTTATCTTTTATATAATTTTTTTTCATTTTATGCATACAACAGCCTGAGATTGTTGAAATAAACCTAAGGCCCATCTGAAGATAAAGGTTTTTTGGAGTAAGTTACAGAAAAGTCTATCTGTGTGTTCCTGTGAGCCTTTTTGAGCACTGGTTTTGATATTATACTGGAATGTAAAAGCATTCCCCTTACTTAATTGCAACTGGTAACATGCTTCCCAATGTATATCACATCTATTAAAGCCAACAAACTTGTTTAACCATAGACACAATCATGCTATGGTTACAGCTTCCCACTGAAGTCAATGGTGGTGTAATTAATAAGGAATGACTAGTATGGTTCAGTTCATTAAAAACATAATTGTTCAATAATATAATTTTTCTTTAGCATAGAGACTGAAAACATTTGCATAATATTTAGCCACTATATTGGGTGATTTTACCTGTATATATCCAGCTCATATAGACAAATATTAGGACCATTGAAATAAGGACAAATATACACCTCCCTCTGTCAAAATTATTTTGACAGGTCATGAAATGAAACAAAGAAACTGTATGCAAAATGTTTAAACATTAGTTTTGTTCTTTTTTGTATAACACTGTCTTTTTTAAAATCTAAGGTAAAAGACATTCCCTGATCAGGACAGGGCAGATGCATCATTTATTGACCTGATGTAAAATGGAAAAGCCGTTTCTCTGTCCAGGCATTCTTAATATTTTTAAGACGACAACAGCAGGGTGTAAGGCCTTTCTGAGTCAAGATTCCTCATGGCAACACTAGTTAAGTGACCCACAAAACCAGCCATCCTGTCCTGCTACCACTACTCCCTCAGAAATGCCTGCCCTGAAGCAAACTGAAGGACATAACGTAAAAGCTATTTTATCTGGGCAAAATCAGGAGGAACACCTTGCCATGAAATCCAAGGAACTTTTTCTACCACTTCCATTTCATGACAGAACACGGAAGTCAACACTCTAGTAACTTGATTCCCTCAAGGGACAATTATTTCCTTTGATGGTTGCAATTGTTTGTTTGCTTGTTTTCTGTATAAAACCAGGCCAAGTATTGTTTACTCAATAAGGTTTTCTCTATAGCAGTGTGATCAGACTGCATGTGTGTGATAAGAATTAATTGGCTCTCAAAAGCCAAATTTTGCACGTTGTCTTAGATTTGTCTTATTTGTCCAGGTAGGTATATGAGATGAGACTACACAGTGTTCAAGAGAACACTGAGTTTATGTTCTCTGAAATGGTGTGCTGATTTGGCTTTAAAAACAAGCCATGTCTTGTGTTACCTAGGGAACCAAGCTAGAGATAGTAAAGATGTTTGATTTTATACTTACATTTGTCTTTTTAGGGATGCAAGTATTGGAATGGAATGGAGTTCCCTTAACTTCTAAAACATATGAAGAAGTACAGAGCATCATTAGTCAGCAAAGTGGGGAAGCAGAAATATGTGTAAGACTGTGAGTTTTTCCCCATCTTTCTGTTTCCATTTTTTGGCTATTCATATCTCTTTTAATTTAAAAACTGTTAAGGTGGAACCTTTGCCAGTCAGCAAGACTTTGATTAATTAGAAAAATAAAGTGAATACAAGGTACATAAATTTCTTGTGTTCCAAATCAAAGTCTAAGGCATAGACAGAATTCAGCTGGTTTCTAATTACTTCAATAGCTCTAATCTTTCATGATTTTACTAAAACATGCTTCAAGTAAATGAAAGCCCAAACCCATCTAGATTTCATGAATGTGTAGTATTTCAAAACAAACTTCTTACATTTAACCCATAAAGATTTCACCTTAAATAATCATTTTATCAGCTCTGACTTTTAACAGCATTGCTAACATGTACTGGTTAGAAGGGGGCGCATGCTTCAAGGTTGCTTTGTGTCATTAACCACTTCTCATTAACCAACTGAAAATAAAATCAGGGCAGTTGGACAAAAACAGCTTTTGTTTCAGGCTTCCTCAATTTCTTTCTTAATATTTTGTCCTCATTTTTAGGGACCTCAATATGCTATCAGATTCTGAAAACCCCCAGCACCTGGAACTTCATGAGCCACCAAAAGCTGGTAAGTGAAAGCAGTCTGAACCGTGGATGAAGAGTCAGATGCAAGAGTCACACAGGCAGATAATGATAACATATGAACAAAACTATGGATTTCTGTATGTTTATGTCATTATGATCAAAGTCAATGGGGTTTTAGCTGCATTATTATCATACTATGGAAACATTAAATAGTGAGACTAGGTAAAAAATTCATATGAATTTCTTATTGTGGGAGTCAACTTTTTTTTATTTTTTTATTATTTATTCAATTGTGTGTATGTATGCACGTGTGTATGTGTGTGTGTGTGTATAGAACCAATTCTTTAAATGTGAATTCACCTTGTCAAAAGCAATCCATGTCACCACTTCTTTTCAATGTGATGCAATTTTTAGTTAGTGTTTGTTTATTTTCAACACAACTGGGACTCTTTGTTGCTCCTGAAGTGACCAAGCTAGGGTGTGGTTACTGAATTAAATACACTAAGTCCTAAGTCCTACAGACATTTCAATTAATCTGTAAATGTTCATATACCCTTGACATTGCCCCCTAAAAGAGCAAAATATGCAGCAGTTAGAGTAGGGAACATATCTGATTAACATGTGAGCTGCACTAGGTGATACTGTGTCATTCCTACAGCTCTATAAATACTTTTAGAAGAAAAAAAGTCATTAGTAATGTTAGAATGAGATACACAGGACAAAGGTGAACACCACCACCATCGTTGTCTCATTTTTTTCTGGACTGAATTTTAATTTCAAACAGGTGTATCACTTTAAATGCTCATATAAAATACTTTATGAAGGCATTTTATGAAGTACAGAGGAAGTCATCTCCTGTAATTTAGCGTCGCTCCTCTCTTCTCTAGCTCATCCATAAAGCCAAAATTCTTCAGAAACAGATGCATCAAGTGCAATTGAGTGTGTTTGATTTTGAATACTAGGTTTATTTTTTTAGTAATATTTTGTCGCTGTCACGTAGACTCAAGGAAGCATAATGGTGTTCCACGCCATCACGTGTGCTTTCATTTCCTTGCAGTGGATAAGGCAAAATCCCCAGGGGTTGATCCCAAACAGTTGGCAGCAGAACTCCAGAAGGTCTCACTCCAGCAGTCGCCTCTGGTCCTGTCATCAGTCGTGGAGAAAGGGTCCCATGCTCACTCCGGTCCTACGTCAGCAGGATCCAGTTCTGTGCCCAGCCCTGGGCAGCCTGGGTCACCCTCAGTGAGCAAGAAGAAGCACAGCAGCAGCAAGGTGAGATGCCCCCATGTCCCCTCCGACTTCCCCAGGCATGATTCACACCCGGAGACACACAGAAAGTTACATAACATTTGCTGAAGTGCTGTCTTGTGATGTGTCATATCCTAATGAATTACTGAAACAAAGAATTTTGCTCTTCTGACTGTGTAACTTGATAAAGATATAGTCTATTATCTCTTAGGAGATTTAGTAGTCACAATGAGTTTGGAAAAAAATCTATACAAGATTTCTTATTTTGTGGATATTTCTTTGCTGCAAGAATCTGAACTTCTCTCTGCATAGACCCTTAACGTTTCATTTCATGAAAATAAGAGATGTGTATTTTTTTCTAGAATTTCTAAGTAAAAGGTAAAAAGTGATAATACACAGAAAGAAAGGAATTTAGGTCAGTAAGATAAGTGACATGCGGTCATCATTCTGGATAGTACTCCCTATTCTCTTAATAAATATCTTTATTTGAAACCAGCATTGTTCATGCCACTAATTTAATGTCACTGGGAAATTGGAAGTGAGCATTTATTTTAATTTTTATTCTTGTGAAAACAAACAACAATATAAAAAATGTACCATCATTCTTCTATGGGAGGTATTACCCACAATGTCCTCTGCCCACCAACTCTTCCTGTGCCCTATCCTACTTACATTAAATGGGCCTGGAAAAAACATGACTTTATTGTGAGTAATCACAATAAGCAAAATATTAACTTTACAATAGCCTTGAAGTAAGTTCTCCCATAGACTTCCCTCTTTCCTCTTCCATTCTCCTTCCTCCCTCCTCTTCCCTTCTCTATCTATTCATCTGTTCCTCCATTCATCCTGCCTGCCTCCCTGCCTCCTCCTTGTATTCTTGTCTTCCTCTTTCCAAAAATGATATATATTTCTCTTTGGATCATTTCTATCTTGACTGAAGTTATTTGGTTGTTCCATTTACCCTCTCAAATGTTCCAGGGCCCATTTTTAATTGGGCCATTGGTTTCCTTGGTGTTTAGTTTTCTAAGTTCTTTGTGCACTCTGGACAGTAGAGCTCTATCAGATATGTGGTTAGTGAAGATTTTCTCCCATTCTGTGGGTTGCCTTTGAGCTCGTGTTACAATCTCTTTATCTGAGCAGAAGCTCTTTAATTTCACAAGATCCCAACTGTTGAGAGTTGGTAGCAGTGACTGTGCCATTGGCCACTTCCGTAGCCATCAGGGAAATGCAAATCAAAACTTCCCTGAGATATCATCTCACCCCAGTCAGGATGGCAAAAATCCACAATACAAACAACAACAAATGCTGGAGAGGATGTGGAGAGAGGGGAACTCTCCTACATTGCTGGTGGGAATGCAGGCTCATACAGTCACTCTGGCGAGCCGTCTGGAGATTCTTAAAGAAATTAAGGATTGAAATGCCATATGACCCTGCAATCCCACTTTTGGGAATAACCCCCCATACAGCAGAGGTTCACCTTGATAGCACAAGCACAACCATGTTCATAGCAGCACTGTTTACAATAGCAAAGTCATGGAATCAACCCAAATGTCCAACAGTTGACGAGTGGATAAGGAAACCCTGGTACATCTATACAATGGAGTACTACTCAGCCATCAAAAATGATGAATTAATGGAATTTGCCGGGAAATGGATGTCATTAGAAACAATTATATCAAGTGAAGTATCCCAGACCCAGAAAATTAAGTGCCATATGTACTCCCTAATAGGTGGCTCCTAGTACCAAACCCACCCAGCCCACCTAGAGACAGTAATTGCAAGGATTATGAACAGGAGAGATGGGGTAGGAGGGCCACACCAGAAACAAGGAGAGAAGGGACCATGTTACAGCAGAGAAAATAGGCCTCCATCAAGGACTCAAATAAGTAATGAGATATCTGATTAAGTTCACAGACTTTTGTTCCTGATCATTTACTACTGAGGGGTATGATCTCACCAGAAGAGGAGGGCATATAGTCTGACAGATAAAAAGTAACCGTTGTGCAAATTGGTGATAGACCCTTCCCTCACTGTGATTTCCCACTTTTATTATATCTACCTTTGAATGTGCTTTTATCACAAGACTCTAGTTTAACAGCTTTTTGTCTCTGGCTGGGGGTAACATACAATGCCCACCAGGATGGAGTGAAGGGCATTGCAGGAGCAGCAAAACTGCAAAAGAAAACCAACAAACCACAATCCAGAACTTCAGAGACTCTATGTCAACCACCTAGAACTAGGCCAGACTAATCTCTCCCCATCCGGAAGCTCAGGGAAATTTGTGGAAGAGGGGGCGGTAAGAGTGTAAGAGCAAAAGGATGGGAGGAGCAATGATATGTAAGTTACTCCATACAAGTTAGGGCTGAAGCAATCATAATTGGACTTTACATGCTCTGTGCATTGTCCAACACACTATTGACCCCACAAAGTCTAGCATCTGCTAAAGGCACCAAGATCTTTGGAGGCAAAGGATTGGCAGCCACAGCAGTGTTCCTATACCTAAGGGGAACACGGGAAAGGGTTCAGGGAAAGGCCACTGGGTCCTTGTACGTCATCGGAGAGGAGAGCCCAGAGGAAAATCAGGCATGCACAAGAAAGGACTCTCTGGGAATTGGGGCGGGAGGCACTGGGGGATGGGAAGGGAGAGGGGTGGGGAGGAGGAGCACGGGGTACAGGGGGAGGAGGAGGGAGGGAGGGAACTGGTGTACCTATTAAGTTTGTATGAGCTGAAATAATAATAAAAAATGTATTAATAAAAAAAAACTTGAGTACTTTAAAAAAAAAGAGATATACATATTTAATGCAAGTGTTATCAAAATCCCAGTACTTAGCGTGGTAAATTTGGTAAGTTATAATTGATTTTAAAAAGATACCTCAGGAGAATTTTTTATATGGAGAGTTGACATGATAGTATTTTGGGTAGAATAAAGTGTTATTAAATTTTTTTTAAATGTTAAACTATTATGTTTTAACTATTATGTTTTAACGATCTAACCAAATGAACATTTCTAGCACAGGATTGTTTGCCTCTATTGACTGGAGGACCAATCAAATCTGCTTATTTTGTACAAGTGTATGTAATATATGTGTGTGTTCTTAAGTGAAAACATGAAAGTAGGATAGCACTCAAGAAAGTAACTATTATTTATTCACATTTTTTTTATTATTGATTTATCTCTAGCAGGTACAGATTTTCTTGAAACATTTTTGCTAAATTGATATATGAATAAACAGTTAAGGAGTTTTCTACCTACCAGTATTTCACATTCATCAAAAGCACTATTTACTTTTTATTTGCTTTCCAAGTACTAGAATATTAAAATTTTAATATAAAGAGATACTAAAAACATTGAATGTGGTCTGAGGCTTCCATATTTTAAACTCAGGTAAAATAAAGCTATATATAGCATATGTGCTTAAAATGGTGTAAAAATTAAGCTTTAACATCTTTTTGTTTCTTTAAGACTATTCAAACTAAATATTAAATTACATAAAAAATACAATATACTACAGCTAAATTATTTAAACTATTATCAGCATAATTATATATAGAGAGGTTTGAAATATACCTTTACAAATATTTTGTGCTTTGATTGAAATATTTATGTTTATTTTCTAGAGTATACTGTGATCTTTGAATATAGTATATACTGGTTAAAGATCTTCACAGACAATAAGCATACTCATCACCTGAAAAACATATCATTTACCTATGGAAAGAATACTCAACTTTTGCTCTTCTCAGTTGCTACAGAATTTTAAGCATATAGACTTTAAAAATAAAATTCACATATAAATATATAACACTATTTTAAATTATTGATTTTTTTAAATTATTAATTTTTAAAACTAACTTACTATGCATTTTTGTCTTCAAAAGTTTTATTTTACTGCCTGAGTCAGTTTTACCACAGGAATTCTAATTGGCCTTTTCTTATTTTTATCTTTAAAAATCTAAATAACTGTATTCTACTCATGGTATAAATAACTCAATTAAAATACTTATTAGTTTTATATGTTCCTAAAAACTAGATCTTCAAACTACAGTAACTACGTCCAAAGACACACATAAAAGAGTTCCATTTGTTAAATAATTCAATCCAAGTGATTTAATAAATATATATGTCCTAAATCTCAGTAGGCCTTAGAAAATGAAAGCACGGTCTTTTTTTTCCTAACCACAGTTGCATAACTCTAGGACATATGCAACTAGTAAGCACTGTGTATCTTCTCAGAATCTAGAGTTAGAGGGCACTATAGCACCCCATCGCCTGGCTCACACCACTAACACACTGGTCTTCTTGCTCTATGTGTTTTAACACAAACGCCAACAAGAATCTGCCATGACATGATTAAAAGAATAAAAAGAAAGTAGTTGTTTTTAAACTTGAAATGGCCCTGCTATGACCTGGTAATTGGCACAGCATCCAGTATTTGTTGGTCTTTTATTCTCCTTCATTTAAAATATCACACTGTATTCATGGCAGAACTGTCTCTAGGAACACTGTAAATGGACCATAGGTTTACTCCCTTCCCAAAATATGATATAGTTTCATGAACATGTATTAAATAAGCTATACTTTTCTTTTTAATTTTTTATTCTTTTAGAATTTCATACATGAATGCAATGAATTTATATTTTCACACCATAATCCCCAATTCCATCCTCCTTCTTTTACCTATTACAAATTTTTCCCTCCTACTAGTCTCCTTCTATTTTCATATCTTTTTGCATATGTGGCTGTTGAGTTTCATGTGGGTAGCCTTTGATGGCATGTGTATGAGCACTCACTGAAGAATGATCAAATATCAGTTGGATATACCATTGGGTAAAGCATCTTCCCTTCCCCTCCATTCAACATTAACCTTCATCAGTTTTCTGGGAGACATGGGACCTCTTGTGATCTTTCATCTTTCATGGTGAAATATTGATAGGACAAATCCTATGCAGTTCTTGTGGAAATACACATAGCCTCAGTATGTGTACATGCAGTAAGTTGTCTTGTCCAGAATATACCACTTCAAAATCTTACCTGGAAAGGAATATTTTCATTAAAGATTGTACATTAGTAGAAAAAAGAAGGAAGACAGAGATGTGCTCAGACAGTCCATGGAATTACGTTAATCATAACTTCTGTGCATCTAGGCAGTTGTTTTACAAAAACTCTTTGTTGCTACATATATCTTTAAACCATGTAAATAAGTGAAGTACTTTAAATCACATGTTCATTTTTGTAATTGGAAATCCTGTTGATATAATATTATGAATTTAAAATAGGTTTACCAAAATGAAAAAGTAGACTTATGTTCTATAAAATTAGATAAGTATGAGAGGTATAAGTGGACACTATTATTTTAAGCAGTAAAAAGAATGAAATGTCTTCTCCAGGCAGTGTGATCCAATCAAATAGAAGTTAATCTCAGAACAGAGTTGGAATGATAAATTCTGTGAATATAGTTTATTAACTTAATGTATGCTGTTTCATTTTGCAGCCTACTGATGCAACAAAAGCTGTCTCTCATCCAATTACAGGAGAAATTCAGGTATGAAAGTTTTTTGAAAGAAATTGTTCTTTCTTCCTTCATTTTCAATTGTTTTTGACACTTGTCTATTGAAATTGTAATCGGGAGGTTAGTTTTAAAGCATTGTTTTGTGTGTGTGTGTGTGTGTGTGTGTGTGTGTGTGTGTGTGTGTGTGTGAATGCAATCAGATGTTTGATATCCTATATTCTGAAATCTTCGGTGTTGAGTAGTTTTGTGCTTTGACTTTTGTGTATTGTTTGAATGTGTTTCAAACAAGGCTGCTTTAGGAAATCTGAAAGTTCATCAAGATTTACACAAGTAATGATGTCCTTTATGTCAATACAGCTAATTAACTGAGGAACATTTATTCCACAGAAGTGTTTTTCATATGGTAAGGCATTACTGTAAAAAAATCTAATTAAAGAATCTTAACTAAGAAAACAGAATGAAAATAGTCCATCACTTTTGCTTTTATTTGGTGTATATATCTGTTTGTATATTTTATTACAATGCTGTATTGTAGCAGTTTATATTTCAGTATGAGTAACAGTGAAAGTATTTTAAAAAATCTGTGCCTTAGGTGATAGCAACTAATAATTTGAGAGAAATAGGAAATGTCACCCAGAAAAATTAACACGGAACATATTAGGTATTTGAAGACAGTGCTTTTCAGATAAGGAAAAGAAGCATTCTCAGCTATGTCTCCAGAATACTCAAGAAGAAATTATCACAAATGATTTCACAAAGAGAAATCAAGAAACATGAACTAATTTTGTGATAAGCATCAAAAAGGGAGACTGTGTTCCTGGAAGAAGTGGCACACAGAAAGCTATTGCATTCACATAGAAGGGGGGGAATCTATACAGAGAGAAGATTATGTTTAAAAGAAACTTGGAGACAAGCATAGTTCAATTAGCCCCAACAGAAAACAGCATAAATCACTAAATATTTTACAGTAGAAAAAGACTACTAGAAAAAAAAATGTGTGGTGAGGAAAGCACAGACATAGATATCAGAAAATCAATTAATGATCAGTTCGCACTAATAAGAGAGAGATAGAGAGAGAGAAAGAAAAGAGGTGTGGGTTAGTGCACCCTTCCAAGAAGGACTCAGCTATCTGGGCCTGATTGTGCACTCAGGATATCACTGTGCCTTTCCTGCTGTCTATGGACTTTAGCAGGCTGCCTCCAACAGACATGGCTATTTTCATTTCATGAGCAACACAGAAAGTGCTAGAATTTCTGATTTTGAACATCTCTCTCCTAATGTTTTTCACCTGCTCCCTTTGTCCTAGCATTTCCCATTTCCTCTGGGTCTTTTTGTTGTTGCTGCTTGGGTTCTTGTCTCTCCCTGGAGAAATAAGACCAAATGAAGAAGAAGATATCTTCCCTGACAATAGCCCTCTAACACAATACTCTCAAAGCAGTTCCTTTCAGTTATGTTTGTGTTCTGTTTTCTTTTGTTTTGAAAAAAAAAAAACTTATTCTAAATCATCTGAAATGTCAATCCATGACTGTGCTATGACTATGTCTCCCATTTTTTGGACTGACTGACCATTGAGCTGAAAACCAATTGTTCAAAGTAGACTAAGGGTTTTCTTTTCATTAAGGACTGGCTTCTGATGTGTATCATTAGAAAGTTAATTCCAGGAGTAGCAGAGAGAGAATGAAGGCCTTCGGATTGTCAGTGGAACTTACTGCACATTCTCTCTCTCTCTCTCTCTCTCTCTCTCTCTCTCTCTTCTCTCTCTCCTCTCTCTCCTTTCTCTTTCTCTCTCTTTCTCTCTCTCTCTCTCATTTCCCTTCATTGCACACAGTTCCAAAATTCCCATCTTTCTTTTTCCTTGAAGACACTTAATTATTTTCATTGTTCATATGATAGCGAAATTCTGTATGGAATCACACAACTGAAGACTCTTCTGGAAAAAAAAAAGACAGATTAAAATTATGCAACAAAGAGAACGTATTTTAATAATGAAGTTTTCAGCAAAAAGTTAAAATTATGATAGCCTACTTATCCTGCTAGCAATGTAAACAGTGTGTATCTATTTTGTGTCATTCATTAAACATGTTAGCATTTTATTTTTGTACTTCCTTTATGAAATATAGCTATTTCCTTTTCTATTATTGGATCAAATATCAAATCTAAATGATTCCAAAAGAAAGTTTTAATTATATAAGGTAAAATTTATGAAACTCAATGATTTTATATTATTCTGGCTACAATCTCAATTGTAAATATTGCTCTTCAGTAGCAATGTTCAGAACCCAATAAGCCTGAAGCATAACTATTCCATCTTCTTCAGAAATCAACAAGTAATATTTACATTATGCCCATTTCTTATTTGTGTATACAACAGGTACATGCTGGAAAGCTATAAGTTTAATATCAGGAAGCATATTGAAAAATAAAATCTTTTTGTTTTAAAATTTTCTTCCTTTATACACTGAAATATCAATATTACATAACTTCTCAAAGTTGAAACTAAAATGACCTTTTATAATATATTTCCCAATTATCTAATTTATTCACAGAATGCACATTAGTGATAAAGTATTCTTTTCCTGTGGATAAAATTTTTTTAATTTATTATTATTTATTCAATTGTGCGTGTATGCGTGTGTGCATCTGTGTATGTATGCGTATGTGCACGTGTGTATGTATGTGTGTGTGTGTAGAACCACGGGTGAATTCGGGAACCACCATGGACCACCTCCACCTCCTCCTTGTTTACTCTGCCCCGGGATTCACAGGCTCCACCCTACCAGGACCAGAAACACAGGCCGCCCCCGCTTCTGTCCCGGCGTCTATAAGTGGGGTCTAGGATACGAACTCAGGACCTTCCGCCTTCAAGGCAGAGGCTTAACCCCTGAGCCACTTCTCCAGCCCCTAAAGGGGAATGAACATTCACTGTTTGATTTTATTTCTCCATGAATTTCAGCTAAGCAAAGACTTTTCCCTTGAAGGAATGAATAGCATATTTACTAAAAATTCAAATGTGCCTGAGCATTCCATTTAACATGGCAGTAACCATTGTTTAGTTTAGAATAAAAGTGAAGTGAGAGTAGATATTTTTATAGTCTTAAAAAAAAACCTAGTGTACTATTAGATGATACTTTATTACATGTTTTACAAATATGGAATTTCTACCCTTAAAGCTTCAAATCAACTATGATCTTGGGAATCTCATAATACATATTCTCCAAGCAAGAAATCTTGTCCCCCGAGACAACAATGGATATTCTGACCCTTTTGTTAAAGTGTACCTACTTCCAGGGCGAGGGTAAGTAAAGAATCAGTGTCTCTTATTATTAAACACATGGCTTAAAGGTAGTGATAATGTCTTCCAGCTTGTAATATCCAAGCCTTACCTAATTGACTTCATTATCCTTTCCTTGGTTTTCTCCACACATCATATTTACTCAACTGTAATTAGCAGATAACGTTGAATTAAATTTTTATGTTAAGTTTAAAAGGGTTCTGGAGAGCTGTAATAATGTAATAATAGTAAAACTGTCTCCCCAATAACAAGTTAATATTAACCCTTCCATTCTTCATGGATTCCTGACCAAAATGGCTAGCTTAAAGATGAGACCACATTAGAATTATCAGTTATTTTTTACTCTTTATGTTTTACAGGATATGTATTTTCTGATATGCTAGATGTTCATAAAATGGCTCTTCCATGGAATCCTATATATTTCTAAATCAATGGTTTAAAATAATTATAAATAGGAGTAACAGGTATCAGTTTGGTAAATAAGTGAAAACATGCCTTTCAATCTTCTGTGGGATACATAAATTGCTGATATAAAGTGAATGCTCTGGGTGTGGCGTGTAGCTCAGAGAATATGAGAGAATATGTTTAACAGACCTGAATCTTTCAGTCCCTAGCTCAAATAAAATCAACAAACAAAAGATAAGTGTCCTTTGTGGATATCTAATTTTCACATAATTAATGCTAATTGCACTGCCCTGTAATACAAATCAGTACTCATGTATGCTTTACAATCAGTGATTTGGTCCCTACAAATAATTATACCTAATCCAAGCAACTCATGGTAAACAAATCAGCTTAATAAAACCATAAATAATCATCAAATGGATGTTTCATAGTAAATAAAATCTCTGTGTTGATATCTTCAAGACATTGTTTTAATTTTTATTTATTTTTCTTTAATTAGGGGAGTGACATTGGAATACCACTTTTTGTTAGGAACTTCCAGGTGTGACACAGAAGTAGGGAGAAGAGCATAATAACCCACTATACATGGATATACATCTTTTTCCTAACGAAGTATATTTCATTTTTGTTCTCATATAGTTTGAATCCATTATTTTTTTTAATTTTCCACAATTTAATATATAAATAAATAGTTGCATAACTCAAGAAAGATTTTTTATATTGATTAATTCATCTTCATGTAGCTGTCTGTATATGTAAATTCACAAAATCTTCTATGATGAAAATGACAAAAATAACAAAGTATAACAAACTGAAGTATATTTTGAATTGATTTTAGAATTATTTAATGACAGCATTGGGAAGTTAGGTGAAAGCACTGTTAGAGATTGTCTCTAGTAGTTTTCAGTGGGTAATGAAAACAACTCTCATTTTCTAATAATGTCCTGTGGTGCCACTTTTCATGCTATATGAGACAAACATCTTTTATTTATACCAAATATAATTTTTAATTGGAGCGTTAGAAACAAACGTATTAGGTAATTCTGAGATATGGATTAAAATGTCCCAAACATGGTATCCTTATGCTTTCCCCAATTAAGTATCATTAATGAGGGGGCTCTGGCCCAAAGATATTTTCTCATGTTCATCCCCAGGTCTTTTATTAAGTTTACTCCACTTAGTAGAATAGTCAATACCTTTGAATTTATTACATTTTGGGGTTATGAATTTCATTGGATTTATAGCATTTCACTCTACTTTATATCATTTATATGTTATAGTGTAATTCCTGTAATTATTATTCTCAAATTTTCTTCCTACTTCTGTTTCTAATTTGTCTCTTCCTGTCTTTTCTACTTTGCTGTTGTATCCTTCCCTCTCCCTCTTGGAATCAATGCAGTCAAGTCATGGTTGTCCAGAATGCCAGGTAGAGTTGATTCTTCTTCTGTTTCCTGCAGCATAGTTGTTATGCCTAGAATTACACCCTTTGTAATTTTAGTATGTCACTCTACTACTTTAATTGAAGCTGAAACTTCTGCATTTGTGTACCTGTTATTTGGACATATAGCAAATTCTTCTCACCATATCATTAAGTGGCTTTGGAGGCGTGTATAATAAGACACATAAAAGAAAATATCAAAACCATAGATAGATGGATAAAAAAGGACTACCCTGAAATTTTCATTGATCTACTTCACTGAATCTCACTTAGTTTCTTATGTGATACTCCCAGCATTAAATTTTCCTGGGAATTCTATCACGATGAGAACATAAAGAGTCACTTTCTTTGAGATAAATATGGGTTTTTTTCTGGATATACAATAGTATGTGTGTCTCATCTTAAAGACAGTAACTGCTTCATATCTTTTCCTGAAACTGAACTTAATGTTGGAACACTGAAATATTGAAACTTTATATCTTCTCTACTGCAGAATCATTGGTAGGCAGCATAAAATCAGTAATCTGCTTACCACAGCACAAGTATTTTTCTTAGCTTTAGTCAGAAACTGTCATGTAATATAATTCATAACAGGTTGCATCATTATATTATTAACAAAGACTACCTCTCACACATGGACAATACACATTATTCATAATCTCCTTGCCTTTTATCTGAAGAGAACCAGGAATAATACCACAGTTGTGAATTTCCCTGTTTACTTAAAAGAGAACACGTGTTGGTGGATGAGCCTGGACTGTCTTAGAAGTAATTTAGACAATTTAGAACCAGGCTGTTATACAACAGTATCTTCACCATGTCTTTGTAAGTTGTCTCTGTTAGAGGGATTTACAATGACCATGAAAGGTGATGAGTGAAGTCCTTAAGAACCTGACTTTGAATTTCAGTCATGTCATGTAGAAGCTGTGAGATTTGTGCAGAGGTGCATTCCTCTTCTGTAACTAGCAATTATTATAGACTTTTCTTGTGAATTATATTCGATAATGAACCAAAGCTGAGAAGCACAAAATCTGATATCTGTAACATGATAATAATCATCAGGAAGTGTCAGTGGCTATTACTATTAGTAGCATGTGTAATAAATTTCATGCAGATATGGACAGTGATTGTGGACTACCTAATTATGCAAATTGTTTTACATTAAGACAAAGAAAACCAAAACACTTTTTCTCCAACAAAAATGGAATACGTTACAAATAAAATAAGAAAATTCCTATTAATTGACAGAAATTACTGTTACTCAGTTCTCTCATCTATTTTTGCTTCTTGCCATTTCATCAGTGTATTCATAAGCTATGAAAGGATTAAGGTTAGACAAGATGAGATGAGAAATGACAAGAAGTTCTATCAAATGACCCAAGACCTCAGTGTATGCACTTGATAATTAGAAATGAAACAAGCATATTTGACGTCTCTCTTTTCTCCACCGTAATGTTGGGCTCAATGCAACTTTTCACATTAATGAGATTTTACTCATTACTCAATTGGAAGCAAAATTGCTGGCTAGACTTTCTCGAAACATCCATCATCTTAGCAAACAATATACCTCTGGGACAAATTGTACTAGTATATCCAAATTTATTTTATTTCAATAAATTTTAAAGGAAAACAGTGAAGTATAAACATGTTTTAAGATGAAGAACCATGTTTATTAAATTAAATTATTTTTCTTTCCCCATAATAGTATATATTTGATAATTAGACATGGTTTGAATTGTCTTTTTCATTTTTATTTTGACAAAGTGTCATGTGACCAAGACTAGTCTCAAGCTATGTAGCTGAGGATGACTTTGTATTCATGCTTACTTTTTCCTGACATTGAGATTTGTACCACCATGCCTAGCTGTAATTGATACTGTACATTTTTAGAAAAAGACATAGTTTTGTGGACATGACATAAAATTATTGGGCAGTTTAAATCAAATTATTATCTATGGGTAAAGAAGATATTGGTATTACCATTTAGTTTGCTTAATTCTTTCCTACATTCATAAAAATCTAAGATTGCTAAAAACACAGAAGCATAGTTAAAACATCTATAAAAATTTCTTTAAAAACATATGCATTTGGGCAAGCAACACTAGAAGCATACAAGGTACTTTTAAATTGTCATTGATAAATTACCTTAAAATAATATTTAAGACATACCAGTGAGGATAGTTGTTTAATGATTTGAGGCCAAATATCTTGAAAATATTACATATCTTTCAATTTGAGTGTGTAATCAGTTAAGTGAGAAATCACTAACTCTCTTTTCTTCCAATTTAGTGCTGAGTACAAGAGAAGGACTAAGTACGTTCAAAAAAGCCTTAATCCTGAGTGGAATCAAACAGTAATTTATAAAAGTATTTCCAGGGAACAGGTATGTAATGATTACTGTCTATATGGTAGATTTAGACAGATAGAAAGATTCTAATGGCAAAATGTTAAAAGACTGGACTCCCTGTTCTTATTTGCCATCAGACAGCAACAGCTTAGTTGAGTGAGTACATATAACAAAAAAACAGTGATGATAAAAAAAAAGTAGTTCAAAGGTAAGGCTAGCAGTTTTATATTTGACAATGAAGACAAAAATATGAACAAATAAATTATTTTATATTTATTATATATGCATTTTAAAATATCATGAGGTTGGAGATATGGCTCTGGGGTTAAGACTTTGCCTTGCAAGCAGAAGGTCCTGAGTTCCAGTCCCAGATCCCACATAAAAATGCTGGGTAGAAATAACAGTGGCCTGCACTTCCTACCCTGGAAGGCAGAGATTGGAAAACCAGAGTAAAGCAAAGAGGAAGTAAAGCAATGTCCTCTACAAATGTCCTCTGATACATACAGACACATACACACACATGTATGTACATACACACAGACATATGTACAAAATAAAGATGTAATAAAAATAAAATATATTCTTATTTAAAAACATGAAAGAAAATATTTTAAACTGACTGTACTTTGAGTTTTACAAAGTATAAATTAAAAATGACATCAAGTGAGTTTTACAAAATATAAATTAAAAATGACATTAAATGCTTATAAATGCTTTTCTTCAGTCAGCAGTATTTAAAGGATTTATTTCACTGAATCAAGGCCTTATAAAATATACCTTTATGGCCAATGACTGCTAGAAATGATGTAACGATCATCAGCATATAGGAATACAGCCATAAGCAATCAAACAAAATCCTATTATTCTAGGTTTCATAACTTTTCCTAAATAGAACTCTTAGTTCACAAGGTTATACTCAATGAAAAGAAACTGCAAATAGAAATATGAGAAGGGGAGAACTAGGGATGGTGCATCAAGTAAGAGTGCTTTCTGCACAAACTTGAGGACTAGGTTCAAATCCCCAGTTCCCGCATAAAAGACAGGCATAGTTGGGAGTGGGGACAGGCATGTCTCTGGAACTGCTTGCCCAGATACATTAGCCAAAACAGTGATCTTCTGTTTCTACAGGAGACCCTGTCTCAAGAGAATAGAGCAAAAAGTAATGCAGCAAGAAATAGAACGTTCTCCTCTGGCCTCCTCATATATGCACATGGCCCTGCATATCCATCCACACATACATGAATCCACATATCACAAACACACACAACACATTTACAAAAGCACAGGAAAAAGTCAGCCATATAAAGCAAATTGCTAACAAAAATGGGATTTAAATGTTTCTCCTGAAGATTAATGTGAAGTTTAAGTGAATCATGACCTACGTTCCTTAAAATAAGTTAAATTTTACACAAGTAATTATACTATCATTCTTTTAAAAATCATTGAAACAAAAATTTTAGCCTAAGTAAATATTTTGCATTTTGATTTTATTACATTTAAAGAATACAGATTCTGCTTTGTTTCTTTGAAAAAATGACAGGGAAGGATAAAAAAATAGAAGAAAACTATTTGTTCACAAAACAGTGAGGTCCTTCATGATCAAATACTGGATGGAACTGCAAATTACCCTTGCAATTTTTACATAAGGATAAATCCACATAGTCATTTAAAAAGTGTTTATAAAAGTAGGGAGAATTCAAAGGCAAAAAAATAGCTGTTGTATGAATATAATGAAATTTGTAACAGAAAAGCAGAATCAACGACAGTTTTATTTGACTTGCAGCTCAAGAAGAAAACCTTGGAGGTGACAGTTTGGGATTATGATAGATTCTCCTCTAATGACTTCCTTGGGGAGGTAAGTCTTTCCTGCTTTTATAAACTAGTCAATAAAATAATGCAAAGCATATTTATTTCTTTTTTCTTTTTTTAATTAATTTTTTATGTATTCAATTGAGTATGAGTGTGCGTGTGTGTGTGTGCGTATGTATGTGTGTGTGTTTAGAACCACAGGCGAATTCAGGAACCACCATGGACGCCTCCACCTCCTCCTTGTTTACTCTGCCCGGGGATTCACAGGCTCCGCCTACCAGGACCAGAAACGCAGGCCGCCCCCGCTTCCGCCCGGCGTCTATACATGGGGTCTAGGATCTGAACTCAGAACCATCCGCCTGCAAGGCAGAGGCTTAACTTCTGAGCCACCTCTCCAGCCCCGCAAAGCATATTTCTTGAATGTATGCAGCAGCCATTCCTGAGTCAAACCTTTGACCGACAGATTTTTTTCCTTACTTTTTGAGGAATAGCAACTTTTTACTCTGTCTTACTGAGTCAAGATTAAATATTGTTTGTTAGTAGGAAATATATATTCACAGCGTGAGTCCGAAAAAGATTTGAGGTAACAAGTTTAGAGTTGGAATTTATAAAATGTAATTAGATCACTCAGAATATAAAGAAATGTAATATTTCACATCGATATTTGTGATGAATATCTTAAGAAATATTTTTTCAATTTTTAAAGCACACCTATATGCAACAGATTATTAGAATAATTTTACTATGAATTTGCAAGTAATCAAAATACCTAATCATATAACCTTGCAAATTGATCAGGTTTTTTTATATGTGAACTCCAAAACTACATAGTATATACTTAATGTTCTTATATAAATTACTGATATCATTTATTATGCATATAAATTGATAATATCCAAGAAATCTAAAACCTGTAAAATGCTGTATCTTTTTTAAAGAGACTGTATGAAATAGTCTGTCATCATTACACTCTATATAATAATGAGGACTTCAAGACACTGTTCCCATCAGAGCTAGACCCTTTAAGCCTGGCCTTCAGATTCCATTTTGGAATAACTTTAATCATACACAAACTACTCTAGAATATAATGATTTTTAGTGTCTTATTTCAAAAGATTGACATACTGAACTCCTTTCATATATATGTAAATATAAAATGTGACAGTATTAATATATTCACCATTAAGAAAGAAACCATGTCACCTAAACCATAACATGTCTTCTCACCATTAGTTGTTAGAAATATCTCTATTTCAAATATTCATTTATGCTTCAAAATAGAAGAATGATTTAGTGGCAAGAGTACATAATGGTCACAAAGTATTCTTTTTAGTAATCTGGCTGAAGATAAATGAGTAAAGGGGAAAAGGTAAGGGAGTTACCCAAATCCTCTGCTTTATATGCTCAGGCAAATCTTAGGTCACAGAAACATGAAATGAATACACTACAGCTAAATCCATTTTTTCCACTGCTTTCTTTTTACTTCTTCAGGTATTGATTGATTTATCTAGCACATCTCATCTTGATAACACACCGCGGTGGTATCCACTTAAAGAACAGACTGAAAGCATTGATCACAGCAAGTCTCATTCCAGCCAGAGCAGCCAGCAGTCCCCGAAGCCTTCTGTCATCAAAAGCAGAAGCCATGGTATCTTCCCTGACCCATCCAAGGGTAGGAGACATTTCAAGTAGAAATAGTTGTCTATCTAGCTCTACAGTGGTTGTTTTTATCTTCTTGAATATGAGTGCTTCTATATTTAATATTCATGGAAGACTTTGGATACTTCCCTTCCTTGACTTTGTCTGTCATCCTGTGAAAAGTACGAAGTATGGGCCACAACAATGAATTCTATGTCTCAGAATGCAAAAATAATATGAATTTAGAAAACTCACTGAGATACTTTATAAAATTTAAAAATACTTCTGGTATGTTGACTAAACATAACCATCATTGCTTTCAAATGTTTCTTTTAATTGTTCAAGCCTCTTTCAAATGTATGGCCTTAGTCTATAAATACAGTTTTCCATTCTACTTCTTGTCATGTGAAGAACATTTCCTCATGTCATCAAGAAAAATTCCTCATATAAATTTCCTTAGGTCTTTTTTAAACTTTAGGATTCAGCTGGTTTTTTTTTTTAACTACTAATATTTTTTAAACAGTGTTATACAGAGGATTTGGCAATATACATAGTAATATTGCTGTGTGAAAAAGTTTATCCTTTGGGAGTCTTACTACCAATAATCGTATAAAACATCACTAATCCTCACCATGACTGGAATTATTACCAAGAAAAGCTTGTGATGACTACATTTATCGATGTGTTTAAGTATTAAGTACAATTACTAAATACTGCTCCTTCTCATTGATGGACATTTTATAAGTAGAGCAAATTAAAAGTGATTCTTTGCCCACCAGAACGGGTCTGGTTATTAGTGTTCTACAAGGTGGGAAAATGAGGTCATTGCATGTCTTGCAGAAGACTGAGTCCATGTGCTTAACCACTGACTGAAATGCATGTTGTCAATTACTTAAGTTTTATAGATCAATTTTGTACTTGATTAAGCAAGTTTTCAACTTGAGCCTGTTGTCTAACATTCTGGAAGATGACTACTATACAGATTTTCCCATTCTGTCTACATATATCTAAATATCTATCCATCGGTCTCTCTGTCCATTCTCTACATTTGCCTGAGACAGTGACTCTACATTCAATTTATTTAATGAGAGTCACTTTAATGACCATAACCAAAAATTCATCCAAAAATTCACTATGGTTTACTCAAAAGTCCTGCTTTGACTAAGTCTGTCTCTTTTAGCTAACCTGTATTAGAATGAGTACAGCTGCTGGTTGAAACTAGAAGTTAATATATTCATTACCTGAGGCAAGTGAGAATGTATTTTTATGAATATATCTCATCTCAAGGCTATGTTTCTTTTGTTTTCCATCCCCCAATTATTTTCCAAACATTCAATCATGTTACTGAATAACTATCGATGGAGTAAGTGAAGATAGAATTAGGTGAAATCTTAAACATTTTTAAATTATATGTAGACCAAGTTTGATGGCAGGAGAGCTAGCGCAACTTTAACTCTTGTTTTACCCTTTTGTAACCAGACATGCAGGTTCCTACCATTGAGAAATCACATAGTAGTCCTGGTAGCTCAAAATCATCATCTGAAGGCCATCTTCGTTCTCATGGACCATCCCGCAGTCAGAGCAAAACCAGCGTCACTCAGACCCACCTGGAAGATGCAGGGGCTGCCATAGCTGCGGCCGAAGCCGCCGTGCAACAACTCCGCATTCAACCAAGTAAAAGACGCAAATAAATTCCTCAGCATGGCAGCTTAATGTCCATCTGTTGCCTTTCTCTCCCGCTGTCCTTCCTGTTTGCTTTCTGTTTGGCATTCCAGCTCACTCTGTTCTCTGTCCCTTTGTTTGTGTAAGAACAGGATCAATACATAAATATGCTCTTCCTTATTTAGTTTTTTTTTAATTTACATAGATTGCAATAAAACTGGCTGTTTCTCCTCTGTTTCCACTATCCATCCAACCTGGCTCATAGTATCTGGTAGCTGTGTCAGTGATGTTTGCAGGCAAAGCAGTGTTGTGTGTCATTTTGTGTGCACTTCTGTCTCCTTTAGAAAACAGGACTTACAAGCACAAGGGATTGCCAGCTTTCTAGAATTTCAACCCCCCCCCACAAAAAAAAGCACACACAGAGATGCAGATAGACATGCACACACAATATTTATAGCAGATTAACAATAAGATGCTTGTATCTGTAAACGCTCAAAAGTTTTCAGCTGAAGTACAATTAGACCAACAGTTAAGTTCTGAAACCTGTGGTAAAAGTTAGTTCAAGCTGAAAAACATGTGTATGAATTGTTGTAGTTTTTCATATGTGAACTCTTTCTTCATTCATTCTCTAAAATACATTTTATTCATATATGTTCAAGCATATGTGATAGGACAGCATGACCTCATTAAGGAGCACAATTGGGTCCATTCTGGTGGATCATAATTAATGCAGGATAACCAAGAGTTTATAGATTATTTTTTCTATTATTGCAATCCTTTAAAGGTCAAGAAGTGCTATATTTAGTAGTTAGATCAACTAAAGTCTAATAATCCATTCATCTGAACAGCCAGATTTTCATGTGCGAAAATGTAGTCATTGGATGTGGTCATTTAAAAACCTAACTGCAGATATTTTTCACAGATAGTGGTGCAGCGTTTCTCGCATGCACCATTAGTCAGGCAATGACATCAGCTTGTTTTCCTCGCCTCTCTCGCCATCATTCCTAAGGAAACAGCCAGTTTTAATCCCCTTTAGTGCTGTGCATGCAGTGTCACTTTGGCATTTGATAACACAGTTCAAGCAGAGCAAAAGAACACTTCTGTTTGCATGAATGACATTGAAGCTGGTTCCATCTGAGGATACATACTCTGGGTTTCCATTTCACCCACACTGCCACAGCAGCACATAAACGCGATCAGTGTAATCATGCCAGGAAGCAGCACAGACACAGCATAGGAGGCGTCCTCCCCATTCAAAGAACTCAGTCTGATAATCTGCCTCCACCAGCCAATGGCCACCAAGACCAAAGCCAGCTAGCCCTCAGGAAAGTGATGTCTGATGGACCAGTCAAGCCAGAAGGAGGTGAGCAGAAAGGCCCTGTTCAAAGCACACAGCAAGAACATCCCCAAATTTAAAGCTTTCATCTTTAACTTTTAGAGATTGTCTGATCAAATATGTTTATTCCCCTTTCTCAATGTGCTTGTGTGGGCATGGCATTTTAGGACTTCATCATCACCATGTAAGTCCCAAGATCAATCTCGTAATATATCGACTACAGTGATTTGTATTTTTCTATGCACTGGGTATCTTTTGACTTTTGTTGGGAAATAGATTAACAGTATTCATACTGCAGAATGGAATGCATGCTACTAACCTAATCTGTTCAAGCATGACTATAAATATGTTACATTGTGATAAAAGTTTACATTGATCACAGTTCAAGTCAGCATACCCATTGGAATGTAGATCAGTTTTTGTTGCATATTATTTGAAGTGTAACTTTTGGAAATTCTTAGAGGAAAGTAAAGGAAAAATTGTGAATGCACTCATTCACCTTGTCATGGTGAAAACTCTCTCCTGATCCTACAAGCAGACATTTTCCATTCGTGTTTCCTTAGTTGTTCAGTGTATCAGATGTGTTGGGCATGTGAATATCCAAGTGCCTGTGTAATAAATAAAGTATCTTTATTTCATTCATAAACTCCTGGGTTCTGAGCCATTGTTATCTGATGCAGCATAAAATGAGTGTGTCAGTTATTGTTTTCTCTTTGAATTCCTTGCAATAGAACATAGTTACGGCTACACGTTTGCGTGAGCTATGACAGATTTACACACTGGAGCCATTCGGACAAGGAAAACTGTTACGCAATAACAATGGAAAGGAATAATGAAAGTGGTTGGGCTAGCCCAGGCAATGCATGAACTGTTGCTAAACACTCTCCCATATCTGATATACTTGGCTATCACAGGTGCCCAGATAGAGGAAGGTAAATCGCATGACCTCTAGCAGCTGATCGAGATCCCACAGCTATATTCAGAAAGGAAAACAAGCTTATACCTATTCCTAACCTTATCCCAACTCCTAACCTTATCCCAACATGTAGAATTTCACTCCCCAAAAATTAGTCACTATGACAGAAATCAGGCAGGTTGTTTTTACAGATGTCTTCAAATTTAATTCAAAAGCACATATAAAAAAACAGTTTGAGGTTTTTTTTTAATAGGATAGCCACCCTCCTAATTATCATCCAACCCAAAAAACTCAATTTTGTGATTCTGGATTTTCCTTGGAATCGTGACGAAGCCTTATATTCACCTGTTATGTTTCTCTTGATTAAACCATTTATTCTGTTCTTCTCTCACTGGTCACATAAGTGGTATAATGGATCTGTTTCACAATAGCGAGGCAGAACAAGGAAGTGCCTACTAATTTTCCAAGTAACTTAAAAAGAAAATGACATTATTGTAAGGAAAATTCTGAGTGAAATTCCTCAGCTCAATTTAAAGATCATCATCACAGTCCAATTTCCTTTTACTTGCTTGTCTTCCTAGAATATTCTGAAAGAATCTAAAAATTCTACCTCTCATCTTTACTTCCATGAAATAAGTTAAAGTGATTTCCTCATATTGTTCTCTTACCCAAAATGATGCATTAATTTTAAATGCCACAATAATCAAAATTATTCTATTATTTCATGCCTTATTTTAATATTGTGGTTTAGATATTTCTGTATAATTATTTTTCAAATATCTTAATCACAGATGTAGTTCTTAAAATTTATATGAAAACATTTGAATCTCCTTCTTTTGAACAATAGATTCCTTACATTTAAGTGCTATAGTTGTATTAGAAGTCACTCTTTATTGAGGAACAAAAGCAAAAGTAGATAATGTAGCAAGATTTCTTGATCATTTTGTACTGATAAATGATAAATAAAATGCCCTGTTTTCTGAAGTATGAATACACTCTTCTCCAGAAGCTCTAAAGCACTAATAAATAATAACTGAACAATGTATCTGCCAAATTTTAATCATAAAACATACTGCTATGTTGAATTTATTAAAGTGCGATGTAATCTATTTAAAATCTGGAGAACAAAAAACTGACCAGAGAGATGGTCATACAAAAATCTAGCAAGTCCTTTTTTGATTGGTTATCCCAAAAAATTGGAAGTAGTATTCATATCATTAATAAAAGTCTAGCATTTCAGTCCTCACAACAGAGCTCACATAATCACACTTGCATCTTGAAAATAATAATCTGAATAATTCTTGATATTGTACAAAGTGTTTTGTCATCCATTTGTCATTAACCACTCAAAAGTGAATGAGTCAATCATTTAAATATTCCATCTCTGTTTTAAGGATGAATCAGGGAGTCAGAAGGGTAAGATGTGATGTAAGAACACCCAATTTAAAGTTTTGAGGAGCATCAATTACAAACCTATCTTGTGAGTCCTTCAAAGTCTTTGCATTTTAAATACAATGACTCTTGAAACTGAAATCCCCTGACTTCAATAAAAATAATTATAATTTACTTATATGTTATATTTCATTAAAATTCTTGCTAAGTATTAGAAGTAGCCAGAAATGGTAACAGGATATAACCCAACATACATGAGCTTACCTTCTAAAGGGTGAAGATTCAATCTGCTTCAAAGCTATACAGGCCACCTTTCCCACTGTACAAACCCAGTTCGGACATGAGGCAGGTCTCCAAAGGGAAACATCTGTAGCCATTCTATCAAGGTCACAAATTAACCCTAAAGATCTTTTCAGATTTTTCTGCTTGAATTCAAAACATATGGGTCAAGCATGAATTAAGGACAGCATCAGAAGAAACTTTTTCTCTCCTTCTAGGCATTAGTCATAGTCTTGGAAATCTGAAATGAAAGATTAGAAGGATTACACTTTTCACCCTGGTGCCCAGACAACTGTGTTTATATTGAGAGAAACCCCTTCTCTTATTTCTGTCCAAACTCCTTGGTTGAACACAAACCCTCCTATTGCTAAAGATGACATAAGCGAGGGTAGAGTAACAAGTAATTTTGGAAGTTTTCTTATTTGCATTTTTCATTTCTTTCTTTAATTTTTTTAAAGCAGGATTTTCTTAGATATCCCTGTAGTCCAGGTTGGTCTGGTTGGGATACAGGTGTATGCCACCATATCTGTTTCCTTATTTTTCTTCTTTGAAGACCATCCCAAACCATCCAAATCACTAAATCACTAAATCACCAAATTTAGTAAATATCTATTGTATGGAATTTTAGGAACAATTTATAATTTCCCATCTAGTTTTGACAGCAGGATTTCTACTGTATGTTTTAAGTTTAGAAGCAAGTCATATAGATGGGATGGACATAGCCCTATCCATGAGCAATTAAAAGAAAGCAGTTAGGACTACTGGAAAAGGTTATATGAGATGTATCATTAGTGATGTAAAGAAAATAAAATGGCAAGAGTCTTGGTGTAGCCCAGTTGTAGGAGAAAAGCCTGAAGCTTCCTCCACAGTGGCTTCTGGAGACTCCACTTCCAATAAAGCTCAATTGCGGCACCTATCAAAAAAGAGTTTCACATGGTGTGTTGCCTTGGAGAACATTTAGGAAGCTGAAACTCTGTTGGAGTTTCTTCTTTGGGAAAGTGATAGGGGGTGGTTGGTTGGGAGTGGATGGGCACTGGGAGAGAAGGGAATTGTTGGTTACAAAGGTAGAAGCTAAAGGATGTCTCAATTGCTTCTGACTCAAAGAAGATGGTCACTTTAGTCAGAAGGGATTTAGCCTACCTGCTTCTGGAAAGGATAGAGCCCCTAAAGGAAGTCCAGGGAAAAACAGAAAACAAATTAAATGGTTCACTCAGAAGTGGAGATGTCTTTAACATTGTATGTGCATGATTCATAAAGGCAAATTTTACATTCTTTCAGTGTGTTTTCACAAATGCTAAGACTTACAACATTAAAAAAACACCTCAAAAGTTTAAAATGAAAAGAAAATTTGAAAAGATAAAATGAAAACATAGTAAATGTCCAGAAAAATCTGATAAAAACCAGGATGGATAACTTTCAGCTTTCTTCTGTACTTGTTCTCTGGGGTTGGGGTATTCTTACTTTGTCTTCTGTGAAAACCAAAAAAGTATTTTTTAGGAGTTTCCACATCTTCATAAAATGATTTCATGTGTACTTTCAAACATTTTGTAATTATTTGAGTTTTTTGCCAGAATATGTATCTCTGCTATGCATGCAGGATCATCAACAGTGACTGAAGCTCTGATCATGTGACCCTCTCTTGTTCATGGTCCTCCTTTTTGAAGATGAACATACTCACTCACCATCACTCAGCCCTTTTGTTCTTTTCAGTCATAGCATAACTGTCTACCACACCATCTACATGGTTTTATTGTGGTCCATGCTAAGATTTTTATGTTCATTTCATTTCACAATGGCCCTAAATATAAAACATTTAAAACTTGGCTTAAAATAATTATTATGTCTTTGGGAAACAATCTGATTGTGAACTTGAGTATTAAGGCTAGGACTACTAATCCGTGATCTATAAAGTCCTAATGTTTAGCAATCCAAGATCATTTAAAACTTATTTGTTTTTTTTAAATTTTACAATTTTTAAAATTCAAATTACTTTACTTTGGGCATGAGCAGATCATTTTCAAAAACATAATTAGCTTACCACTAGGGGACAAAGTATGAGGGGTAAAGGGGAAGGTAAATGGAGAAAAGAAAGAAAAATGGGTATGGAGGAGGGGGATTTGAATTGGGACTTGGACAGTCAGACTATGGTCCAACCTTGGGACTACGAGGTTTCTCAACTGGATGGGAAGATCTTGGAACCACCTAGGGAGAGACGGAAGAGTGCCAAGGAGGCTATTTGGATACTTAGCAAATCACCGTTGTTAATGGCTAATTCCATAAATTATTTAATGATCTTTCTGCTCTTCATATACATACATCATGCACATCCTGCAAAACCATGATATCCCCTCATTCTCCATTTTATTACATGGGGGTTGAGGGTATGACATAGGATGAAGGAACTATTCATGAATATTGAAACAAACTTTTTTATTTTTATTACTTTTTATTACTATGTTATGTTTGTTATATGTTTGATTAAAAGAATCAAAAATGCAAGTGGATTTTAAAAAATAACATTAGAAATACAGAGTTTTTAGTGGAATGTTGTGGCTATTAGATGTGAGAATAGGAATAGGGTTATAATTATGAATCTTCATATTCATGCAAATTCATATTCACATTCTTTGATGTGATCAAAGATACTAAAAACATAGCAAGTTAACTGGTGATGAATTGAAAATATTAAAATATTAATATCATAAATCATAAAAGATAGAAGTTTTAAGATACATGCTTAGCCAAACTCAAGAGCGGGGTCAGGTTGTAAACAGAGAAAATTGTGACATTTTGTTATTTTCTGTTAAAAAAATTATGGAATCAGTGTGCTTGCCACATTAAAACAATATATATTCAACACTTCATGAATTCAAATGCTAGAAATCACCATTTTCCTCAATCTTTGAGAAAAAAATAGGTAAGCATAAAAATAGACTTTTTACAAACCCTGATTCAAATGATCTATATTTAAATATGGATCTAGATTTTTAATTTTATTTATTTTAAAGCAATGAGAATTGATAATGAAATTTTATAAACTCAAGAACTAGAGAATCAATATTTTGACCCACCCATCTATTAGCATTCAAGAATGTTTAGAGGGTTTCCCATAGAGATAATCCTCCTGTCAAGAATCAAGATTTGCTCTGTGTTTCAGAACCATGGAATAGTTCTTTGTTTTTCTCATGTTTTAAACAAAAAAGAGAATATTTTATCTTGATTTTATCTTAGGTTCAAGCAAGTGAAAAATAAAAATAAAATTAAGCAACATCTGTGTATGAGATGCTCTCAGGAGCTGTTCCTGGCTAGTATCTTCTCTCTTTCACAGCTAAGTCTTCTCCATCATTGTAGATCCATGCAGTAATTCCCACATTTGGTAGGTCACTCTGAGTCTTACTCAAGTCTATGGTAATTCTTTCAAGGGTTTACATTCTAATTTTCAAAATATTAAAAGTATCTTGAGACCAAAGTACTTAAGGCCCACAAGTCTAGATTTTACATGTAATAGTGGTACTTACACTGAACAAATAAAATTTAAGTTTAAAATATTTCATTGGACATGACTTGCACCAAATGACATGTCCATATTCTTTACTACCTTTTGGGGGGGGGAAGGAAATTTAGGTCAGTTGTCTCTCACTTATCATTATGCTGCCCTAAGCCTGAGTTGGAATTATGGGAATGGTTTAAAGGTAAAATAAATATATTCTTATTTAATCCTAAAACAAAAGTTTACTGAAAAAATTTTGCTTACACAGCATTTCTTTTCTCTTTTGCTATCCTCATTATTTATGCTAGAAATTGCAAAGTAATGCATGTTCTGGAATAAAAAGAAAATTTATATTATCACTAAATCCAAAGTTTTAAAAAATTAAAGGCATTAGTTATGGTCAGCCTGGGGTGCCTAGTGAGACCCTATCTCAAAAGAAAACATATTGAAATAAACTGAAAATCTATCTTTTACTTAACGCCTCATTCTTATTTTTGGGTACATAATTTAGCTAAATGTTAAATATTTAAAACCAAAAATAAAGTTTTTCAAATATGCATTTATCACATACAAGATAAGAACAAATTTTATGTTTTAGTTCATCACTATCATATTCATGCATTTCTTTGTTTTTTGTTTAATTTGCAATAATATTTCAGAAAACGAAATTGTCTTGAGAATTCCAAATCTAGTAACATTAATTGGAAAGCTAATTTAAAGGTATTTGGGAAGAATTGTGAAGAACGACAAAGAGGAAGTTTTCCTTATTTTTAACCTTTATTTTTATCCATAAGACTATAACCAACATCAGGAGAGAAGCATTTGACAATGATCTGATAGAACTAAAGGCTAATCTAACTAAAAAGGATGATCTCTTGTGTCTACATATACATTTATCAAATATTTTTCTAAATTCCCTTTTACTCTGTGGCCATTGAACAAATCCACGATTTTTACATGAAACAAATCATTTTGCTATCTTTAATTGATTGTTATACTAGAAATGTACTCACTTGATTCCTCTATGAATTATCCATCATAGGCTTGGGAAATATATTAATTAAGAGGATGCTTACCTAGCATGTATGAAGTGCTGGGTTTGATCTTCAGCACCACATGTGAAGTGGTGTTCACCTGTAATCCCCGCATTCAGGAAGTGTGTCAACAGAAGTCCAAGGTTTGCCTCAGCTGCATAGTGAGCTCAAGGCTAGCCTGAGGTACATGAAATACTGAAGGAAGGAAGGAAGGAAGGAAGGAAGGAAGGAAGGAAGGAAGGAAGGAAGGAAGGAAGGAAGGAAGGAAGGAAGGAAGGAAGGAAGGAAGGAAGGAAGGGTTAGAAGAGAGGGTAAGGGGCAAGGATGAAGTTAGAAAAAAGGAAAGATTTTAAAAGAAATTCATACATCAAACCACTTGTATTCCATTAAAAGATAACTTATGGTTATCAAAGTAATCAAGGCCTAAGTTTTCATAATTTCAGAATTCTGTGAGAGCTTTTTAAAAGATTTTTCTAGAATCACCTTCCAATCAATTGACATATTTAAAGCAGTCTTCTATGTTTTTAAAGAAGCATCTGAAATACATTTCTGACCACCTAATGCAAAAATAGTGGTAGCCAATTCCAAGAAAGAACACTCATACTTCAAAAGAAAACCAAGTTAATATTCCAACAATTAAGTCTCATCCATGAAAAAGTGCTGCAACTCTTCAATATTACTTCACTATCAGTAACATGGCTGCTGTGAGCTTTGCTTTGCTCAGCATTTCACAGCTTTTCTCCTTCTTTTAGCTCTGAGATTCTTTCCACACTTCTGCCAAGATGATCCCTGATCGCTTGGGTGGTGACCCACAGCTTGGGAATATCGATACTTCCGGACTTAGCCCTAAGTATCCTTAGTGAACTAGCATTTTAGTGTAAGACCAAACTCATGACCTCATATATTTTAATTATCTACCTTTTGATCATTTAACTCAGCTAAAATTATGAATTTATTAAAATAAAGTATAGTGAATTTCTTTTCTTTTTTCTTTTTGTTTTTTAATTTCCTTTCTTAATTTTGTGTAATATACTTACTCAATTTTTATTTCACTAATCACTATGAATAACATTTAAATGACTTCTTTCAAAATCAGTTCAGTACTGAATGCTTCTCGGAAACTGAAGACATTCTTAAGGATAAAAATATAGAATAATGAAAGCATTATAGTGTACTAGCCATTATATATATATTGTAAATAAGAAAATTTCCACTGTATTATGTTATAAATGAATGTTACCTTCACCTATTATGCTGAACTTGAAAACCATTCCTTTAGTTCTTGGAAAGTGACCATTTATCTTATCAATAAGGTCAGAGTGAATGATTAATGAATGTGCAAGATGTTAGTATTATTCTATAAAAATAGATTGAGTTCTTTATGAAAACATCTTCACAACATAATTGTGCATGAGAAGAGAAAAGCATAGACACAATCATGACCTTTATCAAGTTTCTTGGGATGTAGTGGATGATACATTAGGCTTCCTTCTTCCTCATAGTAATATGAGATAGCAAATGTATTTACATTTTTTACAAAGAGAAAAGGATAGGAGCATTTCATTTTTCATGGTTTGTAGTAATACCTTAATAATAAATATGACATAATATATATTCATATGTATTTATGAAGTAGTTACAATAACTAATATATTCAATTAGTAGTTGTCATTTACAATAATATTTTGATGGCATTCTTCCTTCAGTTGCCAACCCAAACATTTGTAAATGACTGATGTCGATGTCAGAGCTATCTCTTTTTCCATATTTTCTTGTATTACATGGGTATACAAACGTTCCTACAAATGACTGTATAGAAGCTACCTGCACCATTTTCCTAGTGCCTCTACCTTTAATTTTTTCCAAGTTAAATAACAAATAAACTGAAGTCAATTTAGAAAACAAAATTTAAACTACAATACTCATGAAATGCTACACCCCTTCTTAAGCTAATAATTCAGAGTTATAGCAAGAAATGTTCAACATGATTAGACAAAATTCAAAGACAAACAATGATTCATGCTCACTAAATTAGAAATTAAGCATAATACTTCAGTTCCATATTCAGTATAATCCTAAAAAAATGAAATAAAACTAAATATTCCCATCAGTAAAATAAGAACAGTAACAAAAATAATATCAGTGACATGAAAAGAGGGACAATAAAAGGAGGAGAAAAATAAGGAAGGAAAAAAGAGAGGAAGGAAGGGAAAAAGGAAGAATGGCTCCTGAAGAAAATGTCAGCAAAAAAAAAAAACTCTAATGTATCAGAAACAAGTGATATCCAAAACAGATAAATAGCTAAGTTTCACCATTAAAATACAAGAATAGACAAAATAATAATTGGTCAATTTCAACCAATTTTAAAATTCAAAAGTCCGTATATATAAACAAGTTTTACTATTAGTTCAATAAACCAATTTAGAAAATCACACGCTATGTAAGAAATTTTTCCTGAAATATTTGTAAATAGATCTATGCTACACCAGACCTTTAAGTTCAGTAATAGAAGTTCACAAGAAACAAGGCTAATAAATTCAGAGCAATGATGCTAAAGCAGAGACCTCAACTTTTAGATTTGAGACAACTGCATGCAACATAAAAAATAGGTCAACAATTTTTAAGTTCTCATATTAAAAAGAGTGAGACATGACAAGTCACTTAATTTTTAACAGAGATTAGTTCTCCTGAAATCAAATAGTGGTTCTAGAGAAAGGTAATCTTTAGAGTTCTTACTGTGTTCTAATTTCCATGAATCCACTTTCGCAAATTCTACAATTTGATCTAAGAATTCAAGTGGGTCAACAATTTTTAAGTTCTCATATTAAAGAGAGTGAGACATGACAAGTCACTTAATTTTTAACAGAGATTAGTTCTCCTGAAATCAAATAGTGGTTCTAGAGAAAGGTAATCTTTAGAGTTCTTACTGGGTTCTAACTTCCACAATTCCACTTTCACAAATTCTACAATTTGATCTAAGAATTCTGGGCATGGTGCTGCCATCGTGTGGTAAGCTACAGTGATAACTTTGCATATGTGTACATGGGGTGGAGGGAGGTGAGGGAGAATGAATAGTGCAAACTAATTGAAGACAAATTGTAGGCAAAGAGACAGAATGAAATTTAATTAAGGTTTGCCACAATGGAGTAATAAAGCACAATAATATCTAGCCGTATAACAGCCAAAGAAAATAAAGAGGTCAAGGAACAATCTAAAAGAGATTGAATTTCCTCCATAAGATAAAATGGTGTTTACCTGAAATGCCCTTCAATAATGGAGCCACAAAAGCTATCAACATTCTTACGTGCATTTTTCCAGACATAGTGACCCTCTCCACAATGGTAAACTTTATTATATTATCCAGACCTTCCTTTTAGTTGGTACTCTTTTGAACAATTAGAATTCCAAATATTTCTCTTGTAAAAATATCATTTTTGTAGACAATTTACAGATGTACAATGCCTTAGGATTTCTGAAATTCTGTAAAAAGAGTTGAACAGAAAGCATAGAGAGATTGCTTCTAAGCTGTTAATTTTCAAATCATAAAATCATAGAATGTCATATTTACTTTTAATGTTTTCATAAAATTTCATTCAAAAATACAGAAAAAGAGCTAGTAGACTTGAATAAAACCTAGAAGTCTTTCTCTATATACTAAGAAAGAAAATAGCATAAATTCTAGCATTTGTAATAATAAAGGCTCCTTGTTAATATACATAATGTTTTCTATATTGTTCAGGTTAAATATACATGTAGCACTCATGATCTATTTGGATCTGTTTTACAATTAATCAACCTATGCTTTCCAATGTTTACTGTATTGGTACTATTTTCATCAGCCAAACAAATTTTTGAGAGGATTGGGACTATTCATATACTTACATTTATGACTGATCGATACATATTGACTGATCTGTAAAATAGGATAGATCAAAGTTGTCCCTTCTTACTTTAAAAGATACAAAAAATAATTCCACAAAGTTCCTTTAGGAAAAATGTGAAAGGAAAAAAACCTTTTCATATTAAGTGTATTTTGTAACAAAATAAGACTCTTTAAATATTTGTTCAAGATTCACAGTAGGATAAAAAAATCAAATACTATCCGCCGAATCATGTTGATATTCTGAGGATTTTAGTTCACACAGACAATCATTGTCTTATTGATATTGATTTATTCATTGTAAAAATTGTATGTTCGCTGTTGTATGGCAGGCATCTTAAGAGGTTCCCAAAGAGCAAACGCAGGCGCTGCTTCCAAAAATGCAATAAATGTCACTCAAAATAGAAAGTGATAACTTCCATAAAATATACACAGATCACATCTATGGATGGTCCAGAATTTTCTAAGAGGACAGAATGGTAATGAAGTGGGTTAGATGAAGTTATCTTGATAGAATAACTGAATTTAGATGCAAGAATATGATGATATAGGATAGGATGTTAACAAAAATCAAAGAAATGAAAGCTAAACAAAGAAAACCATGGGAGTGAGATGAGTGATTTTCAGTGAAAGAACTTTGAAAGAGAATTACGGGAGACAAAATTGGAAAGGAGAACACCGATTTTTTTTTTAAAAAGAAGCAAACTAGAGGATTTTGCTAAAATCCTCCAATGAGTTAAAATGACATAAGGCCTACCATCAATATGAAGCCATGAATGTATTCTATTCATTAAATGTTTATATGTGATAGAAAGATATCAATGAAAAAGTGCTTGATTGACTCAGATGATACCCTGGGTTTGATTTTGAGCACTGGAATGGAAAAGTTTTCACTGATCCAAATTAATTTCAGTTTAATAGAATTTATACTTCCTTATTTGAAGACTGTTTCAACAAAAAGAAATTAGAAAATACATGTTGTTTTCAATATTTAGAAGACAACTACTTAAATAGAATTTTAGCACTAGATTATTTTTCATGTGTTTATGGAACTGTATATTGTAAAAGTATGATTGCTCTGGTTAAAAAAAAGGGAAGATTCATTCTTCTAACCATGACTAAATTCCAGGCCCCCTGTATATAAAATTTCAGTCAATCAGTAATGCAAAACACAAATTCTTGTGAATTTGTTATGTAGCTTCACATGGATCTTTGTACATTCAACTTAATATGGAATTCAGTTATGTAGAGGTGTTAGCTAGCCTAAAATATATCCCACTGCAAGTTTATCTTCCCTAGATTTGGTTTTCTACTAAATTCTACTAAAATATTATTTGTTTGCATTTAAAATAGTGACAGTCCTTGCACAGACATTTCAAATGAGATTTCTATTCAATGAGACAAAAAAAGATCATCATCACCCTACATTATTCTCCGCATTTCTATTCCTCTTATATTGCTATACCCTTGCTACTCTACAAATTTCCCAGAAATATAGACATAAGATAAAACTAAAGTTGAAAAAACATGATGGTGACTGCTTTGAAATGTAAATAACAGAATAAATGATTTGTAATGTAGGAATTCTGATGCTTTATGTGGTTGCTCTTGAACTGAAACTGTTTTAAATTAGTAAGGATAAATTGCCTAAGAATAATGTCTATTAAGAATTACCTTTGAAATAGTATATAGAGATGTTTTGGTTAATGAAATTAATATTTTCCATTCAATATCATATGTTAAAATTTTAACAACCTAGTTATTGATTTTTTTCTTTATTTATAATTAATGGTTCATCTGTCTCATTGCTACTTGATTTTCACAGTTACATGTAACTCATGAAGGTTCATAAGCTTATATTTGAGTCATGTTACATTTATATTTTTAAATTGTCCCTTTGAAAACTCTTATTTAAAAACTACATATGTGTTTCTTCTATATAAATTGGATAAATATTAAATGAATATATTAGCTGCTATTCTGCAAATCACTTCCATTGTAGCTAATTGTATAAATAATATAAATGTGGCTGATATTCAGACCTTTCAATTAGTTGTTCTCAACTTATACATTATTGACTTATCAATAAAACACTTCTTTCTTATCACTATGTTTTTGGAAAGGAAACCTACTATCACTGAAATAGATGTGGAAATTCTTGATGGTTTGGGAGATCTGCTATTATAGCAATAGAAGAAAGGAACATGTGGGAAAAAAAGCAAAATTCTTCATAAAGCTTGATATTAGCCATCTTTACCATGAAAGGCCTCAGAGTTTCCCACATAGTTGTTTTATGTATTTTCATTTTATTCATATTAGTTGACAGTCCTCCACATTAAGAATCATTATTCCTACATTTTCCCTTTTTAAAAAAGGCATCAAAATCTTAAATGAGATGACTACCAACTCTTCATCTGGTATTTTTGATCCCACTCAGATCTGAGATTCCTGAAGAACACGGATACATTCATTGAAATCATTTACTCTAAGTAGTTTTGTAGCTCGCAACACGTGTAAATGTAGAAGGGAATGAGGTAAACTAATGTCAAATACTAGGCAAAGTCAAAAATCACAAGGGAATGACCATAGATATTGAATCTGCAGTGAGGAGGGTCAAGAGATTGAAAGATAGCACAGGAGAACAGAAGAGTGAATCACTGGGCTCCTGTTTTATCTCATTCACAATTCAGTTTTATGGGGTGGGCATTGTTGAACCTGTTGTTCCCAAATAGAAAAGGTCATGAGCTGCTCCAGGTGGTTTCACTTCATGCTCTCTGGTAAGAGGGAAATGTCAAGAGTTTCAAATAATGGAGGACACAGTCTTCTCCATAAACTAGGAGATAGCACTGTTCTTTTCCTCCTTCTTGGTGCATAAAAATTTTCTTCTAACTCTTTTAATCTAGGACTCTCCTGACCATGAGAGTGCATAATATATAGTACAACTGTATGTCTCTATAGGAATATGTATTCATGCTTCCAAAATCAAGTTCATGAAAATTTAAGTCCCTATGATCATCTATGAACTGCCCAAGGGAAATAATCATCTTTAAAACTTAAAAATGACATAAAGAGTTGGCAGAGCCCCCTATAATCCAACACAAAATTTTCAATCACTTCTTGAAATTATGTACTATATTTTACAATTTTATTTCAAAGGAGACAATAAATTATTGTCTATTAGTATAAAATATAAAAAATTAATTTCTTTCATTTTACTGACAAAGTTAAAGGTATTCTAAAATCTTCTCTCTGTAAAATAGACACTATTGTGATTCTACACAAGTAAACCACAGAAATAATGATGACAGAATAAGTACACACTATTTAAACGAGTCTAAAATTTTTAAGGTTTTTTTTTCTATCCTGGAAGTATTTTTTTTAAGAAGTGATTTTTTTTCATAAGGAAACCAAAATGAAAGGCAAGATGAGACATTCTTGTCTCAGCTTTTTCTGAATGTGGTAGATTAAGCAATAGTGTGATTTTTGCATTTGGACATCAGAGCAAGCTTCACTTGTTGACCTTCATGTTGAATCTTCCCACATCATGCAGCAAAGCCCACCAACCACCGGACAGCAGAGAGCTCCGTGTCGACTGGTTCCTCTGGCAGCAGCTTTGGCAGTGGGTATAGCGTGGACAGTGAAGGAAGCAGCACTACAGGGGAGACTAATCTATTTCCTATCCCAAGGATGTAAGTGGCTCTTTTATTGTTTTCTCTTTTTATCCTACAAAATTAGCAGCACTGTGAGTAATTCATTCCTTGCATTCTACAGGAAATAATGAGGTAATTATCCAATCCTGAATCACTGTCCCTAAAACAGCTGAACTGCAGCCACCTACATCAAAATAGTCTACTCAGGAAAGACTAGATTGTTTCAGTTAACTTTTTTTTTTTTGTTATTTCTTCAATTGTGCGTGTGTGTGCGTGTGTGTGTGTGTGTGTGTGTGTGTGTGTGTGTGTGTGTGTGTGTGTAGAACCACAGGCGAATTCGGGAACCACCATGGACCGCCTTCACCTCCTCCTTGTTTACTCTGCCCCGGGATTCACAGGCTCTGCCCTACCAGGACCAGAAACGCAGGCCGCACCCGCTTCTGCCCGGCGTCTATACGTGGGGTCTAGGATCCGAATTCAGCACCTTCTGCCTGCAAGGCAGAGGCTTAACCCCTGAGCCACCTCTCCAGCCCCTTCAGTTAACTTTAAAGATGAATGCTAGTGACCACCAAGATGGCTTAATCAGCACAACCTTTCTTTAATACGAAAGCTTCCAGAGTAGTGACTGAGCTTCTTAGAGTTCAAGTTCAACAACACTGGAGTTTTAGTGACATCAAAACCAAGTGCAAACATTCCTGGTATTTGACATAAACGTAGATCGATCTTCTCTGAATCAGAAGTTTAAGCATGCTCAAAGAACCCATTCATCTTTGGAAAGATGACAAATTGAGATAATCATTTAAACCTTCTAACTCTAAATCTCTCTCTAGTTACAAAGGAAAGGATTTGAAGTGGTTTCATTTATTCTAGAATAAATCTCAAGTGGGACATAGCATTGCAAAAGTTCTCCTGGAATACAGCTCATTTACAGTATAAGTCTCAAGAGAATCATTTTGCAACCTAAAACTAAAGTGGGGTGTCTTTAGAATATGTGAAAAGGGGTTTCAATATGTAGCTTATGTCTGCTTCTGTATCAGAATCTATACTTCTAGACCTTTCCTTTTCCTTTCCATCCACTGATCTTATGTTTTTAAAAGCACTGCTGCTCCATCCAGATCCCATGTCCAGGCATGGCACATATGCAATCCAACATATGGTTTTGTGACGTCATTCAACTCACATGGCTTTTGCATTTTTATGTTGAAAAAAAAGACATTTCATAACATGTAAAAGTACAGGGAACTGACGTTGTGTTGAAGCACAGCCCTTCCTGTTCCCCATATGTACTTTTTGTACTACCTGGGGAAAAGTAGAGTTGTAGGAGCAGTCATTTTAATGATTTCTATATACTTCTTTTTCACAGCCTCTGGTTGGAACAATTGAAGCTTTTTACTTTCTTTTCTTTTTTTTTCCCCCAGTGTAGAATGAAGTCTTCCTCGGGCAGTGGAATTTCTTATTTTTATGCCAAAGATTTGTTTCGATACTTAAGAAATAGCAGTTTATCTAGAGTTGGAAGGTATGGCGACCAAGAGAGCTATAGTTTAACCTTAAGGTGGGAGAACATTAGAACCGAAGAGATAGATTAAGGTCCGAGAGGATAGAGGAGAGCTGCCATGATGTCATGGCAGGAGGAGGAAGAAAGGAGGGAGTGAAGAGAGAGACTACAGAGTATAAACAGCAAGAGAAAAAGAGTATGCCAAAGATTTTCAAAAATATTTTCTTCAGATCACAGAGTAGTTCTAATAGTTGGAAAAATGAAATAATTCAACTTTTGTTAAAATAAACTCATATAGAAAACATCATGAATCATGAATTAATTTATCTTGTAGATTTCATGCTACATTTCTTAAATTTATTTTTGTACCAGCTCTTCAACAGATTGGGTTTTAATTTTTTTTTCTCTTTTTTTCTTATTCTTTTAATGTTTCATTCATGAATAAAGTTAATTCATAGCTTCCCACCTTAACACCCATTCCCATCTTCCCCACAGGGTCTCACCTGGTCTGCCTTTGATGACATGTGCTTGAGAACTTACTGGAGCATGAAGTGTATATAAAGTAGACATGCTATTGAGAAGGATATCTTACATTTCCTCCCATCAGTAGTAACCATCATCAGTCTCTTGAGGAGGCAGGAATCTCTTAAAATCATTCCTCTGGCTCAGAGGTTAAGACTCTGCCTCACAATCAGAAGGTCCTGAGTTTGGATCCCAGGTCTCCCCTAAAATGCCAGGCAGAAATGGTGAACCCCTGCACTTCTGGCTCTGGTGGATGGAGCATGGGAAATCTCAGAATGAAGCAAAGAGGTAGAAACAATCCAGGATGATGCCTGAAGTAACCCTTGGTCCACCACAAGGACACACAGTGCCCTCTGATAGACACACACATACATGCAGAATAAATAAAATATTTTCAAAAATCTTTCTTCTTTAATGATGAAACCTGTACAGGCCTTGTAGAAATACATATAGCTGCATTGAAATCATGAATATCACAGCCCCGTCATGTTCAAAGACAGTGTCTGACCTCACCCCTGCCCCACTTCAGATTCTAACAATCTTGTTCCCTCTTTCCCAATGTTCTCTGAGACCTGGGTTGTGATGGACGTGACTGTTTGAGGCAAATCATCCACAGTCATTTATTTTCTGCTCTTTGACTAGTTGTGATTTTCTTCCATTGCAGAAGGAAGTTTCTTGTCTTAGCGCTGAGTCTCCTCCAGTCTGTGAATATACCAGTTGTTTAAAAACAGATTGATACCACCTCATAGCTATCCCTGCCCTTAGAGCCTATGTCCTCCCCTTTCAGAGGTTTTGCCTCTGAAATTTAGTTTGTAGATTCAATGGAATTGTTTGTACTTAATCAATTCTACATTATTGGAAATACTAAAAAGAAGATGACCTCATTAGTGTTTGACCACTGATAGTTAAGCTAGAATACATAAAAAGAATGTTTACAAATTTATTTTTGAATATTGTCAATACCACGGGAATTTATAAAGGCTTGGCACTACACAGAGTCTGGTATCCTTCCAATTTTTCCTACCTTTCATAGATATAATTTAACATTAACTATAATTTCCAGGGAGTGGAATATGCTGTTTCCTCAGTGTCTGAGATAAAAGTATATTATGTAAGTTTTTGGCATGCAAACCATATTCCTATGTTTTCTGCATCTTCCATTTTTCTCATTAAACCAAAGCCTCTCAAAATTGTCTAGGAAACTCTTATTTCCCATTTCATATAAACCCAAAGCAAACTCACTTTTGAGAAACACTACATGTTATATGTAAGAAACAATTTACTAATTTGTTTCATTGTCCCCATTATATTTAACACAATTGCAAATTGACAAAAAAACATAGTATCAAAATGTTCTGCCTTGAAGAGTTCTGAGAATTTAGAAAAATACCATGCTACACACACCCTCTACTGAACAGCTTGATGATTCCTATAGCTTCACTGTATCTCAGTTCTGCAAGGTTTTGCACCTTTTTTAAGGTAGGCGTTTGTAAAATTTTGGGGAAATGCCTAAAATTAAATTTAGTTTTCACTGTAAGAAAAGACTTCAGTCAGAGAGCAGGGTTTCTCTGGATTATCTACTCTTGTGGGGGTTCAAGCCTCAGCCCTAGCCCCCAAGGTTTCACTGTATACAACTATCTTTCCTGAGATCCTCGCTAGTCTATAGGGACATGTTCAGCCTACATTCTTTTTGCACTTATACTACCACCATTCTAACTTCATAGGGTTAAGTACTATGAATTATTTTCTTTTGCTTGCTGTTTTTCACTTTTACTTATTGATGAGTTTTGCTCTTTGAAAATTTCATACAAGTATGTAACACATTCTAATTGCTTTCCCTTCTGCGTTTTCTTATCTCCTTCATGCCTCCCCTTACCCACCTACCAGTCTTCCTCCCATATTCAATTCCTTTTGTTTTCTTTTGTGTCCCACTGGATTTGTGCACAGCTTAAGATTTACAAAGTATTGATGAACCATGGGATAGATAACGAGGAGGGAACATTCTAGTTCAATTCTATGAATTTTTTAATCCAGTGGCAAGCTCAATGCTTTGAGGCTGAAACTAAAAGTAAATAGCTGATTTTGGCTGGATTCAAAGCTAATGTGCTTATAATCTACTTATTGCTACTGCATGATTATAGGATGCTTGTTTTCTCAGGCTCTGTGCCCACCCTTCATTTACTTTCTCTACTACCATTCTTTTACAAAGGAAGTAACATTCTTGACAAAGTACTTGCCTTAGCATATACACAAGACACAGTAGAATCAGAAACAAAGACCAAGCAATTGACACAACAGCTTAAAACACAGAAAGGATGGGGAAATATCATAGAGACAAATGAGAAAGACCAGTGCTATTAAAAGTTATTTTGTAAGTGACATAGAAAGTATACATATTGAAGGAGTCCAAACGATATTTCAGAAAATATATGCATTGTTCAAAACAAGATAAATACACAGATTTTCTCAAATATTTGTTTTTTACTTATAGAGAAAACATTCAGAACCCTTAGTTACAACTTTTTTGGAATACATCATAATTATTAATCATCTACAATCCAGTATCATAGCAGAACTTATTTCTCCAATTACTAACTTAATACTCTTTGACCAACCTTCATTGAGCTTTTCCCTACCTTTACTCTCCTAGTATCTGGTAACTAATATACCCCTCACAATATCAATGAGATCAACATTTTCAAATTTCATATATATGTGAGATCCTGAAATATTTATCTTTCACTGCCTGGATTATTTCGTGCAATACAATGTATTCTTCTTCCTTCCATGTTGTTATGAATGAAAGGATCTCATCATTTACATGATTGTGTAGTATTCTATGATGTATATCCACCACATTTCCCTTATTTAATGGATGGATCAGTTTAACAGTGACATTTCTCAATTAATGTGACTATTACCACAACAAATGCAGTACTGCCCAGGTCTTCAGCAACTGATTTTATTTCATATATCTGGTTATGGTTTGTTGGATAAATTAGTAGTTTCATGTTTTGAATGGCAGTCCATACTACATTCCATATGGCTGTATTGTAAGGCTTCCCTCTTCTCCATACCTTTACCAGACATTCTTCAGGTGATATTACATTGGACTTTTGATTCACATTTCCTAGTGATTATGGATATTACACTCTATTCACATACCCATTTATAATTTATAAATTGTTTATTAGTAATTTAGAATATAGCATCTCTTTTCTTCCCTCAAAGAACCATTAACAACTCATTATTGTAATAGATTTTTTAATTTATTATTTTATGAATGTATGAATACATTGTATTCATACATACATTGTATGTACAATGTATGAATACATTGAATTTATGGTAGCTTCATGCTTTAATCCCTAGTTCAATCCTCCCTCTCCCTCCCATTACATCCCTTCTTCTTCTTCTCTATCAGTTCCCTACCAGTTCTATTATCTTTTTTCCTTTTCATGAGTGGCCTACTGATATAACTCCTTCTTGCCATTAAAAATGAAAAACAATGATAGATTATTGAGGAGAAAATATGCTAGACTGGATTTAGATATTATATAATATATCTTAAAGTATCATACATTATGACTTTAATTTTATAGTTTTATGTGTTAGTTAAAAATTTTCAAATTGAGGTAAATATTTTTTAAATTTCCAAATAGTTAAATTTTGCCATAAATGAACCTATAAATGAGATGTGCTAAAGTTTGAAACATGATATTTAGACTGACTTGGAATGATAATCAAGTTCTATTCTAAAATTAATGTGATATGGAGCAATTAACTGTTTGCATATTTGCTATTCAAATAATACATCATGAATCTGAATACATTAATGTCATTTTATTTTTGCAAACTTCACTTTCTCATTGACATTTGGAGTATCATAACTAAAAATACATTTCTATTTTGTTTTAAACAGAGGGAAGATGGGCCAAAATGGACAAGAGCCTTTAAAACAGTCAGGAATAGGAGTTGGACTAACAGACACTGAAGGTAAGTTAGAATTTACAATATTGGATTTTGATTTAATTTCCATAATATGCTAGAAATTCTCTGTTTTCAACTGGAATTAAGCAGATATGAACTAATGCTAGATCACTGGGTAATAAACCATTATTATCAAATAAGTAAAAGCAATTTTGTGTTTATTTAATAATTACTCAGTTTTCACTTGTATTTAAAATTTGAAACTTCTAGAAAGCAACAATTTTAAAAGAAATATAAGACTTCAGGGAAGACTCAATAAAATGGACATGTAAGTTAAAGAAATAGAAGAAACAGAATTTACCCACACAGCAATAGCCAGTTGATTTTTGACAAAAATGCCAAAGACATATGTTGGTGAAAAGATAGCCTTTTCAACAGATGGTGCTGGGAAACCACGCATCCACACACAGAAGTACGAAATTAAACTTTCTTCCTAATCAAAAATCAGCTCAAAATGGACCAAATATCTTATTATAGGACCTGGAATTGTGAAACTTTAGAGAAAGAGTTAGGAAAACATTTCGAGTTATAGTGCAGGTAAGGTCTCTATGGCCAGGACCCCAGTAGCTCAGGAATATCCAAGCAATGACCAATGAGTTCACATGAATTCATACAGCTTCTGTGCAGCACAGAAAAACGTCTGTAACCTACACATCAAAGGACAAATTTCCAGAATACATTCAAAACACCAAAGATGCAAATTACTAAAAGGAAAATAACACAATTAATAAGTGGGCAAATGAAATAAAACTAGCTAAAAACATGAAACACATTCAATGTCCGTAGTCATCAGAGAAGTTCAAATTAAAACTACATTGAGATTCACCTTACTCTGGTCAGATGACGGATATACAGAAAAGAAATAATAACAAATATTGGTGGGGATGTGGAAAACAGTGACTCCACTTATATGCACTTGGTGGCAAAGTAAATTAGTCTAACCACAATGGAAATGAGCATGGAGATTACTTATAAAAACCTGAAAATAGGACTACCATATAACCTAGCTATACCATTCCTGTGTATATACCTAAAGGAATCTATAACAAAAGATTCTAGCACAAATGTATCCGTACATCCATGTTTGTTGCAACACTATTCACAACAGCCAAATTAAAGAGTCAGCCTACTGTCTATCAACAGGTAAATCAATAAAGAAAATGTGGTAGTAGGCACAATGGTGTTTTATTTGTCTATAAAGAATATAATTAAGTCATTTGCTAGAAAATGGAAACAACTGGTGACTAAAATATTAGGCAAAGAAAATGATAGTTTTCTCTCTTATTTATCATAAACCTTTTATAGATACATAAAGCTATACATATGACTTGAAAGCACAAGGGAGCTTGGTGCACAGGAGATGAGTGGAGAACGAAAAGGGAGATGAAGAAGGGGGAAGGAGTAGTGACGAATATTGTAGAAATGCACAGCATTCTAGAAAAAGAACTTCTTATTCAAACTTTCCTCTAATGTCTGGAAGCCAGTGCAGAACCATATAAGAGCATGTCTTCTAAACTGTTTAAAATTCGCACAAATAAAAAAAGCAACTAAATTTCCACAGAAATTCTTAACTCTATGAAGCTCAGGAAAAACAAATGGTTCAAAAAATTAATTTAAAAATTCACTGAACTATTTTCTAAACTGAAAGTCAAATCTGAAATTTTCTTTCATAAGCAAATAGGAAATATATCTTCAATATATATATTCTTAGAATTACCTATGAGATAAATGATAGTGTGTACTGGCTTTGCATGAAAGGAAAATGATGAATCACAACTGGAAAGATGATTCTGGGGCTAAGCTTCTGTCTTGCAAACAGAAGAACCTGAATTTGAATAACAGATTCCCCATAAAAATGTCAGAAGGAAAAGGCCGCAGCCTGCACTTCTGGCCCTGAAAAGCAGAGCCTAGGAAACTCCAGAGCAAAGCCAAAATGAGGTCGAGTAATCCAAGATGATACCAAAGTCACTCTTGGTTTCCACAGGTACACACATTGCTCTCTGAAAACACACACACACACACACACACACACACACACACACACGTGCGCGAAAATAAAATGAATGGCAGAGTAAACAGATTTACAACTAGTGAATTAAACCCAAGAATAGGCATAAAATACCATAACATTAAAAATAATAATTTGGGCATGGCATCACTACATAACTAGATGGAAAAGAGATGACTTGGGTTTTACCTCTGGCCTGTTACAAGATGCATAATTTGACTTTTCCATTATCAGAACCCATTCTGACAAAAACTGAGTTTGAATGAATTTCACTTTCTTTGTGAATTTAGGAATATTGCATATTTTCATATTTATCCTCGAGTTTTCTTAACACTCATTCAATAGTTCTGCTTCCTCTAACCATTCCACTGATGATCCATAGTTTCCTTTCCAACCACCAATCTGTCACACAGGACCCACTGCCATCTGTGCACAATCATATCAACTTCCCTGTATCTAAATCCATCTTAAATCCATTACCCAAATTTCCTAGAATTCTGACTCAGCTAGAAACTCTCTGGAGATCACATTCAGGCAGACATTTGAGTTCAATCATGAAAGTAAAAGCACTTTCAGTATTTAAAGAATTAGGAATACATAGCTAAAATTGGTTACATACTCCTAGAAGAAACTGAAAAACTATTGGGGGGGTGCAGTGGGTCAGTAAAAAGAAGCTAAAGATTGCTGAAAAGTAAAGCTGGGCCAACTCTGTCTTGCTAGTACAGAGTCAAGAAGGAGACACAATGCATGCCAGAAATAAAAGTAGACACTGAATGGGGAGAAATATTCAGATTTCCTCCTTCCTCCAATTCTGCAATTTCTGCCAGTGCCTCATCCAATCTACCTGAAAGTCAGTTAACAAGAGAGTCTGTGAAACAGCTTCTGTCTGCAAAGAGGAGAATCATCAAGGAAGTTCACAACAGCACAGAAGAGAAATGAAACATCACACTTTGAGAGCGCATGCATGCAGCTGACTACACCCACCCTTGCATGCAGACTAACTTCTGTCTCATTTTGCCACCTTTCTTTCTGCTGTATAGGTCACAGAATTTTAACCTATATATGATGCATTTTGGTTACTCTCCTCTTTCCTCACACTCATTAGCTTTCCTTCCTCCATACCAGTCTTCTCTCCTATTCATCTTTTTGTGCTCTGTGGCCTGCTAGGTTTTACCAAGGTCATTGGTGTGACCCTGGGTTTGGGACTAAGTCTTGCTCATGAAAATAGACCAATCTCAAGGAATATGGTTTATTCATCCTGGTATCGCAGCACTCAGCAAAACCTTTCTTTGAAGACTGTTGAGTAAATAAATGACCAATTAATACTAGTGTTTTGATTGTCATGTGACACTGAAATTCAAGTATAAGAAGACCCAATTCATTCAAAATGATAGCTACTTAATTTCAATTTATTATAGCCTCAAGTTATAAATAAAATTATTTCAGGATAAATGTTAACAGCTGTCAGTGCAGAGACACTGCTCATCCTAATATTGCTTTCTTCTTTCCCGTCAGTCCTTCAAAAAAAAAAAAATGCTTGTTTTTCAAGAAGGAGCCAATCAGAGACTATTTTATATTTATTCAAATTTGAGTCAATCTGTTTGTACTTTAGTGAAATGACCCTGGCCACCAGTTGGTCTCAGATTAGCTACTGAGCAGAGGGTTGGGGGCTGAGAGTGGGAACAAAATGGAATATTTAATAAAATGTGTCATTTATAGTCATGTTCCCATTGGGGCAATAGTATTTTGAGCAAGTTCTTTTTGACTTAGTTAGACTGACATTAAAGAAGCCTGTCATCACAATGATATCAGCTGAATGAAGAGAATGATGATTGCCCAAAAAGCTGGGAATATGTCAATATTGAGGATTCAGTCCTCGCTATGATGCATATGCTGCCCCTAAAGGTTCAGGGACCTTTGCCAAAGAGAGGAATGAAAGACTGGAGGAGCCAGAAGATGGGAAAAGGCTTGGAAAGTCTCATCTGTCCTTCCAAAATGACTTAACCATGTTAATCAAGAACCCACAACAGAAGTGGTCACTAGCGCTTTCAGGGTATAGTGGACCTTTCTGGCAAATGGTCAAGTATGAACTAAAGAATAATCACGCACTACAAAGTACTGATGAACAATAGGCAACTAATAGATTGGAAAAAAGGAAATACAAATTCCAACTGTGCAACCACAAGGAAGATTCCAAGAGGTAATCATAAACCTAGGATCACAAAAAAGGCCCTGGTTAAACCCAGTGGGTTTAACAAAATAAAACCAAAAGATATGACTATGGGAAACAGACTAGAAGGGAAGAAGGGGCTGACAAAATGGGGGAGTATGAGAAAAGTTAGAGGGAATAGTGATAGAATGTATTATATACAAGTATGAAATTGACAAAGAGTAAAATTCATCAATCAATAAAACTATTAAGAAAAAAACTGGCCTTAAGAAATAACCAAATTCTACTTTTCAAAACTCAATGAAGAACTATAAAAGGCACATAAAAGATAGTTACATGATGAAAAATAAACCTCAATAAATATTAAACCTTTAAAGCCAAATTAAAATTAAGAATAAAAATATGTGGTAGATGATGGGAAAATGTTAAGTATACATACCTTGAACAGGTAGAGGACATGCAAAATTTCATTGGCCACAAAGGAATATGAGATGAGCTTAGTGATGTAATCCTGGTGTACATGGAACTTTTGTCTGTGATGGAGAATTGCTTTTGCTGCCATTTTTTAAAAATCAGGCAATGTAACCATCAATTCATTAAAAAAGGAGTCACAAGCAAAGTATAAGCCTTGCAATTTATTTTTAGACAAAGTTCATAGTTCCCTGATTATGTTTGTACTACTTTTGACTGAATCTAATAGATCATCTTTTTTACAGAGGAACAGTTATTTTTCTTCTAATAGAAGATACTTGCCATTTGGGTTTATGTTGTCTTGACAATTTCACATTATTCATCACACAGGGTTTTTTGCATACTTCATTCTAAGGAAAACTTACCTACCAAGAATCACTATAACAGCATGTATATCAAACATTATGTTGTAGATTCTTTAAGCTGTTCCCACCAAGATTACCTTTATATTTTTTCATTGTTCCATGTATTTAAAAACTTTTAGTTGTTTTGGCTTATGATTTAAAATAAGATTATATATGTCTTAGACTCAATTTATCTTTTCTCATTTTGCCTCTTCCTTCTGTTTTATTGTGTAGTTCACAGAGTTTTTACTTAATTATACTATTAACTTGCAATTTTAATACTATTTTATTACATAAACTGCCAATTTTTTCTTTTTCCATTTTTCATATGTAGATTGATGAGTTGCATGCATGTGTGTTTCTGTGTTCAAAAATGTAGAGATATGCATGAATATAAGCATATGTGCAAATGTAGGCATGTGTCTTTGGAGACTGTCGACATCAGGACTCATCTTCTATTGCTCTTCCACCTTGTTACTTTTAATAATCTCTCTGATGAAACTCACAACTCACAAACAGTACTTGTCCAGTTAGCCAGTTTGTCTTGGGAATTCCCAATATCAGCATTCAAAGGCATTTCAGGTGGGCCAACACACCCACTCTGCATTTTTACGTGAGATCTGCATATCCAAACTTTTGTCTTTTTGCTTTTCAATGGCTGAGTCAGCATGCTAGTCCCCACTTAGTTATTTTTTCTAATAATCTTCTATTTTCTATATTGCAGAAATGTACAAATCTTAATTTTGGCATATGATTAATTCAATGGATTTGAAAATGAAATTTATTAGATATGAGTTCCAACTTAAGTTTTAGTAGAAAAAAGTTGTATTTTCTTACTAATGAAAGTTTGAATTTGTATGACTTAGTGTGAAGTATAAATAAACACTGTTAGGGACATTGTCAATATCGTTTAAGATGAAATGGATGTTAATAGTAATTTGGATCCCCTTTAGAAGAAGGGATACTTTTCAAGACTGATAAAATTCCATGCATCTTCAAGACATCCACATAAGACCAAACCAGTTAGACTTTCCAGTTGTACAGCTGAGGGTTGCATTCCTCCAATTTAGATGAAAAACATATAATTACACCCTTAAGATAAGCTGTCTAAGCCTTTCTACATTTTTCATTAGTCAGAGGTAGTAAATACAGTTCTTCTTTGCCAGTAGGCATCCATGTAGTAAATGTTTTTATATAATTACTCTCCTAAACTGGTTGTTTGCAGCTTTGGAGAGCATTATAATCACAACTCTCTGTGAGATTTAATTTTCTTGGCTGTGTGTGTCTAAAGAACAAATAACCCTAATAAATCACTTATATCATTAAGTACTTCAGAAGTCTGCATCTACTTTCAGTGAGAACAGAAATTTACACCCAGTCTGCTAAGACAAATGAAATTCTACCATCGCAGAAATACACTAATCTATACTTTCAAATGTTTTCAAGCAACAGGGTGAACGAAGCACATCATCCATTCATGTTAAACTAAGATCTATAGCACAATCTTTTTACTCAACATTTGATATCTATTTTATGTAGATTTATAATTTACACGTAATTCTAGAGTGAAAAGTATACATATGTTTTAGGTGACTAAACACATTTAACAAAGCCCAAGATGCACGTGTGGGATAGAAAATGTTCCTGGTATTAAGAAGACGAAAGTCCAGGACTAAAATTTGGAGTCCTCTGCTTTAATTAAGATAAACATTCAAAAGTACAGTCTGAAAGATCATTTTCTCCAAATATTTCCACTTTAAGCTGGAAAAATGAATGCATCTAAATAATAAACATCTCTTACAGATATTGGAATCTCCAAGTTCACCTTGTAAAATATTGATCTAATGTTCTTTTTTTCCTCTGGCTTGACTTGATTATCTAAAGTGTAACTCTCAATGAGAAAAACTAAAAACCACTTAGAAAATCCACTCACTGAAATTTAATGACAATTTTTATTTGTCATCCAATAATTTAGTCCATAAAATATCATGTTAATTAGAGATGCAAGAGATAGGAAGTAGTTTCTAAAATTTGTAGTGATTAATTAATCAATATTTATAATGTATAAGAAGGAACAAAGCAAGTCCAATCTCAACAGTAATAACAGGACCTGTTGCAGTTTGTATACATGTACTCAAAAAATTCACAACGGAACAGCCTAGGGTGAAAAGGGTGTTTTATTCTGGCTCATTATTTTGGGTTACAGTTCTTAGTCCATTTTGGCAAGAGAATTCATAGCAACACCAGGACCGTAGGGAATTGGCCATATCATATCCATAGCGATATGATGAATGAAACTGCTAAAAAAATCTTTGAAATTACAATGGAAAGAATCACAAACTATACTTCTAATTCTACAGTAGTCATCATGTGTAAGGGTTGAATGAAAGTATGCAGGAGAAGGCTAAGTCCCAACAAGTTTACTTTGCATGCTACCTATATAAAGAAGATGTTTTAGGAGTCTGTGCTTAACCAAAATAAGGAATAAATTACATCCTAACACACACCAATCACCATGCACAATTACTAGGAACCATGAGATAATAAGGGCAGGGAACATTCAGGATGAAATAGCAAGAATCTAAGACTATGTGCAACAGGCATTTAAGAACACCCCAGCAAAGATGGATCAATATATAAATACGTGATCCTTAAATATTTAAAAGTGTAAAATTAAAATAATTCAAATGTGTTTTGGGATGTCCAACTTTCTTGTCTCCCCAGTTACAACAATCAACCCTTGAGGAACTGGAGAAGCTTGCAGAGCTATCTAATATATCCAGGGCATTAAGACCTGATGTGAATTTCAGTGGGTCTCCAGAGGAATAAGTGTACACAATGATCAGGCTTTAACAGAAGTGTTCAGCTGTGACTTTCCTTTCACATAAGAAGAGTAGGTGTCCAATGACCATCAAGTTGCATAAAGCTTAAAGCAGATCCAATGATAATCTACATCTTCAATTTACCCTCAGTTAAATGCAGGCAACTTTTTCAAAGAACCCAGTCGAAAAGGTCCAAACCAAGAATGATTACGAGTAGTTCTCATATAGAATGCAAATCTCCTCTCTCTATAATATGTTCAGTATAATATGAAATGTACAATATGTATATATGTGTGTATTTCAAATATGTATAAAATAGATACATAGGGAACATTTAGTATGCACTGTAAAGAAAAGTTAAAAATGTGGAAAATAGAATGTTATTATCTAACAATTTTTGAGATCCTAAGAATTTTTTATCTTCCACATTTAATAACACTTGAAAAGTTATAGGCTATCGGAAGTTGTTGAGTTAGATTCTTGTATAAGAAAGACAAGTGGGATTGATAGAAGAAATAATGTTCCTCCCCAAGAAAAAAAAAAAAAACAGGAATGCGTATCATGGAAGTACTAGAAACAATTTAGTGCAGAAAAATCAATGAAAACAAAACAATTAATAATTTGAGTGCAAAACAAAGAATCATTAACTCTTCAAAATTTGCACTATGTCTTATATACAATGGTTTACAAAATTCATGGAATTATTTATCATTAGTATCTGAATTAACAGTGAATCTTAGAGAGGAAAAATGAGGAAAAGCAAGGGATCCTTCATTTATCATCTGTCAAAATGATACTTAAAAATGTTTTATAAGGCAAAAACTGATATGCATATATACATTACAAAACATTCAAACTTGAAGGTGCAAAAAGTACACTTCTAATTGACAATAGCTTTTCAGTTTCACTAAGTTTTTGACAAAATGAACAGCTAAGGTTTGAAGTTTGATTTGTTAAAGCTATCATAAAATATTAAGTGATTCAACATTTTGATATGTTCAGAGGTAAAAAAAAAATGAGGTGATAGTGATCAAGCTGCCTTAAGAAAAAGAATAAAGTGTTTGTCTTATTTGTAGTAGACAAATAACTTTTAACCGTTTCCTGAATGCTATGAATAATATTCTTCAAATTTTTAGTGATATTGCATAAAGTGCTTTTTTCTTTACCATATTCATGAATCTCTTTTTGCCACTAGTGCTATAAGATGCTTTACACTTAAGAAAATTGATGTCAACTGACCACAGAAAAATGCAGATCTCTAGGGAAAGCCTATGGAATTAATATCAAACTAATTTTTCCACTTCTCCCAAAAAATGACTGTCTTCACTCCTTAAAGCATATTCTATTTGTCTTATTCAGCAAATCTTAATAATCTCCATAGTTTTCTATGAGACACCTTTTTATATCTGAGTTTAAAGAGTAGAATTTTGAAATTAATAGCCTTTTGTGAGCCAAATTATCACATTCCAGTAAGGACTCAACTTTGCACATAAGAAAGTCAAATGGACAATAGGTGATACATTTAAAAGATAGTACCCAACTGCTTGTTTATCAAGGATTTGTTATTCTCCAAAGTAATCAATACATTCTCTTATTTGCTTTGCAACATTGAAAACAGTACGGGGGGGGGTTACAGTTCTGTTTAAATCTTTTCTTTTTTTTAAATCATTTTCTTTTAAGAAGAATTGCTATCTACTTCAACATTGCATGAATATTCCCCTGCATTAAGTAGATGTAATTCCAAACTGTTATCATCTGAAATAGATGCAACTTATCTTAGGAGTAACTTACCAGTATGATTTCTGCAATTTTCATTGTACTCTGAAGCCCAGACAGCTTTTACTGTTGTTAAGAATACTAAGTAGCAGAAGCAGAGATTTTTTTCTTCCAGGGTTTAGCAGGACATTGCTGCCATTAAATAGAATTATATGTGATATATATCTTTTGCTTGATGATTCACCATTCTCAAAAATTATGAACATCTCAATGACAATATTAATACAACACAGCTGTCATTTATTTCTAAGTATTCTGCTATGAACATTAAAAACATGGGGCCCCGATATATCATTCCCAGAACCTAGCACAGACGCTAACATAAAATATGCACTTGATAAGTATTTTCAGTCAAGCAAGTGGAGATAAACTAAAGTTCAAAACAAACCTAACAAGAGCTGAGAGACTAATGTAAATATAACCTGAAAAAATATTATAAACAATATTTTTGCATATAATTATCACAACCAAACATCTTGAAAAGTGGTTTATCACATATGCTGCTTTATGGCTTTTAAGCTTGACCGAGAGAGATATTACCTCATTTTAAACATTGCCTTAAAAATACTGTCTCTCTGCAGTTTTGCTCATAGCATTGCTCTGCTCATGAAACACAGATAGATCTATACAAGATGATTAATGCTGATTTTCACCTAGAAAGAACCAAGACAAAAGAGTCAGGCATGTTCATGAACAATTGGGATGAGTTTTGATAGAGGTGAATGTATGCTGAGTATTAAGTCACCCTACTTTAGGCTGTGGCAATAAAGCTTTTCTGACTGAAGAATGCTTTTTCAGATACTATTTGAAGTAAAACTTAATATAATCTAGCTGGACTAATGCTATTAAGAGCTAAAATAAGGAAAAACTTCATGATCAAAGGCTTTGCCACATGAAAAAAAAAAGATGTTTTACAGGTTATTCTGGAATAATTTCATCCTGTAGTGAGTAATGGAAGGTAGCTTTGAAAAGAACTTCCGATCTGGACAAATGATGAAATATGATGCCCTCCGAAGAATTTCTTGCTGTAGAAAGGCAGTTTGAAGATGAGATGAACTCCAAGAAAGACAAGTATGCAGATTTAGTGCAGTACAGGAAGAACAAAGAGATCAGAACTCCATCTCAAGACTCATTGGAAACTGCTCAATAGTCCAGACGAAAAATGATACAGACAATGTTGGTAGATGTAGAAGCAGAGAAAACAGGGGCAGATAGCTCTAAGAGCTACCTAGGGGGGAAAAATGGGGGGGGTTCTTTTTTCTGAAACGTTTTTGAGAATCAGACTGAAAACTGCCACAGCTTTGGACTCCAGCATCATACAGAGGTAATGATGCAACAATGGCCATTATGTAAAAGACCAGTAACCAAACGCAAGGAAGATCTCTAAAGAAGAAATGGAGTGCACAATAAAAGACTCTCTGGGAATTGGGGTGGGAGGCACTGGGGGATGGGGAAGGAGGGGTAAGGGGAGGGTTCAGGGGCGGAAATAATAATAAAGAATGTATAAAAAAAAAAAGAAGAAATGCAGAAAAAGTGTGCTCAGCAGAGAGCATCCCGAGAATGAAAATAAGGAATATGGGAATGAAAATAAGGAAACTGGGAATATGATGAAAGGCAGACCCTTTCATCAGAGAATTTGAAAAAATAAATGAGTTGTGCTTCAAGAGTTCTCTTGTATACAATTCAGGCTGTTCTGAAGGTGAATTAAAAGATAAAAATGGAGGGGCTGGAGAGGTGGTTCAGAGGTTAAGCCTCTGCCTTGTAGGCAGAAGGTCCTGAGTTCGGATCCTAGACCCCACGTATAGACCCCGAGTGGAACCGGGGGCGGCCTGCGCTTCTGGTCCTGGTAGGGCGGAGCTTGTGAATCCCGGGGCAGAGTAAACAAGGAGGAGGTGGAGGTGTCCATGGGGGTTCCCGAATTCGCCTGTGGCGACACACACACACACACACACACACACACACACACACACACTTGAATAAATAATAATAAATTTTTTTAATTTTTTAAAAAAAGATAAAATGGAGTTTAAACTATGTTCCATGTTTAATGCTTACTCTCTCAACTTTATCTTTACATAATATAATTGATGTGTTGTTCCCTGTATGGAAAGCTTAACAGACCCTATCATTTCATATACCTGACATGGTGTGGTGTGGTACTGGTGGTAGTGGTGGTGGTAGTGGTGGTGATGGAGTGTTTGTGTGTGTGTGTGTGTGTGTGTGTGTATGAGAGAGAGAGAGAGAGAGAGAGAAGAGCATCATTAGTAAAGGACAAGAATCTTTGACAACATGTTCAGTGAAGTCATGAGATATCTTTCATCAAAGCTTTCAGTTATCTTGAACAGTACAGGAATAGTCATTTTTGTTTTATGTATCTATGATATTATACAAGGAGATCACTTATTCAGAATGCTACTGTGTCTTACTGAACAAAGTCTAACCTGAAGATAGAATTCTGTGCTTGGAAAGACCTATATTGATATATGAACTTCACAAGCTTTTTGTGAACATTAAGGGGAAAGAATGGAATTTGTCAAAATTGTTCATCTTTTACGAAAGTTAATTCACTTTAATGTTCTACATTTATAAAAAAAATTTCTTTACTGGATTAATATTCCATTAACACAAAGAATTAGGCTTATTATATAATAGAATGAGCAATTTCAACCCACAGGCAGTCTTAAGGTTTGAAGTGACTATGTGTGTTTAATTCTACAGGTAGGCAGATACTTGCTTACCTACTATTCTTAGGACTTTAATCAATGGGAATGATTACTTAAATTGATTCTGATAGTAGTATCGAGAGTCCAAAGAATAAGAACTATTTTTGGACAATATATTACAATGATAAATATCTTTCTCTTCAGGTGTTTACTACTTTCAATGGTCTGGTAGTTTGAGCTAATTTCCTTTTAATTCATGATGAAATGATGGGCCAAAATTTAGGTCAATTTGTTTAGCTGATTTTGAAACTCATTTGCTATTTCTCAGCTAATTTACAGTTTATTTTTTATAGTTTCCAAGTGACATAATCTGAATAAAGTGAGTATGTACTGTTGGCTTAAGGGTATTTCAGCGTTCTGAATATATTCTATTTTTAGAATGTGTTTTTCTTGTAATTTTAGGACTATGGGTTAGTCATCTGTGAATAAAAGTTTTATAGGCTACTCGTTCTTTTGGAATGTGTCAAATAATACATACAACTAATGAATCATTTTATTGTTCATAGATCTTATCCTTAGTAAGATATTTAAATTTTATTTGAATAAGATATTCCTGAAAATAGCTATGCTACACATTGAAAATACTGTATAAAAGAGAATGAGTTATTTTTAAGCCTACTTGTAAATATCTGTCATTATAAATTAATAGGTAACTAATTTTTATTCCAGACAAAAGATTATCTGGAATTCTTGTGCTGGAATTATGACCATGACAGGCTTTAGCACATGGAAGTATGTTATAAAAATATATAATATTTTTACTTGAAATAATTCAGCTTTATCATTTATTAACAATAATTTTTTAGCCAGACATGTTGCATATCTGTGTTGCTGTCTGTCTTCATGGTTGCTGATAAATGACCATCAAACAGCTTAAGGAAACAAGGGATTTATTTTCTCTTACAATTACTGGTTATAGTTCTTGGTCCAGTTTGACGAAAGAGCATGCACCAACACAAGGGCCAAAAGAACTGGCCGCACCATCTCTACATAATAGCTGAGAGAGGGACAATCCTTATTTGTCAGACCAGGATGTCTGTCTGGTCAAGTATACAAAAGGATGCCAACTTCCTCAACCACTCTCAGTATTTTATTCACATGTTCAGGGCCTAGTCCCACCCACCATGGACTGGGCTTTCCCCATCAGCTAGACAATCTCCTCCAGGTTTGCTCTGGGCCTAACTAGACCACTAATTCTCTACAAATATGCCCAGAGTTCAAACCCTCACCTGTCAAGTTGACACCTGTTCCTATCTATGACAATCTGTAACACCACACTTGAAAATTGGAAACAGGAATTCCAAGCTTCTTTAAAAAGAGAATAATGAAAAGCTAACATACTAATTTAGGAAACAATAGCTCCAAGAAAAGCTATGCATATCATTTGAGAAAAATATTTATTTGTAAGCTTAAAAGTTTGCATTATTAGTAAAAATTTCCTTTATTCTATGTAAACTGAATATCAGAGAATATAAAAAGTTGTTTCCTTATATATTTATTCTCCAAAAAACTCATATGTCAAAGCCTAAGTCCCCAGGAGTGGCATTATTGTGGGAAGTTTTAGAAATTTTATAGGAAGAAAATACAGAAGGCAATTTGACAGCATCTTCCAAAGATACACATACTGCCGGGTATTTACACAAAAGAATTGAATTTTTATTTCCATCAAAATAGTGCTCAGAGAGAGGATTGTAGAAAATTTATTTAAAATAACCAAATTCTGAGTGCAACCTACTTGTCCTCCAGTATGTGAGTAAATAAATAGTCTATGGTACATCTAGACAATGGAATATTTTCACTGCTAAAAAGAAATCAGTTGTTGCACTATGAAAGATTTGGAAGAAACACATTCATATGTTAAAAGATATAAATCAGCCTGAAAATTCTATAAAGTGAGTCATTTCTTTAAGTTAAAAAACAAAATGATAAGTGACTACCAGGATTAAAGGGGAGAGAAGACTATATATGTGACTCTTGGAGCAGCTAGGAACAGCTCTATATAATACTATAACAGTGGATGTGTTATTATAACTCATTTAAATGAAGAGCTTATAAACATAAACATAAACATAACATTAAAAGTTAACCTAATGTAACACTATAGACTTTGGAAATACTAATGTATTGGGATTGTCAACTGTAGCTCAGTAACTATAGGAAATCTGCCACTCTACTGGGAGAGATTGAAAATGGAAGAGACTATGAACATGTGGAAGTGGGTGTACAAAGGAACCCTGTACCTTCCTCCCAATATACACTGGAAAGAAATCTTTAAGACAATTTTAAAGTGTTGTAAAGTTACCTTGCAAACTTTCATGTGAAAAAAAGCAATTTTGAGATACCATCAAATGATATAAAAAGACATCAAAATAAACATTGCTTCCTGGAATAGCAGATTATAGACCTAATGTCATTCCCATTAAATAGTAGCTGGATAAATTTGAGGAATTCAATGGAGTTAACGTAACACTCACAGGAAACAATAGAGAGTCTCAACAGCCAAGCCAATGTGGAAAACCAGGGAGCAAAGCAGCTTGGGTATCCCGGCTGTGCTCACTGAGGCTTTGCGTCTTCTGTCCCAGACTTTTAGGTTTGCTTGCGAAACTGAACCTTCTGACTCATCCTCACCAATGGTGCAGTGCATCCGAATGCTACCATTATTCAGGAGGTACCAGCAGGCTTGCTCAGAAGTCACCTGGCTGGCTGACTAGTCATCATCCACTCCTGGGAGAAGTTGTAGTTTGCTCTGCATTCCTTGCAGGAACTCCTAGTGCCTGTAAATTACACTACTGTCTGGTTTTCTTTTCAAAATCCATTATTGCATGATGATGCCAGAGTGTTCCTGCATTAAAAGAATAGTAAATGGACCCATCATGTGTACTGGTCGCTTTTCAGCAGGTCAGCACTTCTGTGTACAATGCCATCCAAGGGCCCTTGATGTCAACAAGTCTTCTTGGTCTTTACTCCTTTCTGGGAAGAACTGGCTCACAATTTGTCTGTCCTATGAGCTCTTTTGCCCCACTTGGGAGAATTATAGATATTTAAACAACCATGTCCATTTATGTTTTCAGTTTTTCTTCTTGTGGAAATTATCTGTGGTTGTTGTCTCATTCAAGATAATACAAGACTTCCAATTAAATTTTTTTACAGGGAGTTCTTGGTTATTATTTCTAATCACAGTAAAATGAGTGCTAAAAAGCACATATCAACAGGACAAAAAAAAAAAACTCTGTCAAAAGCAAGGAAGGCAATCAATCAGAGAAATCTATTTTCCCCCTAAAATTGTGCTCTTTCTGGCTTTATCTCAAGGAAAGGAGATAAAGTCCCCAGGAGTGCATTTTGGGAAGTTTTGAAATTTTATAGGAAGGAAATACAGAAGGCAGAGAGAATGTTCAGCCTTATCCTATTTTTGAGATCTCTACAATGTGATTTGGTCAGAATAATGCCTGTCTTATTGTGTGATATCACTCCTTGAATATGGGTTACTTCAAATAAAGATCTTTAAGAGTTTACAGACAGTAGTCTACCATGGGGAAATAATTCAAGTAAAATATAACAAAATGCTCCTTTCTATCTTTCACTTGACTTTAAGGCACAAGTGTTTTATTTATTTTTTTTAGATTATCATTAATTTTGATTTACCTATGTTACATGTACTGCAGGTAAAAATTAGAGACTCAAAAGAAACAACAGATACATGGAAAGTATCAAAAATATTAAACTAAGAAAGTGAAACCATATTTCTAGATACTTTTTTTATTTCCACTCATACAAACTTAACAGGTACGCCGGTCTCCCCTCCCCTGAGCCCCCTATCCCCCTGTGCCCTCCTCCCCTCCTCCTTCCTTCTCCATCCCCTAGTGCCTCCCCTTCCCATCCCCAGAGCATCCTTTAATGTGCATGCCAAACTCTCTTCTGGGTCCTACTCTCCGATGAGGTGCAAGGACCCAGTAGCATTTCCCAGAACCCTTTCCTGTGTTCCCGTTAAGCATAGAAACACTATTGTGGCTGTCAATCCCTTGCCTCCCAGGATCCGAGTACCTTTTGCAAATGCTAGACTTTGTGAGGTCAATAGTATGTTGGACATTGGCACAAAGTGTTTTAGAATGCACACCAGAGCTTTGATAATAGTGGCTTTGGGCCATATATTATGCCTCAGAAGTTACAGGATTGCTACAGAAGCATAACACCTTGAGTTTGATCCCTAGAACCCACATAAAGATGGAAGGAGAGAACTGCCTCTGCAAAGCTGTCTTCTGATGTATGTATGGTCCTGGGCCTGCACATGCCCCCATCTCACCCAGAAAGCATTCATATACAAATGTAGCAACAAAAACTGATGAATTAAAATAATGACACTAGTACTTCTGATGTATATGTCTCTGAAAAGGAAATGATCAGATTGACATACATTCATAAAATTTCTAAATACATGAAAATAATTTCAAAATATCTTTCATTGGAATCTTCAGTGTAGCTCAAAGGGAAAAGCCCAGGTTTCAAAAGAAGACCTTTTAAATATCCTTTTTCAGATCCAGGGGCAAATAACAATTACTTTGTGAGTTTTCTGTAACGATCAGAGAAATTTTACAAATAATTCAACATGGACTCAGTGTTTTTTTTAATATGTCTGAAAAAGCAAGGATGCATCATCAATATGTGTATCTAAAGGTTCTAGCCTAATACCCAAAGAACCCATAACACAGGCATTGCTTAGACCAAATGTTATTACTGCCAATAGTGAAGTACACTTTCATAAACTAATTCAATGGAGTGGAAATGGGAGAACATTTATTTCTTATCTTATCTATTCCCACCTCTTTTAGAACAATTTCTGAAAAGTCTAACTCACCCCCCCAACTTTTATATACAAAATATTTATGCTGATGTCTCTCCAAACATAGGATCTTGACAAGTATTGCTATCACAAAATGATTGCCAAAAATTTGCCAGTACCTCTGGACCATGTTGCTGGGAATTTCCAAGAATCTAGTTTATGACTTTTGTCTACTTACTCACCCCAAAACATATTGCATTCATTCTAGAGAACAAGGGCATTAATGCCTAATACAAATAGGATTACAGTGCTTTACATATATTGTTTTAACTGAGCTTATGGGGGCTTATCATTCCTCATACCTTACCTCATAATTTTCTTGGGTGCATATGAATTTATACTATGAAATAGTAGGGAAAAAAGTATATTTGTTTATGAAGATTTTTTTTGTTCTTGAAACCAAATCTAGAGAATTATGCTCTGAAGAACTCTTAATGTGACAATTCAACATTTTTCAAGTTCTCTTAAAAGTTCTCCAGCTCTTTCTTATGGTAGCTGCTAGCAGGAAGTGCTGGAGCCAACAGAATTTCTCTGAAATGCACAGGAAGAAAGGGAACCATTACATAGCAGAACTAACTCCATATTGCCATGTGCTATATGTAAGCAAACCGACTGATGGAGAAACAAACCTCAGGATATTTTTCCATGATAGTATTTGAAATAAATTCCAACCTGAGACTGAGTTAAGTTCTTTGATTTCACTTTGCTTCCCTCTTTCAAACTAAAAATATACCTCATTCTCCCCATTTTGTCCTACATATAAATTATTTTATGTATCTAAAAATTTTGACACATTTCTGAGAATTAAATTTGAAAACTTAATACAGGATCTGGTGAGATAGATAGGTAAGATATCTGCTTGGAAAACCCAATGACCTGAGTTTGATTCCCAGAAGCCCACATGGTCCATGAGTATGCCTCTCTCTATGTTCTCTCTCTCTCTCTCTCTCTCTCTCTCTCTCTTTCTTTCTCCCTCTCAAGTAAAGTATTTTTAGAAAGAAGCACAACACTGACATAAACAAAGTATTGAAAAAATTGTGAAACCAAAGCATGAAATTCAATGTAAATAAGATTAACAGATCTATTTTTAAAATCCAGTAGCCTTTCTGACTACTTGAGAATGTGGCATAAAGAAAAAGTAAGTGCTAATTGCAGATAATTATTGCATTCCATGATATTTAGGCCTTTGAACTTTTAGAAGAGAAAAATGCAATTTTACTCTGGTATGTAAAATTACCATAGACTCTAGGATAGCATTAATGCTCCTGGCTGGATGAGAACAAATCAGTGAGGCTGCTTCTCCTTTACAGTTTCAGCAAGAGGGAAATATGATTCTTTTCTCTTTAGAAATATATTTAGGTTTAAAATATGCTGACAAATGAATATGATTTTCTGGTTTCGTTTTCTGTTTTGTTTGTGTGTGTGTGTGTGTGTGTGTGTGTGTGTGTGTGAACAACTGATCCAGTAGCCTACATGGGTTAGCTTGATGTAACTAGAATTGATTTTTCCACTATGCCAAAAATGCTGACAGTAAGCATGGATATGTGAGGTGAAGTTTCATTTCACTACTTCAAACACACATCAAAACATTATATATCACCTTACAGGCAGGCAGAGACAATTATTTTGTCAATTAGAAGTAAAATTCATGCCAGTCATGATCACGTATATTTTGAGATTTCAAAATTTGAGAGATATAGACAAGAGTTTCAGGTGTTCAAAGTCAGTCTCAGCAAATGTGATGAGCTTGGATACAAGAGATCCTGTCTCAAAGCACCAATAAAAAAATTAAAAATTTAAAATTGACATTATTGTTGAGAAATGCATAGAAAGACTACATGTCAAGTTCTTTTCCAGGCACAGGGCCTGCAGTTTACTGGATAAAACTGGCATTTGGAAAGTAAAAAACAAAAATCATTATTTGTGAATGAAATTGACATGGTGGAAACAATAAAAGAAAATAAAATTATACATGAGTTAATATACATTAGCAATTTGGTTATGGACTAGTGTTAGAATAATAAAAAGTAATCCATAATAAGTCTGGAGAAATGACACAAAGAGTTTTGCCTAACACGCAGGACTTGAGTTGATTCCAGATCTATTTCTTCATTTTTTTCCACATACAGTTAATTTGCAGTTAAACTACCTCTAAAGACAGTTTTGCCTAAAATTATTTTGCATTGAAAAAAATGCTGAAGTTGCTGACATAAAACTAAATTTGCATGATGTCTAGCTAAGTGTAAGAGATTCCAAAAGTGTAATTGAAAAGAAATATTTTCTCAGTCAATATGCACTTCTTTTAAGTTACTTTGCATATTTAACAAGAAATGTCTCATATGTAAGTATAAGGACTTTGGAAAGTGTTTATTGTTTTTGTTGTTTAGTTTCAATATCTACTACAAGCAATAACAGAGTATACTTCACATAATTTAAATGTTTAAAGGGTTCCTGGTTATGCCTTCTCTGTTTTTTAAGGTTTAGGATGTGGTTAAATTCAAAAATCATTTCTGAACTCTTTCAGTTGTATATTTTTAAAATTGACATGACTATTCCCATAAATGAATTGCTTAATCTCAGAAAAATGTAAGCAGTTCATAGGCTAGGAGATGGTTCTATGGGTGAATATACCCAAAACCGATGTAAACCTGTATTTCTAGTGCTCAGAAGGTAGAGATGTGATTGCTGGAAGAGGTTGACTAGTTAAACTAACTATATAAGCAAGCTCTGGGATCAACCTAGAGAAGATATCCCATCTTAACAAATAAGGTGGAGCAACAGAGGATGAAAACCAATGTAAATTGCCAGCGTGAACACACACACACATATGCACACTTACATACAGATGCATACCACATATACAAATGCATACAAAGAAAGAGGAGAAAAACTAGGAAAAGAAAGAGAGGTAAAAGGGAAAAATATAAGATGTTCATCAAAAAAAGAGACCTAGACTTTAAAAATGTATGTTTAAAACTATCAGTCATTTAACAATTTTTAAAGTTTTGTAAAATTGCATATATAAAATGTCATATATATGTCTTAAACTATAAAATTATGAAAACCGTATTTTGTTTTGTAAGATAATGATTATGTGTTCACTTTAATACTTCCTGTTTCCCTAAGGTCTAAATTGGTGACAGAGATATAGCAGTGTTTGAATAAGTGTGAGCATATATAAGATGGATATGGCACATGCATATTTTTCAAATACAGAAATAAACAGAACACTGCACATCTTAATCAGAGTAGTACATGAGACAAAAAAAGTAAAGTGTGGGCATTAAAGATGATTTGATGGATGTGCTAGTTGGAACACCAACTAATCTGAGAAAAAAAACTAACAATTTATGTAATGTGGAATTAAATTATTCCTTCTCTTAATCAAAAAAGATATTTTAATTTAATGAACAAAATATATCTTAAAAATAAAAACAAATTGATTCTAATAAATATTTAACCTCATTTAATTTATTCTAAATAGTTCATAATTTAAGATGCAAAATTAAATGTTAATTATTTTACCACCATGTTTCAGTTGTATATTCTAGTCTGCCTTAAAACATAATGAAACAGTCTTCCATTTTCTTCTTCCATGAGATGGTGTTGCCTGTGTTTTATCTCAAATTTTCCTCCCTTCTCCTCCTCCCTGCTTTCCCTCCTCCCATGACTCACTTTTCTGTGGTTTCCTACCCTGTGGTTCCATCTTTCTTGACTTTTCCTTTCTTCTTTCTCTTCTTGATTTATTCTTTTAATCTTATCTAGGCATCCTTATCTAGGCAAATATCTGTGGTCTTAAATATTTCATGATGCCTGTGTTTCTTTTATACTTCAATGCACTCCTTCAAATGAAACATAATCCTTTAATCAAGTTTTTCTCATATTTGTGAAGCATATTAAGTGAGATTTTTCAACATATTGATTTATCAATATTTCCAGGATTGTGGGATTCTTTATACTATTGAAGCTGATGTTCCCAGACTCAAAGATTAAAAGTTAAAGCAGTATTTGTTGACAGTGAGAAAAAGAGAGGAACTTATGAGCTCTATCCAGAAGAGGCAAAGGGAGCTACTGACTTGGGCAGGGTCAGGATACTTGGCTAGGCAGCCTTGAAGAGTGGCTTTTTCTAATGGTTATTTTTAGTTTCTTTAAATGGTTGTTTTTAGTCCTTTTGTGTCTGATTGCTCCATTTATGTTGGTGACTAAGCTGTTTCTTTTTCTAGAAATGGGGAACTTATCTACTTAGGAGGAACTCACCTCCTTACCTCTTTTTTCTAGAGAAAGGTGTGGGATTTGAGTCCAATGACTTGAATTGTGTGGTGGATGTGATTTCCACAGAACCTTCCTAGCTATTCTAGGCAGCCTAATAGATGTTATTTTTATTATGATTATCTTAAGCCTTTTTATCCTGTCAGTAATGTCTTTTTCATTTAATCTTCAAATGTTTCAAATTCTAATCCCTATTTTTATCTTACTTTTTTGTCATTCACTTTAAATATGCTCTTAACACTTTTCTATCTCAAGCATCTTCTTCCTTCCTTCCTTCCTTCGTTCTTTCCTTCCTTCCTTCCTTCCTTTGTTCTTCCTTCCTTCCTTCCTTCCTTGTTCTTCCTTCCTTCCTTCCTTCCTTCCTTCCTTCCTTCCTTCCTTCCTTCCGTCCTTCCTTTCTTCTTTCCTTCCTTCTTTTCTTCCTTCCTTCCCTCCCTTCTTCCTTTCTTTCCTTCCTAATTTCTTCTTTCATTTTTTTCTTCCTTTCTTCCTTCTTTCCTTTTTCCTTCTTTCCTTCCTTTATTCTGAGAGGGCTTCATGCAGATCAAGCTGGCCTTGAACTCACAATGACTCTGAGATTGGACATATATTTTCGAACCTCTGTCTCCATCTCCCAAATGCTGATATTTCAGGCATGTACCACAACTCTTGGCTTTATTCTCTTTTTAAATTCAATGTTTGTGCCAAACTGTAGGATAAAAACAGTTTGTGCCAAACTGTTTCTTTGTTATAGAACTATTGACTTTATTACCTTGACATTAAAATTTACATATATTTCTGATATACAATGTGATGAGTCAATACATGTGCACACTGTGTGATATTTCAATCAGGTTAAACTTACCTATCGCCTCAAATATTTACCTTTTCTGCATGTAGAAAACAATGTATTTTCATAGCTTTTAAGTATTACTTTTATAATATAGTCAAAGAATCATGGGTTCCAAGACACCAGAAGATACAGAAATTGAAACATTTTCTACAGCCATTTACCCTTTATTTTATTTTTTTTTGTTTTGCTACTTTTACAAACATATTGAGTATTCATTTCAGCTTCCCTCCCTCCTCCTCCTTTCCATCCCCTCCATTCCCTTCACCATAGTCTTCTACTCCCTCCTACCTTTCTAAAAGCCTACTTCTATGGACCCCAGGGTTCTCTCTGGCTTGTGGGGGCTCAAGCCTCCCTGGAATAGTGGTATATCAAGTTGCCTCTCTTCAGACCACCCCACTGATATGTGCATTTCCCTTCATTCATCCAGCTTTAGATGCAAAGGTTTCCACTGTAGGTTCCTATGCCCTTTATTTTAAAATGTCGTCACTCTGGTACCTTTTGGTTCAAAATCACAAACAAATCTGGTGCCAGCACTTACAGTGTAAAGATGGTGGACACATAGACTTCTCATCCTGCATCCCACATGTGCTTCAAAAGACAAAACCATTAGGAACCTTTAAAGGGCAGGTATGGCTGAAATGACCACATGGGATCACTTGCTTTGTGATGACTTCAGTAACCATGCCCTTGTCTTCATTTACCTAGAAGTATTCAAGAGAAGGCTAGAAAAACTTTTTGACTGGAGTGAAACTTATCAAAATATTCACAAATTTCACACTGTTTACACTGTGAAGTTTAACTTCCAAGAAAGGAAAGGACAATGTGATGACTTGGGAACTTCAATTAACACATTTTTAATCCATCTTGCTCCCAAGTGAGACAGTGGGAAATAACAAATTCTTATCACTAACATATTAGAATTTAAGGTCTAGAAAATAATATGACCTTTATGAGTGCATTTCTCATTCAACAAACATCTTTCATATTCATGTACAATTGTCTGCAACTCCTATTGTTTCTAAATAATGGGAGTGACTCTTCCCTTGAATTATCCATTGCCTGGTACTTTTTATTATTTTCCTTCACTTATCTATTTCTAGTTTTTGAAGCTGGAGTTGAAATCATTTGCTTTAAATTTATACTGACAGTAGAGTTGATACAAATACATTTTCTTCTGATCATGACTTCAAATGGAATTAGAGTTTGGGAGTGTGATCTTCTTCCTCTTATTACTTTACCTTTCACAGGTGCTTTCATCATTGTTTTTCAGAGCTATTCTAGTTCTTCAAGGTATTTAAGTATTCACCCATAAGTTATTTGTGTGAACATATGATTTTGCAATGTCTCCATTTTGTATAATATTTTGATGACTTCTTTGCAATAGCAACATATGATCAATTTTGTGATAATCCTGTATTATTCTCTTACTTCCATGTTGTAACTCCTATTTTCTAGTTTCAGCTTTTTATTAACATGTTTCATAATTGCTATATCCTCCTTATGAGCTATGGATGAGCTGCATTAGCTCTATCCTGTTTTCTACATTTTGACCTGGTACCTATTTTGTTTAATAAAATCTTAATTCCTCTTCTTACTTCCAGATGCCTAACTGCACTTTTTTTAATTTTGTTTCTTGAGGTTTGCTTGATAAGCCAGTCCAAAAAAAATGTAATTAAAATTTGATTTATACACCCAATATATCTACTGTATGGGTCTTTTGTTCTATATGGATCTAGATTTTGAGCATAAGTTAAAATGCTTTATTTTACCAACTTTGGCAGAATTAAAAGGTCCATTTAAATAACAATGTGCATGAACATTTTTAAAAGAGTAGAGAAACATGTCACTGATGTAATTTGCAATTCTTTGTTGCCTGTAGCATTAAGTAAACGATCTCCAGTCAAGATTAATGTAGTATCACAGATTATCCAGCATTGTCTGAAAAGACAACTATACATCTTTTACAACTATATATCTGTGTGATCTTGAGCTTCATATGCTTCTTCTAAATAATATACCACCAAAATTTAATGCAGAAATAATTATGAGATTGTACTTGTCCTCTGTTAAGCAAAGTGGTTGGGAAATTTGAAAATATATGAAGCAGTACTCCTCCTTATTTAAAGTTTTTAGAAAATGTGTTTATTTTTCATTAAGATATTTCAATAACTAATTTGTTTTCATTTTTATTGAATTGTTATTTAAAATACGTTTACATCCTTTAATTACAAATTTAACTGTCTTTTATTCTTTCAAAGTACAGTATGTATTTCAGTTACTGTTTCTTTTTCTGTTTTTCTTTCTGGTTTTGATTTAATTCATTTATTTTATTTGTGTATATATGTGTGAGAGAATGAAGACATGCATATGCTATGGCACATGTGTGGAAGTCACAAGAAAACTTTGTGGGATTGTTTCTCTCCATTCACCTTTACTTGATTTCTGGGATGAGAATCGGGTCACCAGGCTTGGCAGAAAATGCTGTTATCCAGAATCATATCACCGGCCTTGGAAATTTATATTTATAGTGATAAAAACTGTAATATACATAAATGGTACCTTGAAAACCTTCTGGGGTGTGTGTGTGTGTGTATCTGCTTCTCAAATACCCTAACATCAAGTATTGACAGCCATATTCAGAAACTTTCAAAAGATTTCTGTATCTACAACATACAATAAAGTGCTTGACACAATAACACATTCTATACATGGGTCTATGAAATAATGATTAAACTAAACATTTAATAAATAGCATTGCATATTCCTCAAATTTTGTTAAATTCTTTCAGCTAAAACTCAGGTGATGGGAGAAATCAAGATTGCGTTAAAAAAAGAAATGAAAACAGATGGTGAACAACTAATAGTTGAAATTCTTCAGTGCAGAAATATTACCTACAAATTTAAGTCTCCTGATCACTTACCAGGTATCTCGTTTTATGATAATGATCAATGTAAGATGTCTAAAAGTTTATTAGAGATATATTTACTTTCCAAATTTTATCTGTTCATGAAAAATCTCAGAACATGTGAATAAATTAATTAACATTAATTTCTACTGTTGAATAAAATGTTTCTTGATTTTAGCTAGATTTTTAATATTCAGTTAGAGATTATATTTTACAAACCATAGTAAAAACCAATTTAGATTGAAAAGAAAATTTCTTTCTTTTCAGAACTACCTATTTTCTGAAATAAAGTGTATATAATCTACAATAAAGTATATAGAATATTGGGAGAAATCTCAGCATGCAATTAGGATTTTTAAGCAGTAAATTATATGATTTATGTACACTTATTGGATTTAACCCTTATTTTCAGATCTGTATGTGAAAGTATATGTGATGAACATCTCTACCCAAAAAAAGGTTATCAAGAAAAAAACAAGAGTATGCAGACATGATCGAGAGCCTTCATTTAATGAAACTTTTCGATTCAGCTTAAGTCCTGCTGGTCATTCCCTTCAGGTAATTATCCATTATGCATGACTGCTTCAAGTTTCCATTCATACTTTATTTTTTGTTCATTCGACTATACAATGTAATACTCTTATGCTTCCACAGCCACTCAACCCATTTAGTCAGCCACAGCTTTGCTCTACTCTGTCTAACTTCTTATGTTTGTCTTACTTTCTAAGTCACTCATTATTTTGACCCCCATTTTTTTTAGTTCACATAATTTCAGTGTTTTACCAAGCCAGCCTGTCATGAATGCCTTATCCCTTTAATTTCATTGCACTGCTGCTAGGGTTATCCTTGAAAAATACTGGTTGGCAGCTGGAGAGATGATTCAGGGGTTAAGACTCTGTCTCTTGCAAGCACAAGGTCTGAGTTTGGATGTCATGTCCCACAGCCAGGCAGAAATGACAACGTCCTTTACTTCCAGCCCTGATGGAGCCTGGGAAATCCCAGAGCAAAGCAAGAAGGAGGTATGGGCAATCTAAGATGACTCCCAAAGTCACCCTTGGCACTCCACAAGGGACATATAGTGCCCTTTGATACACACACTGACACAGTTCACTGATTTACTGATAATTCTGGGAATAATTCATTATACTTTATTCAAAAAATATTTTCCCTATCTTATTATTCTAGCAACTTTAATTTAATGTCTTGTTCAATAAATTATGTACATGTCCTCCTTTTCAAGGACAAGGTCTAATTATCATGCTTTTTGCCCTCCAACCTAGCAGAATGCTTTGCACATAACGTGTCTTTGGTAGACATAGAATTAAAAAAGGTATAAAAGGAATAAAAGAAGGAATATGAGACAGAGGAATATACAAAGCTATTTCATAGTACTGGCACTGAAAAGACCTTGCTATAAACATGATATGATGAAGCTAAGCATCATTGATAGAATTAACGAGGACAGAGATAGAAAGGGATAAAAAACCAAAAATTGAATTTAAAGTCTGAGTAAAACAATAGGTCATTAACTGATTAAATATTAGATAGGAGAGCATTGAGAAAAATTGTGAGTTCGTCTTATTTCATAAGAAAGAGGATATTCAAGTGACAAAAGGTCATTGGAAATCTCAAAAGCAAAAGTAGAAGTGATGGTAATGTTTGCAAGTATAGATTTTAACTGTGAAACTGAGTCAGTTTCAGCTTGTTTAGAATTAGCTGGTTATGCATCTTTTTTCTTGTCTCACATTCTCACATCCTTTAAAATGTTGCTCTGGGAGGAATAATGAAATATTGATGTAGGTTTATTTACATTTACAAATCTTTTGAGAAGATTTTGTTGGGAAAAGGATATTCTTGTATATTTATCTGTATGCATTTACAATTTTAACGGTGTTTCCTAGATTTTTCTTTTCTCCAATGGGGGGAAGTTTATGAAGAAGACTTTGATTGGAGAAGCTTGTATTTGGCTTGACAAAGTGGATCTCAGGAAAAGAATAGTCAACTGGCACAAACTTCTAGTCAGCCCCACTCAAACGCATTGAAGTGTGTCTGCTCAGGAAAAAGAATGGATCTACATAAAGCCTCAGATCAAGATACTCGTTGGACATCATTGCGCTGAGCTGTTTATGGACACGAACATGAAAGCAAACAACAGCCTCACAATGAGTTAAGGCCTTGTGTCTGTATTGCTGTGGAACACAGATAGAAAACTCACAAGGTTCTGAATGGCAAAGGAATGAATAAAAATAGAGCTTTGAGATACTGGATTGCTCATGGCTATGAAGAGTAACTGTGAAGGAAGTTTTGGTTATTTACAGCAAGAATCTCTGAGCAGAATTGATCTGCATTTGAAGAAAGAGGCACGAAATTTAATACAGCTTCCAGAAGCAGTACAAAGGTAATCTTTTATATGCATAGGCACCTTGCTTGAAAGAGGGAGTATAATGAATCTCAGCTTTCAAAAGTTCAAAATCCCTTCTTATAGTCTCAGACAACTTCAGATTTGCAACTCTACAGAAGATCCAATTGTCTACAGGACTGGAAGGGGACTGTATTTATGGGTGAAATGAAGAGAGAGAGAGTGAAATAGAAAAAATAGATTTTTAGGTTATAATATGAAGCTCTTCCTTATGCCTACTTGTTAGGAGACTGTACAATGCTAATTTTGATAGTAAAAGCACATTTGTTTCAATATAACTTGAAATAATGTAGAATGAAGACAATAGTAGGTAAAAATGAAATTGTATTTCTCTAGAAATAGAAAAAGACTGTGACTGGCTAGTGAAGAAGAAAGTTGATCCACAAAATATTGACCTTGGTTGAAAACATCATGGTCTCTGTAATTTTGCACTAAGCCAAGACATTATCAATCCAGCATATTGAAGGACCTAGTGGTATGTTCTAGAAAGTATAGTAACTTATTCCTTATAGAAATGATAATATGTGAATTATCCTACATAATTCCTTTCTCTTGAACAATGTATTATCAGGGATAAAATTGCTCTTCTGGTTAAAAATTCACATTACTCTTGAGACATTGATTAAATTTGTGTAATTTCCTGATTTTTTCATGTTTTCCCCCCTAAAATTATTGACTGACCAAATAATGAAAACCCTGGCACCAAAATTCAAGTCCCCTCTCACTTTCTGCCTTCCTCTGTCAAGTTCATCAATGCAGGGGAGATATATTAATAGCTAATGGTTTAGATTAATGTATACTTTAGAACCAAACAACCAATGTCTGTGTTATAACATAAAGCATCCTCTTTCCATCAACTACCAATATTAATACAGACTATAACAGAATTGTGGAAACTACACTCAGCTGAGGTTACAAACTTGGCTTCTGGTCCTCACTCTGTTGCTGACTTTGCACATGACCCCTTACAAATGTTATTTGAACTCACTCCTCTATCCAAAATTCTCTGCACGATAAAAAATAATGACATGTCCTAACCTTTCTCATGGGATGCCAGGATTCTTAAGGCAAGAGTTCTATGAAAGATGTAAGTCTGTTCCAGGTATAATTTTAAATACTTAAGTGGGAGATGATTATTATGTAGCTTGTGAATTTTCAAACATTATGTGTGAAAAATAGTCTCCAAACAATAATAAACAATTGCATGGGTAAAAACAATAAATTACTCCAAAATTCATTTTGCAACTTAAAATAAATTTCCATTTGATTTTAAAAAGATGAAGGATTAAAGAAAAATTATTTGCTATACCAAATTTAATAAAGTACACAGCTCTTATCCCATTCCAATATCCTGCCTAAAACAAATTAAATTGCTTCTCACAGTAAAGTGGACCTAAAACCTATTGGTTTATTCTAGGAGAGCTTTTAGTATGATTAGAGGCAACCATCTCTACAATATTGGTTGGATATTGAATTTTCTCATTTTAGAGAAAAAATACTTCCAATTTAAGAGGATAATAAAACCCTTGAAATAAAGAATTCTTGACATGTCTTTATTACACTCATGAAAAATGCAATTCACCTTTCCCAAAACTAAAACAGCTACCAGTTTTTTTGTATCTATTTTTACTCCACCCCTCTTCTGAAAACACAATGCTGCCTCCCATTGATATTGTTCTAAAGTAAGCATGGGGGAGGTGAATTATCAAAACTATGATATTGCTGGGGTTTTATTTTTAGAGACTATTAGATCTGCTGATGGTTGCCATGGATATTTCCAGGAGAAGTGAGCACTTGAGGAAGCTGATACTCATTAGTCATAATCAGGGAAGAAAAGGGTCCAGTAAGATATCTTAACATCAAAAGACTCTAACACTTGCTCCTAACAAGCCCTAGTTTTTTTGGGTCCTCTTTTACAGCCACTCTCTCCCTGAAGTGTTCATGATAGGCTGTATAAAGGTAGTTTACCTCACTCCAGTTGCAACTTTAACAAATGGAGGGACCACTAGAGCAAGATCATCCCTGTGTACCTATTCATCCGGAGATAATAAAAGTCCCTCCATGCCCAGCAGCTAGTGATGGCACTAAGTCTATTCAAAGAGTCAACAACGGGGCTTCTTTTCCTGCACCAGCATTCCCCCTTAGAGAGCAAAAGCATCTACCAGTGTGCCAAGTTTGCAGCTGATCTAACTCCTGGGTTGTACTGGAATTGTTCTATGCAACACTGATCCTTACATGAATGCATTTCTTCTGAGTGATGTTTATTACCCTTCTGACAACAGAGCTATTTCTTTTTTAATTGCAAATAGGGCTCTTAATATTTTTTACTTTTTTGTAAATACCACAGCACATGATTTTCCACTTTTTAATTTTGATTTATGTTACTGGAATTAGCTTTTTTATCTTACTAGCAACAGAATTTATAATCTCCTATTGATAAGTGATTAGTCCAGTTAAAGTGCATCATATGTTGAAAAGCATCACAATTTTCCTACAATTTCACTGACTCATCAAAAACATTAATGGCTTGTTCATTTTAAATTCAGTCCTAAAGAATAATTCAGATGAACAAGAAAAAAAAGCACAGAGTGAATTTCCACAAAGATAGGGAAATTTGAACAATTATTATTCGTTCACTGGTAGCAAGCTAGAAGTCAGTAATTTCACCTGTCTTTTTACTTAATTTTGAAGAACTCTTTGGTGGCTCCAAATTCTTCTGTGTATCATTTCTGTTTAAAGCAACAATATTCGCCACTAAAACATAGCAATTGTCTGTTCCTTAATATATTATTCCTATTTTCATAAATCGTGCTAATTGAATGAACTTTCTCCATGTATCTGTGAGACTGACTTTGTGCATCACACTCTAAAACAGTGACATCATGGGAATATTATGGCTGGTAACCAGCTGACGTTGATTCTCATCTTAGGAATGGTTGTGACGGTACTGATGGTGGCAATAGTGATGATGGGTGGTAGTGATGTGAGGTAAAATAAGCTGTATATTATTATATTGTGCCCAATTTATTAGAAATTATTTGATGAATGCTTCACTTCATTAAGATAGCATAAAGATATTTATAGTATTTTTTTACTTTATTGTTTAAATCATAACAATAATATTTTTAAAAACTTATTTTCATTGCTATAAGTCTAATATTCCAAAAGTTTCAGCTATAGCTATATGTGTTTATAACTATGTGTATGACAGAGGTGAATTTTCCCCTTTTGGAGCCTGAAATGAAAGCAAAAGCTCAGTAAATAGCTATGAGTTTTTCCCTAATAATTACTTGCCTTCAGTGTAACGCAAGAATGGATGCGTGAAACAGACATTCTCACTGAATATAACACACTGATGTTTCCTGTGTGTCCCATATTGTTATTATTAAAAATACACATTAGGCCAAAATCATTTAATCAAGTTCTTTGTCCTGTAGGTAGATGGAGAACATTTTCTTGATCCTTTACACTGTACATAACTAGATATTTGGGAACAGAGACCCAGTTGAAATATCCTAGTCCTTTGAAATTTCGCATGTGACGATGACTAGCATTTGATTGTGTCTGTGTACTGTTCAGTGATGTGTTCAGGTGCTCCCACTACTGATTAATGTGTGTGCTAATATCCTAACAAGACATCTGATGTTAAAGAAAAACATTTCTTGTCTACAAAAAGTTTAAAAACCTCATAAAACCGATTTCAATCGAAAAATAAAGTACTTGGAGACACGTCTTGTTTCTGATTCTATGTTGCATGCTTCGTTGGTGATTTGCTAAGCTGTTCTTATTTTTTAGTTTATTTAAATCACTTTGGAAAATCTGATGAACAGATGCAAATTCTTGGGCTATTGATTGTATAAACTGAGCTGAAAATAGTTGAGATTGTGTAAAAACAACATGCTTGTAAATCTGTCTTGAGTTTCACTCTATGTAAAAACATGTCCTGGTTTTGTGATTGTATACAAGCTGTATCTTGATAACTTATGTAAATTGTGCTGTATAAAGGCTGCCATCTCAGCCTAATAAATATTGAAAATAACAACTTTGACATTTTGTGTTTATCAACAAGTAGTTGGGCTCAGGCATAAGTGATAAGTGTATTTTACACATTATCAGTGTGTATCCAAGTTTAAAATGTCATCCTGCAAAAAAAATTCAAAACTGAGAGACATAGAAAAGAGAAGATGATGATTAATGGGAATATGAGGTTATACATGAAGTGGACTTTTCCAAAGATTTCTTCTGACAGCTACGATTTTCTCAGTGAAATTAGGTATGAAGTCATCTGCTTAGATGACAAGGAAGGTAAGTTTTGGAAGCTAGTATGAAAGACTTGAATAGTCTTGGAGTAAAAAATAAGGAAATGAATAGATGAGGAGAAAAAAGTTGTGCACATACTGAGTAACCCTGAACTCAGCAATCATGGGCAGTGGCCTTTGTATACCATCCATCATCTGTTACTTCCACAGCTTGCACATGGAGTTTATAAGTGAGAGCAGAACAAAAATGCAATAATTCTAACTAGGATAGAATTTGCCAGATGGGGCTATAAAGATAGCTCAGGCGTTAAGCTTCTGCCTCACAAGCAGAAGGTCCCAAGTTCAGATACCAGATCCCACATAAAAATACCAGGCAGAAATGATGGCATCCTGTACTCCTGACCCTGGAAGGCAGCCTGGAAAACCACAGAGCAAAGCAAAGAGAAAGTAGAAGCAAACCAGGTGATTCCCAAAGACACCCATAGGCTTCTGCAGACACATGCAGCACCCTCTGACACGCAGAGACACACATAGATATACAGCGGGGGGGGGGGAGTAAAAATCTAAAACATAACTTACAAGATGGTTTGGACAAAAAAAAGTGTGCACGTTAATGGAGGATACATGATACAGTGATTTTAAAACGGATGAATCATCAAAAAATATTGTGCAAAGAAAAGTAAAAGTCAAACTTTTGAGATAGAAATGTATTCAAAATTAAATTAATAAGCTTAAAAAATTAGAAAATAGGGGAGATGGCTCACGAGTTAAGACTCTGCTTCTCAGGGGAGGGGGAAGCGGGGGCACTGCAAGAAAGGGAGGGAGAGGGTTGAAAGGAAGGGGAAAAGGAGGGATGTGTAAGGGGGACTGAGGAGGGGTGGAGGGAGGGAGGGGACGGTGTACCTATTAAGCTTGTATGATTGGGAAAAAGTAAATAAATATAATAAAAAAATGCCAGGCAGTAATGGCAGAAAAAAAAAAAAAAAACAAAACAAAAGAAAAAAAAAACAAAACATCCTGAGTTCAGATCCTAGTTACCATGTAAAAACACCAGTCTTGTAGAGGCCACATTTCCAGCCCTGGTGGGTGGAGCCTAGAAAATCACAGAACAAAGCAAGAAAGGAGGTAGAAGCAATCCAAGATGATTCCTACAGTCACTCTTGGTCCTTTCTAATTAAAAAAAAAAAAGAAAATAAAATAAATAACTGATAATCCCTGGTCAAACTTGAAAATTACAAGTATCTGTGGGTAGTGTTAGATGGTGACTAGGGTTTATCTAGTCACATTTGTAAAGGATCAAGTCACATTATAAGGTTTATCTAGGCACGTTTGTAAAGAACTGGTAGTTGAGTTAAGCCTCAAGTAAACCTACAGGAAAGTGATTGACAGGGAGGCCCAGCTCACAGCAGGTGGGCTAGTCACTGGGCAGGTGAGTAAGTTGGAGGGAGCTGGTTAGGGAAGTTGCCATCTTATTCTGGTCTGGCAAATGAGGATTGTTCCTCTCAGCAGTCCTGTGGATTTGGCGTGACTAGTTTCCTTGCCCTTGGTGTAGGTGTGGGCTTTCCTACGGAGCTGGACAAGGAACTGTAACAAACATAAGCAAAAAATAAAAGAGCTTGTTCCCTTCAGCCATTTGGTCATAAATTGATCAGCAACATGCAGAATAACTTTAGCAACATATGGAGAAATGAATTACTTTAGAAATGCTTTGATTGTCCCAACTAAAGTCTTTGGCACAGTTTACAATGGTAAAGAGCCAAAAAGACGATTCATAAGGAATTAGGATCTAATTGCATATCCTACCCTGAATTTTGATTTGTTATGTGAATCCCGTTGCAATAAAATAAGCAACATGATTCAGCAGGAACTCTATTGGGTTCTGCCTTTTGTTTATAAGTTAAAATAGTTACAAGTAAAATACATTTATTTTATTTTTATACAATTTTTATTAGTTTAGATACATTTAAGTGTTTCTATACTATATGTTTTTTTTTTTTTGAAAAATAAGAGATTATCAATCTCTTCAACGCAGTGAGATTTTCACCTGGGGAAAAAAAGATAACTAAACCTTGGTCACCAACTGATTCTTAGCAAAATGGACCAATTTTCTTTTATTTTCTATGTAGCAATCTATTCAGCTCATATTGACCTCAGGATATTGCATGTCATTTCTGCTTCCAGTGCAGGAAAATTTCATAGTGGGATCAGACTGTCTCTTGGTGAACTGGAGACTTCAAATTTTTTGCTTTATTCACACAATTAAGAAGCCATTTATGTTAATTGATGGGAATCTTTTAATGGTTCAAGTAGTTGCTGAATTACTCAGGAACTGTTACAAGCATTTATTCAAAAGCCATGCACTACTGAATTATGTATGTCCTTAGGACTTGTTGACAGAATGAGTTATAACTGCCTACAATATTTCATGTAGTGACATCTCATTCATACCCTTTCTTCTCTTACCTGGATCTGCATAGCAGCTATATTGGTATTGATATGTCACCTCCTTCAAATTCATCCTCTTCACAACCATCTGGGCCCAGTCTGGACAGTATATCTGGCCCTAACACCTTCCAGGTTACAGTTACTCAGGGATTCTTGAAAATAAGACAATAGCAACTGGTCTGTCTCTTATTCTCCCACTTAGAATACATGTCATTAAACTCCTCCCTCTCTCTCTCTCCCCTCTCTCTCTCTCCTTCCTTTTCTCCATCTCACTCTCCTTCCCTGCCTTTTTCCTTCCATTCTGTCTTCTTTCTTCCTTTCTTTTCCTGACTGTTCTTCTTAGTCCTATTTCTCTTGCCTTCCTCCTACTTCCTTCATGTCTGTCTTTCCTTCCTTCCTATCTTCTCATCTTTCCTTCTCTTTTTTTCTTTATAACCCACTTACTCCAATTAATGTGCATGTATATGGGACCATCCATTAGAACATCCACTGAGAGAAAATGACTCTCCTGCTTCCAGAATTCTTCAAGTGCCTGTAAGCCTCCTCAGCTGGGGATGGGGCTCTCTTCGTCAATGCTGGAATGCTAAGTCTTAACTTTGCATAGAACTTGTGTAGGTAACCACATTTCTGTCCAGAAGACAGCATTTCTCTGCTATACCTGCATCTTCTTGCTCTTCTGTGTTCATCACGAGCCTTAAAGAGGATTGTTATAATATTGTACTTAGGACAGAGCAATCAAGTGTCACTTAATCTGAGCAAAGTAGCAAATATGATATTACGTTTTTATCACCTTTTATTACAAAAAGAACATCTCTGATTAAGAGTAGAAGCAACATTTATCTGTGAGGTGTAAGCAAAAATACTTAAAAATCACCTTGGCTCCAATTCACTTTCACTAAACAACAGTAGTAAGTTTACTCCTTAGGTCTGTGCTCATAGCATTGAGTATTTATTCCCACTTATGTAGCAGTTGTCAATCAGAGCACAATAGTTACCTTGTAACAGTCATGCCACTATTGCACTGGGGGCTAAATCACCTGGCAGACTGATAGTGTAGACTATTGGTATTTTGGCTGGTAAAATTTTCTGATACATTTTCTCACCTAGCAGCCTGCACAGCAGTTTCTAATACTATGAAAACTAAATACAGCAAGGAAGCTTCCAGCTTAGTTCCTGCTTGATTTTGCTCTCTCATGCAGTAATTACTATGTGGTGTTTTCAGAAGTAGGTCTTAACAATTTGTACTGGTGGGCAGTCAAGAAGTATGGAAAGAAATCAGGTTGCAGCCAAGGACAATGCAGGAACAGCAAAACTGAAAACAACAACAAACCATAATTCAGAACACCAAAGATCCTACATTATACACCTGGAACCAGACCAACCAAATCTCTCCCCATCCTAAAGCTCGGGAACCTTGCAGAAGAGGGACTGGCAAGATTGTAAGAGTCCAAAGATGGGGAAGAGCAACGATATGTAAGATACTCCACACAAGTTAGGGCTGCAGCAGCCAGGATTAGACTTTGCCTGACTTACACAATTGCTGACATGTCAACGATGCCCCCCCCCAACGTCTAGCATGGATCACAGGGGAGAAGGCTCCAGGCAGTAGGATCCTTAGAGGCAAGAGATTGAACAGTCATAATAAAGTTCCCTAATGGGGAGCCCAAGAAGGGATCCCAGGCTATGAGACTGAGTCCTGAATCCTCACTAGGGTAGAGGACTCAGCGGAAAGTTAGGTAGACATTAGGTGCTCACATAAAAGGATGCTCCAGGGGAGAAGGGGGGGGAGAGTGCAATGGGAGACAAGCTATTGAGCTCGTATGGTTAGGAAAAAAATAATGTGGGAGAAAAAAAAAAGAAAAAGAAAAAAAAAAAGAAGCATGGAAAGAGCCATTGCTGTTTGGGCTTCTGTGGCCTTTCTGACCAATAATTAATAAGTAGGTACCTCACATCAGCACTGGATTTTTGTTTAATAACCTATGACTTTCAGGAGTACCATTGCTTACTCCTAGAGGAGGGTCACCTCTCTCACTCTTTCTCTCTCTCTCTCTCTGAACTTACACACTTGCACTCAGAAATTTTTCATGGAAACTGTTCCAGAATCAGCTGGAAATGAAGCCATCACATGTAAATGGATCACTGGATTTCTTTGTCTGTTGCTTCTGGCCCTGAATACTTTTTACTTCAGGGACATTTTTAAGTCCATCATTTACATTTCAAGACAGTTGTCTAAGAAACCAAATTCATTATTATTCAGTGGTGGTTAGAAGTCGACATTGAGAACTCTGACCAAGCTATAGGTGTTTTCTCACCACACTTAATCTTCCTTGTTGTTTTTTTTTTTTAAGTGCTATTTTTCACCTACTTCAGATCCCTCTCAAAAAGGCAGCTTATTTGAATAAAAGAGACACATTCCAAACGTGTTTTTTTAAATTTTTTTATTATTTATTCAGTTGTGCGTGTATGCGTGTGTGAGCGTGTGTATGTATGTGTGTGTGTGTAGAACCACGGACTAATTCGGGAACCACCATGGACGCCTCCACCTCCTCCTTGTTTACTCTACCCGGGGATTCACAGGCTCCGCCCTATCAGGACCAGAAACGCAGGCCGCCCCCGCTTCCGCCCGGCGTCTATACGTGGGGTCTAGGATCGAACTCAGGACCTTCCACCTGCAAGGCAGAGGCTTAACCCCTGAGCCACCTCTCCAGCCCCTCCAAACATGTTTTAACCACAATGTTTTAAATCTCATTTAATAAACATTCAGAAATATTTTATTCAGTGATTTTCTTGAGGATATAGCTTCCTGTTTCTTATTGCGTTTTTTTGTGGTACAAAACATGAATTATGTTGTAAAAGGGAAAATAATTGAGATTAATTCCATTTAGTAAGATGCTGAATGATTGTACTAATTGATGAGGACCCTGTTGGTGAAGATTTATTTTCGTTCCTAAATGACCAATGAGGCAAAGTCAGATTTTCTGAGGGCTTTCGGTCCTCTGATTTCTACATTCATTATTTCCTATACTTATAATGAAAAGTAGAACAACATTACATTTAACGTGTTTTTTTTTAAACATTTTTTATTATTATTTCCGCTCATACAAACTTAATAGGCACACCGGTTCCCTCCCTCCCTCCTCCCCCCATCCCCCTGCTCCCCCTCCCCTCACCCTTCCCTCCCCATCCCCAGTGTCTCCCACCCCAATTCCCAGAGAGTCCTTTAATGTGCATCCCTGACTCTCCTCTGGGCCCTCCTCTCCGATGACGTACAAGGACCCAGTGGCATTTCCCTGAACCCTTTCCCGTGTTCACCTTAAGCATAGGAACACTACTGTGGCTGCCAATCCCTTGCCTCCAAGGATCTTGGTGCCTTTAGCAGATGCTAGACTTTGTGAGGTCAATAGTGTGCTGGACATTGCGCAGGGCATGCAAAGCCAATTATGATTGCTTCGTCCATAACTAGTGTGGAGTATCTTGCAAATCATTGCTCCTCCCATCCTTTTGCTCTTACACTCTTACCACCCCCTCTTCTGCGAATGTCCCTGAGCTTCAGGATGGGGAGAGATTAGTCTGGCCTAGTTCTAGGTGGTTGATATAGAGTCTCTGAAGTTCTGGATTGTGGTTTGTTGATTTTCTTTTGCAGTTTTGCTGTTCCTGCAATGCCCTTCACTCCATCCTGCTGGGCACTGTATGTCACCCCCTGGCCAGAGACAAAAAGCTGTTAAACTGGAGTCTTATTATAAGAGCACATTCAAGGGTAGATGTAATAAAAGTAGAAAACCTCATTGAGGGAGGGGTCAATCACCCATTTGCAAAATGATTACTTTTTATCTGCCAGACTATATGCCCTCCCCGTGTTTTCATTTTCAATTCTACCTATACAGACAGGTAAGAGCTGCATATCTTATGCAAATGTGCCCTTTCACTGGTCCCCTCCCAGTACTTTGTATCAACTTCTATTAGATGTGTAAGTATTTGTTGCAGAATATGGTAGTGTGGCTGGGACTGATGTGGAGGGAGGGGAGAGTTATTGTGTAGAGTCAATTGTGTTTATTAACCCAATCAATGCTTCCTACCTTTCAAGACCATAAATATTCAGCCTGAGCTTTCATCCCAAAACAATTCCAGTGGGAAAGAGAAATTAGACTGTCTTTATTCATTAAAACCTACACTATCACTCTGCTTTCTGGCCCATAAACAAAGTTCATAATCTCTGTATCCGAGCTCAGGTTGTAGAAAATTTTTGTGTACTAGAACCATTTCCTTTCCTTTCAAATCTGTAACCAGTTTTTGTCTCAGGGGAACCAAAAAAAGATAGATAGATAGATGATGGATAGATAGATAGATAGATAGATAGATAGACAGACAGACAGACAGATAGTTCACAGAATTATAAAGATGATAGACAGATACAGATGATAGATAGATAATAATTAAATGATAGATAAGTGATAGATAAATAGTTGATTTCACAATGAATAAATAGATGTTAAGATGATGTGCATTTCACATCTATTTCAAACATTTGTGTAAGCTAATACATCCAACATCTAATTATTTTCTGTCACTATATATGAAATTATACATATTTACTTATGTATATTTATATATAAATATATATTCCATGTAATATATTAGTATTTATATCATTAGTGCTTTACACTTACAAGCATATGTTTTACTAAGATATCTAGAGCTGTGACTACTTGTTGCTTACAAGGTTCAATGAATACAGTGCTATGAATATAATGGAGCTAATACACCCATGAAAGGAAAAGGCTTTGCTAGCCAAATTATGGCATAGACCTGGCGAGCCGATATATCCCTGACATAGGACAATGAAGGGCCTAGCTTGCCAGCATGCTGCTTCTAAAGGTCCTTGTTGATGTCTGTGAATATAAAAGTGTTGTCAAATCATTAATTGTGTGACAAATGTAGGGGAGATAATAATTTATTCAAGCATTGAAGCCACACTTGATACAGCAGCTGAAATTGAAGATACTACTTGGTTAAGTTCATGATAATTCTCTCATTCTACAAGATCTATCTGCCTTTCACAGAGGCCAAATAGCTGTGTTGACTAGGGATGTCTTTGACATAAACACACTTAGATCTTTCACATTCTTAATGGCTTTCAGGAATGTGGCATTGCTTTTGGTTTCCTATTTTCTTCAGTAGGCACAACTCCAATAGCTTTCATTTGACCTTCCTGACATCATTGCCCTCACCTCAGCATCAGAGAATCAAGGTGGGGAGTCTATGAGCTGCTCAGTACTTCTTCTATTTGCATTCTGGAGCCTAGAAAGTAACCACATTAAGATTCAGAGACCTATTGGGCCTACAGTGAGACAAATCAGTTAAATAATCACCTGACTTGTTTCCATAAGCTACCACAGGATCAAGTGTTACTTTACAGCCCAAATCTAATTGTCCTTAAACACAGTTTCTTTTCTTTTCCTTTTGCACATATAACTTATAAAAAGCCATAGATCTAGGCTGAAGAGATGTCTTGGGGAGCCAGACTTTGTCTTTCAGGCACAAGGTCCTGAGTTTGGATCCCAGATCCCACATGGAAATGGTTGAGGCCTGTATTTCCAGCTCTGGTGGGTGGAACCTGGGAAATACCAGAGCAAAGCAAAAAGGAGGTAGAAGCAATCCAGGATGATTCCAGAAGTCATCCTTAGTCCTCCACAGGAACACAAAGTTACCTCTGAGACACACACACACACACACACACACACACAAAATAAATATATAAAGTTTTTTTTTAATGTCATAGATACTTTTGGGGAAAACCAGAAGAAAGAGCAAGACTAAACACATTTGAAGTTTACCAAACTCCTTCCTGTTCAGGACACAACTACCCCTTCATTCAAAAGGCTCTGGACCTGGCACTAGTTATAAAGGGAACATTGCTCTCTGTTTTTATGATTTTAGCTAGATTTTTGTGCAGTTGGTCTAGAAATTTTCTCTGATACAGAGGAAGCAGGAATGAAGAGGTCTTCTATTTATTGCGCTTCTAAGAATAGCATGTTTAATTAGCAAACACAATAGGGTCATATGAATTACACTCTTTTGTAAGTGTGTGTAAGGGACAGATGTTTGAGCCCTGCCATACTCTCTGGCAACTATACTCACTTTTCATACTCAGCAGGCATAGCTTTGCTGGGCCGTGTACACTGTTTGGACTCTGAGGTCTAGTCCGGAGACACCAGATTCATCATTAAAATTCTGCACTCTAAAAAGTCTATTCCTATCAACGCCAAGACTTGTCTTAGCTCACTCATAAACTAGGTGCTTTATTTAACAGGTTTTGTTTTTCTCACAGTTCCAAAGGATAGATAGTTGCATGGCATCTATCCAAGAAAAGTGTCACAGCACATTCGTGAGATAGCTCAGATAGTTCTGTTACCACCACACATATACCATGATTCTCTCTCTCTCTGTCTCTTGCTCACTTTCACTTTCTTTCATAAGTAAATACATAAACATTTTCCATTTATTCTTGAAATTTTCATATACAAACCAAATGAGTTTATTCCTTGCCCTCCTTCTTTTCCACTCCCTGCTCTCTCACCCTCCCTTCCGTTCACCAATCCAGCCAAGTCTCTCCCACTCCCATGTCCCTCTGTATGTGTGGACCACAAGCACCCTCCAATTTTTTTTTTAAATCTATGAAATTTTACTGGAGTCATGACACCTGCATTCTCATCACCTCAAAATACTATTCTATTCATCAATTATATGTATGTTAGAAAAAGAAAAGAAAATAGATTAGGGACATAATTTCTAGTTGGTACTCAATGGTACTTAAAACATTACAAAGAAGGCTAAAAGAGTGGGGGCCCAGAGGATGCTTGTGAGAGAAGCCAGCACTCTTATTACTGGCCAAGGGATGTTTAGTAACCTCAGAAGTAACCTCTTTCATCTCTGATCATATAGTTAGGATTATGTAGCATACTTGCTCCTGCACTTGGAATTTTGAGTCTTTATTCTGCAAGATCAATGACTACATTTCCAATGTACAACCTGAACAATACATGTAGACATTTTTTAATAATTACAAAATAGATAGTGTTGGCCAGGGATGGTAGTACACCTGATCCTGACACTCAAGACACTGAATCAGGAGGATCATAAGTTTGAGGGTCAGCTACATGATCAAAGATATATAGTGAGACTTTTCCCCTCAAAATAAACAGTTGCTAGGTAAATACAATGTACCATAGCATTGAGAAACCACCACAGCCAAAGATTTGCAATGTTCTTGTCATAGCTAAACTTTGTGACTTTTCTTTTTCAAAAGCATATCTTTTTTTTCTTTTGTGTGCATGTGGATGTGCATTCACACGTGTGTGTGTGCGTGTGTGTATCAAACAGCACATGTGTCCCTGTGGAGGGCCAAGGGTGACTTCAGGAATCATCCTGGATTGCTTCTACTTCCTCCTTGCTTTGTTCTGAGATTTCTCAGATTCCGCCCACCGGGGCCAGAAGTGTGAGCCACCACCATCGTTTCTTCCTGGTGTTTTTATGTGGGATCTGTGATCCGAACTCAGGACCTTCTGCCTGTGAGGCAGAGTCTTAACCCCTGAGCCATCTTTCCAGCCCTCCACTAGTTATTTTTAAATGGGATCTGGGAATTCAAACTCAGGTCCTTTTGCTTGTGAGACAAGAATATTAATCACTGAGCAATATCTCCAGCCCTACAAAGACATATCTCATAAATGAGAAGTTATTGTGGATCATATTTCTTGAAGGATCATTATAGCTCTCAAAGTTCAAAGAATCAGACATTTGGGCATGCTCTCCCTACCTCCCACTGTGTTCAAAAGTGGTCTCTTAATTGTTAGTGTGATGAAGCAGAGTAAGGAAGCCATTGGGGGATGCAGGCCTCAAAGAATGATAATTGAATTCCTGTGGGGTGAGAACTGAACATAAATGTCAAAGTCTGCTCAAAACAGTTCATATATGGAAAGCAAGAAAGTGCTTCAGCGTTTGCTATCAATTATTGTACATGGAATTCCTTTTTAAAATTCATTTCATCGCTCATTGCTGCAAAGTTGTTGGAAAAATAAGTTAACAGGCGGCAAAATCTACATTTTTGACTTGTGAGGATTGATAAGAGAAGTAATTCAAAATATCATTAATGATGAATATCAACACTTGTCATATTAATGTCAGATAAATGCTTGACTTTTACAAATTTTTTTTTCTTTTAGAAGTTCCTATCGGAAACAGTGAATTTGTGATATTTTCAGAGCCTACAGGGATAGAAATGTTTAACCTGTTGTGACAGTTACTCTTTACTATTGCTGTGAGAAAGCACCCAAAGTCAAACAACTTATGAGAAAGGGAGATTTATTAACCTTAGGGTTCCAGACGGAAGATACATGGCAGAGATGGCATGGCTGGCTGGCTGAAGCTGGCAGGCAGGCTAAGTCACAGCAGACCTCCACATGGCTGGAGCATTCCTGGAGCTTCTCTCCTCTTCCTAGAGTCTGTGGTCCCTTTCATATGATTCATTACTGGGAGGTTCCTATGAGATCTATGGAGGTTCCAATGCCATGTAGGGCTGGTATAATCTCTTCAGGTGGTCTCAGCTGATCTTGCCAGATATGGTCTCAGCTGATCTTAGTTAATACCAGGTGTGCTATCATACCTGTCAATACTGATTTTAAACAATGTCAAAATAATGTAAATTTTCCTGAAACTTGTGCTGACATCCCCAAAAAATGATACCAAATTGTGCAGCCAGAAAGGGGTTTAGAAAGACAGGATTCCAAGGGGGCACCATGAAGTTGCCTCTAATCCACATATGTTTCTGTAATTGCTCTATAATGTATATTTTCTGTGCTCACATAATCCTGGCGAGCCATTAATTTGGTTAGATCCTTCCTGCCTTTGGAAGCTTTACAGCTTTCAAGTTAGAATTTTATTTCTAAACTCTGCTTCCCTGCTTAGGAATATACTGATTTATTCAATCATGCGCTAGCATTTATTGACTAATATTTGTAAAGTTCATTTCCTCATTTGCCTGTAAAACTTTCTAATCCAGGATACCAAAGCCAGAATCTAGTAACCTGTTGCCCTTGCTCTGCAGCTGTCTGCCACAAGGTGGAGGTATAACTCTTCGAAAGCTAAAAATTTCCAAACAGTGTGCAAATCACTTCAAGATTTTTTTTTGGGGGGGGAGCAGAAATAAAACATGAGTATAGCATGTTTTTGCTTCTAAATTTAACTTATTTACAGATTTAGCATTTGTAGGTATTTCTCTACTGTGAATAAGTTTTTCTTACATCTACAGTCCTGAAGTCACTGAGAATAACGTGGCAAGTATAACCACTGAGGTTAAGACCTGGAGGTGCCAGATGCTGCCCAAGTGTTCCACAGGAGTTGATTGATGCACAGCCTCTCATCAGGTACACCCAATCATTGATACCCTCCTGACTGACAATGAGAGGCTTAGGTGAGTTAAGGCAATGTCAGGGCCCTGGGACCACCATTTAACCTGGATTTTATGCACACTTCCCTCCTTATAATGAATGGAACCTTAGGTCCTGCACCTACACACTATGCACACACAGGTCTCTGAACAATGCTCCTAGCAACCCCGGACCCTCACCTGAACCCCTCTCTGAACAATGAAGTAAGTTTCTGCTCTCCCTAGGAAACATCATTTTTAATTAATTACATGTCGCTGCTACAACACACCTGATCCAAGCAACTCAGGATTGAAAAGATTTTATGGGATCACAATTCTAGATGACAGTGCATAATTGTGAGGGAACTACAAAAAAATCACAAAAGGTCCAAGATCTAACTTTCTCAAAATTCTGCTGTGCAATGTCTAGTCAGTGCCAGCCTCCACTGTCTGTGTCTGGTATTTATTATGTCATTGTTTTAACAGTCTTTCCATTATGTAATCTATCAATGTCACAGTATATTTTCTGCTCCTTTTATATCAATCTGAGAAAAAGTATTTGCTGAAAAAGAAAAATTATTTTATTTGCTGTTCCCAGAAAGACCACTAGAGGACAGCAAATTACCAAACATTTGAGTCACTAGAGGGAACAACACCTAAAACAGCTAAATAGAAATTTTATGAAAGAAATATGACAGTAGGCATGAAATCTGCCTGTACTTGTTTCCCGGTTACTTTGAATTTTACTTTTAGAGTCCAGTAGCCTATCTATTGAAAGCATTTTCCAAATTTCTAATTTTTTTCTGGTTACCATTTGTAGCTCCATTTAATAATATAAACACTACTTGGCATTAACATTGTTTAGGACATAATAAATAGGAAATATTTCTAATTTTTATTTAGCTGACTCTTTTCATAGATGTTATTTTTGAAAGAGAGATTCTCATTTCTATTATATTTTGTTTTCCTTTTCATTTGTACACAATATGTGCTGCCTTTTAATAACCGACATCCTTTAATCATTCTATTTAATATCTGGCACCACCTATTCGAATGTGAATTTTGGGCCACAGGGATCTTTGCTTTGCTCAGTGATGAATCACAAGGTCTCAAGAAGAGGCTGGTACTTAACAGATACTTTGTATTGTCTGTCAAACTTACCTAGTCAAGATCAACTATGCATAGTCAGCAACTATGCATTGCACACCTAAATGACTACCAAGAGGTAAGGACATAGTTATTCCCCTCTAGGGAGTCCGTTCTTACACCATCACTGGCTGCCTGCAACGTGTGACACATAGTACTGGACTCTGCATGCACTCCGAGTGTTTGTGTGTGCAGTCTCATACCTATGCTAAAGTTTAACTTATAAGTTGAGACATCGTAAAAATTAACAGCAATAATAAAATAGAAAAAGTATGACAATATAACAAAGTTTACAGCATTATACTCTTGCACATTGCACCCATTATTAAGAGACATAGGGGTTGTTTGGATAGAAACTAATATCCTAGCTTTCTAGTACTGCATAACAAATAAAGCAGACGTAATGGCTTAAAACTACCCATACTTTTCTCACCATTTCTGTTAATCAAGACTCTCCCTATGAGTAGCTAAATCTTCTGCTTCAAGGCTTTCCACAAAGATTCCATCAAGTTGTCAACTACATGAGGGAAGGGGGTGTCTCACCTCAGGGATGGACTAAGGAAGGATCCCTTCATGAATTTCAGACTCACTCATAGATTCAGAGTACCAGCCAAAATCAGCTAGGTTTTATTTTTCATTTTGCAATAATGTAATGTGAATGATCTCTAGACTAATTCCCAAGAGTCTTGTTTTCCTCCCTGTAACCTCATGAACACAATCTTTGCTCATGCTTTTCACAGCATTCTGGTCTACCACACTCTTACCAGAATGGTGCATTGAGCTCTGTTTCTTTTCCATTGTGTTGTGTTGTATTCTGTTTTCTATGAGATGTGTTTTCTAGATATGTATTTTCTGTGAGACAAGTTCTCACAATGCAACCTAGACTGGAACACTCTGTACAAGCCAAGCTGACTCTCACTCCCACAAATGCTTGAATTATAGGCATGTGCCACCATGCCCAATTTTCAATCTGTTTCTTGCTCTTTGTTTCTGCTTTCTTTATCTTTTCTCTGTTCATAGACCTGACCTCTTCTGCTCATGCAATCAGAATATTCATTTTTCTTTATGTAATAAAATGTTACACAATTCTAAAATTCTAGAGCAAAGCCAGCTAAGATCTTTGAACTCAGAGTGTTAGAATTACTTCGGAAATGATTTTGACTCTTTTAAATAAACAAAAGGGATTGTCCTGCATTCTTTCAGTGTTTTGTTGCATATTTTCAAACTTGGCTGCAATAAGAAGTGGGACCCTGTGGTGGTTGTCAGCTTAATGACATCTTCAGTCACCTTTGAGAAGAGACCATCTTTGTATTATATCAGGTTAATTGAGGTGGTACAGCCCCACCCCCATAGTGGGTGGCATGATTTTATTGAACAGCAAAGAAGAAGTAAGCTGAGTGCTCACATGCAGTGATGCATCTCTGCTCTTGACTGTGGATATTCTCTGACCAGTTCTGTCAAATTCCTGCTACTGTGACTTCCTTGCCATGACGGACCAGAACCAAGAACTGTGAGCAGAGTGAAGCATTTTTCTCTGTGGTTGCTTTTTTCATTATATTTTTCTCACAGCAACAGAAAATAAACTTCGATCCCTATGAGAAAAAAAAATTCTGGGAAGGAAAATTCCAAAAGAACTCACCTTGGCACCAGGAAAGTCCATCTCCCAGTTTGCAGGTATTTAAATCCACGGCTAAATCTGCGTGTGCATGCTGCTTGCCTTTTGCCTCTATTTTTTCTGTAAGGTATAACACATTTATGAACATGGTGAGATTTGATTTTCTTTTCCCAATTTTGGCCACAATTGAAAACCAAGGTGAGAGGGAGGAAGAGAGAGAGAGAGAGAAATAGATATGGGTCCTTAGCTGGTGGCCCTCTTTGGGAACTTTTAAGCGATGGAGCCTTACTAAAGGAAGTACATTTTTAGGAATGGGACCTGAAGTTTTATACCCTGACCTTACTTCCTGTTTTCACCTTGTTTCCTGAGTCCAGATGCAATTTGGCCAGCTGGCCTCCTGCTGTTCCATGCTTTTTTTTTTTTCCCATCATGATGGATTATGTGCTCCTGGGTCTCTAAGATGGAATAATTGTTAAGTGTGTTCTTTTTTAACATTCAGAGTCAGCATTTCTGTGGTATATGTATCCGAATGATACTAAAGCTGGTGTCACTAGAATCAAAACAAAGATAAAATGCAGTTTGATTATTAAAATCCAATTCTCCATATTCTGTATTATTAAAATCTCTGAGAAAATAAATTGAAGGAAAAATTAACTTTATGACCTTTTTTATGTCAGTTATATGGGAAAATATGTATTTTCTTCCTAAATTATAATCCAGCAGCGTACTCTCTTGCAGTTTTCTGAGATAACTAAGCTTGTTTGTACAGATATATAGGTTTTTTTAATTATGGCCTGTTAAATTCTATGAGGATATTCTGTACTAAGATATTAACTTTTCCTTTTTAGAGCAGTGGACTCCAGGCAAACTTATCCTAAAGACAACTGTTTGTAAATCTCTTCTTTTGATCAAGTTTGTCTTAAAGTGAATTTTGGAGACACTCTTCCTAGTCACTCCCTGCCACTACCCATCTCTACTCTGAGAGGCTAAACACGGTAGAAGAAATAATTTTCAGAGAAAATAATCTATTCGGAAATAAGAGAGAACATTGCCAAGATCAGAATGAATTTAGAAAGTGGTCTTATGCAAATTGCATTTCTTTCCACCAGATGGCGCTGTAAGATGCCGTTCATCTTCCATGTCTGCTTTCCAGTGTCTTCCACAGATAGAGTCCATGCATTAGTTACTTCCATCCCCAGTCCTATAAGAGATGGTCGACTAGATGTCAGCATCCTCGTCTCTCAAGATTCAGAAATATAAAGGGGGAAATCATGACAGTGTACTGAGATGTGCCATGCTGTGAGTCAAACTGTCTTGCCCCCAGGTACAGAGTCATATTCCAGTTTCCCTAACTGGGGCACTCAGCTAAATTCTATCTGTGCATACCTCTTGTGCTTTGTTTTACATGTTGTACCTCAACTGGCAGTTTATTGAAAAGGAGAAGAGAAAATCTTTTCCTTCTTTCTACTGTCCTATGTACAATTCATATGTTTATAAATCAAGCCATCACAATCCAGTTTAATGAGGTAAAAACAAAATTTTAATTCAGAAACATACAAAAAACATTTACAATGAAATGGTACTCAAGAAAGCAAATGGGTGCCCAGAATTTATACATTATTTGAGGCCAACCAACAGAAAGGAGGTTTTGGGGTTTTTACTTACAGGATTATAAAGAACAAGGAAATGTAGGAGAAATAAGTGTTGTCTCTTTATATAGGTAAGTGTTTCTTAAGATGGCTATGAAGCATGAAACAAATTTTGGGGAAATTCATAGTCTATTTTGAGATTCTGAGAGGTAAACACGGGTTTTCATCCATCTTATTTCCGGTTTGCTTTTAAAAAATAATGATTTATATGCCAAAGAAACATGCATCAGAGAATGAACTGAAGTTTTCAGAAAAAAAAGCCACACCTGTGTGAAAGATTCTATGATTATGATGAGGGTCTATGTTATCTTTTATCTAACCAGATGCTTGTGTTCTGGAATGAGGACTAAAGCCAGAACAAGCGTAAAGGATTAAGGCAGAGTTTATGAGAGAAGAGAAGAAAGGACTTACAGACAGGGATTCCATGAGGAGCAAGAAAACTGTCTGATGGCTGCTCTAAACTGTTGCATTCTTCTGTCCAGGACTGAAGCAGGGGAGCAGTGAAAGAGGATTAGAGGAGAGAAAGAAAAGAAAAAAACTTAAACAACTCCAGACATGGAGTCCTATGAATGGCAAGGAAGCCAAGAACTCATAGATATGAAATTTGTGAGGGGCTAGTGAGACAAGCTGAGAAAAGAAACTAATGGATTCCAAATGTGGAATCCATGAGGAGCAAAGGAGCGGAAAGGAGCTCAGAGACCCCAGATATGGAGTCCCATGAGGAGCAAGGGAACCAGAAAGGAACTTGTGGACTCCAGATGTGGACATGCGTATTACAAGGTTAGGCAGACCCAGGAAAAGTGGTTTTCCTTCACTGGTTAGCTCCAGTTTCTGCAAACTTAATTGGAGCTTTTGGTCCCTTGCCTCTCATTGATCTGTTCATATTGGGGGCCAGCTCAGTTGACCTTGGGCCCAGCCTCCTGGCCCAGCTATTTGTTTTGAGGATTTTAAGCTTATCTGCAATGCAAAACTAATCTCCATATCCTTTCAAGAATGGAGGGTTGGCAGAAGTTGGTGACTTTATATTTATGAGAGGATTAAAACAGGGCGTATTTCTCCAGGATAATTCCAGCCCTGAGGGATGATCATTGAAGACCTTCAGAGACTGTCCCAGCATGGCTGCTCTAAAACTGCCTAAAGATCATTAGTTTCCACCAACCCAAAAGCTAAGAATGTCAACAGACACCATTTGAGGCCTAAAACAGAGATTTTCTTCTTTGCTTTAACCTGCCTACCAGTCCCCACCAGTGTATTTTAGAAGGTCTTGGTGTATGACTTTCTATACTTATAATCATTTCATAAACTGTTATCACTTTGGAACATATTTAAGAAAATTGAATCTATTTTCCTGTCCCATGGCTATTCATATGTGGTTCTAGAATAAGCTCTTTTTCCTGTTGAGTAAGAACTGTTTTGTTTGTTTATTTTTTTCACCAACAGGACAGGGCATATTCTCAAAACCCTCATTAATCAAGCATTTTTCAATCACTTCCTTCTTTTCAATTGTCTAGGAACCATCTTTACCATTTTATAGGTTCTATCACATTAGAGGAGAACTATTTAACATGTTCTTGTTTTGTGTTCCCAATTCAACTGTACATTTGCATTGTTGGAAATTATACTTTGGTTTAAGTACACACCTTCCAGCCAAACATTCATGGGCGTTAGACTGCAACAAGGACTCAGGAAATACTTAGTAAGTGAACTACAGGGCCAGAAAGGGTACTTGGAATAGGAACCTGTTTAAATTCAAACTGGCTTTACTACAATGTGAAATTCAACTGAATATACTGGTTTTAAAGTTTCTACTTCAAGGACATTTCCAATGAAACACAACAGCTTGCACTCCATATATAGGAGACATTCAAATACTATGGTTACCACATGCTTGGAACAAACTATTCTGTTACCTGAAATAAAACTGAAAAATGGTATAACTGCTTTAAACTTTATTATAATAGTCAATCACCTTTATAGTTGTCAAAAATTATGTATAACTGTAATGTAAAGGAGGTAGTTAACATAGCAATATCAGTCATTACATATTTAGTACATAGTTTTATTACTGTAATACCCAGATATTAAAATTTCAATAATAAATATGAGTTATTTTTAGTAAAGAGGAGCACAGCAGGTCAAAATAGCACCACATTTATGAATCAAAATATTTATAGCATACTTTCCAAAGTATGCATTTTTGGAGCAAAAGAGAACAACATGAAATCTATCATAAGCATACATTTTCTTTTTGAAGAAAAATATAAAAATCTAGTCAAACTAATACCTAATTTTGTTTCTATCAACCCAGATAGGAAAACTAATAAAACTTGATATTGGTCATGAAAGGACTTCAGAAATACGATTTGATTGAAATATTTTTATGCTCTTAAAATAACTAAGAATGCATGCCACCAATTACAAATATATATTGGCATGAATAGATTAATTATCTTGTGGTCCAATGGAGTAATGTGTTGTCTCCAGAGTCGCTCTCTATGAAAGGTGGCTTGTCTCTGTGCCTTGGTTATCTCTGTGATATTTGGCACCATCCTGGGTCTCTGTAGTCACCACCAGTAGATTTTCCCCAGATGTTCTAAGAACCCTAAGTTTGTTCTTCAGAAAACACAGACAGAAGAAATTAATGGAAGGAAAACAGAGAGGACTTTTGCACCTGAAACCTCCATCCTTGGGGGATGAAAGACTGTGAAGTGTTTCCCTCTGACAGGGGCTTGCAAGGGAGCTGAGGGCAGATCCCAGGCTGGAGAGGGTCTGTCCAGAGCTCAGTGTTTCCCCTTCACGGTAGTCCAAGACCTGATCTAGGGACCTCGGGGCAACTAGCAGCTTCATTTTATTTTCAGACAAATGTCACTTTTCAGTTCTGTGAGTTGAAAAGAGGAGAGGTATCCCAGATGCTTCTAATTCATGTTTAGACTATACAGTAAAAGCTACGGGGAGTTACAAGATTTGGGAAAAGATTAGCTAGGAAAGTCAGGGGTGACAGTTTCCTACAACCGCTACACCGCATGTTAAGCCACATGTCAGAGTAAACGAAAGGAGCCACCGAGCCACTTCTCTGGCCAAGCCCTGTCTGCATGACTCTCTCGTGGCTCACACAGCCTGGAGACCTAAGGAAGCTCATAAATGTGTTTCCCGCTGCTGTTTGATGTTCAGCTTTAGACTTGTCAGTCTGGGGAACAAGGAGTTGAATGAACCTTCACTTTGTTGTATGGAATGCGTCCCAATTTATTCAGTGTTCGTTTTCTGAGAAGGACAAACTTGAGACTGGGCAGGTAAGGTGACTTTCAGGGTTGTCACTTGATGGGGAGGTGGTGGCAAGGGTCAGCAAGTGCAAATCATGATCTGCCCAGAGCTCATAAGAATATTTTCAGTTTTTTCCTGGAAAAGTCTTCATTTTCAAATGTATAATTAATTAATACGTGATGTTACTGCGCCAGGTGGAATTAAATATTATATGTGTGTTTTGATAGAGTGTGTGTTAACATATAGGAAAGGGGTATTATGCATAAGGAAAAATCATAATTAGATGCCACGAATCAGGGTAGAGGGGCTTCGGTACTGTAGAAAATTCCAAATACCTTGAGGTATCTTAATGTTTTTGCTAAGAATAAAAGCTACAGTCAAGGGGAAAAAAAATACTCATTAATGACCTGATGGATGCAGGTATATTTCTTTATTAGAACACTACTCAAGAAGTTATTACAGAACATGGAATTTGAACTCAAATAAGAAAGATGACTAGGAATTATTTTTTGAGGGGAAACTTTGTATCATGAAATATTTATAAAATTATCACATACTATAGAAATGGCATATTACAGGGATTATTCCTTCACTTAAAATGTTAGGTAATGACTAATGTTTTGCATAAGAATTCAGAATAATTAAGATATGAATTAGCACAATGACATTCAGTTATGAAATATTCTTGAACCATTTCGCTTCGTTGGCTGGACGGGGGGTGTGGTCAATCATATTCGCGATTATATGTTTGTCACCCCTCCATACAATTACAATACAAATAACAATAGACTCAACGAAAGTATGACAAATGAGGAGTATTTACTGAGTCAAAACCCTTCTTCCAAAGTTCATGTTGGATATTTATTCTCAAAGGATTCATTCTTAGGAATTCAGGTAGCTACATAATCTAAATCTGTTAGGTAGCTAGATAAGGATTAGTAGGATTAGGGGTCATTGAGGATGAACCTACCTTTATCAGATTTGGAATGTGCTTCCAGTTTCCCTAGCAAATCTAGAAAAGTTAACATCAGCTTTGCCTTTTCTTAAGATTAAAAATACCATGTGAAGAGGCCATTAATGGGCTTCTAACCAAAGAATAGAATCTTGAGTTTTACTTCTGGCCCTGGGTGGAAGGAGTCCAATCTGATCTGCCTTGTATATTAGAACCTTATATACTTTTGCAGTTTACCTGAATGGTTACTGATAAACGACCATCAAAAGAGTTAAGGGAACAAGGGGTTTATTGCCTCTTATGATTGTCTGGTTACAGTTCTAAATCCAGCTTGACAGGAGGGCTTACGCCAACACCAGGGTGGAGGGAACTGGCCCCACCATCTCTACATAATGGCTGATAGAAGGACAATCCTTACTTGCCAGACCAGCATGTTCAGGGCCTAGTCCCACCCACCATGGGCTGGGTCTGCCCCATCAACTGGACAATCTCCTTCAGGTTCGCTCTGGGCTTAACTAAACTATTAATTCTCCACAAATGTGCCCAGAGCTCAAATCCTCAACCATCAAGTTGATACCTGTGCCTAACTATAACAATACTATTATCTATGCCCTTGAGTCATTCCAGCTCTTGGTTTGTCAATCACCTGGCTATGGGACTACCCTTCAGAAAAGCTGATTCACCTGAACACACATCAAGTAAATTGAGGCAGAAAAGGGATTAAGATGCTGCCAAACAGGAGTGTCTATGTGCTAGGGGAATCAATGCCTTTTCCTTTCCAAACTTTGGGATGAGGGAACTACTCCATGCAGTGCCAAACATAGCTCTGAGATAAGAGAGACTAAGAGGGATGCTACATCTGGGAACTATGGTGACCACACTGACTTGGGTTGTAAATAGTTGGAAATGTAAGCTGCTTTCTCACCTATACCCTCTGCATCCATCCCTGGTTGAGGGTTTTTCTGTGAAGAAGGTTGCAACTTAGGAAATGTTGCTAAACTTTGCTGAGATTCTAGAGTCAGCCAGTAGGCACACATTATTATTATTACTATTTTTTGCTCCTTTGTGTAATAAATCCATTCACTCTCTGAATTCAAGCAGACACAGCTTCTCCATTTGGCAATAAAGGGAACTTTTCCACTCTAAAATGAGAGATATAACTAACTATTCCCTTAGTGAGGTGGCATATTTATATCACCCATGAGCTCTTCTCTAAGGCACTAGTGTTTGTATCTTCACTGCCAAGCATGCTTGCTTTTCTGAGTTCTATTTTAAAAGTGTAGCTTTTCTTTTTGTTATAGATCTGGGACCTGCTCAGGGCTTCAGCATGCTGACACCAGAAATTTCATCAAATGGAGAGGCTTTATTGAAGCTGATCAGCGACTGCACTCCAGGAATCAGAATCCCGAGGTACAGCTCCAGATGAAAAACAGATGTGAGTTTTGTAGCCCTAAATTGCTTAGCAAGGTTGTAAAGACAAACATTGCAGTGCATATGTGAATCGGAGTTACAGAAGTGAGACTTCTGATGGTTATGCTGGCATCTCCTACTGGTTAGTTGACTTTTAAGATGAAGCACAGGGAAGCTATATTTTCGGTAATGGCAGCTGCAGGAGCGAACATGTGCTGGGGTTGGGGGAAGGATAAGGGTTGTCTTTTCATATCTTGAACTTCCTGGTACTTTCCAACACAAGACTTTTCTTTCTGCATTATTAACCCTTGGTAATTCATGTTGGCTCTTTTGGTTACACTCTTATACTTTTCATTGGGGGAGGGAGGACAGATAACAGCCAAAAGCTTAAACCATGCTTTTGCTGACACTTTTGAGTTTTCTAAGTCCTTCTCTGAAGACCATGTTTTCTACAACTGCTTGACAAATTCTATGCCTAACTCAAAAGACATGATTGTACTCACTTCTGACTTCCTCTTCTCAGCAGATGCCAAGATTTACAGCTTGACCTTGACAAAATGTTCCTCAAACTTCCTTGTGAATCCATTTTTGTCTTCATTTTATTAATGAGACTCTTTAAAAGGGAGCCTTGATTTTCCTCAGTAAGAAATCCAGACAAATAAGGAATTCTCCCAGTAGATATAACAAAAAAGCAAAGTGAGGAGATGAACAGAAATTCGTATAAGCTTTCAAACTGAAAAAAAATGAGTGATTACTCTGAGGACAGGTAGCCATATTGAAAGGGAGGAATGGTGCTTATGTGTGAAAAAGAAATGAGATCCTGAGCTTTAAATGCATGGACAAGCACTGTGTTGTACTAAGAGGGAAGAAAGAGAACAGATGAAGGCATATGCATAGATTCATGGGAGAAACTAGAGCTCCTATCAATGAAGTATGAATCCAGCTTTTCAGTTAATAGCTATGGATCCTATTAACCAACAAGCTGGATTCATGCTTCATCGAAGAGGGAATGGAAAGCGAAGAATTAGAGTGTGGAAGACTAGTAAACGTGTATAATAGGATTGAAACAGTACTGAGATACACAAAATGAGGATCTTGGAGAAGTGACATGTTGGAGAGCTTGACAAGAGTAGGTCCCTGGCTGGCAGATAGATGGTAACCATCCAGCCCCCTGCTGTGTCCTACTCCTATTCTTCCATTACCTTTGAGTCTCCTCTTATATTAAGATCTTCCTTTAAACCATCTTTTATCTTTGGTTAGGAGGTGACCTTTGATACCAATCAGGATGCAGCCAAGGCAGTGCAGGAAAAACAAAACTGAAAACAACAACAAACCATAATTCAGAACACCAAAGACCTTACATTATTCACCTGGAACAAGACCAGCCAAATCTCTCCCTATCCTAAAGCTCAGGGAACCTTGCAGAAGAGGGGGTGGTAAGATTGTAAGAGCCTAAAGATGGGGAGGATCAACGATATGCAAGATACTCCACACAAGTAAGGGCTGCAGCAGCCAGGATTGGACTTTATCTGACCTGCACAATGGTTGACATGTCAAAGACCCCAAAAAGTCTAGCATGAATCACAGGGGAGAAGGATTCAGGCAGTAGGATCCTTAGAGGCAAGAGATTGAACAGTCATAATAGAGTTCCCATACTAATGGGGAACCCAAGAAGAGGTTCCAGGATATGTCACTGAATACTGAACTTCACTAAGGTTGAGGACTCAGAGGTAAGTTTGGTTTTTGCACAAAAGGATGCTTCAGGGGATGGGAGGGTAGAAGGGGGAGGCAATGGAAGAGAAAGAGGGAGGGAGGGGAGTGAAAGGAGGGAGAAAGGGGAAGAGTACAATGGAGGATGACTGGGGAGGGGAGGGGGAAGGAAGAAGACAGAGTTACTTATTGGGTTTGGATAGTAGGAGTTTTGGGAGAGTACCTCTGTCAATGTGGGAGGGAGATTGGCATATCTAGAAAATGACAACCAAGATACATCCTGGGAATATTCGATTTATACAAGGATTTTCAAAAATATTTGTGGTGGGGAACCTAGCAAATAACATAGCTACCTGCCTTCATGAGTTATAGGGTTTTTTAGAAAAAAATACATTTATGATTGGATTTCACGTGCTGAGTATATAAAAGTATTATGGCTTATCTTTGAAATTTGATGCTAGCACAAGACTGTTGGTCCCACCCTGTGATAGATTCTATGCACTAATGTAGAATTACTTCATGACTTTGTCTTACCCATATTGACAGAAAGCCAGAAGTCCTATTGCATTTCATCTTTAACATAAAGTTGTAGAAAGCTCAAAGTCTGTGGCAAAGCTCACTAGTGATTCTTTGGGCACATTTTTACTTACTCCCACTCATAAAACAGTTGAGCACATTGGAATATTGGGCCTAGCCTACTGTAATAAACTCTAGTTTCTCAAAGAGTAATTTATGAGCCTACGTGCTGGTATAGCTTATAAAACATTTGAACAGCTGGGCAAACATTTTTAACTGAACAGAAAGGAAGTAAGGACAATTAATCACTGCAATAATGGTATATAAATGGGTCCAATAAAAGCAATAGCAGGGTCATCAAGTCTTAAGGGAATGCTAAGTACTTGATGCACTTACCTAGCCTTGAGCTGCAGAGCAAAAATGACCCTTAGTGATGGATAAGATGGCTTAACTAGGGATTAAATTGAATGATTACAAATTCAACATCCCTCAAAGTGAATAATCATTTAAGATATTGGTAATGTACATTTCCCTTAATAACCAAATACTATTTTTAATATTGTGCTACATGGATTTCTGCAAAAGACTGAGCTGATATATGCAACTTTGTCCCAAAGTTCTTGATGTCTTTCTATTCATTAAGAAGCATCTCAATAATTGAATGTCAATTTCAGGACTAAAGCACTTACTGCTTTTGTGTTACATTTACTACGCTTTTGTCATTTATGTTACAGTTAGTCTACTTGGGTATTTAATTATTTTAACCATTTACTTGCATTCTGTGTTACTAAAATGTTAAAGATCAGAATTTGGAGAACATTTCAATGTTTAGAAAGATCTTGAAAATTTAAAATCAGAATAAAGGTGACATCTATGCATTGGATTATTATGTGCACATGTTGCACCACGTCTGTACCTGCCTTGCACCCTGTCACCTGGCATGTGCTTCAGAAGTGCCTCTTCTTTCACCAAGCCAGACTTTAAGAGACAGGGAAGTATGGCAGCAAAGACGGTAAATTTCCCATTTACACCAAAGTATGTCTTTGAATACTTTATTTATTTGCATCATAAACTGTAAAGAGACAGCTGACTCATTAGTTATTAGAGCACTACCTGAGCTGTGGGCAGTCTGTATTTTAAAGAAGCTATTCTTTGGTTAGAATGAGGCTTTGGGCGTAGTTTCTTCTGATGCAATTCATGCCATGGCTGTGCAAAGACACGCACACGCACACACGCACACTCATGTATGTACACACACACACAAATTAAATAAATAAAAGATTAAATAAAAAAAACAATTCATACCATTGGAGGAGAGCAGTCTGGATTGGGTGATGTCCATTTCTGGGAGGTTATGTGAATGATTTCCAGTTGTGCAATCTCTGCCATGCAAATGTGTCTGTTATTACTTGTTAAAAATTAATCAAAGTTCAGTCTTTGTCAAAGACCAGGACTCTGTGCTGCAGCTCCATGGTGTTAGATTACAACATCACAGAGAGCAGTTTGGGATTTCTGGACTGTGCTTATGAAACTTCCCTAACAGAGACCAGATCCTTTTACTGGTTTTGTATTAATCACCTTCCTTCCATAGAGACTTTCATTTTGCCTTCTGCCATGTGATTGTTCTAGGCACTGACTCATAGTAAATGAATACAAAAGTGTGTGTGTATGTGTGTGTGTGTGTGTGTGTGTGTGTTTTATTTACAACAAAAAAATGACAAGAGGGTCATTTCAATCTCTGTGTGGAATATAAAATCATTTTCAAATTGATTTTTATTCTGTCAGTGTGGCTTCAAACTAGGGCTCTAGCTTAGCATTTCAGTGGATAATTGTATCCAACTTGTTTACTTGTGAAGTATTTTCTTCCTCTGTGTATGTGTATATACAGCTTTCTTTTGTTTTATGTTGAAGCTGGATCTCACTAAGTTGCCCATGCTGGGTTGAGTTTGTCATTCTCTTGTATTAGCCTCCAGAGTGGTAGAAATCAAAGCACCACCATACCTGGCCCTGTTCAGGCATTGTGATCTCATCATTTCCCTTCAGAAAGTTTCCCAACCATAGGGATTAGTGATTGCAAATTTTGTTGTTCTAAACTTCCTCCTGAAACAGTTAGCAAGACCACTGTATGCTCGTCATTATCTCTGTTTCATGTAGGCACCCATGCAAAGTGAAGCTTATTCTTTAATAAATCGGTTCCATAAACTGCATGGAAATTATTTCTATTAGAACCCAGACCTCCCAGATATCGCTACAAAGAACCTCACAGATTTGAGTCACTTATTTCTTCAGAGTACAGGATCCTTCCCTCCCTCAGAAACCTACAAGAGAAGATCCCTGGTTTTGGCTAGCTGGACTGAATTCTTCTCATTTCAGACCTAGCACCCAAGGCCCTACCTGAGGAGATGTTGTTAAAACTCTTGCCTAAGGATGATTCTACTGGGTACCTTTTTCTTTAATCCCCTTTCTCCTCTCCCTCTCCAGTCCCTAATTACCAGCTGAAGTTACATAGAGATTTCTTGTTTTAAATGTTGCTATTGCTGAGGTAGGCTAAAAAGAGAGGAATTCTGATAGTATGGGAAAGGATAGAGACCCATCATTGGGGATGTGAACTCTTCTACTTATAGAGCAGAAACCACTGAGGAGGCAAAATTACTTACAAAGACAATATGTCTTCCTAAAGAAGTCTCAAACAGGGATTTCAAAAACTGTAAATAAGTTGTTTATTTAGAGTGAAAATGATCTGTAACCTTGATTTTCTAGCACTGTTCTCTTATTTTGAAATCTAAGCAATGTTTGCTTCAACTTTGTTTGCAAAAGAAAATTGTGTAGTCTTTAATCCTTGCATATTTCAATCCATGACTGGAGAGGCACCAAGGTCTTTGGATGCCCATGGAAAAGCAGTTGACTGTGGCTCTTTTCTGAGAAGCTCCCCAAAGCATTGGGTATGTCCTGTTCATTAATAAACTTCAACTGGCTTCATATCAGCTTGTAATGAAATTCTTTCTTTTTGTGTTTATCAAAATCGTGAATTGGTTTTTCCTAAAAGGAGGTCTCTAAAAAGAACTCAAGCTGCTTCTAGTGATAGGATGCTCTGGAACTGTACCTCTGCCCATGACTCTTGATATCCACAGATCTTCATAGGGACCCAGTTGTCATAGTTAAGCACAGGAATCAACTTGACTATTGAGGGTTTGATCTCTGGGCACATTTGTGGAGAATTAGTGGCTGAGTTGAGCCCAGAGTGAACCTGAAGGAGATTGTCTAGCTGATGGGGAAGACCCAGCCCCTGGTGGGTGGGACTAGGCCCTGGAATAAATGCGGAAAGCTGGTTGAGAGAGTTGGCATCCTTCTGTTCATTTGTCCAGACATGCTGGTCTGGCAAGTAAGGATTATCCATCTCTCAGCTTTTATGTGGTGATGGTTTGGCCAGTTCCCTCAGCCCTGTTGTTGGTGCATGCTCTCCCATCAAGCTGGACTACAGACTGTAACTGGACTATCAGTAAGAAAATAAATCCCTTGTTCCCTTAAGCTATTTGATGTCATTTATCAGCAACCATGCAGGCAAACTGCAACACCACTGATGTCAATGATGTCAGTCTCTTGGCTTTAATTTTATTTGAGAAAGAGGGGGGGAGAGAAGAGCGAGAGAGAGAGTAAGAATGTCAAAACTAATGTGTGGAGCTTAGAGGGAGCAATTATTGGGAGTCAGTTTTTTCTCCCCACATTGCCTCAATTTAGGGATCACTTCAGCTCTTCTGATCTAAGATGAACTGTGTACCTGTGACTGTGCATGAGCTGTGGTGGATAGTAATCAACTTCAAGGGCAGCATCTCTGCCATGGACATGGAATGTACCAGTAAGTAGGTTCTTGGAGGTTTGCTAGAAGCTGGTGGATAAGACACTATATGAAAATGGTGTATAGTAAGATTGTAATTGAACATAAAATAAATAGAATGATATGAGCACATTCAGAAAAGATGCTTTTTTGAAGCCACATGAAATTAAACATAAAGTATTTAAGGACAAAAGGATTAAACACAATAGAATTAAAAACTATTCTGCTTGTTCTTTGGTTCTAAGACTATTTTGGTTCTAAGACTGCTTAAATGACCTTTCAGATTATGGTTGAATTCACAAAAATTGAAAGTTTTCCATCTTCTTTGCTTGCTCATATGCTAAACAACTTTCTTTTGACCTTTTGTTAACAGAATAAATATCCAACATGAACTTTTGAAGAAGGGTTTTGACTCAGTAAATACTCCTCATTTGTCATACTTTCGTTGAGTCTATTGTTATTTGTATTGTAATTGTAATGGATTTGTGAGCAAACATCATGGAATATGATTGACCACAGTAGCAAGAAGAAGAAATTGGTTCAAGAATATTTCATAACTGAATGTCATTGTGCTAATTCATATCTTAATTATTCTGAATTCTT